>QWDQ01000001.1:0-1222095 GCA_003868215.1 Pseudophaeomoniella oleicola | reverse complement strand
CCTAACCCTAACCCTAACCCTAACCCTAACCCTAACCCTAACCCTAACCCTAACCCTAACCCTAACCCTAACCCTAAAAAAATATTCATTTCTTTATTTTAAAAAATAATATATAATTTTTTTAATATTTATTTAGGATTCCCGTCGTCTTTTATATTAATATTATTATTAATATAACGTTTTAAAGATCTTCTAAATTCAAATTTCTACGGAATTATCAATCTTTTATTATTAAACTACCCAAAATTCCTATTAATATATTGATATCATACTAAACTGTAAGATATATATAAATAGAGTTAGAAAAAAGGAAAAAAATATTTATCTCTTTATTTTAAAAAATAATATATAGTTTTTTTAAGATTTAAAAAGTATTTCCATTATTCTTTACGTTAACGTCGTCGTTAATATAGCGTTTCGGAGATCTTTCGATTTAGGGTTTTTACGGAATTATTAATTTTTTATTATTAAATTATCTAAAATTCCTATTAATATATTAATATCATACTAAACTGCAAGATGTATATAGATAGATTTATTATAATTAGTATTTATAATAACGCGGAATAATATTATTAAATATTATATCAGATAATCATAATAATCATTATTATAATTAATAAAAAAAGAATTTTAATACTCAAAAAATTCTATTCCTAAGCCGAAAGACGCGGGTACAATAATATTCTAGATAAAATACTATGAAGTATAAGATTAATAATAATACAGTATCAGTTTAATCCCATTTTAATAAGCCTGAGTAGTGATTCATATATAAGAAAACAATGCCAGTTGCTGGAAAACAGACGAACCAATTATTTAATAGCTTCCTGCCGGCTCTTACTATTCAGGTCAAGGTATGGTGCCTCCCCAAGTGAGCAGACTCTATCACCGGCCCTGGCCGCGTCATAGTCATAAGTTGCACAGTGCCAATTGCTCCTGTTGTCCCAGATGGCAAGGTCATTCTTATTCCATTTGAATCTGATTTGGGCGTCGTGATTCTGGGTGACAAGGTTGAAAAGATAGCTGAGGAGAAGATCTGATTCATCTTTGGTTACGCCATTGATACGTTTAGTAAAGCCTTTGTTGACGTAGACTGATTTCCATCCAGTGACAGCTTTGAGTGTATCAGCAAAAGTCTATATGTCTGTAAGATTACTTACGGTTTGTCCGGATGACGGGATGAATTGCTTGCAGGTCTGAGCCGTAGTTGAGTGGGGATCCACGGGCCATTGTGCGTAAAGGGTTCCCCAAACGCTCGGCCTCCTCGAGGAAGAACTTTGCATCATGTGTTGCCGTAAGGCCTTCAAGGAACCGTTGCATGTTTGGAGATAGTCGGTCATAGATCTCGTAGCCAGATGCCCATAACTTCAAATCCAAGTCAGCATGCGATACCTCGCTGTGGTGTGATGAAGCTGTCAAACGTACAGTATCGCCTCCAGTCTCTGGAAGTGTATGGATCTTGAGCATAGCATAGTCCGAGGGAACCTTGTTCCAAATTAGCATAAGCAAGAAGAGCCCTACGCTTAGCAGTCATCACTCACCCTTTCGAAACTGATATCTGTGTGCCATCCCGCAGAGGCAAATCGGCTTACATCACTAAGTTGATGCGTGAGACCGCCACCTTTCTTCTGCTTCTCGCTACTGATGACGCTGATTTGGTCGCCAAGCTCACTGCCTTCCTCTGTCAAAGGATGAACATGGAGTCCGGAGGATTCCGGCTAGAAGAGAATATCAGCGCCATCAAACAAGAAGCATGCTGATCTACTTACACAACCCGCAGCTGATGTTATCCTTTCGCAAAGCTCTCTCATCTGTTGGGGGGTAACATCCTGGTTGCGTAGGAAAACAACACCACGTTCCGAGACTTCAAGGGGACAAACCCATCAGTATATACAAAGTAGGTGTTGGAATGCCGATGTGCTTACTGGTGATCGCAAGGTCTGTGATGAGTCTGTCATCACCGGCCAGAAGCTCTGTTACTTGGAGACCAGAATACTCTCGCCCAATAGCAGGTGTCAAATCCAAGTGCTTGAATCTATCAAGAGAGTGGGAATTGACTAAAGGCTTCAGACAACGAGTTCGTGCATCCGGATGGCCACCTCGGATATTCGACTTGATGTCATTTGGATCGGGAGATGCAGGAACAAAAGCAGCAAGAGAAGGCATTATGAGTTTGGGGATTTCTAGGTATTTCTTCAACTGTTATACGTTTGGAGGATATATGGTTGACTTGAATGTTGTTGAGTGTCCCTCCTTGATGAAGATAACAACAGACCGATAAGAATCAGAATCGGAGTTTGGAAGGGAACAATATAAAGCAAGCCAGGTATCAGATGGACCACGGATTTACTATGTACTCTACTGGCATGCAGCTCGGATGGTCTTTGAATGAGCCCAATTTCACTGCGACAACATCATTGGCAATTCGGATATCTCCTCTCTGCGGTATCGTCCTATCTTGGGTGTATGTTTGCGTCAGTCGCGACACTTTGAAGACAGTCCGCTTCCCACCGATGCCAACGTCACCATAATCGCTTCTTGTTTTGCGACTTGCAATATTGCGAATTTGGTCCCGACTGGAGAAATTCTCGGAGAATGTAACTTAGGTTTGGGATTCGGGACTGATGAATGGGGTCTCTGGGGAATCAGGGCCCGTTAAGTGGGCGAAACGGCGCCTTTTATGGTTTGCCGAGGCAATCACGCCATTGCCTAGTCCAACCAAGGTGCTATGGAAGTCTCAACGTTCCATCTTGATATTCAGAAGCACGTTGATGAAACACCATTGTCGGCCATAATTGCCTGGAAACGGGCGCTCTCTACCTAGGAATGAAAATTCAGGGATTCTCCTCCGAAGCAGAATGGTGCCATTCCTTGGCCAATCAGACCTTGGACAACTGCATTGCGAATCTTTTCGCCGTCTTCCAAAAGTCACCCACCCAATGGTCAGGGCGTTGACGCACCATGTCTTTCACGCGAAACAGTTTTGAATAACGCTTGCCGCGGAGTACATAAACTGTGGTTCACTCCCTCTGCCAATCTGGCTTGACTGGTCTTCTTTTACTGGACGCCATCTTAGCCCCCTGGCAAGACACACTAGGTTGCAGTGATAGTGGGAAGTACCTGGCAACGTTCAGCATTGACCAAGGCGAGATGGGGCTTCTGGAGGAGGATACCGCGAGGAAAACACAAAGCTTTGAAGTGCCTACCGGGTCTCACATTTCGTCCGCACGTGTTGGTCGTGAAAATTTGGGCGATACTCTTCCACCACATGATTCGTATGAGGGAAAGCACAGATGGTCTCTTGAAGCGAGCTGGACTGAAGCAGAAGAGAGGAGCGTGGTGCGCAAGACTGACTTGTACCTTTTGTCATGGCTCTGTGTTATGGTTTGTCTTTCAATTTACTCTTACCCCAAGGAATACGAGATTAACGAGTTCATTACAGTTCTTCACACTTCAACTGGACCGTGGAAATCTCTCGAATGCGACAGCCGACAATCTTTTAGACGACTTGGGCCTATCCACAAATGACTACAATAATGGAAATTCAATTCAACTTGTCTGCTTCCTTGCAGCCGAATTCCCAGTTCAATTCTTGACCAAGCGCTACGGATTCAAGTACGTATTACCAACGATGATGATGCTCTGGAGCACTGTCTGTAAGTATTCTCTGCGCCCGATATCATACCAAACGTACAGACTGACACGTCAACTTTAGCTTGGGCCCAAGCGTGGATGACTGGGAGGACCTCTTTCTATGTTACTCGTGCCTTCATAGGGGCATGTGAAGGTGGCTTCATCCCCGGAGTCATCTTGATGTCCACATACTTCTACAAGTCAAAGGAATTGTCAGTTCGCTTGGCAGTGTTCTGGTCGACCCTTAATATCGCAAGAGTCATATCTGCCTTGCTCGCAGCAGCAATCTTGGAAATGAGAGGAGTCGGGGGTAAGCCGGGTTGGTTTTGGCTATTCTTGATCGAAGGTCTTTTGACTTTTCTCATTGGGTTCATCGTATGTGAGCAGGCAAGGGTTTTGGTCGACATCTTACTAAAAACGAGCAGAGCTTCTTCTACTTGCCACAAGCACCAACACAGACAACCGGTGCTATATGGCGTAAACCCTGGTATACCGAAAGGGAAGAGGTTATCATGATCAATGTCAGTATGGTCGACGAATTGATTAATCCCAGCTAACTCTCGCAAAGCGAATTCTACGCGACGATCCCGCCAAAGGTATCGTAGGCCTGAAGGAACCGGCTACGTTCAAAGACGTTCGAAATGCGCTGTCAGATCCATCAATGTGGGGGTTGTATTTCGTCGGCCTTGTCGCCTATATCCCTGCAACGCCGGTCCAGTCGTATCTGACCTTGACACTGAGGCGACTAGGCTTCTCAACTTTCGATTCGAATATGCTCACTATACCCTCAGCGGTCCTGCAGATAATCACAATGCTTCTATTGGCATACAGCAGTGAATACTTCAATGAGAGGACTCTTCATTGCATATTCGGGGAATTCTGGATCCTGCCACTCCTTACTGCATTGATCGTCCTGCCAGACGGAGGTAGGAATTGGAGCCGATTCTCCATGATTACGCTTATTTCTGGGTGTAAGTTTTCCTATTTCCCGCATAACTCTCAAATCCCTTGTACTGACACAGATGTTCAAAGATCCTTACTTCCATCCCATTGTTTCAGCATGGATATCGGAGAATACGTTCGATGTCAAGAAGCGCGCGATCACAGCAGCCATTTACAATGTGATAGTGCAGATTGGCTCGTTGATCGGATCTCAGATCTACCGCTCTTACGACTCTCCATATTACCATCAAGGCAACACTGTGTTGGTTGCAATTTGCGCGCTGTCTCTGGTCACATTCGTTGTCCAGTATCTCCACCTTCGTATTCTAAATCGACGCAAGGAACGTGTCTGGGATTCAATGTCTCTGGATGAGAGAATAGTGTACCAGGAAGACAAAGCAGCCCGTGAACTTGATGGGAACAAGCGCCTGGATTTCCGGTTCAAGTATTGAAGCGTACCCATTTGATCAATTTTTGGCACTGTAGCAAGAAATGCCATAGTAGATAGTCGGAAAGTACCTATTACTTGGGATTATTTGACCTCCGCAATCAGCAAATACCACCATTGTGACCTATAGAACCAAATGGATCGCCAGTTGATCTACCATATGAACAGATGTCTCTATCTCATTATAGGTATGGAACCGAGGTTAAGCCGTCTTCATAGATCCATTAGCGTGGATTGCGCCATCAACATCAACTCCCCCTCTTGGCCAGCTGTGTTAGAACGCCACCAATTTGTAAAGCTACGATTCTTGAGTTCGCTGATCAAGAGACTGTATTTCGAATTGTCCTTTTGGGATAATATTCACTGAAGAATTAACCAATGTGCCATGTGCTTCATTCGTTAGCGAGAGAGAGTATATGCTTAACAATGCCAGTTAATGTTGACCATACCTAAGTGATCACTGCTTGGTATATCCACGAACATTCTAGACTTCGTCTGACCTCAAGAGCTTATCTTCGAAGACGTTGAAGACCCCGGACCACCAAGCTAAGCGAAGGTTCGGTGCCGATGCAGCGGTTTGCAAATCCCTAAGATTTTCAATTGAATCTCTAGTGCAAGAGCGAACACCTAGGACCCGATGAGCACGCCATTTTTCTCATCAGGACTAGATTCACATGACAGGGGATCAATAGCTCCATCATGACTGAAGGTCGGAAGATTTCGAAACGAGCTTGTGACGCTTGCAAAGTACGCAAGATCAAATGCTCGGAGATACCACCTTGCCAGGGATGCTCATCCGCCAAAATACCATGCACTTTCCAAAAGCATCAACGCACCAGAGGACCTCGTAGCATGAGAGCCAAGACTAGAGATGAGATCGAAAATGCACAACGAGAAGCGAATGTCTCATCTTCAGAGGGTACGGGGCCTTCCCCAATCTCTTCGTACCTTGATAGGTAAGTTGTCTTCTTCGGTTGACACCGCCAACATGACACTGAGATTCCACTTCCATAGGGGCACAGAAACCACGCGCACACCAAATGCCTCCTTGACTATTTGTCTCTGCGTATATCGGCTGAGGTTGTTTCCAGTATGGCCGATCATCTCAGTGGAAGAGATTATAGCCTCTTTACATAAAGATGAGAACAATGATGAGATATATGCATTAGCCAACGCAATCGGTGCGGCATCCATTGCCCAATTAAGACTTGATATTGCAGGTGCAAATGCTGCTGTTGGATCAAAAATGGCAGAGGAGTGCGAGCGCGTAAAGTTGACGATCAACACTTCAACCGGACTCACTCCCAATTTGATAAGGATAGCATTCTTCCTCCACGTTTTCTATGAAAACCAGAACGGAGGTGGAGTCAAGTCTTTGATGTACCTGAGAGAGGCTATATCGATGGCTCAAATCATGGGCATTGACAGAGAACAGGCGCTCCTACAGCTGCCTTTCGAAGAGCAACAGATACGTAGGCGGATACTTTGGCTCTTGTTCGTGACGGAAAGGTACGTTGTCATATCCCTCCTCGGCGGCCTTGTGTTAAGAAGACCTCTGCTAGGGGCGTAGCATTACTCTATAGGTTACCGGTTATTTTGAAGCCCAGTACTGGTTTCCCGTCAATTGACGGTGAAGATGAGTCCCCAATATTTGTCGCTGTCCAAAAGCTCGTCAATCTCTTCTTCATCTTTGATCAATCCGGGGCATTTGATATCCTACAGCAAACAGAAGCTGGGCTTTTCGATCTCGGGGAAATCGAGACTACTAGTCGCCAATGCCTCGAATCGTTACGGCAGAGACTGCAGAACACGTTGCTGGAGCATGCACCGAGTAATGATGTACAACGAGCAGACATCTGCGTGACACGGCAATGGATGCTTGCCAAGATCTGGACTGCGACGGAAGGTGGTTTGCATATCTCGAAAGCCCAAAGTCCGGCGGACTCGGGATTGGATCCAATTGCTATAGCTCAGGGTTTTCTGAAAGGCATAGCGACCCTTCCAAAGCCCGCGATCGAAGCTCATGGCCCAACTATGGTGAGTCGTGTTTGTTTCAGCTGCAGATGAAATGATTTGTTCGCGGCATCTGACGCCTAGCAGGAATTCAAAGTCTATGAGATTGCCTGCGCCGTGATTAATGCAATCGTAAACCGCCAACCACTTCCACGCGACATGTCCAAGGAGGCCAACGAAACATTGAGTCACCTTCACCAGGTACTATCTTCAATTCGTGGAGGCAATACGCCTCTATCTGGAATGCTTTGGTCCAAACTGAGCGAAATAAGACAAACGTTTCCCTTGGAAGCCACGCCATCAAATCTCAATTTCCCATCTGCGTCATCTTCAGAGAGCCAATGGCACTCTGATAGCAGCCCAACGTCGCACACCATTTCCACCAGCACTGAATTTGTATCAGAGAGACCGATGGCAACAGGTGGTCCTAATGTCAACAACAACAGCGACAATGAACAAGTCGAAGATGGCCAGGGCTACAGACCGCCTTATGCGGAAACGGCCTGGAGCACGGATTCCATGGACCAGCTTCTTCCTGCCAGCACCGTCAATCCATCCCGACAGCAACCGTATCCTTTGGACTTTTACACCTTAGACGGTCTCGTAGGGGAGATGGAGCAGACCGATATCTTGAACTCGTTCTTGTCGACGGGCAATAATCCATGGGAAGTGTTCCACACGTAAGGCCTACATAGACATAATAATCGTTTGATATTTGGTTAGGAGCTCCGTCGATGTAAACGGAATCCTGTTTGGAGAAGCTGATAGTATCCTTCATTCTGTCAAGACCATGAGATGAAGATAGCCTTCCCAGGGACAAGCAGAGGGGAAAATAAGTAGACGCCAAAACCGTTAAGTTTAATGAAAAGATGTCGCATGTGCGGAACGCCTTCGCCCATCTGCGGCCCCACGTATACTTACAACGAGAACCCGAAATTTTCCCCGGACAGCAAAAGATGAACAGTGGCCATGGTGGCGGTAATAGAGTGGACCAAGGCTTGCTTGGCTGGCCGACATATAAATAAAGCTATATGGTCCAGGAGAAAAAGAAGAAATTGGTTTGCGGTGTAGAACTTTTGTAGTCATCTGTCTTGATTCTTGAAGCAGGCAGAGAAGGAAAAATGGCGTGGCCCGAACCTCGAAAAACAGGCATGCAATATCGCCGACTCGGGAACTCCGGTTTACATGTCTCTGTCCTAGGACTCGGGGGTTGGATGACATTCGGCGGTCACGTCGAGAATGAGCAGACATTCGCTTGTATGAAGCAAGCCTACGACTGCGGCATCAACTTCTTCGACACGGCTGAAAGCTATGCCGCAGGACAATCGGAGATCATGATGGGCAAAGCGATCAAGAAGTTCGATTGGAATCGAAACGATCTCGTGATCACGACAAAGTTGAATTGGGGAGGGCACAATGGAGAAATCCTGGTAAACAACCACGGTCTGTCACGGAAGCATATCGTCGAAGGACTTCGGACGTCGCTAAAACGTCTGGATTTGGAATACGTCGACGTCGTGTATGCCCATCGGCCTGATCGACTGACGCCGATGGAGGAGACTGTTCGAGCATTCAACCATGTGATTGAGAAGGGATGGGCATTTTACTGGGGGACGTCGGAATGGAGTGCTGATGAGATCGCCGAAGCATGTGGGATAGCAAAGGAATTGAAACTCATCGCTCCAATCGTTGAACAGCCATTGTACAACATTTTGGACAGGAAGAAGGTCGAGGGAGAGTTCCAGAGATTGTACAAAAGATTCGGTTTGGGATTGACGACATTCAGTCCGTTGAAAATGGGACTGTTGAGTGGCAAGTACAATGATGCGGCGAATGCGCCTCCTCCGGATTCGCGTTTTTCTGTGAGCAAAGACAAATTCGCTGATTACATTCGTGCCAATTATGGAAATGACGAATGGAGGACCAATGTCGAAAAGGTTGCCAAGTTGAAGGTGAGAGTCTATCTTTTGGCCCGTACCAAAGCTCGATGCTAATCATCTACAATCTCCAGCCAATTGCCGTAAAGCTGAACGTATCGCAGTCTCAACTGGCACTTGCATGGTGTCTGAAAAACAAGAACGTATCTTCGGTCATTACAGGTGCTTCCAGACCAGAGCAGATCTTGGAGAATGTCAAGTCTCTCCAGATCCTGGACAAGTTGACCCCAGAGGTCATGGATGAGATTGATCAGATTATTGGCAACAAAGTCACATTAGATCCAGACAGGCAGGATTAGTAGATTGGACCAACAGCAATGCTTTTGCTCTCAAGTACTTGATCTGGCCTACATCCATCACTTTATTGAATACATCTGGTTAAGCTAGCTTAGCTCCCCAAGCGCCTCCTCCTGGAGTACAGATCTCTAGGGAATCTCCTGTGCCCATTTGCACAAGAGCCCTGCTGGTCATGTTGACTCTTCTTTCCTCATGTTCTCCTCTTCGAATCCATGTGTTACGACCGCAGTGACCTGGTTCTCCACCCATCATCCCATACGGTCGATGGACTCTCCGTTCAGTTATAACCGAAACACGCAAAGGCATGCGGCACTGGATCTCCCTGATAACTCCGTCTCCTCCTTTGAACTCACCCTTACCTCCCGACCCCTTCCTTATCGCAAATTGCTTCAAGAGCACTGGATATCTCTTCTCTAAGGTCTCCACATCCGTGATCCTGGTGTTGGTCATATGCACATGTACACCGCTAGCACCGTGCCATCCAGGTCCAGCTCCGCTACCGCCGCAAATAGTTTCGCCATATCCAAACCCCTTTTCGACTACTCCAGTCTGAGGATTTTTGCCGCCGAAACCAAACCCTATGCAGTTTGAATCTCCTTGGCTTGCAGCACAGGCTTTGAATGCGCGAAAGATGACGTCCACGATACGTTGGGAAGTGATAGGATTGCCGGCACATACAGCAACGTCTTCTGAAGGGTTCAAAACCGTTCCGAAGGGAATTTTGACTCTGGCATTTGGATTAGCAGTCACATTGAAAATTGGGTGGTTGGCACCTACTCGATGGGGTTGAGGACACCTTGATTTAGAGGCATACTCGGCACATTAACCAAGCAGCGCAAACAGTACATGATCGCGGAATGCGTAATGGCTGGCGGTGCGTTGAGGTTGTTCAAAGTTTCATCTCCAGTGCCAGTAAAGTCGAAAACGGCGGATTTCGCTTGCTGGTCAATTGTGATGCGTAACCTGATCGGGGAGCCATCATCGAGATAATCAACGGCTTCAAGTTCGGGCCCGGTCTTTTGCGCTGCGTCAGCCAGGAATGCTCTTGTCGACACCTCTGCGTTTTCTCGGATTGCCTTCATATACATGATGACAGCCTCCTGGCCGCTTTCTTTGAAGAGGGCATGGATGAGCTGGATGCCTTTGTTATTTGCAGAGATTTGGGCTTTGAGATCACTAATGTTGTCCTGTACATTGTTCAGCGCGACTTTCTAATAGTGATCAAGTGACTCACTGAAAGCCTTCTAGTCCCTGAGCAGCCTGGATGGGAAGCTGGCTCATCCACAAAGAGCCTTTCAATTCCCGACTCGTCAAAATTGCCGTTGCTAACCAGTTTGAAGGACTTGATGGCGGCCCCTTCCTCCCATAAGAATCTTGCGTTCGGACTCATCGAGGTGACGCCACTGCCTCCAATATCCGTGTGGTGACCTCTTGAGGCACAATAGAAGACGATTTCCTTACCAGCTTCATCGAAGCAGGGTGTGATCACTGTCAGATCAGGCAGGTGTGTCCCACCAGCTATTGGATGATTAGACAGCAACACATCACCAGGCTTTAGAGTCCCCTTGTGAAGATTATGTTGATACTCAATACAGTACTGCATCGACCCCAGATGGACGGGGACATGGGGAGCTACTCGAGTTAGTCTAGGTACGTTGTCTCGTATAGAGATGGGACGTACCATTTGCTACAAGGCCACCATCTGGTCCAAATATCGCACAACTAAAATCCAGTCGTTCCGCAATGTTGGCACTAACAGCGGTCTTTTGTAGTGTTCGGCCCATCATTTCGGCAATGCTCATGAATCGCTGGCTGAAGACTGATAACAGGATGGGATCAATTGTCACAGCATCTAGGCTGTCATTTCGGTCGATATCGATGTCGAGGATGACATGTTTCGAGAGCACTGTTGCCGTACTTCCAGGTGGCACTACAATAGTTTGCGTAGCGTCTAGTATTATGGCAGGTCCCTTGTTATTGTGAGCAAGGTTCGTCAACAAGGCTACTTACCTACCGGTACTGTCGAGCCTGCTCTCAGTTCCCCAAGTTGATACACTGGGGACTCTGTACGGCCAAAGCCTAGGAAGTAGACACTCGCCTTATGCATCTGATTGTTGGGTTCCAGTACCTGCTTGCATGAAGCCAATTGCTTGAGCTCTGGAAGCGGTGAGTTGTCAGGCCTACCCTTAGTAGTTCTGTTGTTATTGCCTATCGCTCTTACTCTGACATCGTCTATGAGAATGTCTCGTCCATGAAGAAGGAAGGTGAACTCTCTCATATGGGCCTCCAGGAAGGCCGATTCGAAATCCCCTTTTTGGGGTCGCAAAATCATCAAAGCGGTGTCCGTCCCATGATAGCGCATATTGAGAAATGTCTCGTAGTGGATGTTTTCGGTTCGGATACCTTGGCTTACAAGCTTTTCTGATGCTTGTGCCTGCAGCTGTGAGATGACCTTTTCAATCCGCAGGGAACTCTCTTCACCATAAATCTCAATACTTGGTGATTGTTCCTCAACGGCCAAATCGGCCAAGGACATGCCAAACGCTGATAGAATTGACGAGTACCGATGAATGATCACCGTCTTGATTCTTAGCATACGAGCAATATCCGCTGCATGCTGGCCTCCCGCTCCACCGAAACATGAGAGATTATGGGATGCAGTATCAAAGCCACGTGCCTCGGTCACTTCTCGTATTGCCCTTGCCATAGACTCATTGGCCACATTGATAAAGCCGTAAGCAACTTCTTCTGGAGTCTTGTCGACATTGCTATCGGCGGATATTTGATATGCTAAAGTGGTGAATTTCTCTTCACATACTTCAGAATCCAGGGGTTGATTCTCCTCGGGGCCAAATATTTGCGGGAACTCCTCAGGTATGATACGACCTAGGAACAGATTGGCATCCGTGATAGTTAATGGACCTCCCTTTCTGTAGCAACTTGGGCCGGGATGTGCTCCTGCTGAATCAGGCCCTGTCGACATTATACCGTTCCTCCAATGCAATATACTACCACCACCGGCGGCAACAGTCGTAATGTCCAGTTGGGGTGATTGGATTGTCACGCCTGCTGTTATTGTTTCCAAAGTATGTTCATAGACACCATCGTAACGTGATACGTCAGTGCTTGTGCCGCCCTGCTCCTCAGTCAGCCTATTTTGATACCTTGACAGTAGGTTTGACAAACCATATCGAATCCTATGACGGGCTTGAGCTCTGTTGGAGACCAGGACGTCTCAGCATATCCCACGACGCCTCCGGCCGGGCCACTTAAGATAGCCTTCAGTCCTGTGAATTGATCATAACTTATAAGACCACCATCACTTTGCATGAATTCGACTCGCGTTCCCTCCAGCCGGTTCTGAAAATTGGAAAGGAAGCCATCGATATATCTTCGAACATGAGGGGTCAAATAAGCATCAGCCGTGGTGGACTGGCCCCTTGAGACCAGCTTGATCATCGGTAAAATTTTCGAAGATACAGATATGTACTTGAAGCCGCAATCTCGGGCGATCTGTGCCACTTGGGTTTCGTGGTCTGGAAAGGCAAATGAGTGCACCAAACAGATCGCAATACTCTCGTACCCTTTCTCGCGTAGCTTGAGGAAGTCATTCCGAATAGATTCTGGGCCTTATCTCCAGTCAGTGCGGATACCAGGAAGCGACCAATATCAACTGACATGGCGTTTTCAATATTCTCACGACGTCTCCATTGGTACCCATCACAAGTCTGTTGTCAGACTCGGAGACAATTTTCGTTTTAAAAGGATCGTAGGTATAGCTGGGTTCCAATTAGTGGGCTTTTCAATACGTGCCATGTCAGCTATCATGCTTACCCTTCCACGGTCACTCGTTCGTCGATCTCAACGACATCAGAGAACAGCACATCAGGCTTCCTGATATTGAGATCGAACAATGCCGGACGATTCTGCGTTCCTATACTAAGCACATCTCCGAACCCCTTCGTGATGGCCAGAGCATGGCGTTCGCCTTTGCGTTCTCTGTCGAAATCTTAGCAACAGTATCCTGTCGGAGTTCTTCACGGCAGAGTTACAGCAGTGCATTGGTAGCTACTGTAGTGCCCATACGAATCACTTCGATATCGGAAGCATCGATCTTCTGCCCGCGGGGTATGACTTTTCCTGAGGCCACCTCAAGAATTCGTCGAATACCTTCAGTAGGTGCATCAGGATAGTTGGCGGGGTCTATCGGGTTACGAACATTAGGCCATCAAGATGCACTCACAGATAGATTTACTGACCAACAGAGAGCAATTTGACGATGATAGGGCTGTCGAGAGCTGGGCCTTCGGCATAACAGTCCGTAAACGTCCCTCCTCGGTCGATGGCAACCTTCAGACCTTCACTGGTGCTCAACGTTACTGACCCCATATCGAGCTCAGTCCTAGTTCCTTGAGTTCATATAATTATTTTCGACGATAATGCATACATATAGTGAGGATGCTCAGGACTTTTATGGAGAATGCGTCATCTTTCATGAGGTTGGCTCCCCGTAGAGCGAACGGAAAGAAGACCTCTTCCTTGACTGTTTATCTTTATCTGGACCTACCGAAGACACTCGTCCGAAGAGAATACAACACATAGCGTCTTGGACCCTCTCTTTGATTGTGTAGATTAAGGGAGGTACCGAGAATGATAACAAACTGCATGAGGTTGCGTACAGTAGTCGGAGCTAAACGGGCAATTCGGCAAAACTTCGCCGGCAGATCTATCTTTGCTTATCGCGCTTCTACCTTCTCACCACTCTGAAGGTTATCTCTTTACGACTCTCTCTTATCATAGTCTATCTCCGTTGTTGGCACGAAATGCACGTCCACCGTGCTAGTTGTTCGAACCCTGTAGCAATTCGGGATGTGCGAGCGAATCAGAACAACAGGGAGCTGCAGTCCACGGTGCCAGCCAGTGTACCGAGAGCAATCTTCTTCCATATCGCGTCTCTACCTGCCAACGAAACATTAGTGGCAGAATACCCATCTACGCTGCGCGGCAGGCATGTCATGATTTAATACAAGATATAATGAGGCTGTCACAGCGCTGAATACCATATTCGAGATCTCGACTAGCTCTAGGTGCTCCTCTTCGTGCTTGACGGAAGTATTTGATCAGTACTCTCCTCTCTCGGCGAATCTTCTTCGCAATGGCCTTCGAACCAGTCCAGATGGACCCTGTCAAGAATAGCCTGGATTTTAAGCCAGCATCGATTACGGCCAAGTCTGTACGTGTTGGATCTGTCGATGAGCTTTCTGAAGAGCAATTCTCTGTAAGTTTAATGGTGTTTACAAACTTTTATACCAAGGCTGATGCTTAATCCCATAGCGTCACGACGAAAGGAAACTGCTATGGAAAATAGATATGCGACTCATGCCTGTTATGTGCATAACGTTGATGCTTGGAGGACTCGACAAGGTCGTGTAGGTGTAGATTCGGATTGAGAGATGTTCCTCAACAGAATGATTACTAACACACAAGCAGGCTTTCCTATGCTGTTGTATATGGGATGAGCAAAGATACTGGTCTTCACGGCCAACAGTATAGTTGGGTCTCAAGCATCTATGATTTCGGATCCCTCTTCTGGATCGCGCCAGCCACTTTCATCATGCAGAAATTTCCCCTAGGAAAGTATGTGGCTATTAATGTCTTACTCTGGGGTCTGGCCTTGACATGTATGGGTAAGTGAGATGACTGAAGAACCCAGTATGCTCAGTATATAATTAATTGATATCAGCCGGTTGTCACAACTATGCCGAATTGCTTGTCTGCCGATTCTTTCTCGGAGCCTTCGAGGTTGCAAAAGTACCCGCATTCAGCGCAATCACTGCCATGTGGTATCGAAAGGAAGAGCAGCCGTTCAGGACCACTATCTGGTACAACGCCTTTAGCTCTGTTTTCAACGGGCTCGTATCATACGGCTGTGGACACATCCATGGATCACTGAGCCCCTGGCGCTATATTTTCGTCATAACAGGTTCTTTCACCATGGGGTGGGCAATCCTGATTTACTTGCTGCTTCCGGATGCGCCAGAGACAGCGTCATGGCTCAATCCGAAGGAGAAAATAATTGCCCTCGAAAGGGTCAGGCTGAATCAAACTGGTACCACTGATCGAGAGTTCAAATGGCCTCAAGTTTTTGAGGCCTTGCGTGACCCCAGTGTCTATATCATGTGGGTGTTTGTTGTGCTATGTAACATTCCGAATGGAGGAATACTCGCTGTAAGTAGACTAAATGCCTTCCCTTCTGAGTGACTGCTAATACTACACGATCAGTTCAACGGTCTGATTATCAGAGGCCTTGGATATTCCACCTTCGAAACGACATTGCTCGGTATGCCAACTGGTGTCATTTCGACCGTAACGGGCTGGATTTTCACTCTTGCCATGTATCAGAGCAATGGTAAAGTACCCAGAACTTTCTGGGTCTCTATGGCTTGTATACCTCCAATCATCGGCACAATCCTGATTTACAAGCTGCCCGAGTCGCATCCTGCTGGCCGTCTTGGAGGGCTTTACTTCTTCTACACCTATCTTGCCGTTTTCACCACATCGATGAGTCTGCCCATTGCCAACACTGGAGGCTATACAAAGAAGCTATTTGTCTTCTCGGGCAATTGGGTCGCTTATTGTGTCGGCAATTTTATCGGTCCACAAGCGTTCCTAGACTCGGAGTCGCCCACGTATCCAACTGGAATTCGCACAATGCTTGGTTGTTACTGTGCCTGTGTGGTGCTCATTGTAGCGTACGGAGCCAATTATTGGCTTGTCAACAAGCGCTGGGACAAGGAATTGAACTTGATAGATCATCAACCGGAGCTCATTGGCGCATCAGATGACATCACGGACTTTGAGAATAAGGCTTTTAGGTACGTCTACTGACATATCTGCCGGATCGAGGGATGGATTTTTTCCTGAATAGTCATCACTTCTTGTGAAGGGGATTGTCCTTTTCCGCGATATTGCACTAGTCAGCTCGAAGTATAGACCTATGTCAAGCTCATATACCAGCCGAGCCGCCTCGTGACCTTCTCCCAGGGGAATGGCGTTCTTCTAATGGAACGCTCCGATAGATTTGGCAAGTCACTTGAAAGGTCATTTTGCTTCCAAACTTGCTGCACGACCTCTCGCACAGCTTTCACGTTCCCAAATCTCTTTCGACTTTCGATCTCGCGAAACCTGTTGAGAATGAACATCCTCTCATCGTCTGTAGTAACATTGCATGCCGCGATGAACTGTGGCCAAAGAGACGTTGACCTCCTGCCATCGGGTAAGACCGGGCTGTTTCGTATGAGATCGAGGATCGCACATGTCTCGCTTCGCACGCGGTCGTTCTTTGCGTATGATTGAGGACTAAGATACTGCAGGAGTATAATTGCGGCTCGCCTAAATGTTTCGGCGGATTTCAGGGCTCTCATCGCACTAGGAAAAGCGTAGTTCGTGGTTGCTGGTAGACATTGCGTAAGACTTTCAAGTTTGTCCTCCAAGCTGACCTTCCACGCCAAGTTTTCCTGATATTTGTCTGGAATGTTAGCTTGTTTAGACCTCACCCGTTTGCAGGTTTCAAGGATTATTGACATAAGTTCCTTTGAGCAGCCAACTATGCAGTCAACCTCTGACTTTGGTTTTGAGACGCTCTGCAGCCAAAATCGGCTTTCTGCAAGCAAAGTCGTCTCTTCGGAATGATCCGTCAAAGCTGTGTAGGCCATAATACAGTGCGAGGCAAAATACTGTGCTATAAAGGCAAATGCGAATCCGTTCACTTCGGCAGCTGCTGTTCTTTCTCTGAGGGTTTTGGTGAGATGAGTTGCTCCGCCGAGGTGGACGAGCCATTTTGTCTGACATCCATCGGAAATATCAAAGTAGCAGAGCATCATGATGGTTCCCAGAAGTTCTGTCAATGTTTCGTTTCGGCAAAGCCGTGACAACGACGCACGAAGCAATTGGAGCGACTTGCCACGGTATTTCAGAGCGATTGCTCTATAAGTGGGATCCTTGAAGCTCATATGATTGGCGGCGACAGCAAGGACCGAATGCATCAACAATGGAGATTGAGTACATAACGGTATTATGGCATGTCGATAACCATTGTGCTGTCCATCGAAAAGAATGGATGTTTCACACATCCTGTGAGTATCTATTTCTCCGTCAGATATAATAGTAATGCCGTTGACTTTGTCAGAGACTCACAGAAACTGAAGAGATTTGATATCCTCTCTGGAGAACTGCGTCCGGTAGTATATTGATCACATTCAAGAGGTGAGGTTAACATCAAAGGCCTTGTGGGGGGTAACATTGTCCTTGAACAAAAAAGCTCAGACACAGCATCCTGAGATTCACCATCTGCAAGGTGTAGCTCAATATCACAGGCTGTCGTATTTAGAAACTCGATATTTGCCTGTAGGCGCCAGGATGATAGCCACGAAGCTCCCGTGTCTGAGATGTTGGGTCGAGTAGGTCTGCAACTACCGTCCTTTCTCCTTGCGCCTGCTCGACCGATCATAATGCCTTTAGCTGCAGCTTCATCCGGCCAAGTGAGCTTAAGTCCATACTCGCATGCTCTGACGTTCTCTCTGCAACGGAAACACGATGGTATGCTTTCGTCGCATTTGAGCTTTCGTTGGCGACAGAAGAGACAACCTTGTCGACTTCGAGCCGTACGTCGCCGTCCGTAGAATGGCCGCTTAGTCGCCATAGCATTCGCAGACCCATCGCTACAAGAAGACAGAATAGGAGATTCTCTCGTACAGTCGTTACCCTGTAAGTCCTGTAGAAAGTCGAACAAGGTCCGTTCGGTTTGTGAAATGTTGCTGATAACGGTGGGTCCTCAGATATTATACAACATTTAGTTCTCATCGGACTTCGGTCCGCTTCCCTGAGTACTGAGATATTTATCTACAACTTATCTCCAGGTATTCAACGACCAGTCAAGAACAGAACAGAACACAGTACCGAGGACAGAATTGATTCTTTTCAATTGATATATTTTATCAAGTGTACAGACTACCTATGATTATATCTGGGTTAGTTATCATGGTAGGTAGCCGGGTGCCTCAACTGTAACTGACGACTGTGATCACGTTGCAGCCTTCGATCAGAGTCTCTGCATCGTCTTAAATTCGGCCTCGCTGAATAGACTCGAATCTGACTCGCCCGTCTTCGATCTTCAGTATATGCACTGGAACTCTGATGTTTAATGTCTCTTCTCCCGGTAAATTCATCGGCGCTGAGAACCCCGCCACATGGGTCACTTTATCGTGGCATACTGGGCACTTCCATTGCTCTGGAGAAGATCCGCTGGTTGAATAGTCCAGACTCTGAAGGTTGGGCAAAGTCTGGTCCAACTTTCGAACGCAAACATTGCACAGCTGATGGCCACAAGGCCGAATGCTGACGTTCTTGGTGTCAGCAGACCTTCACTCTTGTCAGGCATAATGGGTGAGGCGGCTTACACGCAATCGCAAAGTCTGAGCTCGCATTCCTTGCACATCGTTGGCTTTGATGGATCTGATGATGGTTCGTTCTCTACTCCTTTATCTTTGTCTATACCGCTGATGGATTTGATGTTGTCGAAGTCGCCGCCTTCGAGTCGGTTGTCAACTTGTTCCTCGATGACGAAGAAGTTCATGTTGGCCTGGGCGTAGCTCATCGCATCAATGGGCGGAGGAGGCGGCACAATATGTGTAATCTTTTCACAGCTCGCTGGGTCAAGAATATGGACGTTCACAAGTCTGGTTGCTCCAGTATTCCAGATGTGGCCAGGATACGGATCTCGGTATATATCTTGTACTGCCATGTTTTGAGCATATGATGTAGAGAACGACTTGGGAGTTGGGGTTGGGGTTCAGACTCACCTAGTTTCCCACCGGCTGCTATACCCATGGCCTTCAGATCCGGAGTAGGTATTGGGGACTTTGATTCGATCTGCTCGTTGAACGGTTCTACAGTTCTTTGCGCAGGGGAAGGGTGAGCTTCAACATGAATCATTGGATCGAATCCACTAGACATTAATTGCGTGAGTTCGGCTGGCTGGAAAACTCTCATATCATTCATGTTATCAGAGGAAAACGTGAGTGACTGTGCCTGGGAATCTGATATATGGCCAGAGAACGATGCGGATGTCAGGGAATCCATCCCTTCTTCGTATTCTGGGCCGGGAAGCAGCTCCTGGTATTTTGCCTATTCAACCATCAATATGAAGTCATCAGCACGCCTTGATCTACGATACCTTGACACTGATGAGCGTGTCTACATCTTCTCGCAACATTTCAACTACCCTGCATGGTGAAGTATAGGTTGGTGGCGTTGGATAAGAGAGAATCTTGTCGCCTGGCTGGAGTTTCAGCTCTGCGGGAGTTTTCCATTCATCATATTCTGCCGGTCGATCGAAGAGCCATCCTCTTCTTCGGCTTGCCTGATAGCCTGGGGGTGATACTATTGTCCGGAGTCGCTCTTGATATGCAGGTATGATCTCGATTTGGAGGCCTCCGAACTTCTCCGCGGCAGTCTTTTGGCCTTCGACAGTATATCCGGAACCCACTTGTATTGGTTTGCCTGGATCAGCCAATTGTGAATTATACTGGAAGTTCTGATAGACTTACATGGCATTGCAACGAATTGCCGGACGATCCCAGGGCTGACCAACACTTCCAGATTAGCGGGGGTATTAGTACTTTGGCCCTTTAATTAATTACTTATCAAGAGTTCTAGTACGTACTAGTATTTATAAATCTCCTTTTTAAAACTAAAAATATTATTTAATTAAATAGTTAATATAGATTTCTGTTATTTTAAATAATTTTAAAAATATTATTTATTATAAATCCATTTTTATATCAGTTTTTTATTAATACGTAGATTTTTATAATATTATTTTTAAAACTTTATCTTTTTTTAATAAAATGTTTATTCTTACTGAAATAGCGTTCGTATTCGGCGTTTATAATTAATATTAAAAAAATATTTAATATGTAAAGAAATAACATAAAGAAGATATTACGCTATTTTAATTATTAATAAATAAAATTAAAATATTTATTATAAAATTATAAGATCTGCGTTAAATAAATATTTAATTTATTTTTTAACGCAGCGTTTTAAACGTTTTAAATAAATTTATTAATATCATTCATTTTAAACTGTAATTAGTTTAAAATTAATAATGATTTATAATATATTTCTTAGTAATAACGAGTTCGCTATTATATAAATTTAATATAAAGCGCAAAGACAGAATTAATATTTTATTTATATTTAAAATAATCGAGTTTAAAAATCGGATTTAATAAAATAATTACGCCGTAAACGTAAAACTAATTATTTATTAAGTTATAATATTTAATAAATTTATATTAAATCCGATTTAAGCCTAAATAAATAAAATCCTATATTTAAAATATAAAATAAAAGTTTACGTTATTTTTTAAATATTTAAAAATAATCTTTATTACTAATAAAATCTTTTAAAATATATTATAAAATCTGATTCTAACTCTTTCTTTCAGTCGTTTTATATATTTAAATATAAATTCTAACAGTTTTTTTAAACGTATAATTAATAATTAATTATTATTTATTAATATATCTATTTTTAGTTTATTTTAATATTCGTAATAAAACGCTGTAATGCGGTTTTAAAGCTTTAATACGCGGATTTATAATTTATATAATGAGTTCCAGCGCGTTATATTATTAAAATATAAAATAAATTCTAAACTTAAAGATTAAGATTTAATCATAAATAAAACTTTTTAATTAATTTAATAATAACGTTAAAATTTTAATTAATTAAACAGCTAGGATCCGTTTATATATAAAAAAAAAGATTTAATATTAAAAAAATATAAAACATATCTTAAGTTTCATTCTATATATTTAATTTAATAAATACGTTAAATTCGGAACGTTTTTTAGAGGTACATCGAACGAATTAATAAATATTATATAACTTTTTAATAAATCTAAATTTATATTAAAATATAAAATTAAAAGAAACGTTATTCACAAAGCGTAATATAACGTCGTTTTTTAACGAGATTTTAAATTTAGAGTTTTTTTTATTATTTTATTTAATTATTTAAATATTAATTTTTATTTTATTTTATGTTGTGCTGGGCCAACCAGTTCTCTTTTTGGCGCTGTGCTGTGATTAATTGAATTCCTCAGGATACTGAACTCTTTAACTTAAATAGATTAATCAAATACATCTTAAAGATTCATTATTAAATCAATCTAATAATAAATAATTAAATAATTTATATATTTATAAAAAAAGATATATTTTTTATATTATTATTTATAATATTAGATTTAATCTATTTTATTAGCGTTCTTAAAAAAATGTTTAAAAAAATATATTAAATAAACAGATTCTTCTTCTATATATTAAAAATATTAAGTATAAAGATACTTACGTTTAAATATAAAATTCACGATAATAAATATACGAATTAAAAATCTATTAAACCGTACGAAGACTGCGATAATAAATAGAAAATAATAAAAATTAAATATTAAAATTAAAATATAAAAAAGACTCTAATAATGATTTATAAAAAATAAAAATAAAAATAAATTATTTTTAAAAAAAAAATTTAATATAATAATTTATATTTATTAAGATATTTTAGATTAGATAGTTTAATATAAAATATTAAAAATTATAATAATATTAATAATAAATCTCCTTTTTACGCGATAAAAAAAAAATAATTAGTACGCTGAAAAAAAATCTTAAATCTTAAATAAAGAAAGAATTCTTAATAATAATAATTAAAAAATTTAAAAAATCACGGGAATTAAACTATTTTAAAAAATCGGATCTGTATAAATACGGAAAATAATTAATTTAAATATTATTTCTAAAATAATTAAAGAAAAAAAATAAGAAGAAAAAAAATTTTAAAAAAAAAAAATTAAAATTAAGAAAAAAAAGAAATTAAGAATTTTAAGAAAAAAAAAAAAAAAAATTTTAAAAAATTCTTAAACTTTTATTTTATTTATGAAAAATATATAAATTTATAAAAAATTTATAATTTAATATTTAATACCTTTACTCGAGAAAAATAATTATTATTAAAAATATTAAAAAAAAAAATCGTTTAAAATTAAATAATTCTCGTTAATTATATTAAAAATTTTTATAAAAATAATACCGGCTATTACTCCTGAACCGAGAATAATTATAAAAATATATATAATTATAATAATAATTTTTAGATTTAATTTAACGGAAACTCTCTTTTATTTTAATAATAAAAATATAATTTATTTTATTTTTAATTTTAAAATTATAGCTGAAGATTATGCTAAAAATAATAAATAAAAAATTAAAAAAATATATTATTATTATATAATTAAAATAAAAAATAAGCTTAAAAATTAATCCGAATATTAAAAAAAAAATTAAAAAGAAATAAAGATTAAAATCTTTAAATATTATAATTAAATAAACGAAGAAATCTAGAAAAAAG
This sequence comes from Pseudophaeomoniella oleicola, assembly GCA_003868215.1. Lineage (NCBI taxonomy): Eukaryota > Fungi > Ascomycota > Eurotiomycetes > Phaeomoniellales > Phaeomoniellaceae > Pseudophaeomoniella > Pseudophaeomoniella oleicola. The sequence continues at coordinate 1,199,344 of QWDQ01000001.1, read as the reverse complement.
AAATTAATTAATTAATTAAATTATTAAATTATAACGCGGATAAAAATATTTATTATAATTAATATAAATTTATTATCTTTTTTACATTAAGCTTTAAAAGAATGATTAAAAAGAATAAGATTTTAAGAAATATTTAAATTATTAATCTCTTTTTAATCGACTGTTTTATAAAATAAAAATTTAAGATTTATCGGGAACTGAAGCTTCTAAGAAATAATTAAAATATTAAATTTAACATAATTTATTAATAAATATTAACGGAATATTATATTAATATAATTACCGAAGAACTAGGTACTGCTGTAAAAAAAAAAAAAAAAAATTAATTTTAAATAAAATCAATATTAAAATATTAGAAGTTATTATTAAAATTAAAATTAAAATATTTCGCGGATATAACGTAATAAAAAAATTAATTAAAAAGTTATATTAACTTAACATTCGTTAGACGAGATTAAATAGTTAAATTAAAACATATAATAAAATAATTATAATAAATTAAAAATATTATTAATTATTCGAAAATATAAATCTCAGTTTTATTTAGAATAATTTATTTATAAATTATTATTATATATATTATTAAGAATCGGAATATAAAAATAAAAATAATTATTTTTTTCTAATAAGAGATATAACTACGGAATATATATACTAAAAAAACTATAAATAATTATATTTAAAGTTTAAAAACTTTAATAATAAACGGCCTTTAGATTTAGATTTTAAAAAACCGCAGCGAGAGTAAATCTATATTTTTATAAAAAAATAAATTAAAACTAATAATATAAAGCGAATAATATAATCTTTAATTATATTTAAAATTAATATTTAATTTGCGTAAATCTTCAATCTAGCGGATAATAATAATAAAAATATAAATTTAAAAAATAAAAAAATTAACGCGATAATAACGTAGAATTATTAATATAAGGAATTATAAAATAAAAAAATTAAAAAAATTTATTAAATTATAAAAAATAAGATTAAAAAAGAAGCTAAATTATTTAAAAATAAAAATATTTAATTTAAAAGATATATAAATAATTAATAAAATATTATTAATCTTAATAAACCGGAGGCAGACGATAAATAGAGATCGATTATAATTTTAAATTAAAAAATTAAAATAAAAAATTAAATTATTAAAATAATTAAATATCTAATTTAAATTATATAGATTTAGAAATAAAAATAGATTATTAAATATAAAAACGTAATTTAAAAATATAAAAATTAATTATTAAATACGAAGTTTAAATTAATCTTAGACGAGATAAGAATTATAAATTTTAATTAATTTAAAAAAATCACTTTAAATATCTCGCTAACGAAAATTTAAAAAAAAGATAAATAAATTAAAATATTAAAAATACGAATTATTTTAATTCATTTAATAATATTATTTAAAATCGAAGAGATTATTCTCGAGATTAAAGAATTTTTATTAAATAAATAAAATATAATTAACGTTTTAATCCGCCCTTTATTCAGTATCCGGATAAAGTTATTATTAAATATTAATACGATAAAAATAAGAAATAAACGGATAACGGTTTTATTAAATATTAACATAGAATTAATTTATATACTCGCGAATATAATTCGAAATTTAAGATATAAAATAAAAACGATTAAAATAATAATTAATAATCTCAAAGGTAAGAATAGAATTTTAAAAATAATAAATAATTTTAAAATTAAATTCTTCAATATTATTATAAGAATATAAATCTAGATTACGAAAAATATTATTATTAATAAAATAATTATTTTAAAAATAATATATATATATCTAATCAGCCTTTAATTCGAATATTAAAAAAATAAAAATATTTTAAGATTTATCCGAAACGCTTAAAAATCTAAAAGTTATTTTAAATATTTAAATAAAAACGACGACCGATATAAGATATATAATCAGTTTTATTATAAAATATTAATAAAAAAAGTTCGTTTATTACAGAATATATTTCCGAAAGATATAATATTAAAATATTTAAATAAATTACCGATCTTGAAAAACGATTCGGCAGAGAGTAATAATGAGATTAATTATTTATATATTTTTAAAATATAAAATAATTAAGAGAACGAAGATATCTTTTAAATATTATATTAATAAAATAAAATTTATTCGACTAATATTTAAACGATTAAGAAAAGAATAATTAATAAAATAAAATCGATTAATTAAATAAAAAATAAATTTATTTCCGAATATAATAATCGCTAGAAAGAGGAAATAATTAATAAAAAAAATTAAAAAAAATAAATATTAAAAATATAATAAATAAAATAAATAATTTATATTTAAATTCTTTAATATTCCTAAAGGATCTAAATTAAATAAGAAATATTAAAATAAATTAATTATTAATATTAAATTACAGTCTAAAAAAAGAAAAACGTTATTAATTTTATTAAATAATTATAAAACTACTCTAAAATAATCGACAAACGATATAAAAATTATTAAAAAAAATATAATATTAATATAAAAAATATTAATAATACTGTATAAACCGTGATAATAAAAGAATCATTAAATACCGAAAATAATAAAAATAAAAATAATAAAGATTCTAAAAAAGAAAAAGAAACTTAATATTTTAAAATTAAAATAAAAATCTTATCGGAATTTATATTTTAATATTATTAAAAAAAATAATAACGTAAGGATTATTATTAACGTCAGATAATTAAATATTATTATTATTAAAAACGAGAATATATCGCTAAATATTACGAAAATCTTAAAAACCTTTACCGAAAATATTTTTAATATTATAAAAAATTTCCTATTTAGATATAATTAAATAGAATTAATGAAAGCTTATTATTAATTAATAATTATTTATTATTTTCTTTTTAAATTACTTCAGTACACCCAGATCTTATAAAAAAAATAAATTTAATAAAATAATTCTAATATACGGCTACCTTTCTAATAAATAAATATAAAATAATATTTATTAATAATTTCGATATTTCTAAATCTAAAATAAATTATAATGAAAAAGAAATTATACTAGAAATAAGATAATTTATTATAAAATATTTATAATAACTAAATCGACTGCTGTATTATTTAAAAAGAATAAATATAATTATTTTAATATTAAAAATATAATTTTATATAAACGAAATCATTATTTTAGATTATATATATAACGTTTATAAATTACATCTAAACGTAAAGATTACGACGAAGATTCTTAATTAATTTAAATTTATAAATAAAATTAAATTTAAAGTCTTTCTAGGACTAGCTAAATATTTTTAATAATTATTAAAAAAATTTATATTAAATAATACGTTATTATTTACGATTTTAAAAAAATATATTAAGTTTAAATAATTAAATAAAACTTAACAGATCTTTAATAATATAAAGTTTAAAATAACGACAGTACTAATAATAAAATTATTAAATTTAAATAAAAATTGAGAGAAGATTATATTTATAATAAATATAAATTTAAATAATTAAAAAACGATTATTATATAGAAAAATCCGAAGATTATTTAATAATATATAATTTAATTTATTTTAGGATTATAAAATAAGACGGAGAGAATATATAATATTAAAAAATATAAATATCGAATAATTTATAAAATATTACGCAGATTTCAGTATTTAATATATAAAATTCATTTTATATTAAAAATCGATATTTAGACGTTAATAATTTAAATTAATTAATTTATAAAAAAACTATTTAAAACGTTACTAATATAATGACTAATATATATCAAGATATATAATTTCGAGGTTTAATACGTTAAAAAAATTAAGAACGGAGCGGTAAATAATTTATTATAAAAATTAAAAAAAAATAAAAAAAATAATCCGGAGAAGAAAAACGAGCTAAAGAATTAAATTAATATATATTTAAAATTTATTTAAATACGTATAACTAATACTAAGAAAGAATTATCGTTAAAGAATAAATATAACGAAAAATCTATATAAATTATAAAATATTTATTAACGCTAATCAGATCCGAAGATTTAATAAAAAAATAATTTTATTTTTTTAAAAACTTAACGGAATATTTCTTTATAAAGGATCGAGAATTATAAAGAAAAAAAAATATAAATATTCTTTTTTTTTTAATAATAAATAACGTAGATAAATAAGTATTTATTATTTAAAAAATATATAAATAAACCGTTTATCGTGAAAAAAAAAAATCTTTAATAAAATATCTAAACGTTTCTAATAAAAAAAGATATATTAATAGATTAAAAATTAAATAATTAATTATTATAAATATTAATTACGGAATAAAATTTGTAAAAATAAATTTAAATATTTTATTTATACGCTCTTAACGTGTAGTAAATGATATATCGATATAATTAAATTTCCGAAACGAAAAAATAAAAACTGCGTAATTATAATATAATATAATTTAATAAAATATATAAAAATCCGAATGCTGAACGCTCCGACTTCGAAAAACGTTAAAAAATTTATTTTAAAAAATATTATAACTAGATATAAGCTGTCAGAAAAAATTATTTATAATAAAGAATTAAAAAATTAATAAAAAATTAAAAACTTATTAAATATATATAAGATTTAAAACATTAAAAACGTAACGATCTCGTTTTATAATATAAAGATTAACGGAATTATTAAGAATAATTATAAATCAATATTTAATAAATTATTTAAACTTTCGTAAAGAGAATTATTAAATTAAATAATCTTTTTTTACTAAATAATATAAACGAATCGAATAACGATATAATTTAATACGAATTATATTTTAATATATTTAATATATAATTAAGAATATATACTGTTAGTAGATATATCTTTTAGAATATAAAAAATAAAAAATTAAAATAACATTATTAAAATAAACGAATTATTAATAATGAGAACGAAGTAATTTATATTAAAAAATAAAATAATAATAAAAACTAGAAAACGTTTAATAAAAATAAAATAAAATGGAAATAAAAGATTTTTTAAAAATTATAAAGCTTATTAGGAATCTCTAAAAATAAAAAAATTAATATTAATTTATAATATTAAATTAAATAATAATTATTTATTTAAATTAATATTTAAATAATTAAGACTCTATTAAGTAGTAATAATTAATTATAAAAAAAAATATTATAAATTAAAAAAATTTAATAAAACACGATTAAAAAATATTTATATAAATAACCGATTAAAAAGATATATTTTAAAAAATAAAATTATTAATAAGATTTTATATTTATTATTTATCGTATTAAAAGATTATTTTAATAAAAAGAAATCTCCGAAAGAATATTCTAATAATAATAATAAATCTTTTACCGATAATAAAGAATACCTTGAAGATAATAAAATAATAAATAAAAATAATAAAAAATTATAAGATTCGCAGCCGTTAAGAGTTATTTTATTAAATAAATAAAAAAAAAAATTAAACGATTATCGGAATTTAAAATAATAATTAAGAGACCCAAAATAATAAAAATTTTAAAATAATAATAATATAATTTTAGAAAAAAGACTAACGATTTAATATAAAAAAAAAAGAGTTTTTAATTAAAAAAAAAATATAAATATAAATATTAATAAATTTAGTTTTAAAAAGAAATTTAGAGAAAGAAAAAATAATTTAAAATAAAATTATTTAAAAAATTTAGAATTCTGAATTATTTAATTAATTAGATCGCGAGGCCTCCCGAATAATTATAAATAATTATAACGATATTATTATAAAAAGAATTACGGCGGTAAAGATATAATAAAATAAGAATTAACTAAAAAAAATTTAAATTAATAAAAATAATAAAAATAAACGTAAAACCGCTACGTCTTTAATTAATATATTAGTAAATCATGATAAAGAGTATAAAAATAAAATAAAAAATTATTTATATAAAAATATAAGATTTATTAAAATAAATTAAAATCGAATAAAATATTTTAATTTTATATAATTAAATAAAATAAAGCTGAAAGTAAATAAATAAATAAAAATAGATTTATTTTAAAATAAAAAAAAAGAAAAATTAGATTTTAATTTAATAATTAAATAGTTTTCTAATTAGCTCGATTAACGACGGTAAGAATAAATAATAAATATATTAATATTAATGAAAAAAAGAATAAATAATAAAATTAATAAAAAAATATTATTTTATTAAATATAAATCTTTTTATTTTAATTAATTTTTTTTTTAATTATATCTCTCTTAAGCTAATTAATAGTTTTAATTCGTTAAATATTATTTTTTTTTTATTATAAATATTTATTTTTTATAAATTTATTATAATTTTAGCTCTTTAAATTATAATATTTATTTTATTATCTTTTTTATTATTAAATTTTAGTAAGAATAATAAACTAAAATAAGAATTACTATTTTAAAAAAAATTTAATAAAAATATATTCGTAATAATTACTTCTAAAATAAAGATTACCGAACAAATCGGAATTATATATATTAAGATTATAAATTTAAATTAATTCGAAAATTTTTTTATCTAAATCTAAAATAAATTAAACCCCGTCGCTCGAATATATATTTTTTTAGTAATTATTAATATTTTAATTATACTTTTTCGAGACACTTTTTATTACGTATTTAAATTAATAACGTATATTTCGAATAATAAGAATTTTTTGTAAAAGTTAAAAAAAGCTTATATAAAGACTAAATTATAAATCGATAAATTATATTATAAAATATATAAACGATATATACGAAAATAAAATAACAGAAATAAGATATATAAAAACGAATTTAAAAAATATTTTATTTAAATATTTAATATTATTTTAACGTCTGGAAGTTGAACGCGGATAATACTAAATATATTATTATATTATTAAAGAATATGAATTTAATAGTTAAAAAAATTATAAATATAAAAAAAAATCTCGCTTAAACTGTAATAAATATATTTATATAAATAATTTAAAATCGTTTATTCGCGAATTAATTACGAAGAGAAAAATCTAATAAATAAAATTAAAAAAATAAAATATCTTAAATATTATAAATTTTACGTAATAATAATTAAGGGATATTAAGAGTAATAAAATTATAATAATTTAATATTATTTACAAATTATTCAGCGACATATTAATAATTTAAATATAAAAATAAAAATAAAGAATAATCGATTATTTAAAATAAATTAAAAAGAAATAATTTTTAAAAAAATAAATAAAAACTTCGCGCTAATTAATAAATATTAATATCAGGGAGAGAAGAAAAGACAGAAATTATAAAATATTAATAAAAATAAAACTATAAACGCTTAAAAATAAATAAAATAATTAAAAAATTAATAAAAGTTTAAAATAATATTAAATATTTTTATAAATAATTTCATTACGTTCTTAAGAGACGAAGACTTAGATATTATAAAATAAAATAAAAAATATAATAATATTTATATTTAGTTAATTTTACTTTCGGATATTATTTTAATAAATTATAAAAAAAAATTTTAAATTAATATTTTTTTTTATTATCGTAAGAGCGCTAGATCAAGAAATAAAAAAAATTTTATATATTATAAAATTTAAATTAATAAATCTCGAAAATAAAATTAATCGAATAAATTTAAAATAAAATTAAATATTAAATAAAGATTTATATTTTCGATTAATTTTTAAATTAATTAAATAAAAACGAAATTTATTAAATATATCTTAAATTTCTTTATTTTATAAAGATATATTTTTATTAAATTAAATATTTATAAATTTATCTTTATTATTTTCTTCAGTCGTAATTTAAGATAAAATAAATTTAAATTAATTATTTTCACCTCGTATATTAATACGAATATAATTAGGGCGTAGAATAAAGTAAAATATTAATTATAAAAAATTAATTATTATCAGAGTAAAGAATATAAAAAATATTTTATTAAAATTAATATTTTTCGAGAAATTTATAAATATATTTATTTTAATTTCTTTAAGATTTATTATTTTCTAAAATATTTTTTTAAAAAATATTATTTCGATTTCGCGTTTTAAATATTAATTTTTAAATATATTTATTTTTCTTAATCCTCCTCTAGTTTTTTTTTAATATAAGAGAATCTTAACGGAGAATTAAAATAATATAAATAAAATTAAATATTATTTAAAAAACGTTCTAAAATAATTTCGTATAATATTAATTACGAAGTGAAGAGTGAGAATTATTATATTTAATATTTATTTTTTAAATTAAATTTTCAGAGTTAATAATAATTCGTATTAATTATTTAATAAAAATATAATATTTTTTTTAAAAATTTAATTAATAAAAAACAGCTCTGAGACGATCTTAATTAATTTAATAAAATATTAAATATAAATAACTTCTAAAAACTATAAATAAATAAATAATTATTTAAAATTTATAATAAACGATTTTATCATATCTATTTAAGATAATAATTATTAAATAATTATTTATATTAATATTACGCTAAATCAAATTATCTACACCGATTTCATACATACGTACGAAAGAAGGAATCGGATAATAATTAATATATATAAATATTTAAAATAACTTATAAAATATCATTTATAATAAAATTAATAATAAAAATTAAGTATCGGGGTCTTATAATAATAAAATAATGTTAAAAATTATAAAATCTTTATAATTAAGAATATCTTTAATTTATTGTTTTACGAAAAAATAAAGAATTTATTAATTAAAAATCTTTAAAGAGTTAATATTATAAAGAAATTAATAATTTATATTTAAAAAAACTATACGAAAAAAATAAAAATTAATATTTATTATTATAAATAAATTAAAGATTTAATTACTCGGATCATTTAGAATTTAAATATTATTTTTAATTTTAAAAAATATCGAGTATCTGAAAAAAAATAATAAAAAATTAAAAAAAAAACATTTACTAAAGTAATAAAATATAACGTAATTCTAAAAATAAGAAATAAATTATTAAAGAATTTTTTTTATTATTTAAACATCGTTTTCTATATTAATTATCAAAAGATTAAATCTTTTAGCGATATAGAAAAATTTAAAAAAAAATATATACTAAATTAATTAATTCTCTTTTTAACGTTATGTTATAATTAATTAAATTTCTCAGGATACTGAACTCTTTAATTTAGATAGATTAACTAAATATATCTTAAGGATTCGTTACCAGACTAATTCAGTAATAAATAATTAAATAATTTATATATTTATAAAAAAAGATATACTTTCTATGCTATTACTTGTGGTGTTGGGTTTAGCCCATCTCAATGTATTCTTAAATTTATTTATATTTTTACCAAATATAAAGACCTTTAATATTAAATTAATAATATAATTTATATAATGGATTTTATATATTTTTAAAGACTTTAAATCCGGTCTGATTTAATTTAAAACCAGTTAAACGGCATAATCATTTTTTAAAATATTATCAGTCATAAAATATCCGATTTTATCGATAATATTAAAATCCTGTAATATTTTAACTAATAAGGTAATAATATTATTTTTAGAATAACTATTAATAAAATACTTTAAAATAATTCGAACGGTACGATTTATATCTTTAGAATTAATAAAATAAATAATCATTACTATTAAGAATTTAGCGTTTAGTAAGATCTAAATATTAAAATTAATATAGATTTTATTAATAACTGCGTTTAAAGCCTCTCTTAACGTTTTAATATATATTATTATAAACTCGCGTATTATTTAATTTTTAATAATTTTTTTAATTTTAAAAAGATACTATTTAGTTTTCTAATTTATATATATTAATAATTTTCGAAACTCTAGATTTTTAATAAATTAGAAGAGTTACTAATTAATTATAATAAATTATAAAACGAATATTCGAAAGATTTTTTTATTAAACGCTTAATATAATTGCTTTATTATAGAGTTTAACTTAAATTAAAGTCTTTATTACGATGTTATTAACGCAGTTTTTAAGATTTAGAGATGATATTATTTTTTAAAATATTTTAATACGTTAATAATATTATTATTTATATTAATCAACTTAAGGCTCCTGCATAATATATATTTTTAATATTAATATTTCGTATTTTTTTTAATATAAAGGGTTTTTTTATTTTAGATAAATAAATATATTCTTTTATATATTTTTATTTTAGATTTATTACGAATATATTTAACGCCCTAACGGAAGAAAATATTATTATAATTTAAAATATTATAAAAGATTTCGAAGCCTTTAATAAATGTAATATATTTAGACGATAAAAGAATCGATATAAATTTTATATTTATCATTTTATAAATATTAAATTCGTTAATTTAAGATTTTAATTAAGACTTTTTTAAATATTTTATATTAACGAAAGAAAGATTCTTAATTAATAAAATTATTTTAAAAAATAGAAAGAGTATATAATTATTAATATTTAAATAAATACTATTAAATATAAATAAAATTACAGAATTACTAATAAATTTAATAAAAAAAAGTAAATAACCCTATATTAATAAATTTATTAAAAGTCTTAATAATACGTATTAATATTCTGAGATTTTTGATCAAGGTACTAGTACAAATTGCGTATTAATACCAAGACAGTGGCTTATTCGATGTGTTGGGGCTGACGCAAATACCATCCAGCCACTCCTGACCAGGAATGACAACATAGTCTTGGATCTTCCCTTGCAGACCCGCCGGCTTCTCATCCATAGAGAGACCGGAGATAGCGTTGATATGGCCAACAAATACTCGCACCGCATATTTCTGTGGATATGGGACTTCAAAATTGATCCACATAGCTTCTCTCTGCCACATCGGCAGGAATACTCCTCCCTGCTGCAATATATTCTGTGGGAGTACCTTTGAGTATGCGTTAGTATCGAAAAGGGGAAATGTGCCTAGAGATCCTGGAAGCTGATGCAATTTTTCATCGTCCGGCATCCTGATAGTGCGATGAAAAGATATGTTCAAACCACGTTCTTCTTTTAAGCTGTCTGTTGGTAAAGTATAGGCTGTGGAGGGACCTTTGCTGATGTTCAGTTCGATCTTCTTTCCGTACCGCCTGTTGGTATAGTCTATAAGACGCTCGTGTAGGCCGATACACTGGACGCTCTCTGTTGGTTGTCCTTCGACAATCTCGACCTCCGTGAATGAGTGCGCTACTTCTTGTGTGCTATAATCTGTCCAATCCGCCACACCATCCGTCAGGAAGTCAGGAGATTCAAATCCTAGCTCTATTTCTTGGTCAGTGGTTGTACGGAGGGAAGGGAGTACAATAGGGCTCTTGGTAGCTTACCTCGAATTCTCACCCATAACTGGGGAAGTGGTGTGCTCGGCGGTATATGGAGATGGGCAGTGTTCTCTGTCTCATCAATATGGGCAGCGGAGTCATTCTGATCTTCTTTCTTTCCAGGCTTGATAGAGCGCAGCCCTTCTATAGTGATGCTAATCTCGTCCTCGTCGGGTGCGTGAGGTGGATCTGGAAATTCTCCTGGCGTTGTAATATGTGTGTAACTTGAGTCGATATCCATTGAATCCATACTATTTCAGAATAACGGCGGTCTTTCAACCTATGTAAGATAGAGAAGGAACGTGGAAATCCCTCCAGGACATCACAGCTTGTATTCACTGTATATAGAGAGGACGTTCAGCCTCGTCGGTGGGGCAGGGCCTACTTGTTCGTTCAACACTCAGGTATTCTGTACACCATTGCCATATTCGGAGGGTCTAGTGACAAGTATCCTGGTACGTCTATCAATATCGGCAAGGATCAGTGGCATCCGACGAGGCTGATTTTAGGCATCAATCCATTTGCTTACAAAGCTTCGTTCCACGACATGGAGGTTCGGCAACCGATTTTCAAGGGATTTCAGCTTCTCAAAGATTCTTAGGGTTCATTTACCTAGTGATTTGTTGATTGCGCCTGTCAGTCGCGCTTCGGCTCGATAGATATGTCTTTCGGATTCAGCGTCGGCGACATAATCCTGCTCAGTCAACTCTCCTACAAGCTCTACACAACCGTAACGTCCGGCCGAAGCAGAGCAGATCGAGATCTCATAGAGCTTGAAGATGTACTGTTCGGTCTGCGTTGTGCTCTTGATCATCTAAGTGGGGTTGCAGGTACCATCATCCAGTCCACTACAACAGCACCAGCCGAGGAGAATGCTGAAAATAACGGACCGGATATTCTACGGAAATTGGGGACATTGATTCGATCGTGTCGTACGACTTTACAGGATCTAGATGATGCGACTAAAAGGTATCGTGATGATATTGAGATAGCGTCGGTCGACGAGGCCAGCTTCAGGCAAAGGTTGAAAGGAAACTTCAGCAGGATCAAATGGGATATGGACCGTAAGTCTCTGAAGGAGTATAGAGATAAGTTGCAATCGCACACTGATGCTATCAACATTGTACTAAGCGCTTTGATATGGTACGCTTGCATTTAGCACGATCTCCTTGCCTTGTGGATTATCGATTGATGGCCTTTCTCTATTCAGGTCCACCACAAATCGAATGGAGATACAGAGCAAACATCAGTCCGAGCGGACCGAACAGCTTCTTGGCCAAACACTTCGGTCCAACTCTGATCTGCAACAGCTAGTTAAGGAGATTCACGACAGACTCACGCTGTTGTTGTCACAGAAGAACAGAGCTCTGCCTACTCAAGAAGCGGACAGTCCTCCATTCAAAGAGGCCCCTGAGGTGCCGCCGCCCTTGTCACCCAGGTCGCTTCCTGCTTTGCCTTCCCGAGGAGGCCAAGGTGGCTTATGGGCTGATGCTGCTGCTCCCGGTAGAAAACTACAAGATCAACCACAGGAAACCTTCTTGGCCAATGCGTATTATGCTACAATGGGGCCCATGCAGGAGAGAACGATGCCCATCCACCCTTTGCATGGAAGAAAGCGTCATTTCCAACCCATGGGGGCTTCAGCCGAGATGTCGGGCCTAAAAGCCGGCAACAACCAGCCACCTGGCACTGATACCGCTGCTAATGATAACAATCAAATTGCTGCTCCATTCACCACACATCACCCAATTGCGAACACTAATAAACCGTTAGCAAATGTAAACGTCAAACGGCAGACCATCGGCTCTAGCGAATTCCTCCAATACAAAAACAGGCACCAGAGACCCTCGCATCTTGTGAAACCATCTTTCTTGAACCGTGAAATACCAGAAATTCAGGACCTCGAAGATGGTCTGACATTCATTTTCCGACCTACTCAGTTCTCAGCAGCGGCAACGGCCCGTCAGATGCAGACGCAGGAAATGAACAGAGCCGATGATTTCGTTCGATGGATGAAAAGCTTCGTTGAGATTCTGGACACCTCAACATTAATGTCATCTGCAGTTGGCAACAGTACAGACAGGGAAGAAAGGAACAACAAAGTGAATGGAATCTTAGTCCTCCTAGGCCATCTCAACGAAGTCCTGGCCGAGAGTCATAACAGCAGTACTTCTGAAACGACAATGGCTGCCGCTAGAGATGTATTCTATAGGGCTGCTGATCAGACTTGTTTGGAGGATGCACTGGTAAGGTTTCAAGCTTCATCAAAATTAGTAAGAGTGCAGAGGGAGTTAGAGGAGTATGTTGACGGCAGGACGGAGTGGATGAAAAGGAAGGAGAGGGATATGGATGGCATGTATGATTAGACGAAATATTGTAATATGGGAATAGCGTGGGGCATTTTCACATGAACTGATCTCCTGAATCATGGGATACTCCCATTGGTATTGGTGTAGTGAAACCAATTTGGGAGTTCGGAATTTCAGAGCATCCTATCCACCTGTTGAGAAGGGTCTGTTCATTCCGAAAAGGCGATATACATTTCTCTTTGATCATCCACTGGTTTACCAGTTACCGGAGACACCACTAAACCCTGCTGCATCAACAAGTGCATCGGCATTCACGAGTCCGGCACCTAACTGAAGCACTTTAGCCCACACCGCATTCCTGGTACTGATAGGCCATCCCGGGGTGTCCCAATATCGAGCAGCGATCCCTCTTCGCTTAGCTTCATTGATCTGGGACAACATGGTGTTGATCTGAGTAGCATTGAAGGTGGTTCCATTCGGTGACCCGATATAAGCCTCGTAGTCAGTGCTGGCAATCGGAGACACCAACGATGTTATATTGGTGTAAGCCGAGAGGGTTGCAAGAGGAGCATCATAGAAGTAATCTCTGTTCGTAGCATGAAGAACTTGATCAAGAGGTGTGTTTCCGGTACCGATGACAGTTATGGGTCCTGAAGTGATGGCAGTTCCGTTCGTCGAACTGAGATATCCGGCAGAGCGAAGAGGCTGAAGAGCTGAGATAACATATGGCCAGGTACTGGCACCATCAGTCTTCACATCGACGAAGAGATAAAGTGTCTGACTGGAAGCTGTATCGTAGACACCACTGCAGACATCAGCGCTCATTCCGACAAAAGTGCTGAGGCTCACTTTTTCGTGGTTGATCCATTGACGAAGGGCGTAGTTGGATTCTGGCGATGCAGGATGTTCAAAAGTGGCTGGATATAAAGCGATTCGAACGTCCGCTCTGACTGCAGAGCCGAGACTTCATGTCCGATGTAAAGAGTTCCGTTGACGAGCCAGACGTCAGCCTCAATGCTGATGCATCCCACAGACAAGGCAGTGTAAACGGGGAGATCTCTCCAGTAGTCGTTGTGGCTGTGAATGGCCTTCGGTACAATTCCTCTTGTCAAGTCTGTGGGATAAGTATACTGACTGAGACCGCTGGCAGTTGCGAAGACCTGCTGAAATGACGAGGAAATGTCGATCTGACCCGTGACAGGAAGTCCTCCTTGTCGGGTTTGGGCAGAGGTCGTTGAGACCAGTAATGCTGCTATGCAAAGAGTCCCAGGACACCACATGATCGATTAGGCGTAGAATGAGAGAGAAGGACAGCAAAGACACTTGAAGCCCATTGGCCATCCCGGAAAGATGTTGGGGGCTGTGGCATTTTATAAGAAATGATAGGAGACGAGATAGACCCTGACCGATGACTGTTGCTTCTTTCATCTCCAAGTACGTGCTTCATGCAGGGAGTCTTGTACGATGGATCAAGGTATCTGCAATGCTGCGTGTTTTGTGTTTTGTGGTTGATTCAGCCAATCATTCGGGCACATGGCCGCCAACATCTTCGTCCGACTATCCCCGAACCGAGATGGCGTTCTCAATCAATTGCGATTGTACCGTTGAGACATACAAAACGCCCACACGTGTGAGGTGCCAGTCGCTTCACGCAATAAGTTACAGTGAATTATATTGATTTGAAGACCCATTCTTGCTTCTTCGACGTCCTACGCAATATTCCGAGTAGCAATGGAATTACCGGGCCCATTGGTCCGTTTCCCCTGGTCTCCTCGAGACCCTGATCCAAGTTCCCGGACGGTCATGGCACTAAGCTAAGATGTGATGATCTCTGAGTGAAACCGCACAGCTCAAGTTCTATTCTCGGCGAGTTCACAATCTGGCTTCATTCCATTCTCTTACAATATTCGGTATTGGACTTCGACTTGTTCGGTCGTTTTTCCCCACATATTGTAGCGCGGAACGAATTCATCCAAGCTTCTGTGCTCTGTTTTACCCACCTCCGAGAGATCAGAATGATGACATGAGCGATTTCCATTCGCAAACCAGTCCATTTCCCACGACGGAGTCGCGCGGATCCTGGAGCCATGTAAGACCTCTCCTCCAACTGTTGGTCTGACCTTCAGGCATGGCTCTCCGTTTACAACAGGACGGAAGGCGACAACTCGGCGCGACTATCCCTTAGAAAGTACCAGTATTGGCCTGCCCAACATAGTCCATTATTTGCAGATCTGGGTCACAAAGATCCCTAGCCACGTTATCCTGTTTTGTAAGATAGCTTTTCCAAGGCCTTTTCCCATGTCTCTAGGCGTTGCAAGGCTGTTTGAGAGAAGATCGGAGTGGACGCTTGGGGGGTCGTAGACGCTGTGCCGTGCTTCCCAGCATCATCGGGCATCTTCATATCTCGTCCAAGAGCTTCATCTGTCACGCCTTCCAGAAAAGTCGCAACATCCAGATCCCTCCGAGCACGGATCAAAAGTGTGTTCACTTTGTCTGAATCTTTCTGTGCCTTCGTCATAGCTGAAATGATGGCCTCAAGTATCCCTAGAACTCGGCCTACTCTCATACCCAAATCTGTGCCCAATGGATACCCCGCATCAAACCCGGGTTGGATGGTTTTGGCCTTGGATATTGCAAGACCCTCTCTATATCCTGCCGTAACATGTTGCCTACGGATGGCAGGTAAGTCTGACAGTGATTCGCGAGCAGGTTCTCGATGGTCGGGATCGAGAAGGTGGTCGCCGTCTGGAGAGGAAGAGAAGATGTCATCCAGAGCACGAGTCGGAGTCGGCTCATCGGGAGAAGAGGGGGTCGAAGTGGGAGGTGTAGACGTTGCTGACAATGTCACAATCGAGTGAGACGATGGCGATGCCATCATGGCGCAACCCTGCGGTGACAGAGTCTGTGAACGCCGTTGATAAAATTGCGTAAATAAATATTTGTTACGTTGATCTCCGAATGTTGTCATCTGAGGCGGTGATATCCCCGCATCAATTGTCGTTTCAACTCGCAGATCAAGAAGCATAGCATTCAGTTCACAGATTGAGGATACTGAACTCGTCTTTTATTATAAATACATGAATCATATCTAGATACATTCTATGAACCACGGACCGTCCCTGGTGACAATCTCCACGCTCTTAGAGGCAATGCTTGCAACCTCATGGCAGCTTCCCTGATGAACCCAAAGAAAGTAATGACCCCTATAATGACACAGACGATATTGGTGATATAATAGCCATCTCTTTCAATCTTACAGACACCTCCTCCTTCAATACAACGATGCTTGTCGGGTTCCAGCGCACACGAGAATGGGCTAGTAATTGGCGTTATCCCCTCCTTCAGCTTGGAGATGTCACTCGGTGGAGTGCAGATCGCTGTTGTAAACATATCGACGAGTCTCAAGATGAAATACTTTGGGAATGTACCTCCTAGATTCGATACCCTGTAACAGTCAGTCATGGTTTCGTCCAATAGCATCAGAGAATCTTACGTAGCAAGCAAAGTCATGTATGTGCCACCAATGGTAGGATCAGCAATTCTGGCATGGAACGCTGCAACCGCGACAAACATGACTGTATTCATAAAAGTCGAGAAGACATGTGAGACAATAACTGTAAGGAGATACCACAATGGCACTGAAGCATCTGGGCCCGCGGGATAAATCATGACCACGAACTGTCCGAATACAGCTGCAACGAGTCTGCCAGTGAAAGCCCAGGACCAGACACTTAAAGATCCGTATTGATTGGACCATTTTCCAGCGTAGTATCCCAGACTGATTTCGAACGGGAAGTCAATCATGACCACAAGAGCGAGATTCGCTTGCCCAAATCCTTTGTCGAGCAATTTCAGATTCGTCACGGCGTCGTTCGTCACGAATCCTATCTTGCCGATGAGGTGGATAATGATGATCGTGATGATGTTCTTCAGCTTCAGAACACCCCACATGCTTCGGTATACGGACATGATCCCTTCACGTTCCTTTGTTTTCTCTTCACGCTTCAGAAGTGCCATGCCGATCGTAATGACAATGTACATCCAACCCCAAAAGACCATGTAGCTGCCGAGGTCTACAACACCATAATCCTGCGGTACCTTTCTGAACCAAGCATTGGCAAATTCCGGTGCGTTCAAAGCAAGAAAGATGGTATGCGACAAGAACGAGCCTGCTGTCAAGCCCACCGTCTGAGCCGTGGATGCATAGGAAATGTTTGTGATCGAAAGAAGCGATATAGCCCACCCGTCGACAGCGATATCCTGCGTAGCACACATGAACACTAGAAAGAACCACCAGCCAGTGAAGTCCCAAACACCAGCTCCTCCATTCGCTCCCGCTGCGACCATCATGTCACCTATCTGGCCCCCAAGATATATCATCGACAACCCCGAGACGAACTGGACTGGAACTATCCAACTCTTTCTCCGCCCAAATGCTGGACTCCAGATAGCATCGACGATGGGTGACCACAGCAGCTTAATCGAGTAAGGGTAGCTTGCTAACGAGAAGATACCGATCTGACCGTACGAGAGATGTGACTTTAGAAGAAACGGCAGCGAGCCCATTGCAAGTCCCATCGGGATACCTTGCAGGAAGTACAGCATGACCAACAACAGAAAGTTTCTCTTGTCTTGAGACGGAAGGTCCATAAAACTCGTGTTGGAGTGCCCCGGGGTCGCAGGCGTAGGTGGCGCTTCATCCAAGGTAAAGCTCTCCCGACTCATCAATTGAGCCGTCTGCTCAGCAGATGTGGGAGTGCTTGGTGTATGTTTCCTATACATGTCGTCTTTTGCGCTTCCATTCACATTTCCATTTTGACTGGTGCTTATAGCAAGAGGAGCTGGAGAGCGTTTCTTACTCCTTCGGGATGCTCGTTTCATATGGGAATGAGAGGAAGGACCTTCTGCAAGTAGCGGATCGTCTTCTGGGTGGTCTGACAAGTCGGAGTCGCTTTGACTGTTGAGTAGGTCCGAGACGTCGCTATGTGGGATGGTGTTGTGTCTGACTAGGGGATGCAACGGTAGGTTCTCTTGACCAGCAGGGAGATGAGAGTGTAGTGAAGGATGAATAATGGGTTCTCCTAATGTGTCAGGCATTCATACAGAAAAGAGCCAGAGATTTAACAGGTATAAAATCAAAAAAAAGAATAGAATGAATGGTGGTGTATTATGGCTCGGGTATCTTTGTTGACGTCGATGAGGGAAGAAAGCTTTAGTTAAGAGGTGGCCTCAATTGGTCTGCCCAACCTTAGTAATTAATTAATACCTGAATTACTGTGAGTAAACTTAGTAATTAATAGATTCTAGATCTGACTTGCCCACTTTCTGACCGTGCGGGGACGAGGGGATCCAGGAACACAAAGCTCAACAGGGTTCATTAATCCTTGATCGATAAGTAAACAATCCAAGTTCTGATTTGCATACACGGGTACACATGAGGATGGAGAGTAATGACATTCAGTATTAGTCCTCAATAAAACAGCAGAGGATGTACCTGGTAAAGTACCTAATTCTAGAGACAGAAAAAGAGCATGACCCCGACTCTGCTGCAGAATGTTTTGCCTAATCGTCCCCTAGACCGATCCCTATCTCCCCTAGACCGGTCCCTATCTCCCCTAGACCGGTCCCTATCTCCCCTAGACCGGTCCCTGCCTCCCCTAAGAGCCTCAGATTGCGGGTAAAGTATCAGACGCGTGTTTATCGCATCACATCGCGTCGGAAGCACCCTCACCAAAGTGTATACCTGAATTATCGCTACATTCTGCTCACTCAAGGCATCTTATCCTTCTATGATTAACCATAGCACATCATCACGTCCCCTCAATTAGTTGACTCCCTTAGATTACACGTCGCTCATCATGGGAGATCGTCTGGGGCAAGTGGATGAGGAAATCGCTCTTGTGCGACAGCAGAGTGAGCTGCAACTTCACGATGGGCCGTACCAAGATATCTCGCTGACCTCTACTAGTCCAAGATCTAACCACCCGACGTCGCATGATCAGCTCAAGTCTTCTAGGGTCGACAAAAGTACAGAAGGCACTGAAACAACGAGCGTCAAGCGATGAATTGCCAAATGATGACCTCCCCATCGTTTCGGCTTCTCAGGCACATGCGCAGTCGAATATCCACCGCTTGACGTTTTCCACAACAGCTTTTCCGTTCGATGACCCTTCACCTACCTCACCTGCACGGTTACTTGGCGTCCGAATCGACATATGCCGTCGCAGCGGCAAGTTTGACAAGCCCTACTATCTGATGCTGAAGAAAGATGATGGCAAACATCTCCGCGTCTATCGTCACACGATCCCTGTCTTCATTCCCTTGAAAGAGCTTGAGGAGCAATACCTACCTCTTCCCCAGGATGGGGCTATGGATGAACCGCCTCAACAAAATCTCCACATGCTTGTCCGCAAACTACGGCACGAATTGGTATCGTGGACAGCTAGGTGTGATGCTGTGGAAGCTTTACAGGAACAGCTCGGTGTCTCCGCTGCTTCTGATACACGTCGGAATCCTAGCAATGCCATAACGTCCGTGGTTTCAGCGGCGACGGATGCACGATATGTACGGATAGTCTGGAGGGACGGTAGGGTCGGCAGAATTAGACTGTCCAACAAAGGGTTGGTTGAGAAGGCTGTGGTGTTTGGGAGAGGCGCAGCAAGAGACATCTCAACCGAAAAACTACTCGCGGGCGGAAGATACACTATTCGAGGATTGTCCCAAGTATTGAAGTCTATGTAAGCATCAATCGGATGTTCATGCCATTTTCTTACCATATGACACGCAATCTACAAGTAGCCGGTCCAAACATTGACCGAAAGGGCAAAGGCAAAGGGAACGACCGAGCGAATGAAACTGTCCTCTGCAATCGACTGTATAGTGTAATAAAGGGCTCTTATATTCTGATTCGAGTCTAGCATATACTCGCCGTCGGCAATATTTGCCTACGCAAAGGATTGTCTGGACGTACTCCATAAGAATGCAAAGGGAAGAGAAAGGAAAGAGATCAAACCGGGCCATGCCATCATACATCACTACTCACTCAAGGCGAGCTTTCTGAGCTCTAACATCATCATCGCTCGCTCAACACTTTCGACAGCTTGCTCTTCCCTCTCTAACGTGGCATCCAACAATCGACCTACCTCGCACTCGCCGCTGTTGAATTTCGAAATTGGTACCCGAGTCCGGTGTACTGGTCCGCTGTGTCTGTCAGCCGTTTCCCAAGCCTTGATCAGGATGCTCACATCCATTTGAATCACGCCCAAGTTCCTCTCTGCCTGCATCACCTTCAAAGTTGCATCCTCCCAGTCCAGGATTGCATCTCGACGAGCTATTTCGGGTTGTGCAACTTGCTTCTTCCTGGGGATATCTGGGTTGCTGAGGACTCTCTGAGTAGCTTCTTCCAAGAGCCCCTCGCGGCGCAGGATTTCATTGACTATTTCCTGGACGGCGAAATCAACCTTGAGGCTGGCGATTCGGCATATCTTCTTGATAATGTAGCTGCGTGACTTACCTGCGAGGTACAGATAGACGACACGGCAGTACGCCGGCCGAGGCACTGGATGTCCTAGTACTGGTATAATAGTGTCCATATTCAAATCAATGTCTGTTCGGCGATATACGTATAATAACAATATATATAATATAATATTTCTTGCAATCTTAATCTTGCTAGACAGACAACAACGAAGTCGTACTCTCCAGATCTAAATACCTTTCCTCTCGAAAGGCGCGCGCAGTATCTGCATCAAGCAAAGAGAACAATAGAATAAACACCATCAAAAGGCGAAGAATAACAAAACCAACCCATTCATCGTTCCTGAAGACAAAGAAAGAAACACCTTACAACGGAACAAGGAAGAACAATAAACAATAAGCACCACAAAGTTCATGCATGTGACAAGGTAATGTTTTGCTAATTACTAATTATGTACACTCAGCGAGGATATCGATGCTGAATTAAATACTAAGTTGATTACTCTTGAAATAACTCAAGGCTTTGAGTAAAAATACTACGGGAGAGAGAATTGGGCTTCGTAGGAGCTTCAACAACGGTTTTTGATTTGATAGGCATCTTCAGGACAGAGGTACCTACCTAGGTAATTACCTTACCCAGGTATATATCTAGAATACATATATAGTTTCTTCTCGTATGTTGGTCTTGCTTACGATCTAGCGGCGTGTCTACCTAGGACTTCATGATTCCTCCTGCGCCGCCGCCCTTGTTCGGGCAAATGAGTCACCGGACTACATAGTAGTATATAGTGTCCGTTTGTCATCTGTAATGATTCCATATATCTAGGTACATACTACTATACTATCCCCCAGCTTGAGATTCCAGGCAGGAATATATATCGTCACAATGGTCACGACCAAGCCCGTATTCCCCAATCAGCCAGCCGCAATCGAGACGGCTCGTCTACGCCTCCGACCGATCGAGGCAGCGGATCTAGATGCCTTCCACGCGATGCGCAATGACCCTGTCATCTTCGTGAACTTCAAGAGCAAGGCCCCCGACGCGACGACGGAAGAGACGCGGAGCTGGATGGAAAGATTTATGCCGCCGCAGAACAGTTGCACGTTCCTGTTTGCGGTTGAAGAGCGGAGTAAGCCCGGTGTTGCTATCGGGGTGCTGGGCTCGCATCACTATCCGACCATGGGTTACTTTTTACGGAGTGATGTGGCCGGCCGAGGCTATGCTACGGAGGCGTTGAGGGGCTGGTTGGAGGAATACTGGCACCTCGAGAGGGTGGACGATACGAGGCGAGAGGGTGAGGAGGAGTACGTGGAAGCCCAGACGTTGCTCGGGAATCTCGCAAGTCAGCGGGTGTTGAGTAAATGCGGGTTCACGAGGGTCGGACAAGATGTCGATGAGGATACTGGAGAGAAGCTGTTCGTGTTTCGTATGACTAGGTCAGATGGTGTTCGATTATGATACGGCGACGACTCGGGGTATGCTCAGGCCAATGCCTCCATACACTTGAATCGCCTTTCAATCCCAGGAACAACACGATCACTTCGAGAGCTATAGCTCCGTCGAGTCTCCGTGGTCATTTGTATGGCTTAAAAAATGATTGGCCTCCGGAAAGGACTACCGATAGGACGCCTTTGAGTTCAGAGAGAGCACATCGGGTCTTCTTATCTTACGCATTTGCACTCGCATCTGGAGCTGTTGGGAAAGGCAACCTCCGATGTATCCTCGTAAGCATCTCGACATAGTCCTTCTCATTTTCGGACGTTATGATACCATGCCTAACAAAGAAATCAATCATGACCAGAGCGCAGTTGGGCTTAAATTCTCCGCGCTGCATTGCAGACTTCACCTCCTCCACGCTCATCAAGTAGAACTCCTTGACTTCTTCGTCTCTTGGCTGTGGGACTACGCTCTCATCCACTTCGAGGTCAAAGACGTAGACGCAGTCGGGAATGACAAGACCTGTCTCGGCGAATGATTCAGTTTTCGTAGTGCTCATATAGGTGAGAACCCCACAGGGGTGTGCATGCTCGCGTACGAGCTTCTCGGGCAGTGAGGCTTCCTCGTCCGCCTCATGAATGATATTCTCGAAAGGAGACTCGTGTGCAGTTACACCGCCTGCAACAGTCGTGTCCAGCATATTCGGATAGGTATAGAGATGTGCAGAACGACGCGGGACCCAAATCTTCATGCCAGTCGAAGTCGTGGTATACACGGTCATGTGTGCACCTCTCAGGATGATCCCGAATAACGGTGCAGCAAATCGTTCGATCTGCAGGGGGAAGTTCGCTCCGACGACTGCAAATGGCTCGCTGTGCCGTCCGGCAATGATTCTAAACAGATCCTGTTCGATGGCGGAAGCAACAACTTTCGAGAACGCGGCGTTGCAAATAGACGATATATCACCATTGCCGGGATCAAGCAGCCGCACCGTGCGAGTTCCGTCGTCTATTCTGAAATCTGCTGTCCATGGGATTTTGCGGACAATATCGGGGAGCAGATATCCATGGACACGGTGATCATCACGGGGTAAAATCAACTTGTAATACAGAGAATGTACATCCACGTCATACGGAAAGCTATTATGTCTATCGTCAGTATCAGGTGTAATTATAGGAGGATACAGATGTAGAGTTGACGATGGACGAGACGTACTTATCGCAAGCTTCAACGAGGTCCAGGTTGGTCAACATCATCACAGTCGCCGTAGGTAGAATACAACCTCGTCCAGATCAATCAATGCTCTTCGCTGATGTGGGATATTGACGTTGACGTTGACGTTGACGTTGATGTTGATGTCGACAGAAATATATGAGTAAACGCCAAGGCGATTACAGTAATTTAAAGCTGTGAATATGTGAAGCAACGGACATGCGACTGGCATATTACAATAGCAAAGCTCAACCGCTGTTCGTGTTACTTCACACTTCACAGACCGACGGGGCCAGACATTATCTTATGAGATATCAATATTATGTTACAAGAAGCCTGTATAGGCTGAATGCTCTTTGCTATGAATGTACTCCTGTCATACCGGAACTGCTAGGCGCTGACACTACAATATGGTTAGCATCCTGTAATGCTCTTCTGCCTCATGGGCGATCCAGAAGAGGACGCTCGTTTGGGGATTCTAAATCTGAGAGGAAAGGTAATAGATGGTATCACGAGGTCACACCAAAAGGCTGATCTCAACTCTTCGCTCCGCCCCCGCCCGGAATTCATGTCACATTGATACACAACGATGAAACACATCGCTTTCTCAGACGTCTACCCAATCGTAGGATGGTAATGTTTGGTCAATCCCGGAGTCGCCCTGGAAAATTTTGTACATCTTTGTCTTACTCGCAACCCACAGGGCAGAGTCTCGTATCCGAAGACCCCAGCCAGTCTGTGGAAAGGCCAGTTGTGGGAACCCAGGTGGAAGTTCTTCCATTTTCGCCTGCATTGGGCGAAAGATCTCCTCATATTTCTCGAGGGCTTGGGGAACATCATCGCTGCTCTGAATCTTTGACAGCTCTCCCGCCAGTAGGTAGGCACTCTCAATAGCGAGAGTCGTTCCGATACCAAATGTCGCGAAGGCTGCGTCTCCCACTACAAGGGTACGTCCGTTCGTCCATTTTGGAACCTTCACCTGGGCAGAACGGCTCATGTAGAAGTCTTCGGCGTGGTCCATCCCTTCCAATACCCGCTTTGCTTCCCAACCTGCGTCTTCGAAGAATTGATGCAAAATACGTTTTGCGTCATCTGTTCCTTTGTCAAGAGCATCCTCGACGGCCAGGTCCCGCTGTCCTCTTGCCGGCGTGGTAATGCACAAGTAGGTTCCCATGGTAGCAGTGTTCCGATGCGGACGTAACATGATACTGAGACCTTTCGGAGCATTGTACCACTGCCACAGCTTTGGATCGGTTGGCCGACTCGGTATGCTAAAGAAGGCGATATACTGGCCCAGGAAATTATAGCTGTTCTTGAGAAGTTGCTCGTCCATAATCATCGACCGAGTCTTCGAAGTAGAGCCGTCTGCGGCAACAAGCAAATCAAACGTGTCTTTGGGTTTCTTGGTGAAGGTGACATTGACACCATTATCGGACTGTTCGACAGACTGGACAGAATCCCCGTATATATACTGGACGTTGCCCAAGCCTTCGGTGGCATCCAGAAAAAGTTGCGACAAATCCGCCCTCAGGATCTCGTATTCAGCAGTGAAGGTATCGCCACCACCGAACCGAGCAAAAGTCTTTCCCGAAGAATTCAGAAAGATTGTACCTTCTTCCGTCGTATGTCGGGAGCGGAGAGCCTCTTCCAAGTTCATTCGTTTGATGATTTCAACTGCCGGACCACGAACGTCGATGGCCTGGCCAGTCACTCTCGGAGAAGGTGATCGTTCGACAATGGTGATGGATGTATTAAGACGTGTTCTGGCAAGCCAGTAGGCAAGACATGGTCCTGCGATGCCTGCCCCGGATATGAGGACTTTCAGCCTGGGTGGTGCAGATAGTGACATTGTTCTTTGTTGACTGTCAAGAAGGTGATGACCAGTCTACCTGCACATCGAGCTGAACTTATATACATATTGCACATCCTTGAACGCAATGTTGGTGAGTATCTATCACCTCGCGTATTCACGTATTCAGGCAGCCAATTATGCCTCCATGTATCCTCTACATGTTATATAACAAGGATATGCCAGGTAGGATGTGGATAGAATACCAACATGTAGTCCTTTCATATCGTCATAGACTTCTTGCGGTTGCCTGTTAAATCCTATGCAGGTTTAGTTTCCTGATATTCACAGCCTAAACCGTCGACAGCCTATCGGATATCGCGGCGTATCTTCATATAATTCTGTATCGGGTGCTGGGACTGGGACTCTAGTCATCCGAGGTTTAATGGTTCAATGTCAATCAGTAGTTATTACTGTCAGGCACTACTATTAATGTATGTACAGGGAAGTAACAATTAATTAGTATGGAGATGCACTTAGCGACGTTGGGGAAATGAATTCAACTCTCATCAACGCATCTCGGAGCCTACAGATCACCGGCCACCAACCAACAGACCACCAGACCAGATCTCACAGCAGTAGTAATCCAACAAAGAACAAGAAAGGCCAAAGTCTTCTGTCGTGGCAGTGCGACATCAATATCAAAGGTAGGTTCATCAAATCGTGGTACATGGGCCATGGCATCATCCACTGCCGTCGTCAACTCTGATACCCCATCGTCTTCAAGTCAACTTCTGTGCCATATCTGCCACCCGATGTTCACGGCCGCTTATCAAGTAGACACCAGCTCGGACATCAATCAAGGGGTCTCCCGAGGACGCGACACCATCCACACGCGGGATCGGATCAAAGATGATTCGCCTCTGTTCCTCGGCGTTGCTTTCGACTATGCGTTCCAGCTTGATCGTGCCGAGCTCGATGACCTGTCGATCTTCTGGCCAGTGTACTGTCGCATCATTCGTGATGTCCTCTTCCTTGGCGATCTGGGCAAGGAGTTTGTATACGATTCCTCCGTGCTTGATCAACTCTGGGATCTCGTCGAACAAGAAGTTTGGACTCTTGTCCTTCAGTGAAGCTTCGTCGAGATGTTCCTCCCCCGCCTCAGGGGTAATGCGATACCGAATGAAGGTCTCCTTCCCGTCTGCTGCGATGAATTTGAAAGCATTGACACCGAAGAACTTCTCGTGCGAGAAACTGCTCGGTGTCGGTTTTGGTGCTTCGACAAATGCCACCGCGGCGGGATGAGTAGCTAGAAAGTCAGCGACACTTCCATCCTTGAGCGCCCGGAAAAATTGAAGGGTGTCCTCGCCGTTGCTTGCAGGGAAGAAAGGCGTAGAGTGAGCTACGATGTCGGTATGGACACGGCGGGGAGTCTCGGCCAACTTGAACCGAATGGCAAACCCGCGTGGATTGCCATTGGGATCGGTGTCGGGAAGTTCGGGGATCCCGGTAGAGCTCGAGAAACGTGCGACGACAGGAGTGGAAGCATTGTTGAAGTGAGGCGCCTTTGACAATTCCTTGGCCGTGTCGGTAGGAGTAAAGGTCCCGTTCAGAAGGACACCTTTAGCGTGGACTACGTGGTATTAGCCAAAGATGGTAGCCTCGTCAAGCTCGGTGAGTGACATACCAGGCCTGAACCCTTCATGCGGCCCGAATATACCGTGAAGCACCTCAACCAGGCTTTTGCTGGTCTCCACCACCTTCTCGTCTGCTGGTAGAGGCATCGTGGTATTGATTCTCGATAGCCGAATGTCTTAATGAAACAGGGTAGAGAGAGAGGAAATAACGGCATGCCGAGTATCATGGAGAGCTGACACTCTGCTTTATAAATCATCTCTTCCCTTGGGCAGCTTATGTTCTGGTGCGACCTGATAAGCCAAGGACAGGGATTGATGTATGCATGGTTTGTCACGATTCCCCATTCCATCCATGGTGTGTTATGTGGTCGATCTAGACGCTTCGTACGTCCTTTAGATACCTGACATCTCAAGCCTTGTCATGGAGGAAGCCGGTTCTGCGCATCCAATTGCACAGCGTGCGTCGGCACCCTGAGGCCAGCCACTTCACACGGAGGGCGTGATTAGTCATATCTCGCTTGTCTCAAGGGTAATAAGGCGTCCAATGCAACCCCTCCTAAACCCCTCCAAGGCTTGCTGTATTCCAAATCCTCACGGGTTTACTGCTGAGTTGCGGATTAGGGTGTTGAATTGCGAAGGAAGTGGGAGAGTGGCAATGGAGTGAATGCGAAAGGTGGGACACTAGTGACTCGACGTCGAGTACAACGAGGATGGTGGTTTAGGCGATACCACCAACGATTCCGTACTGTCCTATCAGATATTGACAGGCATATTTGAAATGCTCGCTCGCAATGATTGCTCAGAGCAGTGGGGATGCTCTCCGCAGTACTCAATAAACCCAAGACGAGCAGTTACCACCCGAGATATGGCTAGGATATTAAGTATCGAATTAGGGTATGTCGTCTATGGTGATTCGTAGCGTCTCGAAATACAAAGGAAAACAAAACGCTGAGCATGTGCAATATGGAATCGTGTGAGACACGAGGACAGGAAGTATAGTACAATGAATACAAGCCAAGGGAAAAACAAAGAAGTTGCGGACATTAATCATCTGCCCTGTGCTGGGACCTGCGGCCTGCCACTGGGTCCTTCAAATCGAGGTAGACCTTCCATTGGTTTCATTTCCATCCCCCCTCCTTGAGCTTCTTCGACCAATGGAGCTTGCCTCTTTCCCCTCCGCTGACCGAATCGCTGGTCACCTTCCTCATACTTCCGTTTGAAATGGAGGTAGGTTGGTGGCCTCGGGCGTGCAAGGACGGCCAACCAGTTCTTGATGAAATTGCCCTGCGTAAACGGCAAATGCCGATCAGCTTTGGCAAACTTGTGCGAATTCAGGTATTCTCTTGTCGTCTCTCCTTTACCGGTCAGGAAAAGGTGGTAAACCCAGAGAGAGCCTGGATAGGGAAAAGCAAGGACGCCGTATATGAACATCGCAAATGGGACGCGCCAATGATCTACTGCTGAAGCGAAGCTAATGCCTTGTTGAGACTGGTATGCGACGACGTGGCCGATGCTCGCACCAATCAAATAGAATGAGAGGATAGTAGCAGAACTGACGAAGGTGAAAAAGTATCGATAATTGCGACGGCCAACGCAGTTGTTGAGCCACACACAATGATGATCCAGCGTCTCCACACAGCTGTCGCAGACTCTGCAGTGATAACATCGCGGTGGTCTCCAGATGTTGCATGTCTTGCAATATTTGACAGGTACGTCCATGGCGGCTGTGTCAGAGGTCGCCAATTTCACCATCACCCAGTCATTTTGCGGAGGGCCCAAGGTAAGTGGATCTTCGCCGGGGTCTGTCGGGGGGAAAGGATGTAAATTTCTTGGGAAAATCTGGACGTGTCAGCGTTGGCACAATGTACATGGAGACGGTTTAACTCACTCCCGGATCAACAAGAGAAGCATGAAAAAAAGACGATATACATATGTAAAATAAGTAGGCGAAGATGATGGGTATCGCGGGAGAAACATTATGCCACAACCAGGGCGCACTGAGTAGAGTCAGTAAGTCATCGTCAACGCTGGACGCGAGTGCTTACGAGAAGACAAAGAAAAGGATTGCAGGTAAGATAACAAGGAGCCCAGTTGCAATATTCACTGGGCGATCGCGGGCATTCTGCAGTCGACCACCCCAGAAAAATACGGTATTCCCTTCGAAATATTCGTAATTCCTTCCAAGATCTGGACGAGGTATAGGCTTCGCGGGATACTTTCTCATATCGAACCTTAGGGACGAAGCAGTCGAGGAGAGATGCTGGTGGCCCTCCTCCATCACGGAATGTCTCTTGGTGCCTAGACTGAAGTTTGACCGGAAAGAACCAATAGGCGACCTCTGAGGACGCTCGTTTGGCTTCCCATTGTTGAGGTTGTTGCCTAGGTGCAGGTTCTGAGGCCGGCTTTTGTGCCCACCACGATCCTTTAGAAGGCGAACGCTCTCTCCGAGGCTGCGAATGGTAGTATCTACTGTTGGACTGGCGTTCGTTGTGCGGTCTGGCAAGACTGGGTCGGTGTATTCTGTCCCTCTAGATGGAGGTGGCTGTGTTTCTGATTCCTCTTGGTGTACGTAGGGACCCTGGGGCCCTGTGGACATGCTGAGACGATTATCTGTTGCAACGCTCTGATTTTCATCTGCGGTGAATGAAGAGAATGCCGTTCGTCCAGTGCTCGGCCTCGCACCTCTCTGCCGCTGGGCTTGTTGAGACGTCATAGGGCGAAAGAAGGCGTGAGATGTGAGGGAAGGAACATGGCTTCTGCTGGCCCGACTTGCTGAGCTTTGAGGGCGGCTGGCATTGGAGGTCGACATAGGATAGCTCGTGGGCGGTAGAGGTCCACGACGACTTTCCGGAGCAGGCGCGGTATCTGGGTGAGAATATCCAATCCCGGATGGTGGTGTCGAACGCTCACCTTCTTCTGAGATTGCTGAAGAAAGTGCGCTATTCGCCGTTGTAGGTCGTGGCGCAGCCATCGCTGTCAGAAGCAGTAACTGACAAATCTAACCACGAAAGTGCGAAGAGGTCACCGCGATGCCATTCCCTGATGTCGGAATATATATCCAGAGGGATATTCAGAGATGACTTTGCCTCGATGGCTGAATGGACGTGGAAGATGACGAAGGAGGATTCGAGGGGTCGTGGTGAGGGTGAATTATGGCAGCTGTATAGCGCGAACGTAAGAATGAAGAGGAAGTGGTATTAGGTGAATACAAGAGGTGATAAACGAAGATCGTAATTGTCCCAAAGAGTAGAAAAAGAGGCGGTGGTTAATGTCGCATATACAGGCACGCAGGCATTAGCAGAAGACTTGTCGCAAGACCAAGTAAAGAGAAGAGTATCGCATCTTGTCTGTTTATGAACAGGACGAGTTATGACATGCGAGCAAGAAATCAAGATAAATTAGGGGCAGCGACACCACCTCGACACTAAGACACACAAGACACACGGACGCACATCATTTGTCGATTACACCTTTCCCTTTTGGGTTCACGTGTCAGGTCCCAGTTCCCAGGTCCCGTGACGGTCTGCTTACTAACCACGAATCCTTCATGTCATCTGCGAAGTAGTCAAGGTAGTCAAGGTAGTCAAGGTAGTCAAGGTAGTCAAAATAGTCAAGGCAGTTGAAGTAGAGTAAATAGAGTGATAATACCTACACGAATATTCATCTAGGTATTCCCAGATGTATGCATCTGGATAGGTAGGCATAAAGGGTGGTTATATAGACCAGTAGCTGCCTTGCCTGAACATGACCAGCAACTCTCCCCAGTTGATAACTTGTGATATCACTATATGGATAACCTTCTACCCATCTGCAGATAATATAGCCTGGTGATGGCCGTCTTCTAAATGGACACGAGCTGGTGGATGCCCTTAATATAGCCTTCCGTCAGTGCCATCCTCGCTGTCCGTAACTTGCAGCAGCCCCATTGACACCCTTTCTGTACCCGTGGTTGTTTGTCCTGTTTTGCGATATGGCCCCGGAGTCCACCTATTCAATCACATAGTGCGCGTCCATAGGCTTTCCGCCGTTGACATCATTCAAATCCATAGGACAGGCACTGATGACAATGATCACATCTTTCTCTGCCTGAAGCTTCACATAATCGCCTGGTTGACTTTTCGGCGCTTCAAAGATGAGCTTGCCATCGCCATGTACTGGGATGTTCATGAAGAGATTCAAAGGTTCCGGAGTGTGTGGGGGGGCCCAGTCATATCCTGCAGCTGCTATTGCGCTGCGTAGGTTGTCGCTGCAATTGGCATGGTAGCCTTCTGCGCCGAGCTGATGATACCGATGGACATCACAAGCAGCAATGAGACTGTCATGAATGCCAGGTGAAGTATCCTCGGCGAATCTGAGCATTGGCTGACGACGGTTGCTCACAAAACTCTGTCCAATAGCAGGAATCAAACGAGAGCACAAGGCTCTCGTATGAGACATCGACATAAATTCGTCAGAGTCATTGAAAGAGAACGCAAAGGTATCGATGACCTGTTTTCCATGAGTGTTGATGATCTTTATTGTCTGCCCACTCTTCAGTGTGATTGCGAGGCCTGAACAGGCTGGGAGAATTTTGCCGTCAGCCATGAGTATTCAGTTGACGAAGATATGAAAGCCACCAGAAGAACATGAGGAGCTCCTTAAGCTGACGAGCAGAAGCAAGTCGTTCATCTCCGTTTGGAATATCTGATCAACATGAAATTGATCACCGCGCTTTTGTCCGACCTTGCGTTCTCTATATCCGTTCACGAGGTGGTGGTCATCATCTGTGTCGCTGATGTTATACTGCCATCGGAGGGAACATACACCAACATTTCACCGGTTTTTACCTCGAATGTGACTGCCACATCAATATGCCGCTCTGTCATGGGCTCATCTCTTCTCGCCGGGATGATCCTACAATACGACATGGCAGAGAGATCTCAAGAACGATTGATGAAGTCCTCAGATCAACCTTCTGGGAAGAGACTCACGTCCAGATTTCGCACGGGGTAGCGGTAGGAAAGAGCGACATGCCAGATTCCACCTGCAACAGAAAGTCTCTTGGTCTTCCTCTCATCTTTTGGACATACTATCCTTTAAGACCTGGGTCGATTCCCTCGCCAGCTTATATCTTACGATTGGCGCAAAGCACTCACTAGCTTGTTCAGCACCGCTGCAAGCCACCATGTCCATCAACGTCCGGAACCTTGACTTTTCTCATGTTGGGGTGGGTGATGTTAATGGCTATGTCTCTGCTTTCGTCCTCCTCCTCACGGCAGTAATTGCCATGTTCTGGGACTGTTTCAAATACCGCAGAGATCGCCAGATGGCGCGCCGACACATGCGCTGGGCAATATTGACACAGGCTCTCGACATTGAAAATCGAGGTGTTGTTTTCACCGAAGATAATCCGCATCACCACTTCATCCTGAAATTGAGGCGACAGGAAATTGAGTTCGAAGACC
Source organism: Pseudophaeomoniella oleicola (assembly GCA_003868215.1). Classification (NCBI taxonomy): domain Eukaryota; kingdom Fungi; phylum Ascomycota; class Eurotiomycetes; order Phaeomoniellales; family Phaeomoniellaceae; genus Pseudophaeomoniella; species Pseudophaeomoniella oleicola. Next base: position 1,166,773 of record QWDQ01000001.1, on the reverse strand, counting down.
ACAAAGAACGCGCACTGTATAGAAGAAGCTGGTGGCAGTACATCGGCTCCCAGTTCTGGAGGCTTTCCGTATTCATCTATAAATTCGTCTGTATGGTGGCAACTTTTCTCTGCCACGGACCGCAATCGGCGAGAGATATGTTCAGCAAGTGGAAAGAAGATGACATAATGAGCGTGAGCGAGGCAAAGAGTCGCCGTGGGCGGGAAATGTGGTTAGCAAGCTATACAGCTGGGCATCATCATCAACGAGAAAGGAGCAACAGCCGTTCCAGGAAAATCAGCAATGAGCGCGGCCGAGGGTGGTTGGGTCAAGCGGTCTGATCATCATTCTGCATGCCAGATCTATGGTACATGTCAGAGTAACCGCTCCCATGCCAATCATTCAGAATCGTCAGAATCATCTTCGGTCATCCATGGGTGATTTTTCACTTCAGCAATGCTGATCCTCTCATCAACATCTCGATCCAACATTCTCCGGATCAAATCAATGCAGCCTTCAGAGCCATCATCAAAGCCATCATCCCCCGGGTCAGAACCACTAACGCCAGTACCTCCACTGCCACCGAACGCATCCCTCGAGAACGGTAGAAATGGAATGCGGAGAGGGTGGTCAAGGATCTCATCGATGTTATAAAAAGGATTTTCTTTGTACACGATAGTGTAGAGAAGGATGCCCAGCGCCCAGACATCTTGCTCTTTACCACGGTATGGTCTGCCCTGAAGGACTTCCGGAGCTGCGTAATCTACGAGAGGCAATTCTTAGTAACCTGTGAAGATCGCATATAGAGCCAGGTGCTTACCAATTGTTCCCACAAAAACGTCAAAAGGACCGTTCTTGATATACGCAGCACTTCCAAAATCGATCAGTTTGATCTTTCCTTCTCCATCGAGAACAATATTCTCATCCTTGATATCTCTGTGGACGACCAGCGCTTTGGTGTGTAGGTGGTGTATCGCATCAACGACTTGTCGAAATATATTGCGGCACTCGCCTTCCTCCATATTGGTTCGCAATTCTATATAATCAAATAAGTCCATGCCCGGTATGCCATGAGGAATCATCTCGATATAGTAGTTGGTATCGTCTTCGAAAAAGTCAACCATCTCAACAATGTTCTTGTGGCGCATACCATCACGTCTCAAGAAATCCAATACATGGATTTCCAGAGGTACCGTCCCTAGTCGACGGTCGCGCGTCCAGGTATCAACCAAAATACGACGCTTTGTAACATACTTCAATACCATTTTGGGTGATCCGTTCTTTTTATATCGTCCGAGTTTAACCTGACCATACGCACCCTGACCCATGTCCTCAAGAATGATGAAATCGTTTATTGTCTTCTTCTTTCCTGGCTCCTTGCTGCTGGAAACCATATTTGGAGGTGGGTGCTCTAAAGGTTCATCGGTTATAGGTTCCGCTGTGGCTTCACGAAGCTGCTGTGTCAACAGCGAGACAGGTGACACTTCGTCGAACCTGGATGATGCCGACATTCCAGGTTCCGGAGACGGCGCATTCCTTGTCTGGCCAGGTGAAGGCTGATGCGGACTTGAGGACCCAGAGGTGATCAGATGGCCTGGTCTTTGTGCGGTCATACCACTCGAATGTAAATGTCTGGAGTATGTGATCCATAGTGCATAGACGACCTCGGAGACGACATTGTCTGGGTTCTCTTCATCCTGTTCCTCAATTGCTTCTTCTGATCCTGGAAACACGGACTCTGACCGTACAACACGCATCTGAATGTCTACTCTGAGTTCAGAGCCATCACGATGCGTGGCTGGGAGACCGCTGGGATGCAAAAAGATACTAGCTGCGTTGACCTTGCCTTCCCGCAAGGCGAGCAATGCCCGCGCTCGTCGGAAACTGTGCTCCGGAATGACAATGCCATCAACAAGGCGAACATTGTCTTCCTCTGTGAGTATACGTAGAAAGTCGTCAAACTCGGGGATGAGATCCGTAATTGTTACACCGTTAGGCTGTTCGTAGCCGAACAATGCAGACGAAAAGACGGGGTTCGAGCTTGTGATTTGGAGAGTCGACGGCGAGAGCACCATAACGCCAGCTATATGCGGAAAGCTCGAAACTCGGAGGTCACGTGGTCCGGTTGTAGATGTGACGGTGATAGGAATATTGATGCCTCGAGAGGTATATGCTGTAAAGTACTTTATCCTTGAAACCAAAGAGAATGTATCGTCGCTAACGCGTCCTTTACATTCTTCTGGTATTTTAGGCACCAGTCGATGAAAAGATGTCCCTGGTTTTATGGTCTCATGGCCCCATATATGTTGAATATCCCCTGATGCGCTCAATACGTTGCCGGCTTGGTCAATCTTGAGGTTCGCAATGTTCTCTGTGATCTCCTCTAAGACCCATATCAAACCGCCTTTCTTTTCCATCACCCAGAAACTCGCAGATCCAGTATGGCCGTTCCTTTTCTGTATGGGAACTACATCGCCGCACAGCAACACTCCTCTCGACTTGGTTACCGGGTGGTTCTTCGGCGTCTTGGGTTTGTAATACCCGCCAACTCCGTCATCCGTTTGCGCTCTTCGAGGTCCTTTCTCTCGGGATGGCGTTTTGCTTAGTAATTGGGCAGTAATACCGCCTCTCATGCCGGATAATTTGTTGGAAGATGGGGAACTATCATTGGCATAAATTTTCGCTTGCGAAGCTCGCCGTTGGTCGTCTGCTCCTGGGCCACGGAGTTTCCCTTCAAGCCATTGGCGTCGTTCCTCTTGCACTACTTCGAGGATACCAAGTTTTCGGACTTCGCTTTGAGTAACACCGAAGATGAGGCACGCGAGATCATTGGCCGCTACTATCGTCCAAGGCGGTTTGGAATCTGTCCTGAACACCGCTTGGGCAGCAGGCGCCCACTTGGAATGATGAGAGTGCCCCGTAGGTTTAACCCCTGGTGGCACGGGTGATGGCTTCGAATGAACTTTGGGAAAGTGGGGAGGGGACAATGGCCCAAGCGAAGCAGGATCGGTCGTGGAATAAGGTTGAGCCAATGCTTCCATGAGCTTTACCTGTAACGACATGGAGTTTAAATCGGTATAGGTTCGCTTTAAACTCGTCCTCCGTGAAGTTGGCGCGGACATCGGGCTCCTCGGACTCCCACTATCTGACAGTGTGGCAGTTGGACTGAGGTTTTGCATGTCATCCGTTTGTTCTGGCTCGTCTGGCTCTTCCGTCAGCGACGCTTGATCAACTACCCTTGGTGTTGGCTGCTTGAAGCTCTTTTCAAAGATATTGCCACCGTCAACATCGGCAGGTCCCGTTGACGGGCCTCGTGCAGGGTTATCACCCTGAGGGATCTCGTCCCCCAGAACGTTGGCTCTTTTCAGCAGATCCATCATGCTTTGCAGTTCGGCGTCGCCACTGACACGTGCCTGCGCAGTCGCAATACCAGGACTACTGGCCGCCCATCCCAACTTATCTCTCATGAAATCTATGGATTTTCTCAAAATCTCTTGTCGACTGTGTAGATAATCTTCTGATGAATGCGCGAAAGAGAACGAATGTAATGATTCGGTTGGGAACCTCTGCAGGTCTTCCATGCCAGGCGAGGATGGGCCAGCAGGAAGCTGGGCTGAGATAGACCGTGAAGACGACGACTTTGGAAGCAGATAGGGACCGGTAAGGGGACCTGAAGGGCCGGAGAAGGAAGAATGGGTAGAGGAGGGAACAGTCGATATGCGAGAGGGAGGCGCCTGACGTCGTATACGGCGGAGACCAGATGGACCGAGTCCATGGTCATGATCGTGAATGGGAGACCTATAGGAGGAATGATATGAGTAAATTCCGCTTTCACGATCACACTGCCAAGTCTGACACCCACCTAGGGAGTGGCTCTAGTTGGGAGGTTGTCCCAGCATCAAAGGAGAACCTCATCTTCGGGATGCTTCGATCCATCCTGTCTGTCGATAAGAGGTTTCCAGTACTTCTGTTTTTCGGTAATTGTAACCCAATTTCTGAAACATCGGAGGTCGAACCGTTTGGCGACAGGAAGACAGAGCTGTTGTAGCCTGTAATTGAGCCGCAAATTAGCATAACTCATGAATAACTCTCCAGAGAGAGCTGCCGCCACATGCCCATATCCATCACCGAAGCAATTTCCCAGCGGGCCGCAGACCCAACACGCGTCCCATTGTGTGGAATGCGGGCCTCAGCCGCCTGCGCTCCTTGCAGTCCATCAGGTGCCAGAGGGCCGACGGCGGAGATCAGAAGTGTCCTTACCATCTTGAGGCCTTTCAACGCCTGTCATTCTTCTCTCTACTGGAAAGATGGGAAGAAGCCCTTGTCGGAGAGCTTGTGGCGCTTGCTGGAGAAGAACAAGGGTGGAGAGAAACCACGACCAAGTCTATATGCTATACGGGATGGTGATGCATGGGTATCTGACCTGGTCAAGGCAAAGATGCAATGACTGATGCACGGGGGATCTGGTCTTGAGGTCTAGAGGTCTTGAGGTCTAGACAAATTCAATGATGTGGTGTGTGGTGACTGAATGAACTATGCTTTTGAATAGCCTTTCTGCGGGCGATTGGGATGGGGCAGTAGGCGTAATGGTTGTACTTCGTAGTATGATAATTCGGAAAATGGGGCTTTTGCTAAATGATAATTGCGGAGGTCGAGGGATTTTGCTTTGGAGTACGAACGTTCGAGGATCTAAATGATCAAGGTCACTTGGAATCAGATCGGATCAGATCAGATCAGATCAGATCAGATATACGTAACAAACGGAATTCGACAGATTTGACAGATGTCTTGAAGCAAACCGAGAATGCTGGCGAACAGGAAATGAGAAATCTGCTGATGGGAGTCGGATGATTTCCTGTGGTGTGTGCAAATCCAGGGTCTGCCGATGGGTGAGTGAGTGATCGGGGGATCAAACCAGCTGATGTCTGACTCGTTCACTTGTCCCAATCTCGCCGAGGCCTTTCCTTTGGTTATAATAGAGTAACGAGATGAGGTTGCCGGCAGTCAATTGAAAAGAATGAATGAGTACTAGGTATCTATAGGGATCCGTAGACTATAGCATCACCTCACCTTTGAGGGACCTAAGATACAGTACTTCCCCCGGTAATGTAGGTATCTGTACCTAGGTATTGCTGACAATGTACCGTGATGTACCCGAATATACAATACTGCGCAACGGGTGGATTAGGCAAGGCCTACCTAAATAAATCTTCCTCGGTCATTCTTATAATTAAGTGAGGCCTGGGTTGGGCTAAGGCATCTTAGGCAAGGGGGATTTCGTCACGTCTCCTTACTGGAGGTGTGGACAATGGGACAATACCCTTCCCTAGGGTACTTTAGGTACTTTAGGTGCTGTAGCTAAGTGCATGCTCTTGTATCGTGAACTCAACCTTGCCTGCCCAGTGCCCAGCGAGCGGTGCGCAGGTAATAAGGTAATTATCTAGGCGTAACATAACAGAAAGTATGGTGACTTTAGGGTTTGGTGGAGTCAACTAGAGTCTAGGGGAGGTACCTCCCTCGCTACCTAAAGGTTAGATAGACGAACTGAGCACAGAACAGCTCCGGTACAGGACAGGGCAGGACAGGACAGTGTACTGAAGGAAAAAGGTCACATCTAGACTCTGCCTGTATGGCATCGGTTGAGTCCTCCATGTACCCAATTTGTGATCCAACTTGTGACCTCTGCCGAATATGAAGCGGGTTGGATCCACGATCCACAATCCCGCAATCGCAGCCAAACGTGACATAGCCAGCCTTCAGCCGCATGGAATCACCAATGTGATAGGGCTCGCCATCGACTAGGTCGTCTGAGAAGAGAATGAATTATAAACCCAGCATAGTCGAGAATTATGTCTGACTCCAACGGAAGTCTCTTAGCATATAGAAGCCCACTGCAGCATCGTACGCTCCGAAGACGAAAAAGCCTACACCTCATACTTCCCGCTCGACCCGCCTCCGCACCAAAAATGAAAGGCGTGCTTGATGTCGGGAAGTATCACAGCCGTGGTGAGAACTATCGGAGGCTCTTAGAGACTTCTTAGACCGTTGAGACGTGATCTGATTAGAGTACCAACAATACACCGCTCACCGAAACAAGGTATATGTAAGCTTGAATTGGGGCCTTTTCTGCCACTTCTTCTAACAGTTCAACCTGGTTATGGCAAAGGCTGCTGCCCCCTTTGTTAGCAGAGGACATGTCCTTAACTTCCAGTTGGTCTGCCCCTAAGACTACTCATGGTGAAGCCATCATCTGTCCCCTCACCGTCCGTCCCTTTCGTGGTTTCGTCCTTGCTGCCATCCGCAAAGAGATGCTTTGGCCGGTTCTTCGCATCACTTTCTCGCCGTTCTTCCCGTGGTATAGACACCGATGAAATGAAATTGGACCTCGTTCCACTCTCTCCCAGCATCCACGAGAATGACGACTGCGCCAAAGACGGGCGTGGATGGAGCCTCTCTGCCGGGTTCTTCGGATCTTCTCTGCCCTCATTGTCGCTAGAACGCTTGCTCCTGACCTTTTCTGACGGAGCTTCGGTCTTGTTGGTAATCTCAGCCTTCTCCTCCGATTTCATAGATGCTAGCGGATCTGACGTATTCGAGGTTGGCTCGGGTTTTGGTTTGTCATTAAGACTTCCTCGGGTCTCTTGTCTACGTGCCTCCTTCGCTGGCATAGGGGGAGGTATCGGGATCTCTGGGTCTTCGAGATAGACTTGCACGAACTGCATCTTTGCCAGAGCGATGTTGAGTGAATTGTCTGTTAGAAGTGGAGGCTCAGTCACATTGCCAGTTTGCGTTGCCCGAAGCTCCTTTAATGCGTCCGCCAACATTTTCGCAAGTGCCTTATTCCTATCCTGTAGATATTTGACGCGCCGTCCCATATCCTCGAGGTTTTCTTGGCTGACATCGTGTCCCGTCAACGGTTCTCGAAGAATGTCCGCGCTCCTTCGAGGTGAGGTACCGGCCGACTGCATACCGTGTACATTGCGCCTGATTTCACCAACCGCACCGCGTACAGTCTTAGAAATGCTCCAACCTTCAGCTCGTTTTTGCAGATTATCTGACACTTCTTGGAAGGCATTTTCGAGCCCTTTCTGATACTGCTGGAAACGAGCTGGAGATTTGGATGTGCGCATAAGGCTGTCTTGTGATGTATTTGACAAATTGTACCGATACAAATTTGATTTAGTCGAAGGCCGCCGAATCCGCTCATTCTGGTTGACTTGTCGTCCTGTAGGCTCGGGTCTCCTACCCGTGTATCGACCTATCAACATCGCTCCCGCATCGGTTGACTTTTCTCGATCCAGGTAGATAGCATCTTGTATCAGGGAAGGCGGTCCAAAGGGAGCCGAAGGTGGAGGATAACGTAAGAGCAAGGTGAGAGCAGTCGAATAATCAGCTCTCAATACTAAATCCTGGTCATTAATATTCTGTATAAACGATGAATAGCTTACACTGCCAGCGTATCCGCAACAACATTGCCACGCAGGTGGCGTCAATCAATGCGAGGTTGAGGTTCTCTGCAAATAATAGATCCCAGACAGATAGTACGTCGTCGAAGGCAAACTCCCGGCCAAACAAGAGACGAATCCAACGTCTATAGGAGACGGATTAGAGGAGACAATGGCCAAATTGAGCAAATACTTACATCAGGAAGATCTGCGGAAGTATCTCAATGGTTTGTAAATGGTCAGCAAGCTCTGGGTCTACGCTCGCGAGGACTTCGTCGTGAATCCTTGCACTCCTGGCAACAATTGGGGACGAGTCATTCGTGTCCCCGAGTTCGTAGAACGATTTGGCGGTCTGCATCACAGCGCAGAAGAGAGTGAACGTGTCGTGTTCAATGTAAACGGGGTCTAAAGCTTGCGTCATTAAAAGCTCCCCTTCATCCTCTTCATTTGACCTGGATAACGTCTTCTGATCTATTGCGTCTTTTTCAACCACCCACAAAATCGGAGCCAACAACTCGTGCATCCCCTGTCGATATCCCGTGTCTGGATGTAGTTTCGAGTATATGAAAAGAATGTCGAGGAGCATCTTCTGCGTTCGAGGCTCACGAAAATAAAAGTTATCTTGAAGACACCGTTCCACATCCTGAAATATCTCGGCGCGATTGATTTCGTCTTGCCGTAAAGACGTCCATGGAGACTTGTCAAGACTTAGTCAGAGTCAGAGTTGACAGGTTGTCCCAAGGAGGGAAGGCAACTCACGCTACTATCGTCGGCTAGAGGGTCGACGCTTGACTGAAGATCATCTGGATGCTCTATGAAGCGCAGGAAATGGTCGCGCAAAGATGCATAGGCGCTGCGCGACTCGCCTAATTTCCTAGGCCATGATGACTGACTGAGAGGGCCATAGAGAAGAAATGCCTGTTGCGTAATCAGCCACCAGAAATAGGGTCAGTCTTTCTAGACTCGTTATCAGACCTTCCAGCATATTGACCGCAGACCGTCAGAGCAGGGATTGGAGCCCTCTGGTTCCTTTACTGCTTGTCGCAGATCGAGGCCGATGGCTTCATCCGAGAATAATAGAACCCACTTCTTTCTGGGAGACTCGTGAGCTTGAGACACTCTTCTGATGCATCCCGACTGACCTTGTCTCTTCAATCGACCTCATTTCATTGCACGAAGGCGTAGGTTCCGGTAATCAGCAACTATGAGTGTTGCAACATTGAACATTGATCGGGTCCCTATCGGCGCAGGATGACGCCCTGGTCGTTGAACTCCGAATCGTCCCCACACGTCGTTCCTGTGAATTTGGCTGCGACGCGTTATTGTTGATCATCTTGTCCTACTTGATGGCAAGTTACTGATGAGTACCTAGGTAGGTATCTATATCTGCGTGTTGATATCTCATTGGAACAGGGGCTTTCAAAAGTGTCAAGTCTTCATTATACGTCTATAGACCACATCTTCAACCCTTTCAGAGACTGACCTATTTTCTCTGCCATCCAATCTGCTTGATTTTGCTCTCAGTTATTAGCCAGTAACGTTAACTAATTAATTAACAGAAGATTCCGATCCTCCGTTTGTCACAGTCACGTGGTGCCAAGACCAGACGCCTAACGTCCGTTGGCGGCGAAACGCGTACTTTTCCAAGTTGTGGTTCCTCAGATCATCCCAATTGATAGAGATATGCAGTGAATCGAGAACTGTGCTCTGATGGCATGATTAAAAGATAGAATCCACCTTTCTCTCCAGACTTCCATTCCTATTATCTCAAAGTTGACGCCATTGGTACAAATCCCTCGGTTTGCCAAACGGTCTGGGGTACGTCTGAGTGTTCCCGTTATGGCTCCTGTAAGTTTATATTCCATTTACTTCCTTCTGCTCCCCGTCCACTATACTATATTGCTCCTTGAGACCTATGTTTTGTTTGGATGGTTGGTTTTCTTTGTATCACGCTTCTACCTATCTAAGCCTGACCCATTTGGCTCGGAGGAAATGTTTCAGGACGTCTGATTGCTTTGTGCGAGGTGGCGGAAATGAGAGCTCTAGGATCATCGACGAGCTGGACCATCCTAGACTTGTATTAGATCTATCGCTGGGTTTCCTTTCGTGTGTACACACGACTCCGGGATTGGTTGGAGATCTTCGTACTGTCCTACCGTACATGCCTCATCATTGGGCGACCTGGAAAATTATCTATACTGACCATCTTGTCAATAGCTACGATCATCGCGACATCGCGGCCAGCATTATGACAATGCAACAGGCACAACTCGTCGACAAGGCGGTGCCATTGACCATGATCCTACAGAAGGGCTCCCTGTCCGAAAATGGGAACAGCAATATGTGACTATCAAGCAAAACCAAAAAGCAGAAGCGGAGCAAGTGCAAGGTCCCAATCCGGACTACCCGTGGCCAGAACTCCCACTTCCAAAAGATTTCCATCAATTGTTACCGCATAGTCAAGTGAGTGTGCTATCTGGTCTTCGGTTTTCGTGCTTACCAGATGAAGGAAATGCTTCGTAGAGCCCGCATGGGCAACCGAGCAAAGCCATCTTTGGGGGGGGATCCTCGGAACGTATTGGATGAGGAGACAGTGGGTGATGAAGGCGAGAGCAAACCGGCACCAGTCGAGGAGGACAGGTCATACACTGTTCGCCGATGGGTCCTTGCCAAGGTCGAGAAGCCGGACGCCAAATATCTTGCCAATCGGAGACCGGGACTTCCACCTTTGTACGGCATATCGGCCCAGAACGAGACCAACATGCCGGGAAAGAAATTGGTTAAGGTCCGAAAAACGGATCCCGTGACAGGGCAGCAGCGAATTTTTGACACCATGATTTTGGAAGGCGGCGAGGCCGCCGTGGATGGTGAAATTATCACGGAGGAAGAGGCAGCAGCAGCCATCGCCGCATCAGCTACGGAAGGCGCGAATGCAGACTCTACACCAGCTGTTGTCACCGAAGCACTCGCACCTGGCACGGTTGTCGAAGGCGTTGGTATAGTCAATGAACAAGGCGTGGTGGTTGCTCCTTCAGTAGTCGCGGCGGCGGCGGCAGCAGCAGAACCTACACCTGTAAAACGGCGGCCCCCTCCACCGAAAAGAAAGAAGCATGGCCCGGGTCGTGGCAGAAAGAAGGTTGTTGTTGCTCGAGGAGAAGGCGTAGACGTCACAGGTAGTAGCCTTACGTCAGGGATGGCGCCGATGCCTGAAATCGAGGGAGCTTCACAGCCCACAGCTGGCTCTGATGTTAAGACACCATTGAATATCGAGGGCGCGGCGGATGATAGAGAGGGCTCCAACCTACAAGATGAAGGGGAAGGTAATGACGAAAGTGGCGAGGAAGATGGTAGCGAAGAGGGCGAGATTGAAGAAGACGGGGAGGAAGTGGCCGCTTCCGTTGTGCAAAAGGATGTCGAGAAGCAGCCTGCCGTCGTATCGTCTGCTGAAATTGGGAGTGTACCAACAGCAACAGATGAACAACCGACTCACGGGGACGCTGATCTAAGGGCTCAAGTGAACGAGGTACAAGAGGAAAGTACCCAGAAAATGGTAATTTCGCCTGAAGCACCAATCGATCCTAGTGTAACCACAATTCAAGTTACAAGTACTGATGCTGAAGACAACAAATCAGCGACCCCAACGCTGGCTGACAAAACGGACACACCTAATCCACAAGATATATCAATGGAGGAAACAAAGCTTGAACCGGCAGATCCCGCTCCAAGCTCTACAATATCTACCAGTGCGCCTTCTGCAAATGAACCTGTGGTCGGCGAGCTCGATTTGCTTGGTAGTCTGGAAAAGACACTGGACAGTCAAGATGCGGGTTCGGGGTCACAGGTCTGAATGTGTTGAGACGATGCAGAGTTGTTGTATTAAGATCACACCCTCTCCTGTATTACAAAGCGCGATCACGCCCTGTATGTATGCGACCCACGAATCGTCAATCAACGCCGAGCATGGATTTCACGTCTGTTTGAAAAGTCGTCTTCAAGACAATCGTGATCCCCAGCCGCTTTCTTTGCCTGTGATCGCATTAACGTATGACCTGCATCAATTCCGGGTTCCTTGAAGCCAATCTTTCCTGAGTTATCCAGCGTTACAGTGATACATCTTTGGTCCGTAAAGCGACAGGCAGCTCTTTGTATGCCCTCATGGCTCCTACTACTCCAGCTGACTACAATATACATCTCAACGGCCCTCAGTCAGCTACTCAGGGTTACAACGACTCTATGTTCCATGAAAGCTCTGAAGACAATGTAATGCAGTCAATTCCCCTCGATCAGTTTCTTCCACTTGTCGACTTGCCTGGATCGCTTGACTTCACGAAAGACAAAGCACGACTTATCGAGAAACTAGCTTGCCCTCCAACACGAAGCAGTCTGTTAGCTACTACCAATCTTCGGAAATATCGCCCTCTACAAGTCTTCCAAAGCAGGCCGTTGACCGCATACCAGAAATCGGACAGCAAGCTTCTGCAACTCCCTGATGAGATACTTTTGAGTGTTTTGAACAACCTTGATCTATCTACACTACGAAGTGTTTCTCAGACATGCAAGCGGTCTCGAGCGCTGGTCCTATCAAACCCCCGTCTGGAACTCATCACGCGATGCCAGCCTGACATTATCGAACTCATTTTCAGACAAGAACTTGCTCAACATATCTATCTCGATCGCGTATGGGATGCTTTGATAGCTCCAAATTGCCAGTTGTGCGGTTCTCCAGCAAATCTGATCTTCCTACCAAAAATGATCCGTTGTTGCAATTGGTGCCGATACCTGAATGTACACTGCTTTGCAATAACTCTGAACGCTGCTACCAAGCTTTTCCGCCTTTCTGCTGCTTACGTCCGTCATTTCTGGCCAACCCTACGAGGCCTCGGTGAGCCGAGATCACTTCAACTCGTATCTCTGACAGATTTGCTACGTCCAGCTGAGAATTTCGCTAAGTACTGCGACGAGCTTGTTGCTCTCAAGGAGCTCACTCAAGCTTATTCAGCAGACCTACATGGCCGCCCGCAATTGGCCTTGTCCAAAGCAGCCGACTCATTCTACTCGCGAATGCAAGAGGAGAATCGTCACTACGCAGCCCATCTCACCACGGCCGTCGCTGCTCCTCTCTCTCCGACATCGTCGCAAAACCTTCGACTCCTCTATGGATGCTACGCCTGCAAGTTCAGATTCTGTGGCGCTGCAAGGTCCCATCGAGATTACTACAAGTACGAGCGACTAGTCAGCGAGCTGTACACGCAGACCGAGCTGTTCAAGCATCTGTCGACCTGCGATGTTGCCGGGGCACTATGGTCCAGCTATATCCCAGGTGCAAACTGGGTCTGGAATGCTGGTGACCACGACGCCCTCGAGTACAACGAAGATGGACGGTGTTGGTCTGTTCCAAGGGTGCGTTCGTAGGTGGTGGTGGTGGCGATGATGATGATGAAGATGGAAAGGACGATGAAAGGCGGAGGGGCACGATGACGAGGATGACGGCGACGACGAGACCGACTTTGTGAAGAAGGAGGTGTTTCTACAGCGTACGCGTGACTGTGCTGTTTAGCATTGTTTTAATGAATAATACATTTTACTTTCCCTTGGCTGTTTTACTGTCCCATAATAAAAAAACATAGTAAGACAATGTAAGATGTTCTTGTTATTCATTCTGGCTTTCTCTACGTCTAGGGATACCATAAGACCTTTCCTTTCATTCCAACAAATTCCTTTTGCCAGTCGGACACCAATCAAAGAATTGATCGATTGATTTGCACAATTTAGGACGGGATATCTATGTCTATACACGAAACGCTTTTGTAGGCCTGTCTGTCATCCCCAAAGGACAAGGCTAGAAACAAAGAGCCAACGTTCTAAGGCATGTGGTTAGCCAGGCACCAGAAGTGAAAGATAACGCCTGAATCACTGAAACCCCACGAGAACGATCTCCTTTGTGCGACCTTTGTAATCGGTGACCCGAAGTCTGTCTTCCCGCCAAAGAAGCTCTTCCCACTGTTCTGGGTTGACGGTGTTGGGGTCTGGAGAGCCGTTGTCGTGACGCCAACGATCTGCGTTGCCGAAAAGTTCACGGCTGATCTCAATACCGCCGACGACTTGGTCTGCGTCTCTGCCCTCGGGGAACTCGACGTCGTGGGTGTTGCTATATGCTTCGATGGTCTTGCGCATGCCGTGGAAGTCGTGTTTGAGACATGATGGAAAGAGGGCGAGTGAGTCGTTGCCAGCTGAGTTGTCGCGGATGCCGTCTAGGGTAAGCATATAGGAAACTCCTTCGCCAAAGCTGAAATGGTATTCGGAAGGTTGGGCGTTAGGGCTGAAAATGGAAGGGGCGACGATCAAGCCTTCGTCGTTCGTAGGGAGGGGCAAGGTGCCGGCAAGATCAAGATTGGGCCAGTGACGTGGGAAAGATATGATACCGCGCACAGGAATCCAACCTTGTTCGAGGTTATAGAATACCGACGGTCTGGGATTTGGGTAAACGTAATGAGAGGCCCTGTACGGGAGATCGGTGGTGTGCCATTTGAAGAGCGGCTTCGATCCTGGAAGACCTGTTATCAAGAAGAATGGCACAGAGAAACTTGGTAGGAGATATTCGATCTGCATGGCCCTGGCAGCATGCTTATTGATGAAGTCAGCGAATGTGCAGTAGATAGTACTTGATGCAGAGGGCTCCTTCGAGGGTTTTGATGGGACTTTGGCGAATACAGCCGGTTTAATGCCGTCGTTGGACTTGAAACGATCATCGCGATAGATCCATGCTTTCGCCGGGACGTCACATTCAAAGAGCCATTCGCGTCGAAGATCATCTTCGGTCAGGCCCATCTTCTGGAACAGCTTATTTGCTGCATCAACAGCTCCGACTGTGGGGTCTGCTTTCGGCCTCATGTATGAAAGAGGACCTACCATATTCGACCACATAGACTTGATGCTCTCAAAGTCCTGTCCGGCTTTACAAGCTTTGAGGAGCTCTCCAAGGACCCCCGAACGCAGGCTGTTGATGGTACCTACGGTCGAAGCAGTGGCAGCGAAGGTATACAGATTGTGCTGAGCAGTGGGGCTCGCAGCTTGTGCACGTTTCAGTAGGCCTCCATCGCCAACTCCGGTCCAAAGCCACTGCATTCTGTTCCGATATCGACAAGCTTGTGGAAGTGTGTAATTAATGATAAGACCTGAAGCCTGTTCTATGGTCTCATCATTGTAATCGTACATGACACGCTTGAGCATTTGGGTGAGCTTTGGAACAGCCGTCGGGGGAAAGCTACTCTCATAAGGGGAAGGCTCGTGGTAAAAGCACTCAGGGAAATCAAATGCCATATGCGAATAACCGCCGGACTCTGAAGAGCCTACATGCAGCTCTTGACGGGTAGAGATTGTGAAAGGCTTCAGTATCTTCGACGAGGTTATGAGAGCTACGACAGCTTCAACAGCCGGCCTGAAGTCTGGCGGCCAGTCGTTGGGTTCCCAGAACAGAGGCACGGGTTTACCGGTGGACGTGTCAAGGTGGGAGAGGCCGCCAATTTTACTCATGAATCGACGACAGCACGTGCAGTTGAATTCCTGCTGTAGTTTTGCTGTGGGAAGAGCTAGACGAAATGTGGTATCAATGGCGGTCCTTGTGATATCTAGTTGGAACACAATCCCGGGATGGATTGTATCTAACAACTTGGAAGCGCGTTCACGCATAGCGTTCAGAGTTGGGACCAAATCTCGTGGAGATTGGCATGATTGGTAGGCATCTTTGGAGACAGCGTCGATATCTTGCTCACCTAGACGAGTTACAGTGAGATGTGGTTCCTCGATCATGACCCAACTATCGTCGTATATTTCTTTGGCTGAATCCATGCCTAAGATCGAGGGCACAGGACCGAGACAACGGCGAGTCTGCGTACAGCAATGAATTGCTGCTGAGTATAAGTATGTGACACGAGATGCTAGCAGGGATGATAGTATCGACAGCGTACCTACTAACAGGCGCAATGACAGAAGAGGGTTATCGAGATGAGGGGAGACCTGGTTTATATACGACGAGTATCGTTGCGTACTAACCGTCTCTGACTGGTCTGGCGAATGATTCATTCAGAGATGACTCAGAGAAGTAGAAGTGTATTCTTTAAGAGTCAGACTTCCCAGTATATGATTCAACTGGCACCAGAGCTTCATTTAACGAATCTCCAACTGAAGTTAAAGTAGAGATAGATTGCACATCAAGAAAGGCAAACATGCCAGGTAAGGTTTTTCTCCCCTCTAGATCACTAATCGACGTGCATGCTGTTCGTAGTGACAGCTATCAGAATTGTGCAGAAAGTGAAGTCCTATATCCACTTAAGAGCTGATGTTCAGACTTTTGAGATCGTCTTTTCTTAAACTTTCTGCGACTAGGAAGACAATCGATCCCAGATCAGTGATATGTGTATACATACTTCAGAGAGGGCGGGCTGGTAGATGTCGGTCTTAGGGATTCCTTCCATATGTCCCAATCTAGAAACATTGATATTGCGCGCTGTTCCCATCTCTCAATCTGTGCAAGCTCCAGCTCGACGTCAACCTCGGTCTTCTCGGTGGGCTCAGCTTCATGACAGCCGGTAAAGATAACGATTCCATTCCCATTCTTCCTCACTGGGCCGATTTGTCGTTTCTGCATTATGAGATGAACCTCCCCGGTATCCGTGGCAGGCTTTCTGAACACCGAATTGAGGCCACTTGACGTAGGGAGCATTCCTTTAGCCAAATTCATCAACGCTCGATTCCATACTTGATAGCCACCAACGGTAGAACCCATCCTACACTCTTGTTCCACATCATTGTAGGTACAGCATCCCTCGCTAAAAGCAAGCTTTTGACACATATCACCGCATGATAATATCACCTCTTTCAGCCTTGGAAATGCTTCTATCAATTTCTGGAGAGGAATGAGGTAGGTGCCTATAGACTGGTATGTATGGCGTCTGCCGATGGTAATCTCAAGGTGTGTAACGTTTTGCAGGATCGGGTAGTCGAGTTGGATGAGATCCGTGTGATGAGGCCAGAAATCGCTCGATGACAGTACCACCTTCTCAAGCATTTCCGGAAAAGCTTCAGCTTTAATCCTTGGATGGCACATACGTAGAGCCGCTGCCTCGCTAGGGGATATGACCGGCTCCGAGAGCCCGCCTGCATCCATTGTAATATGAGCTGTGGCACATAATTCGCTGTACACTAAGCTCCTTATTTCTGCGGGTAGATCAAAGAAGGATAATGCCATGATAGCAGCATCTGCCTCGCTTCGTCTTCATTTCGAAGTCAAATATTGAGAAAAGAGGGGGGAAAGGGAGTCTGGATGTGTTGAAGAAGTAATCGAGAAGGGAGAAGATGAAGCGATGAGGATATACGACGATCTGAATTGTCTGCATCGGAGATCATATTGCATTACTGTAATTATATTGCATTCGGATGTCAATCCGATCTATGGCCGCTCTTGCTCCGAGATAGCCAGCTCATTTCTACTGAGGAGATATAACGAGGTTTCAATACTTCATCGCATTATTGATAAGCTGTCAGCTGCAATAATTACCTGGGAGACTGTTGCCATTTGCAGGTGAATTGTCAATTCTTAGGAGATGGGATGGAATTAATCATATTATTATTGTCGCTGGACATCGGGGCGAGGAAGGTTATGTACGCGGGGCTACTTCCCCCGCGCTTTACAAAAAGTCACAGCGGATCGTATGGTATCGTTATATTCACAGGCTTTTTGTAGCACGCATAGTCAAGAGAATAATAATTACCGAGTTCTCAAGGCAAATTCGCCAGGCTTTTCCGATGTCTGATGCAGAGCTCGCGCAGGTGAGTGCATTTGTTGGATCTGGGAAGAGATTGTGAAGCTGATTGTTGTGTGAAAGATCAGAGCTGCTCGTTTGGCACAGCTCCAGCAGAGTCAAGGCGCCGGAGGGGCCTCTGCTGGGGGCGATGACGAGGAACTGCAACAAAACCGGGTGAATGAACAGCGACAGTCAATACTCCTCCAAATCCTCCAGCCAGAAGCCCTCGACAGACTGAACCGAATTCGCCTAGTAAAAGCCTCACGTGCTACAGACGTTGAGAACAGGTTGATACAGTTGGCGCAAACCGGGCAACTGAGGGGAAAGGTAACGGAGGATCAGTTGAAGGAATTGCTTTCAGCCATTTCTGCAAACGAGAGCGGAAGTGCTGGAACCGGCGCAGGTGGCAGCAGTGGAGCAGGTTTCGAATACCGTGGCAGGAGGAAGGGCGCATGGGATGACGACGACGACGAAGACCTTGAAGCTTTGCTGAATCGGTAGCCATGGACGATCTTCCTCGCTCGGAAGACACGACGATATATGAAGCTATTGGTATTATCATGTCAGCCGTAAGGCATGACTTTCATCTACAATCATGCACTCTCGTGCCTCACCCCAATATAGCGATAATGGATGTAGGGATGCGGTGGGAAATTCTGATCTGCTCCCAGAAAATTGCTCCGAGTTCATACAGGCGATCTGACTGGGGTTAGGATGACATCACGAAGGTTAATGTGGAGGAATTAGTCTGGTGTTGCGAGTAAACATCGCGGAAATGACACTGGATATCCTACAAGGGTATATGAGCCTCATGCTAGACTATAAACACATTACCCGTCCTCTGTGATTCCGTTTCCCGCTTCCCGAGCCAGGCTCAGATAAGCTACCGTATCCCAAACGCCAGACGTTCCTTTCACTGCCTGAACTTCTGATGTATTCGACTAATTTGTTCTTGGACGCTCAGATCTTTACCAGAGGGGTTTCCTCCCGCTACTGGGCCTTCTATATCTTCCTTTACTCTCTTACGCCTTGTTTCTTCATCTTCACTCAATAGTGTCTGCGCAGCAGCTTGCTGAGCGGCGACACTAGGATCAAAAACGTCGGTTCGCTGGCTTGCTAAGCGTTTCAGATTGTTGGCGACATCTGCAGTAGACAGATTGGTGGTTGCGTATCGGGCATCCGCTTTTGCACGTTGTTCCTTCCATCTAGGATCGAGAAGCTCAATGCGCATATGCTGTTCAAGTTCGTTGAGTGGAATTTGCTGTTTGCAATTTGGACAGAGCGCGGTCTTTGGTCCGGCGGCGCGCGCAGCAGCGCGTGGAACATAGTCATTACGTATTCGCATCGGTGCGTTAGCTGAAGGTTGCTGGGCAGGAGGCGGAATCGATGACGGTCTAGGGGGCAAAGCCGTTGCATTCGCTGACGACTGTGGTGGTTGTGGTGATACGGACGGTGGCGGAGCGGGACTTACTATCGCCGGTGCCGGCGAATAGTCTGCCTGCGGCGCTGGCTGCGGTGTGTAAGTAGGTTGAGGAATGTAAGGCTCTGTCTGAGCCTGTTGGGTGTAAGGATTATAGTAAGACGGTTCGTCACTTGTAGGCATTGCTTCTTCGATGCGCATTTCAGGTCGTGAGAGAGACATCATGGCTTTTTGTTCCAGAGACGCTGATTGAAGGTCATTTAGGGATGTTGGTGGGGGAAGATCAGCATGGTCATCCGCTTCGGTGAACACGACCGTCTCGACAACCACGAAATCATGCCAATCAATCTGGGCGTAAGCTATTCTTTCCGCTTCCTCCTCTTCCTCTTTCTGCTGTTTCTGAGCTTCTTGAAACTTGGCCCATTCCGATCGCTTCTTCGCCCTATCAAGAATATGGAATTTGTCCTGAATGTTTCGTGTGAGTTCGTAAATTCGCTTCTGCTCTGCCTTTTGGCCTTCTGGTCCCGCCTGGAGGAGCAATGTGTATTGGTCCACGAGTTTGGTGAAATACTGGTATAGACTATGTTGCGGTCGCAGAAAGTCGAATTGGTAATTTCTCGCTTCGCGTTGCGCCAGTGTCGTCATCCATGATTTGCCTTTCCTCGCAACGTGTAAAGCAGTGAGTTTGACAACCTCCAGATCTTGCGCGCTGATATTTGGCATTCGCGCCGAGAATATGAAATCCGAGGGCGGCTCAGGACCTTTGGGTTTGGTGTCGACCGGGGTCTCACCCACTCGACCAGCTGATACAGCGGTTCCTCGTCCCTCTTTCACTTCGTGTAATCGCCATTGGTAGAATGCGGCATATGCATCATTCGGATTGAGGAAGGAGAACTTCGGATTGTGCCTTTCCTTTTCGCGAATACGATCTTCGAAGACAGGACCGTTTCTCGCGACGTAGCCAGCAGTCTTTTCAACGATCGCTCTGATATCTTTTGGGGGTAGAACAACGCCTTCGGGAGGTTTGTTCACAGCATCCGGAAGGTCTGGTGTCCCTGACACACCATTCTGTGCCATCGCGTGATGGTTTATGGATCGGCCGTCGACAGAGATGGATATCTCGTGCGATATAAACCGCTTTGGATGGTGCTATGCTGGAGATAACGTCAGTCAAATTTGGATGAGCTCAGTCTCGTCTTGATAGAAATCTTGAGGCTTTCCCTCTTTGGTGATGGTTTAGAAGGTGGAAAGAGTTTGTGGAGAAAAGCTACGACGCTTGAGAAGCGGAAGACGAGGATCATACAACCGGGGGGACGCGTCCATAATCTTTTTTAAGGAACACCAAAAGCTTGCGAAGAATACATTAAATCGGTGATAAACGGCCTATCTCACTCAGCGACATGGGTAAGGTATAGAGTCTACTGTATGATAAAATAGTACCACTTGCAAGACGTGTATCAAGGGAAGCCAATAGACTCAAGTGACTATCTCGAAATAAGGAGTAAATGTTCGTAGTTGGGCAATGTAAACTGCGCCCTTGCTTGTCAGCTCCGACCCTGAATTGCCCTGACGATCTGGCTTCTTTCCTATTGCTCCTCCTTCCTTAACACAAGAACCAACCTTCAGGATACAGCCATGCTGGCAGTTCTTCCTTTCAAATGACTTCTATCTGTCACGAAAACTCTTTCCAAGCTTCTTAACTTCTCTTCTTACATTCGTTCAATCCAGTACCTTTCAGAGGTTTTGTCGCATGTGGTGTACACCAACTTGAGCTCGACCACCTTGTGAGACTTGCGACCCCCTCGGGTCCCTCGAGCCTGTTGCTTGCTACCGGTACAACCAATCAAGATGGTGTCAACGATACACGATGTGGATGGCAAGCGTCCCAAGCGCTCGTCCAGGTCCCCTCGGCCAGTGTCTCCTGATGCTCCCCCCGCTAACGTCCGGCGCACACCTTCAAAGCCCACCAAGAGAACCGACTATGGATCAGAAGGCGTCAAGGACAACGACATTCTCCTCTTGCCTGGATCCGACTACCAAATTTTGTTGGCCTTGACGGTTCTCGGGACCGCTGTCCGTATCTTCCGGATCTATCAACCGACCAGTGTTGTATTCGACGAAGTCCAGTACGTCCAGCAACCTGCTATCATAGTGCTATACTGACAGAACCTCTCTCTAGCTTTGGTGGATTTGCTTCGAAATACATTAAGGGAAAATTCTTCATGGACGTACACCCCCCTTTGGCCAAGATGCTCATTGCCCTTGTTGCATGGCTGGCTGGGTTCGATGGAGAATTTGATTTCAAAGAAATCGGAAAAGATTACATTGAGCCGAAGGTGCCTTATGTTGCAATGCGACTGCTACCTGCAATACTCGGCGTTCTTACGATTCCGACCATGTTCTTAAGCTTGAAAGCATACGGTTGCAGAACAATGACTGCAGCTATGGGGGCTGCGCTAGTGATATTCGAAAACTCACTCGTGACACAGTCTCGATTCATTCTTCTAGACTCTCCCCTTATCATCTGCACTGCCTTCACAGCGTTGGCTTTCACTTGTTTTACCAATGTTCATGAGCAAGGTCCATCCCGAGCCTTTGATCCCACCTGGTGGTTCTGGCTTGTGGCGACAGGGCTGGGACTGGGAGCTACTGTCAGCATCAAGTGGGTTGGCCTGTTTACGATCGCCTGGGTAGGCAGCTTAACCATCATCCAACTTTGGGTTCTTCTTGGAGATAATAAGAACGTCACCCCGAGGTTGTGGTTCAAGCATTTCTTTGCTCGTGTGTTCTGCCTGATCATCATTCCTGTCGCGTTCTACGTTGGGATGTTCGCCATTCACTTCCTATGTCTCGTCAATCCAGGAGATGGCGATGGGTTCATGTCCTCAGAATTCCAAGCAACTCTGAATTCGAAGGCAATGCAAGATGTTTCTGCAGATGTGGCATTTGGGAGCTCAGTCAGTATTCGACACCATAACACCCAGGGCGGTTATCTACATTCTCATGCTAGCATGTACCCAGGAGGGAGCCAACAGCAACAAATTACTCTTTACCCTCACAAAGACGAGAATAACCTGTGGTTGCTCGAGAATCAAACACAACCTGTTGACGCAGTTAACATTACCATTCCTGGCCCTCAAGCCTGGGCAACTTTGCCAACGGAAAACATCAAGGATGGAGACATCATTAAGCTTTATCACATGCCTACGCATCGACGGCTACACTCACACGACGTTCGCGCTCCTGTCTCGGAGGCGGACTGGCAGAACGAGGTCTCCGCGTACGGTTACGAAGGCTTCGAGGGTGATGCGAATGACCTGTTTCGCGTTGAGATAATCAAGTCAATGTCTGATGGAGCTGTGGCAAAGGAACGCCTTAGAACCATTCAGACCAAGTTTAAATTGGTTCACATCATGACAGGATGTGTGCTATTCTCACATAAGGTCAAGCTACCCGATTGGGGATTTGAACAGCAAGAAGTGACTTGTGCCAGAGGTGGCACTTTGCCGAATAGCATTTGGTACATCGAATCAAACACCCATCCAATGCTTGGTGAAGATGCCGAAAAGGTCAACTACCGCAACCCTGGATTCCTAGGCAAATTCTGGGAATTGCAACGCGTGATGTGGACGACGAATGCGGGCCTAGTCGAGTCCCATACCTGGGATTCTCGTCCCCCGTCATGGCCTATTCTTCGCCGTGGCATCAATTTCTGGGGCAAGGATCATCGCCAGATCTACCTGCTAGGTAACCCAGCAATTTGGTGGGCCTCGACCGCTGCCATTGCTGTATATGTTGTTTTCAAAGGTCTGTCGGTCCTGAGATGGCAACGGGGATACCGCGATTACGACAACACCAACTTCAAGCGCTTCGATTACGAAATAGGGATGACAGTCCTCGGCTGGGCGTTCCACTACTTTCCATTCTATCTCATGGCTCGTCAACTGTTCTTGCATCACTATCTCCCGGCTTTGTATTTTGCTATCATGGCTTTTTGCCAGATATATGACTTTGTCTTCAGCAGGATCCGCTCCCTAGGCCTTCGCGACCATCCAGAGATTGGACGTGCTGGTATCGTTCTCTATCTGGCTTTCAGTATTGCTGTTTTCACATTGTTTGCTCCTCTGGCCTACGGAGATGCATGGACCCAGGACAAATGCAAGGCTGTCAAGTTGTTTGAGACCTGGGACTTTGACTGCAATACTTTCTACGACAATGTAAGTTGTCCATACAAACTTCCTTGCAGCGTCACTAATATCGTCTAGTACTCCCAGTATTCCTCGTATTCAGAGGAACTTAAGAAGGTTCAGCCCGTCGGTGTAAACTCTCAACCGGCTCAAGATGCGGAACAACAAGTACTGAAAGAGGCTCATGGTAACGTGACCCCCCAACCTGCCGCGGAGCAGAAGGTCATTGGACGGGAAGAGCGGGTTGAATATCGTGATCAGGATGGGAATCTCATTGATGACGAGCTGGTCAAATCTTTGGCCGCGGAAGGCAGTGTTTCGTTCAAGACAATGTATGAGACCAGGACAAGGCTGGTGGATGGCGCAGGACACGAAGTCGCCGAAGGTGTCGCTCCTCAACACCCCGATGTCGAGGGACAGAACCCGGACACGAAGGGGATTCCAGAGGAGAAAGCGAGCAATTCACCTGCAGACGCAGAAGTCTCTATGGCAGGAGGGCCAGTGGGTGTTGATGATGGTAGGCCCAGACCGGCAAGCGATGCGAATGAGGCAACCCGCTAAGGTTGGGATGGCCCTGTAGGCCGTATCATGCAGGCTTGAGGGATTTGACAGTGACATCTCCTGAAGTCTATCTAGTTCTCGTGTAAAATAAAAATGAGTCCGTTGTCCTTTTCGCCGCAAAAATACGTATAAGGTCCATAGAGATAGGGAGCTGTTTTCATATTACCCTGGTTCGTGTCTACTGCGTACCTCAAGGAGAGCAGTTGTAATTATTATTATATTAGATTGCACTGTCGCGCTGGTGCTGGACCCTGAATTGCCCTTCGGTCGATTTGCCCGCTATGATTTGCGGATCGCTTCGTAAAAAGGTAAAAAGGTAAACATTGCAATCAAGTTCCTCGCAATTCTACTTCGAACACTAGGCATTTGAGAGCGAGATCACCCCGACCATTTGTGTTTACGACTATATTCTTGCGATTTGGATCTCACGAGCTAGAGGTTTCCCATCTCGACTACTATTGTTATTCCTCTCCTGTAGCTTCAGCGCAACTCACAACCCCGCCATGGGTGAATCAAGGTGCGCTTCTCCTATGATCATCTGGATTGCTGAAGGGATTCGCGCAGATCTTTTTCACGTAGCGCTGCTAACGCAAAGTGTGGTAGGCAAGAATTGCTGGCATGGCTGAATAGTCTGCTGCAGCTCAATATCACCAAAGTCGAGCAATGTGGTACTGGGTAAGTCTGCACCTTCGACCACCTATCGTGCGCCATGCGGCAACACATACCCACAGCAGCCCAAAAGGCCTCCATTGCCGGTGTTATTGCTTGTTATCTATCACCAAATGCTGATATCGAACACTAGCGCTGCGTACTGTCAAGTATTCGACTCGATATTCCGTTAGTAGACACCCTCACCTAACACCGCCGCCGATAACCTTATGGGCATTGAGTGCTGACCATGAGCAGTTGATGTACCAATGTCACGGGTGAAATTCAACGTCAACACCGAGTACGCTTACATTCAAAACTTTAAAATACTCCAAAGTTCGTGACTCTACTTCCCGAGCTCGCGAAGGAAGTTCGAAACTGACGAACACCAGGCGTCTTTTCGCGACATGGCATTGATCGTTCCGTCCCGGTCGAGGCGTTGATCAAATGCAAGATGCAAGACAACCTGGACTTCCTGCAGTTCACCAAGCGGTTCTGGGATCAAAGCTACCCGGGTCATGAGTACGACGCAGTAGCACGCAGGAAAAATGCACCGACTTCAACTCCCAGTGCAGCAGCTCCGCGGGTAGCTTCAGGAGGTGCTGCTCGTAAGCCAGCTACCACGGCAGCAGTCAAGCCTCGGGTTGGAAGCGCGGCTGGTGGTGCCGTTGGTGCAGCAAGCGGAGCGGCCGTTGCACGGTTGAAGGAGGAGAATGCAACTTTGCAAGAAGCGATCGTTGGTTTGGAGAAAGAACGAGACTTCTACTTCAGCAAGCTCCGTGATATTGAGCTCCTGATTCAACAAGCTGTTGAAGCGGAACCCGAGATCGAGAAGGACGACGATCACATTCTCAAGCATATCCAGGCCATCCTCTACAGCACAGAGGAAGGATTCGAGATCCCAGAGGGTCAGGAGGGCGAGCTACAAGGGGAGGAGGCTGAGACCTTCTAGAAGCAAATGCAACCTGCAACTACCAGACTGTACGATTTCGAACAAGGCCAAGATCGGGGATTGGGTGTTTGAAACATACCCACCAGGAGCGTTGTCTTGTTACAGGATTACGGCGGATATGTTACCCCTCCAGTGCGCTGTGAGGGAGGGATTTATGCCATTCCAGACCGGTGTTTGTCGACAGCAAAGGAATATTCGCAAAGGCAATGACTACTGTTTACTGACGACACAGGGCTGGCATCTTCGCTACAGGAGAGGATCTGCAGCGCACAAGATCATGGGCCGTATAGATAGATGACTTTCATTCACCCTTGTCCGTCCCCAAAAGTCCAAAAGAGGATTCCCCTTCTGCGAATAAACATGTTTTGAGTATACTGTTCTCCACTGCGATAATTTGTACAGGTTTTGTCTGAAGCATTCAAGATGACTGGAATGGACATGATCGTATGAGAACATCTCACAGCTGATTATGAACTTTGCGACCGTCGTGTCTATTTGTCTACTACTTAGTCCTTAGTGGGTAGATCGACGATGGCTCCAGACGAGAGATTCTGGGCTTGATTCGATCGTATTCAAAAGGAACGAGGATGGGGAGTATCAAGGTGTCGTTAAGGTGTATCCCATCTTCTTTAGACATGAAAGGAGCATGTAGGTTCATGTGTTTAGTATTTCGGGTATAGAAGTAACTGAGGTCAAGTTTGATGCATGCATCCCTCTCAATGTCTGCCCACGCAACTGTTGATCCAGGAATCAGACGCGTTGGTCATTAATTGCTGCGCCATCATCGGGATGCACAGATCACAAATTGGCTCGGAAAGTGAGATGGATCTTCGTGTGCCGTAGGCGCAGGCACGGTACATACTGCCTAGGGTACGCACACACCTTAGGCAATAACGCTGATGTGATATATTTGATATTTGTATAGTACGAATCAAACCATATAGAAATGAAACCTCACAACAAAGTCATTCTTCTGGTTTCTATTTCCAGCAGAATTCCAATTGCATTGTTTAAGAGTTGAGAGCCGCATTCTTCAGGCAGCAGGAAAGCATGATGGATTAAAGACGTTGGATTAGATTACGATATCTTACAGTACACAACTGATCGAATACACGGGAAAGCCGTATTGGGCAGCTACTATTACCTAGGCTCGCTAGGTTAGGCGGTAGGTAAGTTAGAAGTCAACCCAATTTACCGAACGGGAAGTAATTACGGAGTAAAACAGAACGGGACAGAACAGACCGACGTCAGTATTTAATTCCCCCTGCAGCTTGTCCAGTCCAGTCCAGCCCAGCCCAGTCCATCCCAATTCGATCCAGTCGAGCTGAATTGCTGCTGTTGGTTCTTGGTACCATCGTCTCTACCCTGCCACAGCACATCAACACTACTTTCTTGCTGTCGGGGATCTTGCTTTCTTTTCTCTGATCGTCAAATCATCATTAACTTCCTAACTTCACCGATTCAGTGCATACGGTCATCCCCTCGTACAAGCGAAGTCACCTGTACCTGACTCGTTTGTGGCGCCACTGGATCCCTCCGCATAAGTACCCGTGACTTGCTACAATCAAGCAACCTGGCTGAGTAAGTTCATACATGTGATGACAATATTCTTTACTATGGTACAGCGACTCTGACTGACGGGTCGAGAATAGAACTTGGTTGTCGGCTTACAATCTAAGTCGTCATGGACCTCAGCTGACAACGCTGAGACCTTCTCTCAATCATAACCGAGCCTTGACAACCGAATCACTTAGACAACCTCTACAGAGGAAGCTTCAGAAGACGAAGTCGGCAAACGCCTTATCGACCATGGCGGAAGTCGAACAAGCTCCCGGAATATTAGGCGCTCACCATGACGATGTATCCGAGACCTCCTTGAGCACAATTCCCGATCCTAGGACAGCAAGTTCTTCAGACCTGTCCAGAACAGGATCGCAATCTCCTCGACATCCAGACCTTAGTGCTGAAGTTGCCGCACTGAGCGACAAACTTATCAACGCGATCAACCACCAGACTACTTTGGATGACACACTAGCGCAAACTCGGCACGAGCTTGAGGCATCGAAATCGAGGATACGGCAGCTGGAAGCAGAAGCGCAGGAACATGAAGAGAGGGTGGCCAGCGGTGCCTTAGTGACGAGAGATGTCGTTGAAGATGCAAAGGGAAAACTGACGGCAGATTTGGCTGAAGAACGGAAACAGAAGAGCGTCTTGCAACAGGAGAAACGAGGGATCGAACAAGAGCTGGAAACCTTGACGGCACAATTGTTCGAGGAGGCAAATAAAATGGTCGCGGCGGCCAACAAGGAGAAGGATGTGATACAAAAGAAGAACCAACAGCTTCGCGACCAGATCAAAGATACAGAGATGCTGCTAGCATCGCAGCAGGAGCAGCTGACGGAGCTTAAACTTGTTATGCAGCAGATGAGTACCGACCGGGAGGAGCAAGAATCAGTACGAGCATCGACTGCGCCGTCCTCCCCCCGCGTACATAAAGATGATTCTATGGCCAGGTTGATGGAAACTATGCATTTATCACCTGCAACTCCAGCTGATATTGAGGTGACTCCGGCACCCCCGCTTTCGTACTCACATCTCGTGAGACCTGTCTGCCGGACCGATGTGCCTTCCTATGAAGACTATCGCGCATTAATTGCGATCGCACAATCTCAACCCCCTTCTCGAGTTACTAGTGGTACCTACTCGGGATTGAATGTTATGTCTCTAGCAGGATTGGGAATCAACCAAAGCAGCGGTACTTCAACACCGAATGGCAATGGCCACACGAACAACGCCTCATCGCCAATCACACCTGGTGCATTCAATTACAATCCACCGGCCTCAAGAGAGCCTCCAACACCATTGAAGGAAACAAAATTCTATAAACGCATACTGACGGAAGATATCGAACCTACCTTACGTCTGGACCTGGCTCCGGGAGTCTCATGGCTCAACCGGCGGAGCCTACTTACTGCGGTATGTGAAGGATCTCTGATAGTTGAACCGATACCAGAGGCCTCAAGGAAACTATATGGTCGATATACAACGTGCTCAGTCTGCGGAGAGAGTCGGAAGGGTGATGAAAACCAGAGAACCCATCGAATGAGGACCAGTGATGCCGAAGGAGCTAATCGATGGCAATTATGTCAGCTATGCCTTGAGAAGGTCCGAGCCACCTGCGACCTTGTGGGGTTCGTTCGTATGATCAAAGACGGGGTCGTACGTATTCGCGAAGGCGATCCGGAAGCGGAGAAAGAAGTTTGGGAGGAATTGGTACGTCATCGAGAGAGGATGTTCTGGGCACGTGTGGCAGCTGGAGTCATACCAGCCTATATGGAACGAAAAGGAGATAAGACCTCTCCTATAGTCGGTCGTCGGAGCCAAGACTCGCGAGTTTCGGCCACAGATACACCTCCAACATCGGCCAAACATATAGACGAAGTTCTCGCCTCTGCAGATGCGAGCCACGCCTCTAGCGGAAGCACCGAAACTGGGAAATCTGATCGGGATGAGCCTGCTGCAGCGTCTCAAGAATCTACCGATACATCTGTCACAGCAAATGAGCAACTGCAATCTGGACTTGAACAAGCGGTTGAGGAGAATTCTTCAACAGGTCTAAAGGAGAATGAACAGCCGCCTCCTCTTCCGGACAGAAGTTCAGAGCGGACAGCAACCAGTAATAAGGAAGGCCTTAAAGTGACCATTCCAGGAGGTTTCGACTGACCTGACGGTGGTGACGAAGTATTGGCCACAGAACGACATCTATTCAACTTCTCCATATTTTGGGTGCGGCATGGGAACGATAAGCCGTCTGAAAGCATTTTTGACGATCTTGGAGGGTTTGTTTCTAATACCATACCCATTTATTCTACAGTCCTTGTGCCGCGGTCATGATGAACGTGACAAGGGTCGGAAGTCGTGACTTGACGTTTCTTCTCTTTTTCTCTTACTTGTAACAACACACGAAACGGGACGAGGTTCTAGGGTTTTCTTTTTTTTTTTTTTTCAAAAAGGTATCAAGCGAAGCAATGGGAAAGGAGGATAACACAGGGATGCAAAGCTGAAAGCGAAGGGGTAAAAAAAGGAGCATGAAAATTGGGGTGTTTTTGTATGGAAGTCGGTTGATTTCTATTCATTCCTTTTTTTTCGGTCAGTCGAATGGATGAGACGGGCTTTCTTTCTTGTTGTGTTGTTTTTACTTGTATAGGATATGTATATTATTATTACTACTTACTGTTATTATTATTATTATTATTATTATATTCTTTGAGGATATCGGTGAGAGGGGTATATCTATATATACATATCGAGGGAGAAGAGGTGAAGTATATACAGAAAAGAAGCAGGAGGGGAGGGGAGAGAAAAAATAGACCACTATCCCCCCTCCATAAACCAAACAAATAGATATATATATATATACAATAGAATCCCAACGCTCATCTACTCTACAACCCCTCCATCCTCTCCACCCTCTCCTTCTCCATCCTCTTCTTCCTCTCCCGTTCCCTGCGTCGAACCTCTCTCAAATCGCCGACGCCGACGGGTAAATTGATTCCGAGCCTCGCACGAAGCTCCGAAACGGGTGTGGTCCATTCGTGTTCCCAGTAGATGTTGAGCAGGCTGGACGCGGGGGAGGTGTGGGTGTTGAGGCCCTGGGAGAGGGCGTAGAGGAGCCAGGGTTGGCCTTGGGATTGGGAGGGAGTGGAGGGGGAGTCGGGATCTGATTCTTGGAGTCTGGTTTCGACGTCTCCGGCACCGCCACGGCCGCCCCAGAGGACGCGGCGCCGTTGCTCCTTCGGCAGTTTCACGGCGGACAGCGTCGCCAAGCCGGTCATCGGGAGACCCAGAGCGGCAAACTCGAAGGCCTTGACGACGACTTCGCCCTCGAGGAAGGCCGGCATGCCCTTCTCGGCGAGCAGCACGTGGTATAGATCGTGGGATTCGCGGTAGCGCTGCAGGACGTAGGCGAGTTCCGGGTCGGACACGTGACGCACGGGGTCGCGGGTGTCGGGCGTGACTTTCTCGCGGTCCAGCCAGTCGGCGTAGATTTTCCCGAGGGTTGTCGGCGGCAGGGTGCGTAGGTGGGGGATGTCGACGGTCTTGGAGGAGATGCGGGGGCGTTCGCGGAGGATGGCGCGGCCGGAGGGGGAGAGCAGCATTGTGTCCCGGAGGGAGCGGAGCAGTGACGTTGGTGTCGTCGTTTCGGAACATAGCGCGATCAGATCGGGTCGTCGAGGGGTGAAGAAGGAGTAGAGCGTGCTGCCGAGCGCGAGGACGAGGCGTTCGGGACCGGTAATTGGGATATGGCCTGGATAGAGAGGCGGAGGACGATCGAGGGACGAAAAGGAGCGGTGACCACCATCATGCCTGGGAAGTGTCTTTTGAATGTGAGAGTTGTTGCGTACTGGAGTGCTGGGAGATTCATGGGAAGCGTTCTGAGTAGAAAGACTCGAGACGGGGGAGGAGGTGATTGCTGGAAGAGATGCACCTGCAGTCGCAGGTCGACCTGATACCGCGAGGAGCGCTTTGGGATGTAGATGGTGCAGTCTTGGAGGCATTATGAAGAGGTAGATGACGACGACGACTACTTTGTGACTGGCATGAAGACCCTATGGTAGAGGTAACCGTGTACCTACTACGTAGGACCTGGTCAGTGCATACTGATCGGATCGGTCAAAGAGAGATGGTGCGATAATGCGGGAAGCTGTGCGTGGGTAACGGGAGCTTTCGTGCGTGGATGTATTGAAATGACATCGCATTCCGATTGTGATACCTCACTGCATACAACATGATTAGGTATATATTATAGACAACATCTTGACTCGTACAACTTCGCAGCATTTATTAGTTATTATTATCATCCTCCTAACTACTTGCGTATACTCCATTTCTACCCAATTATCTTCCTTCATTCGACTTGACAGTTCCCTATACCATATAATCACTCCAGCTTCTTGGGAATCAGCGAGATGACTTCCTCCTTTTTTGAATGTTTTCCGACGCCTCGTTTCATCCCCGTGTAGGTGAGTCCTGTATGACACATCTTTCATTCTGCACTTGATGTTGAAATGTGATAACGCTTTCAACAAACAATGATACACATGCAGGTAAATCATGGCGGTTGTTGGAAAGAAAAGCATGATGATCTATGCTTCTATTAGCGATTTTTTCTTCTAAAAATGCAGTATACACACCTCAGAACGAACGAGCATATAACGCAATTGATGTACCGCCGACGCCACACTGCCCAGAGGAGTTCGGGCATGCCCTACAGCTCGACAGCGATGTGGCTGTAGACCCTGCAGAGGCATTACTGCAATAACAGTCCACGGTAACACCATCACTGCGCGCCACAGTCCCGAAATAGTTCGGTATCCTACCACCGGCGACTGAGGCATAGTTGAAATTGAGGCAATCGCTGGAGCATTGTTGGTCTGGGTTCGGGGTGGTGTTGGTATTATATGTCCTAAGAAACCCGCCGGTGTTGCCGGTTGAGCTGCTATCGAGACCGCTGGAGCAAGTAGTGAAGCCTATAATGCCTAGGAGAGGTGTCGTGCAAGACTGCTGGAAACAGCCGATGTATGCGAAGGCGATACCGGTTGCTCCGGAGGGTCCAGATGGTCCTGTATGCGTGAGATTATGTCCCTTGATCCTCTAATAAAAGTGCTTACCACGTGGGCCTGGAAGTTGAGCGATCATGGTTAGTCGCTTTCGAAGGGAAGGGCTGTTGACATCTCACCAGATGGTCCTGTGTGAGACAAGTCAGCAAATGCGAGCAAGAGCCCGCGACATCTTATGATTCGCAGCTATCGTTACTGTGCGTTGACATACCTGTTGCGCCCGTCACACCTGTCGGACCTATCGCACCAGTAGGCCCTGCCGTAAAGTTTAGAAATGTTCGCATCAAGGCAGGCATTCAAGAAGCTTATACCTGAAGGGCCTTTGATGGAATCAGCCTTAGATAATTCTCGGATGAAAAGGAGGCTTTATACTCACCACTTGGCCCTGTCGACCCGGGAACTCCAGTCGGTCCAATTGTACCTTTAGGCAGCGTTAGAGGGTGTTCCGCTGGAAGCATGATGAATGCCCTCACCTTGCGGCCCTAGTCACAACTCATGTTAGCATATCAACCTCTTGGAATGTACTATGACGGACCAAGTACTCACCAGATGGGCCGGACGGACCGGAGGGACCTGGCGCCCCTGTTATACCTGCAGTGGGTTTCAGCGTCATGTTGCAGCCAATGGGACAGATGACTTTTTTCACCTTGTGGACCTGCCAAACATGCCTAGGTTAGCAACAGGATAACCCTAGAAGGGCATTGGGACGCACCTGTTGAGCCTACTGATCCTTGGGGTCGTGTTTCAAGTTAGATACTCGTAGGTCTAGGTTTGAGGAACTTATCTGTTGGTCCAGTCAAGCCTTGTGGTCCCTGATATTGTCAGTTGCCATTTGATTACGGACCCTCATTCAAGAACGTACCGTCGGCCCACTCGGACCCTGTGATGCTGGTTAGCATTCCCGTTATTGATAGGACCGGGGGAATTACGCTTGGTCCTGAAGGCCCTGGAAATGATCAGTAAACGTTACATCCACTGGTCAAGTGCACACTCTACCTGTAGGTCCCTTTGACGAGCATCTAGCGTCAGTCGGATATTCAAGGCTGGATTTATTAACACGATCTCACCATGGGTCCTGTTTCGATCAGCATCTTGTCTGCAATTTAGGCGTAAGAAATACCTTGTTCTCCACTAGCTCGTGGATATCCAGTCAGTATCAAATATCTTCACAATCAAAGGGCATGACATATCTGGGGCTCCTGCGATGACACCACCACCGGGGGCTGCACCACCAGCAGTACATGTGCTCACTGATTGTGGTTAGCTGACGCTCACTTGGACATAAATATATACTCACGTCTATTTGTGCTCAAATCTACGTATAGACACTCTTCAGGTCCGGCGTTTTGCTGTAGTACAGCCAGTATAGTTTGATTTGGTAAAAGGCACCATTGAGCGTTGTAGTTGAAGAAGCTTTCATTTGACCAGGTCAGATAGCTCTGAGGATTGATGGTAAAAGTCGTTCGGATGCTGCCTGGAGATGTGCTCGGCATGAACTCCATGAAAGGCACCCCTGGGTCGACTCCGAACTCAGCGCTGGTCCCATCGCTAGCGTTGGCAAACAGTTGACCATTAATCAGGGAGTAAACAACAGCGTCTGTGCATGAACCGGTCATCGATCCTTGGTTACTGACGAAGCCTGAACCGGCTTGACGTTTCCCAAGTTGGCTTTCTGGAATGGTGAAACTGAGCACAAACGGTTCGACTTCGATAGGGACCAATTCAGGCGCTGTAACTGCTAGACTGAAGCTGACCGAGTTGGCTTTGATTATGACAGGATGTCGACCTGGGGAACTCACCTCGAAGTAGAGCTGCCTATGGCATCGGTCGCCGAAGGATTGCTGCTCGTGTCATAGCTCGTCAAAGTATGACTACTCGTAGCGTAGCTTGTCAAAGTGCCAGTAGTAACGAGATCGAATGAGGTCGGGGCGTTGTTAACTGTTATGTTGATGTAATTGTTGACTGCGAAGGTAATGTTTCTCTCGACGTAGGTATTTATGTATACTGGCTCGAGATGAACAACAGTTTGGACGACCTGCGTTACGCCTGCCACTATGGGACACTGTTCCTCCGCTACTATGGCAGGCTGCGGTAGAGGTGCCGGACTAGCATTTGACAGTCTAAACGCCCCTGCTGTAAGACACCAACACCACAGGTTCTTTGGGCACAACATTGTTCGAGATTGTATATCGGGAATCAACGCTCGAGTCAAAACTGTAGAAAACAAGGAGATGATAGGCGACAAGTAGGTAATAAAGGCAAAGGGAGAGCAAGAAGTTCAACACAAACCACTGTACCAATCGGATTTCACATTCCCAAGACAATGGCACAGAGCATGGACAGCGCTATGCCAATGACCCTATCAGCATTATAGGTCGCCACTGGGAAAAAGCACTGGAATGTCCATGTCGCGCATAGTGGTGCTCACGGCGGGACGGATAGAGCCGAACGGTTTACCAAGAGGCTGAACCCAGACAGAGGCCAAAACTCAGGCAGCCCTCTGTAAACACCGGAGGTAGGGTGAACTGGAATCGGGCCATCATTCCAGGGCTGATCAACAGAAGACCAAATTGGGGAATCGTACAGTAGAGTTTACCGGGCAGATCCTTTTCGGTACGGTCCTCCTGCAGACTACCTGAAGGTGGAGACCCCCTTGGTGGTCTTATGCATAACCTGTACATCTTACAGGATGGAGAATCGTGACTCCTGACATGAATGATATGCAGAATCAGGCACAATAATGTGGCGTTGCGTTTGTTTGCAGAATACGAAAACAGGCCCTTGACAAGCTCTTCGACTCTCCAAGTTGGCTGTCTCGATCTCCCAATTGCTATGGTCGTTAATATTATAAAGCCATGTTGTAGACGAGAAGGATTGAGGATTGAAGAATTGAGGATTGAAGAATTGTTTGGACATCAAGTATTTTTGTTGTACAGACCAGTCTCTTCTTTGTAATGTTCGTACACGCAATCGTCAACTCTAGACAGAGAATCATATGTTATATGGTACCAGCTTTTACCTCACTGACATCTCCAGACCAGTTGCTCCCTACGATCAACGCCTCTTTCGCTCGACGTTGGCGGCTTCGTTCTCTTTGATCCACCAGCCACTGACAATACCTACGACATAACCACAAAGATGGGCTACGCT
Organism: Pseudophaeomoniella oleicola; assembly: GCA_003868215.1. NCBI lineage: Eukaryota > Fungi > Ascomycota > Eurotiomycetes > Phaeomoniellales > Phaeomoniellaceae > Pseudophaeomoniella > Pseudophaeomoniella oleicola. Next base: position 1,132,008 of record QWDQ01000001.1, on the reverse strand, counting down.
ATCAATACTGTGTCCATAACGCTTTAGCGCCCATAGACCAATAAGATCCGCAGCCATAAAAATTGCGAGGAGGCTAGAGCCTGTGAGAGACGTTTGCCGTTGATACTCTTGTGGTATGAATGCGATGGACATTCGTTCGCTATAAGAAATTAGATGGAATCCAGCAAGGGATGTCAACAAGTTTTGTGGCTTGTTGGGGGACTTACTCTCCATGAATGGTGTAATATGCGCCCAAGATTCCTGCAATCCCACCACTTGCCCCAAGACTGCTTGTAGCCCAAGCTCCTCTGAGAAGGGAGAAGGACATGGAAGCGAAGGTTGAAAGGACCCCAGCAGAAAGAAAGACAGCCAGAAAATTGCCTCTGCCGATATCTTCATGAAGTCGATTTCCAACCATCCATAGTATAACCATATTCCAAGTCAAATGGCGAAGTGTTTGATGGCTAAAAACGGCGCCCAGCATGCTCAAAGCATAAGGATACGCATGAACGGATATGAAATAGCGATTCAGATATTTCCAGGCGGGTGGCCAAGCATTCCATAACGCCCAAATGAAAATGTTGGCAAGCACTAATCCAGACACCGTGGCTGCAGACAGAGGCATATTTGGCCACAGACGGTCCATCTGGGAGGGTTCATACCAAGTCTGAGAGTACCAGTACATGCCTACAACGGCCGAAATCGTGAAAATTGCAGCGGGAACCACTCGGCGGAACTATGCATGTGTCAGCAGCCAGGATACTGGATGGAACTTCCAGAACTAACGGTTGTTAACGAAGCAGCATCTTTCGCGGTAATGTGTGACATTGCCTCTAAGCTGTGCTTGAATTTCCATCTGAGATAAACGTTGTTTTTGATATCTGACCGAGATGTGAGCGAAACCAATTATGATAGATGAAGATCCCCAACCTTCAACTGTGATTGGACGCCCAACGGAACGGTCCTGATCTTCTAGCTTTATGAGTCCTCCTGGGTTACCCTGTCTCTTGAGAGTCTGGTCTAACTCATCAATCATACGATTCTCTTCCTCCATGGCCGATTGTGATTTCTTCTCATTCTCAGCCCTCCACTGCTCTAGAACGCCCTTTCCCCATGGCGAATTATTCGCACCTCGCTGTTCGCCGAATTTACCGCTTTGCGGCCGTAATTCTTCCGAGGCTCTGCGCCCTTCTTCTTTCCTTCGAGCATCCTCCTCCGCCTCTACTCTCCGCATGATGGCCGCATCTTCATCCACCGGGTACTCATGACGCAGAAAAGCGAGGCCTTCTGTGACAAGCCGGGTATTTGCAGCGACTAGGCGCGAAATATCGATCGGAAGAGGGCGGTCAAGGGTACCGTTGATTCGTCGACCTTGTAAAACCCGAAGGAGCCGCAGGCCTGCTTTCTCGTCGATGTTCGTATGCGAGGTTGGAAATATCAACACCAAGTCCCGCGCAGACAGAGAGCGGTGCTTGCGTAGTGGGACCCCGTCGTCGAATGCTAATGCGTACGCCCTAGGAATCACGGGGAGGTTCTGGAGCTTCCTAAGCGGTACCTGTTTTGCTGGCAGACGGAGAGTAGATCGGAAACCTCGGGTTTGATGAGCAAGCACGGATATCAGACTTGTCTGTAGCGCTGAACTTGCTTGCCCGCTTATGGGCGCCTTGCACGTTGGTCTTGCACAGTGCAATGCACGGGTGACAGTGGAGCTGGCATGAGGGAGTATTTCAGAATAAAGGTTGCCCACCGACCGCCATGGAGAGCCCCATGAAGCTCTCATCGCCCTCTCAATTGTCCACCGGCTGGGCTAAAGGCGCATACCTTCTAAAGTGTGCAATTGTTGTTCAACATAGCCCATGCTCTGAGAGACTGCTCTGTATCAGCGGATAATGTTTGCTTGTCTCCGCAATCTCTCCACCGCGGGACGTCCCACAGTACAGCATCATAGTGGCCCCGTAGTCTCCGTACCTTTCAGGGGGTCCTTGTAGTTAAGACGTCTCAATATATCATCAGTCCCCAATGGCCACGTAATTGAACAGTATCAAATCTGCTTCAGCGGTCTCCAAAGCCTCCGTAAGCAGGATACATGGAAAGGTTAGATATGTCCCTTGAGGTATATAAGTGATGGCTCTCATGGATGGTTCATCTACATCTACACAACCTTGTAGTTCTTAAATTCCCTCGTCTTGAGACCACGTTCAAACATGATATCAAGTTCCTCAAAAGTCCTCCCTTTGGTCTCGGGAACCCTAAACCATGCCCAGACGAAGGACAGCATTGCAAGACCACCGAAGAAGAAACCCAGTTTACCACGCATATTGGCCTATTCGACAATGTATGATTAGCTCTAACGCTTTTGAAATATAATCCTGGTTTTGAGCTCTCACCTGGTCTGGGTTGATCATGTAAGGGATTGCAACCGTCATTACAATACCAACCAGCGCTTGCACTGCGGTCGCAATGGCGATGGTCTTGCCACGTACGCGAGTTGCAGAGCATTCACAAATGATCACGAAACACACAGGGCCGATGCTCAGATCATAGATCCCGTTCCAGATCACCTAAGGATGGCACTTGTTAGCGTCGTGACACATGGCTTATGGAGAGGAGAGCACGAGTGCCGGGATGCTCTCGACGGTGTCGAAATGCGTACCATCAATGTCGACTGTGCCCAGATTACACCCGGTCGATTCTCATAGTTAGGAACACAGTCAAGAATTCCGATGACAATTTGAAGGATAGCAAGGGTAGCGAGACCGACATTATAGATACGGCGCCGTCCGAACCTAAGGACTAGTATCCATGAAAGGCATGTTCCGAGGAAGCCTACTGCCAGAAAACCGACACTCATGTCGAATGCTTTGCTACCCGGGAGACCAGCAACTAGAAAGGTATCAGAAGGGCCTTTCTAAGAGGGAAGGAACAGGAAAGGGGGCCTTACGTTGAAAGAAATATGTGGCGTATCCCACAAGGTAGATGCCAGAAAGGACTTGAACTGTGTAGACACCGATCGAGATCTCCGTTCTTCTCAGATTAACCTTCTTGAAACAGTCCATATATGTCGATCCAGTCTCCATTTCCTCCTCCAAAGCATCTGTCTCCATGATCATAGCCAAAGTCGGCTTGATGTCAATATCTGCGGAGGCCAGGCGGCGTAAGGAGCGTTCAGCGTCTTCTATTCGTCCTTTGCGGACTAGCCACCATGGAGACTCAGGGGCGAAAGGGAGTCCAATAAGAATAACAAGTGGCCATAGCCACTGGACTGCAAATGGAGCACTGTACGCCCAATGTGATGAAAGCTTACTGGTGCCTGCGAGGACACCATTTGCTATCAACTGTCCACATACAAAGCAGAGATTGCAATAGGCCGTTAGGACGCCCCGAAGTGGGATAGGACAGACTTCGGAAGCATAGGCGGGAGCAATGATTATGTATGTTCCCAGGATGAGGCCGCCGAGGAGCTCTCCCACCAAGAGAACAGGTAGAGAGCGAGCAAAGAATTGGATAAAAACGCACCCAGCGGTACCTATTACACAGGCCCCAAATGTCTGCCAGGATCAGCATATGGAGTTTACGTTAGTAGGATAACATTACATATTTACGCCCCCACCATTCCATGGGATAACCGGACGCGAGGGACCCCAAAACTTGGCCCAGAGGGTTGCCCATACTTATTGCAGTTTGCCATGGTGCGCTAATGATGTACGATCCGTTGTAGAGGTAGCCAAAGTCTCTCTGGAAGGCCGGGGTGGCGTACAAAGTCCCCAGGAGTTGCGGATCAAAAGCGCCTGATATTGCCAAGATAGATGTCAGCTAACCATTTTTGGGAAGAGAAACAGCACCTTGATTGATTCGAGAGGACAAAGGATAAGTTACTTACACATGATAATCCCAATGGAGAAGAAGGCTGACCATCCGACAGCAGTAGGGTATCTCTTGAGACCTTCGAAGAAGCTCATCTCATGTTCAACCTCGGTTTGCTGTCGAGCCTCATTTCCAACTTCTTGTACATTCACACCCTTCTTAGGATCGGAGTCGTTTGTGCCTGTTCCCATTTTGATCAACCACTGCAAAGAATACGATGCCTTGAAACAATGCTTGCATAGAACAAAGTCAACTCGAAAATACAGGAGGCCACGGAGTATATCTTTAACCACCGGTGTTGATCACCATCCTTGGCTTTCGTTATCAGGAATCCTTGGCCGCTGCCACCAGTCATACTTCAATCTGTACCCTCCTCTTCGCCCCTCCAGTGCTCACCAAGGCAAGGACCCCTGTAGACGATCGCCGGAGGAGACATAGATATCAAGCTACCTAGCTTACTGGCTGAACCCGGGCAATGATTAGGCATCGGGCAAGCCTACTCATGGAGATATGGCACGGCCCTTTCATGATAACACGACCAAGAGGTTGGCAAATGAGAGGCATTGTAAACGCCAGAGATTCTCACCTTGAGTTCCATAATTCGTCTTTGGTCTCGACGTCGACTGCTGTTCTGCGGGGTCTGGAGACCCCGAGAGCAGTGGACTGGTACCATCGGATGTGGAGCTGATGATAGACATCGCAGGAGCATGGTAAGATGGTGGCGGGTAAAGGAGAAACGCGTCGACTTAGATTGATGTGTACATTGAACCGTTGAAGGCCGTAGTGTATCGTCCTAGTCACCAGGTCCAATGGCTTTGTTGCGCAACATCTGGAAGCTGGCCGTCCCTTGCGTAATGTTACTGTACTGCCGATTCAGAAACAGACGAGAAATTGCGATCACTTGCAGGCCGGAGGAGACCGTTGGCCTTATCTTTCGCTTCAAGGCAGTACGATACCGGGATATTTCAGATGTGGTCAAGTGGTGGCTTTAGAAAGCCTTATCTGCAGCATGAACGAACCACATCTGGTTATATCGTTAATATATGGTTGCATTCGAGATATCTTGGCGACATTGGCGTGGTGGCCCCGTTTCCTCCGGAGTGGGGTATCGAGGACAATGAAGCTATGATACTACGTAGTAGTAGTCTAAGAGGGGAATCTAGTTTCATCGTTATCAGATACATTCATTGCAATGAAACCGCAAGGTAGGTATCCAATGACGGATTTGATCGCAGCTTCAATACATGGCAGGAGAATACGCTGGCCGATGTGCCAGTTCATGCCTATATTTCTCCAAGACTCGACTTTTCGAGTCGAAGTCGACATCGGCAGATGATAGTTTCGTATGGTCAACTTCTCCGTCCACCCAATCGGCATCAAATTGGAACTCGCTGTTCCATGAGGCGATTAGATCCTTAACGGAAGTTGGGAGAATGACCTTGGATCTGCCTTCAAACCAAGCAGGTTGGGCCACGAATGCCAACATGATCCGGGGCTCATCCGTCTTGTTCGGCATTCCAGCGTGCCACAGGCGTAGGTCGCGGATGACCAAGCTACCTTTCTTGACCGTAGGTTGCACAGGTGGTGAATGCTTCCTTCTCGCCTCTACCAGGTCCTGTTTGATATCGAGAAGATACTCGCCGCTGCCGTTAGAAACATGATCATCCACCGTGCTGCAATGATGACTCCCTGGCCATAACTCCGTAGACCCGTTTTCAGGGCTCGCGTCGACGAGGTAGATATTAAGAACCAGGGCAAACGGGAACTGCGGATGGGTAAATTCACTGTCGGAATGGACAGGCTGGCGGCCTGTTGCTTTCAATGCTGTGTTACCGTTCGCGTAGTGAATCACCGGTTGAGGCCCGAGCATGGCTGCGCATACGGCGGCTGCGAAGGGGTTACACCAGACATCCTTAAACATCAAGTCTCGACGCGGCGGCGGTGCGGTATCGATATTTCTGGCATCTTCGTTGAAGTTGAAATGGAGCTCCGGGTCCGAAACCATCTGCATCGCATCTTTGGACAAGATCTCGTTGAGTTTATCGATGTGAGCAGTATCGATGGCATTCTCGAGAACCACGATGCCATCCTTGTGTAGAAATGCAGCCGCTTCAGCTATCATCTCCTTGGTGACCTCTTCAGTCTTCCGCACATCTTCAGGGATGACCACTTTATGAATCTCCTGGTCATACAACCGCTCCTGAACAGATCCCATGATGACGTTAATTGTATAGGATGAAAACATTTTGACACTATTAATCGATCTTTATACTGTCAGTCTCACCGATAAAGTATGGACTTCTCCGGCCGCGATTGCTGCTCTTCTTATTCGATATCACCCTCAGGAAATTATCTCTCGTCCTCCCGGTATACTTGGAATTCATTTCATCGTGACTAAAGCTTCCTTTTCCCAGACGGCCCATACTTGATGTTTCTGCGAATACCACCTCTTATTGAACTTGATAGCCGACTCAGGGGCAAGTACACTATCTATGAACAACAGATATTGTCAGCTCTCGAAGTACGTAAGATATAAACTGGCTGTGAACCGTAAATATGAGCAGCTATGAATTTCTACGAGAGTATGCGATTGCTGGATGAAAGTAATCAGATGCCAAACAATTTTGATTTAGTCGTGGCTGTCAACAGCAAAGCACCCGCTCACACACATTGCGATCCAAACTAGCACAATGAGAAAACGCCCGTCCCAGTCCTCCCTTCAGAGGGGTGATGCAGTAGCTATTGTTAAAGAATAATCCGAGATATGATGTTCCAAGGATGTTACCAGCATCCTATCATCCAAGTCCAACCACCTTCGTTGCGACATACATTTCGTCATTCAGTCCAACCCCAGACTTTCTTCAAGAAGCTGTTTATCTTAACCTTCTTACTCATCATTTCAACCATCCACGGGTGTTCCAGCATCCGCCATGGCGTTGCCCGTCGGGGCGGCTCTTTTTCAAGGCTAGTCATACTGTTAGCAGGGGTGATAATGAGGCCGCAGGGGTTGTTTATTAGGGACTCACCAGCATTCGATGAAGTACTTAAAATTGTCGCTCCACTTGATTCCATTTTCTGGTTCATCTTTAAGCTTTGGTATTGGTTGTCGCACAATGTAGGTGAGGAGATCAATGAGACCAGCTCGTGGCTGCATTTCGGTGCCATCCGCGGGAAAGGGGAATCTATGCTGGGCCACTTCCAGCAAGGTGACGCCGAGTGACCAGACATCGGAGGTTATGGTATAGGATTGGCCTTGTATCCGTTCTGGAGCCATGTAATATGATGTACCAATGAATGTGTTGGCATCGCCTTTCGTACCGAACTCGCCACTGACGCCAAAATCGCAGAGTTTCACTTGTCCATCTCGACAGAGAAGGATATTGGAAGGCTTGATATCTGAGAGATATTAGCAGGATGTAAAAGACCTAGGTGAAGATAGAATACCTCTATGGATGATCTTCCGACTGTTGAGATATGTGAGACCTCGAAGAACGCCTTCAGCAACTTTACCCAGGACCTTTTCTCCCGTCCTGCCACCGAGCTTTTTCACTTCCCGGTAAACGGCGTCTAAACTACCTCCTTCACAATATTCCATGGCGATTGATATAGTACTCGATGATTTGTCCATAAAGGCGCCGTAGTACTTGCAGATATGGTCCGAGGCACAATTCTTGTTGAAGTTGAGTTCTCGAAGAATTTGCTTCTTTACGTCTGGGTTCGGATCCGTTGTAATGATCTAACAATGCTTAGCCAATGTCACAATCCTGCATAAGATGTATTCTCGTTACCTTCAAAGCAAAGACTGTTTTACCACCTTCCAGTATACATCTCGTGACGGCTCCACCAGCACCTTCCCCGAGACTACCCAATTCCATGATCTTTTTCTGTTCGCTAGCAGCGAGCCAACCTTCATCGTCCAAGTCTTCCACGTCCAAGGGTCGGCCTTTCTCGAGGCTCAGTTTCTCGAGGTCCGGGAGTAGCCCGCCCATGCTTCCTTCGCGCTCCATGCCCACGCCGCCATATCCAGCCTCTGAGTACACCGAGCTGATCGCAGAGGAAGGATCTGGAGTGCCCATGGGTGCACCCTTCTGGCCCAGGGCAAACGATAAGGCGGAGTACTGCGATGACGACGCGGATACGGGCCCGCTAGCTTTGCCATCAAAGGGACCGAAGCTGCCCGACCGTGAGTGGCCGCTTGCCTCGCTTGAACCGGTGGCCGCGGATATATTCAGAGGTTGGATCTGACGCAATGAGGAAGTGGATTCTTGAATGGCAGCATTGCTGCCCATCGGTGTCGCAAGTGAGAGTTTGGGCGCCGAGGGTCGGCTCGATGGTCGCAGCTGAGAGATCTCGGGTATGAGGGGTTGGCCTTCTCCAGTGACAGGCTTGATGTTCGGGGAGAGAGGAATGCCCAGCTTGAGTTTGGGGGTCCGACTCCCGCTCTGGCTCCGTTGGCCAGGAGTGGGAATCTTCAAGGTGGGCGCAGGTGACGACATTTTGGAGAGACCTTGGCTTGGATTGACGACGAGCTGTCCGTCAAGCGGCCGTGGTTCTCCAAATGTCTGGTGAGTGGAAGAGAAAACAGTTTTCAGAGGTGTTGGGCGTTGTGAGGGATGTGATGGTCGAGTGTGATCTCTCCGGTTGGCGGCAGCACACTGTGATAGAGACGCGGCTTTCCGGCGGGGAACAAGATATGATGACCGGGGTTGGATTGAAAGAAAGCGATGGGCTTTTCAAGTCTATGGCGGTGGGAATATTGCAGAGATGGTGATATTTGAATCAAGAGTATGAAGGAAGAGTAGTAGAAAAAGAAAAGCACAACAACGGTAAGATTAGGATTACGTGGTGAAGTGTTGATGATTGCATGAGCATGAAATGGTCAAGCAATAGGTTATGCCGCCAGAGCAATATTAAGGTACCTTCTGACAACGCCTAGAGTGATTATTATGGGGCAAGACTTCATGGAGACCTGAGGAGACGAGATGAGATGGGAGTTCAAGGGTACGATACAGTAAGGTTAAGGTAATTAACGGGGACACGGGTAAGGAAACAGGGACCTGTCATCTATCGGTACCTTACCTATCAGTAAGGCCATTGTCGGGAGCAGTTTACCGTATGAATGAGTTAGGTACCTAAGGTAATATTTGGTTAGGGTGTCCTTAACCCTAACATTGGCAGGCAATCCACCTCGATAAGTAAGGTATTTAAGTACAATCGGAGAGACCTTTACCTCAGTCTCTTGTCAGGTAAGATAAGCGTGTCACCTTGTGTTTTCAAAGGTCTTTCTACCTGGAGCCTCTCCTACCATACACAATTAGAGATGAATACTTACCGAGTATCATAGTCCACCAAAAAGGTCTCGCTTGGAAGTGATCAGAATGTTTGATCGTGTGTGAGGACTGTGCCCTACAGGGGCAGGTAAATACAACTGGCCAAAAGCTGCACATCAGAGGTCCAGCAAATAGATGATCAGACACACCCCAAAGCAAGCATCTTATCGCTGATACGAGGGACCATGCGAAATCAATCACATCCGTCTGACCCTCCTGCTACAAATATGCGCCGCTGGTTGGCCGTACATATCGATACTGATAGACGGTACCACGACTTATGCATGCTTGGTTTCAGTAGCGAATCTGAAGCTGAAAAGAAGATGGGAGCGATGCACCAGACCTTCACCGTCACCTCACCCACCATTCTTCCTCTGCTCCCGCCAAACGACGCGGTCTAGGAACACAGGATTGGAACCCCCATATACAATCAGCTGCCAAAGACACATCATCATTGTTCCGCAAGCGAGGTATACCATTTGTCGTGGTTCCATGACCGCGTGTCTCCGTGATGTTTCCCCTCCTCCTCCTCCTAAGTATTTCGAGATCGCTTGACGCATCAAAAAGTCCTTGGATTGTCCTGCCCAGAGAAGAAAACGATCTACTCCCAATTTCCGCTGGTAAAATACCAACAAAAGTCCCCATAGATCATGAACCCTTGCAATCTCTCTCTTTGCGTTGGCAAATGTGCCCAGTCCAATCGTTCGCATGATGACCCTTGACTATCATTTTCGTGGATCTACATGATTTGTTGATTTGCATGGCTTAACGTTGTTTCGGCAGCCGCCCGCCCAGTCTATTTCCTCCCCCCCCCCCAAACAATCCCGGGAGTATACGTAACCTAGCCCCAACATCATAGAAAATCCCTTGAGCTCGAACAAATCAGTGAAGACCGTTGTCTTCGAGACAAGTCGTTCGGGCGCCAAAAGATCACCCATCTAGTCTGTACATGGTAGTACGTAGTACGTGGTACGTGGTACCATAGAATATGCCTCACGAGCTCATCAGTCCTATGAAAGAACCCAAGAGTATCTATTACCCGTGAGACGTCAGACCTCCCAATTCGCCCACTTCCTTCCCCCGCGAAACGCTGTTCTCCACTCGGTATCCGGTTAAACGCTGGCAATGCTCCCGGCGCAACCACTGTTCCTGATTGGAGACCAAGATTAATGTCATCAGACGAATGAGACTTTGCATAGCTGATGCTCAGTCACGCCCTTGGTTCAGAATCTGTCGTTGTATTGCGTCTAAATTCGTTGTCAGCGCAAGATGTCTGGTTTTTTTTTGTTTAATAACGTCAGGACCGCCAACATAACGCACATTGGGTAGACAGCACATGTCATTCTCACAGTGCTTGGAAGAGATCTGGGGGCAGACCATCATACTTGAGGCACAGCATTCGACCTGGTTCACGATACACGGCACTTTCAAATACGATCTCAAAGAAAGAAAGAAGTGGAATCAGACGCAGGATCAATGAGTATATATGGATTTAAGGAGGAAGGTAATAGCTAAGAGATTTTCTTGATTTCGGCACTCGGAGTAGGGGGATAGACTTGGACCTTGTAAGGTAGATCCCAGACCCCAACATTTCCGGTTCCTAGAGACCTTTAGTGCCATTGTCGAAGTACGGTGGTTGAAAGGGAAGGTCGACGGGTCAGTGGAGAAGAGGAAGGGACAGTGTGTTGAGATGACAGAGGCATTCGAGTCGGATAGAAGGAGAGAGCCCCTTGTCGCGCGAAGGTGGTATTAAAGATAGATCGAGGGGCGGGGTCTCGAGATCCCATATCATCAATCATAAGCTCAAAAGTGCTGCAAGCCGTCACGACCTCTGGTATCATATCGTCATCAATCGCGGCGGGCGAACACGTGGTCTATGGTCGACGCCACAGCAGCAAAATGGAGAAGATGAAAAACAGCGCTTTTTGAATCGGGTTCGGAAACCTCGAATGACACAAGCGAGAGCAGATCTCTGCTATTCTGGTTGTAACAGAGCAGTGGCAGGACTCGAACAGCTCATTCGGACGGCTGTTGGCTTCTGCGCATTTTCTCTGCTTCCAAGTTTTCGTATAGAAGGTACAGTGCTTTTTCATTTGCTGCGGCACTGCCCATGATAGTGAACATCCGTTCTCCCGTATCGTCATGGGGAGCCTTAGCAATGGAAATGCGCGCACCGGAGCTCTTCCGGATCTCGCTGATTTTGCTTCCACCACGGCCAATGATACAACCGACCATGTCAGAAGGAATGCTGATGTTCTGGGTCTGAACTTCTTCCCCATCTTCAGTTACCATGGGAATACCACTACCACGAATCGCGCCATCAGCGTTCTGACGACGGAAGCCGCCAGTGGAGTCGCTGAAGTCTGCGCCATTGCCGGTACGGTTGTACGAGCGAGGGCCAGTATATCCGGTGCCACTGAGACCACCACCGACAGCATTGGTCAACGGACTGGCACCAAGCGATGCACGGACAGCCGGGTTGTATAGGACAGTTCCGGTGCCGCGTTGCCAGTCATCGATAAGGCACTTGCCAATCTCCCAAACGGCCTTTTCGATTCCTTCAGGAGTTCCTTGGACTTCGACGATTCTTTCGGTAGATTGTGGCAACATCTCTTTCTGTGCGACCATTCGAACGCCTGAGTTGTCCTGGATCTCCTTGATCTTCAGGCCCTGGCGACCGATAATCGTGCCCATCTGATTGTGAGATATCAACAGGCGAATAGCTAGTAGAAGATTAGTCAATGAGACATAAGCACCGAAATGAGCATGAAGACGCACGATGTGTCCCATTGTTTGAGATAACACCACCCATACCAACCTGCGGAGCTCCTTCGAGTAAGCCCTTGGCCACGATCGAGTATGCCTTCGAGATGCCAGACAGCGGACCAGTGACAGTAAGAACTCTATCGTGGACGCCTTGGACCACTTTGCTAACTCCAGCTTTGACTCCAGTCTCCTCGCGGAGATCTGCAACATTTTTACCTGCTTTTCCAATGATGACGCCGGCTTCTTTGGATGAAACGATAGCCCGCAAGGTGAGTTGAGATTGCGCATACTCCTCTTCGGTTTTAGGAGTAGCATTGTCATTGTCGAGATTCAGACGGTTGGTAGCATCGCCCAAGCCCGCATCGTCCGCATTGTTTACAGCGGGTAGAATATCTGCGCTAGACATAGTGACAAGATGGTTATCGAGCGAGGTGTGAAAGTGATAAAAGGCGGCGAAGAACGAGCTGCGATAGGACAATGTTAGCCTCACCGTAGATCAAAACCTTCTATATACATGACTGCGTCATGGATGAAAGCGCATCGATGCGCGCAATCTGTTGATAACTTACGTGTGTGGGTGGGGAGGAGGTTGGTTGTTTGGAGAGGGACGGTGAGAGGCACAGAGTCGTCTAGACTCTCGAATCGAATGGTCGAACTTGGCGACAGAGGGAAAGAGGAGGGAGAACGGTCGGACTAGAGAGTAGAAGAGGGTGGTGAGGAGGTGGGAGTCGATGAGGAGGATGAGGTCAATCAGAAGACGAGCACATGAATTGGAGGAGAAGTTTAGGATGGATCTTGTCGATGTGGGTAATTCAAGGTAAAAGGCAAGTTAAGTCAAAAAGGTCGGTCGAAAGTAGCAAAGAGCAAAAAGGCAAGTTCTTTCAAGCCAAAGTGAACAAAGTGCCGGGTACGCGCTATACCATTTTGAGCTATCACGTCTCTTTCCTTGGAATGAAAGTGCACGACCATCAACCATTCTCCTCGATAAAGCCAGAAGAGTACATATTAGACAAGAGGATCATGTTCGTCAACTGGACTCAAGTCAAATGCAAGGTCCAGATGTTTCTCGATGATGTGGCACCGCGCTTCTCTCTCTATCCCTCTTTTCCCCTCTCCTTTAGGTGTTGGACAACCTGATATACCTGAGACTGGCCACCTCCTTTCATGTATAGTAAGGTTATATATATTATATGAAGAGAGATATGGATATATACATTCAAAACAAATCTGTAGATTTGCATATCGTGCTCTGCTACCGTTGTTTGAGTAGATCCTTGTATCTCTCCCACCACTCCCAACAACTTCGATGGCCCCAAAACTCAACCCACCACTCTCCAAACGAATCTTCCACGTCAACATCCACACCAATGATTCTCTCATTTCTTTTCAGGCCGCACAATGCACAAGGCTCCTTGGCCGTCAAGATCCCTGCTCCCGTCATCTGCCTGACGTTCAAGCCTCCCTTTGTCAAGCTGACCATGGCTTTACCCTTGACGCCGGCCTTGGTGATGGCGGTATTGAATGCGTGTGCATTCCTTTCCCACACGCTGATTAGTTCAGCGACTTCTGCCTCTTCTCTCCGAGTCTCCATCCTATCTAGGGTGGCGATCTTCATACCACGACTGGATCCTGGTCCTGCTGCAGAAATAGTCATTGCCTGAGAGAGAAGAGTATCTCGTTTCCAGCGATGGCTTCGGCCGGCGATTAATTTTGCAGCTGTTGAATGGAGGCTCCGGATGGATTCGGCAAGTGTAGTGGATGCAGGAACAGCAGAAGCTGGAGAGGGGAGTTCTCTTCGCTTTTGTGTTATTATTTGAGGGAATATTTGGAGCAAGATAGACGGAGGGGGGATGTTCGTCGGTCTTTCCGCGGACATGGGAACAGACGGAACGTCTTGGGGTGCAGTCGCTGAGCCAGAAGGTTGTGGTTGTGACGGTGATTGCGCTGGCGCTGCAGTCATCACTGGTGGTGGACCGTCCACGAAATCCTCCCACGCTTCATCTTCATCTTTGAGAGCAGAAATTTGTTTGGTACTTTGTGTTTGTTGGCCGGATTTCCTGTGGACAGATCCTAGTTTACTTGCTCCTGGAACCGAGTTTTCAGTTGAGAGCTTCTGTACGCCTCTGACATTTAATCCGGTGGATGGTTTTGCACCCAGTGACTGTGGGAAAGCACCTTCATTTTGTCGCCTTTGATCAAGAGGTTTTGCAGTTGGAGCCAGGCTAGATGACGTAGCTTTGGCTTCCGCTGAAGATGTTACAGCGTCGGCGAAGTCTCCCCAATCATCCAGGATGTCACTTCTCTGCCTCTGCGAAGCTGCTACTTTCGAGGCCTCTGAGAGTTGCTCCACTTGTGATGCAGCCAACCGGGACGCGGTGCCGGATCCATCAAAATCGTCGAGACCGAGCAGGTCAAATGTAGGGGTCGTGGTAGTCGCTGATCTTGCTGCGGACGGAGTCTGTTCACCGGATCCCGCTTTATCAGTAGACGGTAATGGCAACGCACTGGGCACGACGCTCGGAAGTGAAGGATTGACTGTTTCAAAATCTCCAAAGTCATCATCAAACACGTCTTGATCGTTGCCGTCATCATCGTCTTGGAAATCGTCAGCTAGATCGGCCGCGTCGAAGAGTACATCCGTCCCACTGGATTGGTCATGCCGGAATAATGAAGCGGATTGTTGTTGCTCCTGTCGGGGCTGATTTCTCTGGTGGTCGTGTGTCTTGTATGTATCATCCAGTCCCAATATGCTGCCATCCTTCGGAGCATGGCCATGTTCGCTGCTATTTAAAATTTGGGTTGAATACTCTCGTCGTGGCTCCGTGGCAGGAGGGCTTGGATTGCTTCCAAAGGCCTCAAATAGATCCGCAGACATTGTGTCATATCACAGATTTATATTCTGGAATCATTTGAGCTTGTTCTCCATGGGTAAGATGGCCAGTCGTCAAGGATGCAAATCGACGGGATGTGCACCCAATGTCAAGTATCCTCTGGAGTTGACAATTGCTTGCAACGATGATAAAGTTTCCCACCTGTTCGATTTACAATCCAGCGTAATGTTGGCTTTTGTGAAAATCACCCGCTCAAAACAGTACCTGAGACTTAGGCTGAGTATCACCTACTAATTAATAGTCAGGCAGTTTTGTTTGGATTCACCAGAGGCAGAGGAAAGGCAGACTGCGGAGACAGCGAAAACATGCCGCCAAATCTTGAGAGATATTTATTTTCGCTACCAGGAACCATAGATATCAGCATCATTGTAAAAGAATCCGAGTTATTTACAACGTTACAAATGCTCCAAATTGCGAGTAAGGGGACTTTTGCAATAGGTTTTCAGGTTTCAGATGCAACGGACTCATTCCTGAACAGTAGCGATGCTTCTAATATATTGGAAGATTGCCAGCTAGTTTACCTATAAATACTACCGTGAAGTGCAATGCCCACTGGGGTATATCCAGTGTCTCTTGCGTAACTCTCTATGATAAGCTCATTGTATGATGGTCAGCTATGACATTTGACTCTTTTATTACGTGAGAAGATCATTGGTCATATCTGCCTACTTCTGGCTAGACCTAGACGTGGAAAGCGATGTGAGATGTCGACGATGCATATAGACAGGAAAGGAAAGACCGAGTTCATGGCGAAATGGAGTAAGTTATGGAGTAAATATGTAGTATACAGTGTCTGCTGTCGTCGGCCTGTGGATAAGGTACATGGTTCGAAGCTTAAGATGCAGTAGCCAAGTGTTCATTCTCGGTGTTTCTGTTCCTGCTCTTCCTCCACACTCCGATACTAAGTGACTGCCAGTAGCCCCAGGATCCTCCTCGAAGAAATCTGATATCAAGTCATACCGGCAGATGACCTTCGGTAAAACAACTAAAACAGAACCTCAAATGAGATAAAAATGAGATAAGCCTGAAGCATTGCAGGAAAATACATGGTACAGAGCACCGACAGTCAACACTGAGTCGGTAATCACTGTCAGACATGAGGCGAGTACACCGCAGAGACACAACTGCAGCATCTAAGCCAACCTCTAATATCGGTAACCGACGTCCCATCTACCGGCAGAGCGATGATCTCTCCTCTGAACTTGATACCAGACGGGAAGTCCACCATAGTCGATGTGACTTGTGGCCTGTTAAATTCAAGCTACTAAAAGATGACCGGCAACTGTCCTAACGAGAGTTGCCTTACGTGCGTAGCCTCAAAAAGAGCGGTTCCTCTGCCTCGCTTTGGTCAGAATTGAATGAAGTCTAACTTAATACCTGATCGCCCATCCATTCGCTGTATTGATATCAGGAATCATCCTTGGAAGACAACATCTCCGCTACCTGTTCGTTCCTCGGCTCTGGTTAAGGCCGAACACTAAACCCCGAGTCCGAATCCCAATATTCTTCCTTTGAACAGTCAGATTGTTTTTCCCTTTAACTGCCCGGGGATACTGCACATTCTACCTGACTTTGGGGAATCCGTGTCCGGCTGTACCGTTCTAGCTTTGGACACTAAATCCTAGAAAGATGGTATCGGCAACCAACAAGGATGTCCAGGTCGTCGAGCCAGTTGGCCCTGGATCGCGACGAAACAGCACCTCGTCGGGTCGGTCCACATTCGTTGACGACGACAAAGTCAACAGTCATGGACAGGACCAAGCAGATGGTGATCTGGAGAAGACACTCCAAATAGAGGAGGCCCCAGACGCCGAAGAGCAGGTCCCTGAAGCTCGAAGTCTGCCCAAACCTGAACCACCGCCAAATGGAGGATTACAAGCGTGGACGCAGGTATTGGGCTCTTTTTTCCTGTTTTTCAACACCTGGTATGTGACTTCTCCGACTCGCGCACTGTCACGCACTCGATGCTGATACTGCCAAGGGGATTGATCAACGCGTTCGGTGCTTTTCAGACATATTACATGGCAGACCTGTTGAAGCATGAATCTGCGTCTAACATATCATGGATCGGATCGCTCCAATCATTTCTGATTCTGTCTATTGGATCAGTGGCAGGCCCTGTCTTTGATGCGGGCCATTTCAACCTCTTGATCAGATCTGGCAGCTTCTGCCTTGTGCTTGGCTTGATGATGACTAGCCTTTGTCGAGAATTGTGGCAACTTGTCCTTGCTCAAGGTTTACTAAGTGGTATTGGAGGTGGCTGTCTTTTTCTCCCTGCTGTTGCTATTATTCCCCAATATTTTACTACCCGAAAGTCGTTGGCGACTGGACTGGCAAGTGCTGGCAGCAGCCTAGGTGGGTCTCGATCAGGTCCAATCGTGTCTGATATGCTAACACAATTGGTAGGAGGTATCATATATCCAGTCGTGTTCCATCGCCTACAACCTCGAATTGGCTTTCCTTGGGCTACCAGAGTCCTGGGTTTTATATGCCTCGCAACCGTCCTTGTCCCCTGCCTCGTCATGAAGGTTCGGTTCTACCCCCAAGGACGACGGAAGATATTGCAAATGGGTGCGTATAAAGATTTGGGATTCACACTCAACCAAATTGCCGGTTTCATCGGGTTTGTAGGATTTTTCGGTCCCTTCTTCTATCTGGAATCGTACTCACTTGCCCAACCTGGAGGCAACCGGTCGATTGCTTTCTACCTCCTTCCGATAATTTTAGCGGGCTCGTTCTTTGGACGGATCTTCCCTAATTTCTATGCCGACAAGACCGGTCCGTTCGTTGTCCTCGTCCCGGCTACCATCATATCAGGCATGCTCTCGCTGTGTTGGATAGCAATCAAATCGACGTCTGGTCTCATTGCATTTGCCGTATTCTACGGATTTTTCACCGGTGGACTCGTCTCCGTGACCCCACTGACTGTGGTCGCACTCACGAAAGACTTCCGGGATTTGGGAACAAGAATGGGCATGTTCATGACCGTCGGCGCACTCGCAACTTTGATCGGAGCACCGGTGCTCGGCGCCATCCTCAACCATACGCACAGTTATCTCGGCATTCAGCTGTTCTGTGGTATCTGTCTGATTGCTGCCGGTCTTATCTGGATTCCCGTTTATGTGCTTGCTAGGAGAGCCCATGCGCAAGCTACCGCCAAGAAGTGAGGCAGCAGCGTGACTATGTACTGAATCTGATTCAATGTTTTCCTCGCACACTGACCCAAACCTCGCATCGGATCTCATCATCGACCCTCGAACAGAAAAGGTCTGCGCCTCACTCTCTTCCGGTCCACGCCGTCTCTGATCCATCTCACAGTACCACCATCACATCGGAACCCCCTCTTCTAAGATCCCTCTTGACAAATTGGGTCTGGCAACAACCAATGCGTCGAGAGACGAAATGCGAAACGAGTCCTACCCTTTCAACCCTGGTCGTGGCACACACACACACACACACACATATATATATATATCTCCATAGGCTGTATAGATTAGGCAGCCTTATGTGAATGGGCACAGAAAGTCAAGTATCGGATCGAGTCGGATCAAGAGAACTGTTCTTAGAACATACCATACGTACATATGTAGGTACATATGTAAATTGTATACCTACCTAGGGTAGGTATATGAAAACATGATACAGACGACAAGAGGTGGTTTCCATGCAGTGTTTGTATGTAGGAGGGAGGAAAGAAAATAAAAGGGGGGAGGGAATTAAGGGAAAAAGAGAGGATAAGAGAGAAAACAAAAAGATCCAAGTAATTATATTTGTTGAAGACAATTGTATTCAACTATTCTTCATCGCACGCACGAGAGAAGCGCAATATCGTAGTATTTGTAGTGTGATAAGTATGTATATGTATGAAGTAAATTGATCTAAAATCTATCGTAATTATCATTTTCAATCGTTGATAACGTCGTCAGCTGGGTATTTAGTATCGTACAGTTGTTAGGTTGTGTTACTCATCATGTCCGTCCACTTCATCCCCTCCCAACTCCTCTCATTTCATTAGCATTAGATGTTTCGTGTATTTGGTGATTGTATTCCCGTTTCCTTTTCCTTGTTCCGTTCCCTCTTTTTCTTTTTTTTTTTTGGCAGGTTTGTAGTCGTGTCCCAACCTCACACCTTTCCGGCCGTCGTGATCAACATATCTGCATTTCCCGGCCTTTCTACACGATCAATACCCAAATGCTCCCTCCCATCCCGTCCGATGTAAACTCCAAAAGCGTATCTGGGAACGCTTCTCTTTCCGCCTGTCAAATCCTCATCCATCGGAGCCGTTACTAGTCGTGCAACGAGATCGGCTTTGCTTTGCGGTTGACGGAACGTCGAATCGCGGAGGATGTTGCTCTGGTAAATGAAGGAGACAAGGTCCGAGAGCGTGTGGAACTTATGCGGGAGGTAACGGCGCCGAGTGGGCCATATGGCCAGAAAAGAGATCGTGTAGAGGAAGAGGATGGCTATGAGCAGATAGAAAGCCGAGAGCGAAGTGGTAACAAATATCTGGCCTGTACTTGGATAGTATTCACAAGTAAACATGCCGCCGGAGAGGATAGGAATGACAGCAGAGATGAGAGAAATAGTCGATGTCCAAGCAACCTTGTAATGGCCAGAAGAGACGGCGAGAATGGTCGTTTCAATCGGTAAGCAGCTTGGATAGCTGAGGAGTAGACTGTCTGTTGCTGTAGCACCTCGTGGATGGGAGAGGGAGTAGAACGGTTGAACGGCCCGGAAGTAAGCGTCGATGGGTTGCCAGGCCAGGAAGAGGAACATGCCAAGAAGTGACGGCAAAAAGCTATACAAGAAATTCGAAGGGGAGAAGCCACCATCATCCGGCATCGTTGGCAAAAGGGGCAGGAAACCTTCTTGTATTGCGCGTTTGGCAAAACTGACAATGACAAATGCGATCCAAAGCACGAATGCGGTAACAATCCATGCAACAATTGCCGAATCCCGCAGAAACCATGGAGCCCAACGGTATCGGACGAAAGGTGAATGAATATTCCTGACGAACGAAGAAGCATTGGAATAACGCTGTGCCTCGAGGTCCCACGGATCAGTTTCCGAGTCATTGGCGGACTTTTCTCCAAGTTCTCTCCTGTCCATGGAGTATTGCCTCAAAGGTCCATTCTCCTCTCCGATGGTGTAGAATATCTCAGGCGATTTGCTTGTCTTCCAGTACCCCAATCTCAGCCGACGAGCAGGTATCTGTGTTTTCATCGAGCCAGAGATTTCCGAACGATCATAGTCAGTGAGGACGTTGGACCGTTGGAACATAGAAATAAGGTCGGCCATCGATACTGGATCCCATCCAAGTGGCGATTTGCACTTCATGAACCTCGCCATAACCAAGAAGAGCGTGATGACGAGCAGAAAATACATGACCACAAGTGTCCAAATCACCCCCTGTACGCCAGTCCACCGCCAAAACTCATGGCCATCTATGTTGTACAATTTTGTCTGAAAAGCACAACTGAGTAGAGGGATTGTAAAATTAATAAACCAAAACGTGATCTCACAAATGCCCAAAACTTTTTCTCCGTTTCCGAAATAAGACAAGTCTGGCGTAACAAAATTAGCAGGCAGAATAGTGGTATCTTGCAGAATGCGGTCCGCTGGTTGTTCATCAGACATTTTGATGAACGGTAAAGTACGCCGAATGCTCGCTTGAACGACATAAAGCCATAGTATGATGATGATACCGCAAAGTTGAGGTAGGTATTCGGAAACAAAATATCGTCCCTCCTGTGCATTATCATAGTTCCATAATCCGTGATGTCGTAATGACCATATGCCGCAGAAAATCAAAGCACTAATCATGAAAAGAATCGTAAATATCGTGATAAGTAGGGATAGCGATCGTAAAGCGAAAGGAATGAATCCAGTTTCGGGAAACCCAGGCGGAAGTTGGTCAACCGGTATCAGCCGTTCAGGAGATGGTGGCTGAACTGGAGCTCCATTCTGTAGGGGTGTATGTTGGGGTATTTGGTGTTGACGAGGTTCTGACCGACGATGGTCATCAAATTGATGCCTAGGTATGCTCTCCCGAACGGAGCCAGATCGTCCAGGAGGCTTCGATTGTTGTAGAGGCTCGGTCACTGGGCCGTTGTTGTAATAACCCAGACCTTCATCTGGCACAATTCGATGCACGGGATATTCAGAATTTGCAATAGAACCCTGGCGACCTCTGCCAACAAGCTCTTCGTCACGCGTGAGCTGGTCAATCGCAAAACGTATGTACGGTGAATCATCCATGCCGGGAGTCGGTGGGCTCAAATCTTCGGGTGCCTTTGCGTTGGAGTCTGGGGGAATCTGTCGGATTGATCTGATTTTGCTGAAACGAACATTCAATGGTGCGGGAACGATTGCATTCGGTCGTTGTGGAAGGGTCATCTCTGAGCCTTGAGTTCTCTCTGGAGCTGGGGATAGTTTTCGCGAAGGGGGCGTCTCATATCGGATTGCTGTGATGGGTGATTTATCTGAGCTGTTAGACGCATACTCTGTGACTGAGAAGTATTCGTCTGAAGAGGCGGTGGCAGATTGGGCAGTCGTGGCTCTGAATAATTGGGGCTTCGATGCTGGTTCGAAAAGTCAGTCTCTGTCATGTTCTTTGGGCACTGATAGATGGTGTTGATGAGTTGGCAACCGGGTTGACTTACTGTTTACCGTCTTGATCACTGTGGTCCCTAGGTGCATCGCGGTAAAGACGGAAAATGGGTGGAAGTACACACTACTAGCAGGAATGCTAAATGATGCATGATGGTGATAGCGGCCAACGGCATTTTGAAGGAAATACCAATTGTTGAAGGTAGATAATCGACGGGCTGGATGAGAGACGATGAGGGTGGTTGGGATCAGTGCCTGAAACTCCAGCCACTTTCATCTGAGGCTACCAGCAAGTGAAAAAGAAAATCAACTTCAACTACCAAATCACCTACCAACAGCTGTACCGTGCACCAAGACACGCATCATGACGAATGAAGCATTGACATTGTAATTGACAGCGAATGGATGATGCCCAATATACGTACACTCTTCAACAGATTCATGAATGTGTGAGATAAGTAACATCCGATACAGTCCAGCCCCGTCAATTGGGTCGGACTGTCTCCGTATTATATTACATTGTAATGATACTGTATTTTTATAACGGTCTCCTTTCATTTTTATTCTCACGAAATATTACTTTACTCATATCCTCAGTAGAGCGCTGACCCAGTCCTTATTAATAATTTATCATTATCTTGATGGGTTCCTAATAGAGACTACCTAAAGCACTATCGACTTCCATATATCCGTATATCCATATCCTACCGACTAATACATAGTACAAACATCACCACATTGAGGGGGGATGCTTCTTACCCCACCATCTCTGAAATCAGCCTATTGTTCACAGTATTACAGAGTAATCACTGTTCGGTACATATTCCTCCTCCCTTAACCCACCCCCCACATCGTTTCCTCAATTCATATGAAAGGTGAGGCTATGCAGGTAGTTAGGCCATGTGATTAGCGAGACAAAAGTAGCATACGTTTACTCGAAGTTCGGACTTGTTGTTCAACTCTCCTCCACACTCTGTAGTAGGTACATTACATACGCAGTAGAACTACCCCCCGCAAGTGCCGTTTCCCACCAACCCACTTCTCCTACCCCAGAACCCCCAATATGGACATCATGCTCTTTTCGGCAGTTGATTTACTGTCTAGCCGGACCTAGGGAGATATGTAGGCCAAAGCTGAGACGTAAGCACCTAATACGTCCGTCATAACTGGTCCCTTTATCTCACCACCTGGGGAGATGATGAACATATCATCCGAGGAACAGCTCCCGACTTGGCTGCCCGCCATGGCCGGTCTATCTCTTCCCCTCTTGATTCTTTCGGCCGAATTGGGATCTATTCATCTCTATCATTTCTAACTTGGATTTGATTCTGATATCACCAGCGTTACAGTAGCCGGGTAATATCCGTGACGAGTGAAGAAAAAGCTTCAGATACACAAAGTCCATTCATAATGGCTCAGAATGGTGAAAATGGGTGGCATGAACCACAGAATGACCGATGTGAAACGCCTATCAACCCGATTCCTCCGATGAAGGATATGACGACAGACAATATAACCGAAAATGTGCACATTATCAATTCACAATGTGAAAATCCCAGGATTCGCTATGTGATGGATCGTCTGGTCACTCATCTTCACGACTTCGCGAGGGAGGTCAGGTTATCCACTGATGAATGGATGACCGGGCTGGATTTCTTGAAGCAGTGCGGACAGATCAGTAACGAACTTCGTCACGAATTGATATTACTGTCGGATACATTGGGTTTGAGTATGCTGGTCGATTCTATCGATCATCCTCGAACAGGACACTCCACCGAAGGGACGGTATTAGGGCCGTTTCACACTCATGATGCTCCCGATACCGATCTCGGTTATAAGTTGCATACGGATCCCGATGGACTACCGCTTTTCGTACTCTGCAACGTCAAAGATACGGCTGGAAATCCCGTCGCTGGCGTCACAATAGACGTATGGGAAGGTGATTCGCATGGCTTCTATGACGTTCAGAACCCAAACCGCACCGAGCCCGACGGACGGGCTGTGTTGCACTCCGGAGATGATGGTATATTCTTCTTCAATGCCATTGTACCTGTACCATATCCAATTCCCATGGACGGGCCTGTTGGCAAAATGTTAAAGTCCTTGGGCCGTCATCCCAACAGGCCTAGCCACGTCCATTTCATGTTCAAGAAGAAAGGATTCGACGACTTGACCACCGCTCTCTACCCCCGTGGTGATCCGTACGAAACTTCGGATCCCGTCTTTGGCGTCAAAGAGTCTCTGATCGTTGATCTGGGTAAAGTGACCGATGAAGCCATGTCGAAGAAATACGACGTCCCTCTTGGGACAGCGCTACTGACATATGACTTCGTGCTTGTGCCTGAAGCAGAGGCAAACAAGCTGAAGCAGCAGAAGGCTCTGGAGGCTATGGAGAAGCTGGGAGTGAAGGTCAAGCTTTGGAATGGCTTACCGATACCAGACGTAGACTAAGTTGTCGATAACGCGGTCGATCAGACGCATGCTTGTTGTGTATATTTCTTTTCCGATATTCTTGGTTGTCAGTACACGCACCATGTTATGAACGAGTACATATCAATCCGCCGCCACACTAGGAAAGTGAATGGGGCTTTGCATAGAATACTCGGGGCTCCTGGCATCGAGATCAAGCTGTGATTGGGGTTCCGTTTCCCCTTTGCCTATGTGACCAAGTAAGATGTCTAGATTTCCGCACGCAAGGTCAAGGACACCAGCATTTGTCCACTGCCTTGAAACCCCCAGAGTCCACCGGTATTCTTGCAGCCTTTGCCGGTAGAAATTCGCCTCGTCCTTAGTCAGGCTCGTCTTCCACAGAAGACAGCCGAAGCTTCCAATGACCGCAAAATTGACCGAAGATCCAAAGTACCATGAACCTCGCAAGTGTTCTGGCCGTAATCGATTGAAGAAATCAAGAGAAGATATCAAACGAGCCTTTGCCGCCGAGCGAATGATTGTGACGACATGTGAATCCGTAGATGGAGAAACAGATCGGATGATTCGGCGATGAAGCGTAATCTCGGTTGCAAAGTATGCTAGATGTAGCGAACCGAGAGGAGAGACTCTCCCAGAAGTAATAGAATCAAGGGGTAAGCCTGACGTGAGGTTCGAGTACCAGGAACGTAGGCGTAACTGAATTGGTTTCGCGAGAGACAATATGGCCTGTGTTGCACTTACATCCTGGCTTTGGCGAATTTGAATGTCTGCTCTCTGGGAGTACAACGAATCTAGAACCTCGGAGAGCATCTTTGACAGAGCAATCATAGACACAAATATATTTTGGCCAGTCTCGAGGTTAGTATCATCATTGTTCTCTTCTCTGCCCTGAGCAGGTTCCGGGAAATCGGTGTCCGCAAGGGGGTTGACTGCCCAATTGCTGTCAGAAATGTGTCGAGGTCGACCTATGGTCGACGAGGACCAAACATCTTGTACAAACAATGCCCAAGCGACTCGCTTCCGCAGACCCTTTTCCCATTCCGGTATATCCCACGCTGAACAATCAAGATGAAGACCAAGGTCCTGCCCAATTGCCACGAGTTGACCACTCAGGGCCGAAGGGGGTTCACGATCTGAACGCTGGAGCAGCAACAGCCCGGCTTGGATCGTAGAGAGCTTTGGTCGTTGCATTGCTCCTAATAGGGCCCGATGTGCTAGATTTTCCAAAGCGCTTGCATCTGGTTTCTGAAATTGGTTTACTCGGGAGTCATGTGACCACCAATTGAGTGCCAGAGCATATACGGCAGCTAGCAATGGAGGAGAAAAACCTCGATGTCTGTTTGCATAGTTCTCCATGAATGAATTGCGATGCAGTATCGGGAAAGCTGGATGAGCCATTTGGAAATAAAGCTCCACCAATGCGTCCTGGTGAGGTCTAACAATAGTTTCGATAGAGTCAAGAATGCTCATTTCCCGATAATACGCGTCGGTACCAGCTTCACCACTTTGCATGAAATGGGCATTCTGGCCGACTTTACGCAGAAAGGCGGCACCAAACGCCGTTCCTTGCCCTTGACTGGAGGAATCCGAGTCGAATAATAACGGCTCAAATTCGCTGGTTGGACCGACATAACGATTGGAGCTATTGGCAGGAGAGCCCAGCGTTCCTTCGAGTGAAAGCGTTTCATGAGCACTCGTCGCGATTTCAGGCGAGAATGTGTGTGGTGCAACTACATTTCCACTCGAATACCTGGTACGATCAGTGGAACTCCATCTCCCCAATTCGAAGTACTGACATGCGCTGCGGTTGCATGATGGTGTGACTGGCCGTTCTTCGGCGTCGACGATGTCCCTTAGGACTACAATGTGGCCCAAAAACAGTGTATAGACATGTTATATATACACATTCAAGAACATGACCTGTGTTCGTGTCGGGATATGCATGGTACAGAGAGCATAGGATTCAAAAGCAGAGGAGTTACTGGTGTACTGCTCCGACTCTAGGCAGTTGAGGACTGATAGAAGGTGCCGAGGGGATGCAGTACTTTAAACATCTTCGTAACCATTATCAAGACTGAGGACAATGCCTTATCGACGATCTTGAAGGGGATCTGGTATCTACTGTGTATTTCAGAGATGACGCCAGTAAGTGTCCACCGAGAGTCGAGTACGTGGGATAAGGGATTCCAGCCCAATGAGGGTAACGGCCGATAGCTAACGGTTCAGGCCCTGATAAATGAGGATGTGTGATGCAGTGATGCTTGGTCAAACATACGATATCCTTCAGCGGATATGGGCCCCATCCTCTCTTTGTTCGTAATCGAAACGTGGTGGTCTGTGACGAGGGAAGTTAGTTTGTGGTTAGCAGCAATCCGAGATGAAGTTGTTACAAAGGAAAGTGACAAGTGATTACTACGATACAGTAATGAATATGAGGTAGATAAGACCGTTGCCTTTTATTCGTGCAGCGCCAGTCTTTCTCCATGCCATTCAACCCACCGAGCCACTGAGCCACTCTGGAATTCCATCTCGATAAGGATGCAGAAAATCAAACCCTCAATTTGATGACTGTAATAATTGATCACTTGAGGAAAATCCCTTACCGATCAATGTACACTATCTAATACCTCCTGGGAATTCCATGGTAAGGTATGGGAAAAAGACACATTTCGTGCAAGCCAATATATCATGTTATCGGCGACATATCGGCATTTGTACTACGAATATACTGTGTCCCTGGGACCGCTCGTGTCATTGACTACCTAGGTAGGTAGCTAGCTAGCCTATTGATCTCTCAATCCACTGTCGGAGACTCATCCAACACTCTTTCGCGTATGACCACTCCAGTCGCTGCTCCTTCGATGCTCTGGCGAATCGAGGAAACGCTCTGACACTTTCAACTTCTCGCTGGCTCAATATCTGCTCTTCTGAGAACCAATTCCCGTGTAGTCCGTATGGCACGCGCTGAGGGAGCAATACTCTCGCGATAACCGTCGACATGTCCTTGGCGTCAATGATCCATAACTCTGACTTCGCCTCCGGTGGACATTCACCGTGGATGTCGAGTTGCGTTTCGTCAAAAACATAGAAAAGAAGATATCCGTCGTCCTCGGAAGTGCCGTTCCTGCGAGCCACGAAACGGGATTCTTGGGCATAGTGATTCGGCGGGAGCTTGAAGATCGAGATGGGATCGTTTCGTTGAGGAGAAGCCAGGATGCCCGACACCGTACGATTATCTATACAACCAGTGACGCGAGCAAGGGAGCGGTCTGATCTACCACGTGCGATGAGTGTATGGACGTCAATCTTAACGAGGCAGTCAATCTTGACTGAACGACCCAATGCAGCATTGAAATTACCATCAAACATGGAACAGCCGTAGATGTATTTGGCAAAGGCCATGGATTTGTCGTCGCGCAAGGATGGAAATTCGAAGGGTATAGCACTAATCGCAAACTCATCGCTGATCTGATTTCTGGCGGTGTCCGCCAATGAGAAGCGGTGATAGTAGAGTCGACATTGTTCTACCTCCCGAATCGAGGACTCGGATGGTTCAGGAATAGCAATATTGCCGGCTGCAAAGACAAGTGATGCACTTGTCAAACGGCAGCTCAACATATTCACCGCTATGGTTTCGGTTTTGACTGGTGCCCGACATAGGCTGACCTCATCCCACGAATTTGCTGTATGGAAAATGCAACATGGATCAGTCTCGAACCAGCGGACAGCCTCAGGACGATAGCGCGGAAAGACCCCAAATCGAGACCGTCCGGCGGCGTCGTACGCAACTACGGGTTTATTCTTTGCTAGATTCATCGGATCAAGCGAAAGAGGTAAGTCCATAATGACGGTATGAGTATGTGACACACTGAAATCGTGCATCATCTTGGCTCCTGTCATTCCAGGTACTGGTGCATTGAGGAGTCTCATTCCCTGCTCAAGTGGTGTGCTCGGAGCAATTGGAAGTCGTGTCGGCGGAACAATCGAATAATATACATATGGCGGTGCGAAAGTGGAATGAAATGCAATCAACTCACCAGAAACTGGATCGACGCGAGGGTGTGCTGTTGTCCACTCCCTCATAAAACGCAAGGCACCTTCTCCTCCGAAGCCAGCCCCTCGCTCGGCGTTCTTTTCTCCTTCTGTCCGTTTGCCGTCAAACCAGCCAACAGTTTCCAAACTAGGTAAGGTAATACGCATGGGAGGACCGCTCTCACATGTGGCCAACGCACGACCGTCATGAAACATGATCCCAGTATTCGCGACACTGATTCGTTTGATGGCTTGGGTCGAGCCAGGAAGGTGAGATAAGATCACAAGGACCAAAGTTCGAAGAATGCACAATGTGATGTTGCACAGAGTTGAAACGGGATTGACCAAAGCTGCGATGCTTGGCAGAATGGGTATCCTGAGTTCCGATGATGTTACAGATGAAAGAAAGACGTCGGTCAACACGAATTGATTGACAAATCCTGGCTGAATGCCGTCCTCAGTCCTCTGGAAGGCAACGCCACTGAGCATTCCATCTCCATCAAACCAGTGGGCATCCCGTCCCAGATCATCGTTGATCACCGGATTCCCTCCGTTTCTGACATACTCTCCCCCGGATAAGTCATCGGGTAGCGAGCCTATGTATGTGCAAGGTGTTAGACGGAGTGTGGTCTTGACGGGAGCGAAGTTTCCACGAAGATACCTCATACCATATCAGCCAGGTAAATGTACTGGTGCTGGAATACTTACGGATGGGGCGTATTCCTCGTTTGATCCCTCGGGCAAGTAATCGTCATGAGGAGAGATCTCGACGGTACATTAAGCTGTTGTCGCAAGGAATGGTGCTGCCAGCTAGAGAACTAAAAGAGCCTGGCATTCGAAGTGCGAGTCTTGACTCTTACAAATAGAGCGTCACTGCAATCTATATTATCACTTTTGGTTAGGGAGGAACGGCGAAGCTTAAGATCGAGTGGGCAGCGACGAAGTGGACAGGGTCGGGAGACCCAACTGACGAGACAGGGAATTCCGCAACAGCAAAGATAGTTCATCTACAAAGGGATCAGAAGAGGAGTTGAATGCAGAACTGCAGGGGACTATTTGTTCCATTGTCGATTAAAGGTGAGCCGAGGACAAGAGCAGATGAGGAGCCGTAGAGCTTCCGCGGCAGTTACTCAGGATAATTTGTCCGTCGAGATCATAAAACGAGGAGTTTCAAGGTTAATGACTTGCTTAACCTTAGTCCGGAAGGTCAATATCAATCGATCATGTTTAGATATTGTTGAAGTCGATGTGTTGTTGATATTCCATGACGAGAGATGACTTCATTGAGTCGATTATTCTTCCTCTCGCCGCTTTTGTCTGTTCAGTAACCGAAAGTCTGATGGCCGAGGAAGCCTTCTGATGTGGCTGGTGATGAAACTTCGTCTTGCCCAAAAGACATGAATCTATGAAAGGTGATTCGACTTTCTTCGTCTGTACTGAATACACCCACCTCAAAGGCTTGATTGGTGCTGGTCCAAATATCCATTGAGTGAGCCATGATCAGCCTATGAAAGACACTCCGGGCCGACTGATCCCACTGGAACGCTCACCACATAAGCCAACTAAGTCATGTTTACTGTGTACAAGCTTGTGCTGCTTCTGGAACGTATTCGACAGACTCACCTGCCTCTGTTTGGTGTACATGGATTCCGAAAGAACCCATCTATTTAATTCGTTGCGGACAGAGAGATGGGCTTTGACTACGCCCTGGTGTACGTTTCTCTTCGTATGACTGCCGAGCACAGGCGAAATGCTGATTAGCACCTAGCCATGTCGTGTATACCATTCCTCCAGCGCTGCTGCTGACACTAATACTGTTTCCCTTTCTGACTCGGACTGATGTATATAAAGTTTCCTTCCTCATCACGGTGAGCATGCTTGACTCCCGCATTTATCGACAGTTCTAACTCTTCATTGATAGGTTGCTGTCGTGTGGACAGTTCCATGGGACTCATATCTCATTAGCCAGTCGATATGGTCCTATCCACCCGACAGCATCATTGGGCCGACCTTCTTCCGTATTCCAGCTGAAGAGTTGTTCTTCTTTGTGATTCAGACGTATTTCACTTCCCTACTTTATATACTGCTCAACAAGTCGACATTGTTCCCGACATACCTCGGTGCTAGGGCTTCCATCTCTCGTCATAGGGACTCATTGCGACATGCACAGAGAGCGGGACAGTCACTCATTATTGGTATATTGCTGTCTCAACTTGCAACAACGCGGCGAGAGGGAATTTATCTCAAGCTGATCATTCTATGGTCCGCACCTGTGTTATTGCTTTTATGGTATATACAACCATGCATGCTCTTTTGCTTTTGTGTTGCTCACATGCTGGAATCTAGGACATTGGCTTTTCAGCTCCTGGTAAGACTACCAAGCACTAAGGTGATTCTGCCAATTGCCCTTCCGACGCTTTATCTCTGGCTGGTAGATACCGTAGCCCTCCGTAAAGGGACGTGGGCAATCAGTCCTGGTACAAAGTGGGATTTCCAGCCATGGTCTGGCATGGAAATTGAAGAGGCAGTCTTCTTTCTCCTTACGAACACGCTGGTCGTCTTTGGCTTGGTTGCGTTTGATAATGCCATCGCGGTCATTGACATATCTCCTTCACTCTTTCCCAGGGTCTCTGCACTGCCATCCCCAACACAATTGGTCACGGCTCTCCTGCTCCCGGTAGAAAAATACGACGAGGTTCATCTACATGGGCTCAACAGTTCTCTCCGGCTCTTGCAACAGCAGAGTCGGAGCTTCTACCTTGCTAGCAGTGTTTTCACTGGCAGACTACGCATCGACTTGATTCTGTTATACGCTTATTGTCGCGTTGCTGATGATCTTATAGACAATTCCCGTTCGCCTGACGAAGCAAAGAAGTGGATCGATCGTCTTTCGACTTATCTTGATGTTAGATATACACCTGGACAAGCTACTCAATCTAACGCCAGAAACACCGCGAGGCTTCTGGAGCAATTTCCATCAAGCACCCGAAGTATTCTGCTTCAACTTCCTACTGCACGGTGTACCTCTTCCCCTTCCCCTTTATACGACTTGCTTGAGGGCTTCCGGACAGATCTCAAGTTTTCATCTACCTCATTCCCTATCCAATCAATGTCAGACCTCTCAAGCTATTCATACCACGTCGCCAGCACAGTCGCCGTCCTATGTCTCGACTTGATATTCCATCACTACCCACCCCCTAAATCTGACCCTTCAAAAAACCAAGAATGCCTCAATTCCGCCATCAACATGGCCAAAGCCTTACAATACATCAACATCGCCCGCGACGTCCCCATCGACGCCCGAGCCGGCCGCTGCTACCTCCCCACCTCCCTCCTCCACTCCCACGGCACCACACCCGAACACGTCCTCAAAACACACGGCCTCCACACCCCCGCCATCAGCACCGTACGCCACCAAATCCTCACAGACGCGATGGCACTCTACGCCGAGAACGTGGACGCTATCGATCATCTCCCCGCAGAAGCCCGCGGCGGGATTAGACTCGCCGTCGAAGCATACGTCGAGATCGGTCGGGTTATGATGAAGTGTGGCTTCGACGACGACGATGACGATGACAACGTGGAGTACCACGATGGCAAGGGCAGGAAAGCTACTGTGTCCAAATGGAGGAGGTTTGTGCTCGCGTGGAAATGTATGGCCGGTTGGACGTAACTCTGCCCTCATCCAATCGCGATATGTAGGTCTAGAACATGCATGCGTTGATGCAACTGACAAAAGAAGGTATTGAAGATACTGGGGCGAATCTATCATGGATCGGATAGAGTTGTTAGTCAATATAATAGATGTGATTCTTTTTTCGCTTTCATTTCTCATTCTTTGCAGGTAAAGCACCTTAGATAGCACCTATCAGCACATAGATTCTATTGAGATCGGTTCAGATATGAAAACAAACACACAAACAGTTCGATCGGACACTCATTATGACGACCACTGGATAGATAGGTAGGTATAGAGAATTCGCTAAGATGGATACACCCTCCTTCTCCTCCGTTGTACACTTTATTCCAAAGCAAAGAAAAATGGTTTGGTCGTTATTTCGTAGAGCCGATGAACGCAGCACAATCGTCTTGTTTTCATCGGACAATTTTTTGTAGTGTTATGGGGTTGTCGTCTCTGTATCATGAACGTACTTATTAGGGTACGCTCACAGTCTGGAGGTACAGGGTTGAACACTGAAATTTAAACTGCAGTGTTCAAGGAGACGTAGCCCATGTTTGTGATGTCGCCTGGGCCCTTGTGATATGAGTTCATACTGGTATTCGGTATGGACTCGAGGCAAATAGGATGCGATTACGCTACCGTGGCCCGGGAGTGAGTTGGGTTTCTGCATATTCTCTGGGCGTCTTGCTGTCTCTACTTCAACGACATCCTGTCGCACGAGATGATGAGAGTCATCTGACCAATGTCCCGATACATCGCGACAGTCGACATGACATATACAGATTCTCGCTGATGACGAGCTAGCTACTGTGGTCAAGTGCGGCCCCCATCAGCGGAAGATAAGTATGCCCCCAAGGTCAAATTCAGCTCATATGCATGGAACACGCTGGGACCTTGCACCTCAGAGCGAAGCTTCGGTCACTTGCACTGCCACAGTTATTCCATTGTTTGTCTTCATTTCGGGGTGCCACATCATTGCAGGGTTCATCCTACGCTCATTCGATCGCTGTTCGCCGCAAAGCTAGGAAGATCGTTAAATGAACCCCAGTCGCTATTCGATCGTGCAAAGCCGAGTGTCAGGCTCCCATCACTACCGTAGGACCCATAAACGTTGCGCCCGTTTTCAGGGGAGAAATCCATGGCCATGGGATCGGTCTGGCTGATTTGACCAAACGCTTGAAAGCCAGGGTCATATTGTAACATCTGGGCAGCAGGTACATTCGGCCGAATTGGAGCAAAGCCAGGCTGGACCATCGATGGATGTACCGGTACCGGAACGCTACTAGACGAAGTGCGCGATGATTTGCCGTTGGCAGCTATCTCCGGCAGTGTCTCGGATCCGGGAGACGATGATTTACCGGGGGGAGACATTGTGAAGGCTTGCATACTCACATTCCGGAGTTCGTCCATTACAATCTTTGCCAGGGGCCATATTTGACCCATTCTTTTCAAAGAAGAGAGCTCCAGGCGTATTTGCTCCCTGATCTGTGTTTGGTCTATCCCTAGAATAGTCTGCAATGGAAGGTTGCGTAAAGGAGTGTCGTTCGTCTCCACGAGACTGCGTGTCCGGCCACCCGTACCTGCGGGCGCAGACATGCCAGTTGCAGATCCTCTAGTACTGCCATCACTGCTTTGCTGTTCGGGGATAGAATCAGAGCCGTTGGACAGTAACGCCCACCCTGATAGGTACGTCGAAGCACTCATCAGCAGGCAGATTGTGAACAACGGAGTGTGTGTTAGAGCGTTCCTGGGAATGCTAACGAGCTTAGCCATGCTCTCTGCCGCGCGTAAGAGGAATGCGGTATGATAGTCTGCGGAGTGGGATGTCGAAGGTAAAAAAGACGACATGTTGGGATAGCAATCCAACACGGGATTATTAAAACTCGTCCCAGCGAGCAATGACCTAGGTCGATGAAGGAACATTGCAGCGCTGCCCTGCATTAGCGTGAGACCGCACCTGTGGAAGGGGACACTTGCCAGAATGTCAAAGCGTGTGCATGGAACAACACTTCATCATAAACACCATCCCTGCTGACCAGCGTCCGCTTCTCATCCGGAAGATATAGGCACCATTGGCCAAGTTCATGGTCGACCTTCTCAATGACTGTCTCATCGGGCGGTGGATTAAAGGCCAATGGAATTGTCTCTGCCAGAATCCTTGCCGCATCTATCCGATAGGTGTATGAGCTGAAAGTAATCTCATCGCCCAAGAAAGCTCGGTTCTCGTATTGCTCGAAGACTCGGTGTCGGTAAACATGACCAACAATATACTCCGACTCCTCGCACGGTAGTGGTACCTTGATCGGAGTACTGGTGATCAGAATTGATTCCGTTGTGTGATTCTCAGCCGCAAGCGTCCGTTCAACGATATACAATTCCCAAAATGTGCGCCTCCAACTCTCTTCAAGAACGACGTCACCATTACCGTTTGCTCCAGCAAAATCGGGATGCTGCATTCCAAGATCTAGAGCCAGAGTCACGGCCCGCTTGAGGACTTGAACAGCACGGTCCTTCTCGTTGTTGGCGTGCGCAATAATACTATATAGGAGCATTGCTTGGACTGTGAAAGGATCACAAGGAGGAGAATTGACAAAAAGGCGTTTGTTGATGATCTCTAGGTAATCAGTGCGATTGACCGCTGCGTCATAACAGGTTCCGATGTATTCGACAACTGCCTGCAACAGGGGGCTGTCATTCTTCGCCAGCTTTTCTGAAAGATGAGCCCGAGGAAGGACGAAAGGGTGGGTTGAGAAGAAGTAGGAATAGAAGAGCCCTAGCAAATGCACTGACGTCGAAGTACGTGTCCGTTCTAATTGATTTGGTTGTTCTCGCGAAGAGGGAGATCGTAGCGGCGGCCGTAGATCCTCGGCCGTTACAGTAAAATCGGGCGGTTTCCCTGCTATTCACCAGTCAATGCCATGCAGCCACAACGAATTTGTGTTGGGAACTGGCTATATTATGACGATGATGAAGACGATCTTTGAATCATGCTAGGGTCTGGGCCTATGACTGGAAAGGAGGACACAATAACAAAGTGAACTGCGAGGAGCGTGGCATACCTCCGGAGACGATAGGAGTTGTCCATATGGTTTTGTTTGGGCCCCCTGCTTTCAAGTCTCGGCCAAAGCCAGCTTCAAATTCATGGCGGCGAGTGTTGCTGGATGGTTTTCGTTGACCTCGTCGAGATGCGACGAATACGCAACTCGTACGTTCAGCCTTACAGCGGGAACAGACTGGACCCCCATCACATTTCAAATGTCTTTCGCGACAGTTTGTGCAAGTCGACGACTTCTTGACTGGTTTCTCCTCTTTAGCAGCGGTTGGTCCACTAGAGACTGACGTGGACATGATGCACTGAGATTAAGCAAACAATAGGTTGTACTATGTATGAAGAACAGCATGTCCGGTTCAGCTCTTCCTTTTATCAATCACGCGGCGATGAAACCAAGTAGCCAATGATAAGAAGTGGCGTTCTGAGTCCAGATTCGGAAACTAGGTCATCCTGCACGCTTAATGTTACTGATTCCGAGCCTTATCAAGGAAAATGTCATGCAGTTCCCGCTTCGTTAAAGCCACAAAGAGAGCGAAGACAGTGTGGTAGCTAGTTAATCAATAGGAAAGGTCAAGCAAGTCAAGGACGATAGCAAGAGGGAGACGGAGACGGAGACGGAGACAAGAGATGGAGATGGGAGATGAGATATGATCAGGGTTAACAGGCCCAGAGTACCAGAGCTCCATTCTTGGGTCTTGATAAGATAGCGACATCAACAATGGAAGATAAGTGAATTGGTACGTAGTAATTAGGTTAATGATAAGTTAAGGAGTAGCATCATCGTAGTATTATCTTCACGTACCTGGGTACCTGGTAGTTATCACGTCTTTTTCAGCTAAGTTATCAGTGTTTACTAGGATCCGTCTATGGTACTGCGTAGTAGGTACAAGTACCGAATGAACCCTGCTGCAGTTATAGCCACTCGCTCGCTATACGCTCAAGACCAAGACGAAGATATTATTATTGATTAAACAATCCAGTTAAGATCCCATCACATCCCTTCATATTCATGGCACCTTTATGAAAAGGATAATCTCCGTCACTGATCATGCGAGTATAACAACTATGACGGCAAGCTCATGTCAACTACCTACATAGAGAGACACCTGAGGCATCCTGATTGTCGGTGGTGATCGCGATGATCCCTCACGTATGTCTTACTAGGTACACATAAGTATCTACTACGTCAAGGAACTCGCTCTGGATATATGCACACCATGCAGCTAATCTATCTAAAACATCGCGCGCCTCCCCATGTCACCGCCGCTGATCAATCATTACTTGATGCAGGTCGCTCCAAAATACTACGTAGACCGGCGAGCCGGGCCCTATCTCAGTCCCAATGGCCGGTGAAATTGCATTTATTACCGTCCTGCCACATCTCGACCTTTTCCACCATTTCCACCTACCTCCCTTGGGCATATGTCCGGTGATGACTGCTCTACTGTATCACGAGAACTGTCATGGTCTGTGTAACGGATGTTCGACCGATCACAGCGATTTCGCCTATCGGTGTACCAGAGGGGACAACAATCAACCCCTCCTTCGACATCCATCGTGACAATTCTAACCTGTTTCTCACGTAGTACAGAGTACGTTCCAATTGATGTATCAGCTAGGCAGCAGTGTGCAAGTTCTATTTCCATCCACAGACCATGCAAGAGTGCCATCAGCATCACTTTCTTTGGTCATTGGGTCACACAGGACCTTGCCAGTTGGTGGGGGCACGAAAAGGATTCGAATCTCGTAGGTGGAGGTCAAATATGAGTTGAGCAGAGGAGGGTTGAGCACAACAGAGCAGCGTAGGACAAGGTCATTTGTCTATGGCTATTCTATTCAACTTTGATAACGACTTTCCCAAAGTGTCTACCATTCCATAGGTATTCCAGAGCATCTTTTGCCTCTGCGAATTCGAACACTTTGTCCACGACCGGCTTAATGTTATGCTGCTCACAGAACGCCAAAAGCTCTTCAAATCGGTCTCGGGGTCCATTCAACAACCCTTTCAGAGTGAGGTTCCTCAACAGAGCACATACATTGATGTTGAGGCGTTCGTCGGGCGGGTCTATCTTGCCACTGACATAGCCGATGCTGTTGATGAGGCCTCCCCATGCGATGCACTTGAAGGATTTCGCTGTCGTCATGGCACCTCCATTCTCAAAGATGATGTCGGCGCCTTCTCCGTTTGTTGCTTTCAAGACTTCTTCATCCCAGTCAGGGTGGGTCTTGTAATTGATCAGGACATCTGCTCCGAGCTCTTTTGCCCGCTGCAACTTTTCGTCAGAGCTCGAGGTCATAATGACTAGTGATGGTCAGTAAATGGAGAAGGCTCAAAACTTCTACCTATTGGTCTCACCTTTGGCGCCACTCGCTTTGGCCAGAAGTAATCCCATGATGGCCACGCCGCCTGTACCTTGGATCAATATCGTCTCGCCGGCACCTCCAGGCTTTCCCAGTGGTCGCATGCCATTGATGGCCATCCAAGCGGTTGTTCCGGCAATCTGCAAATTACAGGCTTCAATGTCCGAGAGATACGCTGGCTTTCCTACCACATCATTCTCTTTGAAGAGCCGGTATTGTGTCAAACAGCCTGAAACGTTTAAGCAGTTGTTTCGCACATGAACGGGACAGCCATACCATGCCTCGAAGCACCTACACCAATAGCCAAATGTTCCGCTCGAACTTGGCCTGTAAGATGAGTAGGATATGAAGTCGACAACACAGAATCTCCCTTCTTCCACTTTGTGACAGACTTGCCCAGCTCTACGACCTCTCCCGCGGAGTCCGAACACGGGACCAAGTGAGGAGGGGCTTGGTTTGATTTATGATGTTTGAAATATCCGTTCAAAGTCTCTCCATCTTTATAATTGAGAGACACAGCATTGATTTTG
This sequence comes from Pseudophaeomoniella oleicola, assembly GCA_003868215.1. NCBI lineage: Eukaryota > Fungi > Ascomycota > Eurotiomycetes > Phaeomoniellales > Phaeomoniellaceae > Pseudophaeomoniella > Pseudophaeomoniella oleicola. Next base: position 1,094,482 of record QWDQ01000001.1, on the reverse strand, counting down.
ACGAGTATCTCGTCGTCTGCAGGATGGGCGATCGGCCTCTCCGCGAATTTGAGATTTTCTATGCCGTCTAGATCTGACTCCCATTGTTTTGTTGTTAAGCCTGCCATTATGTACACGGATTTTCAGAAAATCCTAGCTATACGGATGGTTCTTTATATATGCCAGCTGCTATCGAAACTGGATACTCTCCAGAATTTATACTTGAGGAACTGGTGATCACTGCGACATCTCCGATCGGAGGAGGACTCCCATCTCCGAAATCATATCGCTAGGCTCCTCACTTAGATTCTCTATCAAGACGCACGGCGTAGTTGGGATCACGATATTTGTGATAGACACTTACGCTGCAGCATGGAAAGCGAGCAGATGCTGTGCTTAGGATTTCGAGACCGTGTAGAGTCGGGCTTCTAGTAACATACTGACTGGCCATATGATCACATCGTGAGCACGGGAAATACACTGGGATCTCTGATGCTCTTGTTCTTAGGCGCCACTTTTGACAGCCTCTACAATCACCCTAGCGGCCGCGTCTAGGTGCTTTTCCTCTGAAGCTCATCAATGTCTTTTGTTGATACCCTTACTTTCGTGTTCTTTTGACCATCTGGACAACACTCTTTGGCCCCTCATCGAATTGCAAATATGAGCGTCGTGTCCATTCTTCTACGGCGCTATCTACAAGTCCTTTGTACAGCTTTTGATCTTTCCTGGTTTACCGCCTCAACCATTAGGTTAGCCGCTTCCAGACGATAAAGACGTAATCGTTTATGCTACTAAATAGGATGAAATACCAAAGCACATGTCTTTACAAGGCTTGAGATTGAGTCTGGTGCATCTTGTCATTGCGTATTCAAGGCTGAGTCATTACATGAGCCTAATGACCTAATGGCTGCAGACTGTCACTGACGAGCTGGATGGATCGAGTTCACCAAAAATACACTTCTCGCAGGTCGTAGTAGAGCCCTAGGGACTCCTTCACCTCCATGAACGTCTCCCGTCCGTGACAGTATGATTAGACGAATCAGACTGGGACTACAATCTTAGTACAACTAACATCAGCCTTTAGCTTGTCCAGCGCCTTGTTCAATCCATACAGGCCTCCAGCCTCAACCTGGACTCGCGGGCTGGGAACCACTGTACCCGAATCCAGACCGTCTCGCAGCCAGACATGGAAACACTCGTACATGTGTGCACTTCTCTCAGCCGGGTCCATGGGTGGTAGAACAAAGGTGACCTCAGCTCCCTCCAGCGTCGGGGCTCCTGGAAGCAGAGGCGGGGCATGGGCAACTTTGGCGACTGCACCGCCCTTGGTTTCCTTGAGCACATCCAATGTGGGCTGCAGAGATCCCTCCACAACGCAATTTGCAGTCCGTAAGGTGACGCCGTCCTTCTTCACGGTGTCTATGATCTGTGAGGCGACGTTGCTTGCTTTGTAGTCGAAGACAACGTCAGCTCCAAGCTTCTTGAGATATTCATGGTTTTCGGCACTAGCCGTAGCGTAGACGATGAAGCCCATCGACTTTGCGGATTGAATGGCAAAGCTACCAACGCTACTGGCTCCACCCCAAATCAGCACCGCCTGCTTGTCCTGAGGGGTATACTTGGTGCCGAGAGGGATTCCAATTGTGGTCCAGCTCGACAGCGCAGTCAACACGGCCAAGGGGAAAACAGCACCTTCCTCAAAGGAGACAGCATTCGGCAGTGCAATGACGGCTTCTGACTGGGCCAAGGCGTATTTCTGGAAAGCGCCATGGTCTGGGGAACCGGCTTGGTAGAAAGAAGAGGCAAATGCGATGGCGCGGGATCCGGATGGGAGGGCACTGGAGACGTTGGAGCCCACCTTGACGACAAGGTCAGCTACATCGGATCCAACGACGGCAGGATAGCTGGGCACAGGAGGCATACCCATATCTCGCTGATAATAGTCCACTGGGTTCAAGGCAACGACCCTGACTTCGATGAGAACTTCATTAGAACCGGGCTCGGGTGTGACGCGGTCCTTGACAGACAATGGACCTCCCTTCTGCGGAAGGATTGCTGCTCGGTGGTGCCCAGTCATGGCTGTTTGACGGACGGTAGTCAGTTTGGACAAGGAGCTTGAGGTATGGGATAGAGACAGGTTGAGAAGTCGATGCCATCTCGACATTGAGTAATGCTACAAGGAGAGCAACTACGCTGTCTTATTAGTACCCAGGTCCATGGTCACCAGGTACGTGACTGGGCGGATTTTAGCATAAGGCCGTCAGACCATTACAAGTAGAAGCCCAGGAAATTCCAATTGCTGTATTGACAGCCCGTCTTTGGTCTGCAGGGCTTTCCGCGACTGCAAATGAAAAGTGTTGCCATCAAGCATAGTAAGCAAAGGTTTCGGAGATAGTGAAGGAAATACAGACTAATTGGCCATCACCTCTCGTTATACGAGAGAAGGCATAGGCTTGTTGTTAGCGCCGGGAGATTCTTTGCACTGCGTCACTACAGGTAAGATAAGCTTATCTATACTGAGCTTATCCAGTCGGGAAGGCGGGGAGTCTCTAACTTACCTACAGCGCCCATGCAATCCAAAAACTGTATCACCAGCATACACCCAAGAACTATTCTATTGCTTTCCAGCTTATATGAAGGAATGTCGCATCATAGACAGCTTGCGACACCCAACTTGTCAACTCTTGGTCGTGTCAACCCCGTGATGTTAGGAGGTAGGGAGTCATCATTCAATCGAAGATGTCTACTAGGTAGGAGGTAAAAGTTGTATATTATTATCTTTTTTAAGTCGTCTATGTCATCGATCCAATGGGGCACACAGCCGAACTTCGATACACTGCGCTTGATTGCTTGGTTTAACAGCAGACTACACACCTATCCTTCGTACCTGGCGAATCAGTCTTCTGATGAAAGAGTCAAAGACCGCGATCGTTGTTGGTAAGTTCTCTAAGTTCTCAACATCCATATAGCTCTTCTCATCTAATCGGTACAGGCGCCGGTGCCGGCGGTATTCCAACTGCCGCACGTCTCGCCAAAGCTGGGTTTCGAGTTACTGTCGTCGAAAAGAATGACTTCACCGGTGGTCGCTGTTCCATCCTCTCCCACGATGGCTATGTAAGCTCCCTAGGTAATATCAAGCTGTACCTAGTTTGGCAACTGACTGGACTCTAGCGCTTCGATCAAGGTCCATCTCTACTATTGCTTCCTCATCTGTTTGCAGAAACGTTTCAAGATCTGAATACAAGTTTGGGGGCAGAGGGCGTGGATTTGGTGAAGTGTGAACCCAATTATAATCTATGGTTTAACGACGGCCAGAAGTTCGAGTTATCGACAGATGTGTCACGCATGAAGACCGAAATTGAGAAGTGGGAAGGTAAAGATGGGTTCGAAAGATATTTGGGCTTCCTGCAGGAGGCACATCGTCATTACGAACTCAGTGTAACTCATGTCCTGCGCAAGAATTTCATCTCTATTTTCAGCATGGCACGTCCTTCATTTCTGAGACACCTGCTTCAACTTCATCCGTTCGAGAGCATCTACACCCGGGCAGCATACTATTTTAAGACCGAACGGCTAAGGCGGGTCTTCACGTTTGGCAGCATGTATATGGGCATGTCACCGTTCGATGCCCCCGGAACCTACAGTTTGTTACAATATACTGAGCTGGCGGAAGGGATATGGTATCCCCGGGGCGGCTTCCATCAAGTCCTGGGAGCTCTGGTGAAACTTGGGAAGCGACTTGGTGTCACCTACCAGTTGTCGAGCCCCGTCAGATCGATCGACATCTCGTCGAATCGTGCTACCGGCGTGACCTTAGAGTCTGGCCACAGTTTGACCGCGGATGTCGTCGTCATCAACGCGGATCTAGTCTATGCCTACAACGATCTGCTGCCGCCATCGAGAAAGGCCGAGTTCCTGTCTTCAAAGCCTGCTAGCTGCAGCAGCATCTCATTTTACTGGGCAATGGATCAAACCATCCCTGAGCTCTCGGCACACAACGTCTTCTTAGCAGACAAGTATAGGGAGAGTTTCGATGATATCTTCAAAAGACAGTCGATCCCGGGAGAGCCCTCGTTTTATATCAACGTTCCTTCGCGTGTTGATCCTACTGCTGCTCCGAAAGGTAAGGACAGTATCGTGGTATTGGTCCCCGTTGGCCATCTCATGAGTGAAGCCGAAGGCCAAGGCTTGGAGGTGCACAGTCAGCAAGGTTGGGATGCGATGATCGAAAAAGCACGTGAAGCCGTCTTTACCGCTGTTGAAACCCGAACAGGTGCTAATATTAGGTCTCATGTGATCCACGAAATTGTCAATAACCCTTCGACGTGGAAAGAGAAGTTCAACCTCGACAAGGGCGCCATTCTTGGGCTAAGCCATTCTTTCTTCAATGTCTTATCATTCCGACCGGCGACAAGACATTCGAAGTATCAGAGACTCTACTTTGTCGGAGCAAGTACACATCCCGGGACGGGAGTACCCATTTGCTTGGCTGGGAGTAAGGTGGTAAGTGAACAAATCTTGGACGACTATGGAATGCCCTATCCATGGGCAGAGAATAATACGAAGAACGCTCCTCGGTCAGCTTTGGACCAAGAAAGAGAATCGCCCGTCTCCTTTTCAAAGGTGACGTTAGTGTCGTTGGCTATACTCATTCTATATATAACGTTGAGTGTCTTCTGGCACTGAATGCCGCCTACTAGGATAGCAGATATCATATCCAGAGCTATATTCATTGCTAGAGTAGTGGCGAGAGATGGCATACCTACGAATGCCTTAGGTCAGTTCAGGTGCATTATCATTCAGACACCGCCCTTGTACTGTTCCCTGTCACGACAGGAGTACCGACATCCACACATTGGAGCATCTCTTTCTCTACAGTACTGTCCACATCCATCTCAATCCCAGAAATATTCAAAAAAACAGTAGCTTCATTGAGCCACAGTAGGCCAACGGCCAAGCCACAGGTGATTTCACAAGTCCAACAAAAGCAGCGACAAGACCATACCGTCCATGGTGATCAAATAAGTTTACCCGATTGCCGATATTTTTGATGACTTCAACACTCTAAATTGACTTCTGACTTACATCTTTTCCTCGCGCATTTACTTGCCATCGCTCTCCGTCACGAGTCGGTGATAGGACTTGGAGTCAATGGCCATTCAATTTGTATCGACAACTTAATAACGGAGATCGGCAGAGTGATGCACCATTCCATAATGGCTTCCATGATGCTTGTGAATTGACGACGTGCTAAGTGGCGAGCCGGAGCGAAGCTATGCAAATGCACATTTCAATGCCGAATTGCAATTGCCTCTTGACGTGTTACCTTCACCACTTTCCGATGGGAAGCAAGGTCTGTCCTTTGAGACTCTGCACTTTGGCCCTTTGGACCTAATGAAACGTTTTCACCCATCGTCCTTTTTGACATCATAGTCAATTTAGGTATCTACCACGATGATGTTTCCACCAGGTCTAAAGCATCTCCCCGAGCATTGAGATAAGCACGATCCAACTATTCTGCTCTCCAAGGAGAAGACGATGGAGTGCTTGTCCACATGTGTGATACTTGATTGGTCCGATCGCTACTGACTTGAGTACACCGCCAGCTATCGACACACACTTTCAGACTCAGGATATTCCTATAATGCAACGGAAATATCAACCAGAGGAAAGCAAGAAAAACGAAGCTTCATTCGCTATGCTTTTTACATACCTAGGTCAGCATCGCGTCACTACGTTGTTGCTGATTTTCTTGTCTTGAAACTCTCATCCCGCTTGAGGTATTGACCTTGAGTACCAAGGTCATGTGTCTTTCATATCTATTTCGTCTTCTCTTCCATCTTTCCTATGCCTCATAAAAGCTCTCAGTGTCTCAACTTACCGTCACCGACTATTCCAATCAGCTAGCTAGCTACTTTCTTCATTGTGCGGATCTCATACATATATCTCAACAATCGTGATGGGAAACGACGTGTTGAAAGCCAATGGCTTTACCAACAACAGCGGTACTACTAACAATCATCTCACCACACATGGCTCTGACTGGTACTTTGCCGTCTGCGCTGTGATGGCGGTTACCACCTTTGCCTTCGTTGGCTTATCCTTCACCAAGACCCGACCTCGGCGCATTTTCCACTACATCACAGCTGCTATCACCATGGTGGCAGCGATTGCTTACTTCTGTATGGGTTCTAACCTTGGCTGGGCCGCCATCCAGGTTGAGTTTCACCGTGACAATCACCTTGTTGCTGGCTCAATGCGCCAGATCTTCTACGTGCGCTATATTGATTGGTTCATCACAACACCGCTACTACTATTGGATCTGCTCCTCACCTGTGGTCTACCTATGCCTACAATCGTTTACACCATTCTCATCAACGAAATCATGGTTGTCACCGGTCTTATTGGTGCACTTGTCAGATCTACTTACAAATGGGGATTTTTCACGTTCGGATGTGCTGCTTTCCTTTTCGTTGCCTGGACCGTCGTCTTCGAAGGCCGCTCATATGCGCGTGTCTTGGGCCGTGAAGTCAACAAAACGTATACAATATGTGGTTGTTGGACCATATTTTTATGGTTCCTGTACCCAATTGCTTGGGGTCTATGCGAAGGAGGCAATGTCATTTCTAGCGACGGTGAGGCAGTCTTCTATGGTGTCCTCGACCTTCTGGCCAAGCCTGGCTTTGGGGCTCTTCTGATCTGGGGCCACCGCAACATCGATCCAGCTGAACTAGGTCTTCACATTCGCGACATTGGCGAGCACCCCACAAAGGGCAGCACCAACGCTGAAAAGGCCCATCCAACAAATGGGTTTGGCACTCCTACCAATAACGGGACTGCTGGCGACGAGACTGCCAACACTGTCGCTGCCTAAAGCGCTACTGTCAAAAATCATCATCACGCCTGTCCTGCACACCGTACATCATACACGGTGATCGGGCATGATCAAGGCGATGAAGATGAAGGTTGTCATGTTCAAGATAAAAGATGTATGTACCTACCAAGTTAGATAACTCATGAAAATGACGTCGGTGGGGCCATGAGCTTAACTGAAATTAGATAATGACAAGCGCCCCAGAATTTAAGCGAACCAAGCATTTCGGTGCCCAGATCCAGGGTACACTACCGTACTTTGTGGGGACTCAGCCGTGAATAGTTTAATCCCAGACGCTACGAACATGTGCCGCGTTCATATGACACAATCCGGCCTCAACTAGAAAGGTGGAAAATCTTGCTCTGATATTCATCTTTACTTGGAACGGCACGCAATGATTTCCGCTGTCTGAACATGTTGTTGAATCTGTCGCAAAGTGTCGAACAAGAGCGTCCTCGTATATTATTCGCTGCATCCCATATGTCACGGCGTGTATCCTTCTGCTGCTGAGTTCACGAACGCGTCCGAGAACGATCATCAGACGAAAGGGCCTTCTCTCGCTGTTGTGCCGTATCTGATCTCATCGCCATGAACGACCCCGGTCTAGAGGAACCCTTGAGCAGCTATGGGAAGGAAGTCGACGGTAAAGACAAAGAGCATGATGATGATTCCGATATTGAGGAAGAGGAGGAGGAGAGCGACTATATGGTACCTAGCAGGTGGTGGTTCGCAAGTACTGCGTTCCCTCTATTAGCGGTACAGATTATCAAGTCCTGAACTACGTACTATGACTGATGCTATCCATAGGGTACGTTTGGACCTATGGCCAACGCTTTCAACATCTGCGCCATTGTCCAGAATTGGCGCGTCTCTATACCACCTGGTGGGACAGAAGAACATGGCATAGATATCCGCGATCCGAAATGGTGAGTACAGAGAGATCCCACGCATCCGCTTATGGACTGACAACACAGGGTTATCGGTGTTAACGCCGTGTCGCTAGTCTTCGCATTGATCGCAAACATGTCTCTCCTCTTCAACATGGCGCGCCGGCTACCCTTCGCTATTGCGCAGCCTATTACTATCATCGGATTCTACATGGCGTCTTTTCTTTTAATAGCCCTGGTTTCTGTGGCAGGTGGTGGACATTTGCATGCTCCCGGAGTCGCAGATCAAGCACTGTCTCAGGCATATTACTATGCCATTTTTGCGGCAGCGCTATATTTTCTCATTGCTTGTCTCATGACGGTCACCGTCATGGGGGCATACAGGGGTCACTACAACAAAGAGTTCAAGTTGACTATATCACAAAGGACGCTGATGTTGCAGACGATAGCATATCTCACATACCTCCTCCTGGGTGCTCTAATATACTGCAAGATCGAGAAGTGGCAGTATCTGGACGCCGTTTACTTCGCTAACTTCACCCTCTTGACTGTCGGTATCGGTGACTACTCCCCTATGACGCACGCTGGCCGATCGTTTCTCTTCCCTTACGCGGTAGGCGGCATAGTTATCCTGGGTTTGGTTGTTGGAAGTGTTCGGTCATTGGTTCTCGATCGGGGTAAAAAGAAGATGAGCTCTCGCAATCTTGAGAAGACCCGGAAAGCCGTGCTTAGGCGTCTGGAAGGGCAAAAGGGGGGCCTGAAGGGACAAATGGCTCTCATGAGGATGGAGAACAGTAAATTCGACCTCTCCTTATCGCCTGAAGAATCGAGCACAGATGAAGCTCAAAGACGAGAAGCAGAGTTTCATGTCATGCGCGTCATTCAAAAAACGTCAGCCATGGAACGGAAATGGATTTCGCTCCTGATATCGACAACGTGTACCTTCTTTCTCTGGTTCATTGGTGGTCTCGTCTTCTACTTCACCGAAAGGAATCAAGATTGGACCTATTTCAAAGCACTCTATTTTGCATACACTTCTCTTCTTACCATCGGGTACGGAGATTTCTCGCCCATGAGTAATAGTGGGAAGCCTTTCTTTGTGTTCTGGTCGTTGCTTGCCGTTCCAACGCTGACCATATTGATATCTAACATGGGTGACACCGTAATCAAAGGGATCAGAGATCTTACACTTATTTTGGGCGAGCTTACTGTCTTGCCCGGTGAGAAAGGCACGTTCGGCGATAGGATCAAAGTCGGAATTTCCAAAGTTACCGGTGGACGGTATGCTGTTGGGCATGGCGGCCGAGTCCTGGGAAAACACATCGATAAGCGAGAAGGACAGATGGAACATGAATACGGTGGTGTCACCGAAAGGGCTCCTGGCATGCCTCGTGAACCAAGACGCCCTGGCGAAGGAGACGACGGTGGAGATGGGAACACCGGGTCGAATAACTCTGCCGGCAACGAGAAGATGGTGGGACGCCTTGCGGAGGATATGGCGGAAGAAGAACATCAGCAAGAACATGAGGCTCGCGAGCGTGGTGATGAAGCGGAAGTGGACAAACACCATCACCGCTATCTGCTAATTCGCGAGATTCGTAACGTCTACGGTGATATAAACGCATCTCCTCCCAAACGCTACACTTACAAAGAGTGGCGTCATTTCCTTTCCCTTCTAGGAGAGGACGAAGACGATCCAGCATCGCACCGCAAACCCGTAATCACTGTACCCACGACCCAAGAGATACCAGACAGTAGACCGGAAATCGAGGGCGCGGTCCCCGAAAAAGCGCTCGATTCGAGTGCTGAGCAACCTTTGGCGAAGTGGTCGTGGATCGATAATCGCAGTCCCCTGATGGGTGACAAGACAGAAGCGGAGTGGTTGTTGGAGCGGCTTGTTGGGAAATTGGAAGGGGAACTTAAAAGCGAGAGCACTAACAGCAGGGAAAAGAGACGAAAGACGCACAAGCAGGGAGGTGTTCTGCAAGATAGTACAGCCGAGAGGCATACTGGAAGCAGTAGTGGGGATAGTAACGGGACTTTGAAGGAACGACAAACGAGTGCACGAGAAAAGGTCTGATCGATTTGCATGTGGTGCTTCAGTTACAATGGGTTGTTGCTATCCTGCTTCTGCTACGTTCAAGCGACTGGTCCTGATTTGCATGGTTCGGGGTTTGGATTGGTACTGGTGCAGTACATACATGCGTCTTTTCTGCATTAGCTATCATGGGGATTATGGTTGTACAATACACGTATAGGTACATATACATATGAAGATGACTCGCACATCAGAACAGTACCCTCTGACTCGTAGTTCCCATAAGTTCCCATAGTTGCGATTTGTCTATCGTTTTGAGCAGAGGCAGTTTGCAGGCAAAAGAAAGATATTAATACAACATCGGAAGATCATACTGCCTTGCCCGGGGGGACGGGGACGCTAACCGTATCTGGACCAGTAGGGGTTCATCATGCACGTCCGTCCTCCTCTTCTACCTAAGTATCTACATAACAGTTAACATCATTGTAGCCGTCCGTCATGATTCCGTAGTCTAGCAGAATGGTTCTGAGGCAACCTAGGTAGAAATCTGTATGCCTTGATGATCATAATGCATAGATGCCTGGTGCGCCAGCCAGATGGTGGCTGAAAAGTCCGTTGTTCATGCGGAAGTTGAGGCGCAGTACAGTAATTATTGACCGTGTTGTCGACCCGTTTTCCACTTTGGTGTCTACCACGAGCAAAGACGATTGTGTCGGAGTGTGTGAGGGCGGGCCCATTCACACAATAACAAGGTACCTATCCTTCACCATTTTCCGTTCATCAGTCTTCGTACCTGGGTTTTCGCACATCATTGGCTGTTTAGCGACTACCTACGTACACTTTGGTTATGGCTGTGTAAGACAAGATAGCTCGGACTAGGTGTTCCTGATCCCTGTCTGGCAATCATATTCTACTCGTGAGTGGCCTGGAACAGTACGTGCCCAGACCTTGATAATTGTTTCTTGAGCTTACACCTGTCTAGCATTGTGACATAGGTCTCTATTCGCAGCTGGAGACAGCCTAGCGAAGATCACGATTCTAGAAGAAACCGTCTGCCTTGGGGTCAAAGGTCTCAGCCACGAAAGCCCTAGTCTTTGGGTGGACTTATCAACCATGTCTCTCCCACGATCAAACAAAGAGGACAGAACCCTTATGTCTTCTCGATTTGCAAATAGGAATCAGCACTTCACCTTCTCCATGGATCTCTTGAACATCAACTTTCCTACTTTTGGTTCAACCCCTCAACAACCACTCGGCGCCGTCAAGGCCACCGAAATTTTGAACTCCTCTCCAACCATGTCATCGCCAGTAACGTCTGAGTCTGAGCAGGTAGACAGCGGTGTTAACCAGAGAGCACCATCTCGAGCGCGTCGCGATAGAAGCAGCTTCACGCAATTCAGCGGTCTGGAAGCATCGAGTAACTCCGCACAACCATCTATCAATCGCATCCAGGAAATTCGTGCTGCGCCAATCTTCTCTTCCAAGGTCGAAGATGCCCTGGAGGATGACGATGGTGTAATAGCACAGCTCCCAATCAATTCTCGACCCTATCCTCAATTTTCGATGCTTGGTAATAAGATCGGTGCTCTCGACCCCACTACCAACACTTTCAAGAGCGTGTCCGATCACAACAGCCCTGACGGTCTTCTTTTTCTCAACATGAACGAGCCCTTCTCCACGTTCATTTGTGGAGCCCAAGGCGGTGGCAAGAGCCATACTTTGTCGTGCATGCTCGAAGGAGGACTGCTTCGTCATAATCCTGTTGGGCGGGTACAGGCTCCTTCTGCGGCCATGGTGTTCCATTACGACCAGTTCTCTAGTCATTCCACATCCCAAGTCTGTGAAGCAGCATACTTGTGTTCCAAAGGCATTCCTGTGCGCGTAATGGTATCTCCCACCAACTACCATCTCATGTCAAGTTTGTATAGCAATCTGGAGGGTTTGAAACCAGGCATGCCGAAGCCTAAGGTCATTCCATTCTTTTTGAAAGAGAACCACCTCCACATCGAAAACATGAAGAAGCTGATGTCATGTGCGGGTGGAGAAGCGGCAATGCCCCTTTACTTAGAGGTTCGTCCGGGTTGAGTAGATGTTTAGTCAGATCGCTAACGTTATACAGCGTGTCTTCAGCATACTCAAAGATATGGCAATGGAGATGCGGTCGACCAAAGTCGGCATCAACTACAAGGAGTTCCGGAAACAATTGGAAACCGAAAGTTTCTCTAAAGACCAAAAGGGTCCTCTTACCCAGAGACTTCTCTTACTTGACGACTTCATCAATCGTTACAAACGTCTCGAATTGACCAAAGCTAGTCGTACAGCTCTCGCTTCTGCTTGGACCTTTGAGCCTGGGTCTCTGACGATCGTAGACCTCAGTTGTCCTTTCGTCAGCCCTGGAGATGCATGTTCACTGTTCACTGTCGCGTTGTCGATCTTCCTGGAATCTAGGGGTCCCGGTGAATCCAGAATGATTGCGCTTGACGAAGCTCACAAAGTATGGAGCACCTATCGAGAATCTTGTTGACCTGATACTGACCTACGCCCTGTAGTTCTTGAACGATGCCATTGAGGCGAAGCAGTTCACTGATGATCTGACCTCCATCATTGCCCAACAACGTCATCTCGCAGCACGTGTGATCATCGCCACACAAGAGCCAACCCTGTCCCCTCGTCTGTTGGAGCTCTCAAACGTCAGCATTGTCCACCGATTCAAATCTCCACAGTGGTTCGCTGCCTTGAAGAAGTACTTGGCAGGCCCAGAGGCATCATCATCCGACCCGAAGCACACCAAAATCTTCGAAGAGATCGTCAACCTTCGCACAGGCGAAGCGCTCATCTTCGCACCAACAGCTGTGATTGACGTGGTCGATGATGATGAAGAGGGTAATACACTGACGGGCATTGATGCAATCAGAAGCCAGGGTATGGGAATCACTAAGGTCATGGTGCGAAAGCGCATCACAGTTGATGGAGGTCGCAGTGTTGTCGCTATACGCTCTTGAATGACCAATTTCAAACAGATCAAGGAAAGGTTTGCTTTGCAGTGTAAAATATTTTGCAAGGGCAATTCGCGTTTCTATCTCCTGACTTCGCATGTTAGACACGTTGTAATTTGTTGGGAGTCAGCTGAGAGATCTCTTTGCCAATCTTCATTTTCGATCTACTATGGCACGCATAGCGTGTGGCATGGGTACATAGATAGATGGGTACATGGATAGATGGGTAGATAACTCAGTAGGTATTTGAATGAGCTTCCAAGTCCATTGACATTACCTATGTAGTCTGTAATTGAATGTTGATGAAGAATTTAAGAGCTCAACCCTAGAGTGGTTTCCCTGTGATGTACTGAAATACATCAACAAAAAAAACCAGGGTCTAATTACAGTACCAACCCACACATCCCCAAAAATCCATCAAAAAAAATAAACTGCAAAAAGAAAACGTCCCCGGAAAGGCTCGAACTTTCAACCTCCTGATTCCAATCGTCCACGTAGGGAACAATTAACAGTCAGACGCGCTAACCATTGTGCCACGGAGACATGATTATTGATCTGAAAAACGAGGACTGTGAAATATATCGTAAAGACAAACAGGGTTTTCACGGCATTCGGATTAAGAAATCTCATTCTTATTGTGCTTTTTGTTTTTAAGTGACTACATTACTATTACTACTATCTGGAAGGCTCAAGCTGAATATATTTACGTTGTTTCTTCTCTTCTGTTGCATACTGTTCATGGATTTGACAGGCATTATTTCTCTACAGTTCAGGCCATCTAGCCTTTTCCCTGTTTTTGATAATACCTCCGACCACACTTTGGCTAAGTTATAGCTTAGCTAGTTTCCCTTTTCTCTTGGTGGCTGGCCGGGTACCTGGTGGGCGCAAGTTCGCTTCCATGGTCTTGGAATTCGATTTCGAGCTCTCCCACCGATCGTAGAAAGCAGGCAAACCACCAAAGATAGATACAGTAACTTATGCAATTCTGAAGTCTCGATCCCGAATTGGAAGGTGTGAGATATATTGACAGCCACAACTCGGTGCCTTTGTACATCAATCCAGAATCCAGATAGCATCACCTACTATCATAGCATGTAGGTCTCCTTCGGAGAAAGATTCTTCTCCGACTTCTACCACGTAGTAAGTTATAGCATATTCGGACCCAATGCCTCCCCTAATTAACCGCGAATTCTCCAGAGATCGCGCTGTTAAGTATCGAGGCGGGGTCGCTCTAGACCACAGACGGACAACACCACCGAGCACAACGGCGAAATATTCGAAGGCCGTGATCTCTCAGAATGTCGAGACGCGTCTTTCTCTCAACACTATGGCACAAACTCTACCAATGTAATATTCTACGAGCTTAGTTGAGAATTGCACCAAGCTACCGATCAGTTCATCTCATGATCGATGGACTCGTCTTTGTGCGGTGTCCACTTCGGATGTTCTTATCTTCTCTCTTGAATCTGCCACTTCTCGGGGATACCCGAATTGGCCTGACTGCCGGAAGGCATCCGATGTCTCGCGACCTAGATTTCCCATGTATCGTGTAGAAAACACCTTCCGTTGTCGAAGAGCAGCAGGGGGGGGGGGCCGCACCCGCAGGCAGGCCAACTATGCCGACTGTTGAGCCGTTTATATTCTAACACCGCATCCTGGACCTGTCCGACGGCTTCGACGACATGGTGAGTGGTCCGATACTAGTTACGATCGACAATCTCGCGCCGTGGAGGGGTTGGTGCCGCTTAGACTTCGACGAGGTCCATAGTGGCTACTATCATGATCGAGATAAGAAGGTCTTTTTCGTCTCCCGCTGTCCTTCTGGAAGTCTGTTCTACGGTCAAGATAAGACGGAGAGAAAGGACCATAACTTCATCTCACGCTATCCTTCCGTTAGCCTTTCGCCCTTGGTCTTCCTCGTGGCCAGACATGCATCTAACGCATACCCTTCTCGCTCCAAGAGCCTCTCGCAGTGCTTAGTCTACTAGCCAAGCGAATCATTTTGTCGCCATTAATTTACAGTAGACAACATCTCCATACAGCGACTACAAATGGTAAGTCGAGGTCTTGGACTCCGAGGTCTGGGAGGGTCCCACTCGGGCGAGATAAGAATCAGTGTATACATGACCCGACTAGATAACTCGACAATCCCCTGAGATCTTGAGCCTTCACAAGTCCCCTGTTCCTAGAGCATAGTTCGTAAGGCTTGTCGATTTCATTCGAACAGTCTCTGGCGGCTTGCCTCGTCAAAATGGGTTTCGTCGATTCTTTGAAGCACCAGTTCCTACCCACCCCTCTTGAACCCAATGTGGTCGAAGTACGCCAACCGTCTATAACCAAAGAGGTTGGTGAGACACCAGACGAGAAAAACGTTGGCGTCGAAGTTCAAGATGTTCCGGTAACATTTGATGCTTCCGGTGTCGCCAGAATCGAGGCCGTGCAGCAGGTCTGGGGGAAAAACGGAAAATATTTCTTATGGGCTGGTTTGGCCATGATGATGCTCATATTCGAGCTCGACAACAGCACCGTCTACAGCTATCAGAACTATGCCGCCTCCGCGTTTGACAAGTTGTCTCTTATCGCCGCTCTCGGTACTGCGCAGACAATCATTTCAGCAGTCATGAAACCCCCTATTGCCAAAATTTCCGACATTATCGGTCGTGGAGAGACGTATCTTATCACGATAGGGTGCTATATCCTCTCATACATATTGTGTGCTTCGTCGAAGACATTCAATGCGTACGCAGCAGGTGTTGTATTCTATGCGATCGGCCAGACCGGCACACAACTACTTGACCAGGTAAGCGGCTCCCGGGTCAGCATTTGTCTTCAAGCATTAACAAATAATAGGTCATTATCTCGGATATTTCCAACATGAGATGGCGTGGATTTGCTGTCGGTGTCGCTTACTTCCCCTTCTTGATCACCCCCTGGGTGTCTGCGTTCATCGTGCAATCTGTTACGGACGCCAACGGCATCGGTTGGCGCTGGGGTATCGGCATGTTTGCCATTCTGATGCCATTCTCTGCCTCTTTCATCATCTGCACCCTACTCTTCTTCCAGAGAAGGGCGAAGAAGTCCGGTTTGGTTCTCACTACCAAGGTTACATTCTACCAATTCTTCTCCCTCATCGACCTCGGCGGGATGATCTTGCTTTGTGGCGGCGCTGCTATGGTTCTACTACCTCTTACCCTTGCCGCATCGACTCCCAGCGATTGGGCGACACCATGGCTTGACGCTCTTATTGCGATCGGCGTGATTTTCTTGATCGCTCTGCCATTCTATGAGAAATATCTGGCGAAACATCCCGTTCTCCCTACCCGCTATTACAAGAACATGGGCATCGTTATGTCTTGTCTTCTGGGTGCCGTCGACAGCTTCGGTTTCAGCGCAACTCACACATACCTTTACGCCTGGTCGATTGTTGCGCACAATTACGACGCTCGTAATGCGACCTTCCTCTCGTACACCAATGGCGTTATCCAATGTCTCGTGGGTATTGGCGCTGGAGTATATATGCACAAGACTCGCCGATATAAGTGGTTAACGTTCTCCGGTGTTATCGTTCGTCTCATTGGATACGGTGTCATGATGCGGCTGAGAGGTTACTACAACTCCACGGCCGAACTATTTGTCGTCCAATGCATCCAAGGTTGGGGAAGTGGCATCATCGAAACCATCATCATAGTCTCGGCCCAAATCGAGGTGTCTCACGCTGAGCTGGCGCAAATGTCGTCGCTGGTCCTCCTTACTTCTTTCTTAGGCTCAGCTATCGGATCCGCTGTTGCAGGTGGCATCTACACGAGCACGTTCAAGGGAGCTTTGCGTCACCGTCTGGGCCAGAATGCTACAGAGGCCCTCGTCGAAACGATTTACAATTCGATCACGGGTGATATCCCCGCTTGGGGTACTCCCAACCGCATCGCCGCTGCTTTGGCTGTAAGTGTCTTCTCCGAATCCATTGCCCTGTGGCAACAACTGACTCTTCTTGATAGTACTCTGATGTCATGCGCTATATCAACATCGCCGCTCTCGCGACCTCTGTCCTCTTGATTCCCATTGGCCTGTTCCTTCCCAACAGGCGTCTCACCGATGGATTCTCTTTGGCTCATTAGGCGTGGACGCGCACATTCAGATATGGAATTGTGCACTCGCGGTCGGATCATTGTTTTTTGTCACTTATTCCAGCATGCTACGAATACTCCTGATCTTTACGCTTACCTACATAATATATAGACTTGAAGAATTATTTGGATACCCTTTTAGCAGGCAGCACATGCATGCATTGCTGCGACCAGTGTTATGTGTCTCATTGCCAATCCTCGACATCCTGTGAGCGAATACCTAATCACCAAATCATCTCCCACACAACTCTGCTGTTGTAGAGCATTGCAATCAATTCGACGCTATTCCCAGTTGAATTGTCGTCGTGAGCTCCCCCATAGTACTCAGGTTGGAGGACTCCAATATTGAGTAACGTCAGCATCAGTATGGGATCGGATAAGTCGGCACGTTTGTTGTGTTAGAGCTAAGAGCATGCTGGAAATAATAACAATAGGACCGAACGATAGCAGAGATGCTACTAGTAGGGAGAGTTAACTTCTTGAAACTTCGCGGGTGGTGCAAGAAAAGTTGGTTGCTTATCGATAATGCGCCTACTTATCGCGTGCGGTGTCGTGCGGCGGGGGCATGAGCATCCTTTCCTTTATCATCGGGCTTAACGGGACATAGGAATCCAAAGTCCGCCCCCACGCAACTGTTTCATTAGGTACTGACTGCCTCGAGCTGTGTTGCCAGCGAGCCAGCAAGCCAGTAAGCAAAGGTTGTCGGACCGAAAAGTAAGTAATAATCCTTGCTTACCTGTTGAAGGTTGATCGGAAACAAGGGGACTACACACCTTTTTCGGTAGACAGTATCATAGTATCCTCGGGTAAGTACGTACGACGTAGTACTATGTAGTACTATGTAGTAGTATGTCGTAGTATGTCGTAGTATGGATGGTCCTCGTCCAACAGGATCAGCAAAATAACGTTTTCTATGCCGTTCAAACTGGAATCTTCTGGAGCAGCGAACGCGGAGACGTCGAACCGCACCCGGATTATTGTTAGTCCAGAACGGCTATTCCTTCTGACGTGATGTCGAAAGGAGGGGCCCGGGTACCTCGTCCCATGAAAAGCAGTCAATGCCCCAACCCGAATCAACGAAACCTCTTCACATACAACCATTGTAAATACATATACACATACACACATACTCACTACACATCTCACATCCAACTCTTTGTAGAAATCTATCACCAACACAAGTTTCAAAATGGTCAAAACACTCCCCTTCGCGGACACTAAAGTTCCTGTCCCAGGTTTCGGTGCCATGGGTCTGAGCTTTGGATTGGGAACCAATCTTAGCTTGGAGGAAGCCGAGCCTGTGTTGTTAAAGGCCATTGAGCTAGGCTGCACGTTCTGGGACACTGCCGTGAGTTGAGCCTTCTATCTCTACGAGTGAGAGCCAGGGAGACTGACATTATGGTCCAAGGTTGTCTACCGAGCAGGTGTCAACGAAAAGCTTCTAGGAGATTTCATCAGAAAGCACAACGTCCGCGACAAGATATTCAGTGAGTCGAAGGTATCACTTTTTGGAAGGCTGACTGTACTTACCACGGTCTACTTGCAGTCGCTTCGAAGTGCGGTTTTAACGTCTTTTCCGACGGAGCGGTCACCAACTCTGCCTCCCACATCAAGGAGTACATCGAGGGTACTATCGAGAGACTCGGCTTTGCTCCCGACCTCTACTATCTGCACCGAATAGATCCCAGTATGTCAGCCCATCCTGCCTATATCACCATCTGCTAATCCTGTTCTTTCCCTAGAAACCCCTCTCGAAGAGTCAATCCCCGCTCTCGATGAGATCCGAAAGGCAGGGAAGACGAAGTACATTGGTCTATCCGAATGCTCTGCTGCCACTTTACGTAAAGCTAACTCCAGTTAGTCTTGCTTTTCTCCCTGTTCGCAAGCCTTTCACTGATTGCATTAACAGTTGCCAAAATCGATGCCGTCCAAGCCGAGTACTCAGCTTTTGAGACTCTGCACGAGACGGATGGCTTGATTGACACGGCCAAAGAGCTGGGCGTTGCGTTTGTAGCCTTCAGTCCACTGGGCCACGGCTGGTTGGTCGACAACTTCGACTACAAAACCCCTGACGATTTTGCTCCTGACGATTTCCGCCGAACTGGTGAGTCTTTGCTTTCCGTTGCCGGTTTTTCCAGCTGCTACCGCTGCAGAACTGATCGCTAACGTGTCATGTCCTGTAGTCCCCAAATTCCAAGGCGAAAATTTCTATAAGAACCGCGCGATCGTCGAAGAGATCAAGAAGCTCGCCGACCGCAAAGGTTGCAAGATCACCCAAATCGCCCTTGCCTGGGTCGCCTCTCAAGGCATGATCCCAATCCCTGGTACAACCAAACCGACGCGACTGGAGGAGAACTTTGCAGCCACAAACATCGAATTGACGGCCGAGGAGATGAAAGAGATGCGAAAGATCATTGATGCCGCCAAACCGGCCGGCAACAGATATAGTGCAACCCACCAGGCTATGGTTGGACATTAAGCTCAGCCACGACGGCGGACGTCTTTGCGACTTCGCCGTTGAAGCAAGGTATGGTATGGTATGGTATGGTAGCGGCGCCAATTGCTCTTGGTCTTGACGTTAGTACAATCGAGTTTCAAGCATCATGATCTTAAATTGTAGATAAGGTCGCTCTCCCGGGTGGATGATCTGTCACGGCACTTCCCACAGAAATTCCCGGAGAGCTCAAAGTCATCAACTACCTTATCTACATATAGCCCATATATAGGTACCTACGTCAATGCCAAAAGTCTACCAGTTAGCAACACAGAAACCAGCTAGTAGTCGTAGTAACCCTCTACCGTACTACATGCGTGTGCTTAGATAGGAGCATATTCTACAGGAGTACAATGGAAAGGAGGGGTAGAGAAGAAGTCCGTTCGACCGAAATCGTCACGGTCATGGATCGAGGATCTATACCTCTATATATACCTTATTTAGTAGGCAAGCAACGATCTTTGTTCAAAAATCACAAGCCGAAGCCCTATCCTTAACCGCCTCTTTCTCCGCATTCATCTTCTGAATCTTCGCATCCATCGTCGCGATGCATTCTTTCCCCAGCAGCAGCCTCACCAGCGGGGTACTGCTGTTTCCCTCTCCTGCCTCTACCATGGTCGGATGCAGGACTTCGTGCACGGTCAACTCGGCGGATTTCCGCGGGTCGAGAGCCTGCGTGCCGTGTTGCTTCGTGAGCGCTTGTAGCACGTAGTCTGCCATCGTGTTCTTGTAGGCGTCGGGGAACGGCGCGAGTGCGCCGGAGACTTTGGCCGGGTCGAAGAAGGCGGTGCGCATTCCGCCCGGTTGGGCGATCAGGACGCGGATGTTGAGGGGAGCCAGTTCGGCGGCGAGGGCTTCGGATAGACCTTCCAGTGCCCATTTGCTAGATGCGTAGACTTCGGCGCCTGCGTAGGGACCCCAGACGGCGGCGCTGCCGACGTTGACGATCGAGCCGCCTTGGCCGCGTTCGCGCATCGACGGCACGACCGCTTGGATGAGTCGGACGGCGCCGAAGAAGTTGACTTCGTATTGCTGTCGGATAGTGTCGAGCGGGGTGGCCTCGATGACGCCGCCGATTCCATACCCGGCGTTGTTGATGAGCACGTCGATCGGACCGTGCTTGGCGACGATGGCCGCCAGGTCCGACTCGAGCGTGGCTGACGAGACGTCGAGCTTCGCCCAAGCTCCGTTCGAGTTCGACTCGATTTGCTTCACGGCCTCGGGCGTCCCGGCTGGATTGCGTGAGGTCGCGATGACCTTCTGGCCCGGTTGTGCAAGTACGGCATGAGCGAGATCCAAGCCGAAGCCTGTTGAACAGCCGGTAATCAACCACTGCATTATCGTTTTCTCTTTCTTTCAGGTTACTACTAATATATGTCCGGACCACTTGTATATACTTCCAAAAAAAACCATAACATTTTCTCTTCCACACGAGCACGCAGCGAGCTTCTTATATGTGGCGTGAGATTCATACATTAGTCGGTGGAAGGGAGGAATATCATTCCCGACCAGGTCCAATTTTCCCCCGATCCATCAACGTACGAGCATGTCGAGTTGATCACTTTGATCCCCCATGCACAGTAGAGCGGCGTTCGGCACGCTCAATTGAGCCGCATTATCTTTACGGCAGGGGTAGGTTCGACTCGTGTTCGTCCGTTTTCCATGGTCCAACCCATCAAAGATTCAATCTTCACAGGGCTTTTACAGAACTATCCATACTCTTCGATCATGTACATAATCGTTGCACGTCCTCTCTCTCTCTCTCTCCGATGGGCGACTTGGAAGTGAGGATTGCATTGTCCGACTGAAGCAGCGATACAGTAGCTCACGGCTTCGGATTTCTCCGTTTCTTTCTTTCTTCCTTCTTCCTCGTACAGTAAATCCACCACATAGCATTGCTCTACCGTAGTACTATACAACCTGGCAGCTACGGGGATTGGCTCTAGGCCGTTCACAGTTCGAAAAGCTACAGGGGACCTTATCGTCGCCGTGGGAAATGAATGACCAACAGATCTAGATACTAAAAACTTCTAGCTAATTCAGCAGTAACTTGCATGCTTTCGCTGGATCATCACGTTGATCTATTCGAGTTCGCTTCGTTGATGTCATCATGTCAATGCTTCACCCTTCGTGCCCATCAAAGAATGATGGAATATATCTTAAGATGATATCAAACAGCATGAGCCTGGCCTCATCACTCAGTTCTTTGCAGGACAGAACGATCTTCAGCCTCACCAGTCTCGACAGAAAGAGAACTCAACGCTGAGTTGTGGTGTAGCATAGTAGTCAAGCCATCTCTCTCTTATTGTATCGATCTGTTTCGATGCCGCCTAAGATACCCCCACAATGTGATGTTGGTGGAAGGTCTGCTATTGTAATCTTGGTTCCGAAGTGATGCCAAGCTTGGCCCTCGGCTTCTGCCGCAGGAAATTCTCTGAGACCCTGTACGAGCTTCATCTCGGTGCAGATTAACAACAGCTCTATCCTTTCTACTTTTCACATAGCGAAGATGCCGAGTAACATGGCTCAGGGACGCGTGATGTTGCGAATCTTCGCAACAGACCTTAAGGTCTCAAGTCGTCCAACCACATGCCACCAATGTCAAAGCATACTACCTCCATTCGGCGCAACAGGCATACGATCGTTCACCAGCCGGAGCGCATTTGCCAGGGTTCCCTCGAGAGCCTTTGCCGGACGCCCGCAAGCTTTACATTTCACTTCACAGCTCTCTCAGCAGTCGCGGCGGGGTCTAAAAACAGTCCAGTCAATGAAGGCAGACAACCGCATTGGTGTAAGGATCTTTGTCCGATGTACCCATCCCTATCCCCCTCTGATACCCTGGCACAGGTTTTCTCACCAAAGTCAGTTGCTCTCTTCATTGCCACCGGCGTCGCCATGATCGTGTACTTCCAGTATGAAAAGGGACGGCTAGAGAGGAAGCGTGTTACCGAGATGAGCAAAGGGTACGGTCGGCCCAAGGTCGGAGGGCCGTTCACTCTCACGGATTTGGACGGAAAGGAGTTCACGGAGAAGGATCTGTTGGGCAAATACAACATCGTAAGTCAAAACGGCTTCTGAGTGCAGCGCGCAAACTTCCGAAGCAATATCGATTCCGGATCTATCACGATTCTAATCGGATGCAGGTCTACTTCGGCTTCTCGCACTGCCCCGACATCTGCCCCGACGAACTCGACAAGCTCGCTCGCCTCCTCGACACCCTCGAAGAAACCCACCCGAACATCCTCCGCCCCGTCTTCATCTCCTGCGACCCCTTCCGCGACACCCCCGCCGTCCTCCGCGAATACCTCAAAGAATTCCACCCCAAACTCGTCGGTCTGACGGGTACCTGGGATCAGGTCAAAGAGGTCTGCCGCCAATACCGTGTCTACTTCAGCACGCCGCCGAACATCAAGCCGGGCGAAGAGGACTATCTGGTCGACCACAGCATCTACTTCTACGTCATGGATCCTGAAGGTGATTTCGTCGAGTGCATCGGAAGGCAAAACACCGCCGAAGAAGCCGCGAAGATCATCGGTCAGCATATCAAGGATTGGAAAAGAGAGGGCAAGCCGCTGGACACTTCTGCATTGAAGAGACTGGACGGCAAGTAAAGCGGGTGGTTTGTCGGTACTATTTCTTAGGCATTTTAGCGATACGGAACTGGCTGGGACGATATTGAAAAGAATAGTGTGTATACATTTGTAAAAAAAGAGCCATGATAGAAAAAGGGGTAATGTTGTACAATTCCAATCCATCATCAACTATTTACTGATTCGCCCACGGTTTACCCTTCGTTTCCTTTGCGAGATCTGCCATTTTCTTCCACTTCCAGTATCTTTCTCCGGGATTGACCAACTCGTTGTCATTCCCCATGCCATCTTTCGTGTGATTGATTTTCCCCTCCCCCATGAGAAATCGCAATGCGTTCGCTGGCCCTCCGAGATCCTGAAGAGTCTCTTCCTTGTACGGCTGCAATGCGAGTTCGGTGATTGCGATCTTGCCAGCACCAGCTCGCTCCATGATGGACGCGATCTCTCTGATCGATATGTTGTCACCTCCGAGCCTGACGACGTCCGGAATATCCTCTTTGGGCATGACGGCTAGCTTCGCGACAGCCTTGCCGATGTCTGCCATACCGGTAAACGAGATGGTAGAGTCCGCGGATCCGACGCTCTCGTACTTGCTTTCCTTGGTGTTGAAACCAAACCACGGCCCTACGCCCTGTTCGAGGAATAGGCCGGTATAGATACGACAGATTTTCAGATCTGGTTTCAATTCCTTTGCGTGCTCGACGTGAGATTGCTTTTTCTTCCATTCGGGATGACTGAAATCATGCACGGTGTGATCGACACCAAATTCCGACGGCACGTAGACGTTCACGTTTGAAGAGGGAAGGGCTTCTACCAACTTGTGTTTCATGCCAGACCCATCGCTACCGATTGCGTTGATGAGAATGTCAACGTCGGCGATGGTAGAGGATAGGCTATTCTCGTCGTAAGTCCGGATGGTCGCGCCCTGACCCTCCCATATCGAGAGTATCTGAGACGATGAAGGAGATTGACGTGATAAGAGGATGACCTCTGAGAAGTGATCCACGTTCTCGGGGTTGAGGATTGCATTCGTGATGTATTTACCCAGGTGTCCCGTCGATCCTGCTACCGCAACGACAGGTTTGTCCATCCTGAATATGGACTGATATTATGTAGTGTGCAAGAAGCTTGGCTTAGATGTGTTCTTGTATATCGACCAGGTCAGTTTATTGTTTATATGTAAATGAGGCTGTATGCTCCTTCCTCGAGCATCAATAATACTTCTTGTAGGGGTGATTGTGTGATCTCACAGTTCAAGACCTTGGGACCATCATCAGTATCATTATTATCATTTTGTACAATTGAAGCGCCTGCTTCCGAGAGATGCGAGGCTGAGGGACCTACTGATCGACAGCGAATGTGGTCGAATGTGGTCGATAGAAGCATGAGGGGCAACATCCCCAAGGCTGCATGATGTGATCAAACTACTTTATTTACATTGCCCAACGTTACAGTAACAACCTCAGGGTAAGCTGATTGAATCTCTAGATACGCACACAATGTATATGTTCAACCAAAAGACTATTAACTTGAAATGACCGGAGTTCACCTATGAATGCTCATGGCTTCACAGTTGGCCTTGGTCAGATCCTCCTCATGGAAGTCCACATGTATCTTCAATGCTAATAGTGTGCTCATCCATGACATGAATCACAATCAACATTATCTCAGGAACACTCTCTGCCACACATCTCTCCGTAAACGACACCTTCCTCACTTGCTTCCATGGTCATGTGTGAGCTTTGCGGTCGACAGATGAAGAATGGTTCTTCTTGAGCTGACTCCTTCGACAACAGCCAGTGGCATTGCGCCTTCCTTGTATTTGGACAGTGCCATACCATAGCATCACTCGTCCACCGGACTCGATCTTGAAAACATCTGACAAGCTCTACAGACTAAAATTTGTTTCAAATCCTTATCTGAAATCCTCCAGCCTCGAGTAACTCTAAGATCATTCGCCTAACTACTACCTATCAAGGGTAAACACCAGAACAATGTATCGCTTTTCTATACTATTGCCAGCGTTAAATGCGCTCTGCTCTCATGTCCAGGGCACTGCTATCACAATAGATACCAATCTGGAGCCTAAAGTTCGCCATGCGAAGGGCTTCGAGTTCGGTTTTGGTTGCGAGCATTTCACCTGTACATCGAAGGAGAATGCCACATACAACTCCTCGATCACGGCCTGCACTTGCCCGGAGCCAACATGTTCCAACAGACCACCTCAAGATTGTCCGGCAGGCTTAGTCCTCGGAATTGAAAGAGGGAACAAGTGCTCGTGCGTCGAGCCTTGTGCTACACAAACTTGTCAGCTCGGTGACCTACCTCAATACAATATCACTACAAGGACCTGCGTGTGTCCCGCACTATCCGTGACATGTGCTCAAGTCTGCCGAGAAGGCGAAGACGTACATTACAATGTTTCCGAAAGAAGTTGTACATGCACCTCTGCCAATGCTTCGCTTACCGTACCACGTCCAACACACCCCAGTGATCTATCCCCGCCGCCAGCGGTAAGTGCAATCGGCAGGCAAAATGTAACCTCTATGTTACAGCAAGGCATGGCGCAGATATACTCCGTGTTACCAGACTTTCGGGAGAACATCATCAAGTTCGACGTGCAAGTCCCTGGTATTGTCGACGGTGTGACCATGACAGCTCCGGCGACCTGTCTGGCCAGCGAGAATGGCGTCTACTCTGATACTGATCTGATCTTGTCCCCGGTCCATTTCGTCTATAGTATGCCTACAAAAGTAAAGTCCCGAAGGTCTACAGCCGTCTGCTTGATCCAGATAACTGCCACCACATTCAACAGTGACAACACAATTTCCTTTCGATGCCAAACATGCAACAGTACTGTCGTGGTCTTGATGTCGGATGGGTTTATACGGAACGTCAATTTGATGGATTTCAAGGCCCCGCTCGAACTTTCGATCACGATAGTCAGAGGAGATCAGTAGTGAGGTCCGAGACCGAGAAGGAGACCCCATATATGCTTCTGCTGGGAAGTCTGCTTTGGGGCCGGCATCACCTAAGAGACATGATGTCTGCCAGAGGTCCAGACATACTGAAGACGTACTTGGCAAAGAAGTCGGCGCGATTGTGTTTGACCTGATGAGATTCTAGCATTTTGAGGCAAGGATTATTGGTAGCTGTACTCCCAGTGAGGTAGAACTCATCTTTAGTGCAATTGATCAGACAAAAACTACAAAGAACACCGGGGAAATGTAGTTTCCATTGCTTATACTTCGTCGTCTGCCTGTTGTGTCTTATAGCCTAGGGCAGGAGTCGGTAGCTTTGGGAATATAATACAAAGATGCAACGTTCAAGACCCTCGACGTGATGTCACAGATGAATTCCCCGGACATGCGCGCACTTCAACTGCCCCGCTGATGATTTTCTAAAGAAATATATTGACAGCCATTTCAGAATCCATTGGAGAATTGTATATGACCGATCCTACTTCTGCGAAGAATCTCTTTCTCGTGGTCACATCTACACATTCATCTCCCTCTCACACTATGACATCCAACACGACCCCTCACCCCAAACACAGCTCCGACCCATCCTCCTTCCCCCAATCCCTCACCTCGCCCACCACCCACGTCGAACTCCGCTACACGCCCCTCGACGTCTCCGAAGTGCTCTCGCGCGTCCGCTCCCCCTCCGCCGGCGCCAACGTCCTCTTCCTCGGCTCGACGCGCGACTCCTTCGCCGACCGGCCTGTCCGCCAACTCGCCTACCAATCGTACGCGCCGCTCGCGCTGCGGAGCTTCGATGCGATCGCGCGGCAGGTCCTCGCCGATCACCACGTGGTTAAAGTTGCGATCACGCATCGTTTGGGGGTTGTGCCGGTCGGAGAGGATAGTATCGCGGTCGCCGTGAGTGCGGCGCATAGGGGGCCGGCGTGGAGGGCGGCGGAGGAGGTGTTGGAACGGTGTAAGGAACGGGCCGAGGTGTGGAAACGGGAGGATTTTGAAGATGAGGTCGAGGAAGGGAAGGAGGGGGTTTGGAGGGATAATAGGGAGGCGGATGGGGAGGGGAGGAGGAAGAAGAGGATTGAATCTGGGGTGGATATGGATACAGCGGCGAAGAAGGGGGAGGAATGAACCGATTGCTTTCAAGAGATCAGATCTCGACAAAAGTATAGCTCCTCTTTCGCAAGCTATTCTGGACGGGTCTCATATCGGTTCCCCTGAAGACTAAGCAGGTTTGGCCATCCATCACCTCTAGAACGACTATCCAATCCACCCAGCACTCCCGATCCCCTCACCCAATCACAGACCTCAACTCCCAGAACATAAGAACAAACAACACCTGAACCTCTCCCTCCTCCTCCTCCTCCTCTCCCTCCTCCCGCCCTCACGCCCGCTCCTCTCCAAAAAATCTCACAGAAATCTACACTCAACCCCCTACGACGCACGCAAGATATGTCTAGTATTCCTCAAAGGCATGGTCTCTATCAACCATGTATGAGAGTCTAGTCCTTGATCTGATGGAAGATGAGTGAATGAGTGAGGAGGTGGGTTCGTGACTAGGAGAAGCGGGTTTGGGATGGGATAGGCTTAAAAATGAGGTGCTGGTGATGAATCGATGGTAGTGAAGAGGGGACAAAAGAAAGAGAAGAGAAGAGAGGGGGAGAGGTGTATGTGTTATGATTGATGAACTGGAATGTTTTCGGATCGAGTTATGAAATGGGGAATTTACGGAGATATGCAGGAATATAGGTCGTTTTGGAAGTGGAAATGATGACGGGGAAAAGAGAGGGAAGAGAGAAAGAAAAGATATATATATCCGTGGTATACGATAATAGATAACAGTTCTCAATCATCACCCATCACCCAACCGCCAACTTACTCCTCCTCCTCAACCCCTCCCCGAAAACAAACAACAACACGGGCGTCGAACACCCGACCCCCACGGCCACGAACCCCAACAGACTATTCCCCCACCCCATGCCCAGCGCCTTGTACATTTCCGGCGCGAAGATCGGAAACCCAAAGCCAGCCAAGCTGCGAAACACGGTGACGCCGGCGATCGCGCTCGCGGCGTAGCGCGTGTACGAATCGACCAGGTAGGCTGTGACGCACTGGAAGATGGCAACGGTGCCGAAGGAGAAGAGAAAGGTGCCGAGGTTGGGGAGGAGCCAGTGGAGGTGGTAGTGGGAGGTCCAGCCGTAGATCAAGAGGCCGAGAGGGGGGAGGATCGAGAAGGCGATGATGACCGGGAGGCGGTATTCGGGTTTGCCGCGGGGGCCGGGTGGGCCAAAGGGGGGGCCGCGAGGTGGGCCGCCAGGAGGACCGGGAAGAGAGACTTGGGATGGTGGGGGTTTGTTGGGTGGAGCACTGGGTGAGTGCGCGCCAGGGGGACCGCTGGTTTCTTTGCTCGGGCTTTTGGTCGCGAGGGGCGGGCCAGAGCCAGGTTTCACTACGGATCCCGGTCCTTGTTGCATGGATGGTGATGAAGCAGCCTGTTTCGCCGTCATGTGTCGGTAAAGCTTGTCTGTAATCTTGCCTGTGATAGGTGCACCGAGGAGGAAGCCTAGACCGAGCGACAAATAGTTCAAGCCGGCGATGCTCTGGGATTCGTGATAGGTTCCGGTCCATAATCTCGGGAACGTGGCGAGGACGAGGTACATCGTTCCATAGGCGTAGGCCATATAAAGGGCCATGACGAAGACAATGGGCTCCGTAAACAGCATTTTGAAAGCCCGCGTTAGAGCCGAGGCGATCGATTTGGCGACAGTCGTGTCTTCTGTCTCGAACTGGGAACGGTAGAAGTCGATACCACTCGATTCTCGTAGCGCTGCAGCTTTACGTTTCAGAAGCACCGGCTCATACGTCTCTTTGAAAAAGACGAAAGATAGGGTGAGTATCAGTGCCGAGGCTGCTGCAGTTGACCAGAACATCCATCTCCATGTCGAGTTTGCTGCGATGAAAGCGCCGATTATTGGGCCGACTGCCGGACCAAGGAACGGGCCCATTGCATATATCATCATAGCGTTGCCTCGCTGATGAGGTAAAAATAAGTCACCAAGAATTGCTCCACCGACAGCGAGAGGAGCAGAGCCACCAAGACCTGCGAGAAAGCGACATGCCATGATCTGTGTTCTGGATTGAGCGAACCCGCATCCGATGGTGAATACGAGGAAGAGAATATGTGCTCCCTGGAGAACGATGACCCGGCCATATAATTCTGAAAGAGGACCAAAGATGGGTGGACCAACCGCAAATGCCAACACTAGAATCGACAGTACCATCTGAATTTCGATATCAGATGTAATGTTTAGATCGCGTGCGATATCCGAAAGCCCAGGTGCCAAGATAGACGAGGAAAGGGGGGAAAGGAAGGTGAAGGCAGCTACACAGGCTATCATCCGCCATTTCTTTTTCGATGACCAGTTTTTTGGGTTGAGAGGGTCATTTGGACCAGTGAAGCTGACCTACTTATATATTAGCCGTATTGAAACCACTGCTACGTAACTACTAAATACCTCGTAAGATCCCGAGCCTGGACTGGGCGGTGTGTGGACAACGCTGATTTCGAGAGAATGTCCCTTTTCGATGTCAACATCCTGATGATCACCCACGATGTCTCCTTTTGTCATCGTGAATGAGTCGTTGTCTGACATGACAGGGCTGCTCGGGCAAGTAGTGTTGTATCCATCTTGACTCCATCGTTTGTCTATCTCTTCTTCAAATTCCTTGATGGTGTCGACCAGGGTTATCTCGGACTGGCCTGACCTATAACGGTGGCGATTTCCAGGAATTAAAGAGGCTCGAGTACCGACGTCGACAGGAGACACACGGTGCGACTCAACTCGTGTGATGTTTCGCGTCGATGCGATATCGATGCTGATGCTCTCCAAGCTTGCAGTCAAGCTAGGCGTTCTGCCATCACGATCAAGGCCACTTCCAGTATTGGCCTGCTGTGAAGCAGGATAAGATAGCACGCTTACTGCATCACCACAGTATGGCCATAATGCACAACAGCGTTGGTCATCGACGGGGAAATCATCAGGAGCATGAAAGTATGGTACTGGTGGTGCAGATTGCCGACGCCGATGGTCATGTTCGGCTTCCTCTTCATAATCAGGAGCAGGAATGTATTCCTGGCTGTCATTGAACGAGACGCTCTTCACTGATCGAGTCGACCTTGTAGATTTTGGCGTCTCCGACATCGTCGTACATGGGCAGGAGTACAAGAATCCCAAGAACTGATCACGACAATGGGCAGCAGGTCCTAAAGGGAAAGATCATGCAAGAGAGGTGCAGAAGCTACGCCATGTATCACCAAGCCATCTTTCAGACATAGAATGATAGACAGATACCTGAACAGAGGAAAATGGTAAACACGATCGGAGGGAGGAGACTGGAAGTCCGCGTCTCAGGCTTATCACGGCGAAATGCAAATCCGGTCATTGTTCGAGACCGCTTCACGGTCAGTATTCAGTATGAGTACAGTTGGCTGATGCTTCTGATGACCATAGCTGCTCCCTTCTGGAGTGGTATACAGGGACATCGATATATACGAAGTCCGTAGCGCGTCGGACATGGTGCCAAGTCTCCGGGTGGTATATCATGGCAGGATGAGTCAGCAGATGAAGTTGGCCGATGCTGGATGAGACGGAGGATTGTGTAGACCGACTGGCCGACCTGCGCACCGTATGCTGATATCCTCAAGGCAATCACAGAGTCATAGAAGCAAGTACAATATTCCAGGTTGATGTCGCCAGTCAAGTCTCGTGGTGGTGTGATCAAGGGCAGTTATGGACACCGACATGACTCGCGCTACGAAGAGACACTTCGATCCTCGTTTGTTGGGGTCGGTCCCAGAGAATTGGGAAAGCTGAAAGTCTGTAACGTTGGCAATGTTTCGGTTCCATCTAGGACCTCTGGTTTGGCCTTTGCACAGTCTTTCCTATTCTGTGTTCCCTTGCATTGGATGAGAGTTGTCTATCGTGAGAGGCAAAAAGGACGGATCCCTTCCTTCTCCCTACATTGTTGACCCTTTCTCCGGAAAACCCACATTCTTAACCCACTCGGCTATCAGAGCGATCTACCTATACAATTGCCGAAGCTGGCCCGGAAGCCATCAAGGGATGCTTTTAGACGTGCATATTTTTGTGATATGCTCTAACTTATCTGTTCCTTCCGCCGCGAGGCCAAGGCACATAGTACACGAATTCATGATCAAGGGTTAAGGGTTGATACGAGATTGTTTCAGTCCCAGAGAGCGTAGTTGAAACGCGGTCGATAGCCTGTAACTATTCGAACATTTCGCGCTGTCGGACCGAAGCGTGAGAGAGCATATCAGTCACGGTGTTGCGAAGGATATTCTTACGCCTAAAATCCTATGGCTGGTCCAGCAATCGTAGACCGAGGTGGGTTCGATGCACCTCTCCGAGTCAGGCAATCGATGAGGAGCCGCACGGTGTCACAATATGCAAGCCACTGATGTTACCCTACGTAAGTCCCATCTGATATAGCTGAATTTCTGAGAGCACATAATAATGTGGATCATAAAGCGTGAGAAGGATAACTTTTCATTCCTCGTACTAACGTTAAAACAGTGGTATCAGATCATGCAAGAAAAAGAGAACCATGATTTCGGTCCATCATATGCATGAGTTCATAGCGTCGTAATTCATATCGTGGTAACATAGTCATCAATGTGGTGATTTGGTAAACCAACCCTTCAGTCTCCGGCTGAACTTGACTTTTCTCTTCCCCGGGAAAGCCGCGATCGACGGCGAGGATGTCATTTTTGATGACCCCGTGCGTTCGTCACGTTCAACGTGGAACCCAATTACCGAGTCCCTGGGGAGAGTCGTAGATTGAGATAGTGAAGACGAGTGTGCTGTAGTCCGACTCGCCCGCTGCGCAGCAGTCGTTGCGTAAGATAATGTGCTGTTCGTTGACCCGTTTGAGTCTCTAGGAGTGTGTTTTCTAGTGGCTGTGTCACTCGATAACCTTGTTTGAGAGGACACTTGTCGTGATCCTGGACGTGAAGTACGATCGGCGGTGAATCGTCGAGAGATCTTCTTTCGTAAAGTACGAGTTGGTTCGTCATCATCCGAATCTGGTTCCCAGCCAGATGTTGCAGGTAGGTCCGCTGGAGAAGATGGCAAAGAAGGAAACGTGGTTGTAAAATCTGGCGAAGGGAGTAGCTGAGAGACAGGCAAGGTCGGTGAGTGCTGCATCGAAATATATGCAGGGTTGTTCTCCACAGATGGACCGTCAAGGTCCAACGGCAACGGAACGATCTTCTTCTCACGGCTCATGGAAGATACCTTTCTGTGCTGTTGCATTCGGCAGTTGAGGCTACGGTTAGGTCCGGACGACATCGTCGACCTTGGAGATATTGTTATCGATGATGAGAGCGACGGCACTGTTGAATCGGTAGAGCTAAATGAGCCTTGGAGAGTAGATGAATACGTCCAGTCAGATGAAGGGGTTGGCGAAACAGCTCTTGAGAGTTGCTCTAGTTGGGACGGCGTTACGGTGCGATTCGTTCGCTTTCTGGTCCTTTGAAGAGGTTGTAGGGGTGTTGGTGGAAGAGGTTTTTCAGGCATGGGCCGGCGTGGCCTCTGTGAATATGGCTTCACAAGATTACACTCCGGGAGTAAAACCGAAGGCTTTCTCGAGACTGAGTCTGAGAGGTGTTCGCCGAACGAAGACTCGGATGGCTGTAGTTCAAAGTAAAAGGCATCGGAAGACATGTGAGTATTCTTGTCCATGGCAAACAAAGCCTCTATAGAAGACTCAAATGCCTGAGCCTCAAATGCAGGAAAAACCTCGACGTCGGAATTACGACCCTTTGATAAGAAGCTGAGATCCTCCTCGAGCACCGGCACCGAGTCCGCTTTAGGCACAGCACGCCTGCACGTATGTCTTGTAGAAGGGAATAAAGAGTACTGAGCCGCCATGGGTTCAGCGAGCCGAACGTGGACGGCGATAAGTGATAAGTAATATAGATGAAGCGAGATTATCTATCGATAGTAGATCAGCGAGATGCACGTACTTATGCGGGTTGTAAACAGGAATTCAATGGCATGTTTATATGTTGACACACGACTCTCCCTCAGCGATGTGTGGTGGGCCCGAGTGGTTCGTGTCATCCCTCGGTCTGGAAACTCTCCCGGGAAAATCGGGGATTTGTGAACGTCGCGCCTGGAGCATCCCAAGGTTAGGGTAGGATGGTCAAGTATGCAAGGGTTGACGGGGTGTTCCATCGGAACAGCCTTCCAGTCTTTCTCCCCCTTCTGTGGCCCTTGGACCCATGAAAAGCTGAGCTGTTCCTCCTTCCGACCGTGCGCGGGTTGTGGAGTAGATGCCCCGAGCGTGCTCCGCGCGAAAGAGATGGTGCATGCCTCGATGCTTCAATTCAGAGCTTTGAACGATCGTCACAGGAGGCTTATGACCGGGCCGGTAGGTGTCAGCTCAGCATGGCTTGCGCTTTCAAGTATAATGACACAAGTGGCTCTCCCCAGCCATATCTGACCCAGCAATATCTACTTGGCACTGAAGGGAGGGAATTGATATTCGAGAGATCAACTTCTGCCAGCTGGACATGCGCTTTGGCATTATTCAGGCACTTTACAAGGAGATTCCAACAGACAGTGTAGGTAGACTTGGCAGTAATGGGCGATCGATGGGTACATGACGAGCCATCTGAAGCCGCGGGAATAGAAAGGAAACCAAAGTGACCATGGATGGAGTGAAGGGGGAACATGTCTGAACGGTTCTGGCCGTCACAGAGTTCCAAGTAGAGACCTTTGGGAAGGGCCTTTTCCTTTCTCTGCAAGAATTGCCTCTCCTGCTCTTCCACCTCGGTAGAAGGTACCGACCTCGTGTACCATATACATCGAGGTTTTGCCGTATAAGTTCACAGAAGGAAAAGAAGCACAGGAATGTCACGCAACCTCTGACGCGCTTGGAGTTTTTAGTAGAAGGTCAAAACATATGCAAAAACGTTGTCCTGACTCGGCGGTCAATTCTAGGCGACTCGGCGACTCTTTGTTTTGGGACACTGGGAGCGAGGAATGTTCAGACTACATTCCATTCCCCATGCCCTACCAACAACATAGCATTCGGAAGACATCAACACTCGGACCGTGCCCAAATATGGATCATCCGCGAGTTTATGTAATCGTAGGTGCCAGTGACTCTTGAAGATGCCCAATGCTGAGGTTGTACCCTCTTGTTGATACTTCGCAATTGCTCATCGATGGCATTACCTCCATTGCGAGCATGATTCTGATACTGCAACAACGTTGATGAGACAAGGGAACATGGCTCTCATTGATAACGAGTGCTGTCCTTGCATCTTGTATTACCTTTGCAGCTCAATGGACGAATGTGCAACTAGGAAAGCGCACCTGGATTCGTGCTTGAACGTTCGTCGGCTGTCGTATGCGGGTAAAACTCAAGAACACTGATGAACTGAACCTCGCTTGTGATACGAGGAGCACGGTATGAAACCAGCAACTGTGAATCAAACCACTGGATCCGCCAGGAAGATATTCTCGGATACTGCCAATGGGAGTGAGGGTGATGATGCTTGAGCGATCAGCACAAGTTTTGCAACCTTCCGGGAAGCGCCCGACTAGCACTGCGGATATCAGTTGGCCTCTTTTTCAGCTCGGCTGTGGGATGTAAGGTTGGCATTAGCCGCGATTCCGATTCGATAGCGACTATGATAAGGGTATCCAGGTACTTGGCTATGATCAAGGGCGTGCTACAAAGGCCAGACTAATAGTCACGATCATCAAGCACAATGGACATGCAGGGGAGAGAGGAGGGCCTCAATGGTAATACGTTTCCTTACATGTCAAGGGTGAGTACCGACAAAGGGGTACCAGCTAGCAAGTACCACTTCTACCTGATCCATTTCGATCAAATGGGAGAAGATGGCCATCCGGCCGTCGAACGATCCATGTTGCCCATCTCATGCAATCCAGAATGCCCCTACGACTGTGTCTCAGGTCGATTGCACCACTTCTCTATCATATCGTAGCAAGCAAAACAGGGACTGGCAAGGGGCAGTTTACGTATCTGCTAGATCGGCAAGTGGTTCCTTTGCCTCTTCGCTTTCCAATACGCAAAAATACGAACCACGGCATTGAACATCGAGTACAGTACGGAGTGCGGGATACAATCGAAGCAGGGCAATCATCGCTCTTCCAGCCTGACTTCGTCTACAGTTGAAGACAATACCTTCCAGAAGGAAGGTCGCCCTTTTCTTACAGTACGTCTTGCCGTCATCTTCATGAGCCTGCGCCGTAAGAAGTGGCAGCACTTAGGAAAGGTAGGCAAGGTATTGTGTTATAGCGAATGAAGAGTGGATGAGCTTGCAGATTGCCAACGCATCAACCGACACGAAAACCAATTTTGGTTCGATTCAATCCGAACTACCCCCCCAGCCTCCATTTTATTAGGGAAAGAAAGATCAGTAAGTAGGAAGTTAGTCGCCTTCAGTTGAATTTTCCCGTTCCCACGAATATTCCGGGGCGATAGCTACATAGATGTTGCGCGGCAAGGTGAACAGGACAGGTACACCAGGATCATAAAACCGGTTCGTACGTACTGATCCAGGCAAAGACGAGCGAAGATTGCTGGATCCTTTTTGTGTCCTTGTCCTTTTTCATCCTCGAGGTCGGATCAGATCAGGATCCTTGCAAACTGAACTGTGGCTTTGACAGCTCTGATCGTGGCGCAGTTAATTGTCCGCGTGAAACCAATTTCTACCCAATGCGACAACACATTTCGCTCCATCGCATTTGGTGCAAACCTCAGGAAACCTGTCATTGGATGTTCTGCTAGGCCGGCTACAGCTTCACACACATCAATTGGGTCTGGATAATAGCTGGACGTTGTCATCGCCCGCTGTCTCCGTTGGTGAGTTGCTCGACAGTCGATCTGGACCTTTCCGCGCGTACTGCTATTTCTTACTCTTTCGTACATCACCACATCACGACATTGTGCCTCACCAAAACTTGGAAGAATGCTGATATTTTCAAGAGATATATTCTCCAGTTCCAGAATGACAATCTTCTTACCAATTTCAAGCAATCAACCACTTGGTCCTTGCGCTGCGCTGCGGTGACAAAGTAAGATTCGTGTTTCCCAACCACCGCGCTTTTTACCGAGCGACAATCAATTGGACCAGCCACAACCTCAACACCCAGCCTCCTCAACGTCAACCCGTGGACCTGGTCAGGGGTTTGCTAGACCGTCGCGACTGAATACTACACTTCTGACATTCCCGCGTCTCTATTCTTCCGCTGCAGATCGACCACACCATTCCATCCTGCAAGCCTGAAGCTACTTCACACCTTTCGCAAGCCATAGGGCAGCTTGCGCTGCAGGGTGATTACGGTTTTGATATTTCTCCGGCGTTTGGGAGACGGTTGCAGCATTGTCTTCTCAAATTCCTTTGGATATTGACGAGTTTTACGAATACTACGACCCTGACGAAGCCTCCGAGCATAGATCTTCTTCCGTTGGTGCATCTTCACTGCGCACACGTCCAACATCACCTCAAAAAGCATTATCGGGTTCGACATCGAGTGCTAGGTCGTTGAGAAGAACACCGAGACTACAGGACTCAGATATCTCGCGCCTGCGGAGGAGCCCAGTGTTCGAACAGAAAGCTGTTGCGCCAAGCGAAAGTCGTCGAAGCCCTGAAATACAGCCACAACAGCCTGCGGCTTTGTCGTCACTTCCTGGGCCTGATGAGGCCGCCGTGAGCGAAGATCTTACGACAACGACAGCTGAAGATTTTCAACAGCTTGTAAGGGAATCGTCCTATTGGCCTGAGCCAAGTCGAGCAGTCTCACGTCGAACCCGCGAGGCCATCCTATTCGCGCTCGAGGCCTTACGGCACGGCAGGGGAAAGGACTACTACGAGCTCACCCCCGACCTCGTGGAGGAAGAAGCCTCAATGGCAGACCTCCTTCGAGGAGGTCAGCCGCCAGGAAGCGCTGCTGCACGAGCACAGAATGGAGGATCCAGGGCAGGGCCCGTGCCTGTATCTACACATCCAGCAGCTGGCGTGAGAACTCCGACAGATGTAATGAGAGCCAGACGTGACAGAGAAGCACGTAAGAAAGCAGAACAAGAAGCCTTGCAGAGACAAAAGGAGGAAGAAGATGAGATGAGGAGAGCACAAGAGCAGGAAGTCGCGACCGGTGCGAGCGCCACAGCTCCTCAAGGAAGATCGGGCGCGAGGTATTCGACGACGGAGCCTCCATATCAGCAAGAGTCTTCGCTCCGAGGGACAGGAAGTCAGGCGCCGATATCTGGTCCTGGGCGGAGACAAGAAAACGTTGGAATACCCACCCAGTCAGGACAGACTCGCCAACGAGCACCATCTGCAGAGCAAGGTCCTCTTCGACCTGTCGCATCTCAACAGCAACAGCAGCAGCCGACTGCTCCATCAACGCGCCATGAACACCAGACAGCCCCAGAAGAAGGTCCCATCAGAGTTCGGGCGCCTAGGCGTACGTCACAACAAGCAAGTGCGGCTCCAAACCCCGCTATCCCTACTGCCACTACGCAGCCTCCAGCAGGTGGGCAATCCTCTGGTCAAAGAAGCGTATTCCCGCATGCATTCGAAAGATGGGAGACGCTGTCTTCCCATTGGGAAGGCTTAACCTCGTATTGGATTAGGCGATTACAAGAGAATAGCAATGAGCTTAGTCGAGAGCCGCTGAACCAACAGATGTCACGTCAAATAACGGATCTGTCAGCCGCTGGCGCCAATTTGTTTCATGCTGTAGTTGAACTCCAACGTCTGCGAGCATCTTCTGAACGTAAATTCCAAAGATGGTTCTTTGAGACTCGGCAGGAGCAAGAACGGGCTGCGGAGGCACAAGCCGAACTCCAGAGACAGCTGCAAGAAGAGCGGCAACAGCGCCAAAGTACGACCAATGCTGTTAGTACGGCTCGAGCCGAACGAGTGAAAGCTGAGGAACTGGTAAAAGAAATGCGGCGGGAACTGCAGATATCTAAAGAAGAGGCTCGGCGGGCTTGGGAAGAGCTAGGTCGACGCGAACAAGAAGAGCGTGACAGAACGATTTCTCTGAGAAATGGAGAACCTACTCTTGTTGGTGGAGTGCAGGTTGTACCTATGATGCAAGGCGCATCTTCAAGGCAGCACAGCACAGTACAGAGACCACCAACAAGAGAAGGGCCTTATGCTGGCGGACCCGGACCAACATCACTGGGGGGCCAAGCACCACCCCGAGGAGGTCAAAGTCGTGTGGAGTCACCAGGAGAGGAACCTAGTGAAGAACAAGGCTATGCCTATGATCCTTCTTCAACATCGACTGCCGAATCAGATCCATTTGAAGGAAGAAGTGCCGGAGCAGACCCCGGATACTTCAGCCGACAGCCTGCTCGGTCGTCCACGACCGCAGTGTCATCTGCGCCATCACCAGCCAGAGGCTATCGTCAGACTGCTGGCGGATCGGAAATGCCCTACTATCAGCAAGGGTCATCAGCCGAGACCTCTATCCATCAACCTCAGACCACGGCAACTTCAAACGGCCAGCACCAGGAGAGTTACGCAGCCGGCACCAGCTCGGAGGGAGGCTATCCCGGCGACGAGGAATATGAGCTAGACTCGCAAGGCAATTACCGCTTGGATTCTCGGGGCCAGCCGATTATCCGTCCATATTCCGTAAACAGCGAGGAATACGAAGCAGAAGAAATGGAACGTGAGCGCGCCTACCGCCAACAATATGCTCCATTCTCGGCGTCTGAGCAAGCTGGTGCATCGTCAGCCTCAGCCGGCCTCTCGACCTCTCGACCTCCCCCATCAGCCTCAACGTACGAACACGAAGATCCCGATATAACCCCAACCTCCGAATCTGCCGATCCCGAATCCTCAGCAGCAGCCGCCGCAGCAGCAGCAGGCAGAGATCCCGGCGTCGACTACTCCGGCCAAGGCTGGGGCGCACCCGGCGCAACCGGCTGGGAACGCATCACACCACGCCACCGACACCCGACGCGATTAAGCGACGTGTTGGAAGAAGACGAACGAAGCCGGAGAACAAGTCCTAGTCGAGGAAGTTTAATAAGTGGTGGAGGAGAACGGGAACGAGGAGGACGGTAGTAAGCAGTAGTAGTCAGTAGCAGTAGTAGTAATAATTGGAAACCGCCGCCGAAAAAGGGGTGGGGGGAAAGAAGAGCCACAAAAGGGAAAGGAAGCATATGGGATTTTTTCTTTTCTTTCGTGGATTTTAGCCATACATGTCATTTTAATGTCTGTCTGTCTGTCTGTCTGTTGATTGGTACAATTGGGGGTGCATCTCCATCCATGGTCTGCTCTGGTCTGGTCTGGTTGTATTGGGTTGGCTTGGGGTTTTGTTCTTTTCTTTATTTTCGTTGATTGATCTGTTTGTCTGTCTACCTACATCCATGTGCGTGCGCTGCGCTGCGCGGTGCTGGCTGTCTGACTAAAGTTTTGAGAGAGGTGTCTAGAGGTAGGTATCTAGATAGGTTCTGTTTTTTGTGTGCGAAGGATGAAAGAAGAGGAGCAAAAAGAGTGAGTGATTGGAGCAGAACAGAACAGAACAGGATAGGATACAAATGGAGTAGAAGAGAATCAAATGATAATAATACCTTACATTTACATCCCCATCGAAATGCAGATCGTTACGCGAGAGAGAGAGAGAGAGAGAGAGTGCTTGTGTGTTAAGTCATTCTTTCAAGAAGGTAGGCTCAAGACATGCTAATAGGCTACAGCTAATTAATTCAACCTCTCATACCGCTCCCGAGCACCATCTCTCGTGCGTTCCAGGAAACTGCCGTAATCACCCTTTGTGTTCCTCTCGGCTTCCACGACAGCATCGCCGACTTTACCACCCTGTGCGCCCAGGCCTACACCGGCTACGTATACATCTTGGGAAAGCGGTGCAGTCATACCCGTTCCGGAAGCGCCGAGACCACCGGCACCGGTCCAGCCCATCTTTCCGAGAAGTGACGCACCCTTGGATTGGGTGGACGTGGTGGGAGGAGATTCTGTTTCGGCAGCAGTCGGCTTTGCAGGTGGTGGTTTCCCGTCTGGATTTCGCTTCTGGACACCGAATGCCTTACGACGTTCGCGGGCTCGGTCGCGGTATTCGGTCGATTGGCCTGGTGGCTGAGCAACATCGTGTTTCTCAAGTTTGCGCAATGCTCTTGAAACGAGTTCTTCGTTCTTGAGATTCACACGGTGCAACCTGCTTAGACGTTCATGGCGATTGACTTCGGGGACTGACTTGAATTGGCGATAGCAGAGATAGCAACACATCCGATCTGGATCTGCATACGACTGGCTTGGTACAAAGGGTCTGTTTTCTCTTTCCTCGGATATCGACTTGCCAAGTCCACCTTCCGCAGGTTTCTGGCCCAGACCATGAAGCTCCGCATGGCGGTTGCTCCAGAACTGGAGGTGTGAAGGAGCAGGCTTCTTGGTGGTATTAGCATTTGCTGCTGCGGCTTCTGCTTTTCTTTTCTTCGATTTCTCGGCTTCTTTAGCCCTAGCAATATCTCCACCGTCTTCCTTACCGACAGCAACAGGCTCTTCCGCCTTAGTGACAATTAATTCTGTGACATATGCCCCTTCATCCCAATAAGCTACCCGGACTGCGGGATTTGCGAGTGGGCTGAATGTGAACCTCTCTTCGATTGCGTTCGGGTCGAGAACAGGTACAAAGACGCCTGTATGAATATAACTCACAAGCACTGGCTTCGAAGCTATCGTAAACTTCTCGAATGAGTTATACCTGACCAAGGCAGCTTGGGCGTCCTTTGAACTCATCAGTACATCAGTCATTTCTTGGAACGAGATCATATCCTACCCCAACTGTAGCAAACTCGGCAAAGCCGAATCTCCAGCTGTCATCCGTCTTACGGTCTCTTACCAAGAGGACACGTCTCAAAGTTCCATCTCGAGCACCCAAATTCGAATCTCCCGTAGTCGAGGCCACTTTGGCGCCTTTCTTCGAAGACTGGGCAGGTTGTGAAGAGTTCGAGGACGGTTTGTAAAGCTTAGCCACGCCTTTCGCGAAAAGCTCCTCGGACACTGAAGGCTCGAGGCCGCGGAATAGGAGGAATTGAGAAGGCACGCTTTCAGGGGCTGCATCGCTATCGCCGTTGTTGACGACCTTTATTTGTGTAGCAGCAAGAGAAACGTCTAAAGAAATAAGCACGGCGACCAACTGGTACCCGGAGCTCTACTCACCATTCTTGAAACCCGAACATCTGAAACAACGGTTTCTAGTCGCAAAGTTGAGTACATTGCACTGCCAGACTCTTCAGCATTGAATTCCAGCCAGATCACTCGGATGACATACGATCATACAGGTCCACTCGCCTTCTACTGGCTCCCGGACAGCGCCACCTTTCTCACGCGTGTAATTTATCCGTACTTTCGCGGCGTCGTCTTCGTTAGCTGAATTTCCAGTACCATATAAATAAAGTAGGCCTTGGTTGCGTTCCACCAATGATCGGGCATCTTGCAAAGATGAGAATCGAAGAAAGCCGAATCCTCGTGAGACTCCTGTTTACATTTAGCGAAAGTCGGGGTGCAGTCAGGGTGATCTGACCTGTCTGGCGGTCACGAATGACCCTAACGTCTTGAAGGTTTTCCACATGATAGTGTTGTACGAGCTCTTGAGAGATCTGGATGGCCACTAGTCTTAGCGCAACTTGCCCATATCACTCATTCTTAGGTAGGGTGCAAGCGAACGTCATCTTCTGCCATATCGACTCTTAATCCTTCCATTATGACTTCTTTGCTAGGAGGGACACCACGACGTGGGGATCGGTCAGATCGTGGACTTCGACTGCGACTCCTGCTAGTTGGGCTTCTGGGAGAGTCGCGATTGCGTCCGCGATAGGCATTACGCCCACGCTTTGGAGACGGTGAGTAATTCCTTCGGTAGTCGTCCCGATCATCATGACCTCTACGATCTCGATTGTCACGTCTGTCGTATCTGTCTGAAGCCGGCCCCCGTGGAGGAGATCTGCCCGCATCTTTGAACAAGGAGAGTTAGCTTAGGCTCCAGATCCATACATCGGCGCTTCGCTCAGATCCAAGCTGCTTTACCGTAAGACGGAGATCTTCTTCTACTAGGTGGGCTATATCTTCGATCTCGGGACCTTGAGCGGGACCTAGGGTCGTCATACATGGCACCATCCTTGTCGCGATAAGGCGCTGAAGAATAATTCGAGTAATGTGGGTTCGAGCTTCTGTCTCCAGAGCCACGGTAAGATGCCATCGTGTTTTCTTACGCTCGCGCTTTTTGATACGTACGATGCGACTATAAAGACAAATGTCGCAGGGAGGCTCAAGCTGGATGAGCGATGAGGAAGGTTAGACGATGTTGCCAAAAGTGGACTAGTGCTTCTTTCCCCCTTTTCGATGAAAGGAGCCAGACACCATCTCGCTTATGCAGTGAGTAGACATGCTCAGTAGAAGTCAATCATCAACTCACAGTGTCCGATCAATGAATCATAGCGTATGGAGAAAGGGTCGAACGGCGATCTTAACGGTTGGTCTCTCACCGGTGACAAGTTCACTTACAGGTCACCGGTGCTTCCTCTTCGTCACAACATACAGCAAGCGAGAAAGGTAGCAGAATTGAATGATTTTCTTGGGAAAATCCATATTTTGAATCTAGAAAGTGATCACACATGTCTTCAGACTACCTTGGAATAATGAAACCCTTGCGAAGTACGCTCCGCTGTGCCTTTCCCTTGTTGTTACGCCCTGACCATCAACCATTAAAGAAAGTCACCATACACACACACACACTTACACACACACACTTACACACACACGCACACTTGGTAGACAATACAAAATAGACTAACAATGAGAAATGAAAGCCATGGTCTTCTCGCTAGATCCGCTGTCATCGGTCGACTGATGTTGCTTCCCACAATCTGAATCCCCCGTGTTTTTAGATCTTGGTGAACGTTCTGCACGCTTGAATCGTATCATGCAAAGGTCCGTACATGTCTTGTCGCTGATATTGCTCTTTGTACTCTGATTACTGTTCAAAGCCGGTGTGGCATATCCGACAGACCATCGTCACTATATTCAAGTCGCTCCTTTTCTCCTTGAAACCCGTCGATTTTGTTCACCATTTCTTCCTGGTTTACCTGCAGTTTCTTGGTCTTCCTAGCTTATCTCTTTTTGAGCTTGTATGCGCCCGCTTCTGCGTCTCTTCTTCTGGGTTTGGTCTGAAAACTTCTCATGAGCCTCAACAGCCATCATCAAGGGCTCTGTTATAGGCCTGGGATCGTCTGCGCCTCTAGTGAACTTTCCGACCGAGATTTGCTTAAAGGTGCTTCCTATGAACTGGCGCATATTCCAATCCATGTTCTTCACCTTTTCAGTTGTGGATTCTTGCGAAGCGATAATGAACTTGAGAAGGCCAGGTTCATCTTTGCAGGAAGCAAGGTGTAATATGTTAAGTGACGGATACCTTGCAGCAATCAGTTGGATAACTGTAATGATAATCCTCAGTTCTTTCAAGAGTTCTTCCCATTTCCCGCCGCGGTGCTTCTTCGGGTCAAATCCTTTTAACAGACTTGTCATATTTGACTCCTTGTGGTCCCAGAGAAGGCTCTTTCGGAGAATCAATGGAATACTCACGGTTGCCAGCCTCGGCATATCGTAATCGTAAAGCAAATTCAGAATTATCGAAAAATAGGACAACGTTGGCTTTGAGGGCCAAAAGTCCAAAGCAGGAACAAGGTTGTGATATCTGCTTCCGGGATCAGATATTGTCAAACTCGTCCTTAGGCATTTTTCTCTTGCATCTTGAGCTTGCTCTATATATTCGAGTTTGAAAACATTGTCGGAGTAGAAAATTGTCTGTGCTTCATGTGACAACGTTTTGCACGTGAGCATGAGGGCCTTTACGGTTTTGCATGTTTCCTTTTCCTTGTAGGCCAATTTGAGGAGGTAACGGAATATCATGAACCGCAACTCTGTCGGCAAGTCAAGAAGAGACACGCAGGGGGGTTTGATAGTCTCTTCCCGACGTACCAGTGGTTGAACCCTATACAAAGTTAGCGACAAAGGTGCCATTGTGTAGCTGATGGAATCATGGACAGAGCAAACTCACACTTCGACAGATTGATGTGACATCACCGGCGGACGCTTGTGTATTCGCAGTTAATAGAGGAAGAAGATCGTTTGATACCGGGTTACGATTGATTGATTCAGCGCCGATATTCTTGCTTCCTTGTCGACAAGATTGTGCGTGTTCATGTATCAATATCAGTTGCGAAGTCGCGCTTGATCTTATGTACCTCAGACTTACCCATAGCTTCACCAATTTTAGACTCCAGTCGCGACACGCCGAACACCCAGACATTTCGGTAGGTCTATACCTGGTGAAGACAAATTACCGAATATGTATGTAGTTGACTTCGGCCTTGAAAATTGCAACATGTGGTCCACAGCAATTCATAACGC
The DNA here is from genome assembly GCA_003868215.1 of Pseudophaeomoniella oleicola. Taxonomy (NCBI): domain Eukaryota; kingdom Fungi; phylum Ascomycota; class Eurotiomycetes; order Phaeomoniellales; family Phaeomoniellaceae; genus Pseudophaeomoniella; species Pseudophaeomoniella oleicola. The sequence goes on along the minus strand of QWDQ01000001.1, from coordinate 1,050,020 downwards.
ATCTTCACGCCTATCACAACCATGGAGCGTAATTTCCATTCGTTATTGAAGATAGTTCGTGATCAACATCAGTCTCAGGACCATTCCAGGAGACTGCAAAAGCCAATAGTCTGCACGGTGGCTGTACATTATCCCGTTCATTTTTCTCAACATTTCGGTCTCCAGTCTTTCGGTACCGCATTGTCCTATCCGTGGGATATCGACAACCCTCCTCAGGATGAAGCGTCCCACCTAGCAAGCTGGTCTTTAGCCACGGATAGAAGAGTAAGCCCTCTGTATTATGAATAGATGGAAGAGCCCTGACGCTTGAGCACCTACTACTCAAACACATCAAGGAGATGCTCAGGACCAGCGCAGTCGTTGCTCAGGGTGATTTAAGTAGCCAGACTTTGTCACAACAGCGTTTTCTTCTGCTCCCTAGACATGGGCTCAGCTAATAAGGTGAGAGGATGCCACTTTTGGTGAGTGTATGTTATCGTATATGTCGCTGCCGCTGTGATTAACGGGAACGTCGGCCCGAACGACTCCACTATGATGTCAACTCTGATATAGTCAAGATGGGCAAACAATTCCATTCAATTGTGCCATCATCGCAATAATATACTTCTAAGTTGGCATCACGCTCTATAAAAAGGCGATATATATCAGGATGGCAAAAGCAGTCGAAGTCACTCGATCTTCGGAGTTGGATGCGAGCACTGGCGGTACAATCACCGATCCTCAATCCCCGTGTCAATCATCCAACCTCAGGAAACTGACGTTTCTCGCACCAGGAGCCACAGAAGGCATGGTCCGTAAAGGAGCCATCGTCGGCAAATCAGACAACATAAGTGCTTCCGGTATATCATCTCAACAATTAGCAAAACTTTGACCGTAACTCTGAAAATTGACTTGCTACCCCTACAGTCATGCTCGCGCAACCGCATTCCAGCTCCGCAGTCCATCATCATGGACCACAAGGTTGGAAAATATTCTCAGGGCTTTGCGGTGATTTTGTCTGACATCAAGGCAACGACAGATACGATCGTCTATGCATCAAGGGGACACGGCACCGTTGTGTTCAATCACGGCAAGGATAGACATGATCTATCACCTGGTGATTTCGCCATAATACCCGCGTATGGAGATTTCATGCCCCTCCTTATTTTCGGGTCCTGGGCTTTTTGCACTGACGATAATTTGCTATAGGTATGCTGAACATCAAGAAGTGAACAATGGAGATGAGGAGGTGGAGTGGATCATCACCAGATCTGGAAGCAAGCCTGAGGTTGTGAACCTTGAGGGTTGGGAAAAGAGTTAAGAGTAGGATTGAAGATTCCTAGCTATGTTAGTATGTTAGTATGTTAGTGTCACGAATCCAAGAGTTATACGATCCAAGGTTGCATTTGTCCAAATTTCCCACGCTCAGCGCAGCCCAGATCCCGATCCCCTTAGACACTCATGGCCGAACGTCTTCTTCCCATCGATGCTGTTGTCTCGATTGAGTGAATAGTCTATCAAAACAAAACAGAAAGGGGGACGCTAATACCAAAAAGGCAATCTCAGACCACACGACACATCCAGAGTTCCTTAATATCCTCAACATCAAAGACGCTTACCTGTATTACTATTTCAGTCTTCGTCATACAGATAAATTAACCCTAAGAAGCAGAATGAATAAATCCCGACAACCCTCGACGCCCCGAATCCTCAGAACGGTAATGCGATGCAGCAACCTTTCTCCGGGAAAGAACTCACACCGTCGCTTATGAGATTCAGAACTAAGTCCCACCAGTTCCCTACACGTAAACTCATACAGCGTTTCGCACCATCAATCCCGTCCGAACCCAGGTCAAGAAATCTGCAATGCATTGTCAGCTGTGGCCTTGGCAGTACAGTAGAGGTTGCGGATCTCTCGGTGTCCGTAGATATGGCTCGTAGATTAGTGAATATCATCGTACCGCCATCTTTCCATGTGGATTCTCTTCATGTTTACGCGAAGTGGTTACGTCCGTTTCGACGTCCCTTCATGAGAAAACTTCCTTCTGTTCTCTGGAATCCTACATGGATCAAGCTGGCACACTTCCTTCCCCTAGTCCTTGGGTTAGTACGTCGACCGTATCCACTTCGTCAGTCACATGGAGAGAAAACATGGCGGTCAAAGTGATAGAGTCCGTTGTGCTTAGGTCTTACGTGGACATTCTCGAGGCTGTTTCTGCCTACGTACAAAGTGTAAGCGAGGATTAGACGGACTGAATCTGCTTCCCTGGCCGTGCTGGGAAAGGCAAAAAATATACTGTGCATTGGGACCGGTGGTGTCATGGAACGCATGGTACCATATCAGGTGGGCCTCAGCCCTAAATATGCACTGTGTGAGTTATCATAGGTTCGAAATAGTCACTGGCTCATGTGCTACACAGAAGTGTCAAGGTCGATGTATATCATGACGTAAGATTCAATTGCTACTCTATGGCCCTAATCCCAAGAAGCTGGCTACTTGAGCCAGATATAACGAGTGTTGATTTGTGTTCTATTCGAAGGTTCGAGTACAGGATTCATTTGCATGCCTCAATTTGGCAAACGCATGTCGATTGCAACCGATACCAGTCCCAAGTTCCCCCTCTCTAGTCTTGGCACCATTCCGTCGATAACATCCATGGTGAAATTGTCGATGTTGAAGGAATCCCTACCATGGCCAGAGCGGATCTGTTCGACCACTTTCTTCTCCTCTGGCGACACCTCAACTCGAGGCCGCAACAGGGCTTTCTCATCTTCTTCTGATTTGATACAGGTAGCCTCGCCGTTCAATTTCAACGTTTTGGTCTCGGCTGTTCGGTCGAATGCCTTGGTGAAGAAGTCCAGCGCTTTCGTGAACTCGGCTTGTGTAAGCTTGTTGGACACATCTGCCGTTCCTTGGATAACTAAGGCCACGTTAGATACCCGCATGCAAGAAGGTTGATCATACTCGAGCTTACCTGGTTTGAAGTATGCGAATGCTCTGTCGAAATTGTCTTCGCCGAAATCACTTAGTACAGGTTCTTCCTGGTTTCGCATCTGTTTGTATGCGCTCAATACAACCAGCAACCACCGTGAATAGCCCTCTCTGATCTTGTTGGTGTGCCATTTGACAGCAGCCGTCTCATCACAATCGCCCTTGATAGCAGCGGCTATGGTTGTTGCAGCTGAAAGAGCCCCTGTGACTGCCAGATGGGCCCCTGAAGAAAAGAACGGATCAATGAAGCATCCAGCATCGCCCACCGTACGCGCATATGGCATGGCATATGTAGATGAGCTGTAAGAATAGTCCGAAGCGGATTTGACTCCTGTGGCGAGCTCGCCTTCGCCAAGGAGTGCAGAAAGGTTGGGAACCAATTTCAAAGATGATAGGTAGAAATCCTTGCTGCTAAGGCCTGACTCAGCCCTTTTCTTGTTCATAAGTTCTTGGTTCATGACGATTCCAACAGATGTAGTATTATCATGGAGAGGAATGAACCATGCCCATCCACTTTCATCTGTGTGACGAATTCGATCAGTTAGTAATTTTCACGCAGGAACTGCCAGTCTAGAGGAAGCCGTAAGCATACCGTGCAGAGCCTCGAAGTAGGGCGCATTCTCTCTTGGCGTTCCAATTCCATATGCTCCTGTATCTTTCCAATATCCCCAATTTGCAACATTCTTCAGACCTTGATTATACACGCGATTCTTCAAATACTTAGTGTTGAGCAGACCGACACGACCACTTGCATCAACAATGTAGTCAAATTTCACCTCCCCGACATGTCCGTCGGACTTTCGTGTGTAAGAAGCGGAGACGGGGCGTCCCAATGCTGAACCTTCGGCATCCAGGCCAGATTGACCGTTTTCATGCGGTGCAGGAGAAAATGCAATTGAGTTTACCTTGACACCATCAAATGTGTTCGCTCCGCACTTAGCTGCGTGTCGGAACAGCAGCTCATCTGCCTCGGAGCGGATAACGTTCCAAGAATAGTTGTCTGGTCCTCCTGCGGCCATGAAATCGGTGAATCCTTCGCGATTCTGTCGGTTCAGTTTGAAGGCTGCGCCAACCTTCTTGATGAAGCCATGTTGATCGAAGGTTGAGTCGAGGTCAATGAACCTCAGGTAGTGGCGTATTGTAGGCAGCATACTCTCCCCAATATGATACCTAGCATATGTTAGGAATCATTTTGGATACACGTGTTCTCTGCCATATTAAATGAAATGGGATCAGAATGTGCAAAAGCTCTTGTCTGCAGACCTCTGTCTACCGCCCAGGTGCTAGGATGTGGTCTGCAAGTTCATTCACAAGGAAGCAGCTTGTAATCTAGCAACACGGAACACCCAGTAGATGACACAGTTTGTGAAGGAAGAATTCCAGATACCCTCCGGGTGGTCTGAGAATAGTAGCAAGGGTGTATAAATCCATACCGAGGGTGAACTTCAGCCTCCAATAGCACAGTATCAATGCCCTCTCGAGCTAGTGCTGCCGCTGTGTATGATCCCCCAGGACCACCGCCTACCACAAGGACAGTACAGTGTTCTGGAATCGGCATCGTTGGGTCTTCTTAGAATTGACAGTTTAACGAGAAGTCAAGCTGGGAGAAGTTTGACAACGGTGGAAATATGAGCTCTTAGAACAATGGGACTGTTAGAGCAGAAAGAACAGGAACCAAAGACTGTGAAGTGATTTATATATCTTCTTGGACTGTACCTTATCTCCATCTTCTTCTCTGCTTCAATCGGTATCCGATTGATGATACCGAGATACAATGCTCTCGGACTGGGGATTAGACGAAGGATCCGTTGGGCTGAATCTTATGCCCTCCTGGACTCGCTTATGCCGCGAACTCTATGGTCCCAAGGGATGATCGATGAAATGGGATATATAGGTCGAAGAAGGTACCCACACAAGAACTGTGGATGGCGTAGAAGAGTGATCCTTCGAAGGAGATGCTGTCCTCTGCTGACATCCTACGTGGACAACAGTGTCCTTGCTGGAACTCGCCGAGTCCGATGGCGTTTCATTTGAATAACCATGAGAATCCAGATGATTGTGCAAACAGGGCCGATAGAGATGTAGACAGCATCTTCTCAAGAGAGAGTAGATAGATTGGCGATGAAAGATGCTGATCAGACTATGGCCATGTTATCACAGTAACGGAGGTTCAAGATGCATAATGCGTCAGTCCAAGGTGCTGAATGAACATTTGATACACGGTGTGAGTCATTCTGCTATAGTAGTGGTAAAATGTGCTTAGAAGTAGATCGAATGCCCAAGCTTATCTCCTGGCGAGAGAGCATATTCGCGTACTAGATTCGAGATCCAACGAGCTCCTGGACGAAGAGCGATACCCAGCAAGTCAAACTCGTAATGTTGTCACTTAGTCAGCCACGGACAAAGGGGGACAAGGCTGCAGAACATGACTCCTCAGATCATTACGATATCAATGGCCAGACTGCTTCGGAGATTTGTGGCGCTTCGCAGCACGCCTTGCTTACTCGTCACCAGTCGTGCACTGGCACGCCGGCCAGCCAATTCAGCACCCCCATCGCCTTTATTAGATTTCCTTTTAGATCTAAGTGCACTCCGTCGTACTTCTCCGCCTGAATGCTCATATTCCACGTGCCCATGTGCTCAACACCAATCTTCTTTGATCCGCCTTGTTCTATTCCTGGCCAACGTTCTCTACAATCTTCGCTCACGCTCTCTTCGAACCACTGCAGCGCTTTGTCGCCCTGTGAGACAATCCATTGGTCAGGTTTCATGGGACCGGCGGCGTTTGGAGTGACCATCAAGCGTGGGAAGAGTGCGTCCTGCGTAGCGAGATAAGGAGCGGCGGATTCCGCTTGCGAGATGATCTCGGTGATCCAATTCACAGTCGAGACCAGATCGAGGTCATTCCAGAGACCATGACCGAGTACAAATGCATACGGTCTGTTGGGTTTAGTCGTGGAGAGTAGAGACCGAAGACGAGCTGTTTCTTCCGAGGGCGGGGGCCACTTCAGCATCATCTCAACTGGTATCAAGATTTTTGGTTAGTAGACGATAGGATTAGAGAAGACAGAGCAGCTCACTGATAAGATCGATCTTTCCTAGGCCGCATGCTACTGAACTGGGATCGTTTAACTCAACATCCGATGTCTTAAATATGCCCTGCACTGAACAAGCTTTAACATTGAATTGCTGGTTACAAAAGCAGTCGTCCCTTTCGTTAGGGTCAGTAGAACCGTTCACCGTCTGCTCGGTTCATCTTACCGTTCCTCCTGGTTGAAGTTCCAATCCGTGACAGCCCCATATCCAAGATCTCGTCGTATCAGCACATTGATCGCGCCTACAATGTGTCTCATCATACTGTCCCCCACCACGATAACTCTTTCGAAACGACTGAGGATTTCACATACCTCCTCCGTCGAATACCACCGCATATCACACCCTCTCGGCATGAATGGAGCGTTCTTTCCAATCCTCCCACCGTTCGAAAACGCCGTGAGAAAGGATCTGCGGTCAGAACATAGTGGCGCAAATGGAGAATGGAGATCAAGACTCGAGATCTGACATTGTGGATGGTCGTGCCATTTGTACGAGGCGAACGTGTCGATTGAATCCGGAGTACGTTCGGTGACCGCTTCAGGTGGTGGGAATGGGCCATGAGTTGTATTGATGATGAGGCTTCGTGTGAGATGACCGAATTCTCGATTGAAATGGCAGTCGTCGCTACGTCGCTGATCAATCGGATATCAATTCTCGGTTATTTTTTCAAGCAGAGGTCTTCAGCGGCTCACCATCCAGTCATCAAATACCCGACCAAGCGAGAACGCGACAATGAGGGAGGTGACAAACAAAAGCTTGCGAAGGGTTATTTTCGGCGTAAACATAGTCATCTGAACAGAGACAGCCGCAGCTGGGAAAAGGGCGACGCCAACCATAGTTTCACCTTCAATCAGTGTCTAGAATATTGAACTGCGAAATTGAAGAGGTCTGTTGAGTTCTGATACTAGAGACAAGTAGTCCTGAAGTGCTCCGATAGTGATGGTGCCCCCGTGATGAAGGAGATTTCTCAAAGTACAGTTCACATAGAACACCAGAATGATAGTACGCATGAGAAGAAACATAATGTGCTCCATGAATAAGAAAGGGTATCATACATATAGATATAAGAATTTAAACGCACACTCAAGTAGTCAGAAATGTTGAGCTTCCCTTTGGAGGCAGAACCTGAACTTGGCCAAACCGATCTTTGAGCAAATGCTTTGTCCTCTCAATCCTTAACTGAATTTGCTCTTGCTCTCGTCGCCACCTCTCTTGCTCAGACTCTGCTTTCTTCCAAGTTCCAAACCAACTTGCTTTCGTGTCTTTGCTGCCCTCTTGACCTTCTTTCCTAGCAGCTTCGGTAGCGAGGCTAGTGACCATCATCTGCCAGTTTAACAGACCAGTCTCTAGACACTCCTCACATTTGCCTTTTCCTTCTCTAGCTGCCTGCTGTTCCATCGCCGCGAGCACGGATTCTGCTCCATCGACAGCATCTCTAGTCCATGAAAGCCCTTCGTCATGAGATGATGTGGCAAACAGAATTTCGCCAACATAGGTCATGATTCCCGTCTGCTCACATGCTTCCTTCAGTGACTGGCTTGGGGGCTCGTCACCAGATGATGGTAGTCGTGGATAACCCGGCCCTCTGATCAATTTAAAGACATCTTCGAAAATGCCTCCGTCTGCATCGACCAGAGATAGCTCCCGCTGAGGCTTCATCATAGGTGCCATGTCTCTTCGAATTTTCATGATCCCCAAGAACAACGGCAACGCCTTTTCCACGCTTCCCGAACGAGCATAATGGACTGCAAGGGCCGTACTTGTCTTAAGCATGTTCTCGGATATCTTCGTCGAATCCTTTGCCACAAATGCACCCTTTCTCATATCTATAACATCACTCAGTTGAGGCAGTTTCATTCCATTGGCAGCAATGTCCATTCCCCATTTCAACACTTCCTCTGCAGTATCATGCAGGCCCTTGAAGTCAAGCCAGTCGGCCCACGCCATCGCAGCATCCGTTTTCATCCGAGTCGTGAGCCCAGTCGTAGTGAGGATCCGTGCATAATAGGTAGCTGGACTGTCGAAAGCCGGAACAGCATCCTCGATGCTCGGTGGCGTGCCCCTCCAATTCTTCGGTATCGATACAGGTTCTGGATTGTCGGGACTCGCCACCATCTCTGGAGGATAGCTTCGGCCTTTACCATCCCTATGTTTGACCCACCCTTCGAGGTTCTCGGCGACTTTCGCTGTACCCATAAGCGCTTCAAAGTATCCTTGCTTCCAAGGCCCACTCTTCGAGCTCACGTCGTATCCAGTCTTTCCCATCCCATCGACAAAAATACCACCTTCCTCCGCCTCCTTCACTCCCTTCGAGTCTGGACCAGTCTCAAGTCTGTTGAGCAGTCCAAGATATCCCTCTCCGAGGAAACCCCAATTGATGGCGCCATGGCGAGTTTCATCGCTCAGTTCCGCCTCCTTGCGATTCCTCATTATCCATCGGCTCCATTGACTCCAGTCCGGCGGTGTAGGATACTCTTGTTCAAGAAGGAGTTGCCTAGCGGACGTTGCAGCCAGGGCGACAAGTGTGATTGCTGGCCAGAAGTAAAGATGAAACCGCAACTGCCATCTCAGAGTCTTTTTCCATCGGGCCTTCCGCTCGGTCGAGATGAGACGATTAATCTGTGTCCGAACAGTGACCTTTCCAAGGCGAGTTGATGCAGAATTATGAAGGAATGGGAGCTGTGGACGAGGATGTGACGAGGACACGAGAAGGAGCTTGTGGCTGTTCTGGGTAAAATGTCTGGGTTTGGGTGGTTGATGTGACAAGCTCGGCGGCCGTAAAGGGCGTAGTAACTGAGGTATCCTGCGAATGGGAAGAACTATGTTTCTCGATACCATCATGCGCAGCTACAAGTAGACGTGTCTGGTTGGCATGAGCTGTTATACTAAGATGTGAATAGGTGAAGGCATATGAGAATTAGCAGACTACGGTACACAGCAAGATCAAGAATTGCAACTTCTCCACGCCAAGAATTTATTGATGTCGGTTTCAGATCGCTCTGCTTCTACACATGATGCAGTCACATTTGAGGTACAGTACTTTGGCACAATATGAATACAGTATAAGTTACATCAAGCAGGCCATAAGATCTTTTCTAGTTTGCATTGGGCAGCAATGTCGCACACCACCTTCTCGGCGTGTGGAGGGTACATCTCAGTTATTGTATGAAGCTACCATCCTGATTGACTATACCACCAAAAGATAACAGTGACTTTTGACGCTACACATTTATTTTCGGGATCGTGAAACAAGCCAGAGACATGTCCGTTGTGGTAATTCTCAGGGAACAATGTTGTTATAAGAGTAGGGCAGTCTTCTGCATTCAATCGCAGCAATTGCGTTCCTAGGAGGACGAGGACGCTTAGGCTGTATTCCCTAACCAGAGCCCGCACAACTGAGGTCTATCTGCCCAGACGAGGTGCGCCACTGACACTAATGCAAGTGTCGGCGGCCCAATAGGTGTAGACAAGGGACAGCAAATCAGCACGTATGCGCCTATTCGGCCGTCACGTCAGCCTTTCCGGTCTGCCTTGCACCTCTTCATGACATCGAAGGTGGCACTGCTTAACTATGTGTTGCCATGTGAATCGAAGGAAAGTTCGACCTTGGTGTAGAAGATTGTCCCTCGAAAAGTACATATTGAAGAGCTCTCACCTCTACCCTTCGCAGTGCATCAGGACTCTGGGGATCTCTGTCGTCACGAAGACCTTGCGCAGGCTCCATGTCAACCCGTCTGACAGACTCTCCATTCGGATCTTTCTGATTTACCCCAACCCCATCCCCCCCCTTTCTTTTTCTTCTATACCGGAATGGATGTTTCGGCCAGCATCATCGGTATCGTTTCCCTTTCTATTCAAGTCACTGGCGTACTGGACAAATTTATTCAAGATTGGAAGGATGTTCCCGCCAATATCCGATCTTTTCGTGAAGAACTGGATTTACACACGCAGTTCTTCAAGAAACTTGAAGTAGTGTGGCGGGATCCGGCCAGCTGCGCAAAATATGTCACGAGTGCAGGCGGTGAAATGGGAGATATAGTGACCTCTTGCAAGGCCGACCTCGACAGGCTTGCTGATATACTCATTATTTCGCCAAAGTGTTCTCTCAGAAAGAAGTCAGAGAGATTGAAGAAAACCCTAAGATCGGATTCCCTCAACCAGTCTATGGCCAAGCTCCATCGCCGTTGCGAGCAGATAAATCAGCTGGTCCTTGTGGATGGATATGCGGCCGCTCTAGAAAGCAGAGCAGAATTGCGTCAAGTCGCTGTCCATCAAAGCAAAGCATATCAGGCCAAGATCTTGCGATGGCTCACCCCTTTCGTGAATACAAAACGCCATGAGGACTTGCTACAGCAGTGCCATCCGGGTACTTGCGATTGGATCTTCGATGACGACGCCTTCCTGGACTGGAGCACTGGATTCTTCAACCCCCCCGATGATGTGATGGTTGGCCTGCCAAGCCCTCGAGTTCTCTGGTATTATGGAATCCGTAAGTCTTCCATTCTTCTCTAGATTTTAACGGCTTATTCGTCGTGTGATTGTTATACATCGGAGACGCAAGTTGAGCTGATCAAAGCGTACAGCTGGCGTTGGCAAGAGTGTCATGATGTAGGAGATCTATCCCAATTTGACGTTCTGATCTGATCTGACGAACAAGTTCAGGTCCCAAGTTGTTCAGTATCTGGAGGCACAAACCACAGACGACGTCGCGGTCCTTTATTTATACTGTGACTACAAGGATCGCGAGCACCAGACGCTTCTGGACCTTGTTTCGAGCCTTCTCAAACAGGCAACGAGCAAGCTTGCAGCCTCTACAGAATTTCCGAGAGAGGTTGTAGACGCATACCAAAGATACGCCGAGGGCGAGTCCGGTCGTCTGAGCTGTGATGAGGCTCAACGGTATCTAAAAGTCCTCCTCAAAGGTTTCCGGCGCTCATTCATCCTGTTGGATGGGCTCGATGAGTGCGTTCATTCCGGCGGTGAATCCAAGATTACGAAACCAAACGAGCTCCTTGAAGCGGTCCAGCAGGTTATAACTACATGCGACGCTACCTGCCGATTGTTCTTGACCTCCCGCGAGAACATCATGATCCGGCACGAGAATATCCTGGCTACCCGGTTGCCTTTGAAGGCACGGGATTCTGACATCCGTTCCTTCGTAGAATCATACATCAGAAGCGATAAATTTGACCTCGCTGATCAGGTCAACGAGAACGATAGTTTGAGGATAGACATTATAGAAAGGATCACTGAGAAGGTCCAAGGCCAGTGAGTCTCTGTTTCTGCACGACATCCTCTGAGTTCTGACGCAAATTGATTTGGTAGATTCTTGCTTGCGTCTTTCCATGTGAAGGACCTTGACGACCAGCCCTCCATCAGGGACCTCAGAGAAAGGCTCGAGGATCTACCAATCAATCATCTTGAACAATATGAACTGACCCTAGAGCGGATCAAAGCTCAGGGGAAGACACGCGGCAAGTCAGGAGCTCTCGGCTTCAAGCTCATGGGCTTCGTGCTTCATGCTTTCCACACTCTCACCGTCCAGGAAATACAGCACGCCCTTGCAGTTCGAAGCGCCGACAAGTTCTTCTCCGCTGAAGGTATCATAGATACTAAAACCATGATCTCACACGCCGCCGGTCTTCTTGTCATCAAGGGTGACAAAGTCGAGTTCGTCCACAACTCTCTCTTTGAATATTTACGCTTCTCGAGTATCTTCGCCGAGGAATTTTCAAAAGTAGAGGAGGACCTCGCTCAAGCTTGCATGACTTACATCTCTCTTCAAGATTTTGCAGAGCCATGTGTAAACCTGCAAGAACGGTATCAGCAATTCCCCTTCCTCAAATACTCGGCTCGATATTTTGGTCGCCACGCCACATCATCTCTGAAACGTAACCCTGACCTCTTGCCCGGCTATTTGAAATTCTTGCAAAGCAATATACCTCTCGGATCTCTGCAAGTGTTTGCGGTGAAGGTCCTACAGATTCCAGTACCCGGCCGAATGGAGACATGGCGAGACAATCTTACTCAACTCCATCTAGCAATCGTTGTTGGTCTTGTTGCAGTGGTACAAGTCATGATAGATCAGGGCGCGGACATTGAAGAAGCAGCTTACAAAAATGAAACACCCTTGCACATGGCAGCGCGCTCGTGCGACTTGCCCGCCACAGAGCTGCTCTTGAATCGCGGCGCTGATGTTACCAAGATCAATTACAGTGGTAAAAATGCGTTGGACATGATTATGAACGAACCCTACTTTCGCGTTCAGCTCAAATTATCAGAGGAGAACTTCCTCGAATGTTTAGTGACATCCCTCTTTTTACGGTTCTTGCACGGCATCATTGAACCTGAGACCGAGATTGAGCGCAAGATTGCTGCGGAGCTGCTCAACGGCAACATGAAGGAGGGCTTGTTGAGAACACTCTCAAGACAGAACACCGACAGGGAGCATAACCGACGAACTACGGAGGTCGTTCTTGCAAGTGACCTGGAAATGAGTGTTAGCGATGAGCAAGCGGAGCTCGCCCACAGGCTAATTGATGCTGAGATAGATCTCAATTGTCAAGGAGCTACTCTAGGCACACCTTTGCAGCTTGCGGTGATCTACAGGCGGAAAGATCTCGTTGAGCATCTACTAGATAAAGGAGCTAATCCATTCCTCGATCATGATCTAGGATACTCTGCACTTGAACTTGCTCAGCAACGGAAAGAGACAGATACCAGCTCTGACATCATTGAACTGATCTCCAAGAAAATGCAGAAAGCTGAAGAACTGGAAGCCGCTGAGCTGAATCAGGCAAAGAAAACCCGTAAGTGACTACTATTCCTTTTCCTCTTACCTGAAGATAGGCCATAACCATGTTTTCTTCAGGTATTGCTGGTCCATTCCAAGCTTCCGAGATCCTCAGGAAATCAAGAGAAACAGCGCTAGAACGGAACCGTCGATTAGTGAGTTATATGCCTAAGTTTGGCACGGATCCAGGCACCGCTCCAGCATTGGTGCTACACTTATGTATCTTCCATCGGCATCAAACGGGAAATTCTGCAGAGGGTGAGTCTTTCGATCACTGTATGCAGCAATCCCAAGCAGATGCTAATCGTTATTTCGTGGCCGTAGATTCAATGCCAGATACCGCCGTCCAAAACGCCAACCTGGAGCAAACGCCCACGGATGATGTCAAACTTGAGACTCCCGGCCTGTCGAACGATGACAGTACACTATCTGAAGAGGAGAGACCTGCGCCTGACACTCCACTTCCGCCTTTTCCTGAACCTGAAGCTTTTCTGGAGTCAGGTCTCGCGTCAATGGGCACTGAGATGGACATGGATTGGAGTCACTAAGCGGTCCAGACTCGTGAGACTCTTTGAACTCGCGCTTCCACATGCGTGTTCAATCTCTAGTAGATAACGGGAATTGGTTGCGATGTTTCTTTTACTGTTCATCGAGCTTCCACGGATAAATGAAACTTCCGTTGTGTGCGGGATGTCTTGGAGTCATAGTCCTACAATTAGGGTCGCGATACGTTTCAACACTGGTGTCGTGGACAGCGCAGAAAGAGGTCTGGATGATCGAGATACCGAGGATCTACGGATGATATGCCTCTTTCCCAGAGTGTTTTCCAGCGCTCCCCACGGGTATAACCTTCCAGTTATTGTTCTGATGGAATTCGCAGGGGTCGGACACTGGAACCGAGCAGAAGAACTTCGGCCGGAAGGCCATGGCTTTGGGAGATCACCGTCGTCGAGGACGAACAGGAGGCAGACTTCGGTATCGGACGATTTGGCGGTAAATCATGGTGAACGTACCGGCAAACAGGCATCTTTCAGACGCCCGGGCATCAAGAAAATTGATATGGTGGATCTTGCTTTGTCGTTAATTTATCATGGGCCTCTGAGAGAACTTGCGCTACACTTTTGTCTTTTCTCTGTTGAAATTTGCAGCTTAAGTTCCAGGCTTTGGTTGCTTTTCAAAAGATTGGAAGTATTTTTGTTTGGTCCTCCCTTTGTAGAAAGTCGTTGAACTCATATGGAGATTCGGGTGTGCAGTCACGAAGATTATCAAGGTTGTTGTTCCTCTTTTCGTTCTCAAATTTGAATCGATCTTGACTACGAACTCATTCCCGGTAGGGAGTGAAAAGGAAAAATAGGTACCTACCTAGGAAGCGAGCGTAACGTAACGTAACGTAACGTCAATCAAACAGCACGCCGACGGGATATCTCAAGTGTCCTAGGCAAGGTAAGAAAGTCATATTGAGTAGTGAGATCGTTGCCGTTTCAGGAAAATTTGCCCCAGTCCAATCTTCCTTGTAGGGACCTGCTCGTCTTTCTTTCGCTGAATTTCTCACAACCTCGTTAAGCATGAAGAAAACCGTCAGTTCTGTTACACGAGCCACAAATGAAGCCTGATCCAGAGCGGAAGTCAATGTAGATATCCTTTCCCCTATATATGTATCTTTTCTTGGGAGCAAAGCAGGAGAAATAGCGGCATTGCCCTAGGGATTGGAGGGTCATAACGTCACAGTCGTATATTGCTACCGCCTGCGTTAGTCCACCGACTGCTCTGTCGAATGGGCTCCTGTTGGCATGAGGTCGTTCTCTGCATCTGGAAATCTTGTAATACCACTCATATCAGATAAGTCCAAGCAGACTGACACTGATTGACCAACTGTAAGTGCAACCGATAAGACATGTTGCGTTGTAATAGTGGTAAGGGTAAATGAGATTGATTGCCTCTTGAACAATAGTTTGACTGCAGTACGCCGATCATACTTGCAAGTAACCCCTGGAACCGCCCTACTGAACTTTGAGCTCCCGTCGTCGCAGAGAGTTGGTCATGAAACATGTTATGAAAATGGTATACAAGCGCTTTAGAGCAGAAAGCGGAATACAAAACGGAAGTGCTGCGTGCCTCAATCCCAGCTGTGCCAAAATTAGTATTCGAAAGGAAGAGTTTGGACAGAAGTCACATACCCCGTATCCTTTTGCCTGACTATCCCACCATGTGATCCGGTCTCCTTTCCCTGTAATCGATATGTAAGCAAGGATAACACAGGACGTCGCAGATAATCTTACAGTTTTCTGACCTTCCACCACTAATCGATCTAGCTGATAGAACTGACTGATGACTGTTTGTCTCTGCAAACAAATCCATATCAGCATTGAGAGGCAAAAAAGAAAACGTCGTAATAGCTTCCAAGTGCCTAATACCAGCATCCAGCTCGAAGTACAGAGCTAGCACGGCGGGCGGAAACACTCCTATAGACGCACCTTCATGATTTGTAACTCCTTGATTGCCTTTTGTATAAATTCTTGGACCATTCTTGGATCCTGTTCGTCCTTGTGCTCTCTGAATGCATCAATCGTCCTTCTCCTTGCGTACTCGCGGAAGTTGTAGTTCGCAAATTGCTTTGACTGCCGTATCATCGATCTGAACAAGCTACGGGTCTGAAATGCATTTTGTGCGCCTGACGCTATCGGCACCGACATGGCTATGGGTGCTGTGTTTGTTGACGGCGTGATATAGCAATATCACAGGATGGTTGAGGGCCAGAAATTCTGTGGCGGGTCGATTTAGCGAATACTTTTCGAAGCGCACAGAACTCTGGAGATGGAAAAGACAGTGGAAAGAGGAGGATACTGTTGTCACACTGTAGAGATCAATCTGAGCCAGGAAATAGACGACATTCGCAAAAGGTGGATGTTGAAAATTGGTAAGATCAGGCAAACGTTCTGAGCGATAAGTTACAGTAGTATTTCCGATGACGCCCTCTGGAATTTCCTGGAGCTCGGATTTGGAGTCGGTCTTAAGAATTTACCGAGCAACGAACTGTCTCTCCAACCTCTCTGTCGTACAATGTGTATAGGTTTATTGTTTGTGACACGCCTCGCCTTGCCTTGCGTGCTTGCTCACTACAGCCTCAAAAATGATGTCTGATGTATAGTTCCATCTTCAACGCTTTGCACAACTCTTCAACAGCGAGTGCGCATCTCCCACAATGGCTGAAGCTATAACAAACATTCCTACTCCTCCAGCTACTCCGCCGGCTCCAACAGCTTCCCCCACGTCGCTGACTACAGTTCCTGTACTATCGACAAGCCCAGTCTCTTCAGATTTGGTCAGTCACATCGACGAATTGTTGGAGACCTATCTTCATAACCTTGACCGATACACAAAACTACGAGAGCAGCTCTCTACACAGCTGTCCAGTGGATTTCTGTCACTTGCGCACGCAAATAGGACGACGACTACAGGGAGACGATATGGAGAAGAATGCTATGACGAGAGGATGAAGGCGGGTCGAAGAGTAAAGCTGGAGGCAGCAATACAGTCAGAGAACGGGGACACTGCTCGCAAGCAGGAATGTCCTGCGCAAAAGGACGACCGATCAGATATCAGTGCGGTAGTAGACAAGTTCGAGGTCATATCCCTATATCCAACCAAGCCCGTAAAACCGAAGAAGTTTGAAGACGACACACAAGCGGATAGCAAGACGTCCACGCCCAACCCTCCTCCAAACCAACCAGATCCTTCATCGCGAAACAGCACCCCCACGGACGGTAAAAGCTCAGAGCCTCCCCAAAAGCCGACACAATCACGAGCCCCCTCCCAGACCCCAGCCCCGAAACTCCGCGACCCAATCCTCCAATTTGGCATCCTCACTCCCCCCTCCCTCCGCCTAGCCCAAACATCTTTCACCACCGCCCTATCCACCACGATCCCCGACCTATTAAACACCAATCGCCGAATGGAATGGCTCGAGCATGAGATCGGACGGATACGAAGCCTTCTCGTCGATAAGGGACAAGAAGAAGAGGAGAATAAGGACGGCGACGACAGTACCGCCGAAAACCCTAGTCACCGTGATGAGAAGGAAAGAAACGATGACACAGACCCCACCACCACCACTACAGATAACAAAGATAATCCGACAACACAATCCTACGCAGAGAAATGGCAAGGCACGACGAGGAAGCTTGGTGATTTATAGTACAAGATTTCGTGGCATAGCGTTGCGGGAGGGGTTTGTAGGTCCTATTTACGTAGACAGAACGGGAATCTCAGCATAGTGTTCCTTGCACTTATAGCAATATCTCACAGATAACTAATTAAGTTAATGCCTGCTTCAGTCAGTTCCAAATAGCAAGTTATCACAAGAACAGTCCAATCCACGAATCTAGGTGGTTTGCAAACATCTGATGTATATTATATATATACCTCTGTATATAATAATAATACTACAACCTTTTTTATTCTCTTTCCACCGGCAGCAGCAGCAAAACAAAATGGATAATTCTAAAATCCTATCCCCATGTGCTTCTATCCTGTCCTGTCCCGTGCTGTCCTTGTCATGCATGTACTAACTATAATATCATATTTCCATTTCAAATCCATCTCCTTTTCATGCCTTCCATCGAATTTTGTTTTTATTTCTATTTTAAATGGATCCTAAGAATCCCTGACTCTCCAACAACAGAACGATTTGATGCACAATGCTGCGAACGGTCTGCTTCTCAACGTCGACGATCAAGTCGGCGTTGTCGGGAGCTTCGTACGGGTCGTCGACGCCCGTGAAGCCGGTAATCTCTCCCTTTCGGGCGCGCGCGTAGATACCGCGCTTGTCGTTCTTTTCGCAGTATTCGAGGCTCGTGGCAACGTGGACGAGGAAGAAGGAACCGTACTGGGAGATGGTTTCACGCGCCTGTTGGCGGGACTTCTCGAAGGGAGCGATCGGGGCGGCAATCACGGCGGCGCCAGCTCTGGTCAGTTCGCCGGCGACAAAGGCAATGCGTTGGATGTTCTTGTGGCGATCTTCGCGGGTGAAACCGAGTTCTGAGGAAAGCTCGTGGCGGACTGTATCACCGAGGAGGAGGGAGACGGATCGACCACCCTGTTGGTTGAGGGTCACTTGCAGGGCACGGGCGATTGAGTCCTTGCCGCTGTTCTGGTAACCGGTCAAGAAGATCGTAAATCCTTGTTTGGCTCGTGGGGGGTTGGACTCTCGGAGAACCTTGACGACCTCAGGGTACGAGAACCACTCTGGGATGTCACCACCGGTACGAAGACGACGGCGGAGTTCAGTGCCAGAAATATCGAGGGTCTTGATACCTGCTGGCACCTGATCTTTGGGACGGTATTCGTCGGTGTCAGGGAGGTATGTCATCTGTTGGAATTCCACAACTTCAATGCCAAGCTCTGAGCGATACTTCTCAACTGCGTGCTGAGCGTCATAAGGACCGTAGAAGTCAACCCCCTTGCTGTTCTTGCCCGGACCAGCGTGGTCACGACCAACGATAAAGTGAGTAGCACCGTGGTTCTTACGGATGATTGCGTGCCAGATCGCCTCACGGGGACCACCCATACGCATGGCTAGACCCAGAAGACCCAAGACAGCCATACCGTTGGGGTAACGAGGCATGAGCGCTTCGTAGACACGGACACGGGTGAAGTGGTCAATGTCACCAGGCTTAGTCAGACCGACAACGGGGTGGATCAAGACGTTGGCTTGACGGGCACGGGCAGCGCGGACAGTCAATTCACGGTGAGCACGGTGCATAGGGTTGCGGGTTTGGAAGGCGACAACTCGGGTCCAGCCGAGTTTCTCAAAGTGAGTGCGCATTTCAGCGGGGGTATAGCGAAGAGATACATAGTCGTAGTGGCTGAGTCTGTTGACGGCTTCCAGCTTACCACCGACGTAGAATTCCTCGGTTTGTTTGTATAGGAATTTGATAGCTGGGTGCTCTGGGTCGCCACCGAACACCTTCTCGGCTTCCTTGTCCTTGTTTGGCTTGTAGACATCGTCGACGGTCAGGATGGCCAGATTGCGGTCATCACGGAAGTCCCGCAGCGTAATGCGTGCTCCGGCCTCGATCTTCTTCGCCTTGATTGTGTCGGGGCTGACATCCAGGCAGATGGGCATGGAGAACAAGGCACCGTCAGCCAAGCGCACATTTTCCACGACGCCATTGTAGTCCTTCTCGTTCATGAAACCTTCCAACGGAGAGAAGCCACCATTGAGGATCAACTCGAGATCGCATAGTTGCCTCTCGGTAAGAGTAACGGCTGGCAGGGTCTCTGCTTCAGCCTCCAATTGATCGTGACGAGGGGCATCGCGAGCGATGAGATCTTTGAGGATCCCACCGTGGGGAGGGTTGGCCATGATGTTCGAGGGTAATCGGTCTTTCGAATAGATTCAGTTGCAAACTTTTGGAAAATGGGATAGAGCGTGGACTTCAGATCGGAACCGCCACAGAGGAAAAAGGGAAGGAGTTGGGCGCAACTTTATGTGTCCAAACAAGTGTAAGGTAACTTAGTATTACAAAGATATTAGAAGACGTGAGTACCAGAAAAGGTAATGGGAAACGGAGTCCGGTAGAGAAGTGGTTTATAATATAAAAGAAAACCAATGCCGACGTAGGCCAAACCCGAATGGCGCAGGGGATGGAGACTTTGGCCGCGGGGATTCTTTGAGGAGTTTTTTTTTAATTGTAGTTTTTATTATTATGAGGAATCGATTGATAGGCAGGAGGGAAGGATACAACAAGGCAATAATCAAGAATAATAATCTGAGTGACCGAATCTATTCTATCGGGGATTAATGTGGCTATGATGTGATGTGTGATTTTTCAACATGGTAATTACTGCGTAGTAAATCTCTTTCTTCGAATAGTCGGAAATCCTTTGCAGAAGAGAGAAAAGAGCGAGAAATCTTTTACCCAAACAGGCACGAGGGGCGGATTGGGAAAAGTAACTTAATTAACGATAACTTGAGTTAGGCAAAGTGAGTTTTTACCTGTTCCTGGCGGAGAATCGTATCACTTTTCAGCGGGCAGCGATCGCGGAAGCCGATCTCTCTTTCCCGTGTAATTAATCAAATCACAGTCTCAGAGAGTCTCACAGTCTCACAATCTCAAGAGTCTCTCCATCGCAAGGCAAGGTCCAGTGACTTGAGACGGACACTGAGACTCTGAATCATTCAATGGATCATCAAGCACTGCCGCATACGTGTGTCGACGGTGTTTACGGCTGCACAGTAATTACGATCATCGTGTTTCAAGATGAGGATCAATCAATATCCTCCTTTTTTCGTCCAGCAGCATCTTAATAGTAGTAATCTTGTGTGCACAGAGCAGTGTTCCATCATTTTACGCGTCACCCTGTCCTTAAGCAATGGCCAAAGCTGAGACAACGACGACAATCATTCATGGGTCACGTTGCATCGTTACAGAACATAGGTAGGTAGGTAAGTTACTTGTAGGTAGTTAATCTATATCTTTCTAGTGATAGTATATAAACACATAAAAATGTCTTTTCCTACTTTTTGCATTGTTACCTCCTGGAGGTATGCCATGAAAGATGCCCTGAATCGCTGTATATGCTGCCAAAGTGCACAAAGAGAGAAGACCGTTCAATTCATCAAATCGCTCAAACGCAGCACACAAGAATGCATCAACGGATGATAAGGAAAACAAGAGAAACGCCTAGTGGCCTCGTCCATCAGTCACCGCAAGTCACCAACGACGGTCATGACTGCAGCGATGCCTGATCCATTGCCTGCGCCAGTTGCTCTTGTTGTTCCTTTTCTTGTTGAGCTTTCAAATACTGCGCAAATTTCGACCGAGGGTTGTGGATGCCACATTCGGTCTTTTCTTGACCCTTCCAGCGACCCGATCGCTCATCTTCTCCCTCCTTGACCGGAGAGGTCGAGTGCCAATCACCCACGCTCTTGTAGCCCCGGTCAAGCAACTCGTTATAGGGGACGTTGTTGACCTTGATATACTCTTGGACTTGTTTGAAAGACCAATTGGCCAATGGGTTGATCTTAATGAGACCGGCTTCATCGACCTCGATGATGTCCAGATCACCGCGTTTGCCACCTTGCGATCTTCTGCGACCGGTAAGGACAGCATCCACGTTCAGCTCTCGGTAGGCTCGTTCGGCAGGCTCTACTTTGGCCACCCAGTCGTACAGCTTCTCGTCTGTCTCCCACAATCGTTGGCCATACTTGGCGGTGAAGTCTTCTACTGTCTCACAACCCGACGGCTTGAAGACATGAACTGTGACGTTCGGGTATTGCTTTCGGACTCGGTCGACCAGTGCCAAGGTCTCTGAGAAGTGGTGGAGAGTGTCGAGGAAGACAAGATCGACAACTTGTGGTCGGGGAACGTTGAGCTTGGATAGCATATCCAAAGTGACCAAGCCGGTCAAACCAAATGCGGTGGTCTGGAAGAGGTTTGGTAGCGTAGTCACGCACCACCTCAGCACATCTTGAGGTTCGAGGAATTGTAATTGGCGGTTGAGGAATTGCAGGTGAGGCTTTGTGAAGTAGACTTGAGGCATCTCGGCCTCACTCGAGGCGCCGCTCGAGTAACCTGAATCTGTGCCTTTGATACCCATGATGTCCTCCTCTTGGTAGTATGGCTTCGTTCTTGCAGGCATAACCTGGGACTGTCGAAGAATGAAAGGCGGGGTATAAGTGGTGTTCGCGTTGAGATGCAGTTGAGATCAATGCAATGAAATGGGATGTCTATACTGGGACAATAATCTATCGGGACCAGGCTTAAGACAATGAGATATAGAAGAAAGAAAGGTAGAGTAGCTGAGATTGAAAGAAGTAATATAGCAATTGCGCTTAGAAATCTAGTATAAGCAGCAGAAAGGCAATGGAGAGCGTCCAGACATTCCACTTGACTTAGGTGCAATCGCATCATGATTAATCTTTCTTGCCCATCGCATTATTCCCGTTAGTTCCCTCCATTTCGCCGTGTAGTGGGCCAAAAGGACCGTAGTATGGTGATGGTGACCAAGCACGCAGGGTTGAATCTACCGTTGACAGCAATTTTGGGCGGTGATTGTTAAGAAAACACAATTTGATATGCTCTCAATCACGCAATCCGCGCTAATGATGAGATTTTTCTCGCCCGCTTTTGCCTCTCTGGCACTAATCCTGAATAGGCAATTTAACTGAGCCAATCAGAATCTCATTTCACTTTCCTTCCTCTTTCTTGTCGGTCGTCCGATATGCATCCATCACTTCACTCGGATCTCTGCCTCCCTTTCATCCAGGGTTGTCGATGTGGTGGCATGTTCAGGAATTAGGTACACATGTAGACATTAGACATAAGAAAGACTGTACTCTCTCTACTACGTAGTATCTTGTATATCTCACGGCACTTACATATCTAGGGACTGTTCATGCTACTACTATGGTATATGCTACTATAAAAGGTAGTACTGCAACGACGATCATGATGTGAAAGAGGGATTCATGCATTGTCAAAGATACATCTGCAGGTTCCAACGTCGTATGCAAGATGCAACGATGATCTCCTGTCAGGACCGCTGTTCGACTTCTTCTAGAAGGAATGTCCAAAGAGCCCCTGTCTCTCTGTTTCTCTTTTCTGTCTTTCTCTGGCCCTCGAGGTCATGCGACAGATACCCTGATAGGGCAGGGCATCCCAATTCGCATCTTCGATCGATCAAGCAACGGATTCATCATCGAAAACCGGCTTTTGTCGGTACCTGATCGTACTACGTAGTATGATCAAAGAGTTGCTTCTACCGTCTACCTCATCATGATTACCGTATGCATCCCTTGCCAAGGTACATTATGGCATTCATTGAATCATTGAATCATGCGTCGATGAGCTTTGAATGGAGAAGAATGGCGTGCTTTGGACCCTGATCGCATCTAAATTAGATATTTCCCTGACATCATGATCACGTGAATATCCTCCCCAGGGGACCATCCCGACTTGCCGGCACTATTCTTCTTTTGTGTTATTCTTATCGGATCCTTATCGAATGCCGGAATCGGCTCAACCTTTCACCCTTCTCCAACCCCGCCAAGTTTTGCTCACATGCGAGAGGTCGTAAGTTATATGATAATCGTCAGCACAAATCGAGAAAATGTTCCTTACTCGGAAAATATAATTTGTTGAAGCATTGAACCTTCTGTCTTTTTTACCCCGCCATTCGTTTTGTTCCCTTCTGTGTTCAGGGTCTGTCAAGCGAGAGACTTCAAGTGCCTACCCCTGTTTTTCTCTGCCATACCAAAACTACTACGTACCTCGAATTTGTGGATCAGCAACGTTCGATCCGAACGTCAATCCTTGATAGTCTCGTCGGGATCGAAAACCCGAACATCGATCAAGATGTCTTCTTCCGATTCGCCAGCTAAGTCTAGAAGGCCTACTCTTCGTTCAGACTCTTTTCATGGCGGATCGTACCTCAAGGATCACGAACAGTATAAACCAATCCAGAACAACAATGTGGGCGGTTCCATTGACAGCATTCTCGAAGACCAGCAGTCGTCAACGACCCTGCCTATACGAAACAAGTCTATCAGCCCTATGAGCTCAATTCATTCCCTCAATCCAGCCCCTTCCCCACCGAGTCAATCGCTTGTCCGAGAAAGTGGTATCAATCATTCTCTGTCACATCAAAATTGTCAACAGCTTCCGACCAGTCCTCAAAAGCTTGTAGCAACCATTTTCTACAATTCCTCCAAACCCGTCCACCCACACATCCATCCCGACAGCTCTCCCCATGTCGACCCCTCCGATAAGCTGCCCATCCCCTCTCTTGCTATAGGCTCAGCGCCAACAGAAGACCTCTCAAAATACCCTCTAGAACCTCCCGCTCCCGATCCAGAACCTCTCGATCATCTCTATGGTCCTTATGTGTCCCAACTCTGTCTGACCCACTTCCTTTCTGTTCTCGACTCTTTCCCTCTCCCTCAAGGCACAGCCCTCTCTTCGTCTCACCGCTGCCTCTCACCCGATGCTGATGCACCTCGCATAATGGAAGTAACCTTCTCTCCTGCTCCTAACCCATCTCTTCTCTCCTTCTCGGAACTCACCAAACACGAGGCCATATATCGATTCGAGCGAGAATGGAACGTGGAGGTTATTCTTCAGCGTGACAATGTCTTCCGCCGTCACAAACGCCTCGTAGTCTTCGACATGGATTCGACCCTGATCCAACAGGAAGTGATCGATGAGATCGCCGCCTTCATCGGTGTCCAGAAAGAAGTATCGGCAATCACCAAACGAGCCATGGACGGTGAACTCGACTTCTCCTCTTCACTCAAAGCTCGCGTCTCCCTTCTCAAGGGTGTCCCCGCAGATGTTTTTGAGAGGCTCAAGTCTCGCATCGTCATAACCCCTGGCGCCATCGAACTATGTCGAGTTCTCAAACGTCTTGGGTATACTATGGCTGTCGCTTCGGGTGGGTTTAAACCTCTCGCTGATTGGCTTGCCGGTATTCTGGGCATCGATTACGCCTTTGCGAACCACCTCGTGGTAGACCCGGAATCCAACACTCTCACCGGAGAACTCGACCCTACCAAACCAATCGTGCATGCGGAATACAAACGAAGTCTCCTCCTCAAGCTCGCAAAAGATCATGGTATCCCACTTTCTCAGACCATGGCCGTCGGTGATGGAGCAAACGATATCCCGATGCTGAAGACCGCAGGGTTAGGCGTAGCCTGGAGGGCCAAAGCGAAGGTCCAAATGGAAGCCCCTGCCCGGTTGAACGTTGGGGGTTCATTGCTAGATCTAGTCTATCTTCTGGGTCTGACGAAGACTGAAGTCGATGACCTGCTATCAATCGAGTAAGTGGTATAGGACGCAACGTCTTTATTATGCCTCGTATGTATGTGTTTTGGCACAGGTCTCGGAGATCGAAATGTGAGGGGAACCTACAATGCAGGAGCTGGAACCAAAATGAGTGCCTGGATTTGTAAAGACAGGATGATCCGGGTCGACCGGTCGGCCAGTCACTCGGACAGTGTTATACCGATGCTATAACCCTATACGTACCATATACCTAGATATGCATACCTAAACGTTGAAAATCTCGCGAGGTGGAATGCAATAGAGCAGAATCCATCCAGTCTATGTATTCTCCTGACCCCCACTTACCTATACAAAGACCTACCTATGTACCTCCCCACCCAGCTTGTTACCCACCTACCTTACCTACAACCAACCCCCGTCCCTTATTCCAAATTCCCACCCCATTCATCATTCTTTCCTTCAACCCGTGACGCTGCCGAACGGCACCCACCGATCCCTCGCAACGTGCGACAAGACGAGAAATAGATAGGATCAGACAACAAACGTTGATGTGAATTTAGATGGTACCTTATCTGATAGGTGGTATGTCAAATCAGGAGGTGGGGGGTTTTGGTTGATATGTTGAACTGCGGAGAAACTGGGTTACAGTACCCTGAGCATGCAAGTTATTACACCTCTTGTCAGATTATCATGCAAGACAATACAGTAATAACGGTTTTTACTTAATTGCAGACCGTCTCAAGTGTTCTGTGTTTGATTTCTTTTGGTGCAGTGTTTTTAGGAACATCATGGCTCCATTTGTGAAGATGGTCACTTTACGTACTCCGGACATGCAGCTAAACACTGCTCGTGAGACATTAGCTTGCATGTGTCGGCAAGTGAGAGATGCGCTCTCTGATTCGTCAATGCAGATATCTCAAGCGAGGTCTTGGGATTGGTTGATATGGGCATCACATTTTAGTGTGATTTGACCATCAGGCTGAGCGTGGTTCACACTTTCTTTACACGGTATGATGCGCCTTTTTGAATGTGGACTTGTCAGCCATCGTGTTATGACTGAGTCTCATGGAGCATCGATGGTACCATAGAGATGGATGCACCGGCTTCTTCTCGAATCGACACTCCAGCGGTCATGACTGCCGAGCGCTACACCGTCGCGCTAGTCTACGTCAAGCCGGTTGAGCTACATGCTATCACGGCTATGCTGGATGAGGAGTTCGAGTCCATCCGACCACATGAGTCCGATTTGAACGAATATATCCTCGGCCGCATTGGGAGACATCTAGTGGTAATAGCTGGGCCTCCTAGGGGGGAACAAGGAAAAGTTGCTATCGCGAGCGTTGTATCCAAAGTTCGTGCATCTTTCAGTGGTGTTAGATTTGCGCTGTTAGTAGGGATCGGTGGCGGTGTACCACACCTTCCTAAACACGATGTGCGTCTTGGAGACGTTGTCGTGGGAGCACCGGAATATGGGCCTGCAGTGGTACAGTACGACCTAGGCAAACAAACCGACGACGACATACACGTTACAAGGACACTTAACAAGCCATCCAAGACCTTGCTTACGGTGGTGAACATCGTTGAGGATAAGATGCTGCGGCGCAGGCAAGGGCAATCCAGCTTCTTTCAAGAACACCTTCGGCGGTTCGAGCAATTTCCTCGCCTCAGGAGAGACTACTCTCATCCTGGGAGTCAAGATCGTTTGTTCCATGCGGAGTTCTCGCACCAAAATGGAGACTGCGCAACGCATGACAGGCGCTTCGAGGTTCCGAGGCATCCTCGTGAAGCTGGTGAGGAGATTCAAGTCCATTACGGCACCATCCTCTCGGGGGATAGCGTGATGAAATCCGCTAAAAGGAGAGATTTGATCAGCAATCGGTACTATGAGGCGTTGTGCTTTGAAATGGAAGCAGCAGGTCTGGTAGAAGAAATTCCTACGCTCGTTGTACGCGGGATTTGCGATTATGCAGATACACACAAGAACAAGGAATGGCAGAGCTTTGCCTCAGCCACAGCTGCATCATATGCTCGGGAAGTGCTCCTGATTGCATCACCAAGGCAGGTCATCGACGCCGATTCACTAGAGAACAAGCTTGCAACAGGCTGTGCTTCTGAACGACCGCTCAACACTCAGTCTGCTGAAGAGCAGCGTCGAGCCGTCGAGATTGAAGGTATGTCGGAGCCTATGGACAAAGTCAACTTCAACGCTAAGAGGCCTGTCTAGAAACTTTTCGAAGTCTTGATTTCAAAGAGAGATTCGTTCGGCAGCAACAGCTTGCAAGTCTCCAAACAATCGACCAAAGCTTCGCGTGGCTGTGGACATCAGACTTCACGACATGGCTTCGGAGCGAGACGGACGGAGATGATATTTTCTGGGTAAATGGGAAACCAGCCTCTGGAAAGAGTACCATGATGAATCACATCGCTAGCTCTCCGCAGACCCAGCAATATTTGCGATCGAGTATTGATGATCACTGGCATATCATCGGCTTCTTTTTCGACTTCAGGGCAGGAGAGACTATTGCCAACAGCTTCGAAGGATTATTACGCGCTCTGCTTGTCCAACTAGTGGAGAAAATTCCACGGCTGTTGAAAGATATGCCACTATACCAAGCGCTGTTCCGAAAAGTATCAGAGACAAACGGACTGTTACCAAATCCCGTGCAAAGGCAAAATCCGGATGTCTCTACTGCAGATCTTATGCGCGAGATTCTCAGTGCCATCGACCAATCCCGCCAGCCTCTGCTTGTACTTCTGGATGGTCTGGATGAATACGAAGGAAACAAATTTGAGCTCGTGGACTTCATACGTGAGCTCAACAAGAATGGTCGGGTCAAAGTCTGTCTAGCGAGCCGCCCGGAACCGCCGTTTCCAGATGCTTTTAGGTGTGCATCTAGCTTGAGAATGCATGAGCTCAATTACGAGGGTATTGAGGTCTTTATCCAGCACCATTTTACGAATATTTTCTCACGACCGAGTGAGAGAGAACAACAATTTCTTGATACCCTGATTTCGCAAATTGCGCACAGAGCTGAAGGTGTGTTTCTATGGGCCCGCTTCGCCACCTTTGAAATACTCGAGGGTCTAGGACAGGGGGAAAGTCCTGAGTCAAGCTATCTTCTCCGGCGGCTTGAAAGGGTACCCAGGGAACTCACTGAGATCTACCGTCGGATCTTTCATCGTGCCAGTGAGACCATGCGCCAGAGAGCTGCGCTTGTTTTGCTACTGTTACGTTTTGCGCGAGAGACCTTGATCATCGACACGTTGCAGGAAGCTGTTAAGATGATTTTGGAGACGGAGTCATTTCTACAATTTCCAGCCCATGCTTTTGAAGGATGTGGCGCATATGATAACTCTCTTGGCTCGTTTGAAAAGCTTGTGCTGGCAGCAACGGGAGGCACAGTCGACACATATGAAGCGCGAGTTCGTTGGCCGGAACTGAAGGGCTTTCAGTACCCTTCCGTTGTTGTATTAGTTCGCGTGGCCCATCGAACTCTTCTGACATTCCTTGACAGTGAAGGTTGGGCATTGCTGATGGGAGGTGGAAGCTCTGCTCCCGGGTTGGGCCATGAACTGTGGCTTCGAAGCTGTATCAGGAAGCTGTCGACAAAATCTGCTGAGATGAGTGTTATATGGCACGCCCAATCGATGAGTACAGACAAATCAGACTTTTGGTACCCCTTCCCAGCGAAAGCGCAACAGTCCGATCGGTCAGAGACCGAAGTGGCAGAGCTCGATGATTCCATTTGTATCTTGAACAACACGGTCCGCTCTCGAGATCAACAGGTCATTATCTATGCAGCTACACATATGCTAGAGCACGCTAGGTGTTTCGAAATCTACTCCAACAAATCATCTTATTCACTTATCCGTCCAGACGACATGACAGAATACATGCAACTACATGTGAAATGTCTAGGTGGATGCTATTGTAATCTTATCATGCCGCCCACAATCATTGGCTTGGCCATCTGTCACGAGTTGCAGAATTGCGTTGCTGAATACATGGAAGGATCAACAGCGGTAGTTCCATCACTATGTGAAATCTCGGCGGCAAATGGACCCCATCAAACGGTGAATGAGGTCAATCATACACATCTGAAAGACATTGCCATTATGAGTGCCTGTATCTCCACCCTCCTGGAAAGGCTGGAAACGAAGAATGTCAATCTCGTTCTTCGGTTGGCTATTCTGGAAACGATCAGTGAATACGAATCCGCGATCACAGATAATCAACTTATCGCGGCCATATCATCGGGGGGGCCACAGCTACTCCGACTCTTGCTGAGAGATCGTCCGCTTCCTTCCAGGCTCAAGTGGTCCTCAGATGAAGATTTCGATCATTTCGTCAGAGCTACACTTCCACCAGGTTCCGAGTCCCTCGAGCATAATGCTTCCTATGGCCCGCTCTATCTCCTGCCCCGCTGTCTCTGCCACACGATTATGTTCATAGAAGAGACTTTGGAAGCGAAGATTGATTTACTCCTGAACGAAGGGGAGCAAGATATCAACGGACAATGTGGCCCGAATGGCTGTGGGACAGTCTGTCACGGTGCCATTGATCGGTTGCCATATCTTTTTGGTAGAGTTTTCGTTGACTTCGTCAATCTCTTTGTCAAATATGGTTTCAACATCAATGAAAGGGCAAGGAAAGACGAGCTTCCAGGTCAAACTCCTAGATCTCGGAGACGTTCACTTATGCAGAACACAAATGGTCTGGAATTTGCATGGATGAGACTCCATAAGTATCTCCAGCACAAATCTTCTTGCAAAGATTCTCCACCTAGCGTCCTCTCTATGTCGCGGTTTCAACAAGCCATCCAGCATTTGATTGATCTAGGCGGTGTCGTGGAAAAGGTGGATCCTAATGGCTTGGTTCCTGATAAAGCACGATTACTGGGGTTTTGTGAGAAAGTATTCGATGAAACAAATGATTATGAAGTGGATGTTTATACTTCTGAGTTGGTGAGATATTATCTGGAGGGCCCGAGAAAGAAGGATTCCGGTGATGACGGTGGGCTCGCCTCCGAGCCAGAGGATGTTGTCGGCTTTATGTCTTCCGATAAGAGCAGTTCCGGGCCTGAGGATGAGATCGACGAGGAGGACGATCAGTGTCATAAATCTGAGCATGCGAATGAGGAAACCAACGGTTCTGATCGTGAAGACGAACATGGCCTCTCTCCTCCTCCTCCTCCTCCTCATCTCGAAGACCTCCACGACCACACCGGAAGACTCGAATCAGAACTAAACCTATTCGACTGACTGAACCTATATCTCCACCACCTTCTATACTAATATCTCTAGTATCTCAACGAAGTTACGAATTTACGACTATTCACAAACCCATCTGTTTTCTGCTTCCTTCCTTCTTCCTTCTTCCTTCCTTCCTACATCCCAAATTTTCCAACCCTTGCCCCCTCAAAAAAAAGGACCATCCATACATACCTAGCTAGACCCTACCTATATTACTTGCGCTTACGCTTAGATAATCCGAGAACCCAAACAAACGGGACCTACATGTCTTCTGTGTATCTCCCTATGAGAGTCCTCGAGTCCTCCAGTCTTAATTATCTTGTCTCTACTAAATCTGACATTGTGATATGCCAAAGCAACTATCCTATATACCTACCTTACGTAGGTACCTGTCAACCAAAAAAAAAATTTATTTCATCTGTCGCGAGCGAATTTACAAAAT
This sequence comes from Pseudophaeomoniella oleicola, assembly GCA_003868215.1. NCBI lineage: Eukaryota > Fungi > Ascomycota > Eurotiomycetes > Phaeomoniellales > Phaeomoniellaceae > Pseudophaeomoniella > Pseudophaeomoniella oleicola. Next base: position 1,019,679 of record QWDQ01000001.1, on the reverse strand, counting down.
GCGACCATGTATAACTTATTCATGAACTACTAATTACAGTAACCATTGAGGTATGTAACGTAGGTACATATCGACCTTGGTACATGGATACAAATCGGAATGTTCGGAGACAAATAACGAGCACAATATCTGCGGAGATAAGTAAGTCTAATAATATTATTTCAGACCGGTGGTACTACCTAATACCTCGAAAAATCCTACCGACACAACTTTACAGACTGTCACACCAGATAAAGACTTATAATAAGCACTGCGATATAATATCATACTACTTTACTTGTCGAATGCTTGCTATTCTCGTGAATGCTCCAACCTAACAGCCAAGGGCTCATATTCATACTACACGGATCGTATCCATGTCATGCATCAGTAGCACCAACGTCAACCTCGATGGTTTCGATCCCTTGATCTTCAATCTGACCACCATCACGTCCGACCTCTTCTGCTCCCCTCACTTCCGCTTCCTTCATGTCGTGTATTTCATCCGCATCGGCATCAAACGCATCTTGTACATCCATCGGTTCACTGCCACCATACTCGCTCCTGTCATCCTCCATTCCCGCGATCTCATCTTCGCTGACTCTATAGGTATCCTCTGCCACGATCTCCTCCAAGGCTCTCCTTTTGTCCTTTTCCCCTCCCGCGTCTGCAGTCATTCTGTGAGAGCTGGCTGGTCGCGGAATGACGTCCTCGTCATAGTAACTCGGACATCGCCTCCTCTTGATCGGGCTTACGCGAAACCCATAACGTTTCTTTCCAGAGCTATCTCCCTTCCTGAAAGGGGTCACATTCGGACTCAGTCTCGCCAGCTCTGAAACCTGGCTACGTATGTCGACATGTTCACCTTGATCAGATTTTAGAGGGGTCGAACTCTCTGGCTGTATGTAGGGCATGTCCGAGTACTGCTCGCTACCATCGTACCAAGATTGTGGACGTAACTGTGTGGGTCCATGCGCCTCTGCAGATGGTCCTGGATCATCGGAATCAACGTCCACCATGCCATTTCCTACGACCATCTGACTATGCTCTACTTGAGATGGCGATACCTCGGCTTCGTTCACAGCATTATATGCATCGTCATCTTCGGCAATTTCAAATGATGAACCCCAGTATCTGGGACCATCACGGGATGGCGGCATCAAATCTCTATTCCTCTGCTTCTTCCGACGAGGTGGCAAAGCATGATGGTTGCTAGGCCTAGGAGGACTGCTGAGAAATCCAGGTCTGTTATCATAGATTGGCGCACGAGATCTTGCAGCGGTATCCTGGCCTGTGAGACTATACAGCTGATCTTGATCTGCCCACGACCCCTGTGAATCACTTGCCGCCGACTCAGACTCGTCCATGTTGTACAGTCCGGAGCGAAGTTGGGCGAACGTTTGCAGAGGAGACGGAGTTCGTGAGGCAGTCCTTGTGTATGGCGAGTTGAGTGAAGGATAATATTTCGAGATTCCATTGATGGGTTGTCGTCGAAACCTTCCGACGTTACTTTCGAAGTTAGTCATATAGTTAAATTGACCCATTCCAGGAGGGGGTGTTGGTGGAAACCTCTGGATTGGGAGGGGGCTCCCAGAGGAATCTACCCTTTTGATAGGCGGAGGTGCTAGGTTAGATTTGCCACCGGTGCACAAGGCCTCCGAAGTTTTGGCAGGCCAACGCCGTTCATGTCGGATGGGCGGTGAACTCGATCGAAACGGTTCATGCGATGTAAGTAGACGCATCGGCGGACTCAGAAGGAGCCTTGAAGGGCGGGATGGCCTGATTGGTGGTTGATATAGAAGTCGAGGTGTTGAATTTGATCCATCGTTCTCCTTATTGCTAACAGTGCGTTGTCCAGAGTAACCCCTCTTGCGCTTAGCCGATTCAGCTGCTGCTTTAGCCGTTCGAGAGAGGTATATTGGTGCCTTGATTGGACTTGGCTGTGTGGGCGCAACCATACGAGAAGGCTTAATTCGTCTCGCAGGATCACTGGCCCGCGGTCGTGGTGAATCGTCCAGAATGTCATGAAGCCAAGCATCGACCTGGGAGACTCCCATCCTGCTCATCGATCGCTCCAGTTCCGTCGACTGCATGGGACGAGCGAGTGGGATGCCATAGCTTGCAGTCAACAGGGGTTCATCGCCATCGCTATCTGAGAAGGACCCCGATGTGGACAACTTCTTGATAGTATCCGAATCTGGGAGAGGCGGGAGGTCATCCATCTCAACGTCATCATCTTCGTGTGATGTAGGACCACTGTTGCCAAACAGCCCAGCTTCAGCAGTCGGCACATCTATGGCATCTGAGGATGGCATCATTGGAAGGTAGGGAGAGTAATCATCGTCGGGGAACGGCTCGCGCACGTCAGCATCAGAATTCGCTAAAAAATCGGGAGCGAGCGAGTAACGCCAATCTCCAGGTTGATGCCCTTGCCATGCACCCCGGCCTCTGGTTGGCGAATCTTCCCGAGATGCGGACTGATCGATTTCGATGGCTGGTAAACGCGAAGCGATTGAACCGGTAGATGAGCTGGCAAATGCCATATCACGTTGAAGCGACGTCTTGGCTTCCTGAAAGATTTTCTGCATCTGAGCAGTATGACCAGGAGATGCTACTGCACGGGTAAAGGGAGATTGTAAGGCTCGTTTTCGTCGGATGTTGGCAGCGGCTCGATTTGGCGTTGCATCATCTCTACCATCCTCTCGACTGACGTCGGTCGATACATGTACTTCTTTGGTTGACTCATCTATATCTGACGTTGTTCAGTGTAGTCAGCTTTATATGCATGCGATGCGTGACGCAGGAGCAGGGGCTTGGCCCACCTATTGTGCTCGTCATAATGATTTGCGAGATCAGACTGGTTCCTGCGGTTATAGATGCAGGCTAATTCGCATGTAGCTGCAGATACACAGTAATTGGTATAGACTGTAGCAGATGTTCTCAACAAGGGAAGAATGGAACACAGGACGAAGAAAGAAAGGCGTGAGAACAGCTACCAGAGCGACGAGATTATTGAAATCCAGCAACCCATCACTGGTTCACAAGGCAGAACCCAGCGTGCATGTACCATGTACATACCTCAAGTGTACTGTACACGACATCCTCGTGACCTACCACAGGCGTCATCATGAGTCGACGATTTCGGAAGGACCACGTCCTGCCAGTCAAGCGAATGAAGGAAGTCGCGTAGGTAGTGACTCATTGTTCACTGTAGAGGCTTGTATCTTGTTCTGAATCACTGGAACGTGGGATAACTTATACTGGCCGCACCTGCAACACTGTATCTGGCGACTTCCCTGCACGGTACCTGCATACATGCACGTACATGCATCTGCCACATATGGCAATATTTAACATTGTGGCTGCCATCCTTTGGTACCTACGTAGGTTAGTAGTCGCTTTGCTCGGCCTTGAATGAGAAGTACTCGTGTGAAGTACCGATGAGAAGTGACGTTGAACTCTCTGTCAGCTTGATGAGAAGGGAATACTAATACTATACCAGCGGATGTTGATCGGATGAGGCTCATTGGAACTGCGGCCTCGTGCGGGTAGATGAAGTGACGCTACATTACGGTAAGGTAAGATAAGTTTACGGCTCGCGTGTAATAAGCTCTAAAGGTATTGTACTATCGGGTAATTATATTCGCCGAGAGTTACTTAGGTATTTATTATTTTGGTCATCTGCATCTTTCAACTTGAAACACTCGGTCCTTTCATCTCATGTCAAGGAGGCGCCACTTGGATCACTCCCATACACAATACGACTCCAAAGAGAGAGGTTCCATCGAGCGATGAGTTATAGGATTCTCGGCTAAGTCATCAGTAGGAAGACCGTTGGTAACAGCATTCTCAGGGGCGATCAATTGAACCATGGAATCGCTGGTCAAATATTGTTTCTGCTTCAATCTTCGCTTCGCGGCTATCGAGGTCCTTCAAATTGTACCGCATCATGTCGATCTCGGGAGTGCAACGACCACATAGAGAGGACGGCAGAGACTAACAGCATATGTAGTACATACATACATAGTAGATACTTCACTTCAACACACGATAGGGAACTTCCGCCAATTCTGCTTTTGATTGAAGGTCATTTCCCATTCTGGCACCGGCGAGTTCCTCCGCGATAAGTTACGCGAAAACCGTTCCTGACTACGAATTGAGACAAGAGGATGTCTCTAACGGTTGCTCCACCGTCTGATGCACCTCGTGTGTCGACAAGAGGAGGTGCATTTTGTAGCCTTGAAAACCGTCGACGACGCATACGACAAGCCCTGGGGTCGAATCTAATGATCAAACTTCATCTCGAGATGGCATATGATGGCTTCATCAACTCGTCGTTTGCTTTGGTGCATGCTTCGTCCGCCATGTCCTCGGGTGGTCGTTTGGGGGTTGTTGCCGATCAACGGATACTGAAGTCTAGACTCACGGGCGGCAACGGGCCAGAGAGGATGCTCGACCATAGCAGGTAAAAGATAGGCACAACATCAGATCACTATACAGAACATCCAATCGAGGATATATATACTGATCTAAGTACATGCCTACACAAGACATATAGTACTACATATATACAGAGTGCAGTGTGATCAATTCAAGGCGCCGGTCTCAAGTAACCTTTTCTTTAATTAACTCGTGAAGAGGCACGTTCATCTATTTGTTGTCTTTGAATTTGATTAGCACTGGGGGAAGCAGATTGGTGATATACTCAAGGTCAAGGAGTGGACCGTTGCATAGTAAGAGTACGGTACTATACGGTAATTATATCTTACTAGAATGGTATAGGACTTTACTCGTCTAAGGTAATCTTGCGCAAGCCTCCATGTCCACTTCCCCTCCAATAGTCGCAATCGCTTTCACTCTTCTCAACGACCACCTCGTAGTTGTAATCACCACTAAGTTAATTGGGTCGGGGGTACTCGTTCCTCAAAGTATAGAACACCTCTAGCGGACGACATCCAATGTCACATCTGAAACGACTTGTTGTACAATACTGGGTAAGGTTAGGTACTTGATTACCGTACTTTACGACAGACCTCGCTTACACGCATCGGCAACCACCAGCCCATAGCGATGTCCCTGGTAATTGCGCTGCTAGTGACCTACCCTGCCATTCTGTCTGCTCGCTTCTGCTACAGCGGGTTCTGAGAAGACAAACCATGTCAACTTCCTCGCTGGTGCTGCTTCTCTTTTCGTCTTCCATTCTCTTCCAGTCATTCGTTTCGTCGGCCGTCGACCTGAGTTTTATCGTTGTAGTAGACCGTTAGTTCTGCGTTCGTCCTGCTGGCAATTGCTGTGCGATTTCATTCGTTTCTTCTTCCGCTAGAAGCAAAGGCTGCTCGACAAGACGTGCACTTATTTGATCCCAAGTTTGTGAGACACTTGATCTCCCGAACCTGAGACGACCATACTTCATTCGACCGCCTGGGCAACCTTGCGACCACTTGTGCGGCCACCACCTTCACACACTCAGCCTATCATATTCTGTGACACTCCAAGTTTGAGCATTACGTGCATTGGCCATATCGGAGCGACCTCGAAGGTTGTCGGCTACAGACTCGTTATCTGCTTGTTCCGTCTTGCACAGACTTCCAATCCACACGTGGGTATCCCTTGATGTGACGAGTCCGACGCCTCTCTCGTGGTTGCCATCATCCACCCACGTCTAGGGCGGATGAGTCGGATTTGAAGAAAGTCGCTTGAGCTGACATGATGGCGTTGTAGAGATCGAACAGCAGCACCACAGGCTCAAGGCCAGTCACCTACATCCATCCAACTCAGTGGTCCATTCAGCGATTGGACTACGACGCTCTGACGTTGCGCCTGGCAGCAGCAGCTTCAGCGCTTTCGACCTTCCCTTCTTGTTACTCTTTCTCGATCGACACTCTTTTCAAATCCTATACCGTTCATTGTATATATCAATTACCGATCCTGTGATATATCGTACACTTCGAATGCGCGACGATTACTTGATCCTGTGAATACATATAATGATTGCGATCTCGACATCCGTACACTGCAGCAAAATTACAGAGTTCTGAACGTTATAAAGAATGAGTCAGGATGATGGGGGCGCATCGGCGCAAAGCGAACGACGCGGTGGAGGATCGGTACGACGTGCGAGAGAGAGAATGAATGCTGAATTGAACTTCGATGTACCAAATGGCACGAACACCTTGAAGAACACACCTAACCAGCCGTCACGTCAACCACCACCTCCAGTCAGTGGGCCGCCTAGATACCCTCCTGACCGACAAGGTCCAGGAGCTCGAACGAAGCAGGGAGGCGTTGGAGTCGCAGTATCGAGGCCGATACCTGTGGCTCAAAGTCCGCAATGGCCGATCAAGCAGGGATCCAATACAGTCCCAGAACCAGAGTCTACGAGATCTCCTCCTCGTGGTCCACCACCACCACGCCCACCTCGACCAAGCAATGTCCCGTCAATCCTTGATTCATCCAAAGTCCAAGATTACACTCCGTCGTTTCCCAACCGACAACCTAGACAACCAAACCCTCCGCAACAGATGCAAGTCCAATATGCTCAAAATCAGACATTGTCACCCTTCTCAGATAGTTATTCATCAACACTGTCTCCTTACAGTTCGACTCCAAGGACCCCTAATACCAGCTCAGATCGAAATTCTGTAGATCGCCCCTCAACCGCTTCATCCACAGGAACAATTCCAGACTTCCCGATACCTGCAATGCCTATGGCTGTACCAGCAGCTGCATCTGGGCCACCAAGAAGAAACGTCAATCCTGGTCCACCGCCAACTCTACGACGAGGTGTCTCATCTTACTATTCTCAGGTTTCATTTGTCTCTCCGATTCCAGAGGAGATGCCAGAGGCTATGCGGGCCATGCGGGCGGGTGGGTCAATAGCTTCAAGCAGAGCGATACCCTCTAGCTGGGGATCACGGCCTGATGGTTTCGATGTCGAGTTCTATATGGATGACACGTATGAAGAGGACCTTGATGACAGAGCAGGGTCTAGCGCATCTCAGCATTCGGAATCTCAGCATTCAGAATCGGTGGGTTTGGTCAGACAGGCGAGCATAGGGAAGAAAGCGAAGCCAACATTGAGGACTATCAGTTCAAGCGACGAAACTGCTCAAATTAAAGCACTAACCTTCAATAGACCCAGCGTGGTCGAGCAGGGTGTGAGAAATACAGCCGCCACTGATGCACCGCGTGCTGCCAAGCTTGTTGTCAGGGATGAAAGTCCACGGCTTCAACAAGGCAACAGAACGCTTATGATCGATACCTCTTCGTCGGAGTCAGACTTCTCGCGGAGAGAAAATACAGCAGGTGCTGTTGGTATTGCAAAGGCGGCCTCGCCAATCCCACTGTCGAGGTCACCTCTTACATCACCGACTGATCCAACGGCAGCCAATTATGGGAACCTTGGCAGATCTCCCTCGACAGGGATGAGTGAAAAGAGACCTGAAGCACGACGTCCACCCCGCCTTGATATTGATGCTGTGAGAGACGCTGAAGCTAGAGGGAGTCTTACTAGTCTGCATGATTTGATCCGAAGAGCTACTCGCGTTGCTGCAAACCTCGATCGGGGAAAGACTGCAAGCAGACTTGGGTTGTGGGATATCATGAATGCAGAGATCAAATCCGCCCATGCTTTCTCTGACCCTGAGAAATCATCTGATAGGAGACGGTCAGGCTCGATTTCAGATATCCTTGCTTCTTTCCCTCCACCTGCTCTTGGAACGCCGACTGGAGAACGACCTGCATCACGTTGGCCATCGCCTTTCGGACCCTCGAACCTTGCACAAGGAACCGCCGCTTATGAGGATCTGGATGAAAAGAAACCCGCAAAGAAGGGACGCAGATGTTGTGGCATGCCTCTATGGGTCTTTGTCGTCTTAACGATAATATTGCTTGCTCTGATTGCCGCTGCTGTCCTCGTCCCTGTGTTTCTCATCGTCATCCCAAGATCGAAAAATACAAATAATGCTACTGCAGCTGCTGACTCCAGTCCAGAAGGTTGTATCAACAGCAATCCTTGCCAAAATGGTGGAGTCAGCGTCTTCACCAATAACGAATGTCGTTGTGTATGTGTCAATGGTTTTACAGGATCTCGGTGTGCTGTTGAAAGTGATGCTGCTTGCACTACGAACGTGGAGCAAGTCGGGGCCAACTCAACAAATGCGACAGTTGGTTCTGCAATTCCTCGTCTGCTATCCACAGCTCCAGCAAACTTCAGCATCCAACTCGATAATCAAAACCTTCTCACGCTATTTTCATCAAGCAATATATCTTGCACGAGTGAGAACGCTCTTGTTACGTTTGATGGGCGCAGCTCGAGACGGTTTTACATGCCACCGGAGGATCTAAGAATGTCTGAGCCTGCTGTGTTCGAAAAACGGCACATCGATGAGATCCTTGTTGTTCGTCAAGATGATGCGACGACAACTACAAGCGATGGTATTGTGTATCTCGCATCATCAACAATCTCGGGAGCTTCGACACCAACGATGGCCGCTTCATCCGGAGCCGAGACAACATCTAGCGGCTCCTCGAGCAGCAGCAGCAGCAGCAGCAGCACATCATCGTCCGGCCTAACACTGACCTCCGATGTTCTCGACTTTGCAAGGATAGCAATCTTGTTCATCGCCGAAACAACCAATGACCTATCCTCAGCAATGGTGGCCCAGGAGAAACTTCAATCCTTTCTGACTGGATCAAGTTCAACCGCCACGTATGCCATGGAAATGGGCTCAATTCCCACCAATTTCACTCTCAACTTCTCTAACTTTTCCATCTCCTTGCAGAATGGGACCACTTTGGGAGGACGAGGTGATGGAAGCGGTGGATTGACTGATAATACGAGTCTTTCGAGTGAAAAGCGATGATGGGATTCTCCTATATGGATATGATGATGGGCGGCGTATATTTATGGTGCCAATACGAAGATCTCATATTCGTACTGTTGTTAATTTTCTTGTCCCTCCTGCTTCTACTGCGTTGTCGGGGATGGCAAATGGGAGGGGGTTTTCAGGGTTAGGGAATCATCGGGACCACAAAACAAAGCGAAGAAGATGCTGCTATAGCATATGTATGTATTGTATATATATATGTGTGTAGCTTCTCCGGGTGTTTGATTTTGATTTTGTTACCTAGGTAGTCTTTTTTGTTATATTCGGTTTGGCTGGCTGGCTGGCTGGTTTTTTTTTGTATTTATGTATCTATCTATGTATTTGTACTATTATATCAAATATCAAAATTAAACTCATAGAAGTATTATTCTTGATTGATTATCTAATTAGCTATGTAGATATGTAGAGGTGGTGGTGGTGGTGGTGGTGGAGGAGGAGGAGCTGTTGGCCAAATCTTATGCCGTGAAAGTTGAGTGAGATGTTAGTTGACTAATTGAGTCTTTTCTTTTTTTCTTTTGATTTTTGAGAATATGGAATTTTCCCGAGGTGAGATAGGTAGCTAGGTAGGTAGGTAATTACCTAGGTATCAGCATATCATGTGTTGAAGGGCGAGATGCTGGTACGGAGATAGATGGAGGGGGCGAAAGTGCTGTTATGTGATTTGGAGACATAGATCCATAAATATCGACGGTTTCCCTGTCGAGGATTTCTTCGAGAGGAGATGTTGGGACGGTTCCGAATTTTTTTATCCCAATGGTAACTTTGTCTCTGTGTGTGTGTGACATCGCTGATGCGTGTGTCTCGAGTAATTATATGGTAGGGTCAGTAGAGCGATCGCTCTTAGTCTGGCAAATTCCTCAGATTGTCGGATTGATGCAAGCGGGTATAAGCAGATACGTGAGTTGGGATCGAATGCATGGTCGAGGATGTAGCGAGTCTCTACTAAGTACCAGCCCAGTCTGGCTGCGGTAGCGTCCTGATGGTGTGGTCAAGCCGAATGCATGATGAGTCGATTGAACCATATGAGGTGAGTATGTCTCAGCAAATGCTCATAGTAGAGCTGGTGTACCCCGTGACAGGCGGTCGTGAGGCTCTAACGCAGGCATAGTGATCGTAGTTGTCCATTTCCTGTCCATCACTATTTCTTGAGCTTCTCAATTTCTTCCAATATAGATCTTCCCATGTCTCCTTTTTCTTTAGTTTCCTTCTTCGCCAGCAGATTTATGAGCATCTCTTCAAGCTCTTTATCAGCCTCGGGGTCAGAAGTTCCCTCCTCATGTAATCCCATGCCACCACGTACGAACCTCCTCGCATCATCCAACGTGTTGATATTAAGAGACCACAAGGTCCCTCCCGCAGCAAGCATTGCGAAGCTGACGACGTTGATCGTTGCGATATTCAGGGCTTCGAAAGCTTCGACCGCTGGTACAACTTGCGACTGTTGATGCCCGGGAGCTAAAGATGTGAATCGACCTGTGATTCGTCTTCGAGCGAGTGATCGACGTGTGATAAGGACTGAACAGGCGGAGAAGGCTACCCCTGCAGCGAAAAGAACAGCACTCCGATGCTGGGTAGGAATGCGAGATATTAGAGAAGTTTTTGACGCCTCTACGGTATTCGATGGCTCGACCTGGACCGCAAGCGGCGTCGGCTGTGGAGGGGCATCGTCGAGTATTCGAGGAGGTTCTGGTTGTATACTTGCAGGAGCTGCAGGCGCATCAGAAGAGACGGTCGACTTTGCGCGGTAGAAGCTCAGCAGACCCATCCTGAGCCACTACTCGGGAGTATCCGACCTCGCTGTTCGTAGAGTTCAACGCTTGTTGTATGTAGGAAAAGAAAAGGTTATTGTTGTGCGTGGTCCAGTTCTCAGCTGTCAATGCCGGACAATTGTCTAGTAATTAATTTATCCAGCAAAAAGTATGGAGAGAGGCCGCAGGACCCTGGCGCGGCCCGCAGCTTTATCCGACCTCTTCCCCGCAGTTTCAGACTCGGCATATTAATTAATTATTCCTATTCTTCAACATCATCACCGCTGATACGATACTCAATTGAGCTGACTGTGGTGATACTACTGACCGACTACCATTGCGCAGGCTGTACAGTTAGCTCTCTTCCCCCCTGAATGTAGGGAATGTTCTAGATCAACAAAAAGCAGCGTCAAATCCAATCCATTGTTGATCAATTGTGACGTTGATCATTGCTCCTTACATGATTCACGCAAATACGAGTGAGACTCGGTTCGTCGTTCAATTTTACTTTTATTTCAACACCATAACATGACCATAGCGCCAGTCGATCATTGAACTCCCACTTTCGTATGTCTCAGATCTTCATAAACATCAGCTACATCGATCCTTACGTAAAGACCAGTTCTTCAACAATGACACGATCCCTTACTTTCGATCTCCTCTCTGGTGTGCTGACTACTTCCTGGCAGCTGGCGTTGTCAACACTTGCGCCGTAGTCTCGACGCTGGTGAGCGTTGACTGCTCGGTGGAACCCGCTGTTACCACGTTTACAGTCGAGACGACCGTCTGTAGGTGGGTAATCGTTGTAGTGATCTCGCCTGTGCTGGTTGCATTAGTAGCGACGGCCAGCCTTTGGATGGACAGGTAAGGTGAAGGCGTGGATGTTGTGATCACTGTATCAATCGAGACTTGCTCGGTGGTAGAAGCAGGAATGGAGGTTGTGAAGAGACCACCACCTAGCGTCAAGGCCATAGGCTATTGGCAAGTTAATCAACTGAAGACATGGCTTTTGAATTGGGGGAAATCCTTACTCCCGTAACGGGTCCTTCAAAGCTGACAGTTGTGGTCACTGGGACTTCTGACGTGTCCGTAACCACTGCCCAGCTCTCACTACTAGTAGAGCATTCCTGGCCACCCGAACCTCTGAGGCAATTCTCCACGGCAACGTTGGAAGGAACGCCTTGGGCGACATCCTGCCATGGAGCTAGGAAGAACGCGACCCGATCTCCCATGGGAGCGCCGGAAACAACGGAAGCTGGAGAAGACGATGTTGAGAAAGTCACGGTCTGAGAACAGTCCGTGACAGTGATCGGAAGTTGTCCCATTCCCGACAGAGTAGTGTGGCAGACGGCAGTCACAGCAGGAGTGTACAGGGTGAAGCAACTATCGGCGCCTGTTTGGGTAAGTGTCGTCGGAGCTGCACTGATGGCACTCGGGGATATAGCATCCGAAATGGTAGCGTTCGCCATCGACGTCGCATTGATGCCACCTGCCACGGAGGCCGTGGCATTCGCGGGACATAATGTTGCAATCGGCACTACGACCTGCGTAGCGGAAGAAATAGCTGAGACATTCAGCGTCGACGTCGGCAAGACATTGCTCATGGACGCCGAGGTAACAGGCTGGAGTGGACCACCAGGATTGAACGACGTCAAGGGTAGATCTGTCGGCCCAGGCGGATGACCAGCGCCGAAAGAGACTCCAGGGGGAAGCGGTTGCCAGTTTCGTGGTTCGTTACCACCGTCGAGGTTCCGGCCCGGCAGAGCCACTGCTCCGGATGAGGCCGAGATAAACAACAAAATAGAAACGAGAGAATACATCTTAAGGATGTCGTGAAGAAAAATATAAAAGGAGTGACAGGCGAAGGGGTGGGTTAGTTAGTCTAAACGAGTGACTCTGTCTTGCAACATTTGAGGACGGTAAAAGGAACGATACTCAGTGCAATTATTATACTGCTACGTACGATAATGTTAAACTTATGATGTTTTGTATGTCGCCCAATGCGGCATCGCGAAATAAGTATGCTGGACGCGAAGACCAAAGGGCATGATGAACCTGAGGAATGTTAATCAAAGCCAACACACGTGACGCCAAGATGCATAGTATCGAATGACATCCCTTGCTCGAGGGTTTGAAACATTGGAGGATTGTAGATATGATTGCGTAAAGATACATAGCGTAGGAGATCGTCATCACAAAGGACTCTCTTCGTAAACAAACAACTTTCCGACCTAAGATCCCCCGGGACCCATCCCGAACCCTTGCTGGAACGAGCCTTGATTGTGAAACTCATCGGTCAAGAAATCCATCTCTGCTGCAACTGGAAAATAGTCATCGGGTTCGAGCAAATCACCAGCTGGCATGTATTGATCATAACCCGTGAACAGTGGGACATTTAACTGCCCCTGGAGTGAAGGAAATCGAGACATTGTTGATGGTGCAAATGACAGATCTACCGCGGGGTTTAGATGCAAGCTCGGATCAAGTCCCATGATTGGTTGAGCTTGAGGCAAATGGGTCGGCATATCTTGGATGTCACCACCGACTTTTCGGGCGGCGTCTTTCAGAAGAGTGTTGCAAAGCTTCCATGCTCTAGAAGCGGCTGCACTCGCTTCTGACATATGATATAACCATCGTACACCCTTTTTTGATGCTTCCAAAATGGTTTCCGCCTGTTCAGGCATATGATCAGCTCTAAATGCGAGCTCTAGCATCAGAACAGTCGTTGCCTGAACCATGAAATGTAGAATGCACCACCATGGTGATAGTTTGTTCAGACCAACAGCATTCGGTTGATCCGGGATCAAGTCAAACATAGCTCTTGCTGCGTCAATACAGGTTGTCGCAGATCGACGATTGAAATCCTTGGATTTACCTGACTGATTGGGTATTTTTCGGTCTAACCTGCACAGACAAGGTCTGTTTATAGAGATCCGTATCCCATAAAAGAAAAATCCGAGGCTGATCCGTTGTTGGAGGAATTCCTGATCTCGTTGTTTGCGGGTAAAATCGAATATTGTAGGTAAACCCGCCAACCAGTCACTAAGACTGTCTTCCAGGAAGACTATGACGTCTTGAACTCTTGACCATGTTGTGCTCATAGCCTCCGGCGTATAGAGACGATTTAGCACGTCCTGTTGGATCCTCGTGAGCTCCACAAGATGGAGAAAGTATAATGATAGATTCGGTGTTGTCTCTTTGGTCCATTCAGCAACGCTCGTATTGACAGAGGAAGGAGACCTGCTCGGTGGGGTTGGCTTCGAGCCAGATCGAGATGATTCGGAGGCGGTTGGGGTCGCTGAATTATTGCTAGATCCTGAGGACCTTGTTGATGGAAAGCGACTTGTCTTCTGCATTTCAGAACTCAACATGTGAACACCATGCTGTGTTGAGAAAGCATCCTCTTCCATGGGAACAGGAAGAGGAGTAGTACAGACATGGTCCAGTATAGAAGTTGGCCGCCCAGTCATCATGCTCAACTGCTGCTCAAGGATGTACAATGACCACCATACACGGTATCGTATTTCTTTGGAGGCGTCTGGTGTGCGTGTGCTTTCATTGCGCATGTTTAGACCGAGACCGGTAGCCGCACGAACGGCCATGCCCCCAATTGTCCAGGCGCTGCGATTCTCAGTCATTGTTACAGAGCGTCCGTTGGAGACTTACCGATTTATTTGGTTGGTCGCAACAAGATAGAAAGCCATAAGACCCTCAATCTGGACTTGCTGAAGATCAGGATGAGTGAATAAAGTATCGCCGTTCATGCACAGCATGCGTGCCCTTGTGAAGTAGATAAGGTGATCGCGCTCATCGCCCCTCCAAGAAGCCCCTATAAGGTGGGAGTAACGGGCCGAAACCGCGAATATCAAATTCAGGATCGCTAGCCACTTGGGACCAGGATTGATCCGAGGTCCGGCAAAAAACCTCCGGTATTGGGATGTGAATGTCGCCTTCCCTAAGATAGGGAAAGACGGATGGACAGTGCTTATAAAGACACTAAAGAGACTATCTGCAGTATCCTTCGGAGGTACTTCGTAGGAATCCACGGTATCGGGTACTGACACTGCAAAATCGTCCAAATGGTAGCTTGACTCGGCAACCGTATACTCTTTATACACGTCAGAGAGAGGTGGTCCATCATCGGGACCTCGATGATCAACAAACAGAGCAGACGCACCTCCGGAGCGTTCCTGGAAACTCGGCTCGGAACCGTACCTTGTGGGAGAACCAAGTCGGTTCTCCTGTCTAAGTCGTTGCATCCATGTGACTTCAGAGTTCTTACCCATGAATCCCGTAGCACGGGACTCCTCGTTTCGATTGAAGTCTTCTTCGACACGGTCTATGGCGCCGGTAGACCCGGCGCCACCTGAGACATCGCTCTCAGCGCCAGATCGGTTATCGTCGGCGACAGAAGGAGCGATGTCTGACAAAGCGCCCGCTTCCATATCTCGGAGACTTTCCTGTACAATAATGAGCATTGAAATCGAAGGGCCTTCCTGCCTCCGCACCTTCTCTAGCGCCCTTTGGATGCGCTCGGCATCTTCCTCGTTGACTCTCCCACTCAGATCGCGCAACAAGCCCTCGTAGTCTGCAAGCTTCTCCGCCATTGTGCCAAATTGCCTATCTCACTGTCAGCCCTCGTCACTGCGACGCATGTTGGCGGATATCACACTTTTTCACTCTATCTCGCTTCCCGTCGGCATAGAAGCATGGGATCTTGAAATCCTGACAGTGCTTGCATACAGGGCGTTCACCGCTGCATTTCGTTTTCCGCTGGCGACATGGCTCGCATGCGTGGGTCACCCGATGACGGCCGCCAGACCGAGCAGCTTCCGTACTGGATCCATCAACATCCTTCCTGAGCCGCGGGATGGCCACTTTAGGAGCTTTCAGTAGATGCGACTCTCCTGCAGTAGAAGCAGACCGGGGTTGATCCGGTATACGAAAGCGGCCAGATTGAGGTTGTGTGCTGGTCAGTGGTCGTTGAGGCAGGTCCTGTTGGTTCTCGACGGAGGCAGCGACGGCTGTTGCAGGTTCACGCGGTGTTTGTGGCGCGACGTCCTCGACAGACGCGCGGCGCTTTGATGATCGCTCAGACATCTCAACCGCAATTAATCGACATTGTTGTACTCATCGAACTGTTCTGTACTTGAGATGTGGGCAACGCGATGGATTTTGACCTGTCGAAGATTATGGATTCTCCCCCACTCAAAATGGTATCAATGCTAAGTGGTGATAACGGAGGGACCTCAAGCACAGCTGTACCGGATATTGATTGACTGCAGGGTCGCTAATGGGCAGGCGATGATGAAGAGCACCGTGTTGATCAAAACTTCGATCGAATAATGCGAAAAGCGCAAGTATGCAAAAAGTAAGGACGGCTACCAGGTACTTCTTTTGATGCGATGCGGAATCGAGTGTGATGCGAAAAAAGTTAGACTCGTTTTCTTTATGTGAGGTGCTTGATATGACGGTCGCTGTGGCTTTTTGTCCTGCACGCAATGTTTCCGACGATCAGCAAGGAAGGCGCACGGTCGCACCACAGACTAATAGTAAACGGTGCGATGGATTTCCACCCTAGAGCAATGGCAAACGATGTAAGTTAGTATATGCGTAGTATTCTGGCCGAATAGTATCGTGGTAAGGTGGGAGTAAGGTCCGAACTGATATGATATCATGGCCGAAGCGAGACAGATTTTCTGGAGCCGAAACTGAAGTGGGAGCTGCTACTACTCGTAGTAAATTACTAGAGGTAGTCCGCCCTCGGCCAGACGAGAAGATCACACCTGGAGAACTACCAGTTCACTGAGCCAGTAATCACCTACATACCTACCTAGGTACCTACATATACATTGAGTATCTATCTTGGGTAATTATGCCAATCGGTAACAACTCGAGGGCAGAGGCGGCCATGGTACTGGCGAGCGGCCCTCGCTAATTAATAGATGGACCACCAAACCCCAACAATTGTCGCCTAAACGGAATCCAGTGTCGGTTCCTAACTTAGTTAACAATAATTAAGTTTAGGGCAGAGC
Source organism: Pseudophaeomoniella oleicola (assembly GCA_003868215.1). NCBI lineage: Eukaryota > Fungi > Ascomycota > Eurotiomycetes > Phaeomoniellales > Phaeomoniellaceae > Pseudophaeomoniella > Pseudophaeomoniella oleicola. Next base: position 1,003,029 of record QWDQ01000001.1, on the reverse strand, counting down.
AGACCCGTCGAAGTCATCATACGTAGTAGTTACTACGTAGTAATGATAACGTTAGTGGGAATCATTCAGGTACTACGTAGTACCTAGTGACCTATCTAGGTAAGAAGTTGTGCCTAGGTCAACCCCCATCATCTGCATCCTAAGATTTGATAGGTGCGGACCATTATCAGTATTAATCTGCAACTCACTTAATTACTGCGTGAACAAGAGACTTCAGAGAAACCACCTCCCACCTAGATCTTCCTGGTCTGGCTGGCGACGCAAGATCCTGAGGTATGCACCCGATGCTGACGGACCATTAATTTAATGCCTACCTGGTATGTTTCGACCCCAGTCAAGGCTCTCATGTGATTATTTACGCCTTCAGGGGACAATCTGACCGGATGCTACCTCCGGCGACGACCGATCAATACCACCTGTGGTGTAATTATAGCCTTGAGGATGATGAGCCATAAGCATAGCTAGGTGATACGTACCTGACCTCTACTACGTAGTATATCGAGGTAGTAAGATACTGTTGGCTAGGATTATGACTACGTAGTAATTAATTAGGTCCATGTAATTACAGTTGGATCCTCTCATCGTACGGCAGATCAGAGGTTACCGACACTGATAAGCAAAACCCTGAATAAGCATAAGCTACCTAACCGCCTTGATGTTTAGTACGTCAATCTCATCTCAAGGTCCGTAGGGAGCGGATAGAAGAGAATAAGCTGAATTTTCTATATATACCATCTTGCTCCTGCGATGCACCTACCGAGAACCTGAGGTAGGTATATAATACCCTACGTTGGTAGATACAGATAATTACTCGGGTACTCACGATGGTTGACCTCCCCTTGATCAGGGCAAGTCAACTGTTCTCGGATGATTTACTTATAAGGGGCCCTGACTGACTTATCCACTTCCTCGGCTTGCCGAATACAACTTAACGCAGTAAGCTCTGGCTGCAACCCCCATGGATCTTATCGCTGCTTTCGCACGTAAATCCTGCCTCTTTCACAACATCCCTCTCTATCACATCGCCATGATGGACCCGCATTCACAGTTGCTTCTCTGGCAATAAATTGTACCGGTCGGCGCCAGCTTCGGAGCGATGGACCCGGCCTGCGATATTGTGCTTCTTCGCGAGAAAGCAAGCTTATCGCGAGCGTGCGCCATATGAAAATCTAAACATCAGTCGACATGCTTGCTGAAGGTCATGAGAACGATACGACCACCACGAAATTGACGATTGTGAACACGACAAGTCGGAGCTTCGATGACTCAAATAGGCGCAGCATTCGGTCTCATGCTGCCTCTTTTGGGCGGCGCCAACAAAAGCAAGCCTGGGCAAAAAAGAAGCATGTTGCGAAAGCACCCACGCGAGTATGGAGCGATTGTGCGACTGAAATGAGCTGGTAACTGATACGAGACGATAGCTGCTGGCAGAGAAGGGCCATGCCCTGCCGCCGATATCACCATTCGGCAACAGCCTTGACCCATTTCTCTCCTTACCGCAATCCATCGTAGAACTCAACCACGGCGGGACGTTGAATAAAATCAAAGCGCACAGTGAGTCGCATACGGCAATCGATCTAGCGATCTACTGCTGGGATACATGTTCAATGGTCTAACAGCCGCCCAGTGTTCAGCGTCTTTCGCCAGTCTGCATCACATCGGGTCATACTACCCCAAGCGATACGTCACCCAACATTTTTTACCAGTATGCTGTTGTTAGCTTACTCTCATTACGATGCGATGACCTCCTCGCGCCCAAGTCCCGAGGCAATGAGTATCAAGATCGAGAGTATCCGTCAGATAAATGAACAATTGCGGAATCCTGAAACAGCGGCGACACCAGAGAACATCTCCGCGATAACTTGCCTAGCGGGCGCGACGACCGTCAGTGTACGTACAAGGTATTGGAATCAATGTGCTGACTGATCGTAGGCTTATGAAATGGATGCACTCTGGGATTATAAGGTACATCGTAACGCTATTGCCATGCTGGTCGACTTGGCAGGAGGTGCGCAGGCGTTGAAGCAATCCGAGCTGGGATGGGCCCTACTAAAAATGCTGGTCCTGTATGTTCCGACCGTTGTAGAGTCCAGTAACCCCCGCTGATTGTATTAGTCGAGATCAAGTCGAGGTAGCTACTTGGTCAGCACCTTACAGAGATTTTCCCGAGTCGCTCCTGGAGCCCAAACCCCCCTTTGCCGCTACCTCGCAGCGGAGTAGTATTGTCTGGAAATCGCCGCTCTATGAGCCACCCCTTCAGCAAGGCCAGACTCGGCCAGATACAGATCGGCTTCCCCTCACTATGCGGCTGGTACTGATCAATATCAGAGCACTAATGATGCTTCTTGAAAGGGAGAGGCACGGAGGCCTTGATGATCGATCCCAGCTACAGAGCTGCAGAGAACAGATCCATCGAGCTTTATTGATGGCGCCGGCCATAGGACAAATGAGCCTCAGAAACCGCTCAGAACAGGATTACATGTACGAATGCTGCCGTCTGACAGCAATCATCATGCTCAAGGCAGACAAGGACTCGTGCACGCTGCGTGCGGCCACCGAAGGTACCACCATTCTGAGCGACCTTCATCGCGCGCTGCAACACACAGACATCCCAAGCCTCTGGGGCGAGCACATCGGCATCCTCTTTTGGGTCATCCTCGTCGCGAACGCGGCCGCATTCCACACCCCTTTCCACCTGTTCACGACCTCTGTGCTGACGAACCTGATGTTCGAGGCATGCTATTCAGAGTACGATCTCAAGGTTGCACTGAAGCCGGTACGGAAGATGATCTGGTTCGAACATTATTGCAAAGTGGGATAGCATCTCTGGATATATTGAATCAATCCTATCTTGCGGCAAATGACAAGAGAATTTGAAATTTCGGCTCGATAACGAGTAATTGACCCAGTACGATAGAACTTCAGTGAAATTGCAATTTCATATGCACCTCGATACAGGTCCAAGCTATACAGGGGGGTAGCTGCAACTAAACAATCCAAGAGATCATTATACCCGACGTCTCAGACAGTATCCCGCGGTGCCAGCTCAAAACCTCACCCTTGACTTCCATGTTTCCCCTTCCGATATTAGCCAGGTGTCTTCCTTGAAGCGTCACCTCGTTGTCCTCCTCCCCTCACGCCCGAAATCCTTCCACCATGCCTTCCTGACATACCCACGGACTCCTTTCTTATCACCACGGTCCTCCCTGCTTTCTCCGTTCGCTGTCCCTTCTCCTCCCTCCCCTTCTTCTCCAACAACAACAGCAGCAGCAGGAGTCTTCGTCGTCGTCGTCCTGACCGTCGCCACCACCACCGCCTCACCATCTCCATCTCCATCCTCCACCGAAACACCCCTATCTCCTCCCCTACTCCTCCTCCCTCGCCTCATCTCCCTTCGTTTCTGAACCCCATCATGTATGACCAACGGAACCATGATCGCCGTGAGAACCGCGACGACACCGACGCCGAAGATCAGAATGATCAACGGTGTTGATATGGACGTCATTGTTGGGTGTTGGTTTTGACTGAGTGATCACCTCGTTTTTTTTGGGGGGTAGGATTCCTCTTATTACCTGTCCGTCTACCTGTCTGAGTTCCTGTCAAGTTCCCAATCAGCAACAAAAAAAAAAGAAAACAAGAAAGGACGTCCGGACGAAATAGGAAGTATATATAAACCTAGGTAAGGTATATGTACCTAGGTACGTACGTACCTTATCTTGTATTATGAACAACCCACCCAAGCAGTAGTATCGATCGAAGACGAGTACTATTCAAATAGTAGTAATAATAGTAGATAGATAGATATCGAACACGTCCGTCACACAACAAAAGATTGTAATTCTGTGGACTTAAGCAAGTGTAAAAGAAAGAAATGTTTCCTGATTAGGAATTGTATAAGGGGTAGTAGTAGGAGGAGGAGGAGGAGGAGGAGGGGAAAAGGATCTTGGAAGTTAAAGCGTATGGAACATGACAGCATACGAGATTTAAAGCTTACTGGCCGAGGATCTATCTAAAGCCATAAGAGGCAATATCAAAGTAAGTTCGGATCGTTGGATGCCTTTTCTCATTGGATCTATTTTCATACTTACTATCTTACTACTCGCTGGCGGACCAAGGATGTCGTGCTCATCGAGGCGATATAGTCCTCGAAGGCCCTTTTCGGTTCCCATAGCAAGGACAATGCTCGACTCAAATTTCCTAGTCCCTTGAAGAATGCCATCAGGAGGGACTTCGTCGAGAATCTATGAGCTTTCCGAGACTTCTGTTTGGTCCGAAGTCTATCTGCCCAAGCTTCCTCCACGGAAACTCTGTTTTGGATTTGGGTGTCGGAACAGACCTTGTGGGACTTCAGTACCCACACTTCATCCGACTGGAGACCATTGCATTGGGATGAGGATCTTGCTCTTCATGGACTGGATCAGAGGAACGGTTTTGTGCACTGTATCAGCCCAGCCTTCAATGTTCCAAGACATTTCACGCCTGACTTTTCGCTCCTCCAAATCGGCAAACTGCCACAAGTGATGGACGGTATTGAGATCGCCGATTTGACAGAACCATGCCCCAACTCCTTCCATGACCTCTCGTCTAGCGTTGAGACCACGCCTCCAATGAGTCTCCCACTCCAGCAGGTTCCCAGGATGCAATGTGTATGATCGGAGTTCAAATAGACCACCAAGCCTCCGGGGAGGTGTAGTCGGCCAGAAGGAAAATTCTTGCATGAGGGACGTTTTCTTCGACAACAGTAGTGACTTGAGCTTCTTGTCAAAGTCATGGAACTCTGGAAGACTCTGTATGGAGTTCAATGAAGCGTGGTAGCCAGTGTATCGTTGATACTCCCAGATGTGAACTTGAAACAGTCAATAATTGCATCTCATACATGAATCGGAGACAAACCAAAGGTATCGCACTCCCCGACCTCTGTCCTCCAACTGCCAACTAGGTTGACCTTGTTTTCGGGCATTCCAGCCATACGCGGATACCAATTCCCAACCAGTTTGACATATTCATCAACCTTGTCTGGCTTCACTTCATGAAAGACGATCGAATGGACATATTTCCCGCGAGCCAACACCTGAGAAAATGAACGCTCGATCTCTTTGTCCATTTGCTGGGCTTCTTTCGTGCCATAAATAAGACTACTGAGAGGGCCTCTTTTCTCTGATTCTTTGACTTGAACATCCCCTATAGCACGATGAGTAGAAAGTGAGCCTAGGCCCGAAGGGTCCAAACGGTTGGCAGCATCCACAACGGCAGGAAATGTGTTTTCAGGGGGAACAGCGCTGGGCGTATGCACCTCACTCGATTTGTGGGCGTTGGGAACCTCATCACCGGTGCCGGAGGGAGTTGTTAACTGACCATCTTTTTGTTCCTTCTGCTTCCGCGCAGCTTCGAGATTGTTCCGGAACTCCTGTTGCCTCTTGTTGAAGACATCGGCGTCTCTACCTGTAATGTCACCGATAGCGGGCGACTTTGGAGCATCTCTGAGTAAAGAACAAGCCGAGAAAGAACGACTAATGTTACAGGCGGGAAGGGCGGAGGGGGCCCGTAACAATCGCTTCGTAAACATGATGCAGAGTGATTCGGGTGGACGTGCGTTCAAAGAAATTGCTGACCGCCCAAAGGGTGCTTGCTGTGATGCGACGACGAAATGCGAAGAAGCAGAAACCAACGACAACAATATCGTCCACTGGTACCACGGTTACACTATTTCCAGCATCACCAATTGACAACAGGCTCAAGTTTGCCGAGTGCGGGGAGATTGTATTAGCAAGTGTATGATGAACATGCGTCTGTACTAGCCCTGTTCAGTTTGTGGCCGATAGTACAGACCTTAGCCGTTAGCCACTGCAATTATAGGGATGTTGCGGGCGGCTCGTAAGCTAGGTGCCTTTAACAGGAACGGTGACAACCAATAGGTGGACGAAACAGTTCACGGGTGGTTGTTGGGCGACACCGTCGTGGGATGGGTTAATGGGGGTTGGATAGATGACTTTGCGGGGGGAGGTCAGTGTGTGTGTGTGTGTGTGTGTGTGAGAGAGAGAGAGAGAGAGAGAGAGAGAGGAGTGTCCAATGAAGAGAAAGATTGTTCAAGATTGGAAATAATATTGGAGAGAAGTAGACACCAGAAGAGGTCCGAGCTGGATTGTATCAACTCTCCCCGGATTTGTTTTGGTGGAACGAAGTGTGACGCCTCAATCCCCCATAAACTGTGTGGGGAGGGTCGTCTATTACATGTATTTACAGGAATACAAGACGCGGGCCCTAGTGACGTCCATAATGCAGTACTACGCAGTACTACGTAGTACTTGAGGAGGGGAAACCTGAAAATGCTTGGACCAAATACGGGACCGTGATCTGCAAACTCCGATAACAATCAACAAGATCGATACAATACTACGTAGTAGGCCTCAAATAAGTGCAGAGTCAAGATACCCTAGCTGGCCAACGAGCGTAGGAGAATATCACGCAGTTGTACTTCCGATAGGTCCCGAGCACACCTGTCGACATTACAGCAGCACACAAGAACAGCTATCGCATCAACAGCTTTCACTTATTCCTCATATCTCCCACTATGGACGACACTCAACCACCGCTCAACTATGAAGCTTCTGCGACCACCACGCATCCACAGTCATCTTCATCCTTACCCCGCGAAGTAGTAACTTGCCTAGAGAATGCTCGCTTTGTAAGGTCTTCTCCTTTTTTCCCTCACACTCTACACCAGAATACCCCACGTCAAATCACTTCGAACTACCTGTTCTTCATGACAGTTGACAGCTGACCCATGTCTCATATAGCTTCACCTTGCAACCTGCGCACCATCGCAGAACTCCCTTCCGATACCTCACGTCTCGCTTATGAATTACACCTTCCTCCCTTCCACCCCGTACCATCCGTATCCTGTGATAATAATGACCACGAGTACTCAATCACTCAAAACTCGCAATCTCCTCTCCAATCCCAACGTCAGTGTCTGTGTCCATGACTGGGTCTCTCACCGACCACCCACGCGCGCCGACGCCAATTCATCTTCTCGACCCTCAGGCTCCCCACCTCCCGCAGCAAGGACCTCTTCCCTCGCCAACCTTCTCCTGAATCTCAACACTAGCGCACTATCCTCGATCTCGACCACGATAACCAGCCAAGCCGTCTTCCTAGAACGAGGGTCCGAAGAAGAGAAATGGTGCAAAGAGGCCCATCTAGACAACAACACCTTCGGAGAACAAGCCGCCGACGAAGCCAGATTATTCGGCGGCAGCGTACCCTACGGCCCCGCTGACGACGCGAACCTGGAAGCGGGAAGCTGCTTCATCGAGGGCGAGGACGTGAGGGTCGTCGTCGTGCGCGTGAAGGAGGGGAGGATCGCGGATTGGAAAGGCGGGGTCAAGGACTGGAGAGTGGTGACAGACGGTGAGCAAGAGACGGGTACGAGAGAGGAGATGGAAAAGTTGGTCAATGGGGTGTCATAATAGAACAAGGAGTATGTTTCACATTTCTTACACGATACAGACTGTTCTATTTGTGATCAATCATGCGGGGTCAAGGCTAGGGTGAAGATACGGCGCCTTTTACTATTACAACTACACCTACAAATATAATCATCATCTTCTCTCCCTCTCTCCCCCTCTCTCTCTGGGCACTTACCACTTAAAATATCTATCTAATTACAGTGCGCATCAGCAACGCGCGCCCCACAAGAGTCCGATACTTCCATCGATCGAATACGAGTACAATAAAATACAATATCCACATTGCTAAGTAAAAGGTACGTACTTGGGTAACAAACCCCCCCAAGTTGAGAAGAGAAGTTAACAGAGAGCCAAAAAAAAAAAAGATCATTTCCTTCGTATGTTGTTAAAAAGTTGATAATGTTGATGTCGATGTTTCTTTCTTTCTTTCTTTCCAGCCGCCGAAAAACGCCGGGCCGCTCGCCGCTCCGTTCAAAGATCAATTCCCTAACCTGCCCCATTGAGAAATTCATCCTTGGGCAAAAAAAAGGAACAAGATCTCCAGAACTTGGTTATTTCAGCAGAGTATGAGGGTATGCCGGATAAATACACAAAACACACTCACTGGTGAATAATGAAAAGGGGAAACCGGGAGACGTTTTAGTGAAAAGATTTCGTTGAGAGAAGTACTCCGTTTGGCCGAGAAGTCGGAATAGGACCTGATATGGAGAGGAAGAGAAGGCCGTGGATTTCCCTTTTTTGGTGTCATAGCTGTAGTGTATCAGACAATAAAAGATGGCCTGGATTATGGATGACGGAATGGTGTCGCAGGTTGTGTCCGAAGCCAACACTGATCATAAGAGAGCAACAGAGTTCACATGACATGACATTTGTCCGATGTGCTTTTTGACTTGGCGGGTTTCACAGATAGAGCCACCCGTGCGGCTTCTGTGAAGGCCTCGTTGACGCCACGATTCCTCATAGCTGAGCATTCTATAGCAGTGGTCAGCGATGTTTCACTCAAGGACTGTGGAGAATTGATGCATACCGAGATATCTCAGTGCACCTATTTGCTTGGCCACCTCAAGCCCCTCTTGATACGACACAACACGTTTTGCAGGTGCATTTGCATCTTTTTCCTCCTCTTCCCCATCGCCCTCATGCTCCTCCCTAAGGTCGCATTTCAGCGCAACCAAAACGATCTTAACGCCTGGGCAATGCTCGGCAATCTCTGCTGTCCATTTCGAGCCCACGTTCTCCAACGAGTCTTTGTTGTCAACCTAAGGGGAGTTCAGTGAGCCTGCACGGCAATTGTTCGTATCTCTTACGCTGAAGCAGAGCATAATCGCCTGGGTGTCATCATATGATAAAGACCGTAATCTGTCGAATTCCTCTTGTCCAGCAGTATCCCATAATGAAAGTTCCATTTGGACATTATCAACGAAGATATCTGTTCCATAACTCAGTCCTTGAGGCTCCAGAAGTTAACGTCAATGATGAAGCGCGTACCATGAACATAATTTTCTGCAGCAAGATTAGTACTTCTGATACTACTTGCTGATTGATTGCCTTACCAAAAACAGTTGGCTCACTGCGCAGAGCATGGGAGCATTAGTAAACCATTCACACAACCACATATGGGCCAGTGAGCACTGCGATCACTCACTAAACTGTTGGGAAGAAGCTGGATGAACGATGTCAGCGACCGCGCAATGGATCGGGATCCCGAATGCGTTGGACTTACCCCCTTGTGAACACATTCAGCAAGGACGTCTTACCGCATGCGCCGTCGCCCCTAGATGACTTTGAGCCCCTCTAATCCCATATCGCGAGGGTCCAACTGCTACTCACAAGAGCACCAGCTTGCGCTGGACTGTTTTGCTTCCCCCGCAGAATTGCATGTTTGTTGATGCGCCGAGCCTGCGACGAAAGTTCGTTCAATTACTATGTATGATTAACGTAGAGACCGTATGTTGATGTGACTGAAATAAGGCACAGAGAATGAGAGAAAGGTGCAATACTGCTGCGCGAATGATTCTGCTTTTGTGGTGTTGAAAGTCGAAGTTTACCGAATGTGAAGTTGTTGATGGAGGCTCATACCGGAGCATCTAGAAACCTTGATTGCAATCCGAATGAAGTTACATGTCACACTAAGTTACTGTAACCATGAACCTGATCTTTGGCTTGGATTGGGGAACGAGGAACGACTTCGGGGTTCACTAAGGTACCTAATTAGAAGACTTGGAGAGGCTTCCGGCCCGGACGCCAGTGCTCAAGGTCTGGGACCTTATCGCTCGCACGGAATATCAGCATGTTGCAACTTGTACTACGTAGTAATTAATTAGCTGAGGAGCCATCCTGTCCATGGGAAGTATTACTACGTCGTAGTAGTAAAAGCCTGAGGGCGGGCCCGGCAATCGTCTTCTCTTCAGCTTAGATCGACCACGCAAGCCCTTGTTCATGTCCACATAGGCTCCCAGAAGAGCCCACTACGGCTGCCTCGAAATGGTCAAGGCATGAACAAAATCAGGCTGAGATGCTCCCAATTTCCTTACTAACTTATTTTCGGATTCGATCGCCTTTAGCACACCAAATGGCACTACCAAAACTTTGATAACTAATGACTAACTCACTTATCGAAGGGAGTCAACCCAGGTTCATCCACGTCAACAAGGCGGAGGAAAGGTCACTAACCTACTGGGTTTATTGGCTGATCGTTTGAGCTTTGGCCATTCCGTCGAGAGATCATGCAGGTGCCTTTCCGATTTGTTGATTGATTAGAATCCATGCTCCATTTCTATCGGAAACACAGTGACAAGCTATCAGAACATGCTAGGATCAGAGGTGACTCAGATAGGGGAGGGTGAGCTGTATCCTCATGGGACAGCCGCATGCTTCACCTCCCCAAATAGGTTGACGCTGCGAGTGTCGACTATGTATTACAATCGCCATAGTTCCAGATTAACTGTTGAAAGAGCCCAAAACACCACGCAATGCAACATAGACACGATTACTTAGTATGCTTCTTGTTCACGTTCCAGTCCCTGTCGGCCTCTTCGCACTCTCTCAGCCAAATCGAGATCACCTGCCTTCCGGTTGAGCCCATTCATGAAATCTGCCTTCCCCCCGTATTTCGCATTCTTGGCCCTTGCAACAGCTTCAGCTTCAGCATCGGCCTTTTCCTTGGCTGCAAGAGCGGCCAGACGCTTCTCACGGTCTCCATCCAAATGGGTGGCCGCCTGTTGCATTGCCTCCAGTTTTGCCGCCCGCTCTGCCTCGTTGTCTGCCTGGGTTCCTGGTGACGACTTTGGGCGGCCGGAAGATTCGCGTTCGGGGGCATGCCAAGTCTGGCGCTTGTGACGGTCCTCTCGGTGATACTGCCTTCGGTACGGTGACCGAGATCGCCTCCTATTACCTTCCCCAGGAGATATTGATCTCCTTCTGCGGTAAGGTGAAGGCGATCTTCTTGAACGACGAGGTGACGGTGACCTCCTTGACTTTCGAACTGGTGACTGAGAATCGTCCGGTGTATATGATCGATGTCTTCTGTGATGTCTTCGAGGATGCCTGTCATCGTCGTCATTATCACGTCGTGATCTGTGCCTTGACCTTCTCTCATCATCATCATGGTGTCTGTGTCTTCTGTGTCTATGATCCCTCTCTGAGGACTTTGGGTCTGCGCCTGCCTTTTGCAACAAGGCTCGGCGTTTCGCAGGGTCGCTCATCATGGCCTCGTATGCTGCCTGCTCTTGTTTCTTGATCGCCAACATAGGATCTTCTCTGATCTTCGAGGCTGTATCTCTGAAAGTGTTTGCGTTTTGGACGGCCATGAAAGAATCCTCCTTCGCAGACTTTTCCAACTTCTCATTCTCTGAGCCCTGTAGCAATCCATCGATTCGGCGCTTTCCCAGTAAATAACCTTCCAGCTCCTCTGTAGTTCCGGTCTGACCTGCTGCTGGGCCTGAATACATCCAATCAACACGAGATTGTCGCTTTTTGCCGCCGGCTGCTTCCTGAAGTTGCTGGAGTTCCTCGATCTGGCGCTCCTCTTGTCGCTCCCGCATGATCTGATCGATCTTCTTCCGTTCTTCCAGTGCCTTTTTCTCTTCTTCCCATACTTTGCGCTGATTGCTCATCAGCACTGGATGCCATGATTTCTTGAGATTCAGATCGCCACCCATCTTGACGACTGCCGATGGCTTATTCTTCGCACGTCAAGGTCGGGGAAAGATAGACGATGTTCGCGCCACGTATAGTCCAATATTTCAAAGTCCAGATGGCTAGCTTTGTTGGAAAGTCGCTCGTTAACAGATCGTTTTCGGTCCAGGCGCTGCGACTTGGACCGTTGCTCTTGGTGTCACACAACCGGAATGAAGTGGCTAGGAGAGTCAATTAGCCACCGCGAGATGGTTTATCGCCTGCGATAAGTGAAAGAGGATCTCCCCACATGGATTTTCTCCACAACTACAACTTAAAGGTACCCCATAACAAGTGTACGAAGTGGTGAGCTTCAGCCTGTGACAAGAGGTTCTAGCTTTTGAAACCGTACTGACACGAAAAGTTGAGCCCGGTGAAGCTTGGATCTCATATCTTGATTATTTTGTTTTGACTTGCCCCGCTGTGGCTGTAACCTGAGCCTCTCAACATGTCGGACGATGATGACTTCATGCAAGAGTCCGATAACGAGCAGTAAGAGAGCAAGACATCATATGCATATGGCGGAGCTAATGACTTATAACGCAGATATGATTTCGAGTACGAGGATGATGACGACGATGGGAATGGTGATATTGACATCGAAAACAAGTACTACAATGCCAAACAACTCAAAGTGGACGAGCCAGAGGAAGCTATCGCAGAGTTCTTGGGTGTACCAGCTCTGGAGCCTGAGAAAGGCGACTGGTGTGTGCAGCCTTCCTTTTTACATTGCGATCCCTGAGCACTAACGTCTATTCTCAAGGGGCTTCAAGGGTTTGAAACAGGCCATCAAGCTCGAGTTCCGGCTGAGAAGATACGACGATGCAATCGAACACTATAAAGAACTTCTGACATATGTCAAGTCCGCCGTAACTCGAAATTACTCCGAAAAGTCAATCAACAACATGTTAGACTTTATTGAAAAGGGATCCGAAGACGAGGAGGCGTTCAAATGCATGGAACAATTTTATTCATTGACGCTCGCATCCTTTCAAAGCACAAACAACGAACGTTTGTGGCTGAAAACCAACGTGAAACTTGCGAGGTTATGGCTTGAGAGACGGCAATATGATCAACTAAGTAAAAAGGTGCGGGAGCTACACAAGGCATGCCGGCGAGAGGACGGAACGGATGACCCAGCCAAGGGAACCTATGCGCTGGAAGTATACGCCTTGGAGATTCAGATGTATGCGGAGACGAGAAACAACAAGAGACTCAAGGCTCTGTATCAACGGGCGCTAACCGTCCGGTCTGCGGTGCCTCACCCAAAAATCATGGGAGTCATCAGGGAATGCGGTGGCAAGATGCATATGTCTGAAGAGAATTGGGAGGAAGCGTACAGTGATTTCTTCGAATCCTTCCGCAATTATGACGAGGCTGGATCGATGCAGCGAATCCAGGTTCTAAAGTATTTGGTGCTCACGACGATGTTGATGAAATCGGACATCAACCCATTTGACTCCCAGGAGACGAAGCCTTACAAAAATGATCCCCGAATTGCCGCGATGACGGATCTCGTTGACGCTTATCAACGGGATGATATACATCGCTATGAGGCCATTCTCCGCGATAACCGAGACGCCCTCTCGGACCCATTCATAGCTGAAAACATCGACGAAGTCAGCCGACACATGCGCACCAAGGCGATATTAAAGCTTATTGCTCCTTATACACGGTTCACTCTGGCGTTTATCGCAAAACAGATCAAGATACCCGTTGCAGAAGTCCAAGACATCCTCGGTGTTCTCATTGTCGACAAGAAGCTGAACGCCAAGATCAACCAAGAAGACGGGACGGTTGTGGTAGAGAACACCAGTGACGCTGAACGCCTTGAGAGAATGCAGGAATGGACATCAGCTATTGAGGGTCTATGGACGACGGTGGTGCATGATGGTGAAGGTTTCAGGTCGGATGATGGGTCGCATATGATGGGCGGCGGGGGCTCTTCATTCCAAAGTGATTTTGGCGACCTTGCCTCTGGTAGCGGGGCGACTGCTACCCTTGGCCGCCGTGGCAAAGGTCACAAAGGAGCAAAAACTCCGAAATTGGGGCGGGTGTACTGACGAGGTGTTGCCCTTCTCGTGCACAACGCCTAGTGTAACTATGCCGTGGTTGGCAATCCTTCGTACCAACGCAAGGGCTGTGCGAAATCTCATGACGTCCCACTTCCGCACGCGCCTGCCTTGACCTATCTTGAGGTCGACTCCGTATGCTACCAATAATGTATGCAGCTATCCGTCTCCAATCCCCGCTCCATCAAAGGTTCGCATAGAGAAAGTGGAAATGGCATGGACATCAATTCTATGATAAGCGAGCACAGGGGATATGTACCTTAGAGTATGTTGATGTCGAAGCAGCTGAGTCCTCGCACAGACGTCTGGGGATTCTTGCTACAGGTCATTATGAGTTTTAGAAGTTTAATCGGGTGAGCTTAACGTAGATGACCGGACCAACAAAAAGAGAGTACCCGCGTTGGTGTCGCAGTCGGAAGATTGATATGAACTCACACATCTTGGAGGCAAATATAGGCATTTCCATGAGACAACAACGAGATGTCTTCTAGGCGAAGGCCGCGCCTGAAGCGTGCCCTTCACCTAAACAGGCCAATTAAGAGCTTGCTTGCTGATGAACAGGTCGACCGAACGACTGGTGATGGCGTACGTAGTAACTAGCAGCTTGAATCGACCTCTGCACTGCAAACCCTGGCACCTCTAAGAATTAGCAGGTTGACCCCTGGAAGAGGCATCCAATCGCAATCCCTGTCATCCTGCAGCTCCAAGGACTAAGCTAAATGAACCACGACATCGTGTTATAAGAATTTCTGATCTATCACATTTTTCGAGCCTTTTGGCAAAGGAATCCAGCATGAACACCCCAGGAAGTCATAGCATATCTGTAGCATGGTTGACATGGATGGTGGGCCCATGAGACAGCTATTGGTCTTTGTGCATACATTCGAGCGAGTCAAGCGTCGTTGATGCGTTTTCCATGGCTTCAATGGCCGCGGTATCTTACCCATGTCAGAAGATGCTTTTTGAACGACCAGGAAGTTCAGTGAGCCTTAAGCCATGCCCTGAGAATCCACGCTGAAGGAGCCTGGAGTTTCCGGGGTCCTTTTTCCTGGAGGCGTTACCATACGAGGGGTGATACCGGTCGCCGTCAGTCCTCTGGATCGAAGACAATTCAAGACCGACCTGGTTGAACGTTTCCCACAGCAAATCCACCCCGTTTCAAGCCATGCATCTCTGAGACGTGACGCGGGCTGGGCCGCTTTCAAAGTTCATGGGCCGGGCAGCAAAAGGTTGTCAATTGCAGAGAGAGTTAGTGATCAAGTTCAAAGTTGTACGTAACGTGCATCGGAAGAAAGGCTGGAGCCTCGATCACCAAGAATGCCGGGGAACGAGGGAACGAGGGAACCATGTAAGTTACCTTACCTTACCTAGTATCTAGCAAGGTAGGTACCTAGGTACCTACTACGTAGTATACCTACTGTACCTATCTACCTTAGTTGTAAGGGGTTTTTGAATTGGCTTGGATCGTACTGTACAGTAAGTTCATGGGCAAAACAGACCAAAGGCTGTGAAAGTACAGTAATCAATTCAAGTCATTTCGATTCGATCATGCCGCTTGGCTCTCTTTTGTCGGACACGTACACGAACCAAGGAAATTCCCTCCTCGTCTTTGCCATGCCATGATTGATCTGATCACCTTTTTGCCTTGCTTAGGTATTGACAAGCGAAACGATCAGGACGAGAGGGAAAAAGGCGACGAGGCCTATACTATATTGGTCCAAATCCCCATCTTTAGTGCTCCGATCATTGTCAGGCTCAAAGGACCTTAACTTTTGCCAAACACATGCAGCTTCCCATCCCGGATATTTGAGCTACGGTGACACAATTCATTTGATCTCAGCCTGTCAGCGCTGGAATGGGCATCATCCATTTCTACCATCACATTCTCTTCCATTGGAGAGCTCTGGAAATTCGTGTGTAACTCTGACAACCCCTATCGATGTGGTTCGACAATATCCGGCAAACCGCAAGCCTTGACTCCAGTACATTCCACCAGACTACGGGATTGGGATTGGGACTGGTACTGAGACTGGCAATTTTAGACCACCCATATATATCACCATTTCGGACGTTGATTGATCCATTGACGAGAAATCCCACTCATACATACAACAGCCTGCGCCTGAGCGGCCTCACTCTTTTTCGATCGATCTTTGGGAGGTTCTCTGCTGCATTCGCGTGCCGAAATCAGTCTTGCCCTTCTTTTTCTTTCTATCCTCCCCCAGCGTATCAGACTGCATATAGTGAGCCAGGTCCATTTTCGGTTTAACGGCAACACCTGGTCGATCTCATTGATCCGGTACCATCTCTGCTGTCCTGCTTCTTCAGGATCTCGCAGCCGATAGTGGCGCAATTCCAGGTATAAGGACATTCCAAATCATATTGGAAGCATTCGCTCGAACGCTTCTTGGGAAGGTTCGTGCAACTATCCGCCGGGCACGTTCCTTGCTTCGTCCCTCGGTCGTACTGTGCTTTCCTTTGAAATCCGGCATTCCACAACTGTGTAGGAGCATTACGCTTCCGAGGCTACCGACGGACATTCATCGCCCTTTGGCTTTGTAGCTACCACACCTGGCGGTTACGACCAAGTGACATTGGATGACATATCACTCGCCGACGTGAAAGACATCGTTCAAGACTAGTCAGCGATACCCGAGTACTAAATTCGTTCTTACTGTCAGCACTGCCCTCCGTTGTCTTCCAAAGCGCTTGGTGTCTTGACGGCACATGGCCAGTGAATAGCTACCCATCAAGTTTGATTCAATATGTCTTCCGACGCAGACGCTGAAAGGGAGGAATTCCAGAGGCGTTCTGATGCCTATCAACCAGACGTTGAGGTACGTTTTCTCAGGCCTTCCGATAGCGTCGAGTATAACATCATAAAGGGCCCTCTTGTGAAACAACGCGAATCCGTCTCAACGCTCATTACCGAATATCAAGCTGGGCACGAATTGTTCAAGACGAAGATTGCGGTATGTCTCACATTGCGATGCCTGGTGTCTTCTAACTAGTAGCAGGCGTTGTCCAGAGACCATTCTGAATGGCGTCCAATTAGAGGAGACGGCAAGTGTGGATGGACAGGTTTGTGACCGGGTTGGTACTGCTTTCAAAGGTACTAACTTACATAGCGTCCGTGTTTGCATATTTTGAGACTTTACTGTCTCTCAAAAATGCAGCGCGGCTACAGACAGAGATGACTCGACTTCGAGCTTTCAACGCCGGGCTAGAGGCACTGGGTTATGACTTGAGCTTGGTCGATTTCGCCATAGACGAGACCTTCAGCTTCATGCAAAAATTACACGACACTATCCTAACAGGAAATGCTCAGGAGTCCTTGCTGTTGGATGCTTTCAATACCGATGAAAACATTTCCAATAGCTTCATCTATCACTTCAAGGTGCGTTCTCGGCCTTTCGTCTCTCTTCTTCCATACTAACGGAGGGGAATAGTTGATGACAAGTTGTTACGTTCAATCGCATCCCGAGATCTACTCTGATTTTGTGGATCGACCGCTAGATGAGTGGTGTCGCAATACAATAGAGCCCCAAACACAAGAGATCGAAAACGTCAGTATACAAGCTCTAGCTACTGGCGTTATCGGTCCGGCGGGTTTTGCTTTGGACGTTCTCTACCTTGACCGCAGTAGTGGCGACCAGGTTACACCGCACCGTCTTGCTGACCAACCTGACCCGGTCGCAGTAATTGAGCTGCTCTACCGCCCGTACGTCGGTCCTTTTTCTCCCTTCCCAGAGTTATTACTTACCGGACATCCACAGAGGCCATTATGATATAGTCTACCGTAATACAGCACCAGTGGTGGTCAACCTTCAGCATCGGCTTCCGGAGTATACGCATACGTTCGCAAGTAATGAGTACCTCACAGGCATTGGGCTCGACGCGGCTTCTATAGTAACTCCAAGTGCATCACTTGTATCGGGGTTCACATCTTCCATGGCTCCGTACCCAGCACCAAGCTATCAAGGTTCATGGCAGTATGCTCCACGTCCTGATAATACGAGTTCCACCGCCAGCACACCCCCAGCGGAAGTGAGCGCAGTGTCTGCCAAGGGTGTGCTTCCACCGCCAGTGCATCTCCCTCCTGCAGGAGACGATCGTATCAGGTTCAATCCGTACACCTTCCAAACGGATCCAAACGGTCCTTTGACCACTGCGGTATTCAAGAAGTGAGTACGGTACCGTCCTACCACAAGAGATCTCACCTAACATAAGAAAGCTCGCCATTCAACCCGAACCACTTTCGAAATTCAAGCTTCCATCCTCAGCAGTATAATCCCGAAGACCAGGGTCACAAGCCACGCACACGCAGAGCGAGTAGTACCAAATTAACAGGGGCTGTTCTACGATCTCGTCCTGGCCGTCAAAACTCTATCAAGAAACATAAATAAGGACATATGGAAATCCCCACGAAGACCATGCAGGGATGTTTACCAAAGAAACGACGTTAACGGCAACTTGTCCGCTGGACAAATCTCTCCTTTCTCAATATCGAAGAATTTGACGCATCTTATCTGGGCATTTTATTAGCAGTTTTAACCCACCCGGGCAACAACGTAATGGTGGGCAGGATCAAAATTGACCTTCCTTGAATTTTCCTCTCTTCCTCGCGCAAAATGGGATCCTTTTTGGGGCATGGACAAACTGATCACAAAATTGGCTTCGTTCAGCAGCATCTGGAGCTCATCCCGTTTGGTAATTTCTTTCCTTGTCAAGATTATTAGAGCTAGGATATGGGTCCTTGACTCCCTTCCGCAAGAATTGGGACTAGGACGGCTCATTAGCTGTGATGAAGTTATGGCAATTCAACCCCTATGGTATTGCGTGTTGTTACATCGTCACTCTTTCCAACAGCATTACCAATTAATCCAAAGTTGAACGGATTCCACTTGGGCCTCTCATATGATTTCTTGTTCATTCATGTGATACACTTCAACGCCACCAAGACCCTTGGCCAATTCGTTGACGAACATTTCCTCGACGTCCGCTACCTCCAGCTGTCCTCCCTTCTTGTTCCTGCCTCCCTCTATTTCTAACCATGTTACCGCTTTACCTTCTAATCCGCACGCAACAATCCTACCAAATCCCCACTCTAAATCCCCACGTCTATCTTCCACGTTTATCGCTGTTCCATGCCCAGTAACACCTCTCCTCACATTAACGCCTATAGATGCTATTTTCTTTTGGCCGCCAGGCAGCCATACCCCCGGATTATCTGTTGTGACACCTTCGACCCCGAATTTCTTTACGGTAGCAATAATAGTATTCTCGAGGAGACGGATATAGCAGCGTGGCGTCAAGTGGTGGCGTCTCAGGTCAAGGATCGGGTAAGCGACTAACTGCCCGGGGGCATGGTAAGTTATCTGACCACCACGGGGTGATTCATGGAAGTGAGCACGAGAATTCTCCGTGAGATATTGCTTCTGCGAGTCGGGGATCTTGCCGAGTTCGCGGCGCCCTATCGTGTACGTCGGTGTGTGTTGAAGGGTCAGGATGACAGGGTCTGGAGGCAGAGGAGACGTTTCATTGGGTGCCACAGCACGGCGAGAAGTCAAGGCTTTGTAGTTGACATGTCGCTGGATCAGCCGAGATTGGACTTCTAGACCGTGGGTATAGGGTGTCAAGCGTGAGGTGAGGGACAGGTGGGCGAGCCGCATCAGGAGTGTCAGCGGCAGCCTCGTGCGATCAACGCCATGCTTCTTTGCCCGGAATCTCAGGTCCTAATCGAAGGTAAATAATCCTCGTGTAAGTTAATTACCTGTTGATAAGATAACAAAAAGTAACCGCAAAGTGCTCGTGGGGTTACCGTAATATACGGGTTTGTTGTGGGGAAGCTCCTGCTATAACTGTCGCGTTGGTCGTAGAGACGAAATCTTTCAGGAGATATTGTAGCAAATATGACTTGAAGAGCATCAAGCAAGAGCAGCGGTGCTGCTCTCTTTACGTACCGTCCAGGTGAAGCTTTAATTATCGAAAGAGCATTGCCCGAGCAGGACGGCATCAGCAGCATGACTACCGCCTCCCGAAGCACCGGCGCACAGCGCTCACAGAAGCGCAAGAGATCAGAATCTGTGGCAGGCTCTACAGGAGGTGACCTCAGCTTATCGAACTTGAATTTCGACAAGAAGAATGCCGATTTAAAGAGATTGCCCCAAGGTATGGTTTCCTGGAGTTGCACCCCGTCTTTGCATCTAATGGTTAATAGACACCACGATCAGTCGTCGCCCACTACAACATCCCCCCGTGGCTAACTTGTACGCGGGGTCTTCGGTACCAAAAGTAGTCTATGTATCGAAGAATACTCCCATAATGGCAGCAGTAAAGCGAGTCCGGAAGCTTCTACAGCAAGTTGAGAAGCGTGCTATGAAAAACGTCAAGCTCGTTGATGGTCATGGTGGTGACAAAGACAAATTGGCACGGCTCGCCGAAGGTAGCAAACTCTCGAAAGAGGAAAAAGTTTATGTAAAAGCAACCGGTATGGCAATGAAGCAGGCCCTGAATGTCGGACAATGGTTTCGCGAGAAGGAGAAGGAGATGGCAGTTGATGTTGAGGTTAAGACTGGTAGCGTTGTGGTGGTTGACGATATCGTTGAGAGGCATCCAGGAACTTCAGTGAATATGGATAAGGGGAATGGAGAAAAAGACAACGCGCGGTTGGGCAGTGAGAACTTGGAAGTCGTTGCGGAGCCTGTGTCTCTGGACAGCGCCGAGCAGCCCCTAGAAGCTCAGCCGGTGTCTCAATCGAGCGCTCTTGAGATGCGCAATGGAGAGGCAAGGCCAGAGGCGGAGGGCACAGAACACTCTTCAGCAGCTAACGCGGCGAATACGTCTATCAAGGCTACTAGGTCAAGAGCGAGTCGACGAAGAAAAAAACGCCCAATGTATGATCCGGAGGAGCTACCCGAAGCGAGGACGCGTTGGGTCAAAATGGTGGAGATCGCCATATCTTTGAAAGGATGAGTCGGCCGAAGGTTGCAATCATCATGAGGTTGCAAAGGCACAATACTGCTCAGATATTGCAAAATGTCTAGAGATGGAAATCTCGACTGAAAGCATGCTATGGACGAGCACCACCTGCCACATGAGAGTTGCGTTGATACGTTTGCGCTGTATCACTATGTCGAGCCTATTTGTAAGAAGTGAGTTAATCAAGCATCGGAAATTAGGGGGCTCAATGCCAGCACCATGGACTGAGGTACTCGGTACTATAGAGTCGTTGAATCCAGCGAGAAAGAAATGATCAGTCTTGAAACTCCTGCCATTTGACCATCCTATCCTTCAAATCCAGAATGTCCCCATCGATGGCAAAAGTGCCATCGCCTCGATGATGGAACATCTTCCCGCCATCCCCAGGCATTTTGGCTGGGTTGATCCACGCCTTCACGGGCTTCAGAACCCACATTGAGTATTTGCTGACCATTTTCGTGTCTTCAACCACGCACTCGATGTTCGAAATTACGTGGGAGCCTCCAACCAACGGGGCCTCGACCTTTGCGGCTGGGAGTGCATCCAAGCCGAAGCGTTGCCATTTACTTGTCTCACGATCGTCGTCAGCGGAGCAATTCCCGACATCAACGACCACACCAGCCATCTCGACAGATGGTACGACCAGTACGCATTCACGCTGCTTTTTGAGGGTTTCAAAAGAAGCGTCCCACGGGCCGAGGGAGATGCCGATGAGAGGGGGCGATTCATGCTGCATCACCATATGGAATCCGATGGTCATGACATTATGCGTCGAGTCGGCCAGCGACCCTGTCGTGACCATTAGCACAGGCCCGGGCTCGATAAGCCGGTAGACTTTAGAAGCTGGATACTCATTGAAGCCATAATGATCTTGCGATTGAGCTTCCTTCTGTTCGCTGGCCTTGCGCTTGGGAACTCGCGCGTAGGCGCCGCCCTGCTCTTCCTGTGTTTTGCGCTTCCGAGCCATTACAAGTCACTTGTTTCTGCGCCTACCTAAGTGTTTAGGACATGCGAATGTCGCCGTTTGGTCTCGAATTGTGACGCTGGAATTGATGACGATTGCTTACCTAATGTGGGGAAACATTTCACTCAAATCATCAGGCTCTTCCTTGGTATCGCTCTGGAGATATTCATCTTCCTTGGTTCAGCTTTGGGAAAGTCGGCGACGTGTAGATGGTGACCCCGGCGTGGTATTTCATGATGTTCCCGACGAATATTGAGATACAGTTTGTCTTACCCCAACATCCCCAGTGTCGCCAAACCTTGCAGCTCCGAAGCTTCTGTCCGGCTAATGTTTATCATACAAAATTGAGCTAACTCTCATTTGTTTCTCCTTCTCTTGTGTTTATTTTCTATGAGGTATTATATTCCTTCTTCTTGTTTTGTGTTCTTGAAGACTCTAAGCTTAGGCTCCATGGTTTCCACGTCTTCCACAGGTTACGACAATTGTCATTATGAAGTTTCGGGCTGTCACAAGGCCATCTACATAAAGCATATCCTAACGCTGGACATATGAGTGCCAAAGCCAGGCACGGCATAGTGGTTGTTGCAAAACGGTTCAAATAGCATCGCGTCCCCGGATGCGTGTCATTCATAAATTGTCATGCTTTATCAGACCTCACAGGATCGTTGATTTATCTCTGATACTCACTGAGTCTACAAACCCTTCGATTTCAAACACATCGCCCGTCTGCGTCTTGCTCACTACAATTCCAATCTCGACCGCCAAGTTGACTATACACAACGTTGCGAGGATGTCGACCCTTTCCAAGTGGACGGAACGAACTGGACCTACCCGTTATGCGGATCTGAGAAGGAGACAACCAAAAGGTCCTGTCGCTCTTGTCAGCTTCTTGTTCACCATGTGGGTGAGTACAACCCTATTTAGTCTAACGTAGTAAACACTATGCTCATGTTTTCTTGCAGGGTTTCGCTTATGGCCTCCTTGACAACATGAACAAGGCAGTCCAAAACCTGATGGGCATTGACAAAGAAAGGTCCTCTGTTTTAGCGGCAGCGTACTATGGCGCATATATCTTCGGCGTCCTAGTGATCTCCGGGCCCGTCAAAAGCCGATTTGGCTACAGAGCCACCTTTGTTACTGGTCTTATTCTCCTAGCGCTTGGTGCTTTCCTCATGTGTCCGACAACCAAGGCAGGATCTTTCGCGGGTATGAACATTGCCCAATGTATCCTTGGTCTCGGTGTTTCTACATTGGAGAATTCTGCAAACCCGTATATCGCCAATTGCGGTCCGATCAAATGGGCAGAAATGCGTCTCAACTTCGCGCAATTTTGGGCAGCAGCTGCGACTGTCGTCGCCGCTCTCATTGCCTCAATGGTCATCTTCGCACACGGTGTCGACAGTACCGATCCCATAGTGAAGCTATACGAGATAATGGGTGGCTTTACAGTAGGGCTAGCGTTTCTTTACATCATCTTGGCCAAGTATATTCCAGAAATCAACGAGGATGAAGGCGATGCTATGGCGCAATTGCCGGCATCTCTATGGGAGTCGCTCAAGGATGCGAGGAGGAATATGTGCGACAGGAAGTACATCCGACTATGGCTTGCTGCTGCTGGGGTCTTTCTCTGTCTCGGTGCCCAAGTCACTGTTGCGCAGTGGTTCATCAACTACTGCGTCGAGGTCACGAGCATCACTGACAGAAAAGCTGGGCAGTATTTGGCAATTGCTCAGGGCCTCTTTGCTATCGGTCGACTCTTCGCGTCTATGATGGACTATTATCTCAATCCACGTATTGTTCTGGCTGCTTTCACTTTCGGCTGTATCATGTCCTCACTTGGAGCGATGTTCATCCCCGGTCGGGGCGGTATTGCTTTCGCGATGCTTATCATGTTCTTCGAATCGACTATTTTTCCGACAATCTTCGCAACAGGCGAAAAAGGTCTTGGTCGATTTAGCAAGATTGGTTCGAATCTCCTTGTCGCATGCATCTCAGGTGGTGCAACACTTGCACCTGTGCAAGGGAAGATCGCGAAAGCTTGGGGTGTCCAGAAGAGCTTTATTGTTCCCACAGTGGCTTTCGCAGTCCTCGGAGTGTACCCCTTGTACATCAATACATCGGGCAAGAAGGACCTTGATACATGGAATCAAGACATAGAGGTACCGAGTCATGTTGAATCAGCGGCTATTACACAGCCGGCTGAAAAAGTTTGAGACCGTTCTGGTCTGTTTGCCTGCCTGTTCTCTTCGTCGATTCGAAATCGAGTTCATCACGCGGTATCTATCAAGTATCCATACAACACAATCCAACCACTGTAGTGGTCTCGTTGTGGTCTCGTTGTAAAATGTGAAAAGGACTGCATACGCTCTTGTAATTCCGAAGATTAGATATTCTGACAGTTGTTGTTGTTGTAGGGTCTCCGGGATTGACGGTGAGGTGAAATGTAGGTGCCTCATAGGCAGGAGGTCATTCGCGGGTATGATCCGACGTTTCGTGTGATTCTGCTTACATCTTCCTTGCATCGCATGCCGTCCGTATATCAACAACGACCAACGACTTTCCATCTCTATACACAACATACCTATAGCTTTCACATTTTATCGGGACATGAATATTAAACAATTCTTGAAAATGAGCTGCCAAAAGAGACTGCGATACGAACGTTAGGTTGTACCGTTGGATTCTCTGACTAGCTTTGCGGCTATGGCATCCTGCCCGATAATATCACCGAACCCCTGGCGATTACAGTGTTAACCCAACATGGATAAGGATGACTTAGATGTCACTATTTTCGGTCGACGACGATGATTCGACCAGTCGCTAAGGCTGACGAAATAGGGCATTTCCATCCGCCTCTCACTTGACACATCAGCATCCATTTTGTTCTTTGGAGACATCCTACAGGAGCATTGGATCGCTGACAGGCTTATTGTGGAGACTTGACTGATGGTCACACGAGAAAGGCTCTCAGTATTCCATCAGAATGTCGTTCTGCTATACGAGTGTAACCTTTACATGTTCCAGAAGCCGGAAGTCAAGGTATTGACAGCTGACCTTCGGACTTGTCACTATGTCTAGCAGGCCTCGGATCCTCAAGTCCCAGGCTGTTCCGTCTCTACCGCGAACTTTCCTCGCGGCTCTGCTATTGGCATTTACCTACATATACGAGATGTGGCAGTGGTCAGACATCTGACTGGGGCCGTCATCATCATCTTGAAAGGTAACACCCGTGCTGGGAAGAATAGCAGAGCTGATGCACTGCCGCATACACTACTGAAGTATATGGCTACAGTGGTTACCATGGCAGTCTATAAAAGGGCAATCAAACGGCGCCCTTCTGATTGTTCTTGCCATCAAACAGCAACTACTCGATACACATAACTCACCCTTCTCACGCGGAGCTCTTACTTCAAAGCATCTCGAAGCATTCACCAACATCCATCATGAAGACATCATTTGTTGCAGGCACTTTTGCCATTCTCGCCGCTATGGCCTACGCAGCTCCGGCAGAGAAGGTCGCTCGCCAATTTGAAGCCACGGTTACCTTCACCGGAGGCCCTGAGTCTTACACATTGGAGATTCCTGTCAATGACAGCCTTGTTACTATCGGTACGCACATGGTTGTCCATTTTGTTTGAGCTTCGACTTATGTATTCGCTATTCGCAGATAATGATCTTGCCGTCTCCCAGATCAGCATCGTTGGTGGAGCAATCTGTACATTCTTCGGTGCGGATGGCTCCGTCACTACTCTCGGCCCTCCCGGCCAAATGACGGTTGATGTTGGGCCACCTCAAGCCCAGGTCAGCGGCATCTGTGACAATCTGTAGATAGAGTCCTGGCGATGTGCACCGATGGAGATTTAACGGTTGTACTTGATGTTCTTTGGACTAAATTAAAGGACACGTGATATCAAAACGAGGAGGTCTGCATGGCTGGCGTTGTGTATATAGGACACGTTCATTTCAAAATAAGATGTTAAGACCTCTATCCCTGAGGTTTTTACATGTCACCTTATCGCTATGCGACGATATACCGTTATATGAACGATCCCTAGGGGTCATAGTCCCGTATGGTGCAAGATGTTGATATATATTGGCCATTGTGATGAATACTATGATCATCCGCAGGCATATAACCAAGATCGACCCCCCCCCGCACTGTGCTACCGCGCCAGAGGGTTACGATTATCTTTTAATTATTATCTGATGACATCTGAGATTCCGAACCCCACGATTTCCCCGGATTTACTGTATTTCCCCACGAAACATATTTCTTCATTGTGTACCCCTCATAGCATCTTTCCCTGCGTCTCGTCTTTCTTTACGCTTGACATATCGTCGAATCCTACTCCGGTGGGGTACATACTGCCGACGAGCGAAGATATGTCGTATCTAGGGCCAATTGGCCGGATAATTCTACCTCAGGGCGTGAAGCTATTCCAGACACTCGAACTGTGGCATTCGGCTAATAACGGATATCATGTACCTGCATAGTCCTCTACCTTGGCCTTGACTATCGCGTATTGCAGGTCTCGCTTCTGCCAATTCCTGCTTGCTAGACATGTCCTGGGTCAGGACTCACTGCAAGGCTAGCACCCCACCGGTGACTTCATAGAAGATGGATGGGAGCTGGCTATGCCTACACGGAATGATATAAATACCTACTAATGCGTCAATTGGCCCATGATGGGAAACATATTATATCGTCTGTTCACTGCGGTTCCCCGAAATATAAGTGAGAGCAACCAACGTCATGGCTACTTTTCTTTTGCTCGCGCTTTTCAGCTTTGGTGTCACAGCGGGCCCTATCGTTCGAAGGGATACCATGACATCCGTCGTCGATTTTGCAAACAATACGGGAACTCCAGGTCACTTGGCTTCAGGGATCCTCTATGGCGTTCCAAACAATGTCGACCAGATTCCGAGCCAGTATTTCACCGACATCGATCTGAACTACATACGAGCAGGAGGTGCCCAGGTTCCTGCTCCGGGCCGGGGTTGGATCTGGGGACTTACAGAGTACGAGGTCAGTTGTGGATAATTACTAGGCAGATCACCAAGATATTGGACTGGCGAATCAAAGTATGCTGATTGGGCATCTTCATATAGAACCGCCTTCAGACTGTAGTCGATAACTACAACGAAGCACAAAAGTACAATGCCACTTTCATCTTCCTGATCCATGATCTCTGGGGAGCGGACGGGACACAGAACTCCTCTGCCCCATATCCAGGCGACAACAATTCATGGGTTGACTGGGACAACTATCTCGTCCATGTGTTCGGCGACATGAGGACAAACGGCATGACAAAGGACATAGTCATAGATATCTGGAATGAACCGGATGGAGCTGGCTTTTGGAACCGACCTCAGGATCAATACCTGCAGATGTGGGGCCGAACCTACTATAAGTTCAGGTACGATGCGCCTGGCCTCATATGCGATTCAACGCTGATACATCCCGCAGAGCCGAATTTGGAACCTCGATCCTTCTCTCTGGGCCGGCTTCTGCAGGCGAACCTCTAGCCAACAACACGTGGTGGGAGAACTGGTGTTCCTTCGTTTCAACGAATGATTCCATCCCTGACCAGTACGTATGGCATATGGAAGGTGGTGGCGGTGATCTTTTGTCAGCAAACGATGGCCTGCATACTCTTCTATCCACGTACGGACTCCCCGAACGCCCCATCAACATCAACGAATACGGCGTCTACGCAGAACAAGTACCCGCCGGGTCCGCCTGGTGGATCTCGCAACTCGAACGCCTCGACGCCCACGGCCTACGTGGGAACTGGCTCTCGGGCTGGCAACTCCACGACTTCGAAGCGAGCCTCCTCGGCAAACCCAACGCGACGAACTCCTCCACATATAGCCCCACGGCCTCCGGCTACTGGCCCAACGGGGACTGGCAACTGTATAGATACTACGCCCAAAACATGACCGGCCACCGCCTCGGCACCAGCCCTTCCTCCTCCCTCCACCTCGACACTTACGCCACCTTCGACCCTTCCTCCGGCACCGCCTCCATCCTCGCCGGCGTCCGCCTCACCCCCGCCACCTACTCCATCCGCCTCACCCACCTCTCGACCCTCGGCCTCCCGACCAACGGCACACTCAACATCCACACCTACGCCTTCCGCGTCAACCCTTCCAACGTGCACTACGGCGCTGTGATCGGCGGACCGACTGACTTGGGATGGGCCGCGCACGCGTATGATGCGGATGAAGTGTCGTTTCCGGTGTATCAGACGGATAATACGACCGCGTATGCTTTTGAATTTAGTATTTGAATTCCCGGGGGGGAAAGAAAAGGCAGGACGAAAATTTAGAGTAACTAATTTACTAGGAAAGTGAAGGACGGGAAGGGGGTTTATGTGGAAAAGGGAGCGGACGGCAAAAATGATCGAAGATACATATACCATAAAAAGTACGTTATGTGATTTACCATAACCTGATATCATCTAAACAAACATTTGGAGTTTTAAATTGCGAGATGCCACCCACTCTCTTTTCTCCCCTGTTTCATGATCTGTATATATAACATATGCTCATCTTCTCCTCCCAGCAGCCCCGCCTGCCCCTCCCCCTCCAGCACCAACCCCTTTATCCGCCAAACTAACCACCTCCCCAATCCCCGCCTCTTCCTGCTCATCCTCAAGCGCGCGTATCTCCTCACGACACGCCCACCATCGGTCCTCGGCCATGTCGAACGCGCGCTTGCGGATCTCCTTGACGGACTGTTGATCTTGTTGGTCGCGGGGGGCGTATTTGAGGGCGTCGAGCACAAGGTTCTGCCAGTCGGTTGAGGTGCGCGAGAAGAAGTCGCGGAGGGATTCGAAGGGGCGGGGGTAGGGGCGGCCGTCTTTTTCGGACGTTGTGACGGGTTCTTCTTGTTGGGCGGTGGGTTCTTCGAGGATGGAGCGGGCAAAGGGGTCGGGAGAATTGAGTTCGGTACGGGGTGGGGAGGAGATAGTCGATTCTTGGTCGAAGATTTCAGAGACGTCGGATTCGTCGTCGTCGTCATCATATTCTTCATCTTCGTCTTCATCGCTGTCGATGTCCATCTTGTCGTTCCAGCGTTCGGGTTCGTTGTAATATATTTCTCGGACCCCGTCGAGCTTGCCGAGATCGATGCTATACATGTCGTCGAATGTAAATTCCTGGTCACCCCGTTCCACTGTACCGCCGAAGATGAAAAGAACGTCATCCTGGACTGTTATCTGGGCGTTGAATCGACGGTGAGGCATCTCAAAGCGCACTGGTAGAACGATCTTTTTGTCATCGTCGTCTTCCTCGTCGACCTTTGCATTGTCAATGGTAATGGCATCTATATCAGCATCGATTCTCCCCTTTGTATCAAGGGCTGCGAGGTTGCGTAGGAGCTCCTCTTCATCAGCCTTGCCCCGATTTCTGCCACGTACTGACTGTCCGGCAGGAGGCTGCTTTTTCCCCGGAGCACGTGGCCTCCGTAGAGTCAGGGGGAAAAAGCGGTTTCTTTCGATATTCCATGCAAAAAGTCCGTCAAAAAACTCACTATCTATGCCTTCCTCGCTCTCCTCAATGTCGTGTACGCCACCGAACATTATCCCCCGACCTTTGTGGTAAGTCATCGTAGCTCCAGCTCTGGGTGGGTTTGGTGGATTGGCAGGTTTCTTCCTCCTATCCCATCTAACCGTTGGTGCTGTTGGTCCTGAATGTTCAGGTGGGGTCGTCCGCAGAAACCAGGTGTCCTGATGGACGACGGGTTGGAGGGTGGTTTTGGAGATTGCCTTTCCTTGCTTATTTGCGTTCGCTTTCACTCGCGAATATCCTCCGTATAGGACTGCACCAGCATCGTGGGGTAGGAATGAAAACGATGAACGAGCATCGGGTTTCTGTGAAGCGGGGGGTAGGGTAGGACTGTACCACACAAAATTCTGAGTATCGTAAATCCAAAGATCTTGGAGATACTTTGTCTGCTGGGAAGTGTCCTGAAACCCACCGAACAGGAGGATGTATTGTTTGAAATAAGTCATTCTATGACCACTTCGCGCCGGCGGCCCCTTCCCTTTCGTTTCGATACGAGACCATTCTCTCGTTGAGGGATCCAGATGCCAAAAATCGTTATAATGATAAAAGGTGCCTTGTTTGGGGCTGGAAAATTCTCCTCCAAATAAATAGATACCTCCGCTATTGCCTCCTCGACACCAGGCATGACCGCTCCTAGGCAACGGGGTATTGGGACTGGTGATTTCTCTCCATTCGTTGCGATCAATTAGATAAACATAGAGATTATTGTAGAAGCTTGCTACTGTTCCGTCAAACGACTCACCGCCAAAGACGAACAATTCATTTCGATTAGATGGTGAGGCTATGATGGTTGCTGACGAGCGAGGCGAGGGAGGCCTGCTCGTCGCTTCGGTAACTTTCAAAAACTTCGCTTGCTCTTCGGCATAAGCAGCCAGTACAGCGTCAAGGTCTACTTCCTCAGCATCGCTGTCATCATCACGAGCTGCTCTGCTCTGGTCCTTTTTCTCGCCTTTAGCAGCCTTCTTCGACTGCTTCGCTGCTTTGCGAGCTTTCTGTTCGGCAGACTTCCCCTTCTTATCCTTCTTTGCCATCGTAGAGGCTGATTCTGCCCTCAGGCAATGAAACAAACCTGTTCAGTGATCTCCTGGCAAGACGATGTCGGAAGCCCTACGACCGAAAAAAAGCACTTCGAATAATTGTTCATGTCACGTGACAGCGTGACGCGGAGAACGTCGCGCCTCACGCCAAGTACTTTCATTGATATCAGTGGCTGCCTTCCCCATTGTATTGTACTCTACTCGGGACTCTAACGACTGACCGAGAACACAGACAACTCGTCAAAAAGTATTGTGTTCCTGTCTTCCACCAGATATGTCCGCAATGGTGGTTACCAATGACTAAATCCAATTTGGCTGCACATTTGGCATGGCTTTTGAATAACAGACCATTGACCTGTACATCAGTACCATACCCACTTGACTCGCGCAGCGAGATTCAGTCCCTTGACGACGCAAGCCGTGGCTCGATTGTCTCTTTACCACCCTCGAATATAGGAACGACACGAAATGATGTTGAAGTTATAAACGATGGACCTGTCAAATCTAGCGTCGAGAGCATGGCACGACTCCAGCTCAATCCTCATGCGTCTCATACACCGCGGCACCGTCTGCTAAGTCAGCAGCGTATATCGCAGTCACCGACCACTGCAGGACAACCTAGCTCATCTGCCTCGACAACGGTGTCACCGCCTAACAATCGTGGCTTGGGAACTCCCCTTGACAGGAATCTGCGCAAGGCTGGAGCGGCTGAGACTAGCAATCATAGTGGAACCCCTATAAGGAACCCGTTTCGCGATGATTTCCAAGAAGCCGTCGATATTGACGACATTATTACACTAGAGGATGATCTGCGCCATCCCCGATCCTCTGGAACCGTGGAGGACTTTGGGCACCCAACACAATTGTTTAGGGAGTCAGCCGCTTGGCGCCATGAGCCTTCACCGCACGCCGGCAGGAAAAGGAAAAGCGAAGAATACAGTTCAGATCTCTATGGCTTTAGAAGTGTCGAAAACAATGAAGGTAATCTCTTACCGTCGAGAGACTGTCATCGCGGAGCCTCCACTGCAAATCCTATCAGCGATGCCAGCCGGCGCAGAGAAGAAGAAACCCACGAGGCCAATGACCACGATGACAATGAGGCATCGGGATTTGTTGGGGACGAAGACAGTCTCTTGATACTCGAAGAGCGTGTGGTGGAGAGGAAGACCACTAGAACCGAACTCAAAAGGACTGCGCAATCATCTGTAAGTGTCCCATCGAGCCAGGAAAGCCCTCGAAGGAGTCAGACAAATGCGAAAGCCACCTTAAAAAAAGCTCTACCACATGCGCAGCCTTTAGAGAATAGGGCTGTAAGGGTCGTGGCGGACTCTGAAGACGAATTCGAAGATGACCGTCATAATCAAGTTCCTCGGTCTCCTGTGAACCCCGTCTCGAGGAATATACAATGCAGGAATGATACTCCTCGGCAGTACACAAAGAAAGAAGTGCAGTCCCCTATTCAAAAGATTGACAATAGCCCATTCTCATCGCCATCGAAAGCCTTCAAGCAAGACCACAGCCAATCGATGACTGAATATCCTCATCGTTACCTGTCGCAGGAAGCGGCTAGGACTGAACGGCACCAGCCACCCAAACTATCTGCTGCTGGTAGGTCATGTACTGTTGCGTCGGCCTCGCAAACGGAAAGCGACGATGACAAACGTGAAGCAGAGATTGTGTCGCGATTTGTCAATGTCACGCCTGGGCGTCTTGAACAAGCCCTTATAAGTCTGAGGGTGCAGCTGGATGCAACACCTAAACGCATAGTAGATCTCATCGCCAGCGGTTTATCACCTAGCAGTGCTCAAGTGCTGGAGCTTAAAGCAGCTCGAGAGAACCTGCATCTGAAAGTCGACATATATGAAGCGCTCATGGCAAAGACTATTTTATACACAAAACAACACCAGGAACAACAGAAAACTCGGCAGAGGATGGAAAGACTCATTGCTCAAGGCTCTTTTGAGATCGAAGATGATGCAGAGCTCCTACAAAGGATTTCTAAGACCCTGAAAGAAACTACAAGCGCAATCTTCAAATTAATGCAAGCCGCAGGTATGCCCGAGGGTCTGACCACGGAGCGTAAAGCGCCCAGCATATCTTCTCAGGACGAGGAGGACGTCCTAATTGCCTCGACCCAACACCAGTCCAGGCAGAGAGACCATGTCTTCCAGGGTAGTACATCTCCAAAGAAAGCACCTATCCTGACTCAGCCCATCTTACAGACACCTCTGTCTACTGCTAGAAATCCCAAGCCTTTGGGCATGGCAATCAATCATGACGTGTATACCGGCGCAGGATCCTCGCGTGGACGTCAGCTGTCTCTCTTTGACGGTGAGATAGATCCCGAGGACGAGGATGAAGAAGCGGACGAATTTGGAGAAGATGCGTTCGAGGAGGCGCATGAAGTGCTATTCACCAAACGTATGGCATCTCCGCATGTATCCAGCTTTCCTGAGGACTTCGGCGGTGATGACGATGAGGAGATGTTGCTAGCCGCGGAAGACTTTGAGAATCAGTACAGACCTCTCTCGAGGAAACATAAGTCTCCGGAACGTCGTGCATTAGCAGAAACTTCTGGTAATCAACGTGGAATACACGTTAGCAAAGCAGGCTCTCAGATAGATGCTGCACGTATCGCAGCATTGATGCAGTTTCCCTGGTCAAAAGATGTCAGGCTTTCGTTGACGCAAAAATTCCGGCTCCGCGGCTTTAGGCCCAATCAACTTGAAGCCATCAACGGTACGCTGTCGGGCAAGGATGTTTTCGTCCTCATGCCAACCGGAGGTGGGAAGTCGCTATGTTACCAGCTGCCATCAACGATACAGAGCGGCAGGACTCGTGGTGTCACCGTTGTGATATCTCCCTTGCTGAGCTTGATGCAAGATCAGGTAGATCATCTGCAGAAGCTTCGCATACAAGCCTTCTTGATCAACAGTGAAGTCACGGCAGACTACAAGAGAGACTTATTTTCTGCATTGCGTGGGCCTAGAGTAGAACAATTTGTCCAACTCCTCTATGTCACGCCAGAGATGCTCACTAAGAGCCAAGCTATCATCGGTATCTTCGAAAGGTTGCACCGAGACGGGAAGCTCGCCAGGATCGTGATTGATGAGGCACATTGCGTTAGCCAATGGGGACACGATTTTCGTCCTGATTACAAGGAAATGGGCGAAATTCGAAGAAAGTTTCCAGGAGTTCCAGTTATGGCTCTTACTGCAACTGCAACCGAGAACGTGAAAGTTGACGTTATTCACAGCCTAGGAATGGCTGGCTGTGAAGTGTACACCCAGAGCTTCAACAGACCAAACCTGGAATACGAAGTACGACCGAAAACAAGCGCCAAGGATGATTTGGAAAGCATGGCCAACACCATCAAGAAGTTCTATAAGAATCAATGTGGTATCATCTATTGCCTGTCACGTAAGAATTGCGAAACTGTTGCAAAAAAGCTGAGCGAGCAATATGGCATCAAAACCCACCATTATCATGCAGGTATGGAATCTGAAGACCGAATCAGTGTACAGAAACAATGGCAAGCTGGGGAATATCATGTCATAGTCGCCACGATTGCTTTCGGTATGGGCATCGACAAGCCGGACGTCCGATTCGTCATTCATTATTCGATTCCAAAAAGCCTAGAAGGCTACTACCAGGAGACTGGGAGAGCGGGCCGGGACGGGAAGAAGTCTGGTTGCTATCTTTATTACGGCTATCATGACGCAGGGCAGTTAAAACGTATGATAGATGATGGCGCTGGAGACTGGCAGCAGAAACAAAGACAGAAAGAAATGCTAAGAAAAGTTGTCCAGTTCTGTGAGAATAAGAGTGATTGCCGAAGAGTTCAAGTACTTGCATACTTCAACGAGCAATTTGACAAGGACGACTGTAACGATACCTGCGACAATTGTAAATCTGACGCCGTCTTCGACACGGAAGACTTTACAAACCTTGCGTGTTCAGCGTTACAGCTTGTCGGCAAAATCCGTGAGGAGGAGAAGAACTTTACTCTGCTACACTGTGCTGATGTTTTCCGCGGCGCGGTCAACAAGAAAATCACTGAAGAAGGCCACGATGAATTGCAAGAATACGGGGCGGGTGCTGATCTACAGAAGGGCGAGGTTGAACGTCTCTTCTATCGTCTTCTGAGCGAGGATGCATTGAGGGAATTTAACAAAGTACATAAAGCAGGAGGGTTTGCTGTACAATACATCAAGCTCGGCCCTAAAGCCGCGGAGTTCTTGAATGGCCGTCGGCAGCTCAAGATGCAAGTACGCAAATCTCCCAAAAGAAAAGCACCTTCAAAGGCTCCGCAGAAAGCAGCAAAGAAAGCGAAGACCAACCGAACTGGTGTCAGAGCAGCGAGGAGGGCAGAGGCCGAAGATCTCCCCCTGTCTACAAATGTCTCCTCTCCCATGCAAGCCAAATCACGTCGCCAGAAAAACAGGGACAACATAACGTCAGAGTTAGTCGATCCCAGCGATAGCGAGGATGATGATGATCTTATTCATTTTGAGCCTGTGCGGCAGGCTGGTAGAGCAGTCAAGAGCGCATCTCGTGACCTTGGCCCTCCGATTACTGTCGATGGGCAATTATCGTCCTTGACCAAGGAACATCGGCAAGTCGTCGAGGATTTTATGGCTGAAGCAAAGAGGGAATCTAAGAGAGTAGGTGGTTCACGGGTACCACATGAATGAAGCTAACAGTATGCAGATAATGTTCGACAAGAACTTACGAGGCCAACCATTCTCGGATAGCATCCTGCGGCAGATGGTCATCGACTTCTTAATGGGTAAGTAAGCACTAAAGCAAGTAATGGAGTAGCGCTCATGAATGCAGATCCGGAAGACCTTCTTGCGATCCCTGGGATAGATGCCGAACGAGTTAGATTATACGGTGCTCGTTTCATCAGGCTCGTCCGGTCGGCCTTTACCCAGTACGAAGCATTGATGAGTGCACAATACGCGCCTGCAGATCCAAATCATCAAAATGTTGTCGAGATCAGTGATGACGAGGATGGAGATGAGTATGAACCTTCCCAAGATTTTGACAACGACGGAGATGTCGCACAGGAGACCAGTCCTCACTTCGACGAGCGCTCAGAGGAAGTCATCAATTTCAACAAACAGTGTAAGCCTAAAGAGAATCAAATCTCCTCCTTGCTAACACGTTCCAGTGTCTCAGTACACGACTCGGCCAGAAGGCAGAGCGGCCTCCACCTCAACGAGAAAGCCTAGTGCACGACAATATCGTTCTGCATCTGGAAACGGAAGCAGTTTCAAAGGTCCCAGGAAAACGACTGCAGGTACTCGAAGTCGGGCGAAGCCCAGATTTGGTGGCGGGGTAACCAAAAAAAGATCATCGGGCACCCGAACGAGCAACGACAGTTCGACGAGTGGAGCGACTTTCAATTCAAGAAGAGGAGGCGCACTGACGAAACAGGGTAACAGATCTATGATTGACATGATGCCGACATGAGCTTACTTCATCATTACATTATCACAGTATGTCAGTGGGTTTATGACTCTTTCATACATCATTATGAGAGTCTACGAAGAGCATGATATGGGGTTCCAGGTGTTCATAGCATTAGCATTTGTGTTTTCTAGCCATATGATTGACCTTTCATAACTCTTCTTTATTGCTTTCCTATTCTATTTTGGGTCTCAAACTTGATCTGGACTTCCTGGGCATTATCTTCATATCTAGAAATGCAGTGGTCGATGTGTAGCAGGCACGACTGACAGAGACGCCGAGGGAGCAGGAAGCGCCTTCTACTTTAGACTGCTCCGGCAACGACCTCATAGCTCACATAGCTTAGCTTAAGCTTGATTCATTGATGAGACGCCGGAGGAGGATCCAACGGGGATGTTATCAAATGGAAATGCTATGGTCCAGACAGCAGCTATCTCTGCAATGGAACAATCGATCATCCCAAGCGGTGATTCTGCTAGCATCAGTGCTAGCTCGATCCAACGTATGCTCAAGACGACGACCGACACTGGCGATTTAGGCCTATTTCCTGTTGTGCATGCTACGCCACTCCCGCAAGAACCACTTCCTCGTCCATGGAGGCACCGTTCGGGAATATACGAATATCCTGCGAGCACAAAGTCATTCCAACGCGCTAGCCCACGATCTTCACGCAAATCTCGACCACGCCCTTCATTTACAGCAGTCTCTCGCCACGATACTGTCAGATCGAATGCTATGTCATATCGCAGTGGATATAATCGCGGTGCAAGGTCCTTTACGACCGCTGGGCCATGGCCACGACAAGGATCGGGACCCCGTATCTTGCACAGTCACCGTTCCACAATGACTTTGAGAAGTCACGATGGCGCGTCTGGCCTGCAGGCTCAGTCTCCTCTTACCAATTCATCATCACCGTGGACGGTGCCAGGCTATAGGACAGCCTCCCCAGCTCTTAGTGACGTCCAAGGATATTTCCCTAGAAGCGGATACCGTACAGCTAGTGTCACATCCTCACCATCATCCTTGTTCCACCAGTCGGTGAACTCTCTTAATGTTGGTTATAATGCGGACTTGAATCGATCTGGTACCTCATTCGGGCGCTCCCCTTCACCTGCTTTTTTCGGGGGTTATCCTGCTATTCGCCCATCACCATACGCTTCTCGGACAGTAACACCCGTATCAACGAGGTTGCCCAGTCCAGCGATATCATCCGGCCCACGGTACGATGTCTCCTCCGCCTTGCAGAGATCATCATCAGCTTTGTCCACACCTCGATATTTTGACTATTCTGAAAGCTTTTTTGAAGATGACGGCTCATTATATGGACATGATACCTCCGGCATTTCTCTGCCCTTCAACCTTGAACATGTCATCCATGAGCATGAGCCTGTTTCTGCCCCAAGGCAGGCTCGAACTCCCTTCGGGACTCTCCCAGGCTCCGTGTTTGTACCATCTGAGCTTCCCACGGAGGCGAACTGGCACGATACCGAGACTAACGAAAGCGGCTCACATGAGATCGCGCCGTATGAGGCGAGTATCCAGCCAGCTTTACGGATGCCAGTGAGTTCAGCGCATGCGAAACAGAAAAACTTAGTGAGTATTCCGACAGATTCCATTGTAGATCCTTTCATGTTGACTATGTGCCATCCACGTCGTACCCCCCCGTCCGGTCCCGAAACCAATCCCCGAACCTTAGTCTGAGACTGACTTATCAAACAGAGCGATAAAGAAGCCATTGTGGAAGACACTTCTCAAGATACGCAAATGAGGAGCCTTGGAAGCCAACGGAGGACGGCAAAAGATGAACCAGTCACTTCACTACCGGCGGTGTCCAGTTCCAACCGAAGCGTTGGAGAATCTCAATGGTCTCGTCCTGAACTTCAAAAAGATGTGGCTCATTTTAAGCTTGAGGCATCAATGATTGACCACCCAAAACCTCATGAACGGCCGATTGGTGTGCTAGAAAGCAAGAAAACCATCTCAAAGTCAGCTAGCCTTGGCTCACCACTCTTGAACGGGTCGCATTGGTACCAACTACCGTCCTTGCACTTCAAGCCCCTGTCTCTTTCTACGTTTTCATTAGGCAACGATGATCGAAGCCAGCATTCGGGAGGCATTGTGAGGTCCGAGCCTTCGGGTATCTTCTCACCGACACCAGAGAGGCCAATCTCGTCCTTGAGCAATAGAGAGAGGTTTAGCAAGATACTGAACATTGACAATGATGCCAGATTGAGCCTTTCACCACCTCATAAGGGCGTGCGCTTAAGGAATGCACAGCTGTTTAGGAGTGCTACAGAGTTACCTATCAAGGAGCTTTCGTTCAAATCCGCATTTCCTCCGATTCGAGAACGAGATTCTATGACTGAGGCTCCTGGACGTATACTCGAATCTCCTCGAGTCTGTGATACTCGGCGAAGTGCCACAACGAGTCTTGACAAATCAACCGTCGATTCCCTCTTGGAAAATCATATCGCGTCTCTGGGATTGTGTGCTGGAACCACTGATTCCGGACCTAGTGGAGGCCACAGCGATTATACGCTTCACCAGGGGCCTTGCACAAGCGGTGCCGCAGCATCACAGCATTGTTCACCAAGTGTAGCCACTCTGAGAGGGCCTATGCTTGCTGCTGCGAGGATGCCAAACGGAAAAGACGCTTCAACCAGCGCCGGACAAGAAAATTACCGTCGTGGGATTATAGGCAACAGTGCTGACATTGTCCCCAAGAGAGTGTCATCAATAGGCAGTGCACTGGCGCTTCAAGTAGCGCAGCTGTCCGAGAGGTCATCCTCTTCGTGGTTCACTCTGGACTCCACGTCACGTCTTTCTACAGAGCTCTCACATGGCTTTAGGTTTGGCTCCACAAAGGAGCCTCTACCAATTCGAATGCCCGTGACTCCTTGGACTGGCAGCATAGGGAAGGACATTGAGAAGCAGCCCAGGTCACAAACCAACGTTGAAAGTGTTGAAGTGGCCGAAATTCCCGCCAGCACTTTGCATCACCGCCCTACAAGCCCTTCGCAGGTAGATTTTGAAGGTGACAGCATGGCCACGGGGATCTCAGCACTCATAAATGCTTACCAATATAGTGAAGACCCGGAAATGCAATGCTCAGGATCAATGAGGCAGAGCAGAGACAGTTTTCCAGCATCTAGCGACGCTCCACTACCACGGCAGGCAACGTCGTTGGACATAAATCGTTCTGTACTGGAAATGTTACCGATACCGAGGAAATCTCTAGGTGATCGACCTTCTGTACACCACCTTTTCAAACCTATCCGGTCCTTACCGCCGCTACCCTATGTTTCCAACGCCAAACTCAACAACGAGATGCCGCAGAAGGCAGACGCTGCGAGAAGCATGACAGTATGGAGCAACTCAAGCATTATGGCCACTTCCAACAGCTCTCTCTTCGATGCTTCACAAGGGCAGATACCACCATCAGACTTCGACCCGGGGTTAACAGAAAGCACTGTGGATTCGAGCTATATGGCCGAAGCTGGGTCGACAACTATTCAACCTGTTCTGCATCATGCTCAAAGCCTTTCCTCTGACAACAGTTCTCGTGCCCGAGTTTATGGTGCGGTCAGCATCATAGACACCCTACAGAAAGCCAGGAGCAAGATCACATTGTCTCCCAACGCTAGATCGATGGAGCAAATGAGGGCGAACTCTTCCAGCGTTGTACAATTGTGCGACCCCCGCGGCCCGGGAGTGGTAGAAGATGGAGAGGCAACAGTTGGTATGTCCGAGTTCGCCTACAGGAAACGACAGCTGGTTGGAAAGTTCCGGGAGTGGTGGAAAAGGTACAAGTCACATGCGATGCAGAAATTGAGAAAGAAGAAGAGTAGGCAATATTCGAGTGAAGGGGGGGAGCTTTATGAGAGTGTTTGAAGAACACCTCCCACAAGAGGGACTATCGGTTGTTATCTGTGATTTGTTTTGACTTCCGGTGTATCTCCGTTCTTAGTGAAGTGACTGGCATGTATGGCGCACGTTCGAAGATGAGACGATTTTTCTCGCTGTATCTTTTACGTACGTATACCGGCATCTGGGCAATATCAGGAGGAAAGGATGATTCCTGGAAGAGTGCATAGGACAAGCTCAAGAAGTTCTGATATGTATGCGATCCGGATTTACCGCATTCGTAGCCTTTGGTATAATTAGAATACAGCGCCTCCTATTATGAACAACCTCTCTTCCTCTTTTTGAACCCACTGCGCGACTTTGTTGGCACCCTGAGCCAGCGCACTTCGACTGATTCCTCTCCCGCCTACAGCATAAAGTTCAAACATTGGGGTTACCCAGCCCAGAGATGTACCGCTTCTCGTGCTAACGCAATGCTGAACCTTGACGTGGGCGTTCTTCGCATGCACGGCCGAGTGAAGCAGGTGATAGGTCGTGAGGAGATCCCTGTGCGACGACAGGGATTCTTCCACGGCGAGAGGAAAGGCGGGCATGACGAATTGGACGTGCGGGCGCGATTTGTACAGGAAGTGTTGCAGAGGGAGGCCAGGGACGATGTCGGCGGGGGAAGGGCGGCCGGCGCTGATGGAGGTGGTGATGTGGGAGATGAGGGGTTGAGAGTGGATGGTTTGGGTCGAGAGAGCCGAGAGGAGGTCTCGGGACATCTGTTGGAGGGAAGGGAAGGCGGCGGGAGAGGTGGAGATTAGGATCAAGGCTATCGAGGTGTTTTTCTGCGGTTCTCGGTCTCGATGTGGTTTCGTGGATGTGCTTGAGCGGGCAGGACCGTTGGATGGTTCAGACGGTGGAGGGTCTGAGGCTCCAACTTCGGCATCGGGAGAATTGGCGTCTTCGAAACTGAGGAAGTTGACGTACATGTGTAGATACCCGCTGCTGTTGAAGCCGGGAAGGCAGATGGGAATCCACGATTCTCCGCCACTAGCCTTGATGCCATCGGCTTCAAAAATCATGTTGAAGATGAGTTGTAGATCGGAGGGATGGAGAGAATGCTTTTTGGGGCGGACAACACTAACGAGTCGGCCACCGGCGACAAGAAGGCCGTAAAGGAGTTCATCAACGCGACATTTCAGAAACGTGTTGTTGATAGCATGACGATGTGACTTGCGAAGGCGAAGGCATTCTAAGGCTGACAGGAGAGTGGAGGGCGAGCCGCGAGTGAAGCTATCAGCAAGAGAGGAAAGTAGGACTTCGGTGCCCCGGAGAGGACGGCTTAGATCGCTGGACGGTCGAACAGAAAATATATGTTCTAGCTGAGGCAGCGTCAAGGTGGACAGAATTTGCATGTATAAAGCGTCAAGCTGGCTCCGCAATTGGGCCTCACTCTCTTGTAGCCTCGTTATGGCAACTAAGAAGAGATTATGCTGCGAGAGTATGGTGAAACGTGCTCCTCCTGCCGTGAATGTCCGCAGAGAGTCGTCGGAACCTTGGTAGAAGGAAATGATGGTCTGTATGATGCCCACGTACGCAGAGATCAAGCCTCCATCTCCGTGCCTAGTGTAGATCGGTTTACCAGCAGCGGAAAGTATGATAAAGTGCTTAGTCTTCGCTTTCCACCGCTCGAGCAAAACCTCTTCGTTAGAACCGTCATCCTCCAGTTCGCCTATATTTCCAAATTCCTCTGCGAAGTCGATTGGCGGTTCTATCTCCAATTCAACAGAGTCCGCCTCTTCCTCGATCCCGCCGAATGCTGTGTCTACAAGTGCAGGCTTAGCTGGGTTCCCCATGACACCACCAAACAGACTGCCGACGTCATTCCCTATGTCGGCGTTTGGCACAAAGCTTTTGATACTGGAAGAGTCTCCGGCGTCGCTCGTCCTTGTACTGTTCGTGCGCCCGGAGACCGCTCGCTGCGCTGTTGTAGCATATGTTTCCCGTGATCCATCAT
The DNA here is from genome assembly GCA_003868215.1 of Pseudophaeomoniella oleicola. Taxonomy (NCBI): domain Eukaryota; kingdom Fungi; phylum Ascomycota; class Eurotiomycetes; order Phaeomoniellales; family Phaeomoniellaceae; genus Pseudophaeomoniella; species Pseudophaeomoniella oleicola. The sequence goes on along the minus strand of QWDQ01000001.1, from coordinate 961,423 downwards.
GATACACCTGCGTGTTGATATCTGTCAGTGACAGTCCAGTGGTAGTATTGCCTCTTGTCGCTGGTCTCGTCGTGGATGAAGATCTCGATTTGGGACCCAACAGGGCTAGATTCGCGCTGGGCCGAGGTGGAAGAGGAGGCCGTCGTTCTGGACTTGAGTCTGCGTTTCGCGACACTGGAGAACTCGGTATTGACTTATTCCCAGCCTGTTCTTGGTCTCGACGCTCATCTGACGACGGCATGATTGGTTTGGGAAGACATCCGAGGTTCTACTCTTCAGCTTTTCATTTCCTCATCACGAGGCAGCTGCCATGCATACCGTTGACATCGGCACAGAGCAGCTCGGAATCTCAGGATCTTGGAGCCTGAATGAGATGAGGCTCGTGAATTGATGGGCTGAGGATATCTAATTGCTACGTAAAGTATGACGCCAATTTCACATGCCTTGTGGGGAAGGTAAACGACAAGGACGGAGGTTTGCGACATGCACCGTAATGTTTCTGCCCTGCCTAATTGACTCTTGACAAAGCGCGTCCTGTCATTGCGCTGCCACGCATACAACCGTCCAGCGATGTCCGCGGACTGTAGACAATACTCTAGCAAGGGCAATGGCGCTCAATCCTGCCCGGATCACCAGATCCGTATCGCCGGCCAGCTCTGACGGTACAGTTCGCAGGGGTTATCTGTCCCCACTGAAGGATGAAGACGGTGAGACTCTACTCTTCCCTACGATGCGCCAGGCTGACATGTCGACAGATGTGCTCAAGAAAGATAAGGCATACCGCCGGTACGCTGCTGGCATCGAGAGGGCTCTTAGTCTCTTCGAGACGACCCTACAAGAGTGGGCTGACTACATCTCTTTTCTGAGTCGCCTACAGAAGGTGAGTACTTGAGAGACGCGCACAACCCTTGACCCGGCCTAATCTGTGGTTTCATAGGCTCTGCAGCTTCTGCCGGAGGGCGTTCACGTCATTCCATATAAAGCCCAAGTGGCAAGGCGCCTAGCGCAATGCATGAACCCGACTTTACCCTCAGGTGTACATCAGAAAGCTCTAGAGGTGTATGATCTCGTTTTCACCACGTTGGATGTATGTGGCTACCACCACCTTCGAATTGAGCCTGTCTTAACTTTGAATAGGACTCACTCGGCCAAGCACTCCTGGTCTGGTTTCCCGGCCTAGCTTCAACCCTCAGCTTTGGGTCACTGTCAGTCCGACCGCTTTTCCTGTCCCTATTCGACGACCATGTTGTCAAATTGCCTGCCAGTAGGTTACGGCCCGCTCTAAAGGCCATTCTGTTGGCTCTGCTGCCGGGGCTAGAGGAAGAGACCAGCGAGGATTTTGAACGAACACTCTTGTTGATAACGCAACTCCGCCGGAATTTCGAGTCTGCTACGTCTGAGCAAGCGCAGCGTGGCACTCATGGTGGCGCCGCTTACTTTTGGCAGTGCTTGTTCTTGACTTCGATTACTAGTCCGAGCCGGCGACTAGGTGTTCTCGCTTACTTAACTAGATGTATGCCAAAACTGGGTGATGAGACACAGAACGGTGGTCCAGTCAACGATGACATCAAGGACGACATTGCCGCCATTACAGCCCCAGAGCCAGGACTCCTACTTCGATGCTTTGCTATGGGTCTAGCGGATGAGCAGCTACTGGTTCAGCGCAATTTTCTGGATCTACTTGTAACACATATACCCTTGAACGCTCCTCGATTGCAAGGGAAGGCGGTTCATGAAGATCTCATTCTGCTGGTTACAGCGGCTCTTGGAGTCGTTCTCAGGCGCGATATGAGCTTGAATAGGCGTCTGTGGTCATGGTTCCTAGGCCCTGATCCCACTAGTCCTATGGGAGACGGAGACATGCAACGCCAATTGCAAGACCGGGGGGATGGACCTCCCTCGAGTCACTTTACCCGGCATGGTCAGGACCTTGTCGTTGAAAGCTTGCTTAGGATGATACCACATTCGTCCACTATCGCCCCAGAAAGAGCTCGGCCGTTTCGGATTGCTCTATCTTTGATGGACAGATGGGAAGTTGGTGGGCACGTGATACCAGCGATATTTGTACCGCTGATGCGGAGCGTGAAAGAACTGGAGACCTCTACTATTCCGAGGGAAACTGTCGAAGAGGTTTTCCGGAGTGCGAATGTCTTCTTTGATGGGGTTGAAAGTGTCATCATCTGGTCTGAAATATTTCAGTTGCTTGTTCCTCTACAAGCGACCAAGCTCTCCGAAGCGGAGAGAACTGCAAATGCCCAGCTGGTGGAGTTCATAACCACAAGGTTCAATATTCGCGAGGAGGAAATGCTTGGTCTACATATCCCAAATCTCATCCTAATTCTTGTGACACTCATTCGTGAGGAGGAATCCCGGTTGAGTACCGATGATGAGAGGGTAGTACAGACTGAACCCGTGCTTCTAGAAACTCTCGTTCAGATTTTGTCAGTCCTCGTGGATGCGGTACCTCAGTCTGCTTTTGCAACCTCCGACAAGAAATGGAAAGAATCTGCCACGAAGAAAGGCCCAGCCAACCTTGCTATCATTGAGAAAATTCGGGCATTCTACGAGCAGTGCAGTGATGCTGCGGAACTCCCTGAAGCACCATTCAGTTCATCACAAATAGGTACCCTTGTACTTGGAGAGTATTGCACACTATGTTCACGAGTCATCAGATCTAGCAAGTCTGGAATAACACTGAGGAAGAGAATTCAGATTCTCTGCGTATTGGTGCAGAAGGTTGACAATCAGGAACAAGTCAAAGAGGCAGACCTTGGTAGCGTTATTCAACGACGCCTGCTCTCTGCAGCGCCTCAGGAGCGGGCAACAATAACAATACCGTTCTCTGTCATTCTCTCGCTTGCGTCATTGACCATCTTCCTCTCAGCAGCACCTATGCGGACGTCGTATTTCTCACCTGAGCAGCTAAGCAATATAACATCGAGCCTCGTTAAAGAACTTTGGGCCTACCTCTCTCCAACAACTCCTCAGCTACATGTTGAGGCCGCGACGAGTATACTGCAACTACACAACGCTACACTGCCAGCGTCACATGTGGCGTCCGCGCTTGCAACCCTCATGTCGCAACCTGGGGCTAAAACCACTACTTTCCTGCCTAGCAAGGACTCCATCCTGCATTTCTCTGTGTTGTGGACACATACGATCAATAAGACCAGCGTTACATCATCACGGGCCTCCGATCGTACTGATAACACGTACGCCGCATTACTCGAGCGTCCTCTGGACTTGGTCATTGATACTCTTAGCCAACCATCTTCAGAGGGATTCGAGGCTGCGAAAGAATGGCTGCAGTCACAGTCATCCATCACAAGGATCGTGCTTTCGGTCATTGCACCGCTACAGGCAACAGTTGATTCGATTGAGAGACAAGATTTCTCAAATATGAGTGAGGTAGACCTGTGTGATTGGCAATTGCGAAGGGTCTACTACGTTCTTAAAGCACAGTCTGTCGACCAATGGAGAGCTTTCATCAATATGGTGCGTGGTCAGAATCCCCAGGACAGCATTCAGATCGAACTGGCCAAAGTCTGTATGCAGATCTTGACGTTGCCGTGCTCGAACGAACAGGAATATCATTATGCTCTGTGTGCCCTCCGTGGTACTTCAATCGACGTTTTACTGCTGCTCCTAAACTCCCCCCGACCATATCAGCTCTTGGACCTTGATATTGACCACTTCCTGGTGGACCGCTTGGTACAGGCGCTGGAGGACAATGACACTGTCACTCAGAGCAGGCTGATTAGTTGCTTGATGATTGTTCTGAAGTTGCGCATTAGTCAGCCTCGGAGTGTTCAGCAGAATAGAGACGACCGTAAACCATCCAGAGATGTCAGCAGTCCCAGCAGATCTTCGCTCTCTGATCGTCGATCTCTCTCTTCAGGTGGTCCAAGGGAGCTCCTAGATTGCTTACTGAAAGGAATCAGTGCCGTAAAGCAAGCCGAGCTGTTACAAAGATGGATCGATCTTTTGAGCGACAGTCTCCCTTTGCTATCAGACGCAATATTTCAAGTCATTCTCAGCATTGTAGAAAAGTTCGTGGAACGCATTCAATCTGAATTTGAAGAAATAAATACCGCTTATGCCACAGGAGAACCAGAAACGACTACTTGCTCGGATGTTCGGCTACTACAATTGTTGAACGGCCTTGAGTACTGTATTGCACATGCACACGACAGGCTCATACAAGAGGAGCAACGGGTTCCAAGTACTAAAAGTCCGGAAGTTTCCCAGGGCTTCTTCGGGAACATCGTCTCTGGTAAAGAGACCACTGACTCGAATATCCTGAGAAATGCGGTCGTGAATGATCGCCTCACGGTCATTCTATGCTTTCAAGATATCACGAAGCTGGCCTTTTCGATATGGTCGTGGAATCGGCCTTCGATGGACACCCTGGAACATCGGGGTGTGAATGCTGCATCTTTCAAGTATACAGTGCTGAAGTTCCGTAATCGTTGCCGGAGGATATTAGAGCATCTCGTTGCAGCTGAGCCGCTGGAGATAATTGAGACATTGGTGGAGTCATGGGTCACAGCTCGGATGCAGCAAGATACAGATCGTACCGTCGCAGTACTGAATCTTCTTCATACGTTGGACGGTACCCGTCCTCGGAATACCATGCCGGCGCTTTTCAATGCGTCTTATAGCCGTTCCAATCCCAATGCTATCGACCCGACCCGGAAATCGAGTCTGACGACCAAAGTCAATGATGTTGATCTCTTGACGTTCCTGATTGTCTATGGGCGCTCTCTGGAGGATGATGTCCTCGAGGAAATCTGGTCAGACTGCATGACTTTTCTACGAGATATTCTGTCTAATCCAATGCCTCATCGCATCATACTTCCTCGTTTACTGGAGTTTGTCGCCGTCTTAAGTTCCAAAATGGAAAATACAAATTTCGGCGAGGAGCGTAAAATGCGACGAGAGCTCGGGGTAGGTCTTCGCTACAAATTTATTAACGTGTCCGGATGCTGACAGTAACAGGATCTCTTCACACGTCTTCTGACAGCCATGTTCACCATCAAGCCTCCTGGGGTCTCTCAAGAGAACGGCCAAGCTGGGTCGGATGATGTAGTGCATATTCTCAATGAGACCTTTTCATCTCTGGTCACGCTAGTGGGAGATACGGACCGTTTAAGCAGTGTCATTTCGTCAATTTCTGCTAACGTCACGATTCCAGTCCTCAAGTCCCGATCTTTTCCAGAAAACATATCTCAGGATATGCTTGCACTTCTTTTCCAGATGAGCAAAGTTCCAAGTGCAGGAAAAGTTTGGAGACGTGATGTTCTAGAGGCATTCAATGATCCTAAAATTTTCCAGTCGTCGCCCGAAATTCTATCTCGTGGCTGGCTACCACTACTTCGGCAGCTTGTCCTTGCCGATAAAGATCGTCTGACAGAGATTTTGTCCCGAATTATGGCACCCACTACTGCTGGTATTATGTTCGGTGTGGGAGCTGCTGCTGCTCGGCAAGAAGCCGACAAGAAGACTCAAGTGAATCTCCGTCGCATTGCTGCCCTGTTGCTATGCGCAGAAGAAGACACTTTTGCGAGTCAGTACGCCCCATTACTGGCGAAACTTGATGAGCTGCTCTCAGCGACTCCTATAACTTCTCCATCATCTACGACTCGTGCGGAGATCTTTATGGTCTTCCGAACATTGATCTTGAAGTCCAGTTCGATACATCTTGCTCCTCTCTGGCCAACTTTATCAATGGAGCTCTTCGAGACTTTTAGTTCGCTCTTGGCAGATGTGACTACCGCGGACGATGAAAGTGGCAAATACACACCATCCTCTTTTGTCCAAGCTGGCAAGCTACTTGACGTTCTCCTCCTCATTCGGCCTGACGACTTCCAGTTGCAAGAATGGCTTTTCGTAACCGACACAATGGACTCGATATACCCTCCACCACAGATACCCCAACAACACACACAACTCGCCCTTGCCGACGAAGTCGGTATGACGTTACAGTCACTTCCACTTCCCAAACCGCTATCATCTACAAGTCTCACAAGCACGACTCCCAAAAACCACGAAGTACAAAAGCCATTCCTCGCGTCGCCTCTCACACGCGACCCCCAGGTCTTGGCCTCTCTACAAACCGTGCTCTCGACGATACTCCGGCCGTTTTTCTCTCAATTGAGCATCCACGCCATGGAATCAACGTACGCTCTTGGTCCGCCTGACATGGAAAGCGCGAGAGACGATCTCTTACAGGATCTCGTCATGAGTCCGGCCGATACGTGAATTTGAGGAGGCCTGATTCGTGTATGTATATGGGAGCAATGGGGTGGCTGCCCATCGTATTTGATCTGTTGAAACATGATTGTATCATACCGAGAATACTTGTTCACTCCTCCTACTCCTCCTCGCCATCGTACTTGCAGTAGATAGAATAGCAGTACATCCCATCATCATCCTCCCCCTCGCAACGGCATATCTCATCGTGACATGACTTTACTCTCCACGCCTCGTTCCGTCAAGATGCGTATATACCTAGGTACATGTTGTATCAAGGCAAATCTTCGAAGCCGATAAGATATACGCTATCAAAAAAAAAAAAAAAATTTTTCCCCTAATTACAAAAAGAAAAAAGCCTTCTTTCCTCTTTGACAGTTAGAAACCTACTTACTACTATTACTTGCCCGGCTCAGACAGGTGATAGTTGGTGATGCATGTCACGCCAATAATCAAAAGCAAATTAAAATTTCTGCATTTTGTGTGTTGGTGGATTGGAAAGAACCGGGGGGGGAGGAAGGGGAGGGGGTAAGGAAACGTATTATCGTAGTAGTCATTGGTTACGGGTATGGTCAGGTTCAGGTTCGAGTTCGAGTTCGAGCGATACGATACATCTATGTAAAAAATGAATAGGAGGCAACTTAGATACGGTAAGTTAGGTAGGTACCTAACTTCATTACAGGGAAAATGTGTACATATATATAGAAATCTTGATTTTCACCATCTTTTCACAAATCCAGTACAATCCTCGCCCCTTCCCTCGCTCTATCAACGCAACTCAACATCCCGACCACGCCGTTCCCTCGTTTCCTCAGACCACCCCCATCATTTTCGTCTGCCACTAAACCAACACCAACACGAGCAGGCGCGGGCCCCGGTCCCGCCCCAGGGGATGATATTACGAGATCGTCGACGCCTTCGAGGACGCGCACCCAACAGCTTCCGCAATTACCCATTTCGCAGCCGCTGGAGACGGAGCCTTGGTCTTCGAAGCCGGCGGAACGGAGGATCTGGAGGAGGGTTTTTGTGGGGGGGATTGAGAGGATGGTTTGGGGGGAGGAATCCGAAGTCGAAGTGGAAGAGGAAGAGGTGATGGTTACGGTGAAGGGAGAGGATGATTGTTGTGGGGAGATTGGGAGAAAGGATTCGGTGTGGAGGTGGATTGAGGGTGGAAGGGTGGTAGTGGTGGAGGAGAGGGATTGGTGGAGAGAAAGGGGGCCGCAGAGGTATAGGTGGGTTTGACGAGGGGACGTGCTGAGGGTGGTGAGAAGATCGGGAAGGGAGAGGCGTGTTCCTTCGCTGCTGATGTGGTAGTGGACGTTTTCGGAGGAGAGGGAGGAGAGCTGGGATTTGAAGGGAATAGAGGCACGATCGGGGACACAGATGTGAAGGGCCCATGTTTGGCTCTGTTCGACATCGGATGACGAGGCGGAGATGAGTGAATTTAGGTGCTGTGCCATGGGGAGTAGGGCTGTAAGGCCGATTCCTCCAGCAATCAAAACGTGGTGGAGTCTTTGTTCAGGGGCAGATGGTTGGGCAAGGGGAAATGATGTCGTGAATGGGCTCGCCTGAATTATATCACCAGGGTTGAGTTTGGAGTGGAGATATGCAGAACCACCGCGCGAGGAGATCGACAAAGCAACTGCGATCTCCAGACGAGATGTCGTGCTGTCTCCGAGGATCGAGTAGGCGCGTACGAGTTTGTTGGAGCCCCCGATTTTGAGACGGATATGAGAACCCGGCGGGATCGTGGTGGGAAATGTAGGTGGATTGGTGGCTTCAAGGATGAAGGAGTAGATTTTGGAAGTTTGCGCCGTCTTGGATATGACGAGATAATCTGACCAAGGCGTTGACCATTGGTACGCATCGTCGGTGCCACCAAGTAAGCGACCAGCCTCATCTTCGTATTCTTTCTGGAGGCGGTTGAGGAAGATCTGCTTGATTTCGGACCCGAGCTCAGGGAGCTGGGATATCTCTTGCATGGCAGCAATGTCGTGTTTCTCGTGGTGGAGGTACCGTTGGACCTCTGAAATGGTCCATCTCGGGTGCTTCCTCTCAATCAAGGTGATCGTGTCACCTGCCTTGATCCATCCTTCTTGTAAGACCTGATAATACCAGCCTGTCCGTCCAGTATCCTGAGATCGCGCTGACATGTTCCGGACTTCGAAGCGATGGTTCAGCTTGAAACATGGTTGCCGGGGCTCACCCACACGAATCTTGACCCCGTTGCCGCCGACGGCAAGGACGTCGCCAATGCATAGGTTGCCTTCATTCAGATTGTAACTAACGAGATTCTCACCGAAACCCCCCGGAACAAATCGATGGGCTGACTGAGGACATTCCCGCTTCCATGCCGCATAGTGGGAGGCATTATAGTGGTGTAAGGCTTTATCAACCCCCCCGTGCATAACATATTGTTGCTCATCACCTCTGATTCCGACTTTCGTGACATACACCTTCTCCTCGTGTGGAGTCTTGTGGATTGCTGATGTGAGGTTGGTGTTGGCTAGAGACTTGACCTTGCCAGTTCTAACTTGGACCAACGTATCGGAAACTCCTTGGACTGGGGGTGCCGAAAATGCCACCTGCGTTGACAACTCCGTCGTCGCCGTCGTCGTCGTGGTCATTATGGGTACTGTATATGAAGGTAACAAGGTGACAATCTAGGCCCTGGAGGTTTCAAAGCTGATAACAGATAACATGTTGCGTTTAGATAAGAAAGCCTTGTGAGAAGTGGACTAGCATTTCAGTCGCACGATTACTAATACGGCCCATTGTCACCTTCCGAATTTCGATCAGAGCACAGCTTGTCAGACGGACCTTCAAGAAATTATAGGTAACACTGTACAGATGTAAGTGGAAATGGTATGGGTGCCGTCTCATGGCTCTTGGTAATTAGATATGGATGTAGTAGAGACAGAGTTCAGCAGAACACAGCAAGAGGCAGCTAGTACTTGCGAAGGACGAGAGAGTAGTTTACAAGAAGTGTAGGCGGGTTGTAGGCCGGGGTATCTTTGTCATGAGAATAGAGAAGAGCAAACTTTGTGTACAAATCATGCAGTAAGTTCTGCAAGGACACTCATCCATCCGTGCTTTTGTAAGAGCGTGAAATCAGGTGACTGCCATGTAGCAGACATTGTGGCCTTTCCAACAGCTTTTGCTCCGTCCCCGTCAGTCTGCGTCAGCGGTGTCGAGACAGGCGGTCGATCGTGGACTGGCGTCCGTATGCTCTGCAAGTCGGCACTTATGCCGTTTGATGTAGGACTGCCAAGCTCGAGAGGGTGTAGCGGATGTCCATGTCCAATGTTTGAGCTGAGTGCGGGGTCTACAGAGCCGCCCAGTCGATCATTGGTCGAAGTCTCATCACCACTGGCACCATTTGCGTTGCTACCGTTGATTCCCCGTTGAGTCTGGGAGTGTCCTAGGCCCGATTCGGCGGTGTCATCAGAATAAGCAGCCTGGCCTTCAGACTGCTGAGCGTTTTGGGCGTTGATACTGCTCGACCTTGAGCCAAGAATATCGGGATGGCGCGAAAGGATCAGACGCATCAGGGCATTGGTCCATTTGAAATCGTTTGCGCCCAGTGACGGACGACGGAGTAATGGCTCTAGACGCTTCAACGTGAGCAAGATATTGGAGAGCGGTGACAGAGCTATGGTAGCAGGATCTTCCTCTCGAGGAGAGGTGGGATCAGATACTGCCGTAAACTCAAGTAGGGTAATAGTGGCAAGGGCGTAGAGGTGTGCTAAGACTGGATCGACAATATCGGACGCTGAAGCCGAACGACGTAAGAGATAATTCGAAATAGCCTCTGCGAAAGCAAATACCTCGACAGATGCATAGAGGTTGATCTTAGAGAGGTTTCGAGCGGACACAAGGTTGAACAGCAAGTCTAATTGCTGCACCATCTCCGTAGCGGACGTTGACATAGGATCTGGTAGCTTCGTCTTGATATCTCGAAGTTGTTGACGAAGGATCCTTCCGTTCATGTGCGCTTTTACACGCCCGTCAGCGGTGCTTGATGGAGCTAGAAGTGTGTCGAGCCGCAGAGCCGCCAGAAAATTGCAGTATCCTACACCATTAGCTTGGGATCGTAAGGAGCGTCTTTGGAACTTACGGGCCAGGACGGCAGTTGTGTCACTGAGCATCGCTAAATCGTCGCTGTCGGCGATGAAGTTCCAGACCTCGTCATCGTCTGGTATCAAGTCCTCAACACCAGAGCCTAGGCTGTACAGACGGGCCAAGAAAGCAACGACGTTAAAAGAGCGTCGTGCGAGGTTTTTATCTGAATCAATATCACTCTCCGTCGCCTCGGTAGATTCTGTGTTGGTATCCCTGATCAAAGATAGAGAGATGTCTATCATTAATTGCAGCAAGTATCGAAGATCAGTCTGCTTTTGTCTCGAGATTTCGTTGTCCTGTGATATGTAAACCAGACTACATAGCCAAAGCAAAACGAAATTCTCGGATTGATTCCGGTCCCTGGAGCTCTTGCGAGCCTGTGCGTAAAGAAGGTCCACGATATCTCCGGCATCCTGTGCTTGCGGGTCGCCACTGCTTGTATCCAAGAGTGATAACGATCTCTGGAGAGCGGTTACTAATCTCCGCGAGCCGGAAGACAGGCATGCCCGCATGTGTCTCTCCAGCGGGATCGTAGTTGATGAGAGCAGTGGAAGCACACCATGCACTTGTCTAAGGTAGTTCCTGAAAGCACGTTAGTGAACCAACGGATACATCAAGCACAGGGATAAAGGCCATACTTATACCCTGCAACAGCGGAAGCAGGCAAAACCTCTTCATCTGCAAGCACCTCCGCAATAGGGGGTTTGTCTTTCCGTGATTCTAGGCCCAAGGGTTCAACCCAGAAAGGGTTCACACTTCGAGGTGTATCAGGCAACGTGGAAGGTGCGGGCAAGGGACCTGGAGGTAAGTCTGGTAACTGGTCGGGTGCGATAGCTATAGAGAGTCGGGCATCGCGGAAACCTTGAGACGCTGGGGTAATCCCCCAGCCCCCGGCAGTCGAAGGCATCCTGTCTCGATGCAGAAAGTGCGAGAATGGGCCTGCAGCACCACCACCTTCCGACATTGTCGAATATGTTCTCTTCTTAGTCGAGGGTCCTTCGGCTGCTGGAGAGAAAAGACCGTCAAAGGTACCTGACGAATTCGAGTCCATCGATTGTCGGCCGTCAAGTGAGTGTCTGAATCCAAGAGGGGGAGCCATGTGAGAGAAGCTTCGTTGTGTTTCCATTTGGTGCTCGACCTGCTGAACCCTTTCCGAAAGCTCCTTGATGTAACTGGATCGTGTTAGTCTCTCTCATTGTATATTCGCGCCTGGATACCATACCCTTTACTGGGTCCTCGCTTCATAGGAACTCGGCTGAAAGTGCATGTAGTATGTATTCTTTTACAATTTGAGCATGTCTCAACTGTCCCGTCATCTTTGGTCGCATCACAGCGAATCTAGAGGACCGTGAGTTAAATCCGACTATAAATGCGTAGGAGAGACGAGAATGTATCACCTTCTTTCTTCGGCATTCATCGCAGGCCCTAGAAACTTTTGATCTTTTACGCTTGCTGCTTCCATCGGTGTACGTGTCACCAGCTTGCATGTCAGTCGTGTATTGTTGGCTTTGCATTGACATTGCAACACCCATCGAATGTTGGTCGCTGGGAGGCGTAATGGGTCGAGCTTGCTGTGACTCAGGTTGCATCAATGGTAAGTCATGATGCTGCCCATTCGTCAGACCAGGCCGTGACGCTTCTGTGATCCTTGATATGTCTTCCATCATCTCGTCCGTCATGAGTTGTCGTGGCTCTGTAGGATCGTAATAGGTTGATTGCGCGCTCAGCGCATGCCCCGTAGATGGCTCGGGATAGGCCACCTCTGGCGCAAGACCTGGAGAAGCGGCGCGACTCATGATGCGAGTTGTCGCAACCTCAGAGCTGGAATTTGATCGTGAAAAGCGAGAAGTCTACCTGTCGCAGATAGTTATACTATCTCTCTGGGGCTACTTGCGGCTGAACTGCAAGCGAGTGGAGAAGTTCCAGCTCGATTCCTTCTGGATTGCCTATTGACCTTGGCACCAATCCACGCCGCAAATTCACTAGTTTTCATTATTCTTCACCATTTCGCCCATTACAATACGACCGGTGTACAGAAGAAATCTATAGTCTATACGTCTGTAATCTACCTTTACTGAAACTTCGTATCACCTTCATTCTGTTCATCTTCTTCATCCTTTGTCACTTTGCGTCTCCATGCAATTGCCACCTACATCAACCTTTCCTGCCTTGATCTCAGAAAGGCTCGACTTCTATAAGAAGCAGCTATACCACGTAAGCGCTTCAGCAGACCTCAGGGAATTGCGCTTCGGTCCTCATCACAAACGACTTTTCACGTCGTCGCTCAAAGCCTTGGTCTTCTTAGACCTCCCAGGGGGTCTCTATCTACAGATAGCCCGACAGGCCTAGATCCGGATTATATCAATGAATCTCCTGATCTTTCTGTAAGATCACGCTGTGCACGTTTATCCTCGGCCTCATGTAGCCACTAGGGATGGTGGTCCTTGTAGCTGAGTTGGAGACTTTGTACCGTAGTACTGATCGCTCACGTGGCGCGGGACGCCTATTGCTGTTATGATCATCCCTGGCCATTTTGGGTATGCTTGATAGGATCGAGTCCGATCCGTGGTTGGTCGTCATATTATTTCACTTTCCTCGCATCTGCCTGGCTCTCATCTGAAGTCAAGCTGAAACTTCTTCCATTTACCTCCTATGATCCCGCATTTCGGACAGGGCCGTCTCGCAGGAGGATAGCCTGGTTGGACTGGCGTCTGACTGTTGATGATCTGATTTACGCAGTCACCACAAACTCCACAGATGCATTCAGTGCAGGCGTAACAGTCCCGTAGCAGCCATATTCGGCCACAGCTCGCGCAGAAGATCTCGATGTTAATGCCGCCAGGGCCGTAGCCCTGAGATGTGGCAAGCTGCGAAAGACCCTGCAGTGGACTAGAGTCTTCATTTGTCGATGCCGAAGTTGGAAGCCCGGATCTAGAGATGTGAAAGTTCTGTCCTGATCCCGCACTTTCAATAGATTCCACGGTCGGGAATGGTTCAGGGTCGTGTAGGATTGGATGGTCAGGCGGTGGTGGTGTTAAAGCCTTCTGTAAAGGCGAAGCATGATAAGACTGATAATGTCCAGAATGTCTAAAACCAGGAGGAAGTGATAAGCGATTATTCGTAGATGCCGTTGTACTTATGACAGCGGGTGTGTATAATGGTGAATGTGGGATCTAAAGCGTGGTGATTCCTCAGTCAGCGATAAGCAAATCGGATAGGCGAAAAAAGAAGCTTCGTCGGCTCACAGCCTTTTTTCAACAGAAATTTTCCCTTTCAAAATCACCCAAAATTAAACAGGCGTAACACCATCAAACCTTCTGGGATAGTGATATATAAAATTGGGAGTAATATACTTACTGGTGTCAGGTCTCTATCACTCTCTGCTTCAGTCGCAGAAGTCGCGGCCTCTATGAGATCTTCCCACCGCTTGCCCTGAGCCCAAGCCGCTGTTGGCGGTTCTGCGGACATCGCCTTACGGCCCTCTATACTCAATCTTCGTGCGAAGTCTTTCGATTTATTTCTCTCATGCTTGCCTTTTCTTGCATTTTGTCCGACCGATACTTTCCTGGGCCGACCGATCTTATCACGATGGATGGGAGGCAATGTTGACGATCTACCCGGCGGCGAAGAGGCAAGAATTGATGGAAGGAGCCCTCTTTGTCGTGTACCATCCAATAGATGCTGATCACGGAGCGGTGGCAGTTCAATTGTATGAAGAGGTCGTTCACTCTTCAGCTCCGGTTCCGAGTAGTTCTCCTGTTTACCAATCAGCCTCCAACCCGTCTGTTGCGCGACGTTACATACCACATCAGAATCCCAGTCCGAGCCATGTTGCTGATGGTGGAGTTGCGCCAATGCTGCTGCGGCGTTGGCAGCGGCAGGGTATGCCTCTTCAAACCTTGGTGTTGGAGGTGCGCTGATATCTGCGCCATATGCATCTCGGTCGCTTGCATCAGCTGTTTGGTATGTCAATGCTGAAACTATATAGGTGCTTGGGCAAACAATGATACATACATGGTCCTCGACGATTGGGTGCAGTGGTTGGAGCTGGCTGTGGGCGTTGAGAAGGCGGGGTGTTGATCATCAACTGGAAGCTTTCCTCGGTTGCAGGAAGCTTGGGGATATAATGATCAGGATGTGCTCGTCGAATGTGCTCTTGCATCGATCGAAATCGTTTCTCCTATATGGTGCATCGCGTATCAGTATTAACACTCCTCTACGAACACTTCACGTCGCTGTGGCGGTTGGTGATTGAGTCAATGCAGTACTTACGCCTAAACACCGCTTCCGGCAATTTGAGCCATCTTGATTCTTGAGCGGGCAAACGACCTCATTGTTTGCATCAGTAACAGAAAAGGAACTCGTGAGTGCTGGTTTTGGCGGCATCACCAATGGTCAATGCAATGAATGTGCAGATAGCAGCAGAGGTAAGCAATGGAAGAGCTCTTGGAAGAGCTGTAGGTCTGAGCTGAGGCAATGAGCTATTGGCGGTCGGGCAAATGAATCGGCCGACACATAGTCTGGACGCAAGCAGACGTAGCGTGAGAGTAAAAGTGTAAAGTCTCTCATGCAGTCACTGCCATCAATCGCATTACCGAGAAATGATTTGAGAGTCACGAATGGGAAAAGTAAGATCGAATCGAGCTCCTCGATCGAAGAGAGTGGGATGTGCTGATGATAGTATGGCTAATCGGACGGTATCGATAGGGTGATACGGGATAGGTGATAGAGAAAACGAGGGGTACGACGTTGCTGATACTGTACCAGCGTTAGGCCAGGTGTGTTAGGTAGGTACCTGGGTACGCTGATAGGTACCTTAGTTTAGGTGGTAGCTAGAAAAGATAGGGTCACTTTCTCTCTATCGGCAACCCTGTTAGGCGCTAGCGGTCAGCCGTTTTGGTGGTAGGTCAGCGATAAGCGGTAAACAGAGCAAAGAGAAAGTGGGAACAATCGAGAGACTGCACAGCAAAAAGAACAACAGCAGCAGCATCAATGAGCTTATAATTACTTGAAACTGGGAAGCAAAGGACTACACCGGAAAACGAAGAAAGCAGGTCAGCTTGAGCTCGTGTAGGACAGAACAACCGGCAAGATACCTGGCTATAGGTACCTGAGCGTAATCATGTAATTACTGATGAGCTAACATTAGCAAGGGACAGACATAATACACGTAAGGATCCTCGGAATGCCTTCGAGTGTCCCATACATGACTAAATCCGGACAGCTTGCTCGATCGTCGAGATTGATCCCACTCATGATTAACGTCACTGTTATATCTGTCAGGCTACAGATACTGCATTATCACGTACAAATAGATCAGAGGCTGTCCGTCAAATCCCAAAGCATTATAACATACCTAGGTATTCTTTGCTGATGCCTCTTTCAAGGGACTGCCACGGAATGGGCAATGGTCTCAGCAAGACCCGAAACAACATAATGTAGGGCCCATACCTACTACGTACTGTAGGTCGGTATGTGCCTAGTTCAAAGACGGGAGGGAGCCAGTATGGTTGGGCAGTGCCATTGTTGTCTCATGACTGGGCCAAGGGCTACAGGAGGAGCGAGGGGAGGCACGAGAAGGAGGTAGCACTGCCCTCCATTCCAGTCCAGAGCGTCGTCGATCTCAGGCTAAAAGATTTCTGGTTGATTTGAGAGGTCCCTGTAGGTCCCTGTTCTATAGCAAGAGTACGTAGTACAGTTAGCTAAGTATGTTGAACGGCGTGATGGACCCAACAGCTTATGTTACATACTACGTTATACCCTCAACCCAGGCACTCGACCAATCGCCGTTGTTCGTTGACTGTCTCACTTTTCGGAACACCTATTATTCTGCCCCTCCAAGTCGAAAGCTTTCTCAACCATCCAATGCTATTTACTGTAATTAATGAGGCCCATGTATGCACACACCCTCACACGCACGCACACATTGTTCATAATGCATTATTATGTTTTATTGTTTCATCCAAATTATCATCATCATATGCTCAACAGGTATTTCGTACCATGCCTAATAACAAGGTCCCTGTCTCCTCCTTATTATGTACCTTACCTACTACGTAGTGGATATTTATCCGACTATGATTGTAGAACCGTGATAACGATAACGCCGGCTTGGCTTAATTCTTATCCTCGGAGGGGCGTGAGTGGGAATAATTCGAGGGCGGTGGAGGGTGACGCTGTGCTGTTACAGAGCCCCCACTCAATTAATGCTGTGCGTGAGGCGTTCGGTTAGAGCCTCGACCTTCACGTGTGTTCTCTTGGTTTATTTATATCACTTTTGCTTTTTCTTTTCACGAGGGAGATGACTAGCACGATGAGAACTATCAGGATCGAGACCCTCATTAGAACAAGGTGAAGCTTTCCATTTGCACGATTCGTTCTGTTTTGATAATCTCCTGTCGAATGAGAGTCTGCAGATTGGTAAGCACGTTCACCGGTGCAGGGCTCAGCATCTACGCCTGACATTCGAAACGAGATCTCCTGTAATGGATGGGCTGAGGGTCACGGGATTTGTATTACTACGTACAGTAATCGTTTACTTCCACACATGATCCATCGGACGCCTCCGCCGCAGCTGAAGCTGTATCCTTCCGTTTGCCTTTTCAGCTGACTCAAACAATCGTTCCGAATCTCAGGAAGCACGACTCAGCATCTGATTGCACCAATGACTCCTACGCTATCGATACATTTCTCATGCTACTCTTGGAGATGAAGCTTTCATGCCCGTTGTCTATCGACTATTCACTGGACACCTCCAGAAGTCCAGAGTGCAATGTAGGATGAGAATGAGAATGTATGAGGGGTCAACAACAGGCAGCTACCATGATGGCTGCTGCACTTCTCTCGTTTTCGTGACAGTGTGAAGAGTCGTACCCAAGCTAGAACGAGGCTCAGATCGTTCCGTCTCTTCCATGTCGTCTTGGATACGGGTTTCGGTGAGTGGAGTCGGTGTTGAAATTGTTGTAGAAGAGGTAATAACACTGACGTCCATTTTCACGAGCGGGATGGGATCCTTCGGCAATGCCGTTGTGGACGGGACGCAAGTGCTTATCCACCAAGCGTCTATATCCGCATCGATACAAGCAGAAGCAACAGCTTGAGTCGCTCGAATATAGACGCTCTCATTCTCGATATTGGCTACAGGTGAAGCTATTTCGGAAACTCTCTTTGCAAGAGGTATTGGGTCGTTCGGAAGTGGAACTGCAGTTGGGTTCGGGGAAGGTGAACAGGTACTGATCCACCAACCGCCAATGTCTGCATAGATACAGGTTGACACTTCAGCATTGGCCTCACGTCTGTCTGGTTGGTTCCCTCCAGAGACTGGGGTTACCACATGAGCTGAAGAGCTGGTGATGGTTGTAGCAATTCGAGAAATCGGAATCAAGGATGGGTCAATGATTGCTGTCTTCTGAGCTGATAAAATGGGCTGTGTTGCAGCTTCATTTGTTGATATTGCGACCGTGGCAGTAGACGTGGAAGAGACCTTTTGGGTCAGGACCTCTCGTTGTGCTGTAAGTGTTTCTGTCTTGCTTGGTGCCAAGTCGAAAGTGGCAAACCACTTGTCCATCTCTTCCATATCTTGAGAAGACGAACTGAAATGAGGATCTGCTGAGCTGAAGGCGTGCCCAGGCGTTGCTGTCCGAGGTGGTGACTGAACAATAGGCAAGACAGTCAAGTTTTGGCCATTCACATTGGTGACTGAGGAATTGATGCTTGAGGCGACCTTGGTGTTCCAAGGAGCGGCGACATGAACGTTACCAGGGCTAGATGAAGTGTCTACATCGAGACATATGGTCAGTTGAGGTATACACGTTCATGCCGTGGTTGACCTTACAATTCAAGAGGATAGCATTGCCCATTGAGCTGTTCACTGCCGCAGAACGCAGAGCAATGACGAGCCAGAGTATGACCCATACCGGGCAGGGATTGAAGCGCATGATTGCTATTCAGGTTCGGTGTGGAAGACGCATGTGACGCTATTCAAGAGCAGGCAGAAGTAACGAGTTTGTGCGGAAATGAACTCTTGTGGTGACAAAAGAGAGATTGAGATATTGAGAATGAGATTGAAAAAAGCGCTGAGGAACAGATCAACAGCAATACGACAGGTCGCATCCGTGGACCTCTAACAAAACACATCCTAGGTCTAACCAAACGAAGAGAAACAGCTGGAGCCCGATTCAGACACTTAGAAAGAGATCATAACAATCATATTACCATTTCAGGTTCTACAAGAGGGAGCCACTTACTCTATCGTCATCATTTGTTCTGGCACCTGGGCATGGTCACATTGACGTTCTTCGAAAACAATGAACAGACGGCGTTCATGACCACGAGAATAGCCTATGACATCTCATACCTACTTACGCAGATACCTGGTTATCAAAGGCACCTCAGCCCTCATTCCTCTGACACATACTTGGGCTCTGTGATATGAAGCCGATGACTCTGGATTGAGAGAGCCATGAACCCGGTCCTGATCTCCTTCAGCAGTAATGAAGTAAGGTGAAGTCTGTGAGATCGATTTCAGTAATGAAACAATCATTCACAATCAATTGAAGAACGATGTTAGGGACGCAATACACATGTAGACTGAAAAGAGATAATTATATGAACATGTGAAGTACGATTGCCGATCCCAGAACAAGCATATTGCAAACGCCGAACGGGGACGGTGGATTTATCGGCTATTGCCGCCACGAAAGCTTGTTGCTGTTATCTTGTAAGCGATGTCAGCAAGCTTCATTTTATGTGACTCCATTGTCTGTAGCACGCCGATTTGCTTACAATCAAGATATAGCTGACGATGTCAATGAGCCAGCTTCAATATGAAAGGTGCACATTTGTATGAGCTAATGTCTATCACCCACCTCCTATACTCTTTGTAGATTCGCTCTCCGCGTATCTCCATCTTTACATTGCTCTTCGTCTCTCTTTTGTAGGACGAAGCTATGACGGGGGAACATGTTGATGGAAGCAACAAGGCTGATGATACCGCCATCCCGCCATCACCATCTGATCTTCAAGACATTGAGGGTTCAGCGCGTACCAATTATGACAATGGCCCAGTTCTTACGGTCAACGAGCAGAGAGACCTCTCTCGCGGTCTACACCAACGGCATATTGGTATGATAGCTTTGGCTGGAGCAATTGGCACAGGACTGTTCTTGGGCCTTGGTGGCAGTATTCAGACAGCAGGCCCGCTCGGAGCATTACTTGGCTATGCTACAGTAGGCCTCATCGTCTGTGCAGTTCAGTTCGCACTTGGAGAAGTCACAGCTCTGTTGCCGGTGACAGCGTCTTTTGTACGACATGCAGAGTTCCTGATAGACCCAGCCCTGGGTTTTGCTATTGGTATAGTGCAAGCAGAATCAGCTAGATAAGATGCGTACTGACAGCAATTGTATCACAGGTTGGAATCTTGTCTATGGCAACTGGTTTTCCATTCCAGCAGAGATCTCGGCCATCTGTGTTCTGTTCCAGTACTGGACAGATTTCAATTCCGCGTTATGGATTATTACGGTGATCATCATCACCTTCGTGGTCGGGATTGCATTCGTCGGCGTCTACGGTGAAGTCGAGTTTTTCTTCGCCATCCTGAAAATCCTTCTTGTCATCGGACTTGTCATACTCGGTCTGATCATCGACCTGGGAGGTGTGCCGGGACAGAAGAGGATTGGTTTTCGATATTGGAAGGACCCTGGCCCGTTCGTTGAGTACATCGGCAGCGGTAGTTGGGGCCAATTTCTTGGCTACTGGGCTTGCATGAGCAATGCCGTCTTCAGCTTCGCTGGTGTGGAAAGTATCGCCATGGCGGCGGCTGAGACTCGCAATCCTCGACAAGCCATTCCGAAAGCATGTAAGAGAGTCTTCTTGCGGATCGCGATGTTCTACATCCTGGCTGTCCTTATTGTCGGCATGCTCGTTGCTAGTGATGACCCTCGCTTAGACGACCAGTCAGGTACGGCGGCACAGAGCCCGTTTGTGATAGCCGCTTCTGCTGCTGGCATCAAAGCTATTCCGTCCATTGTCAATGCTGTTGTCATCACCTCCGCCTGGTCTTCATCCAACCAGGCCTTATTAGCTGGTACTCGTACCCTCTATGGGCTGGCCTTAAAGGACCAAGCGCCTCGCATATTCTTGCGAACGACACCATGGGGTATACCATACATGTGTGTGCTGTTGCAAACGGCGTTCATGTTCCTGGCTTTCATGAGTCTCTCAGACGGAGCGTTGACGGTGTTCTGGTGGTTCGTGTCGTTGACGTCCTGTGGTGTCCTCATCTCCTGGTCAATCATTCTCCTGAATCACATTCGACTCCTCGCAGCCATGAAGAAGCAAGGAATACCGATATGGGAGCTACCATGGCATAACCGCTGGACACGTAAGATTTCGAGTATCAATATTGTGGCAAATAGCTGACTCAATGCGTATAGGCTACAGCTCTCCCATCGCTTTGGTCGTATGCATCACAATCCTTTTCACCAGTGGCTTCACAGTCTTTACGAAGGGCAACTGGTCGTCCAGTTCTTTTGTATCTTCATACCTGTAGGTTGCTCATTAAATTCTACCGTGCTTTCAGCTAACAGGATACTCCAGCGACATTCCTCTAGTCCTCGTGGGTTATCTGTCATGGAAATTCATCAAAGGCACAAAGATCATATCTTTGTCGGAAATACCGCTGCGGGAAGCGTTGAACGAGTATCGACAGAACCCGGAACCGCGGGAACCGAAAGAGACGGGTTGGCGCAAAGCAGGAGCGTGGTTATGGGGATAGATATGATCTACTGTACGATGGCATTACAGACAAAGCAGCATCTAACCGGATTTATCGGGCCGGACCGGAGATAGGACAGCAAGATAGATTAGAGGCGTATCTGCAAGGATTCAAGAACATATCCTCGGTTACTGAACAAATCGTTACTGGTTCATAGGATATCCACGTGAATCATCCTTCTTTCGAGAGAGACTGCGTCTGGTATTATTGACCGGCATATCTCACTCGGCGCAATTATCACAAATGAATATGTAGACCTGGATTGACGGGTGCGAAGTGCGAATCGTCCCAATCATAAAGACAGTAATCCCTCTCATTGTCGTAGACTAAGGTTCCTAAGGAGGTAGACACGCCCTTCGCAACGTAACAGTCAAATAACGTCATTCATTAAATAACTTGCAGTGACTAATGAATCATAAAAGCGGCATGAGAAAATGGGCGGGGGATCAAGATAGAAGTCAACTGTTTTCCATCTAATTATAAATTCCAAGTAAATAATAATAATATCAATTGTGAATTGTTTGTATGAGTATATTCTTCTTCTTCTTCTTCTTCTTGCCCTGATCAGACTTCCTCGCCAATCATCATTGTCGTTGTTGTTGTTGTTGTTGTTGTTGTCGTCATCGCTTTTGAAAGGCATCGGTTCATCCAAACATCTCGACGCCAAACAGAAAAAGAGAAAGGAGTACTACCAGAGTGATAAAATAAAACTAGTCATCATCATGGCTTCGAAGGTTAGCATTATTTTTGGAGCCGCTTCGATCAACAAGTGGTCCGCCGAGGAGGGGAATGAGTTCTTTGAGATATTGAAGAAGTATGGGGTCAAGGATTTGGATACTGCCCGTATGTATTGTTCCCCTTTGCACTCTCTTTCGTCCAGGAGATGGGCATAGTGAGCATTGCATGCGTGTGAGAGATCCTGACGTTTCTTAGATATATACTACAACAGTGAACAACTTCTCAGTGAGCGCAAAGCTCAAGAAGAGTTCACCATCCACACGAAAGCCCCGGGATTCTCTCCTGGTGCACTGTCATCCGAATCGGTGACCAAGGCAGGAGAGCAGTCATATCATCTCTTGGGCAAGGCGGAGACGTATTTCTTGCACTCGCCAGATCCATCGACACCCATCGCAGAGACGCTTTCGGCCATCAACGGCCTGTACACGCACGGGACGTTCAAACATTTCGGCCTTTCCAACTTCACCCCCGAACAGGTCCAGGAAGTCTACGACGTGGCCAAGAAGGAAGGCTACGTGCTGCCGACCGTATACCAAGGCAACTACAACGCCGTCGCCCGCCGTCAAGAATCGACCTTGTTCCCTTTACTCCGCAAGCTCGGCATCCGCTTCTACGCCTACTCCCCCATCGGCGGCGGCTTCCTTTCCAAAGACATCAGCGCCTTCACCAGCTCGACATCCGGCACCGGCCGCTTCGACCCCTCGACCTCCCGCTTCGCCGGCATATACAACAAGCTGTACAACAAACCGAAACTGATCGCCGGCCTCAAAGAATGGAACCAGGTCGCGCAAGCCGAAGGCATCACTCCCGCCGCCCTCGCCTACCGCTGGATCGTCTACCACAGCCAATTGAAACCGGAATTCGGCGACGCCGTCATCGTCGGCGCGAGCAGCCCGGCCCAGTTGCAGGCTACGTTGCAGAGCATCGAGGACGGGCCGTTGAGCGCCGCGGCCGTCGAGGGGACCGAGAAGGTGTGGGAGATGGTCAAGGACGAGGCGCCGATCGATAACTTCAATAATTAGAAAAGAAGCGAGAAAAAATAGGAAAAAAATTCTTCAAGCCAGTTAGTTCAAACAACGAGAAACCCTTTTCAATTATCTCTTTTTTTCTTTCCATCGTGTCCTCCAATCTCTTCCATTCACAATATATATACCCAACGCCATTTGCTCCCTCCTTTCTTCCTTTCTTCCTTCAAGATGTTTATGAACCTCTAATCTCTCTCAAGACTTACCTCTCCATCCCATCCCATCCCATCCCTAATCGCCTCCCTTCCATGTTCTTAGTACTAACCTACCTACCCTTTCCGCCCCCCCCTTTTTTTTTCCCCCTCTTTTTCCATTTGTCATGCATGATTGTTTCCATGATCGTTTCCATGATCGTTTTGGATACATCTGCCATTTCTCCAAACCAAACCAAATCAAACTTTTTTTCTTCTGGCTGTCTAATTATCTGTCTGTCCGACTGTGTCTATAATCCAGTCGTCGTCGTGGTCGTCGTGGTAGTCATGGTAGTCATTCATCGCTCTTCTAAGTCAGACCCCTGTGACCCACCCGAGACCACCTAAGAACCGGTACATACATACGTCGAACCCGGACCTACATCATCAATTAATCATCATCAAACATCACAGCATCAACACCTTTTATATAGTTACCTTGTAAACAAATCTTTCTTTTTCTTTTGTTTCCTATTCTTCTCCCCCGTTCCCTGTTTATCCTGCCTGCTGTGTTACTATTCTGATTCTTGATGGTTATATACCAGGGCATCCAATCAGCCTTTTCAGTGCATGCAGAGGAGGCAGAGGAAGGGAGGGAGAAAGTGTGGGGGGGGGGGGGGGGGGAACAGAGTGAGAAAAGGTTAAGTCAATGATGAGAAATACAAAAGTGCAGGGTTTTGTGTTGAAACTTGAACTAGAAGGGGAGGGGGGTAATATACACATGACTTGGGTATAGAGAGAAGGAGGAGGAGAAGAAGAAGAAGGCTGTCTAACATCTCAGGCAGTTACCTACATCTTTTGTATACAACGTAGAATATCCCTATTCCTACCACTGTGACCCATCTAGGCAGACAGATATGCAGACAGATGGATCAACGTTCCTTTCCCCCGCCTTTAAAACAAATAAACAACCCCAGCTAGTGCTTTCAGGACTCTGTGTCAGTATCAGTGTAAATATTTGGTATCATAGAAGAAAGATCGTGAAGGGGGCTTTAGTTGGTTGGTCTACTCAGTTGCATGGGTATATGCTGGCGAGATAGAGAACGGGGGAAGGGAGGTGGTTTGTGGTGTATCTAAGGTAAACACACAAACGCACTATGTCTCTCTCTCTCTCTCTTTCTTTCTTGATGGGTAAATGGGATAGAAGAGAGGAAATGCAGATCAGAAGTATTGAAGGGCTCTTGGTATGAATGGAAGAGAGGAGATGTGTATCAGAAGTATCAGAAGCCCTTGGTATGTTTTTGCTTGGGGAGTTACTGATGATGGTATGAAATTGATGTAAAGTTATTGACGCTCATGGAGTCTCGTCAAGTGAAGGGACAAGCTTGATGATTATGAAGTAGGTAGTTGATTTATAGAGCTTTGATAGGAAAATGAAATCATCTGGCATGATAGTGGATGAATGACAAAGGAGAGGAGAAGGATGGGAGCAGAGGACACGGTGAAGAAAAGAAAGTAAAGTTGCTGTAGTTACTGTCCACTGCTGAGCGCTGCAGGAGTGCCGCTGGAGTGTCGACAGCTTTTGGAGTTCAAGAGACCGGGTTATGCTGTATTAGGTACAGTTCGTTGTGAACGATACTCTGCAAGTCTGACACGGCATCGAAGACTGAGGACATCAAAGGTGCAGATAGATGTTTGCATTGCACTCTGAAACCACACCTGCATCTACTGTAGAGAAGATGTCTAGAGAAGATGTCTAGAGAAGATGCGAATCGTGATGTGCCAGCAGACACAGTACAGAATTGTTGCAGATCAACACACGAGCCAAGGAGCCCAAGGAGTATCATCGGATATACCTGTAGGCGTGAAGGTGGAGAGGAAGGGAAGAGAGCACTACCCACGGTAGCTGAGATCCCGTGGTAGAAACATCTCGTGATTCCAAACATCATGGTCCTTTCCCCCCTTGGGTGTAAATACCCAACAGAACTGCGCTGAAATGGTCTGTTTTCGCACTGCCGAGAGGCTACTGTAACGATACCGTCTCGAGGGTCTGCTGTCGGATCCACCGGCCAAGCGGCCTGACAACAACGGCACTTTGTACCGTAGTAGTCTGGCTTCGCCTGTTTTTGGCACCAACCCTCATTAGCATGGCACTATTCTAGGAAATGCGTGTACAATAGTATGTGGGCGGGTGGGAGATTGAACTGTTTGGCGTTTGGGAAACCTTACTCTCCACCGCCTTTGATCAAAGGAAAACATGGAGAGAAACTGGACTCTGTACGGGGATCCTCCACGCGTGCTGGAAGGACTAAGAGAAAGAGGAATGAAAAATAGAAGCCGAAGAAAGCAGTGAGATGAGAATGACCATCTTGCGGGATAGGTCTGCAACGGGTGGTCAAAAGCCCGTGAATCTGTAATATCTAGTTTCCAATGGGGGTGACTTGGACATCTCCGACTCGATGCACAGGAAGAGAGTATCACTCACTATGAACAAGGATGGCGAGATGTCTTGTCAGATTAGCTTTATCTGCTGATCTTTGATTACAGCGCATGGCTAACAGTACTTTACGGGACGGCGCAACGGGTTTCAAGTGCCATGACAAGGGATGTGTCGATCGTGCATCTTGATATTGCCAAATGCGAGATAGAATATATCGCAATTCTTCTGATGTAAAACCCTGTGAAGCACCTTAGTACATAAATTTCAACGGTGAACATATCATAGCCTCACAATCATCATCCTGCTAAATGTGTTACGCCTCCTCCACACACTCACGGCAGTCAGCTTCGGATTGCTGTTGACGTCTGCGGCCAAGTACCCGAGCCGAGTTGATGCTGGGGTATCTAATGCGACGGTGCAGGTTTCGTCACATATGCCTGGGGGAACTCCACCCACATAGTACTTGGCTCCGCCTCCGCTCATGAAATAAGACCGAGAAGCGCCGAGAGGATCCATTCCCCAAGGGCAGGACAGATTGCAACCCATGGGGACACGGGGAGAGGGGGCTCCATGAATCAAGGAAACCAAAAGAAGAATCTGCTCGCTCCGCACAGGACTGGGGATACGTAGCATGGAGATAGGACCGTTAACCCGTTTCAGTTGAATGGTGGAGAGACTTTTGTCTCCTGATATTAAAGAAATGGAGTGGGTGATGTTTGCAGCAGGGAGACCGAGCTGTTGGTGTTGGCCTTGCCCTTTCCCTTTTGGTTGTCACGATTCATGGTGCAGAGGGCTTTTGTAGTTTTGTTTGAGCCCAAGGATTCTTGCTATGTGATGGATGTACTGATGTTTCTTGGTCTCTTTCTTATGTGTAGCCTCAGAAACCTCGTCAGGCATTGCCATTGCCGATACTGGAGTGGAACTCCGTTCAGAGCCGCAACCATGTGCTGCCAATGGTCTTTGATGCTACTAAGCCAAACGGGATTTTCATTTGGCAGAACAAGTGTGATTGTGAAACTCTGAAGCATCCTAACCAAGCCTCTCCCGTTATTCAGGCCGGTAGGTAAGTTACAGTACAGGACGTTTCCTATCAATTATGACGCCAATGTTGTTTGAAAATACTCCAGACTGTTCAAGCTATTGCAGTTTACTCACAAAGAGCAAGACATATGATTGCTATGTGCTATTCTCATAATAAATCAACGTCAACTGATAGGATAAGAGGAGAGTTCACCTATGGTAAGATTATCCCCCAGTTTCTACTTCTGTGGGCGGGGAAGGGGGCGAAAGACGCGCCTTGCAGACCAAGAAGAAAATGGTGTTTCCAAGTCAAGCTTGACCTCTCCGTGGAACAGGCTCGCGGGTTTACTACGTAGTATGTGTGTTTTACGACGTGCCTTAGATACCGTGCATAGTAGTATTATGGATATTGTACCATACCATACATTAGCGGAAAGCTACTCCATCAAAGAACAGTACGACTCGACGATGATCTGTCACTGATCTATGATCCACCGCAGTGTTTGCTCTCCATACGTTTAGGTACATAATACCAAATACCAAATACCATACTCGGCTTAGAGAAGGGCGAAAGAGGATACTCGATTCGACACTTATCGAGCCTCGACCATCAAGGAGGCTATGAGGCTATCAAACTATCAAATCTGTCATCACCCCAACCGAGGTCATTATCGAATTCCCCAGGAATATTACACATAGCGCTATTCGCGTGTGATTTGTCTTCTGACATTTACGTTTCTTGAACTTTGCGATGCATGAAGATGCCGCTGTTTCAATCGCTAGACCGAATCTCGTAACCTTCTAGAACAGAAAGATGAAAATTGATGGCGGAGAAAGATGCGGAGTGAGTGAGTGAGTAATCGGAGATTCAAATCTTTCCCCAGTCAAATCAAAACCCGCTTCGGCGAACCATCCAAAACGGGAACAACTGTCCGATGACAGCCATCCAGCATCATCAGTTAATCTGTGATCGAGTCACTAGATGCATCTCAGGCCGCCACGGTATCCAATAGCAATGAACGCACGCGACAATAACGTTGACACCAGCCAGCGAGTGATCGTGCTGTCGGTGCCCAAAGCGCCAGTCTCCAGATTCCATGGTCGGTGATGGTGAGGGATTTTGCTTCATGGCACACAATGATGGGGTAATTGGATCTTACCCGCATCCAGCCAGCGGTATGGATTAAGGTAAGTTGAGAAAAGAAAAAGAAGGCACATGCTGAACCCGGACTGACAACGATATGGTCAGGTATTACTGAGAGGACTCTGGGATACGACATCGTATAATTCTAGCATCATACAGTACACAGAGATACTTCAGGTACCGGTGCTTATGGCTCTGGAATTGATATCCCAACGCTGAAACTAGGTACCCTCCGAAGGCTTGGTGACATTGAGAGTCGCGAAAGACAGAAAGCGGCGTCCGCATGTGATCAAAACCCCACAAAGCTGATTTCGGTCTCACCTCATTTTGGCTTCTTTGTTTGCAGTGCAGTCATTGTCTCGCCTCAGTAAGTTACACGACTTCAGCCACCTGACTCATTTCCTTTGATGAGGAAAAATGGCCAAGGCAAAAAGTACCCTCCCTGCACGACGATATGACCGTGGTCACCTGTGGCCAGAGTAGGGTAACTTAGTTACGGTACCTGATGGTACAGGGTACTTTTAGTTGCATCCCCCGGACGAATGATCTTGGATATACCTTCTGACTCCAGATTTAGATCAATACACGTATCGTATCTTACCTGAACACGGAATCGCATCCCTCGTTGCGGAAACACGGAGGTAATGACCCTTTCAGCCATTTCAAGTATGTCGGAATGAAGCCCTAGAATCACGCCCCATTGATAGAGTTGTTGGGGAAAAACTGGATTGAGTCTCTCTACATATCCATCAGATCTCATGACATTGAACACGAGAAGATATTTTCTCGCTAAACACGCGATATCATGTTCTTCCTCGTTGACGCGCCTGGTGGCGCCAGCGCAGATGAAGTAGGGGTTCTATTGACTCGCTGCCATGAATGCTATCCTTGTCACCTTGCCTTAGATTGGCTCTCTGGGTATCTCTTCTTAAGATCGCTCACTATAGAGACTCTAAGATGTGCATACGTTGATACCTATTCAGGTGTATATCCTAGCACAATATGCCGGTGAAACAGCTAAGTGCTTAGCAGAGCCCAATCAGCGTACCGTCTCTTGAAGCGCCAATGCTTGGCTTAGGGTGTTGTGCAACAACAATAATCACTCATTCTCTGCACAACCACTCACCATTCCTCCCTGTGTTGGAAGCGAGGTGCATGAGAGCAATCGAGGTAGATAGATGGTGGAGTGATATTGTGGCATTACTGGACTATTCCCGTGACAACTGCCTTGCTGGGTTACTGCATGCAGAAAAATGCACCCCAAAGTAGAAAGCAAACGAGGTACTGTACGGGCTGTACCGCCTGGAGAACCCCCCGGGGACCTCGCCAAAGGTCAGCTTACGCGACTTTCTTCGTTCAGGCTTACCGTTGAACACGGACGGCACAACGATCAAGTTAGACACCTGTACCTTACGATACACATACAGATTTGTATACGAACAGACCTACCGTCCAGATTACCAGCCACGAGACTCGCCACTTTCCCCGGGTCGCCTCCCTTTTCTTTCTATCCCGTATCCCCCTCACTTTCCGCCTTTCGCTCTCATCCGCGGCTCCAGTACCGGTCCTGGTGGAGGAGAGTCGAATAGCATGCAAGTCTGACCCATCTTCGCTTTCTTTCTCTTCATTCAATTTCTTTTCTTAGGTAACATAGTGCTACTATAGTAACAATAGTGCATACCTTAGCTGAAGTCAAGGAACCGACCAATTGACTTTGGACTGGTGGAGGTTGTGGAGGTGGAGGCCAAGCGAGATCGAAATGAGGTTGCCCCGGTCTCGACTCGATAAAGCCAATTTTGATTGGTCATGCTACGTAGTAGACAAGGCCGCCAGTGGCGTTTAGTGGTCAACGACGGTCAGATTCCAGTTAACCTTACTACGTAGCCATGGTTCCAGACCCCATAATACATCCAATCAAACAATGAAAGCCGGGGCAAACCCTTCCAATCACGGTAACTTCCCCAGTTGATCACGAGGCCCAGACAATTAATCCTGGTCTAAGTCTATCGGAGTGCCCTCGTACTAACAATTAACATCCATCACTAACAGACACCATTCTCTCTCCATTGGGGCCCCCCATAGTGAACACAGCGAACCCACAGTCTCATCGTCTGATCGGAGGAGGAGCCCGCCCCGTGGGTTTTCTTGTACGGTATCCATCAATACCACTTCTAGTGCTGGACGTGTAACGGAATTGGGTGCCACTTTCCCCCATATTATTTCCCAATGTTCAAATTTCAATCTGGTACGGAGTCTGCCTGGAGGAGGCTCTCGCAGTAAACTTAGCTCCCCGCACTCAATTCAGTGTCCTCCCTCCCCCCTGGACGGACAAAGAAACGAGTATATATGTCTCCCTCTCCCCCCGGCCCAGTCAGTTTGTCTGTCTTCTCCTCCTCGTGCTACACCTTCATATCTCACAGTCTTCGATTGGTTGCCTCACCCTCTTCATTGGCACCCGATCTTCATTGATCTCAATCTCGACCTATACCCAACCCAAAGCTCAAC
Organism: Pseudophaeomoniella oleicola; assembly: GCA_003868215.1. Lineage (NCBI taxonomy): Eukaryota > Fungi > Ascomycota > Eurotiomycetes > Phaeomoniellales > Phaeomoniellaceae > Pseudophaeomoniella > Pseudophaeomoniella oleicola. Next base: position 931,272 of record QWDQ01000001.1, on the reverse strand, counting down.
ACACAAACCTCACTCAACATGCCTGGCGGCGCTGTAATCCACGCCACCACCGATGTGAACCGCATCGAGGCCCCAGTCACATGGAAGGCCTACGCGATGTGTGCGTTCGCATCGTTCGGTGGTATCTTCTTCGGTTATGACTCCGGTTACATCTCCGGCGTCATGGGTATGGACTACTTCATCAAAGAGTTCGCCGGCCGTGACGCCACAGCATACCCATCCTCGAAAAAGTCCTTGACAACGTCCATCCTCTCCGCCGGTACTTTCTTTGGTGCGCTCATCGCAGGTGATCTTGCAGATTTCATCGGTCGTCGTATCACCATTATCATCGGTTGCATGGTCTTCACTGTCGGTGTCATTCTCCAAGTAGCGTCGACCACCGTTGGTCTCCTTGTTGCTGGTCGTCTGATCGCCGGTTTCGGTGTCGGTTTCGTCTCCGCCATCATCATCCTCTACATGTCTGAGATTGCACCACGCAAGGTTCGTGGCCCCATCGTCGCAGGCTACCAATTCTGTGTCACCATTGGTCTTCTCCTCGCATCCTGTGTCGACTACGCCACGCAGAACCGCACCGATAGTGGTTCATACCGTATTCCAATCGCGATACAAATGCTTTGGGCCCTGATTCTCGCTACCGGTCTGTTTCTCCTTCCCGAATCGCCACGTTACTTCGTCAAGCGTGGAAAGCTCGACAAGGCTTCCGAGGTACTTGCGCGTCTCCGAGGTGAACCTCGCGATTCGGAGTTCATTCAAGATGAGCTTGCTGAGATCATTGCCAACCACGAGTATGAGCTTTCTGTCAGCCCGTCAAACTCCTACCTTGGTAGCTGGTTCAGCTGCTTCCGTGGTGGACTGTGGGATGCAGCCAGCAACCTCCGCCGCACGATCCTTGGTACTTCTCTTCAGATGATGCAACAATGGACCGGTGTCAACTTCGTCTTCTATTTCGGCACTACATTTTTCCAACAACTCGGCACAATTAGCAACCCATTCCTGATGAACCTGGTCACTACTCTTGTCAACGTCTGCTCTACCCCAGTCTCATTCTGGACTGTCGAGAGGTTCGGTCGTCGCCCGCTCCTAATCTGGGGTGCCGTCGGTATGATTATCTGCCAGTTCATCGTCGCTATCATGGGTACTGTCCGTCCCAATGACGCTCAAGTCGTTAAAGCCATGATTGCTTTCATCTGCATCTACGTCTTTTTCTTCGCCTCAACGTGGGGTCCTGGTGCTTGGGTTCTGATCGGAGAGATCTTCCCCCTTCCAATCCGTTCTCGTGGTGTTGCTCTGTCGACCGCTTCCAACTGGCTCTGGAACTGCATCATCGCCGTCATTACCCCATACATGGTTGACGCCGACAAGGGCAACTTGGGCGCTAAGGTGTTCTTCATCTGGGGTTCGCTCTGCTGCTGCTGCTTGATCTATGCCTACACGCTCATCCCGGAAACCAAGGGTCTGTCTCTCGAGCAAGTCGACCGCATGTTGGAAGAAACCAACCCCCGAAACTCCAGCAAATGGGTTCCACACAGCACATTCGCGAGCGACATGGGTCTCACAGAGAAGGGCAGCCTTGCTCCCGAGCTCATCGAGAATGTCGAGCGCAAGGGTTCTATGGTATAAATCACAAAATCTTAAGGAAAAAAATAACGAAAATGACGGAAGGAAATTTTGTAAATTCATGTCTTGTTTTGGATTGATACCGACAGAGGATATCCGAGTCTGCATGTAGACAGTTACTCGAGAATCATATCAAATACATCCACTTACTTTTTAAACTTGATCCTGCTTCTCTTCTCTTGACTTATATTGTAACAGTCGCACTTGCGTTGAAATGTGCTCGGATGTTAAAGGTTTCATGTAAACAAGTGAAGAAGCGACTTGTGACGACTCACTTACCAGACGACATATAACGTATATCATTTACCCTCAAGCCCTTTTTCTCCTTTCTCTATGCTTTTTGCTGTCTCGATCTTTGGTCGTCTCGCGGTCATTGTGGCTTGCGTGTAGTGCAGATTAGCCGGTGAGATGACAGAGACTAAGTTTTAGTCATGATGTTTTCTTTTTTCATTACCTTACGCTCCTCACTCCTCACTTGACCCCGCCTACGCCACGATTTGTAAAGGATCATACTTCATGCGCGACAGCCTTTCTGGCCCCATTGTCTTATCAGCATATCTGATGCAAGGGAAAGGAAGAGAAGAAGGAGAACAATGGGCACCGGTTTGTTAATAGCATTCAGAGGATTTCGATCCTCGGAAGTCATTCCATTGATTACTGTGTATTTATCTTACCCTTCCCTTACCTTAGTCGGATCTGTGCATATCATATCCGCCAAGCATGTTTGATGTATTTCATCACTCATTGCGATCGGGAAGAAGACGTCATATCAACACCATAAGGAATTACTACAACATCACTGGATCGCCTTACTCGTCTTACATAGTACACGATCCCTTTCGTTTCATAGACATTTATCAATAATTACAACTTCACTTCTCGTAACCAGTCTGCACTTCTTTATGTCAGAATAGATCGGGTCTTTATGGTTATACATGCCTACTTGAGCAGATCTTCAGATCATGAGTCAGTATTACAATTGGATTCAGCTTCAAAACATCACCGAAAGGTCTTACCCTTTGTGAAAATAGCGGCAGGTTTACAACCAATACGCATCGCTGGGCAGATTGTCGCACCTGAATTCGGGTCCAGGCCTCTACTGGAATAAACCAGAGGCTCGATCTCGAGAACTGTTGGGACTTCCTTTGCGATGTCTCTTCCAACCCCTCTTCCAACCCCCCAAGGCACAGTTCCTTTTTCCCACCCATGTCTCCTGGGCTCAACGGGTACTCTGGGTCAGAAGATACTGGACTATCTTCTCAACCATTTTCACGCCACATCTATCACTCTCATACTCCGAGAAAGCCCTGATACCAGTGGTCAGCGGCGTCACTCTTTTCCGGTCGACATCCGTACCCATTATGTGTCCAATTTCTCCGACATCGAAGCTATGACGAAAGCTCTCCAAGGCTGTGACGTTTTGATATCTGCACTGTCTCACAAGGCCATCCATGTGGAAGAGAAGATCGTGGAAGCGGCGATAGCGGCTGGTGTCAAACGTTTTATGCCATCTGAATATACGCTCGACGTGACAGATACCAAATACCGTGGACTTGCCTCTTCTAATGCACTTGCGAAACAACGTATAGAATGGGCAGATCGACTTCATCACCTTGCTGTAGCCGAAGGTAAAATCGAGTTCACCACCATCGTCCCTGCGGCCTTTATCGACTATTGCATTGAGTCAGGATTTTGGGGTTACGACCTGAAGAAACGCACCGTTCCGTCCAGAATAGCCAAATCCACATCCCCACGCACCGGTTGCAGTCTCGCCTTCACCGCCGACGCAGTCGCCATGTCCGTCCGTATGCCCCCCGAGCTCACACGAAATAAACGCCTCCGCATCGCCGAAACGAGCTACACAGGCTCTTCGATCCTCGCCTCCCTCGAAAAATCCACCGGCAGCCACCACCCCTGGACCATCCTCCCAGACCCCACCCCAACCGGCACCGAAGAAGAAGACCCCATGTCCGAACCCGACCCCCTCTCCGACTACCACGACCTCGTCATCGCCCTCAACTTCGACGGCTCCGCCCCCAGCGGCTACCTACCCGACGGCCTCGACTACCACACGACAGGCGAATACGGCCTGCCCCGTCGCTCGCTCGACGAAATCGTCGCGACCGTCGTCGCCGGGCCCGAGGATATCGACCGCTACGCGTTCAATAGCAAGTACGCGCAGTACCAGATGCCGGTCGAAGGGCCGAGTTATTGGGGCAAAGAGGAGATGCGGATCAGGGATATTCGGTTGGAGAAGGAGTTGCATTGACCCAAACTCCGTTTTGACCTGTTTGTGAACGGGTGTGTTTTATGTAACTAATATTGATTAACTACCTAGGTACCTAGGTAGTTAAATGAGTGATGAGATGAGCTCTGTTTTAGTTACACTTTCCCCCTTTTCTTTTCAGCTTTATAATATAGATAGAATTTTATAACATGATACGCTATGAGAAGGATCGCTTCACACATGAAACCCTGTGTAGGTACTTTGAATTTATCTTCATGTAGACTGTAGGAGGTATGTACCTAATTATCATATAGTACCCATACGTATTTCACAGTCGTGCTACTACTAGTACAACAGTACATCCACCCTAACTTCCATTAACAAAAGTGTATACAGATCGGTGGACTTTAGTATACCCTGAATTGTAGACCTAGATTCTGAAACACTCCCAGAACTGTTTCTGTTTGTTGTTCGTTTCAATCGGAAACCACGACCTCGGTGTTGTGAACGTTTCTCTTGGCGGCTTGCGCGAGTTAGAGATCTCTGTGGTTTGCGTGTGATTTGCGTGCTGGGGACTTTCGGCGTCTGGGTTGCGCATGTCATGTCGTCCTTGACAAGAGAGGGACTTGACCATCTGGAGCCGGGAATTGATCCTTTCTCTCAACCTCGACGGAGTTGGTGTCGAGGTAGCGATCGTAGCTCGCATAAGCAGAGTGCATCAAGACAGTGAGGCGGCTTACGAAGACCACAGTGTGATGTCTCGACCAGCTGAGCAGTAGCCATTGACACAGGCCAGCCACAGTCCTGCTTGCGATGCTCTGCCTCCATTCGCGATTTGATAGCGTAAGGCGTGGCCGCTTTAACTATGCTCGTTGCTCATAGTTACTCATCGACTATCGACTGTGACTCGCTCCTCTTGCTTTTCGTCATCATCAAGAGCTGTAATGATATCTTCGACCATACCCCCAATCCATCTCACCACATCTCTGAAATTTGTTGGGTTTTCCGGTTCATCTGCATCAGGCGGTCCTCGACCAGAGTCTTCCCATGTCTGCTCCCCCAAAGAGAGGCAACGGAAATTGACACTGCCGGAACTTGGCTGGTCTATCGTTACTGTACCCTCACCAACACCCCGTGATCCTTCAACTTTTCTGTCCGTTGACTTTCTGATGATCAGCCCAGGACCTTGGGTGAAGACGCTCCCGGAACCCTTGTGGGTAACTTCTAGATGGCCGCTCCAGCTACCTGGATATACTAGGGTAATGGAACCGCTTCCGACACCGGTGTGGTGGGCATAAAGGTTGGACAAAGACTCTGAGGCAATTGCATCTCCAGTATATGCTTGGATCGGGTCTTTGATAGTGAGCATGGTGGAACCCGACTCACTCTTAGTGTTGAGATATGACTTCAAAGATGCAGGCGAAGATGGATAGACGGTGCCGGAAATGCTTCCAGAGTGTGATAGAAACGTAGAAGAATTCCCGTGTAGGAATGATCCCGAGATGGAGCCGGAAACAGAGTTGATTAATGAGTTGAGAGGACGTATTGATGCCGAGTCTGCAAGCGAGACTCCATCTTTGGAGGTATTCTGAGATAGGTAGCCGCTGTGGTCAATGGGCTTGCCAGAGGGGTCGACGAATTCTAAATGAATGTGTCCGCTTGTCGAAGCAATGTCAACAGTCGAAGGTCTAGACCTCTTGTTCCATTCGTCAGTTATCTCGACTTTTATAACAATAGAGCCGCTGGTTGTGCGAATGTAGAGAAGGTCTTCCAGAGTATATTTCCCAAAAACAGAGCCGGACGTGCGAACCACTATATTCGAATATTTGGGATCAGGTTCGCGAGGTTCCGGTTCAGGAGTAGTAGATGGAAGGGGGGATGTGCCAGGAGTTTCTGACGGCTCTCGACTTGCCGCTGAAGTAGTAGCTTGAGTAGGTGAGGATAAAGAGGTGGGTGAAAAGTAGGTTGTAGTCGGGGTCGATTGTACAGGAGGAAGGAGGCTGGACTCGACAGGTAACATGGGAGCAGTATGACCATCCTGACGTTGTGGGGGGGAAAGAGACCCGCCCTACAGAGTCAAAAGATCAGCAGCAGTACAATATGACGAATATCTGGATCATACCGATTGGAAGATAGCGAACGAGACCAAAGCGATGAACAGCACAAAGAGAACCACTATCATTTTGAGCACGAATAGCCTGAAGCGGCCTCCAGTACTGCGGTCGTCGAACCAACCCGGTTTTGCCATCCGAACAGCCGCTTCTTCGTCGTCATACATATCGCCATGACGGTCAGCCATGCTTTGTGGTGATCCTGAGTTCGGCCCAAGAGGAAACGGGGAACGAGAAGTGCCCATGGTATCGTAGGTACGGGAACTCGAAGGTACTAAAGGAGCGGTCTCCGAGGGTCCTGGGAGTGGACGGTCTGCTCTCGCTGCCTCGTACATTGGAGGTGGGTCATTTGGAAGACGGATGAAATTACCTTCATCGTCCGACCGGTCATTGTGAGAAGAGGAAGACGGTGTATACATCGAATTTCTGGTCAATTGCGGGCTATCTGGAGGTGGAGTTATGGCACGATATCGCGGGAAAGACGACTCTTCGGCGGCCTCCTGTGCCTTACTGCTCGAGTCGTGGTGTGCATCATCTATGACCAGCATGTTCTGAGGAACTTGCGACGACTGCGAGAAATAGCCATCTGAGGGACTGAGAGAATCCGAAATGTCTTCATCTTCGTCGAAATCAAAATTGCTCGTGAGAAATGGACGGTCGTCGGCCATTTTGAGCAGACGGGAACACACAAGATTTCGGGTGCAGCGGTTTAACTTGTACCTCGATGAAAGTTCGTCTCTTTACTTGGGATTTGTGATCGAGAAAAGAAGACCAGAGAGACGAAGGACTACATCACTGTCCACGAATCCTCGCATATTAAGAAATTCCAACACGGGGATCGCCTTGAGAAAATTGGACTTTATGTCAGCCAGGCCGCGTAGGCTCCAGCTACGCTTAGCTGCATGGAGACATCGGTCAGATAGGGAAAAAGCCAATGGAAGAAACGGGCGAGATCATGCAACATTCGAATAGCGGGCAGTCAAACTATTGGTCGCTCACGAGACCAGGAGCTGAAGGGAAGGGAATCGTACTACGTAGTAAGTTACTACGTCGTAAGGGAATCTCGAGGAGTCACAGGCTTAAAGCGGAAGGAGATCTGGAGCCAACGTAATCGTAATCAGCAACTGATAAGGATCTGTACTGTAATTACTGTAATTCTGTTAATATCGGTCTTATGGATATTACGGGTAATTAACGAATGCACTTTTCTAACTTACCTATTGACACTTCCCGTCTCCCATTCTGCTTTTCGACTAATTTATCAACCATCGATGAATCTCGTCCTCGCCGTCTGCTTACTGTTCGTGTCGATCGAAACAGAATCCCAAATACTGATTCTTAAGACTCCCTCGCTCGCTTATCATTTTCTAGTGACGAAATGAGCCTTCGTTCCTCTGCATCCACTTCATTTACCGCCATTCCCTTTGCTATGCGGCGAGCTCTCCAGCACGCCCTACAACTGGGTCTCAGACGACCAGTTGGACTCCATTCATAGTATTTGCATGAGCATACCTTAGGACCGCCTGCATGGGATGATGATTGATGCTGTACTGGTTGTTCCCGGTCTTGTACAGCTCGCTTCGCAAATCCCATCTCCGTGCAACTTGACCATGCGGTATTCGGAACCGAGAGTATTGCCCTACAATCTGTACATATCGCGCAATCCCGGTGGATCACAGAGCCTTTTACTTCCCCTGACGGCTTACCTCCATCCCTGGATTTCGCTGAATCTAAATGCATAGGCTGAGCACAGACTTGACATATGTTTCCTTCCAATTCTTGAGCGATGCTGCACCGTCGCATTTTAGTATTAGACGTATTCGCACCGTAAGACATAATCACCGGCCACTGTTGTGTTGGTGTCTGAGATGGCATAGCCCTTGAAGGAAGGATTGATTTGCCTCTTTGCGACGAAAAGAAGGAAGACAGTTCTCGTACAAAGTCCGATCTGGAGATCCCAGCTTGAGAATCAGCGTGGACTTGCGAGTGTGCATATCTGCTCGAGCCAGTGCGGCGGTTAGGTTTGGAAATCTTCGGTAAGAGGCTATCAGGTCTATGAGATATGGAGTCCTCGGGTTTGGGATACTGAGATGGAGGTGGCGTCAAAGGACCGATGCTATCCCCCTGGTTGTGGTCTTCCTGCGACACAGTAGGGATATACCGTTCCGGTGTTTGCACAACGCTTGATGTTTGGGAATGCGGATTTGCCACAGGCGCTGGAGTTGGCGGACTTGGAGGTGGTGTGAAAAATTCCATTGATGGTTGAAAAGTGCCAGGCATTGGAGGGTCCTCAGCTGGTATCCATGGAGGAGATGCCCTCATAGACGAGACAAGTTTCAGGCTCTGAGAACTCTCTCTTGACACTTGCGGGAAATGTGATTTCGTCGCGCCAACATCATCCTCCCGAGCCTGGTGCAAAGCTGAGGGAGGCGCTTTTACTGGAACAGCCGTCGGTGATCGACTCTCTGGTGGTGTCCAGTATGGGGTAGGGTAGCGTACCATTACGAATGGTGGGAATGAGACCCTACGCCGAAGGGTCGAAGGTGGCGGTGGTTTGATATGAGCATTCACATTTGACGGTAGCAGGCCCATCCATTTTGGCAATGGCTTGAGCTGATCTCCAAGAGAGAAATGTTCACGTTGTTCAAGTGGAATGTCTAGTGGCCGTTTCACGCTCCTTGTTTCCATTTGGCCCCTCTGCCTTCGTGCCGTCGGCATCTTCATAACAGCAGCATGTTGTTCCAGTTTTCCAATTGACTCAGACGACGACGAACAACGCACACACACCGGTGGCTCCTGAAACCTAATGCCGTCATACTGAGGCTCGCCAGATGAATCAAAATAGTCGGGCGGCTTCAATGGAACCTGTGATGTATGAGTACATTGTCACGACTTGTCCTCTGGTCTGGGGGGGCCTACTCTGCAAACTAGACATGAGAAGCAGCTCCAATGCCACCAACACCAACCAAAGCTGACCGCATCTGTCTTTCTGAACACCACCTCACCACATGCCCAGCAAATGCTGATATCATAAGTCCATTTCCAGCAGTCGACGCAGGTGGTTCTCGCCTCATGTCCAATGACGTAGCATGGAGGGTCGAACTCGCGCCAACAGAGCGTACATATATAAGAATAGTGGCCACTTCGTGCTTGGTTCTTCTTAGTGAGTGGGCTTGGAAATGTATTGGATTTTGTCACTGGCTGTTGATACGCTATACGTGGTCCTTGAAGCGTGATTGACGACTTCAGTTGCGGTGCTCTTGTAATCGAAAACGGAGGAGCTACGTAAGCCATAAGTTCGAAAACGAATGAAGTGAGCCGAGCCCGTTGGCTGTCATGATGCAGATATGTTGTCTATAGGTGTTATATATGGTATGTTACAAAGCAATTGGTCTGGAGTTCCAATGTGCTGGATATCGAGGCAACCGATGCCGCAACGTTCTTTCCCAGGTATTTCTATCCAGGCACCCCGATCTAGAATCCCCAATATCCCTTGACGAGATATGCGGTGTACCCAGCAAGGCCTCCCAAGACTCCCAATGTCCCAAAGTACCCAATTGGACGTCCTGCGGCTTCGGTGCTTTTGCCTTTAAGACCGAATTCGACGTGCACGACCCGGAGGGCAAGAAGAGAGCCCAAAGCGCCTGTCAAGATCCTTCTGTTGCCTCCATTGAGCTCCGCAACAGCCGCGAACAGAAAAGCGAGCGGGACATTCTCTATGAAGTTCAGATGGGCGCGGACTGCGATGTACAAAGGGTTCGATAGCTTTTCTTCTGGGTCGGCAGACTTCGCAGAGTCCTCTCCGAAAAGTTGGTTGTCTTGAAGGCGGCGGTTGACGACTCGTCCGCTAAGTAACATGAAGTAAGCGGCAAATGGCAATGCAAATGTCCCCGTAATGGCTGCAGTCCAGGTCAATCGTCAGCATAAGCACTTGAAGGACAGGGTTAGGCGTGGTCGGCAACATACGAAGCATTTTAGGAACGGTGATCCCGACGGGAGTGGCCATTTTGTCTATTCTTTGGAGAAAGCGTAAGCGATGTCGAAATGTTTTGGATTACTGAACAGTTCTGTGAGGGAGGTTTTTTTGAAGACAAAAGTAACATTCACAGCGGCAGGATTGCAGCGATAGTTCATCGTTACACAACGACATCATCGAAACTTTAGCTTCAATCACCAAGTGGAGTTAGATTTTTTTGGCTTTCTTCTGAGAGGAATACTACAACTAACGTTACTGTACATCGGCCAACACCATTCCAGTGTACGTCTCTATATCCGAGCATCGCAGTCCCTCTTCAAGTTTCTATGCCACTATATCTCATCGTACTCGGCTCTTTGCTTCAAACGAAACCCCGATCCAATGCAAAGCAAAATATCACTCGATATCTATACCAGACTACTTCCTTTTTTGCAAGTTTTGGTGTCAATTGCTCCCCCATAATCACTCTACAAAGCTCAAGATCTGAGCAAGGCAAAAAGAATGACATTAGTTGAGAAGCCAACACCCGGGAATCATGGTAGATTTTGTGGTCGGCCGAATCGACTGTGTAATGTCGTACAATAACGGCATGATGAGTCTCATGATAGATACCTGGGAGCTTACATAGGCCCTGTCTTACGTCCAGCCGAGAGTAATATTAAATTAGGTCTGAAGCCTTTGAATTAGAGAGCAACGCGAGAGCGGAATAATATTAATACTTATAGATACATCTGCTACGTCGTACAGGTATTGTTTATCTAGGTGCAAAGATGGTAGGCGAGGGTTTTAGTGAAGCGTTAGTACTACTTTTAGCCCTTCTCAGATGGGTAAAACGTCAACAAAGACCTCAAAACAATCCGAGCGCCAATTCTCATAGGCATTTTCACCCACTCAAACCCCACTAACTTTGATCGCTTATGCTCTGCCCTTGTCAGCTCCAACATTCCAGCGACCAGACCTATTCAAACGTCTCTGATATCTTCAACCTCGACCTCACTGGCTGTTGCCCTTCCACGCGACGTGAACGTCAGGTCAGCATAGCTTCACAGCGACATGGCGACTCCAAGGCGGAGGTCTGCCCGCCTTCGAAAGAGCGCGACGCCTGACGTAAGTTGCGAGTCTTGATCATCATTTTCAACTGCTGACACAAGTTTCTACAGCGGTCTGCCATCAAGGAACGGTCAGCTGCAGAAAACAAATTGGGAACTCTGCTCGAACGTGATGAAACACCAGATGTTGGCGCAGATGCTCAGCCTTCTCTCGATACTATCCTCTCGACTCCCAATGGTGTCCCAGACCCAGCAATGCAGGATCGCATGGCTCAATTGTCTGCGCTGAAGACCCCGAAAACGGGCCTTCGTCCTTCCCATGCTGAGATGCATCCCGAGGATGCCCACAAGAGCACTATGAAAGCTCCAGATTCTGGGCTTCGTCTGGGCTTTACTGATGTCTCAGGCAGCTGCAACCAGTCTTTAGCCGAAGCTCAAAACACTCCCACGAAAACGCAATCTGCTCAACGTTTACCAAAACAACTCTCGTCACCCGGCTTCGAGTTCAAATTCGCGTCTGAGTCCAACCTGAGCAGTGAGGCACAAAAGCTAATGGACAAAGTAAGGGAGGAAGCAGCGCGCATCAAAGCTCAGACGCGACTTGAACAAGGTGAACAAGAACGCAACGATGCTGAAGCCGAAGACATGGTCCGAACTTACAACCTAGCGGGCCGGAAAATCGCACAACCAAGGGGTAAAGCAAAAAGATTCAGTGACATACACATGGCCGAGTTCAAAAAGATGGACTCCATCGCAAATCATGCATCAGCATGGCGAGCAACACCCGGCTACTTGCAACCAACTGGGCAATCGTTGAAGAGAAGTGGTTCAAAAGCAGAACTGGATGAATCAGAACGGCCACGGACAGCTGAGAGGTCCTCTCCAATCAAGTCCTCCCCAGTCAAACCATCTACGACCCCTAGGAGGCGCCTTGCCGCCAGAAGTCCAACTAAAGCCGCTGCTCCATCCTTCAACAGCCCTGCAAAGCGTGCTCGAGTCCAAGGCCCGGATGAGGCTATCGCCACCTCAGAACTGAAGAAGACAAATGGCGATGCAGGATATCAGATATCGCAGTCTCGTATGGGCTTTGGATTTCCTAGCAGTCTTTTTACTCCAACAAAAGCTTCGCTGGCACGATCCGCAAGTGTGAAGGAAGCGGACACGTCCCCTAGCAAGGGTTCGATGATTCCCAAATCAGCTAATGTGAAGACGCTGAACTCACTCACGTCCACCACGCCGTCAGCATCCCAAATTGGCGTAGATCTGAACACTTCCGGAGCTGCGTCGCTCAATGTGGATCTCAAGTCCCCATCTGCTAGGTCCGAGCACACAAAGGCTTTGAGAAACGATCAATCGGCGGCACGAAAGCCACTGCCATCCCTTCCCTTAGAACCCCAGACGATGTCGAAACTCCCTAAACTCTCAGGCCTCAAATCCATCCTTCGCCGTCGCCAGCCTCTTTTTTCCAACGATCCAATCAAAATCGCCGCTGGGACTCATGTCGCCTCCCCAACCGGAGGTCAAGTGATCCACAATATTCTGAGCAATCTCTCCTCAGACGGCATTGGCACTCCAGAGCGCCGAATGACCAAAGGAGGTGCCACTCCTTCAGCCAGGAAGCACGTCAACTTCAGTTCAAGCACCAATGCCAGACATGAACTGGCTCTTGCAAGCCCCAGCCCGAGCAAAATTCCGCTCGGCCGTTCCGACAAGAGGCAGGATACTCCATATGCTCCTGCTGTTATGTTCGACCCAACAGCATATACTCTAGACGAAGACATCCATTACCCGAGCCTCCACGTTGACAGCTCATCGGAGCCTTCCTCCCCGTTACCTGCTTCCATGGCCCAGACAGCGAAGGAAGTCTCGCAACAACATGTTCTGTCTCGTGACTCTCCTCATTTTAAATCGATCTTTACAACCCTTCCACGACCGTCAACCGCAGACTCCACTCTAACAGCGACAACTGCTCGAAAGTCACGCTCACCGTCGAGCTCCCCTTTCAAAGAATCACCAAGTACAATCCGTCGTGTCGGAGAAACTGCTGCTGGTGTGGTTAGCCACATCCAGCCTTTTGAGGATATGCCAACTGTCCCACATGGTCTTCCTGGCAAAAAACGTCGCCGTGAAAGCGTCGACGAGCTTGACACCAATGAGATAGATCCTGAAAAGAACAGCAATGTCAAATATCCAGCCATCAGCCGGAGATCTAGCGTAATGCCATCTGTACCAGGAGGGTTCCCATCAGATTCACCAAACGCCACCAATGGACCCAGTGCAAAGCGTCGAAAGACTCGGATGGTCCAGAGCGGTGATATTGAATTGAATGGTAGCCACATTGGCGATGGCTCCTCCATGAAAGAGAATCTTCCCTTGGACAGCACTAGTATCGGTGGCACAAGCCCCAAGAAACAAACCAAACCGAGCGCTGCACGTACCGTCGCTGCTAATGCAGCTAAAGAGCGCAAAGCCGGCACGCCTGGAAAAGGCTTCTTGACGATGTCACGTTTGAATATGTTGGCAAGACCTAAGGACAGGAAATGATACTATCACTTGTGCTGTCGGATCATTTCAACGTGGTCAGTACTCTTTCCGTCGACTCGACTGCCATCACGCCTGCTACCGGCAGCGTTGAATCAGGGCTCTGTCAATCCTGTCTCAGCAAGTGAACTGCAACGAAATTTCTGTTTAATGTCTAAATCACAATCATTTGTTCTTTTCTGCTTCTTGAACACAAACGAAGCTCTAAAGTTGGCACTCCCATCTTATTTGTTCTATCATTTTGCTCTTTTACAGGGACGGCTTTTCATCAGGGTGTTTCAACAAAAGGGGGGAGGGCGCCGCCTTTTCGGCCATGGGAGTTCAGTCGCCTACCAGCGAATCTTAGGATATGGTATGAACGGGGTTCGCACAATAACGATGGCGATGCTCTCAGGAGTTTTTTCTTCTTCTTTATTGGTTACGAATGATCAATATTACTTTTTCTTTTCTTTCTTTTGTTCGGACTGTTATGAGTGTGACCACCACTATCAACCTATCCACCTACCTACCTTGTCCACCTACCTTCATTGCCTTGCCTACTTTTCTGACGAGTTGGGAAATCCCCCAAAAGACGCTTGTCGACGTTGACGTGGGTGTATGTATGTATGTATGTATGTAGGTCTGTCTGTACCTTCTGTATGTGTGAAGAGGTTGGATTGGGGAAACTCGTGTGCCTACGTGACTTGACTCACTTGCTGGGTACGGTAGGTATCTATTGTTGAGAGAAGTACAGGTAGAGGTACAGGTACAGACACGATCCATAGTTAGGTATGTACCTACGTACCTAGGTATGCAAGTTGCGGGTTGTTTGGATTGGATTCAAGTATTCAATAAAAATCTGCCCCCTTTTTTTTAAAAAAAAAAATTGTCTTCTCTTTCATTCGAGGTGGGGAAGTGGGGGGGAGGGGAGTGTAGTCCAGGAATGTAGTAACAAAATGTATATGATAGGATAGGAGAGGGAGAAGGGAGAAGTCCTGGTTGAGTGAGAGTGAAGGCGATTACCACGGTAGATATGTAGATACCTAGATACCTTAGGGCCCTATCTTATTCCTTTCTTTTCATGTCTTTGATGACGATGCGTCGTCATATATGGACGGCGGCGTGCGCTCGTACGTACGTACGTACGTTGGCTACTACTTCTTTGGATGTATGTACATATATGTATGTACCATTCAATTGCCAAACCCGCCCAGATCAGACCAGACCAGACCAGACCAGCCCAGCATCACAAATTCGACGTAAACAACTATCCGCCCCCGGCCCGGCCGCCAGCCTGTCTGTCATGCCTGACTGGCCTTGCCTTGCAATTCCCTTTCCCGTTTCCCGATAGATAACACAACGCCTGAAGAATTGCAGCAGCAGCAGCAGCACGAGAAAGAAAAGAAACAAAAAGGGGGATAAGAGTAAAAGCCCTCCATAAAAAAAACGCCGGTGCCGGTTACACCTCCCTGATTGATTGATTGATTGACTGGTCCTCCTATCTTCCTTGCTTGTATCCAGATAAAGTAGAATGAGAAAACGAAAGGGGGGAAAGGGGACTTGATATGTTCTTTAACTCCGTACCAAAAAGCGCCTGCCATGAGTTGATGTGTAGTAGTAAAATAATGCCGTTCCATGAGGTCGTTCGTGTTTGTTGTTGTTGTTGTTGCAATACTGCTGGGGCTAATACACTATTTGCAGCAGTTCGGCCTCAAGGATGTATTTCCCTTCCTTGTATTTTTCGCTGGCTTCGTAGGCTTTGTCGTATTTCCACCCTACCGTCTCGTTACATTGCCGGCACATGATGTCTCGGACGACATGACGACCAGTTGTCATGTTTCGTTCCATGGCGGCGGCGGAGGTTATATTGACAACGGAGGAGAATAAGAAGGCTTTGCCGTGTTGGCCGCGGAAGTTCTATAACAGGGCAAAGATATAAATGTCAGCTTGAACTGAATAGATTGAGAGAAGGGGGAATAATTTTGGGATGGTGGTATACTCACTCGGCTTATGATGTCGTCATGGTTCGCAAGATGCGTTTTGCAGTTCTTGCAACCAAAGATCTTTGAAGAATTTAGATAGACGTTGTATGTAAGACCCATCTTGTGTATCTGTTACACAGGCGGACGATGTGTTTTGCGCTCAGCACTGTAGGAGGGGAAAGATGCCTAAGCAGCAAAGTAAAAGAATTTCCGTAGATGATGTCGGCAGACACTTGTATCTAGGTGCAAGTTCGTCCACCGACTGCTCACAGTCTATGATGAGGTTCGTTCTGTGGTAGGCTACAGAGTTGGAGAAACTGCTGCTACTTTCTGTATATGAACTATTGCCCCTCCTGCCAAAGATATCTGCAGATGCGCTTCGCTTATTTCGGCGGTGGGGGAAAAATATTCGGTAGAAGTTTGGAATTGGTCTCTGAGATTGTCGGATTTATATGTGTCGTTATTTGATCGTTTGGAGCGATTGAAGTTCTGAGTCAGACAAGAACAAGCGAGCTCGCGTCCTGGAATGCTCGCAGGCAGACACTCGTGGTCAGACGCCTGTCCAGTTATTGGTGACAAAGGCTCCTTGAGCAGGGTTCTCGCAAGTGATCTTGTGAGTGATCAGGAGTAGTATGGTGATCTGTCTCGTATTCATAAGTACCTAGGTAGATAGTCAGGGCCAAGGTCAGGTGGTAGCCGAAGTTCAGATAGACTTGGATAGGTGAAATCGAGGACCCTTGAAGGTGTGGTCCAGTCCGATGCATCCCGTCGATTATCGCTTGCAGTGGAGAAGTTGCTTATCCAGCATCAACCCACTCCTCCCGTGTTTAAGTGGGGGTCCCGCATCAGATACTCAGATATTGGAAGGGAACAAGTCAACATGATCGGTTGATGGGTAACTGAGAAGAAGGACAGACAGTCGCACACCTCTATAGGTCTGTGAATGTACAAGGAGCACGTAGGTCTATAACACATGTGCACCAGTACGATGAATAGAAAAAGAGGAGAAAAGTCCTAGGCACAACAAATACCTAGCCATGTACATACACAACGCTACATATACAGAGGTACCTGCCCAGCTTAAACGCATTATAATATCAGTTCGACCCTTAGATAGAGAGTCTGGTAAGCACAATGTCTTCCCTGCTTGTGATACCTCTCGTTCATCTCTCATTCATTTTCAGGATGATTGAGTAGACTTTCTCCCCTTCGTGCTCTGTACTGCTGAGGAATGATGGGGTTTGCATCAACGCCGTACATGCTGTGATAGCCCCGATTGCGAGAACGAGGTGATATGTTTCCCGTATGACGGGACTGTTCGTCAACTTCTCTTCAAGTTTGAAGATATGAATGACCGTGACAGAAGACACCCAGAGGCGTGATGTCAGAAGATAGGCGGGGTGCATAGTTGTGTCCCAGCATTAGGATCGATGATGAGGTCTTTGGAGAAGACGAAAACTCCTGGATGTTCTCATGTGCTCATCCCATATACCCAATGTTCTCCCTATTATCATCGATCACACGGCCATACCTATGGAGGGAATAGTCAGCCAAAAAGTTACGAAGCATCGCAAGGGAGGGATGACTACTCACTCTAGTAGTAACCTGAAGTACCAGACCTCCATATCCTCTTTTCTCAGCACTTTTTCGGCCCAGTTTCTTCCTTGCTCGGCAATTCGCTTCGCCTCGACCTTCCCCATCTCTTCTTGATCGAGGTACCGAACGCTTTCGGCATATTCATCGCCCCTGAGACTGAGAGGCACATAATGTACCCAAGCCTTCAACCACTCATCATGCCATTCTCGAAAGATAGCTAGCTTGTAGACGAGGGACTTGCATAGTAAAAAGGCGTAATAACGACCGCTAAAAGCGTTGCCGTCGATGTCGAGCAGGTATTTCCATTTGAAAGCATCATATTGGTTAACGGGGGGCACGACTTCGAAATACTCTTTCTGAGCATCGCAATCTCCTGGGTCGCACTGGCCAATAAAGGTAAACTTGACGTCGAATAAAGCACTCATACTCGGCCGAGGAATCTCTTTCTCGGTCCACTGCTGTGGCTCCACAGAGGTTTGCTCTAGTACCTTGGCAGAGTCGAGCTTATTGACCTTTTGTACGAATAGTTGACGATGTTGACGACGCCAACCACCGTCGCGAGAGAAACCTCCCGTGGTCGATCCTCGCCAGTACAGTGACGGATGTTTCTCGTCCCATTCCACGTCTTCTTCAGACGCATATGGGACCCTGTCAACCCAGTACCATGGAGATGGGTAAAGAATATCCTGAAACGAAGAAACCTTGGACTGAGAAAAGACGGGAAAGAGATCATGCGTGACCTTGAAAGCATTGGGACGATCGAAAAAGCCAAAGGTACGTTGTAAAGAAGGCGAGTTACAAATGTCGGAAAACGCAGT
The DNA here is from genome assembly GCA_003868215.1 of Pseudophaeomoniella oleicola. NCBI lineage: Eukaryota > Fungi > Ascomycota > Eurotiomycetes > Phaeomoniellales > Phaeomoniellaceae > Pseudophaeomoniella > Pseudophaeomoniella oleicola. Next base: position 913,376 of record QWDQ01000001.1, on the reverse strand, counting down.
TGTGTTGGTAATGAAACCCAACGGTTCCATAGAGTATGCTTCGCGAGTGTCAGGCACAGCATCGTCTAATGAGCGAGCTGCACTGTTCGGATCGCAAGACATCCGTGCGTTCGTCCACGTAGGTTGATGAGCAAAGGCGTTGAAGCGCGTAGTACGGTATTCCTTAATTCTCAACCCATTTCCCAAATCCTGCGGTCGAGTTGAGAAGGAGTTTTTCAAAGATTTTGCGGCAATTGCTCTCGGCATTGTCTTCGTTTTTGCGGTGGCCACATATCTCGACAGATCGTCATCTTGTATTACAACCCGGGGTTCGTCGTGGACGTTAAAAGCGACATCCATATCCGGCAGGTATTTCACGAAGCTTTCGATCATTTTCTCCGTCGCTTCTCGATGCCATTGCGCTCCCTCTCCTCCGCCCTCGATCTTCGTGACTGCGCCATTCCTAATCATCAATGCTATCATACCATTGTCAAAGCCGATTGACTCCCGAACTCTTTCCCGTATAGTACCAGGTGGGAGACCCCAGAACGGCAGTATTGAATGGAAAATGGTGTCATATTCGTCGATCAATTGGATCCTCCGCTTCTTTGCAAAGGCATACCATTTATCGAAATTGGGAGGGGGAGGCAGTTGATATCGCTGTCGATATTGGGCAACAGCTTCAGGAAGTGTCTGCGACTGCCTCTGCCTTAGAGCTTCAAAGTCATTTGTTGCGTTGGTATGTAGAATGTGTATAGGATGGGACCCCGTGGTCACTGGAGGTAATGGTTCTGCATGTTCTTTTGCGCCAAAAGAACCCGGTCGTTGATAGTATAGGACCAGGTTTATGCCGACAAATATTGCAACGACACAGGATATTATAGCGCGCTTCTGGCGCATGGTTGTATCAGACTTCACCAGGCAGAGGGTTGGCCTTTGAGGGTCATTCACAAAGTATGATAAGTCGGAGGTCAATGCGACGGGCCCATAGCAGGGACTTTGGAAAATGGATATAGCCTTACTTCTGGAGTAGAGGCAAGCCAGCGCTCTTTCACGAGCGATAACGAGCTTTTGTGCTCCGTCGTTGTTTGAACTTCTCAGTGTTGATTTTTGCAGGGCAAGGCAAGGCAATGGAAATCTGGCGTTGCCGCGTTCTGGACATGCACCCGCGAATACAGTCGATGGTCCCACACAATAGACTAACTTACATGCTCTACGCCTTTAGAGTTTAGGTTGAAGTCTCCTTAGTTGCTCAGCCAAGTCAACCATTATTAGCAGCGAAGATCGAATACCATGAAATAATATCAAAGTGGTCGTCTCTCATCATTATGCACCACATAAGGCCCTCGCAAGTCAAGCCTATAGCTTAGACATAGAGCATCTGCACAGATACCCAACCATTCTAATTACAGTCTCATGACTGATATTGACCTTCCCCAGAACATCCAATGAAGTACATACCCGCTAAACTACTGCAAAGGCATCAAGGCACCGATATGAAACGCCAGATTACTAACACTCCTTTTCGCCGTCTTTCCAAAGTATCAGAATTGCCAGATTCTCTAAGGCTTGTCACCCCCCTCTTTAGCATAGCAACAACATGAATCACGAAAGGAGATGAACCTCAGATCTTCTGTCCGTCATAGGAATAATACTCCGCCTGCTTGATGTGGCTTGCCTTTCCAGTCTTTTCGTCGAACATGTTGAAGCCATGTCGGGCGGCATGTGGCGGTGTATAGACTGCCACTATTAGTATATAAAAGGGTAGGGGTTCTGTGCACATACGATGCAGTGATATTGCATATTCATCCGATGAGCAATTCGATATCTTGTGTAACCCAATCTGATAGCATGTCAGCTGTCCTGTTAAACTAGGCGCAGACTCCATTGTATACTTTATCCGAGATATACGTGACCTCATTCTCTTTGTAGACTGTTTCTCTGTTCCTCTCAAGAGGCTCCGAGACACCCTCTGAGGTGTTTGTCCTTGGCATAGTGTATAATGTCTCTTTCAACGATCCCTTCAAAATCTATTCTTGATTCAGCAAGATCCCCGAGAAGTGGCCAAGTGTAGACCAACCTTCATGATACAGTGCGCATTTGCATGGTCATGGACAGCACTCTCTTTCCCAGGGGTCCAGACAAGGACGAGCTGAGACCTGGAGTCAGGTTCGTGTACTAAGTGACGCCAGGGGGGGAGCCTACGAGGTTACTTTTCCCATTGCCCTCGTCTACTAAGTTCCTTGTGTAGTTGCGACTGGGATCTGCCATCGCATATTTTCTCCATTCTGCAGGGTCGGATATGTAGCTCCTCATGATGTTCTGAATTTCCTGAGGGTCGACATCATCGGAGTCTAGGCCAGATGATGGACCAAGTGCATCACGCAGCTTCTCAACTAGGTGATCGAATAGTGACTCACGGCCACCTTTTTCGCTGAGCTCTTGAAGAGCGGTAACTGCGGTTGTTGCCAGCGGTGGCATCTCAGCGATAAATAAGGATTGCAATTACAAAGAATCGCAGACAATCAAGAGGACACGAAGGGAGATTCTATTTCCGTGAACTGTGAACCGTTCGAGGAAGGGTGAAGAGTGAAAAGTCCTCTAACAGTAGTAAAGGAAGATATAAACGCCGGGTTTAGGGTATATGTCTGCATTAAACGCGATACTGTAGAAGATAGCAGTGTGGCAGAAGCTCTGAACGATTCAAGAGAATATTCAATGCTTGTCCGGGGAAAGAGCACTGGAACGAGCTCTTATAGTCTCCAGATCTCAGTAATTAGCAGCAAAGTAGAAACGGTCCGGATACAGTCCTTTGCTTTGGAAGCTCATACCGCCAGTTCGACATGCAGCATGCAGTGCATCGGTTACCTTGAGGACACTGGACATTTTTCTTTGGGGATTCCGAAGCCTAGCGTCTCTTACCGCCTCCCGCCGAGGCCGCTTCTCCCTGACAAGGGAACTCCCCGGAACCATGACGCAGGCAATTCTCACTGGTCGACTTCGCCGTCTCCAACGACCCCACCATGAATATTGACGAACGCATTGTAAATTTCTCCAACTATTATATCTGCTTCCTGATTTTATGACAGACATTGTATAACGCAAACAATACCACCTCTCTTGATAGCATTTGCCAGCACGTCCAGCGAAGTTTTCATCGTCCTTCGCACATCTCAAGCCTTGTGTCTGAGACCACGGCTACCCCACCCTGCCTGACGAATACTCAACACTCGGCGCTCAACCCCCGCCTGTTACCAAATACTCAAGATGGCGACCACTGTGGATAAAATCAAGGAGATCGAGTCCGAGATGGCCAGGACTCAGAAGAACAAAGCGACAAGTTTTCACTTGGGACAGTTGAAAGCCAAGCTCGCAAAATTAAAAAGAGAATTGCTCACACCGCAGGGAGGAGGAGGTGGTGGTGGTCAGGGCTTCGACGTAGCCAGAACTGGTGTTGCTAGTATTGGATTCATTGGTTTTCCATCGGTTGGCAAGAGTACGCTGATGAGCAGGCTCACTGGTCAACATTCTGAGGCTGCGGCATATGAATTTACGACGCTCACGACGGTACCTGGTCAGGTCATTTATAACGGCGCTAAGATTCAGATTCTTGATCTCCCCGGGATCATTCAGGGTGCGAAAGATGGCAAAGGACGCGGTCGTCAGGTCATTGCAGTGGCGAAAACCTGCCATCTCATTTTTATTGTGCTTGACGTTAACAAGCCACTCACCGATAAGAAAGTCATCGAGGCAGAACTCGAAGGGTTTGGTATTCGCATCAACAAAGAACCGCCAAATATCGTGTTCAAGAAAAAAGACAAGGGCGGCATCAGCATTACCAGTACGGTTCCCTTGACGCATATTGACAATGACGAGATCAAAGCGGTTATGAACGAATACAAGATCTCTTCTGCCGACATTGCAATTCGTTGCGACGCCACTATTGATGATCTTATCGATGTTCTTGAGGCGAAAAGTCGCTCATACATACCAGTGATCTACGCGCTGAACAAGATCGATTCCATTTCTATCGAAGAACTCGATCTGCTTTACCGTATTCCCAATGCTTGCCCGATCAGCTCCGAGCATGGATGGAACATCGACGAGCTGCTGGAACAAATGTGGGAAAGTTTGCAACTCAGACGGATCTATACGAAACCCAAGGGCAAACAACCCGATTACACAGCACCTGTCGTCCTGAGGAAGAACGCTTGCACAGTCAAAGATTTTGTAAGTTTGCTCTGCACGTTGCAAAATGCTATACGTCCCTCATTTCGTCTTCTCTATATGTTCCGTGGCGCATAGCAGTCCTCTAACTTATATTCGCAGTGTAATTCTATCCATAAAACGATCGTTGATCAGTTCAGGGTTGCTATCGTCTATGGCCGTTCAGTGAAGCATCAACCACAAAGGGTTGGTCTCGACCATGAGCTAGCCGATGAAGATATCAGTAAGCTTTTCTCTTGGTGAATCTACCAACAATTGCTAACAGTCATCGATAGTCACGATTCTGAAACGATGAATAATCTACATTGTCTTTGTCACCTCAGCCTGGTGCTCTATTGAATGATGCTGCCCAACCTTTCCAGGGTCTGGAGCCCTGTCCCAAGCATTGCAAACCTGGACTGAGCGTGATTGACAGGGGCGCTCTAGATGGTATGCACTAGATTCAGCGCCACCCCGAGTTTAAGTGGTAACCGTGCAATTTCCGCCTTCCCCCCGCTCGAAGGTTTACTGGGGCGAGGGACGGCTGAACAGTGTGGCATACTTCAACGATATTTGACTATGCAACCTTGACAGCAGATGCATTTCGATGTCAGACGCACATAGTGGCAGCGGTAAGAGCCTGCTACTGCTGCTACGATTCGCGAAACTCCGTGATGGCAAAAGCCCCATCCATGCGATTGGTTACGACTATTGTGCGACTTTTTGGCCCTTCCATGAATAAAGGTTGTCTTGGTTTGGTATATCGCAAGGGTTATTGACAGGTTGGACGAGTCACAACAGGAGCCAAGTACATTCAGATCAATGCTGTTGCATACCGTGTGTCTTACGTCTTGCCGTTTTGGCTTCTCTGGCAACGCCCATTCTATGAAACCCAGGCGGTATTGCCCTTGGGCCTGAGCCGTGTGTGAATATTGAGGGATGCGGCATTGGAGTCAGCTAATAGTTCGCGATTCGATATTGATGTGTTCTCAAATATGTCTGCCGTAGGTACTTTTGGTGCCTGATCGGCACCCCATGATTGCTATGGCACGGAGCATAGACACGGGACATGATGACAAGCTGATGCATAAACCCGTGTCCCGACAGGGAGGAGGGATCCCACATGGCTTGACTGGACGTCGAGTCTATGCGAGAAACGAGGATCAATATCGAGGCGGAGTCCAGAAACGTCCTTGTTAACCACATGGATTTACCGCAGATAACCAGGTAATATAATGTACATACTATCACTTCGTAGTATTTATCCACGAGCGCTATGACTGTTTAGCTACTACTCCCGAGAAACCCGCCGTTAGAACGTCCCCTTCTCCTTGCAATACCCCTGCGACACCATAGGCTCGGCTTGTGAGCTCGCTATAGTGCTCCTGCGCATGGTTTGCCTAGAAGAGCAGAATGAGGCGCTGGAAGCGATCTTCAGGAGGCAGATCGTTGAAGAACCTCGTTTGGCATGCCTCGATGCATCACCGATCTTCCGATAGCAGGCGATGCCGATGTGCAGAGGTATGGTCTTCGATTGAGCCGAGGAACACTCTTGGGAATGGGAATGTCATGGAGCCTTATTGCCTCACTCACAGCATGTCATTTACGCTTGTCGATAGGCACTTTGGCGATCCCAGAATGAAGCGATATACCGAACTTCTAAGGACGGTTAATCCTGCTACCTCCAGCCACTTCATTAATAGGGCACGCACCACCTGATTGCGACTACGGCGGCCGCTTCGCTTGTCAAAATTAGGCAAAGGATAGTTAGGATGGAGACAAGGATTCGGAATAACGCCCATGATGCAGATGCATAGCGTTCAAAGGCTTCTGAGAAAAACGGCGAGCACGGCTACGAAGGTGGGTGAAGGTTAGATGTCCATCCATGAACCATGATCGATAGACAAGGTTCCCTTTCCCTTATATTAATTGCTGGCTGCTATAACGATCAGGTACTGCGATACGAACATTGGTAATCTACGGTATGACCAGGCTCGCAGGCGTCGAGGATGAATGACAGGACTCGCTAGGTTACCTATCCTTGACAACTTCTTTACAGGTCACGGCTTTTATTTCCCAGCAGCAGGATGTCTATCTGATGACGAATGTTCGCCCACCAAGTTTTACACCTCGATCGACTTACAATTCAGTGCGCATGATCAACGACTCCTCGGCCTAGTAGGAGTTGTCGTGTCCAACCGGTGTACGGAGTACGAATTACTATGTACGTATGGAGATAGCATTGCTCGAGATCCCGACTGTGGAGCGACATCATTTCCAGTAATAGGCCAATCCTCGCTAAGAAGCAAGATTGGTCGACAAGATTGGTCGACAAGATTGGTCATGATTTTCTACTACGTAGTAAGTCAAGTACGACCGTTCATCCTACTATTTAGCACCAGCCCACCTGAAGCAAAACATAGTTGGCTTCCAAGTCCAGACTACCACTGGCTTCTCTTCCTATTGTACAGTTGGGCGCCAGCCCGTGGTACCAATGAAAATCTGCAGGCATCCGGATTAATGAAGCCGTCCGTATCTCATCCCTCCATCAGGTGTTACGAGCCGTTTCAGCGACCGACGGATACTTCCAAGTGCTCCAATACCACACCCTGGACAGTATCAATCTCGAACGTGTCCCGGTACTATTTTATACCTCCTTTCTTACAGTACAAGCGCTCGCCGGTGGATAAGCTTACACTACAGACCTGTCTAAGTAAAGGCTGGTACTTGCGAATACGCCGCCCCTCGAAGGACCCATTTGAAGGAGCAAGTGTTGCATTGGGTCATCTCGGATTGGATCCGCCGATCATGGCGCTCGAGGCAATTGTCGGTTCGAAAAGGATATAGGCTCAGCTACGGTATGCTTGCTGTAGCACATCGGTCTCCCGATTCGAGATGATCGACTTAAGCAAGTCATGTACGTAGTCAATCAATAATCGACATGATCAGATGGTGCGGTCCACTTGAGTTCCAAGTGCTGTCCAGTTCCCGTACGGTGACTGCGTGGCTGCTAGACATCGAGACATTGCTCTGCTACACAGAGGAAGCCGGAACAATGGGATTACCTGACCGGTATCATTGATTCACTCTGGGTAACATTATCACCGTACCTCCCTTACTGTACTAGATACCTAGGTACCTAGGGACCTAGGGAAGACTTCCTGGAAGTTATTATCTGCCAACCACAGATAGCCAGCTAGAGGGCACATGTCTGAAATTTCACTCGGTTCCTTGCCCTATATCATGCATCTTTCTTCCTCAAAGAGACGGTGCAATTGGCTCGATATGATGAATAGATTGATCTCGTTCACTTAATGCCTACCTGGGTAAGGTACCTAATACAGAACTTAGCAGGTAAGGTTGATAATCAGATGCGTTGACCAAGACTGTCCATGTACCCATCTCCCCAAGCAAAACCTGGGTAAAAACTAATGTTCCCTGGTTGTATTACCTACATAGTAAATACCTACCTTACTCCGTACCCTTACTACGTACCACCATTGCCTATACCTACCTAAGGTAAGTTATCGTGTAACAACGGAGGAAATCAAACAGTAAACTCTCGTTCGGCTACTATCAGTCAATATCGGTTAGACCCGTTCTCTCTTTCCTTCGGCTGGAAGCATGGGCATCGATTCAGTTAAGCCGACTCCCGCCTACCCTCCCGGCATGGCCTAAACTTAACTAAAGAAGGAATGAGATGGGCGTAGGAGAGCCACAAAGGACGAGCGGATGAATCCACTCAGGTAAACATACGTAGTAGTGGTACTCCACTCCACCATGAACTGCAATGACTGGTACCCTGTGGTACCCTGTGGTACCCTGCTTCTCTTTGAGATACCGAATGAACGTGGGCCATATTTGGAAAAGCCTCCGTCAAAAGTCCCCTCCTGTCGTCTACCTATCAGAGACCTGTTCTGCTTGTTGTTCGACATAACGTACTACGTAGTAGTCGAGGATACCAGGGTGGTTGTCGATACAAGTATTCAGATCCCGTATTTCACGTCTGAGTAACTGGGGGACTTGGAGTGCTCTGATCCAATCCGCAGTATCATCTTTCTTCGACTGGGTGAAGAAGCCATGTCCATGTCCATGTCAATGCCCATGTCCACGCCTTACTACTACTACGTACGTACCCATGCACCCACCCACCCTCCGAAATATGAGTCTTTCTCCCCCCCCCCTTCCCCCCGAATACAGACCAGGAAGCTACCTACCCTGCTCGCCTGTAAATAGGTCAAAGTCAGAAAAAAGAAACAAAAAAGAAAAAGATGTTCCCGTGGACCCCATGTCGAGGAGTAGGGTAGGGTAGGGTAGGGTAGGGTAGGGTAGGATAGGATAGGATAGGGTAGGGTAAGGTAGGGCAGGATACTGCAGGATTGAGAGGGAGGGGGGAAAAGGTAGGCCTCAACTGACATGCACCACGGACAGGTCTTATGGTCAGAGCATCTCTTGTACCTTACCTCTTTCTATTGCCTCCCAACCTGCGTCATCCAATCTGGGCTCGTTCCTGCACACCATCAATTCTCTTTCGTGCAGTTCCTATCCGCTAGTTACCTTACAGTAGCGTGAGAACCAGGACTGCTCCGCACCTAGAATCTCGTCTGCGCTATACCACTATGGCTCCAACGTCTTCTCGTCCTACCGATCTATCTATTACTACCGCTCCTTCCTCTCTCTTGCGGTTTTAGATAGGCGCCCTGCCCCAGATGTTCACTTTTGCAGCACCTTTTTCTGCATGTTTCCTTTTGATCGGGCAATGCAGACCATCCGTAACAACCGCATGTTCTGATCCAGCCTTTCCCCTTCGTTGCTTGACTTCTGATACATATCAGATTCAAGACACACCCTGCAGGAACGCCATTTCGGGTCGCATGAAAGGTTACTCACCCATCCGTTCGGGCTTCATGGTCTAGGCCGGTGAGGACGTCGACCCGGCACGCTTGTAGTATATAGAGGACCGTCATCGACAACATGAACCCCGAACGAAATCATCGACCGCATGAAGGAGACTATGGAGAACAGCATTGGCCCGACATGCACTCATATGGCACCGGCAACCCACATGCCTCTCCTGTACAGGAGTACCAGAGTTTCCAATTCGGGTCGTCGCCTGTCATGCCAATCGAACCTCAGTACAACATGTCCCTTCCGCCGCCTTATACTTCGCATCAGCAATTGCAGCCGCTCATCATGCCACAATGGCCTAGCATGCTTGCATCGCAATCGAGTTACAACTCACCTCCAATAACGTCAGCATCTACAAGTACTCCCATCTCGGCTACCTCGACTTCTTCGGTGCAGAGTAACCCAATCTCAACCCCGGCAACCGCGACGAGCACTGGGTCTACTCCGCGGCGAACTTTGACCGATGCTGATAGAAGGGCTATGTGCATCTATCATCAGGAGAACCCTACGGTGAAGCAGACAGAGATTGGAGGTCAGTGTGGAATCTAACCTTACATATGCGTCGCTAACCGTCCTCAAGCAATGTTCGGTGTAGAAAGAAGGTTGGTGCCGGCCCTATCTATCAATTCCCTTTCTGTTGTTCTAAGTTGCATATAGTACAGTATCCAAAGTGCTCCGCCTGAAGGATAAATTCTTGAATCAGGAAGATGGCAGCCAGTCACCCGCAAAGAAGTCGAGGAGCAAATTCCCCGACATCGATCGGGCACTTCTCGTATGGGTGAGGAACCAACAGAAAAGTGGCAAGCCAATTAGTGACACGGCAATTCGAGAGAGAGCGCGACAATTTGCCGTTTCTGTAGGCAATGAAGATCTTCAAAGGAAAGTAAACACCAATAGCTGGCTCGAAAGATTCAAGGCCAAAAACAACGTCGGGGTCCCGAAATCGAAGAGATCGACGGGGAATGATTCCGAGTCAAACACGCTGGCTGATTCGTCTTCTTCCTCCTCTCACACCCCCGGTGGAGTCTCGCCAGATTCTCCCCCTGGGATCGTGTCACCATCGATGTCTCCTGGCAGCACCGACCCAATACCCAAAATGGAATCTACGGACAGTTTCTTCGACTTTGTCGACAAAGATCGAGAGGATCATTCTAGATATGCTGAAATGCTTCCCTCGCTCCCCGCCAGTATGACTAGTCCATCTTCGCCGTTCTGGCCAGAAACGTCCGCACCAGAGTCTTTCTCGCCAACCAACACATCTGCCAAAACAGACATGCCCGGGGGTGCCCCAGCGCTAAGGCCTCGAAGTCAGACCTTTCCAAATCTGCATCTGGAGGCAGGAGCTGTGCTCAATTCCGCCCAAGGAGAAGAGATCACGCCGAAGTATGCTGACAGAGCGATGAGCTTTGAACTGTTTGATTCGCCATTGGAGGAGAGTACAGTATCTGTCAACCCAATGGCTACGATGAAGCGCAACAACAGTGCGCCGAATGTGAAGGTCGACACTCTCATGATGCACCCTCCACCTGTTCCAGTACTGCCTCAGAAGTTCGACGAACGTTTATCTAGCTCACCAACCCAAGACGATGCTAGAAGGGCTCTTGAGCTTGTCATGAAATTCTTCCAGACACAGCCCGGCATCTCAGTCGATCCCGAGGATTTTGTCACGATCGGCAAGCTGATGGAAAAATTGAAGTTGGCTAGAAGTCCGTCTATCGGTGGACTACCGGGCGGTTTCCACCCAGTCGACGAGCATGAAAGCCCCCGTATGAGGAAGAAACGCAGCATCCGTTCGATGTGACACCTTCACGATTATTCACGAATTCGATTCCCATTATTTTGCATTTTTAGTTTGCTTCATACTTCCTTTCGATGCCTGGGCGATCCTGTTCAGGAACATTTTGCATATATTTCTGGGCTACTGTTTCATGCTCTATTCTTACACTTTACTATCGTCAACCCACCTTGTCACCATACAGTCCTTCCAAGACACGAGCGCAAGCTCAAGGAGCGATCCAAACCGAGTGTCAGACCCGATGGATTTACTACAGGTCAAACATCACACAAACTAGACATACCCCAGCCACGTGGCTCAACATATGTTTTCTATTCACACACACCTTTTGCAACCTTTCTACATTATCCCTTTTTTCTTCTCTCTCTTGATTTCTGGCACTGGACTTCACATTATTCTTCTCGCTGAACAATGCCCACGGGTGTTGATGACGACGAGCCGTTACCGCACCATCTCCATCACCGATCAGTTACTGTACCTACGATCATATGCGCCACATTTCTTTCGGTTTAACTGTTATTCTCTGCCTTTGCCTCTTCTTGTTGTTTATGTTTTCCTTGCCATCGCGCACCAGTACATATAGGGAATGTTTTGCTTGTTGTGTTGGAAATGGAAGGATACACGAACCACCTTGAGGGAAATTGAGATTGGGGGAGAGGACCAGACCGACATGTGCAGAAAATGGATGATCAGAGTCCAAAGAGGTCATGTGCACAAGCGAAACCTATGAGCGACAAGGAATCAGCGTTGGGTATCCACGACGAGGTCATGGGAATATGACCAAATCTGGGAAAAGATCAGTCAAAAAGACGCTGGTCCCTTGGACCAGAGATGGGCAGCGTAAGGAAATCCCAATAATCCTTTTCTTCTTCCGTGGAATTGTATGGAAATGGGGTGCATGTGCTCCTGATAATATCTCATGTTCTCATGTCACGCTACGTGATCGGTCACCTAGGGAGGGCTTTGTTTTTGTTCATCTATGTCATTAATGATTTCTGTTATCAACACTTGCCAAACCAACATCAACAACAACGACAGACTATATGTAAACAGGACATCAAAAAGTGTTTCTTTTTCCTATTCCAATACTCTGATCCTCTTTTTTTCTTTTCTATTTAGTTACTCCCTTTTTTTGGTTTCTTCTTCCTCTCAAAAGAGCCGATTCGTTCTCGCAAGTGGGGTTGGAATTGAAAAAGCATTAGGCACCAGGTATAATATACTTACACCGTCTTTTCTCTCTTTTTCTCTCATCTCTCATCTTCTGCTTCTGCGCCTTCTTCACCGCCATATTCAGATCTCTAAGGTGCATGCATGCCTAACTAGCAGACGGCTTACAAATTGCTTGCTGCATCTTCTATCTTTCGACCAATCTTCAAAGGAAGGAAGGGGGGGGTTCTTTTTTTCGGGTTTGTCTTCTATGTCACTGAGTTAAGAAGTGGTACGATACGATCTACCTCTTTTTTGGAGAGCAGTCTAGTGTTTTCATACCTATGGTTCTGCATTCGAAATCTTCTTTTCTTTTTGTGTTGTATCTCTCCCTCCCTTTTCCCCCCTTCTCCCTTCTCCCTTTTTTTTTTCATTTTGTTGGGGAGGAAGGTTTCTCTTTTTCACTTGAGTTATTCAAGTTTCGATATTCATGGGAAAAGAGTCTTTTCTTCTGCCCTTTTTTGGGGGGGAGCCGCGCGGGGGGGTGGTTTGGGGTTGTTTATCCACCTTTGGTCAAATCTGCTCCTTTCTTACATTCTATTATATATATACATACATACACGTGTGAAGAAGAAGAAGAAGAAGAAGAAGAAGAAGAAAGGGGGATTGATTTACTACTCATTTATACTTAGTATACCAGTACCTAATTAATGCCTATACCTTGGATACATCGTCAGGTAGACAGATAGGTAGATAGATTCCTAGGTATCTTAGTCACGGCTATGGCCAATCAACATTTCCCGTTCCCATTTGCTTATATTGTTTCTCTTCTCTCTCTTTCTCTCTCTCTCTCTCTCTCTCTCTCTGTGAGAGACCGTATGAGCATACAGTAGGTATTCACTCGACGACTTTGAAAAACGAGGAAAAAAGAAAAGAAAGTGAGGAAGAGAAAAGGGGGGGGGAACAAAGCGGAATAGGATAATATAAGTAAAAAGAAAATGGAAGAAGACACATATGACACACTGGGAAGATCAATCGTTCTTTTCAGGAGAGAAATCCAATGGAAGAGGATGGCGCAGCGCAGACAGGACGGGACCGATCGAGTCTGCATCATATTATTGTTCAATGGCCTGCATTCAATCTGTGCTATATATCTATACGAACGAACGAGAATGAAACAGCCAGCCAGTCAGCCAACCAGAGCATACTGGGCGCCGTAGCTGAATCTGTCAGAGATCTCCTTCATCTCTCCCACACCTCTCTCCCAAAACCTTGCTCGGTGTCTCCTCCGTCAATTCGGGTACCAGCTTCAAAACAATCAGATCAATAATCCCATAGATGAGATGTTTATTCATATATTCGTCGGCAAACAAATCTAAGATCCCTTCTTCAATTTGTTTGATCATATCTTCTTTTACTTCTTCCTCTCCTGTACGCATTTCGTGGTCATTAGGGTCAAGCTCATCTGTGCCTGCGGTAGCCACGTTCATTGGAGAAAAGAAACGTATCGCAACTGAGACGGGAATGAGGGATAGTATTCCCTCCGCGCATTTTCGTCGAATCAACAGTTGTTCGGATGGCGAGGGTGGAGGTGGTGCAGGGGGGCCGAGGGAATTCTTGGGGAATACCAATATACGGACTTGGTGCAGAAGGGGAGGAAGAAGCGTTGGTGGAAAAAAACGAGTCTGTATGGTGGTACGAAGAAATCTGTGAGAGGTAAAACATTGTCAGCTCGCGCCGTATATCATGAAATCAGAGCATCAGCATCGTATGACTGTAATGAGCATTAGACAACGGAGACAGGAGAAAGTGGACACGTGATTTGCTTCATTAATAATGTAGCAGGACGATAAAGTCATTGCCACGGAGAATTTCATCGAGACCGTGAGCGCTTATGGTCTGAAGCATGTTGCATTGTCGTCATTTGGTCATTGTCCAAAGGAAGCCCAGAATGCAGATTAGGCGTAGTTGAGTACGATGCAGTCGTTAATAGAAAGAAAGACGTTGCAACCGCATATGCAAGTCTGGTCAGCGTATCACACAGCGACCATCGCGTCGCGTGCCTTGGCAACAGTTGAATTGACCACACAGGCGACTGATGTTCGGCGCTCGCTCTATATCCGGAAGGGATAGCCCGGAAAAGCAGGTGGGTGATGGCCAGTGAAAATCACATGTGAAAAGCCACAAGACATGGGATGACAGTTTCGCGTGGTGAATAGTGCCTCATTGGCGTGAACGTTGATGATCCCATGTGCCCTACAATACCTGCATGAGCATCCCCGCGCCGTGCCTTGTAAAGCAGAAAAATGCAGGGCTTGTGGCAGCAGAATGGGCCGAAATGATTTGTGTCAAGCGCCACACCATGGAATGTCCAGGTACGAGCTAAGGTTGACCCGTGCCTCACAAATTGGACAGGAGTTATGACTGGGGCTAGGTACCCCAAGATTTTTGTTGCCGATTCGCATAACGCGGGACCTTCACAGGGTGTAAATTCTTCCTTGGACTTGATCCCTCTTGCATAACCTGAACCAATTCCGGGAAAAGGCCATTCTGCAACAAGAATGAGGCGTTCGTTTGACCAACCCATCCATCCATCTAGTCATTCTAAGTCGATATTTGTCGCGAGTAGATCAGAGTTTGGCTACCGCTGTGCTCACCGCCAGGTATCGTTGGGAAAGACGGGATGAAAAAGTTCGGCTGGCCTAAAACGGATTGGTCTTCGCAGTGCTGATTGTCAAGCTTTTGTCATCTCAATCCTGTGCAATCCATTGGAGGCGAAAAGCAGTCCTTGATTCTGCGGAAGCCAAGGGAGCGAGGGCAGGCCCGTTCCCCATAGACGGCTTTGTTTTGTTTTCTCCATCATGTAGTATAACACGAGGTATATTGATAATCTGCTTTTGAGATGATCAACTCGACGGGCCTTTTGCAAAATGGCGAAATGGTCTAATCCGAATTGTTGGGGGCCAGTATAATAGGATCTGCTGAGGCTGGCAGCGCTTAAAATGTTGCACATGTTGGCTTCGCTTATGTCGTAGCATTGGGCAGCAAAGGGCAGCATAGGGTCAACCAGGCGTAGGTCACCCACCCTCAGAAAAGCTCGACTTTTGCTATTCATGACGGGACATTACTTGAGGGCCGCTTGAAACCGCGCAGTCTGGTTCTGATCCCTGCAAGCCATAAAGTGCCCGAGCGCTTGGCCAGGATAGGATTTAATTCAATAAACCACCAATCAGAAAAATTGCAGACCAGAAAAACACGAATTTGTACTGTCCGTAACAAAACCATAATTTACCGTAAATACGGCGTAAGGAAAATCGGGTTTGTAAGAGCAATACCAGCGTAAGGTCTCGTTTCGGTCTCGGACCTCCTGATTACCGAAATGGGACCGCTGCTCGCGAAGAGTACTTCTGTCTCAGGATTGGCCAAGCGGGAAGTCAAGTGATCAGAGATTCCTGCGGATCTGCATCGGAGTGGTTATGTTCCAACATGGTTTGACCACTGAACAGGCGTAACAGTCTCCCAACAGGGAGAGGAAGAGTTTGTGAGGGGGTGCGAGAATGGATAACTGACTAAAGGGAAAATAGCGTCTTACCTATCAAGTAGACCGTCCGTATCACCTACCCGGCCCGCTCCAGATACGATTGTATGTTGGCACCATAGCAGCGAACCTAAAAGCCACGGCATGCGAGTCGATAGATCAAGAAGTCTTGCGGTCATAGAGAATAATCGGTATTCGAGGATAGGTCGCCTTAGTGGCCAGGACGCGCCAGACCAGGAAGAAGATGGTGTCAAGAGGCCGTTCGTCCGTGACTGCACCGGAGATGTTGGATTTGTTCTGAGCGAAGCAAGTGAAGGGGGGCCAGAGCCTGTGGATCGAGCATGGTTCAGTCCCAAGATAATGAATCGAAGGAAGAGGTATGTGAGATAACAGTATTGGAGGATGCGCCAAAAGAGGGCCGAAACCCTTGATTGGCGGGCAGTGGACGAATCATGCCAAGAAGCTTCCTCTTTAGAATACAATAGGCCGAATCTCTCAAGTTGATGTTTAGTGTTGACTTGGATCTCCTCGCCTGTAGCTTTCGGCTCAATGCGTGCTTTTGCTGCCTCAACAACTTTCATCATCGCTTCCCAGATGAACCATGGCTGACAAGCTTTGTTCCCAACACCTTGACCCATGATAAGATCGGCGATGACATCTGCGACCAATGTCCTCAAGCAGACGTTTTCCAAATCTTCCGTCGGTAGCAACACGGCTAGAGTTCCATGAATGAGTAGTTGACGATAGGTTGTCTCATTCTCAGCCTGTCGGATTGCAGACTCAGGTTCCCCGTCAGGGACGGGCTTCATCGCAGGATGCGCATTGAGGTAATGGTAAAGTCGTCTAGGCTCTACATCGTAAGGAGAAGTTGCGCTCGAGGCAAGTGCTATGCGACAGGCTGAGAATGGCACGTTAGCAATGTGACGAACAGACGAATACGAATCATGGATCAGACCTTCAACATGTGACTCGATGAGAGCAGGAACCTCATCTAGCACTAGTTCTGATATATCGACTCTTCGAAGCCTTTGCTCTAGAGCCCGAGTACAATGCGCGATGATCTGGACAACTTCATCGACAAAGACATGGTCCGGTGTGATTTTGGAGTACCAGGCATAAACAAAGTCCTTGATGATGACAGCGATGATGGCGTAGAGCTGTAAGTCGACCTCATTGGAACTGGTCAATGGTGGCAGAAGCTCTCCGATTGGTTTCTGCAGTGTAGACGCGTCGCCATGACTGGCGGATTGACATAGCCATCGCCTTATCAGAGCAACAGTGGCCTTCTCACTTGCGTAGTCACTATTGACCGAAGTCTTGCTGCCTTTTGAGGACCTTGCTTCTGAAGATGATCTAGAAATAGCGGGTGTAGAATTTGCGGTAGCCGAAAGACTAGAGCCCTGTGACGTTGCCGACGCTTTCGCAGACAGAAGATGAGGAGGTAAAGGAGAACGCAACGGATGTGCGCTCATTGCAAGAATTGCGAAAACTTCAGCATCTTCGTACTCTTATGAAGCCTCTGCGCAGCCTTTCTGCAAGATTGTCGGGCAGCAAGATGGCTTTTTTCCTTGAAAAACGTTGGCTACTTCCAGAGAGAATGTAATTGACGACGTGGTTCCATAGGATCCCTGCGGTCCGTAAGAGCCTCAATCACCATGCGCGGTGAGGACTATCTTTATTCTGTTTAATTTTTGAGTTAGGTAAGATCAGCGGCCCGTTTTTCAACAACCCCCACCGATAAGATCGGAATGCGCGGGATAAGCACTATGTACATACAAAGACTTACTGATACATCTTGGTTTTATCAACGTTGATTCCAGAGGATATCAGGACATTGCGTCTTGCCATGGAAAAGATCCCAGTGTGGCTAGATTGTGATCCAGGTAAGCATGCAGATAATACATACCTTAGCCAATGGCTCGTTGGGCCGGTCGTCGTGATTTGCTTACATAGCCAGGTCATGATGTGAGTGGTTGTATAGCGGGGTTTGTGCTCTCCCATTGATAGCATAGTAGGATGCCTTTGCAATTCTTTTTGCAGCCTTCCATCCCGCATTAGAGCTGCTGGGTGTGTCTACAATTCACGGGAATGCCTCTCTTGAGAAGACCACGAAGAACGCTTTGAGAGTTTTGGAAGCCATAGGCCGTCCTGATATACCTGTATATCCCGGAGCAAGAAAGCCATTCTGCAGAACACCACACCACGCTCCGGATATCCATGGTGACAGCGGTCTCGATGGCACAGATCTGCTTCCAAATTCATCTAGAAGCGCCGTGACAGCTTGCAACCCCATCTACGATATGTACGACGCGCTCAGAAGACAGAAACCTCATACTGCTTGGGTGATTGCAACAGGAGCGATGACAAACGTCGCATTGCTTTTTTCAACTTTTCCAGACCTCGTTGACCATATCAGTGGCCTAAATATCATGGGAGGTGCCATCGGTGGTGGATATACTTCCGTCCCATTGGGTCCCTCATTTTACGACGAATCCGGAGTACTCAAATCTCGCATTGGCAACTGGACTCCTTACGCAGAGTTCAATATATGGTGTGACCCCGAGTCTGCTCAATCACTCTTCGGCAACCCTGCACTGGCCAAAAAGACAATGATCGCACCCCTGGACTTGACTCATCAAGCATTTGCTGATGTAAACGTCCAACACATGGTATTGTATGGCGAGAGGCGACACACCGACATAACGCCAGAACATCCAAGGCCCGCTACTAGGTTACGGCAGATGTTTCATGAACTCCTCATGTTCTTCGCTGATACTTACGCGGAAGTGTTCAGCCTGAACGACGGGCCCCCGTTACATGATCCCCTCGCGGTCGCATTCATCTTCGCCAATTGTACGGATAAGAACTTGAAGATACCTTTTCACGACCAAGGTGAAAGGTGGAAGGTGGAAGTCGAGCTATCAGGTGTTCAGGTAGGTAGAACTAAAATCTCTAAAGCGGAGGAAGGAGTAATCATTCCAAGAGGGTTTGACGGGAAGAAATTCTGGAGCATTTTGAATGATTGTCTGGAGGCTGCGGAGCTAAAATCAAGGATAGACTGAGATACCTACGAAGATAAATATGGCACCTCGGTGACAAGCCTAGGATCATGAATCTGCTGGACCATAGAAAGTACGGATTCTCCGTACGGTTGGAGTTTTGATAGACAGAAAGATATTGATTATGTAATACGCCAAGACCCACTAAACCCTATTTTCCACAACACACAGAGAAATTCAAGGGCACCACATCGTCTTCGATATCTCACTTTCGCGAAGAGCAGCAAACCAAGCCAGCATCTCGCCGACCAACAAACTCAAGTCATTTGACTCTTTCGCCCTCAGTCAATCTTCCGGAGTCAACAGCAATCATGGCCGCCGTTCAAGGTGCTATCTCTAAAAAGAGAAAGTTCGTCGCTGATGGTGTCTTCTATGCCGAATTGAACGAGTTCTTCCAGCGTGAACTCGCTGAGGAGGGTTACTCAGGTGTCGAAGTCCGAGTCACTCCCACTGTCACCGATATCAGTACGTCTCTCCGAGAAGACAGCTTTTTGAGCAGCAAGAGAAGATATTAACATATGCAATAGTCATCCGCGCAACACACACCCAGGAAGTTCTCGGAGAGCAAGGTCGCAGAATCCGTGAACTCACCTCTCTGATCCAGAAGCGCTTCAAATTCCCAGAGAACAGCGTCTCTCTTTATGCCGCTAAGGTTCAGAACCGTGGTCTCTCGGCCGTCGCTCAGTGCGAGTCTTTACGATACAAGTTGCTTAACGGTTTGGCCGTAAGAAGGGCATGCTACGGTGTTCTGCGATTCATTATGGAGTCTGGAGCCAAGGGTTGTGAAGTAGTTGTTTCTGGCAAGCTTCGTGCTGCTCGTGCCAAGTCCATGAAGTTCACTGTGCGTACCAGCTTTTCAGACATAATAAAGGATACTAACCTTTTTTGACAGGATGGTTTCATGATCCACTCCGGTCAACCAGCAAAGGACTTCATCGACAGCGCTACTCGTCACGTCCTCCTCCGCCAAGGTGTCCTCGGTATCAAGGTCAAGATCATGCGCGGTGCTGACCCAGAAGGCAAGGCTGGCCCACAAAAGTCTCTCCCAGACAGTGTCACCATCATCGAGCCAAAGGAAGAGAACCCAGTCGTTCAACCAATGTCACAGGACTACGGTGCCAAGGCCCTTCAAGCACAACAGGCTCAAGATGCAAGGCTGGCAGAGGAGCAGGGTGCACCAGGGGAAGCGAACGCAGAGTTTGCTCAGGAATAGATTGCATGGCCAGATACCGGGGTTGTTGGTTCTTTTCAGGTTTTCTATGTGGGATGAAGCATATGCGAGTTACTGCAGTATGCATCCGGCTCTAAGCCTCCCTTTCCGGGGGGCGTGCGGTCGTGCGAACGATGCAAAAAGCAGGTTCTTTCTGTACGAATGAACTGCCTTCATCAATCTCTTAAATGAGGAAAATTGTTCAAAATTTAACAGTGTCTTCTCGTGCCTCAAAAGGGTTTCACGTCTCCGTAGATTAATCCCTGATACGTCACTGCGCGGGGTTCGTGTCTCTGAACTTGATGTGTCTGCAGTCTGACCTTGGAATTGCTTTATAAAATACTAGGTTGAGGTTCCCTATCCTTTTCGGTTGGTACCTCTATCTCAATCCTCTTTTTTTACCGTATTTCATCTATTCATCACTTCAGAAGCCGCATTGAGGCATGATTTTTTGCTTTTAAAAAACCTGACTCTACCCACTCTGCTCACAGGAAGACTTCGAGATTCATCTCGAGTGTACTGACCGGGTATTTCAACTCAAACTTCTCCAGTACGGTCGGATGCAAAACGCCAAACACTCCCACTCTATATTCCTTGTTCCCTACTCCCACATGGATACTAGCTGCATGCCCCGGGAAGAAGGTCTTATCGTCAACTTCTTGGATCCAATATTTGAACCCTGCGACTTCTTTGTTCGTGTCACCAAGTCCTTCTTCCTTTGTCACAAAGGCAGATCTAAGCATCAACATGATACGGTCAAGAAGACCATGAACGACCTCAAAGCCGGAAGTCTTGCCATACCACGCTGCAGCAAAATGACGCTCGTTACGTGATTTACGTTCGAGCTCCGGTGCTTTGAATGCTACGTCGCTGACTTCGAAAATCTTGATAGGCACGCTGTGGCTTTTGTTTTCGCGTATTGTTTTCAGTAGACCAGGGAGGAGGGTGGTGCGAACCACCTGATACTCGAGAGTTTTCGGATTAGCCAACCGCACTGCCGTTGTTCCATCATCGACTCGGTTTAGCCAGGCGAAGTTCTCGTCATGGGAACACAGGATAAGAGGCATGACTTCGGACCAGCCTGCCATGGCAGCTTCTACCCGAATGATATCGGAGAATTTATTGACTGCCAAAGGTGCAGCAACGGTCCCAGATTTGGATGGGAACGAACGTGGGAGATTGTTGAAACCGTAGGCAATAGCAACATCTTCCATAATATCTGCCTGGTGGAGGACATCGGCTCTGGTTGGCGGTACTGCAACGTCGATGATATTCTTATCGCTTTTAGAAGGCGTCGCGTGGTAAGACATTCTGGTCAACATCTTGCAGATCTGCTGAGGCGACAAATTTAATCCACAGCACTCATTGATATAGTCAACTTCGGCTTCTGTTTCCCGTGGTGTCAAATCAGGGCATTGTCGTGACTCTCCATTATGTTCGGAGACGACGTTAACAGGCTCAATTCTAGGAAATATTAGCAAATCGCCGAGCCACCATTTCATACTAGAACGTACGTAAAGGGTTCCTCGCAGTACTGAGAGAACATCGCAACCATGATATTGATGACAATCTCCAACTTCGTCTTATCAGTGGCTGTGCATTCGATCAAAACATTTTGGGTCCTGGTTGAGATCTTGGAATGGTCTCCATTGATTATAGGAGGCATCGAGCACACTACTCTGTTTGCATCAAATATCACCGGATATACGGGAGAATCTTTGATGATGTGGAGGTATCTTCCTAGATGTCGGTCATTCTATAGATCATTAGCCAAAGAGCACTCGTTAGTTACAGAATCTCGACAACGTACTTCATAGAATGTCATCATATCCTTGGCAGTCATCTCTTTCTCTTGATTCAGGGGCCTGAAGCTGAAATCTTGAGGCGGGAGAGCTTCATAGGTAAAAGGTCCTTTGATAGTATCCAAGTCGTGAGTGCCTATGGCCACCAAGGTCCTCTGTCTCGCAAGGTTCTGATGAAGCTTGTCCTGTAGGGCGATGAAAGACTCGTAGCGTGCTTGTGTGAATGTAACGTCTCGAAGAATCGCCGCCGCAGCGTATGGTCTTATCTTCGCAGTCTGTTCTCGCATCAGATATGCTCCATCCAATGGCGCATTTCACAGCACGAACCTCAGGCTTGATTGTCAATGACTGTAGCTCTCCACTTGGCGGCGCAACCAGCCGATAGTTTGGTATCGGCATCTTTTCTCGAAATATGTTGAGCATGAGTGCTATACCTTCGAAACATAGCATATCATATCTAATACAGGGTCAGCTAGGCATGTTCAGCTCCCGGTATGTTCCTTCATTTCCATACCGATTGGCCGGGATTTCGATCTTCAACTGCGGAGCCTCCTGTACGCCATTGACGATAGGTCTCTCGGAGTCGGTTGTCTATTCATTCAATCAGACTAAGGCCAAGAATGGCAAATATTTGGGACACACGTCTTCATCGAGCTCAATACCTGGCAGTCCGTTAGCTGGCGCATTGAGTGAGCCCTTCACTTTTTACATACCAAACTCGAAACATAACTCGTCAAACTCCTGAGTTGTATATCTGGTTGGTCTTGGTGTAAGCGGCGATCTAAAGGCAACAAGGACTGCAACCTACTCTTGTCCAAGCTCCTTGTACAATGCGGCCTTGTCGACCGCGATGGTGGGCATCTTGAGAGGTCCTGCACCCTCTGGTCTTGTGTAGACGTAAATCCAACGTCGAGAATGAGCACTATAAGGAGCTGCGTATGCCCACGGTTTGGTATGTGAGCGTGAGATGCCCGCAGGTAGATACAATGCCCCTCCGAAAGTTAGTCACGTTGGAGTCATACTTGTCGCATCCCAGGTCAAAATTACTTGAGGCAGATAATGAATTCTGCCGGCCTGGGTACTCACCGCCAACACAATTTGGGAAGCCTAACAACTCCAAGACCGAAGTTAATAAACTGTTTTGGTGGTTCGCCTACCGTAGTATGGAGAGCCCTGGATCATCATAGAGTTGAAGTTAGGTTGAGTGGGAGAAGTGCCTGGCTCGTCCACCTTTGCTACCCATAGACGCATACAACGTCAGTCCTGTTCTTACAAGGCTCCATTTTCAAATCAAGACCAAATAATCTACAACAGTGCTTTTACCACAAATACAACTTCTGCATCTAGCCAAATGAGCATTGAGTGAGTCTCTTCCATCTTGTACCTGAACTTCAATCCCTTCAATCCTTGTTATTGCATCACAAGCTTTCCAACCCCACGCACCTTCCCCGGGGATAGCTTGGGCCACAGTACCGTTCAACGCATTGCGACTTCGTTTTTGCACCTCGTAACTAACATGTCAACAACCAGCGCTCCATTAAAACGGTATTGATGGGAATTTTGAAGAAGCATTGATTCAAACCCTAAGCTGTAATCCTACCACAGCTTCACCGACCGCTCTCTACGCCGAATAAACAAGTACCTACAACAATCGAACATCGAATATCAGGAACACTCTCACCTCACTCACGTCGACAACGCATAAAACATCGCACCATGGAAGGACAAGGAGAAAACGAAGAGCTCTATCCCATCGCAGTCTTAATCGATGAGCTGAAGGTCGGTTGCGCCAAGTCACGCGCGTGTTTTACCTTCCGTGCTGATGATGATGTGGTTTAGCATGATGATGTCCTTCTCAGATTGAACGCCATTCACCGACTCTCCACAATCGCGCTGGCGTTAGGGCCTGAACGGACTAGGGATGAATTGATACCTTTCCTTGATGGTATGGTTACCGGCCTAGCATTGCGCTGAATTGACTAACCAAGTCACCGTAGATTCTGTTGAAGATGAGGACGAAGTTCTGACTGCTCTGAGCGAGGAACTGGGCAATTTCGTCGAGTATGTAGGCGGTCCTGATTATGGGCACGTGCTGTTGTCACCGTTGGAGAATCTGGCAGCTATCGAAGAACCTCTTGTGAGGGACAAGGTATACGTTATCCAGTCATCTGGCGAGGCCTAACAACTGACACGATCCAGGCGGTCGAGTCCTTAAACAAGATATGCGAGCAACTCTCGCAAACCCAGGTCGAACAAAGCTTCATACCCCTCGTGATTCGACTCTCAAAGGCGGACTGGTTTACGTCAAAAATTTCCGCGACTGGTCTCTACGTTGTGCCATACAAGAAGGCATCTACAACTCTTCAAGCTGGCTTGAGGGAACAATTCGGGCATCTCGTACATGATGAGACACCTATGGTCCGAAGACAAGCTGCAAACAACCTCGCCAAATTCATCAAAGGAGTATCTACTCCGATAGTCATCGAGGAGATGATTCCTCTGTTCCAGCATCTTGCCGGCGATGACCAGGATTCGGTCAGACTTCTCACCGTTGACGTCTTGATTGCAATTGCAGAAGAGATACCCAAGGAGCAGCAGTCAAGTCACGGTGTGCTGTTGACAGCCCTCCAAAATTTATTAGGAGATAAGTCGTGGAGAGTTCGTTACATGGTGGCAGATCGATTCGAGAAGATTGCAAAGGCTGTTGATGATGAGGTTGTGAACAGAGATCTTGTTCCCGCCTTTGTAAAGCTCCTAAAAGACAGTGAGGCCGAAGTGCGGACCGCGATTGCTGGACAAATCCCAGGTTTCTGCGGTTTACTCGACCGAGATACGCTGTTGAACGAGATCATGGGCAGCATTGAAGACCTTGTTTCTGATCCGTCTCAGCATGTACGGGCAGCACTTGGGACGCAAATAAGTGGCCTTGCGCCGATTCTTGGAAAGGAGGAGACTATTGCACATCTCCTTCCGATGTTCTTGCAGATGCTCAAGGATGAATTTCCGGATGTGCGCCTCCATATCATCTCAAAGCTGGAGCATGTCAACAAAGGTAATTACGTCCTGGCCTCCTCCGTTATAGCGCTAACAACTTGACAGTCATTGGTATCGACCTGTTATCACAATCCCTTCTCCCAGCAATCACTACACTGAGCGAGGACAGGTACGAAAACCCGAGTTTAAGACACAGACAATGCTGACATTTTCTGTAGGTCATGGAGAGTCCGACTGGCAATCATCGAATACATTCCTCTACTCGCCAGTCAGCTTGGGGTGAAATTCTTTGATGAACAACTCAGTAGCCTATGCATGGGCTGGCTGGGTGACACCGTCTTCTCGATTAGAGAAGCAGCAACGCAGAATCTCAAGAAATTAACGGAGGTCTTTGGTGTTGAATGGGCCAGTGAAGCGATCGTTCCCAAAGTCGTGGCTATGGGTCAACACCCTAACTACCTTTACCGAATGACTACTTGCTTTGCAATTTCGGTGAGTCGAATGCATGCAATACCAGTTGCAGCACTGATTGTTTATAGACTCTGGCACCCGTTGTCACTTTAGATCTTATCCATGATTCTATCTTGCCTATCCTGGACAAGCTCGTCACTGATCCGATACCAAACATCCGATTCAACGTCGCCAAGTCTTACGCAGTGATCATTGATACCCTCCGCAACATCTCAACAGAAGGCACCATACATCAGCCGAAGGGTGCCTCCGCCGGTAAGCAGGGCCAAGAAACCATCGACAGTCAGATCGTTCCAAACCTTGAGAAGTTGCAACAGGACGACGATGTGGATGTAAGGTATTTCGCAACCATTGCGAACGGAGGTGGCCCTGGAGATGCTATGGAAACATCATAGAGTGCTTTGCTTGGTCGAGCGCGAGCATTTGGTCACAGAGTCCTCCGCCAGCGATGCATTTCTAGATGCGAAACGAGTACAATAAGACCCAGAAAAGGAAGCGTTACTAATGATGATTGTTTGACACGGCCACTATGTTACAAGAGGCTCAATATGTAGAACGTTGGTCCATGTGCCTTCGATGAATACCACATGTTAAAACTATTTTTTTCAGCCCATCCAAGATCCCCCTCACTCCCTTAGACGTCCTGATTCTGCTGGCAATTCTTCATCTTGTATATACTTCGTCAACTTGCAACCCATTCAGATCACTGAATACCACCCTTCCTTCTTTAACCAGGCCAACTAAATGCGTCGTGATCGCTGAAAGGATAGTAATGTCTTCCAACGGGTTTGCCTTCAATATCAGTAGATCTGCAAATGCACCTTCTTTGATTACGCCTATCTTCCCATCCATGCCCAGCACCTTTGCCGAATTCAAGGTCGCCTGTTTCAGAACTTCCGAAGCCGGTAACACGGAGCCCCGGATCTCGAACTCGGTGTTCTGGAGCTCGTGCATGTGTGCTAGGAGATCGGTGCCGAATCCCATGGTGATGCCCAGGTCGTGGAACATACGGATGGAATTCAGACCCATGGCGAGGACTTGGTCGTTCTTACGCTGGGCGTCTGGGGTGAACATCTCGCGGTTCCCTGGGAGGGACATGGCGCGATATGTTGATAGGGTTGGGGTGATGACTACGTCTGGGTGCTCGGAGTTCAGCCATTTCGCCGTTGAGCGGGTAATGAAGTTGCCGTGTTCAATGCCCTTGCAGCCGTTGGTTACGGCGTGCCGAACTGCGGCGTCTGTGTAAGCGTGAGCTGTGACATATGTGCCTATCGAGCTGGCAGTTGTGGTTATAGCTTGAAGTTCTTCGGCTGTGAACTGGATCATGGACAGAGGATCGGATGGGGATACCACGCCGCCTCCGCACATCACCTTGAGGAAATTGGCACCTTGTCGGAGTTCATCCCGTGCTGCTTCGAGGCATGCTGGAACCCCGTCACAGATCCGTCCGAATCCGGGAGTGCTGGAGTCGCAACATTTGAATTCGGCGCCTTGGTGGGAGGCTCGAAGATCGCCATGACCGCCAGTCTGGCTGAGCGCTTTGCCAGCGATAAATAAACGAGGTCCAGGGATCAGATGTTCGGAGATCGCGGACCGAAGAGACACATTGGAACCTCCAGTGTCACGTACAGTGGTGAAGCCTCGGTGCAGCATGCACTTCGCTACATAAGCTGAACGAAGGGCAACAGAGGTTATGTCTTGAGCGAAAATCGTTGAGAAGGAGGGTTGGCCCGGAGTCGCCGTCAAATGAACATGGAGATCTATCAGACCAGGACATAGATAAGCAGATTGCAAATCGATGATATGGTGCTCGGCTCCATTGGACGCTATTGAGGACGTAGGTGTCAAGGAATCCTCGGAGGTATTAATGGACTTGATGACGCCTTCAGAGACATGGACAGTTGCGTCGGGGATGATCTTTGCATTCTCAACGTCAACTATATTAGCATTGATGAATGTGATGTGTGGAGGACCGCTCTGTGGCAGCCATGGCTTTTGACCTGATGCCATTGGTGCCAACTGGAGTCGGGACTTGCGTGAAAATGTTCTGTTTTCTACCGATATCTCAGATAGGTACCAACGCAGCCCACGGTAATCACAGGAGGAGAAGTAGAGACCAAAACCTATGAGTCTGTTCGACTTTGTTGAAGTAGTTACATGGTCTCCTTATCTGTGGTCCAGCGGTGGACGGGGAACACCGACTTCACGGAGACTCAGCCGGACTCACAATGGTTACCTTCCGATCTAGGTAGTTTGCAAGTATCGGCTTGATTCTTGTTGGCTGTTAGATGTTGGTCTTATGTTCCGATTGTGTTTCTACGCCTTGTTGTTGATCAATGCTTTAATTGTGCTGTATCAAAGGATAATTATGGTTGATTGCTCTGTTTGGTTGGATCTGGACCAAGGTTGACATATTTAATATCTCCTCGCAGTAATTACATTTCGGTAGCGGCTTACACATCCCGGATTTTATATCTCAACACACATATACTTAGTATCATGATCAATGGTGGACAACGCCCTTTTATAGTTGATGCTTCAATGTATTCCATGTTTCCCGTATATTCTGTCTGCTTGAAGGACTGCCGGGACAAGTCTCCTGTCCGATGACAAGGACTTTAATGTCACACCGCGGCACCTTGTGCTACACCTCCCAGAATGGCCACACTGGAGGATCTCCCTGTTGAACTGCTACAGACGATATTTGAAAATGTACGACTACGTTGAGCGTCTCATCATATAGGTACTGACGTTGGGCAGCTCTCGAATAGAGACGAAAGGCCAACACCATGGCTCATCGCCGTCTCCAGCCAGTCTCGATTACTACGCCGGATTGCCTTGCCCTTTATCTTCAGATCTGTCAGTGTATTCCTCGACGAAGTCACAGAAGATGAGTCCTCGGACACCCCTGGAAAGAGACGTACCATCCTTGACTTCCTGACCACAAATACGCACATCGCTGGCTACATCAAAAACATTGATGTGAAGTCTCGCATGACTCCCCAAGACCGCGAAAAGATCTTGAAGCTCAAGGCCTTATTCCCGTACCTCAAAAGCTTGAGGCTCATTAGGTATTCAGAGTCCTTTTACTCAACTTCGCTTCTTACAGCTACTGATGTCTTATAGACTCCGGTCTTATGGTCCAAATCTATCGAGCGTGCTGCAGGAAATCAAGCCTACATGCGGCGTTGCATACGATGTCTCCAGGCCAACGTTTATTCGCAACGAAACCGGAACGGAGTGGGTAGAGCCGTTCAGGCAGGTACCAAAGATCGTCTCGATTTCCGTGGTTACAAAGACCATGAGTCACATTCAGCAGCTCTTTGAAGCCCAACCAAGGCTGGATCGACTCAGCATACTAACACCTCAGAAAACTCCCCCAACGGCCTATCCAGACCTACCACACGAGACGTATCTCAAACTGAGAGACAACAACTACAAGGTCCCACCTCTGACTGATTTGCGTCTGGATGGGCTGCTTGGGACACTCATATCCGATGAGCCAGACCATACGGCGCGGTTATATGAACGGATTGCGTTCTTGAATAGCATCCAGTGGCAGGTCCTCCGCTCTCTTGCACTAGACGGTGGCCTCTTTGTACAAAGATTTCTAACGCACTATGGCGACAAGCTGGTTGCTCTGCGCCATCTTTCACTCTGGATGTATAATGACGTGTCGGTCTACGATCCTTATGGAGAACACCCGGGCGGACGTGAAGCCACAGCAGCATTTCTAGCCAAATCACCTTGTGCCCAAAACATACAAACCCTGGAGCTCCGAGGGTGTTCTCTGAAATTCCCCATGACGTGCATCAAATCACGTAATCTTCAATCCCTCCGCTTCCACAACTATGAAGACGGCAACCGCTCCTCATCCATCATCCGTCCTGCCTCCGATATCCGCCATCTAGCCCAACACTGCCCTTCCCTCTGCCATCTAGCCATCGATTTTCCCGAGATGAGAAACCTGTTTCACCCCACAGCGATCCCCGGCGTTGACAGCGATATAGCCGTCTATCCATTCCTGCAAGCAATATCGGAGATCCCCAAACTTTCTCACCTTCATCTCTTTCCCCCCTACACCCGCTCCGGTTCCGACCACGTGACCTACACTCAACCGTTCACGGACGACGACCTCGCCATCCGACTCTTCAAACACATCAAAACCTACCAAACGCTCCACAAGCAAGCCTCAACCTCTCCCACCTCCGACCCCTACAACCCACCATCTCCACCTCCACATCCTCCCCCACGCCACATAGCCCTACGACTCCCACCAACCCCTTCCCTCTCAACCCTCACCCACCTCCTGATCTCCTCAGACAACGTGTTCGTCAAATTCGTTTCCGGCTTCGACGCGCAGTCCTGGACCGTCACCGAAGCCAACGGCCGGTTCTTCATGACCCTGCGCCAGGCCGGGAAGGAGTACGAGCAGCGCCAGGTCTGGGAAGGGGAGCGTCGGCTCTGGACGCAGATCAGGCGCGATCGGTTTCCGAGGGCTTATGAAGGGGGGTTCGCGGATGGGATGGGGGTTGGATGGTGGGCGATGCCTTAGCATCGATTTTCCCTTCATTTCTCTCCATATTCTTTCTTTCTTGGGTTTCTCGCTTTGATGATTTTTGACGAAAACTACCCGATTTCTTTTTAGATGAGAACAAGGGGTATGATGAAACTCACATGTTGAAATACCTACGTACATAGACTTACAGATCAATTCTTTCCATACATACATACGTACATTCCATTTACTCACAAACCTTTATCGTCTACATCTACAATCCAAAAGAGAGAGAGAGAGAGAACAGAGCGGAACAATAGTAAGAGCAAATTTTTTTTTTTGGTATTATGGGGGTTTTCTGTCTGGACCATCACTACCTAATGTTATGTCGATGTGATCTAGCTACCAGCTACCCTGGATGACTTCTCTGACTCTTGTCCAAAGAGTAGAGCAAGTAGACGCTTGCTTGGAGAACTACATACTTAGGTATACCTACATAAGGTAAGTAAAGTCCAAGACCAAAGACCATATCGGGTCGATTTTTGTCGGCACCAAAGAAATAATAATATCCCAGCCAAAAAAGAGCTGTTTCGGAATTTCCGATTGATTTCCCGAATTACCGACCGACCGATTTTCGTTGTCCTTTTTTTCAGTAGCAAGTGTGTTTGAAAGTGTTTAGCAAAGTTGTGGTAGTTGAAAGCTCGTTTTGATCCGTATCGATCGTTTGATAAGAAATAGACTGTTTTGGATCGTTGTTGGGGAATTTGGTTCGGTTCGGGGGTTCGGTCGTAAGGTCGTTACGTTGTCGTTAAGAGTGTTGTTGAAGGGAAGGACAGGGACAGGGGATAGGAGAGGTGGATGATGATGATAATGGTGTTGCAAGATGGTGGTGGTTAAGTAGGTAGTTGGATTGATACCAATCGATGAATGGAACCGATCCAAACCAAAAAAAAAGACCAACCAACTGATTAGCAGCAAACCAGTATCCTCTCAGTTCTGTCCTGCACCGCCAGCACCAGCAGCGACATCCTCATCATCAGCAAAGCCCATGTGCTCACCGATACGCAAGATGGCATTTTCGACTCTAAGAAGACGATTCATGACATCAGGCAACTCGCGACCCAAGAGACCGTGATGGGCGTCAAGAAGGTGGTGGCCATGGGTGAGTTGGACGCTTTCGATCCGCTTGAGGGCGGCGGAGTGGGCGTCGATGAGATCGGTGAGCTTGTTGAAGCGGTCTTCGAGACTGGAGTGCGTTGTAGCAATGGATGCAGCAGTGGCTGGTGTGTTGCCGGCAGCCGTGCTCATGTCAATTTCGATGGTCAAGTCGCGGAGATTGTTCTCAAGGTTTGTGAGATGGTGGTCGATGGAATCTGCAACGGTGGGGCCACGAATGTCTGCTTGTGGTGCATAGGTTGGCTGTGCGGGCTCGGACGCATGAACGGAGGGTCGACGAGCATTGTACAAAGCGGCGTTGTAAGCATAGTAAGCGTGGTTGAAACCAGTAGGAGCAGAACCAAGCACAGCTGACTGACGGGCCTGGCGAGTGTAGTCAGGACGGTATTGGTTATCAGCAAAGCCGAAGTTGTTACCACGAGCACGACGGGCAGCAGCAATAAGTTCATTGAGATCATCCTGATCACGTCCATTGGTCCCATTGCTCAAGCTGTCCAAGAATGACGCTGTGACAGGAGCCGCACGCGGATTGGTAGCATTGCTGCGACCTTGTGTAGGATACCCCAAGATGACTGTGAAACCTGCACGGGCTGTGGTGGCCTTGAAGTTCTCAATGCTCTCGCGAGTAGGGTCCCAAGGGCCACAACGGTCTCCGGTATAAGGGTTGACGGCAACAAGGGGTTGGACAAGGAATGGGGCAATGGATTGGGCAAAAATTTGCTGTCTGAGACCAGTGCCGAGAAAAGCTCCTAAGTCGCTTTGACACTTCAAGGACTGGTCACGGTCATCAAAGAGCTGTCTGACTCGTCTGGGAGCGTCGGGATCGCCATGACCGGAGAGATCAATGTTATCGTTGATCAGCTTATCTGTGTCTCTGATTTGCTGTTGGACGCGATCATAAGCACGTCGACCAAAGTCGTAATCGGAGCTATTGATGATAGCTACGAAACGACGGCGATTAGCATTCGTAAGTTCAAAGGAAGTAGATGTGAGAATTCAAACATACCGTCAACCACATGTTGATTGACGTAAATCGTCGACGACATGATGGCTTTGAAAGTCCGAAGACAATGCCGTTAACTCTCGGTATCTGTAGTGATGTTACGTTTGCTTTTGTCCGAAGACAAATTGTGATAGATGAGAAGCGAGGTAACGCAGCGAAGAAGAGGTGTAAAGGGGAGATTGTAAAGGAGCTTGTAGGGGAGGTCGTAGAGGTTGAGGATAGAGGAAGTGAGTGAGATGAAGGGGTGAGGGTGAGGAGGAGGAGGAGGAGGGAAGAGATTTATATACCTAGGAGGAGGAGCAATATGAGGAATCTCGGAACCGTTAAATGCGGGTCCCCTGAGTGAAGAGCGTCGGTGCAGTCTGTGAAGTGGGAGTGCAATGAGATCGAATTGAGTTGTAGCTGCACCGTACTCATCGAAGTGAGGTAGAGTTGATGCGGATAGAAATTGAGAATCCACGGTGAGTGAAGGCACCGTTAATTGGGGGAGATGATGTCGTCGCTTAGTCGTCCGTTTAGTGAGCAATGATGTCGTCGCTTAGTCGTCGATTAGTCGTCGACATGAGGGTTGTTGTTGAATAGATCGTTGTGGCCGGCCGCGTCGGAACACTAGACCCCAAGGTAAACGATAGGAAACGAATAATGCGGTAGATAGAGGGAATAGATCAACAACATGTACCCTCGTAGTCTTGCAGCATGAAAAAGCTGATATGGATTTAGAGCTATGTACCTATATTGCACACAGCTCTGGCAGAGTCGAAGTATATCGCCAGAAGCCCCTGTCTATTTGGCTAGGCGAAAATTGCACTCCTTCCCCCCAGCACGGACGCAATGAGCACAATCCATAGATAGAAGCACTATGGAATTCCCTCCAGAATCCGATCCTGCTTGCGAGAAGAGTTCACGGAGATAAGAATAACTGCCATGGCACACCCTTAATAGGTACTGACCTGATTGCAGTCATGTATGAACGAAACTGCATGACCGAGAATGGTAGTCACGAAAGAAGAACGTTCGTCTGTGTATAGCTTGGCATTCACGGTGTCTGTAGACCGAGTAAAGACATAGGAGCGAATGACAACAAACAGGACAGAATTGCATAATTCAATATATCCAAACAAAGGACAACAACATAAAGAAAGGGGTCAGTGGGAAGAGAAGGCTAGAATCCAGACAGAAAATAGCACGATAAAAGGGAGTGATTGATAAATAGAAGAGACCCAAGCACATTCAGAACAGTGATGAGGGACCAGCTACTAAATGTACCTATAGAGAGACGCAATAGCTGCAATGCCCATTTCCAGAGGAGACAGCCACTGCCGCAGAGGGATTCTAGCTCTTCCATCCACAGACCGAGTTGTTGCAGAGCGGCATGCACAACGTTAAGCTGGAAATGACCGAGTGCTCTACCAGAATCAGTCTATGCTTGCAACTGGGACGGACTCCATGAGATGCTGTCCACGATGTCGAAGAGCTTGCTGCAAGGTAGTGGGCGATGCGGCTCTTCGTAGGTGTTCGTGCGGACGGTACGTAGAATAAAAGGAGATCTAGTCCCGAATTCTAGCAATCGAGCCGTGTCCCGAGGAGCCTAGACCTGCGTGGAACTTGCCATACCGAGATCGTGTACGCTCTGGCCTACGGTCGTGCGGGAAGACCTATCACCCACTCACTCGTAGCCATGAAATACGAGGACGAGTTCGAAATATTCTTGGTTTTTGACAGTTGCTTCTAGTTCCAACGAGAACCAGAGAAAGCAATATAACTGAATAGCCCGCCAAGCGAAAAGATCGAGCCGATGGATGATAGCTCTGGATGAAGGTCTGGGTAAATGTCCATAGTATGTATTAGTAGTATATCGTTCAACCACATGGTAAGCTAAGGTAGCGAAGATCAAATAAACCAACGGAGATTATCTTGTGTCATGAGATGTTACTCCGCGATCACGGTTCGAACCATCAACTTGGGTTAACGTCAATTTAGAGCTTGGATGGGGATTGATGAAGTTTTTCTTTCTTCTCCTTGCTTGACGATCGGCAGCGACGGTGGGATCGGAGTCGAATTGAATGTCGATTACCTCTGAGAAAATCGAATATTACGATAACAATCAATGTGAGACATTGTTTCAGTCAACACATTACTGCGTAGTACATTACCCGAAAGCCGTTGACTTGCTGCAGCCTCTCCCGATCAGATTACTCCAGAGCGGTCTGTCAAGGTAGATTCCGCCCAACACCGTGGTCGCATTGCAGCGCGAGGTTGTTGAACAGGGAAGAAGCACAAACAAGTGACAAGCAATGGGGGTCTGACTGCTGATCAATGGCCGCCTGCAGGCTCTGTCGGAGAGATAATTGAATGTTCTGTACGCCAAGTAAGTATACTACGCCTTATCCAATTTCTTTCCACGGTGCCTTGCGAGCTTGTCTTTACTGTAAGGTTTCAATAGCCGGCGGGAAGCAGAAGCTTTGGAGCAAACAATCGAGAACAATGGAGAGGATGCAGAGTGGGTAAAGCTGTACTACGTACTACGTAGTATAAGAATACGAGCATTTCGTATCATATACGGTCATATACCTCAGTCATGGAGGGAGGAGAAGAGAAACAGCGTATAGAGGATACCGTATACTGTCCGGTCGTATACTACGTAGTAGGAACTAATACATCGCACATTCAGAGTCGCAATCTTAGATTCATTAATAGCGAGTCCGCTACTTGCAAATAATCCATGAAGTTTGGGTAACAGCGTCCTCGTAGCGCTTCAATCCCGTTACACTAGATACTTGATGAGGTTAGCGGATGGTTGGGCCTACCATTAATCTAATCAAATTACCATTTTCCCGCTTATTCAGTTAACTAGACCCGACCCCCATTTTTGCTGTGGTGGCTACTGGGTGGTCTCCTCAGCCTGTTATTTATGTAGCAAATCACCAACCCTTCCACTAATAATATGGTCCTGGCGACTGGGTAGTTACTCCGTATTCCTCTCTCAACTCTACGGAGGACTCGTGATCTCAACGGATACTGTACACCATAATCGAAAAAGAAAAGTCATTCGTTTTTTCTTGTCTGCATCTCCCTTCCCACACAGAATCGATCACCTTCGTGTCTGGGAAGACACTGTCGCTCTTTTCTCTGTATCCATCAATCGGTCATTGCACCATCAAGTCGCTCTTTATTGTTTACTTTCTTCTGCGCCGATAGACTTCGGAATTGGGTTCGACCTCCCCTCTACGACTATTAATAGTAATCAACATCCAAGTCGACATACACAGACGATCGCAATATCACCATCACCGTCTCGTTCTCCATGGAAGTAGCGTTCTGATAGCACTCTAGATCTCAGTCGTACTGGAATCAAGAAAGGACCAAGTCATGGAGTCGACCTCGATGCAATTTGCAAGGAGACACTATAACAGCAGCGACCGTCTGCCAGTTGGTTCATCCAGGAACTATCAGTGAACCCAAATCGTAACAAGCAATTGAACGACGTCCAGGAAGAAAGCAACACGACGTCCGGCGCATCTATCTTCCAAATAAACCATTCGCTTGAACCATAGTCTCAAGCATCCATTCCCTGCTATCAACCACATCAGCGCGGTATCCGACCGAGCAATCCATCTACACCTAACAAGCGATTCGTCCGCCCAAAGGCGTTTTCACCAGTCCTTTATTATCAACTTATACTAGTCATTCCTTGAATCATTTCGTCCCTCGGCGAAGCGGAACATTATATCATTGCGCAGGTCGGAGGCCTACCTGGCGTTTCTGAAACGAGCAAAGACCACCATTGGGAAATGGAATACCCATCAAAACGCATGAGACTCTCCGGAGGCTCTGCTAAGTCACAATACACATCTTCTTATGAAGCGGGAACGGAACAGTCGGCAGGCCTCATATCAGACGCCGGGATTACGCCGGTGAGGCTACAAAGGAAACATCAACATCATGCTCATGTCCATGCGCATGCCCATGCGCATCTTGATCGCCGGGATAGGGCACATCAGAAGGATATCCATCGGGAACCAAGGCAGGTTCAGACAGCCACAGCCACAGCTACCGTCGTAGATGTAATCATCCAAGACGGTACGAGTGAGCTGGCTGCTCTGACAGTTCCCAATGTGCCCACTGTCATCTCGATTGGTGCGGTCGAGGTCACTATTGGCGCATCTACTGCAACGATTCAAGTCGGTGGTACTGCAACCTCCACGGCTGGGCGGTCCACGTCAGCAAGTCCAGCCTCGTCAGCAGTCTATTCCAGCTTGATCTCCTCTACATCACGTCTCTCCAACACGTCTTCTTCGACCACGATGATCCCCTCGTCGACCTCAACCGTCTCATCTTCCCTTGCTAATCATCCATCGTCAGAGCCGAACTCCACCGCTTCAGCTTCGACGATCACCAGCACGTCGACACTCCATGTGAATAGCACGCTCACCTCAACCTATTATTCTCCAGTCACAGTTACCATTGGAAACTCGACGAGGACTTTATTCACGACGTCTTCTAGTGCGTTCACCCTTTCGAGTCAGGGCGGTTCTCACACTTCTAGTGCATCTGCCTCTTCTAGCTCTGGCAGCGAAGGGTTTTCGTCGTCTGCAGCTGCTTCTAGTGAAAGTGGCGGTGGCGCTGGTGGCGGCGCAGCGGCTTCTTCCAGTGCAACAGCTGGGTCAGGGTCCAGCTCAACTCCGTCAGGTTCTAATCCTGTGGCATCTACCACTCCCAAAGTCGTCGGTGGAGTAGTAGGTGGAGTCGCAGGGCTTGCCCTCATTCTGGTGGTGTTGTTATGGCTTCTGCGAAGGTATCGTAAGAGATTACAAGCGCAAGAAGCCTTGTCAGGATCTTCAGGAGTCGGCGCTACTTCAGACCCGACCGACCAACAGCCTGTCACTTCACAGCCATCTTTCCATACTCCCTTGACGGCAGCTGTAACTCCAGCCTTTCTAGGGCGATGGAGGCAGTCCCGACACTCAGAGGAAACATCGTTGTCTTCTGAAGCTCTGCCGACAGAACGGGGGTTTCAAAAGCTCGGTGGCCGGAAGTTACCAAGCGTGCTCGCTGGCGGCGATCCATATGGAGGCAATTACGGAGCATTCGAAAAGGAATCGCGAGCTGGCCCGTCGCGTCCTGAAGATAAGCCCCCATCACGGTCGGGAGGTGATACGTTAGCTGGACAATCCTTTTATCGAGATAGCCAAGGCTTTTACGGTGGTGTGGGTCCCGCGACGAGTCCTACTACCCCTAGACATCCCGACCAATCGTTGATGCATGATTTTGCAGACGATGAATCACAGGGTCATGATGAAGGGCTTCCAGTTATGCGACCAAGTCCAGCAAGAACTCCAATCCGTGCTTCTGCATCAATTGCATCTATACCCAGGACTCCTGGTTCGAATGCACCTTCAGTTCCAAGACCTCCAGATCCAGATGGTGTTGGCCGAACATTGTCTTTCCACGATGGAAGTCGAGGAAGCCGTTTTACTGAAAGTGTATGAAACGTTGCCGACGATTCTTCTCTCCACACTTTTGATACCTTTGCGTTTCTCCCTTGTACATAATTTTCGTTCGGTGCCCACAAGGAGGCACCATTCTTTCGAGCAGCAGCAGGAGCGACATGACTTTCTGCTGATTTGTTTATTGTCTGCTGTTCTATTTGCCACGAAGCATCACTGAAAAGGCGTTTTCAAAAACTTTTGTTTCTTCTTTGAGCCTTTTTCTTCTTTTTTCGAAAGGCTTTTCTTTAGTTGCCTTCCTGTCTTGCATATACCCCTATCTGTTGAGCGTGATCTGCGGGCATTTCGAACGAAGAGCAGGATAGAAGAAAAGATGAAATCTTTTTGAGTTTGAGCGAGGCATGTCTACCTAACTTTGATTGACTAAAGAGAAAAAGCTGTGAAATGTTTTTCTTTTCTTTTCTTCTTGACAGAAGCCAGCCAGCCAGCAAGCGATCGGATCGAACTTGAGGTCTGTGTCTTTTTTTTTTTAATGATATGAAATTTATTATTTTAATTTATTTTTCGAAAAGTTTGAGACTTAGCGATATATCTATCTATCTATACCTTAGTTGTATACCTGACCTAGCAGGAAAATCTCACGTCCTCTCCTCCTGCTCCTTCCCTCCCTTCCTTCTCCCCCCGCACCCAAAACCACCCTGCCTCCCCTTCCTTCTCTTCCCATACTTAAAACCACCCGTCCCTATCCCCGACTTCAATCGCGTCCTCCAACCCATCCCGAATCTCCCTCCACCTCCCTCTCAACATCTCAATCCGTCCCCCACTTTCCTTTTCCTCTCCACTTCCACCACCACCACCACTATCAAGCACGACGGCATCAAAGCCAGACCGTGATACCACCAGTACATCGTCGGCGTTGTCGAGCACGTCGAGAACGCGCGTCGAGAGCGTGAGGTAAGTGCGCAGGATCGAGTTGATTTGCAGGGAGGCTTGGTGTTGGAGGAGAGGGACGGGGCAGGTGCCGGTTTCGATGAAGGTTTGGTATGGTGGTGGTGGTGCTGGAGTGGTTGTAGTAGATGGGAGGAGTTTGGAGACGAGGAAGAGGGAGAGGACTTGAGTGCGGAAACAAATTTCTGGGTTTGTTTTTGATTTTGTTTCTGTTGATGCTGACGTTGTTGAAGTAACAGTAATAATAGAAGGGTATAAATTCCAATCTCCCCAAAACCCCCATTCCTCCAATTCCCGTCTGTCCTTTTCGTCCGAAATCAGGGGTATGATGATCGGATCCAAACAGATGGCGTCGTGCGTGTTCGTGTGCGCCGGTAACGTGAAGCCGTATTCGGAGAACAAGAAATCCTGCGAGTGGGCGCCGTAGGAGGTGTAGAGTTCGGTAGAAGAGGGGATGGTAGGGGTGGGATGAGGAGGAGAGGTGAGGAAGTAGGATTCAGGGGTGAAGGATGCGGTGCACGGGTGGTGGTGGTGGGGGAGCGATGAGGATGAGGATGAGGATTCTTCTTCTTTTTCGCCGGATCCTCCTCTTCGTGGTAAGCAGGTGTGGTTCATTAGGTCGAAGTATGGGACTAGGGCCATGTTGTCGTCTGGGTTGGGGAGGGCGGTTGTTGACCATGATCCTGATGCGGATGGGGACGGACTGCTGCTGGGAGGAGAGGAGTCGTGGGATGTTGAAACGTCAGGTTTGCTGTTGCTGTTGCTGCTGGTGGTGGTGGTCATGTCTGGTGAGGATATCGTGGTAGACGGAGGCGTGTAGTAGAAACATCGGGAGTTGACTATGACCCAACAGTACGTGAAGCGTAGCTTCGGGTCGAGAGGTATCGGGAAAGGAGTTGCTGCTCGTGATAAATAAGCAGTATTGCTGGTGGTGGTAGATTCCGTCTGAAGCATCTCTTCCCACTCCTTCACAATCCCGCTTTCGACCACATCTTCCCAGTCCAACTCGATCTTCCTTTTCATCTTTCGTACCATCTCACAAACCGTAGGTGGTAGCAATTGAACTGCCTCGGCCTTGTGCCTGCAGCTTTGAGGGTCATCTAAGAACTCCTGACAATGCCGGCAGAAGTAACCGTCACTGATCCGTCCCCAGAGCATAGGCATGGTGCTCCAAAAGTCGACTGGCGTCGGCCATGTTGAAGGCCAGGGGTGGTGTTCTCTTCGGGTTATGGATATTGGAGAGGATGGATGGAAAGAGAGATAAGATGCAAGAATGGCGTGGGTTGTTACAGTACGGACTGGAGGTTCGCGAGGCTCTTCATCTTCTGCATCGCTACTGTCGTCCACCATTGCGCTATCATCGCTTTGTTCACGATTCCCAGGGCTAGGAATAGGGAGCTTGCGGTTGGGTCCGGAGAATCTG
Source organism: Pseudophaeomoniella oleicola (assembly GCA_003868215.1). NCBI lineage: Eukaryota > Fungi > Ascomycota > Eurotiomycetes > Phaeomoniellales > Phaeomoniellaceae > Pseudophaeomoniella > Pseudophaeomoniella oleicola. The sequence continues at coordinate 873,773 of QWDQ01000001.1, read as the reverse complement.
GACAGGAAGTCCTTTGGTGTAGACGCGGTTGAGAGTATCGACGTGGTCGGTACCGATATCAATATCTCCGTTGGCTAAAGGATGTAAGACAGGAGGTCTTGTTAGGCATTTCTCCTGAAGAAGTCCTCGAATATAGACCAGACGATGGTACCGGAGACTTAACACGGAATGACATTGGGGAGAAACAACGCTCAATCGAAGTCATGAGCAAATAATAACACCAACGACACGAAGACGAGAAAGGGGATGCATAAACCAGAGAGAACGACTGCATCAATCAACGGCACCATATGCTACTCTCGAACGACAGACAGACAGACAGACATACCTCAATATCCCGTTCTGCAGCAAGCCCTAAGCCTCTCCCAGGGAACCTTCTTGGCCTGATCCCGTTGATCTCGATCCCTTGCTCTTGGGCCCAATTATGGATCGATACGAGATCTTCGTCCATGATCAACTTTTCAACCTGGATTCTGCTTGTAATTACTATAACGTCCTTCCTCTCATCGCTTTTTTCCCTTTTGAGGCCTTTGGATGATTGCTACCGACGGTGGTATTGTGACATGCTCCGAGGATGAGAGTAGAGGATTGTGAAGTTCTGTTTTGCTGGACGGAGAATGTTCGAAATTCCGATTTTCTACTTCTCTAGCCTGTGACAGCTCTATTGTACCTTACCAGCCATATCCATAATATACCATCCCATTCGAAAAAGCGAGGCTTGATTTACTCTATCATTATCCTCATCACTCTCGTTAATGTACGAACACTATGACAAAAAGTTTTTGAACGAGTGTTTTGGATATTTTCTTCTTTCAACCTCATTTCCAAGCTGCCTCCTTAATTACAAAAAGAAAACGCCGCCGCTATGATAAGGTATATAGATTTGATCTGTGCACATTTCTTGCACGTTGCACTTTGCGCTTTCGATTTCGCTTGCTTTCATGATTGACAAAAGACAGACATACACCAAAAAAAGAAATGCGAGAAAGATAAGGTAACATTCCTTCAAGAACGAGGTACTGTTCTCCTCGATTTTGTCACATTCCATATCGGACAACGGAGGAAGGGAGAGAGGAATGTTGAGTCCCGCTGCACCTTTATTTACTTTTTCTTTTCATCTGTCGACCAAGAAGATACCTTCTTCTTTTCTTCTTGTTCACTTTTCTCCCAACTGGACTGAATATGGCCTTTTTTTGTTTTGTTTTTTGTAAACTCTTCATCATAACGGCCGCCTAGGCTAGCCTAGCCATCCCAAGACGTTGAGGTACATCTTTGCTTCGTTCATGGGCAATCCAGAGACCCCCAGTGCTCGAACCTGGGTACCACGTCTTAGCCGTTGTAGCCCGATAGCTATTTTCCAGCCTTCGGATTTGTCGATGACGAAGACGTATCGCTTGCCTTCGGTGTCACGGATACTGGCGCGAAGGACATGGAGACTTTGAAACTCGGCAGACTGCGAAGAACTGCTGTCAGTACGGTGGCTCGAGGGTTACATATTCAAGGGAATGGAAGAGATCAGACATCGGCAGAAATAGCACAAACAGGTTCTGCGAACTGCGGATGCGAGGAATAACCACCATTCTCAAACAATGAACGCAAAACGACTTACCTCTGCGAGCTTTAGAGTCCATGCTTTGACGTCCCACTCACGCTGGGGAACACCTCGAATATCGTCATCGATGAAAAGCCCCTCGGTAGTGATTCGAAGGATGAGTCCATCGGTGACAGAACCTTCCCCCGCTATTAGTTGCGCAATTGGCCGTTGCATAAAAGCGTTATTGAATGAGTACACAGCTTTGATAATGATCTTGTCCGGATCCTTGGTAGCATAGGGTCCACGGTGGGAAGGTGGAGGGGTTGTCCGAGCTGTCGTCTGTGATGCGGCATAGGAGGACTCGGAATACATCGACGCTGCGGAATTGGCCTTGTAAGGTCTCCTTGGCCTATCATACGGCCGGAACGAGTAAGCGTCGTCTTCTGTTTCTGTGGCGGCAGTTGGACGGGGAGGAGGCCGCTGAGCTGCTTCTTTCTGTCGTGCCTTTCTCAGCTCTTCGAGTCTTGCCTTTCTCTCCTGTGCTTCTTTTTCTTTCTGCACACGTTCCTGTTCCTTCTTCTCCTGCTCTTCCTTCTCCTTCCTTTCACGCTCTGCTTTCTCTTTCTTTTCGCGTTCTTCCGCTTCTTTCTTTTCACGCTCTTCTCGGTCTTTCTTCTCTCGTTCCTCTCGTTCTTTCGCTTCTCTCTCTCTCAACTCTTGTCTTCTCTTTTCCATTTCCTCACGTCTTTTCTTGAGCTCCTCTGCTTTACGAGCCTCTTCCTGGCGCTTTCTGGTCTCTTCTCGTGCCCTTTCCCAGTTGCTTCTGGCCGAACCCGAGTTTGCGCTGGGCTTTGTGTTGGCGCCACCACTCGCTGTCGATTCGCTGGGTCTTTGCCAGCTGGACTTCGGAGTAGATCCAGCATTTGGTGGCGCCCCTGCGCCTGGTGTCGAATCGTTTGGTGGTGGTGGAGGAGGAGGAGGTGGAGGCGGAGGGTACGTGTGTGGTTGTGGCCCAGGACCTGCGCCTGTTCCAGCTCCAGCTCCAGCTCCCGGGGGAGGCCTAGGCGGTGGACCCGGACTTGGACCCGGACGAGTTCCAGATGCGCCGCTTGAAGCACCACCAGAAGCTGATTCTCCCTGCGTCTTCCCGATCGCCCACATAATAACGCCAATCGCGGCCATCACAACCAACACCCCTGGCCCTCCTCCTTTGAACTGCTCCCTGAACCACTGCGACACCACGGGTACCACAATCGACCATATCACAAATGCTGCTGTTGTGCATGCGACACCTGCCAGAAAGCTATTCCGATTCGTTGCGAGAGAGGGAAGATAGAGAAAGCCAGAGCCGGCGGAATGCGGAGGTACAACGAAGATGTCGTACTGGCCCTGTGGCAAGTCGCTTGCCTTTTTGTAGCCACTATCGCCATGAGGTGGCGGGGGCGGCGGTGGAGGGCCGTCCATGGCGCCGGATTGTCAACCGCCAGCAGCGCACGATGACAACCTGCGGGAGCTCTACGGTCGCTGTAGAAAGTAATCAAATAGCAACGACACTGGTAACGGCGCTTCCGTCATGTTGGTGACTTGTAATGGTCCACCTCTGCGCAGTACACACACCGATTGTTTTGTCTGACTCCGCAGTGTTTGTATTTGTTGCTTTTGTTGTTTGTGTCACTGCTTGGCTGTGCGGGCGGTGAAACTGATTGACTCCTTGTCTTTCTATGTTTTTCTTCTCTTCTAAAAATTCTAGAAACCGAAATGTCGAATTGTTCGTGTCGGGCTAGAAGAACAAGTTTGAATACTTCCCCAAAAAATTGCAACAGAGCAGAAGTGAGTATGTGATTATGCAATGGAGAGGGAGTTTGCGTTTGCAGTTGCAGTTTGCGCCTTTGTCCGTAATAACTTAATAACATGGAAAGTGAAATAATACCAAGTCAAGGTAAGTTATGTATGGCCTTTTCGACTTTCTCTTTTCCTCTTCTGGGCGCTAAAAACCGTTGACCGGGGGGGGGGGGGGTTTGTGGCGGGCTCTGCGAAATTGAAAGGAAAGACCCTATTAGTAGGTATTACGAGGGCAGAGTAACTACCATTAACTACCTACCTAATCACCTATTCTTGAGAGCTTTTCCCCCAATCAATCAATCAATCAAGAAACAGTCACTTATTCTATCACACAGATTTCTCTTCTTGAACAAGGATAATTGATAGTTATCGGTTGATTGATTTTGAATCACAATCTGTGATCACTTTTTTCTTTTGTTATCCCCCCCCCCCTTTTTTTTCTCTTGTGTTCTTTTGCTTCTCTTCTTTGTCCTTTCGGAAAACCGATCTTAATTATTACCGTGTTCCCTCTATCGTGCATGTAAGTTACAATGTATGGTGAATAATCTTTCTTGGTTTTACTTTTCGTGGCTTGATGGAGGTACCTTAGTTAAAAGCCCATTCACGTTATCATGATTATTTACTTCCTATTCTACATGGAAAAATAATATTACTATCAGGGACGTCTGTCTCCTGTATCCGCTGACATGAAGGATAATTAGGTAGGTAATAATCTAATGATTTTTGTCTGTGCTTTTCCGTACCAGACCTCTGGGTTGGAAAAAAAAAAAAGTGTCTTCCCTCCCCGATCTCGATTACTTTTCCTTCGATGTAAACAAACAAATGTGGTAATTTAGTTGATGGACAATTCACCGCCAATTTGTTGATAAGATGGCCATTGGACTAATAGAAGGAAGTAATCAGTTACAGCCTAGAAGTCCTTGGATGATCACCAGTATCACCTTGCCACGTAGCCAACGAAACGACTAAACCTCAAAGGATGATGATTGAAGTACCCCCGATGACTATGACGCGTGATTCTTGTCACAAAAACCGAGTTGTGGGACGGTCGGAGATGTGTTGGCCGGACAACAGTAACAAAGTTGTAGATCGCTACTAAGTTACTAAGTTACCTTGCCTAACGTTAGATATTAACACGCGACAAAGAAACAAGGAAGGGCCCGTGCCGTTGCATGAGCCTCCAACTGCCAATTACCTTTTTGGACACGAACGAATCTGATACATCACAACGGCTTGATCTCGGACCAGTAAACACCATAAATTATACAACAATCAATGGTGAGAACATAGTAGTAGGTATACTAGGATATCTTGGGAATGCCGGATCCTGTGTCAACCAGCCAATTGCTATTGCAGGAGATGACCCGAGAATCACACGGCTAAAGGTCTGCTTCTGTAAGATAGCTAGATAGCTACCTGGGTACATACCTGATTCATACGTTATACCAACAACAACAAATTGGATTTGCTGCTTCCCGAAAGAAAACAAACATCACCCTCGGTCAAGGATTTGCGTTTTGATGGCTTTTCACGACAGTCAGCTTGCACGGACCATACTGATGCATGTCAGACGCTGCTTACCTTCGCATGTCGCCTTCGCATCGCCAAATACCATCGCGGTGTTGGGTTTATAGAACAAAGGGTTTGGCACATCAGCTATTTTGACGATTAGACCCGAAATCATCCTACAAGGTCGCTGTGTACGTACCATATCCGGATGCCATCGAACGCTTCATCACAATCACTTGTTTAGCTTTGTACGCCTCGACAATGGGCATCCCCGCGATCGGGCTATCTTTTTCAAGCGCGATCGGGTTGACCGTATCGTTTGCCCCAATGACTAGGGCAACATCGGTATCGGGAAAATCTTCGTTGATTTCTTCCATTTCCAGCACGACTGACCTCGTTAGCTGGAGAGCTCTTTAGTCATGTCGTGAGCAACACTTACTGTCATATGGGACCGACGCTTCGGCAAGCAAAAGGTTGCATTGTCCCGGCAGCCGGCCAGCCACCGGATGGACGGCGAATCTGACATTCACACCTTTGGCCCGGAGCACCCGGACAATCTCTGAGATGGCGTACTGGGCTTTGGCGACCGCCATGCCATACCCTACGACGATGATAACGCTCTCTGCTTGGAGGAGAGTATCGGCAATTTCGTTAACTGTCGTTGTTGTTACGGCTCCTTCGAATTTGTAATCGCCGTGTCCACTGGCTGCAATACCGCCGAAAAGAACGTTCGCCAACGATCGGTTCATGCCGACACACTAGAGTTCGTTAACTTACCACCACCGCGTTCGTGTTCGGGAATACATTGGCTCACCATAATATATGACAAGATGGAGCCGCTAACGCCGATCAGGGAGCCAACTGTGGTAAGAAGAGGGTTGTCGAGCATGAGCCCTTCAGCCACCAAAGCGAATCCGGAGTATGCGTTCAAGACAGTGATAACGACGGCTAAGGTCTCGCATGGTTAGAACGGAACTGGGCCTGGGGAGACTCGACCCACGCATATCGGCGCCTCCAATGGCAGCTGTAGTAGTGTAGCCCTTGATGAACGACAGAACAGTATTCGTAGCTAGACACACCCCGGCGATGAGAGGTGCACCAGGGGCCATGGTTGCAAATGCAGTTCCTGTCGCAATATTGGCTCCCAATAGAGACGAATTAATAAGGTGCCGTCCCCGTAATGATAAAGGTCTCGAAGACATTCTCCCAGCGAGTTTAAGGAAAGCAACGATGGAGCCCGTGAATGTAATGCCACCTTTCGATAAGTCAGCATATTGACGAGCCATTACGAGGTCGAGTAGCTTGCCAATGAGAACTCCTAAATAGGCGGTGATGAGATGGGACGTTGAAATGTCAGATATATGTGCTAGGACAATGCCAATGCTTGTCATGACCGCGGCAAGGCCGACAACAGAGTGGAGCGCTGGTGGAAGCGTCAGTGCTGACCGTCGCAGAGAAGCCTATTGTAAGACAACTTACCTGCCACAGCTTGTGGAAGCCCCGTAGGAGTGATACGACGCCCTATCATGCCGCCGACAAAAGAGCCGACCCCGGCAATTGTAACAAACTGGGCCAGGACTTCCGGTGATAATCCAGCAGCCACCAAGGAAGCCAAGAGGCCAGAGAAAACACCGAGGACACCCAACATGTTACCGAGCCTTGCAGTTGCTTGCGATGCCAGGCCTTGGAGAGAACCAATACACAAAATCGATGATACCAAATAGCCGGCAGTAGGTAGACCGGCCAATCCAGTACTTGCCGCAGCCACGAAGCCTCCACCAAAGACAACAGCTGGTATCGCGTAGAGCCACGGATACTCTGGGGGATCTGTTGGGCGCTTGAACATGTCAAGCATGCGCTTCGTGACCATAAAGCCGCCTGAGACATTGACAAATGCCAGAAGCACAGAGAGAGCCCCAAGAAGCTGCGGGAATGTCTCAGGGATCAAACCACCACCCATTAGGAAAAAGCCGCCGACACCTACTAGGCCAGAAATTGCGTTGGTTACGCTCATGAGAGGAGCATGTAATGCTGGCTGTACGCCCCAAACGACCCTGTAGCCGATCAAGCCCGATAAAGCAAAGGTGAAAACGCTGCTCATGAAGAGAGGACTCGTGGCTTTCCCAAGAGCAAGAGCCGTTGTCAGTCCTGCAGTCACAGTGGAGACTTCGCGGGTGGCTTTCTGAAAAGGTGTCAAAGATAGCTCCTGGGGCTGTTCGGATGTCAAAGTAGCTCTTTGAGGGGTAGGTGGTGGACCGGGTCGCGGAGCGATAGGGAGGATCTCGCCATTGTAGGTCACAATAGAGCCGCGCACGACCTCATCGGACAGATTGATACTGAATTGGTCGTCCTTTGGTGACATTGAAAGCAGGAACTTTGTTACGTTGTTGGAGTAAAGTGTAGAGGATTGGGTCGGTAATCGAGAAGGTAAATCAGTATAGCCAATAATGGCGACATCCTTGTGCAGGATGAGCTCTCCTAGTTTGGTCAAAGAGCAGTTACCCCCTGCCTCAGCTGCTAAGTCAACTACGACGGATCCTGGCCTCATGGTTTCCACCATTTCTTTCGTAATCAGCTTGGGAGCGGGTTTGCCTGGAATGAGAGCTGTAGTAATCACAATGTCCACGTCGCGGCATTGTCCAGAAAACAATTTCATTTCCGCCTCGACGAATTCTTTCGACATTTCCTTTGCATAACCACCCCCTCCCTCGCCTGACTCTTCTATGTCTACTTGAATCGGTTCGGCACCCAATGATTGGACTTGCTCTAAAGCTGCTGCACGGGTATCAAACCCTCGAACAATGGCACCCATACGTCGTGCAGTGGCAATAGCGCTGAGGCCAGCAACACCTGCACCAATGACAAGAATCTTGCATGGAGGAATTTTCCCAGCTGCCGTGACTTGCCCGGTCATGAATCTTCCGAAGTGATTAGAGGCTTCAATGACAGCTTTATATCCAGCAATATTGGCCATTGATGAAAGTGCGTCAAAGCTTTGAGCACGGGAGATACGAGGGATCATATCCATTGCGAATGCCGTCACACCACGGGCTGCAAGGCCTTGTACAAGTGGTTTGTTTTGTATGGGATAAAGAAATGAAATCATGGTGCTTCCTTGGCGCAAAGTTGATAGCTCTGATTCGATACTTGGGGGGCGGACTTTCAAAAGGATGTCGCTCTCAGACCAAACGGTCTTGCGATCGACGACTGTTGCACCCGCCTGCTTATATGCACTGTCGGTGAAATTGGACTGATTTCCTGCACCGCTCTCTACTATTACCTTGCCAAACCCCTTTTTGAGAAGAATTGTAACATTCAGAGGTGTTATGGCTACTCGCCGCTCAGCAGGAACTGTCTCCAAAGGCACGCCAACTATGAGGTCTTGGAGTGGGATCGCCGAGGGAAGGTTGCCTACTTCTGCAGCTTGTCGGCATGTTGCAGAGAAGGCTTTGCTCTGCCTGTGTATGTGTTTCAAGTGTAAGCATCGTATGGGCTGCTGTGCCTGATATGTTAGCCCAAATACATGCGATGATGGAAGCAGAACTGCGGTTACATTAATGTCAGTGGACCACCGGAAACATTCTTGAAGACCTACGAGATCTTTGGGATATAAGACGTGAGAGAACTGTAGCATGCTCTAAAAAGCCGCCTACACAAGGCGACAAAGGCGCCCTCATCTCAAGATTCCAAGCGCACAAAAATCAATATGCGGGATGTGCGTCGTGATCTTGCAGGACTGCGAAAGAAACTGCTCTTGCGCGGATACATTGTCGCAAAATGCAAGGGAGCGCATAAGTTGGCGATGCAAGCTGCCCACGAGTTTATCCCTGCTACGAGTCTCTTTGGACCTGTCTAGCATTGATTGCGCCGAGGCGAGACATCTCATGATCCTGCAGGTTATCCATATGAATTTATCCATTTCAGCCAGATCATCAGACTCAACTCCCCCACAATACACGGAGAAAGAAAGGTAAGGTAGAATAAGGTACCTAATGTACCTACTAGGTACATGCTCCTTTGGTCTGTGGTGGTGTTACTCCGTAAGAAACGCGGGAAAATCGGGTCGTGTTTCGGCATTAGATGTGAGAATGCCAGATACTGTAATATATTGATAGCTTTCCGTATAGATCAACGAATGAGTAATAGTAGCTAGAGTTGCTTTCCCTGTTGCAGGCCTGTAGTTCTCGCATTGTCCATCGGTCTGGTCATCGATTGTGACAATTTCATCTTCATGATATTCATCATGTGCTAGAGCATCTAGGTCTGCCTCTGATGCTGAAAGCGAGATGAGGTTCTGACATAGCCTGAGAGAGCTTGCAAGACGACTTCATAGAACAGCATCTGGAGCATACAACATTATATAGGCCAAAATTAACAATGTGTTATTGTGAAAAGAGCGTGAAGATAAATGGGTCTAAAAGGCGGTTTACTACGTACTACATCATGATATTACTACGGTAGGACGCTTAGGTAGCTCCATAGTTCGTTCCACGGTGTGCGTGGACTTTGTTTCTACTGCATCATGCCTCACTCCTCGGAAGGAAGGCTCCGTATTAACGATATGAGGCGAGCTTTCTCCGTCGGCTATGGCACGCAACATTGCTGATAGGATTGCCTGTCTATATAGAGGGTTGTAGCTATAGAAGCCGCTTGCAATTCTTGGATGATAATGTAATGGGGTCCATATTGATGTTGCACGCTATGGCGTTTCCCACTCGCAGTGAGGCCACCTTCTTGTTGATGTGCTACAACATACAATACCAGTGGCATTCTGTGAGGTCGCCACGGCATTGAGCTCTCTTGTGCTGTCCTTGTAAACAGATCTTCACTGGAAAGCAACTTCGAGACAGCAAGGAATTTTCCCTTGATATCTCAAACATAAGTACTGACGATCAGTGGAAACGGGTGCCTTTAAACTGGGTAACAGATCGTGGATAATGACTCGTCATTCGATCATCAGGTGTGCGGCTCATGTACGCCGGTCTGGCGTGAAATAAGGATCAACAGGGCTATGTTCTTTGTACTCACTCGGAAAGTACGAGGTAGAGGCTGCACGCATATCACCCACAGTCCTTAGTCTCAACATATAATACGAGCTCTACCTACGTAGTACAGCGCCACGTAGGACCTGTAGACGGTGAGACATCGCTGAAAAACCTGTCACTTTTCTTCCACCATCTTTTCTATTGACATCCTTGTCCCTCCTTCCTTCTGGAAAGCAATAAAACTGAAGTTATGATAAGATCTACGACATAACCAGGGCAGATTGTGAAACAGCAGGGCCTGTTTCTTTTTCATCTCCCAACACTCTATTCCCCCACTTTCTCGAAACGCTCCGACCACGTCATTCGCTGCCAAACAAAAATAGATTTTGGGCCAAGCTTTACTGCCATGACCGTGCCCTGGGGACCGCAACGATATGTCCTTCTGGCATCTTTTATAGTCGTTATCATCATTTTTGGATACTATAGCTCGTTGCCGGTTTTAATACGACATCCAGCTGCCATCAATGATATCGGAACTACAGCTTGGGAGCAGGATGAAGGCAAGTCCAATACACGACAGCCACCTTCAAGGACCCTGGTCATTGCGTCGACAGCCGAAGAGGATACCAGTTGGGCGATTACCAACTTCCTGGAAGAATTATCAAATACCTCGCTGAGGCTCGCCATCTACAATGTCGATGATCCCAATGCCCCTTACGCAGTGCCAAAGAACAAGGGCCACGAAGTGATGGCTTACCTTACATTTGTTATTGATCACTATGACGATCTATCACCTGTCAATCTGTTCATGCATAGTCATCAGATCACGTGGCATAATAATGACCTTCTCCTGAGCGATTCTGTTGCAATTGTTAAGCAGCTGAGGAGCGAAAGAGTGCTTCGCCATGGCTATATGAACCTGCGATGCCATCATGATCCGGGTTGTGGAGCGGAACCCCATATCAATCTCTCAACGACTGAGCTCGACATCAATGTGCCCGAGGCAATTATCATGAAAGGTGCCTGGGCAGAACTATTTCCGAACGAGACAGTACCAGATGCGCTATCGCAACCGTGCTGTGCCCAGTTTGCAGTGAGTGCAGATCGTATTCGCGAAACGTCACTCGAGCGATATATATCTTATCGCAACTGGCTGTTGAATACTGAACTCGAGGACCGTCTCAGCGGGAGAATCTGGGAATATCTTTGGCAAATTCTGTTCGCTGGAGTGAACGAGTTCTGCCCTGTGGAACATGTTTGCTACTGCGACGGATACGGAGTTTGCCTGGGTAGCAAGGATGAATACTACGAGTATTTTGACATAAGGAAAGAACTGTGGGATCTGAAACGTAGGCTGAACGATCAGGTCACCAAGAACGGGCTTGCCACTTTTGGGGGCCTGACAAGTGAAGAGCAACAGGAAGCTGAGAAGAAGGTGGAGGAGTTGACCGTGGAATTGGATCGACGACGCCTGGAAGCTTTGGAGCGTGGACTGGATCCACAGAAACGTCAACAGGAGCTAGGACCGGAGCACAGCATTTTACGCATGTAACAAGACATGGCATCAACGATTAGGCCAGGCGTTGGAGAGCTTTCGGACTGTATGTGCAAAATAGATTTGTTTGCAAAGAAATAATAACTTTTGACTACTCTTCGCGGAGCCGATCTACATAAGCATTTCTGCATTGTTCAGGACACCTTTGGCTCCTGGGGGATAGAAGACCCGTGGAATAGAGGTCTGTGATGTATACGTACTAGTCAGATAGTATCGGATGTGATCAAGCTCAGAGGTATGGAAATAATATCCGAGAGGGATTGCTTGTGTATCTCGTGTCACATCTCCTGTACCAACAGAGAATGAGTTATGTTCTGCTATTGAAGAAAGAGTAGAAGATGATACGTATGTCATTTGTATCTACATAGTAGGTACAGTAAGGTGGCGCATATCCATTGGGATGTATAGTAATTATTATTCATTGTTGGATAGATCCTCATTGAAGGCCTACGTCATAGCTGAAGCTGGGCACTACAGGGGTCTTGTAATTAATCTTGAGATTGTACCTTTGCTCCGGCGAGGCGGCTCAACCCCGTAAGATCAAACATAAACGGTAACATCAAACCAAGTCCCTGGCGACGTGAACATGCGCTCGTATTTCTAACATACGAAAAAAGTGGACTTCATGTTCGAATCTTCTCATCGTGTCAACTTCATTGCAAACTTGTCTTCGCCCTCAAGAGGTTCTTACCGCTGGGACTCGAATGTTGAAGTACTTCAATGATGCAACTTTGTCGTATACGCTCGTCGCCATTTTCAAGTTTTCTTTTCGGGTGGTTAATTGCATGTTCATCGCCGCTGGCACAAAGATAAAGCCATCCTCTAATTCAGCCTTTACATACAGATATGATATCTGAAAGTCGACAACAATAACATTGGCTCTACCAGTCCCCCGGCGGTCTGGAGATGACTTCGACCACCGATAATACCTCCAGCCAGGATGACTCTTCAGGATCCAAGGCTGGCTCCCATGAGCCAAGTGTCCAGGCCAAAGCTCCAAGGAGTCTGCGAGAAAAGATCCCACTGGGACCTTTCGCGAGAACACTACCGATATATGCTGGCCCATATTCCGTAAGGAAAGATTCCGACACTCACATCTACCCGTTAATCCCCATTTAGTTGTGTTGATGTTGCTGGACCAGTGTGATAATGATGAGCTGACGATAATCAGGTTGGTGTCATGGAGGTTGAGGTACCCGTCGAGTGTCCTCGCTCGTTTGCTTGCGGCCTAGAAGCATACAAGGACTACTTGCAGCTCGAGACCGTGCTCATGTGCATTTACTATCCATCTGCGATAGGTTCTGGAGTAGGCGATGATGGATCTGGTCAGAAAGGCTGGTCGCGTTTGACGTGGCTTCCAAGACCTAGAAGGAAGACTGCAGATGGCTACGGCAAGTTTGCTGGAATTCCTTCCTCGATTGCCGAATTATGGTTCGCAGCCACTACGATGCCTACAAAGTTGCCAGCTTTTCGTAATGCTCCCCCGGCACAACATTGGGCACCGGATATTACGGCTAGGGAGGGCGGTTTTAGAGTGAAAAACGAGAAGGGAAAGCCCCCGCCTGGATTTTCCGAAGACTCAGAGCCCACATTCCCTCTGATGATCTTCAGTCATGGGCTGGGTGGGACTAGGACTGCCTATAGCCATGTGTGCGGCGAGTTCGCCAGCTTCGGCTTCGTTGTCTGTGCCGTGGAACATCGAGACGGTAGCGCTCCACGGACTTATGTACTTCGAGAGCCGCAAGATGAGGAAGATATTGGCAAGGCGAATCCAGAAGGCGAATTACGGGGCGATTCATCAAGATATGTCGACTACATATTTCCAAAAGGTAACTTATCAGGCCAACTCGGGCCGAGTTGTCTTACATGATGGCTTCTGAAGACGCAGCTGACACGTTGCAGACAACCCGTTTGATACGTCTCCTTCCAATGACAAAGGAGTTGACCACGACCTTCGAAATGCCCAGTTGACAATGCGGAAGGCTGAGATCAAGGAGGCATATGAGGTGATGTGCAAGATTCGGGACGGTGAAGGAGAAGTCATAGCGCGGCAAAACCTCAGAAGGAAGGGCCACACTGGATCGAGTACTCGTGGACTAACTGGGGTTGATTGGTCTAAATGGAAAGATCGCTTCCACCTTCAACAAGTGACAATGGTTGGACATTCGTTCGGAGCGGCTACCACCGTCGAGATATTACGGGAACGTGAGAAGGACTTTCCCTTCATTACTCAAGGAATTATATACGACATCTGGGGGTGAGTTCGTGATCATTCAAACTGAAATGAGGCTGACAATGGCAGTGCCCCCGTACGACCACCGGGAACCACGGATACGCGGATCAGTTGCCCTCTTCTTGGTATCAACTCAGAAGCTTTTATGTATTGGGAAGACAATTTCAACAAAGCAATGTCTTTCATCAAAGAATCCGCTACTCGCGATACTCGCGGAGCTCAGACTACATCTTCTCAAGACGACACCCAAGGCCACTCTTCTTATCTCCTCACAGTTAAAGGCACGGTTCATATATCCCAATCCGACTTTCCGTTACTATATCCGCATGTAGTTTCCGCCACACTGCATACGACCGTGCCACCCCATCGAGCCATCGAGGTCAATATCCGCGCATCTTTAGAGTTCCTCAAAAAGGTTTTACCCGAGCGTATGGCGGCAGTAGAGCATGCTTCAAAGACAGCTGGACTTCTAGACGTGGCAATGATCGATTCCTTACCAATGCACGGAAAGCCGAAACATCAAAAGCACTTGGCATTTAGAATAAGAAGGCCTAGTCGGCTTGTCAGTTGTTTTAAAGGGGACTTTAAGTCGATAAGAATTCAAGGGTGGGAGAAAAGACACAAGTCGAAACTTGATATCAGTTCAGACGATATCTGGATGCATTTTGCTCCAGGAAAGTCAGAGGACAAGATAGAAGAAGATGACGCTACCATGGGCTCTGGCACGTCAAAATTAAAGAGGCATTCCACGAAGCGGCGGAGCGGAGGCCATCTGAAATACGGCCCAAAAGGTGTTGCTGTTGATGTCGAATCCGCTGGGGACTAAGAGCACCGGATCGGGTTGACAGTGGCAGATGTCACGATCCTAGGACATCAATGGTATAAACAAATTATCACTTCGACATGTGGGAGTCTCGTGTATATAAGCAAGTGTACATATTTGGGGAGTGGAGAGTCAAGACGAGGATCGGAATAGCACATAGTAGCCTGCATTCTTTTGCTGGTCTGAGTAAGGTCAAAAAGTACAACAATTGCCGTGAACAATCATTCTCCCGCAACATCGCCTCTCCACTTTGTCTTCCACCAGCTTCTGCATCGTGACAAACATTTGATAGCAGCGTCTATCGTCAACTTGATCCCACTCCAACTCATTGCACCATTAATGACATATAGCAGCCTTTCGTTCGCTCTTGACCTGCAAAAAGTATATTATCATATCAAGGTAGTAACTCGTCAAACACACCGTCACACAAAGCATTTGTCCAACACCCAAGTGGATGGCCAGCATGCCTCTGGTGCTCCTTGAGCACTGTTGGTCGCTGTATCGTTAGCGTCGCGTCTCGACCGTCGTGCAAATCGACATCGTCACCAGAAATGACAGCAGCCACTTTTATATTTGTTTACGGCGCGGTCAACATACGGTGAAGTTACCCGTCGTATAAACATGCCTCAACCAAGGGTTGGTCCGTATCTCCTGCGCTGTGTTGTGTATATACGTATAGCTACAAGTCTCCTTTATTATTCCCTTTTTCTTCTTCGTCATCAACACTGTTACTACACTATACTGTTTTGGCTTTCTTCTGTTGAAGAGCTTTATCGCATTTGTCATGTTGACATATGAATATGTACTCAAGTATCAGAGCTGTCGCTATCCAGTAAAGCAAGAGTATATACTGAGCCATTGGGTTCGCTGATGGGATGGCTCACACTATAGCTCAATCGTATGACAGGTATAGTAGCTACCCTCACTGAGTCTGTCTCTTATTGATGGGGTAGTCTTCTACTTGGACCGTTTGTCCAGCTCTATCACGCCCCTTCGAGCTCTCCGAATACGACGACGCCACTCAGGGCTCCGGTCTCGATCCCATTGATCCGGTATTTCTCGGGCCATTTTGCACAGTATGTCAATGAACGATGTAAGGACTATGTCATCATACACGGCTGCTGGGAGGCGCATGAATGTGTAATCCAATGGATGTATGATACGTACCGATCAGGGAGGCCATCCGATATCCGCATCGAGAGACCCTCTCTGTTCCAAATTGCTGCCGTACACGACGCTGCAGAACACTTAGTGATACCGGCTCTCCTCCCGATATTGCTCAACAATATATATCACATAACCAGTACGTTGGTTTCACAAGACGACCTCAGGAGAGTATACACCGAGACGTCTTGCGGAGTGGCCCAAAAGCTCGCAGCCGCGAGCTTGGCAAGGTCCATCATGGCGTGTTACACGGCCAAGAACAAAGCGAGATTCGACATGTTCAGTCAATTCCTGCGAGGAAAAGAGAGATTGCTATCCGATGTCCACTCGCAGTTAACGTCGATAATTGGGGCCAACTCGAGGGCCATGGCTCCCTACTCGATGCTCGGTACAACATCCCAGCACGAGCCGTCTCAGCCCACCACCGAGCCTCGTCTGCCGAAAAGGGTACGATTCAGCGCCGTCCACCACCACCGTACATCACCGCAGCAATCCAACCAGTCTCGTCAAAGAAACAACTCTCTCAATCTGACAACCCCGAAACCGCCGCCCTCCTCATCAGCAGTAGCAGCAGCAGCAGCAGCACCCTCTTCGACGATACCGGGACCCTGGCCAATCACCAGCACAACAACTGCTGTTCTTTTCAATAGAAATCCCCAACTCCACCTATCCCTAACCCTCGACTTAGACCTCGACCTCGACCTAGATCTAAGCAACCCTGCCACCTCCACACTGACGTCCTCCCCTCCCGCTCATCCTGCCCATGCGACCTCTCCTTCCCCAACACCTAACCCTAAATCTCCCTCCTCCTCATCATCACTTCCCTCTTCTCATTTCCCTCCACCCTCAATTCTCAGACCGAGGAATAACAAGGACAACAACAACAACCAAACAGCAAAACATCTATAAGACCACGACGACGACGATTATGACAGCAAGAGAGGCACATAGACCGAGAGAAAAGAGGGAACGGTCTGCGTGAAGGGAAAAAAAACATGCCGTTGTTGGATCAGGAATTAGAAAACATGTCTATCTTGTAATTAAAACATTTTCTTTGGGCGAACCGACCAGTTCAGTTCTTATCCTCCCTCCCCCCTCCCCCATTCATCATCATCAACGAACGCGTGTGTGTACACTGCAGTATTCATTTACGCGTAGGTCATTGGATTCCCAAATATCCCTCCCTTAGGGATCAAATGCGACCTCCTCTATCTCATATATCTCATACATTGTATCCAAAAAAAAAAAAAAAAAAAAAAAAAAATTGAAAAAAATAAATAATAATAAAAGAATAGAATAGAATACGTAATATATCAACAAACACCACCAGTATTACTACTACTACTACTACTGAACAGTGATGATGGGGCTGGGACGGAGAGAGAGAGAGAGAGAGAGAAAGAGACAATATCAAAAAGTAATTTAATTCCTTCACCCTCTTCTTCCTCCTCCTCCTCTGATAATGCTGCCCAAATACCTAATACATATCTTATCGTGGTAGCGGTCTGGTTCCTTTTTTGAAAATTACTGTATTTTTTTTTTCTTTCTTGCATGATGGTCATGGGGTTTTTTTTTTTTTTTTTTTTTTTTGGAAAACGAGAATGAGATTTGTTTCAGTTCATTTCAGAATGGACTTCTGTTGAATTTGATTGATAGATACCTGCAATGCTTGTCTACCTAATCGACGCGTAGACAATAGGTAGGTACAACAAACACCATTACAGCTTTGTCAACCGCTCCCTCCTCTCGACAATCAACACCTCCGATGGTCGGCAGGCATGACCTTGTTTCTTGATAGTCGTTATGGATTAAAAATAATGGGACGAAAAAATAGAAACACAATTTCATCAGAACGTAAACTCCGACTCCGAACCCTGACCGGCCATGCTCGTATTCATCGTAAAAGACGATCTCGTGAGCGTCATCATCATAATTCAGCGAACGTGTGGCGATCAGCGCCCGACGGAGAGGATACCATTTGTACAGTGGAAACGAGTGGTAATATATAAGTAATTTCGGTGTTGGGAGGGGGGAAAGGGATGAAGGACCGTTGATGCACTATCCTTGGCCCCTGACAGATGCATGTGAAAATGGAGGTGAGATGTTTGGCGCATACGAGACGAACCAGAATGATGATCTGAGCTCACATGTGCTCTCGATCTGGTTCTAGTAGATCGACTCCCGTCTACCTGTACGCGGCTGATGAATATTGTCGCTGTACTTGGAGCCGGGGAACTGATCCCTATCCTTTACGTCTGCTGGACTGTAACGAGTATATTTGATATTTTCAGCAGTGGGTTGGGCAGAATAGCTGACATTCGTAGGTTTGATGCCTGGATAACGACCAGAGGTTCCACGGGTGAGAGGAGGGGCGTCACGAGGCAGACTAGGTCTTCCCGAGTCTGTACGGTAGACATTAGCATGTGCAGAAATGGCCTCTGGCGACATTGTGTACGGTGTCGAACGTTCCGATGCCTTCGTGAAAGAAGCATTGGTATTCACCGCTGGACGATCCGGACGCTTCCTATCCTTCTCTCTTTCTCTCTCCCTGTCTCTATCGCGGTCGCGGTCACGTTCTCGTTCCCGATCACGTTCCTCGCGAGGCGGACTTCTTGCTCTACGGGACTGATAATCATCAACAGGCACTGCGCGCGAAGGACCTCGATTGTGTTCGTCAGCCTCTGGCACAATGAAATATCTGGTCTTACTGCTCTTTGGTGGGCTTATCGAAGGATGGTCGGGAGTAGCAGGGCCGGAGCTTCCATATCCAGAATCATGTGTCTCCGAATGCTTCAACTTCGAACTCTTGGATGGCGCAGACTTGGAGGGAGCAGTCTCTTTCCGGGAGGAACTTTGGACGGGCATTGTGTTAGACCGATTCATGCTAGCCATTGGTCGCCTGTGCTCAGATGGATACTCGCCAGTCGTTGATCGATGTGGCATGGGAACATCTCGGGTCATGTTCTTGAGGACAGACGGAGAAGAAGTGGACGTTTGAATCGGCGGAGGCTTTCGTGACTGCGGGCTGCGTCGTGCAGGCGAAACTTCAGCTGGCCGACTTTTCGACGAGCGCGATCTTCCAGTACGCCTATCATCCTTCTCGCTGCCACTTTTTCTGCCCGCGGAGCGTTCCCTAGGATCCACTTTAGGAGCTTCTTTGGGCACGTCTTTGCCAGGCTTGCTGTAATACTGGGCGGAATCGGTACGGAGGACTCCGGGCCTTCCGGGTACAGATCGTTCCGAAATGTACTCCCGGGCATCTCTGTGCCTGCGCTCCCACTCATCGTCCTTGGAATCGTAGTCTTCCGAATCTGACGAGCTTTCGTCCTTGGCGTAACGTCTGCTGCTGTTCTTTTCCCTCCGGGGAGATGCTTCTTTCCGGCCTCTTGAACGATCATCGTAAGTCGTTTTCCTTCTTGGGGGCTCCGGCCTTTTAGGGATGAAGATAGTATCGGAATCGCTGGAGTCATCCTCGACATGTGCCCTATGACGTGAGTGGTATTTGTCCTCGGAGTCTCGTTTACGCTCCTTGTCTCGATGTCTCTGTGATTCCGAATGTGCGGCTCTTTCTTTGGCTTGGCGAGCTTTCTCTCTAAGTTTCTTCTCCATGTACTCCGAAAATCCTGAAGACTTCTCTGAAGACTTCTCCGAAGGCTTCTTCTTCTTCTCTTCCGCATGAGCTGTGGGTTTCCGCTCGTAGGCCGGAGCCGCTTTCCGGGCAGACGCTCGTGGTGGCTCAGCATATCGATCGTCGTCGTCTGAATACCTCGGTCTTCGCTCTTCATACATCCTTCCCTCTCGGTAATCGTAAGTAGATGTGGGCGGCGCTCTAGATGCAGCGGGTTGAGCCATGGGATACGGATATGTTGCCGACCGCGTTGGCCCTCCCCGCTCCATCATTTCCTTCTTCAACTGCGCCAACCTGACCTCATTGTCATATGCTACTCTTTTCTTGTCGTCAGATAAAAGCTCGTAAGCTTGCTGTACCTTCGTAAATTCCTCCGTTCCCTTTTTGCGTTCTGCTTCATCTTTGATTCGATCTGGGTGATACTTTAGAACAAGCTTTCGATGTGCCGAACGAATAGCCGCGAGGTCTGCAGTTCGTGAAACTCCTAAGACTTCATAAGGATCTATAGGTAGAGGTGAGGACATGTTGAAAGGTAGGTTGGAGGATTGTCGAGATTTGAGGCTGCTGCTTCAACTTGTGGCAGAATCAGGTCGGCTGGCTATGACCGCTATCAACAAGCGGCGGTCGCGATCGAGGTCATCTGCAGGCAACACAGAACACCTGACGACCTGGGTGAGATGTGATTGTGATAGTAAATATCACCACCTCCTTCACGTTCAGGGATTTTGCCGCCGAGATTTTGTAGTATGTTTTTTTCTGGGGCCGAGGACAACCGTCAAAGGAAGACAAAGGTTGCACACGAGAAATGTACCTGGTGAGCTTGGTGGACTATAATAGAAAACGGCGGAAAAGGCTCCAAACGGCAGTCGTAATGGGTGATCGGGGTAGCCAGTCAGAGTGACTGAATGGTAGCGAACGTCGCAGCGAACAGCGTGGCGGGTGAGGCTGCGGTGTCGTTTGCTGGAGAACGTGGGTTTGCTCTGCACGCCCGTGTAGAGGTGCTGAGAAGCTGGAGTATGGACAGGCTTCAGAGGGCGAACGAAAAGTTGCTTAGGCTTGGTGTGGGATTAGTGAGGTGAAGAGGGGGGTGAGAGCGTCGACTGATTCGATTGTCGGTGATCTTAGGAGAGTCCGATATGTAGTAAGCCTTGGAAGAGGCAAACAGTAGACACTATGTCGTATCGGGATGTTAGCCAGATCTGGATTTACACAATCAATGAAGATCCAGGCGACGGATCGCAGGAGATGTCAAAGGCAAAGAAAGATGAAAAGGCAGTCGAGTCGAGAGAGAAATATGTCGGAGCAGGACCAGATCAATATGAGGACCCTGTCTGTTTCTTGGTAGAGTCGGTCGGGTGAGGAGGATATACGTAGTACAATAATGGGCAATGGAATGGGGTGACGGCAGGATGGGGAAAGGTACTTGTACATACAATCGTAGTAGTTACAGATACAGTAAAGTCAAGTCAAGTCAGCAACTGACCCGGAACCGACTTTCTCGTGAGTTAAGTTAGTTAGTGTGTCGAGTAAAGTAGAACCAGCGGTCGCGTTAGTTCAAGTAACAACTCATCTGGACCAGTATTGGCTTAGGTCAGTTATGCCCAGTTTCATACTCTCTGCCACTCGTCAGGTATCTTCTTAGACACCTACTCACCCAAATACATACGTAGGAGGAGTACGTAGTTAGTAGAAGTTCGGTAGGAAGAGAATCCTGTCACTGGTTTACTACTGTACGTAGTATGTACTACGTTATGGTGAAGAGCCACTAGGCCTGAGCCACCCACAATTCACCATCCACTTACGACAACACGCCAATTACGGGGGTGGCATTCCCTTACCCACTTTGACTGTAGTGGCATAGGCATCGAGGCATGGGCAATAGGCATAACACCTACCATAGTACAACGTTAAGGCAGGCCAAGATAGGTACATACCCGTGCCTAGGTAAAGTGGCCTCATCCCCGACAGAGTACTGTACGTTACCACATACCTCATCTCTGCTCGCTTTACCTTTGCGGGTATGCCGCCTCCGACGGTAATGGACAGTCAGCCACTTCAAACTTACCCGACCCTATTTCACATCGAAGACACAGAGAGAGAGAGAGAGAGAGAGAGAGAGAGAGACAAAGAGGCACTGTGCAGGACATGCATTTGCTCACAAACAACAAATCGTCGTAGTAAGGCCACCTACATCACCACGACTCATATCCTGCCACTGACGACTCTGGCACCGACTCTAAGTCCGTTCTTGTTCCATGATGTATCCGCCATCCTGCTGACGGATGGATGAATGCGCAAGGTAGTCAGGCGCCTAAAGTTGCAGGTTGAGGCATTAATACAGTAACCATGTTGCACTGTAGTCCTCAAGTACGTGCCTGGAGCTACCTCCATCCCGACAAGTTGTAGCCGATGTGTACATAGGATGCCTTGGATCTGCACGGTGCACTCAACGAATCATCCTACAGGGTCCATTACAGAAGATCTGACATGCTCGGTTTCTATTCTCTTCCAAGTTTACTGTATAAAAGCCACGGATCGGTATGCGCAGCTTTTGTCATGCTCGCCATGTAACTATTGTGCTGTACGTACCCTGCCACCTCTGGATTTGGGGATTCGTCGGCAATCCCGCTTTAGCCTCTCCAGTTTACCCACAGAATCATCTTTTGAAGCTGATCTGCTGTCGACAGAACACTGCAACTTCGCTACGTGTTATAGCTTGTAGGCGTGGCTGCAGCAACCAAGGACTGGACTCAGCGATTGAGGGGTTTCTGGCGGTGTATATATGAGACCGGACCTGGGCCGTGCCGATTTTGATGAATTGAGGGCCAGTGCTTTGGCGCATCCACGTCGGATATGAGTCCACTTGGTTCACTCGGCTAACTCCACAGATTGGTAGTGCTAGGAATCACGATGCTGCATAAGTTGCGTGGGATGTGTACCACCTTCAAGAAGGCGGTCTGTTTCGTATAGGCTCAGTTGACCAGGAGACGGAACATGCTTGATTCACAATCACAGGTTCAAAGCACCGGAGGAAGATCCAAATCAGTTTCTTGACGCAGGGGAGCGGGATCGGAGGATAAGCGGTCAGGTACGCGGGCAGCTCATCTTTCCCGTCCGCTGTCAGCTACGAGCATGTTACAAATAGTCGGATCCGTTAAGCATGCACACGACTAATGCCGGCGATGCTTTCCAACACATCATCTGTCGACCAAGCCCCCTTTGGTCTCATTCACATTGCTGTGGTCGTATGAGTATGACGACTGCTGGGTTTCGCAAATGCCCGTCTTTCCGAAAAAGCAATCGTTGATCATCTTTCTTCGTACTTTTTTATGGTCGATGTCGTAACCGTTTTGACACCAGGCCGCGATATCATGACTATTCAATATCGGCGGTGCTGCAACGGAGAAGCAACCTGCATATGGACGAAGGGTATGGAGCTCTTTGGCTGGACTGCCTTTTAACAGGTTCTTTCGTCTCCAGAATTGATGTAGCGAGGTAGATACCCGTCCACAGGGTCATGATTGATCGACTGCTAATGGGAAGGTTCAACATCGAGTCGAATTCCTTACTACGTAGTAGGAAAAGCGCAGATCTCATTGTGGTTCCTTCACGTGCCATGTACCAATAGGGTTATATATTCATCGAGAGCAACGATTCGTGATCGTAATGCATACCCAAATATCCTCTCCAGACACTATTCACCTATGAGTTGTCGTGAGGTGGGCTCATTGGCTCTCTTTCTCGTCGAGAGTTACAGTAGGATCATGCATCTAAGAGGTTTAGGCTTTTTGGGGTAATAGTCGCAATAGACCACGAGTCGATCCGGCATCCCATGGTGCCAGACATGGGCTCGATGGTCCGTCCGGCTCGCGCTGGCTTTACTTTTTGGGTTGACTTTCCCGCACAGGCAATGGGCACTACCTCACTACCTCGTCTGAGGCAGACTCTCAAGAGGATTGGCTGATGGACCACCCGTCCATGCATGCAGCCAAATGGGGAGGAGGGAAAAAAGAGGCGTCCGAGGCGTCAAAACGTTGAAAAAGCAAGTGCTGCAAGTTTGCCTCATTTTTGACTTGGATTGTCGCTATGTGATATACTACGTATCAGTCGAGTCAGCTGTCAATCTGACTTGTATCTCCAAATGATGAATGATATAAGTCGACAACGATGTCAATTGCAGTATGAATAAAGCCCATTCCATATGGAATCACATTGAGAGTAGAAGAAGAGAAAAGGAATTGCGGTCCATTCTCCGAGGAGCATTGCAGATGACCAGTTGGGGCACTGACGCCTTGGCACTGCGTGTGATAGATGGGCGCTTCGCTTCCTTCGCTTCGCAACGAGAGAGGTCCAACCTCGCCCGGCCCCATCACCTGTAGACGGGAAGGAGCGCTTTTCTGTTCCGTCAAGCAAACAACAGTTGGCCACATGGCGCACTCATCTCGAGAATACTCAAGGTCCGATCGCTTTGACTCGGATCGATCGATGCTTCTGACCTACCTGCCTTGTGCCTTTGTAGATATAATGTCCTAATCGGGTAACCGCCGAAGGTGGAAGTGGAAGGGTCAAGATAACCATTGTGATCGTCATAGGGGAGATCTCGCCTTGAATTGTACCTAGATATCTATGCTCTGGCTACTGTCAAGGGCCCATGAGAAGCAACAACATGCTCGATGATGCCCAACCCAGCACATGCAAACAACAAGATAGTTCGGGATCACAGTTCCGGTCCTTTCAACAAACACGCTCATGGTCCCAGACAATTACGAATTGGAAAGCAAGTTTTCCTTCCTTTTATATCTTTATCGACCCAATCATCCAGTCACCCAATTAAATACACACGGCCCATTCAGGTCTAGGAGTTGACGTTTTTCGTGTCATCTTCAAGGTCTGACAATGTGCGGAACGGATGACAGGGGCCATGTGTGCTCAAGAGATTTCCAGCATCAGTCTCGTTCCTTGCCCAGGATGCCAACTTTTGTCCAACTCCAATGTGACGAATCGCAATGTCAGGGGAAGACTCTGAACCTTCGTTCTGCAATTCACGAATACTCTTGACTTCGTTAAATGATCCATAGACATTGCTTGCTTCTTCGTACATGGCAAAGAAGGGTAACCCATGATTGGCATAAGTAGTGGCAGAGATCGGGGTCGCAGGTGCGCCTTTACCAGTGACATTGTAGAAGCTGCACGTTGAAGACCATCGTGGCATTATGATCCCATATATCCTTCGGATAGTCGTCTTGGACAATCATCTGTTTGATTTTGCCTCCAGCGCCAATAGCCATCTCGAGTGTGAAATAGCCTCCGCCACGAAGCCTAGTGACCAGATGAAGATCACAATTCTGAGGAGTTAGCATTAGTCCAAGTGCTGCCAATTTTTGCCTACCTCTCGGACATCTACATCCTGTAAGATCTCATCTGCGCGCCGTTACCGTTCGCTCGATTCCTTAAAGGCGTCAGTGGTCCTCACAGTTACGAAGCTGCCGACCAGACAGAACAATTCTCTGCTCATCAGGCGAAGAAAAGGCCCTCATTCCTACGGGTCAGGATACTGTCACCCCCCAGATTGCAGGTAAACTTGTTGTACAACATGGCTGAATCTTAGGCGGGTGGATTGCTTCACGTAGGAGAGACTAAGAGTCCATCGTTAACATGTGACTCCGAAGGGGAGTAGGAAAGTCAGAGAGAGATGAGAGAAACGAAAACGACAGAAGAGAGTGAAAGAGCTTCTTTATCTGAAGCGTATAAAAGATTAACTAAAGGAAGTATAGGTAGAGTTAGGTGACTCAACATGGAAAAATATTTGCGAGGAACACGGTCTGAGACCTTCGAAGGGGATATAGTAAGGATAGGGTAAGTGAAGTTGCAGAGAGGATGGCTCTACCTCAATCATCCTCCAGCTGCTCTAGATGACTCGTGAATGAGGTCCTTGGTTCTTGCAGACCTCAAGTGACTAAGGTCTGGACCGTAGGGGATATTACCTGTAGTCACTGAATAGGCAATACTGCTCATTGCAATATCTTCAGATGCATTGTCGGAAATCGAGCGATCTCACCTGTCTCATTGTTCATTCTGTGCAATGAGACAGCTTACACTCACTTGCCGTTCCGTAATCAACCCTCATGCGCAACAACACGGACAATTGTACAAGAGTTCTGGCATCCAAGCTCTTAGCCGACCGACCGACGACAGTACCTCGGTGTTGGAACCACTACGCCTGATCCGAGACTTTCACACCCATCTCGACACCACGAATCGACAGCATAGCACAACAGTTGTGAACAAGATCAATCATGGACGATAGCATCAATTGGTAGCATTGGTACCATTTTGGAGGTTGAGGAGAGATGATTTCGAATGGATGATCCGTCAGTGCCGATGCTTTTTCGGAAAGCCTCAGACGTATACGATAGCGTCATCGGCGATCCGCGGCGGCGCGACGGATGAGTAGATAGATAGCTGATGGCCCTCCTCTTGTGAGTGACATCGGGACCCATGATGTATTCTTATCATAGGCTCTTGAAGTCTGGGTGAGATAATAATTTGACGCTTTTCAGACTCTCAAAGACGTATCCGTTGCAAAATTGACTGGTTCTACTAGCTATCCTTCCTTTAAAAGCCTTGGCTAGTATTCATCTGCAATGTCTGACGACTTCACAGGCAAGGTCGTTCTAATAACGGGTGCTGGGAGCGGTATTGGGTAGGCAATAATACCACCCTTGAATGCTTGAAATTACTTCCGTGTCTCACAAACTGCATTCTGTATTTACCAGACGAGCTACAGCTCTCAAACTCGCTTCCCTCGGTGCCAGAATAGCAGCGTGTGACATCAGCTCTTCTGCACTCGCGACAACGTTCTCCGATCTCAGCAATCCCGGTGAGGTCGTCAAAGAGTTCCATCGCCAGTATATATTCGATGTCGGCAGCAGCCAGGAAGTGGAACAGAATGTGTCCCTAATGCTCTCGGACCTTGGAAGGATAGACTACGTCTTCAATTGTGCCGGGGTAAACCCAACTCGCTTCGACCTCGAGTCCACCACAGATGCCTATTGGGATAAGCTTGTCAATACAAACCTCCGTGGAGTCTACAATGTGACGAGGGCGTGCATCCCGCATCTTTCAGCAGGAGCGGCGTTCGTTAATGTCTCCTCTGAAGCGGGACTTCGGGCAACAGCCGGCTATGCCATCTACTGTGCAACGAAGTTTGGCATCATTGGCTTTTCGAAGGCAATGGCTCTGGAGCTAGGGCCA
Organism: Pseudophaeomoniella oleicola; assembly: GCA_003868215.1. Classification (NCBI taxonomy): domain Eukaryota; kingdom Fungi; phylum Ascomycota; class Eurotiomycetes; order Phaeomoniellales; family Phaeomoniellaceae; genus Pseudophaeomoniella; species Pseudophaeomoniella oleicola. The sequence continues at coordinate 847,246 of QWDQ01000001.1, read as the reverse complement.
AAGGGAATCCGAGTAAATGTTGTTGCACCGGGGAGCATTGAAACACCAACCAATGCAGCTGTCTTGGAGGGCAAAGAAGCCGTTAAGAAATGGGAGGATAGGGTACCTTTGGGAAGAATGGGGAAGCCGGATGAGGTGGCGGATGTGGTTGTATTCCTGTTCGGAAATGGTAGTAGATATATGAGCGGAAGTGTGGTGGAAGTGAATGGGGGTATATAGGTAGGTACAGCCCAAGACTTGCTGTTCACCAATGGACCCAGAGGGCGAACGGCGCTTCATACATTCAGGCCTTCTACCACAGGGAATGGGATATCAACAACTATTGGGTCGTTGATCTTTTTGCCTCCTTTGTGAGGGAAGTTGGAGCCAACAATAGCAGCATTGATGATGCATGTCTCCTGTCGGTCAGTTCTACCGTATACAGCAGCTTTGTCGACGCGGCCTGATCCTTCAGGGCCTCCCCGTCCTTGGGATGGTTGATCAGGAGTATCCTGTGCTTCAAGCGGAATCGGCCGTAAACCCTTGTGGTGGCCTGGAAAAAGAGTTCGTAAACTTGACGACGGGCTTCATACCAAATCAATCAGTGGCCGTACAGTTCGTTTGATGGTTGTAGTACTTACGATCTCTGCAGCGTTAGCTCAGTGTGAGGGGATCTCGGTTCGGGATTGTCACTGATGTTGTTGCCTCTACTAGTCAAGTCGATTTTGAATTGCTTTCTTGTTCCTTTGGTGGGGTCCTCCCAGTGCACGACGCCCTCTTCCTTGTACTGTACATTTGAACATGTCAGGTCCCATTTGACAGTTTCCGCTCCCCTGCCTTCATGAACATGCCCACATACGTGGAGACGAGGTCGAACACGCCACAAAGCGCCTCTCAAATGCTCACACCCAGCCGACCCCCGTTGAGAATGCTCATCACAGTGGTACTTTGGCGGCGTATGAGTAACTACGATGTCCGAGTCCAAAGGTATCTGAGTCCAGAGCTTTTCGGCATCTTCAGGGCCATATCCGAAGGCCCACAATCCCCGACTTGGCGAGTACGGAGAGCCAAAAACTTGGAAAGTCACCTGCTTTCCTTCCGAGAATTCCAACGTGATAGTGGCTGGTTCATGATTAAGATAACGAACAGAGGATTCTTCGAAGATTCTTCTACACTCGTCGGGGTCTTGTGGCGCTTGGTTGTGGAAATAAGATCCATACTCGGCATAGAAGGCTTGATGCAAAGTCACATCGTGATTGCCAGCAACAACGATTTTGACTTGAAAATCGGTCTTCTCGATCCATTCCAGGGCTTTTATTAGCTCTGACAGGCTGCCTTGATTGGTGAGGTCCCCAGCGTGGATAAGCACATCTCCAGCAGGAAGTTTGGGGGTAAGGTTGTGAGTATCGGATATACAGACGAATCTCACTCGATGCATGCTATTTCGGCAACATTAATGAAGAAAAGAGGTTGAGTAAAGACAAGATCCGAGGAGGCTGGGATTCGTTGGATACCAGATTCCCAAAGATGTAGCACCCAAGATGATCAGCTCTGGTACAGTTGATGATCGCTCCTGACGTCCGATAACAGCATCGATGAGACGATGGCAAATAGCAAGCCAGGCTATCGACAGCCTTGTAGTGACTATGGCACACGAGGTTAGGCATGTACAGAGCAAGTATGGGTCATGGTGAGGCTGATGGAGCTAACTTACCCGTCCCGACATTCCATGAAGAGGCAGAAACTTAGCTCAAGCTGCGATCAACGACGGAAAGCATGATGAAGAGAGCAGAACGTGGCTGGCGTCACTTGTATCTCTCGAGAGCTATCACATACCAGACAGAGAGAGAGAACGAGTGAAAGAGAGATGATGAGGACGGGACAGCAGTCTGATCTCTTTCTTACTGTACCAGAGTACGCGTGAGATATGTTGATTGTGAACGGAGATGTGCGGGGGTCGCAAGGTCGGGTCTTTCTGATCGACAACTGACCAATTCTCTCTCTCTCTTCTATCCTCTCTCCCAGTCACTCATGGATCAACCACTGGATCAGATTATCGCGATAATTTGTGGTATGTGACAGTTTCAGACTCTAATGAGGTGCAAAGTGCTTGCATCTGAAGTGGGAGCGATCTGAGATGGACAAAGACCACACTCCACTGATTGTTCTGTTTTAGGGTACCCGCCACGACTCAGAATGTAGGCGGAAATGCCAAGCAAGGGGGGGGGTTAGGAGGGTTAGGGAGATACTATGATCATTGTCCACCACATTTCGCCATAGGCAACGGACACTTCTCTCTCCACTTAAGCCCTTTCCCCTTGCAGCACATTCCCCTTCGTCCCAGCTCACTCATTGTGATGTCTTCATGATAGGCTGCATCAGTGTTGGCGCCGTTATGGCTACCATCAGGCCTGGCCTTAACTTGTTGCGAATGCAAGGACTTTACACACCACATGGATCGGAAAGCAGTTGTCCCACCTACTTTCAACTGCTTTCCCAGTCTCAAGGGATGATTGCTCCCGTCATCCATAGGCTGGACTGTGATATGTCAATTCGATCTTATATACAAGGGGGTTGCAAATGTCTTGAATCTATAAGGTCCTGTTTTATCCCTCTCGTCCCTCGTTTTGACCGTTGTCAATCCAATTCTCCCTGTCGTCTTCATTCTTTGCTTTTCAATAGCTCTTCATTATGTCTGTCGTTCAACATTCCAAGCGTTATCCTTCCTTTTCACAACCTTTCTACTCAAGACCCAAAGTAGTAGAGATCATGACTCCCCCAGCGTCGCCTCTGGAACAGGCGGCGAGTGGCAAGACCAATACTTCCATCTTTAGACTTCCAAAGATACTCAAGAGGACTCAGTCAACACGCAATCTCTCATTCCGATCACCCAAAAGCCCAAGCACGGTAGAAGCTTGCCATATTGTGCCAGCCAACGACGATATCCCACCGGTTCCGAGGCGAGTGCCCTCACCCTTCAGAGCTGTGACGCAGATGAAGGAACCCTTTCCGCTTGTACTGCCAACTTCATCACCTCCATCACCTCCTATAACTCCCTCAGAACATCGACATCGGTTGGCGACCAGACCTCTACTGGTTCGACATAGTTCCGCAGATGCCATCATTGCCCAATCTCCGTCAAAACGACAAGAGGACGTTACTGTTGAACCAAAGAGAAAATTAAGAATGACACCACTAAGCTTTCCGGACCTCAAAGCGTCTGCGTCGCAGCACCTGGAGGTGAGGTCGAAGACTGCACCAAGGTTGATGCCCAGTCCAGATTTCCACGATGCCGCAATTGTCGCCAGTTCAAATGATTCCTTCCTTAGGTTTCACGACCCTAGACCATCCGGCACGGGAACTAGCCCGTATGAGTCGCATAGCATTGTCTCAAGCTATTGTGAAGAAGCTGAGCCATCTGAACGAGCAGATACCGAGACTCCAGGACCGCTAGTGATTAGGAAACGAAGCAATCAGGATTTGGCTATGGAGACTAGACTATGTCACTCGGACAACGAACTCGAGGTAGTTCGCACGGTCCGAGCTAGAGTGCCGTTAAAGAAAGGCCATCATCGTGGACGTTCCAATACATTCTCGACCGAAGGTGACTGGCTCAACGGGACCATGCGTTACTGCGAAGAGTGGTTGAAAGGTGTCGAAACTGATCCACGTCGGTGTCAAATCGTACAGAACACTGACTCAGACGTCATTTCTCTAAGCAGTGACTCTGAAGATGCCATAGTAAGTCGATTCCGACTATTCTACTCATCAAGATTAACACTGCCTGTAGCAATATGTTACTGTCATACAGACAACGAAGCCGAAAGTAGTCACTATCTCGAGGCCTGTTTCAATGTTGCCCGACACACTGAACCTGACGGATCTAGACGAAACACCGATTCCTCCTAGACCTAGTACGCCAGTAACTGAAAGCCATGAGGTGTCTGCATTCAGCCCATGGGATTCACCACGTCGTGAATCGACGATCACAACGACCACGGTAGCTAGCGTGAGGAATTCTCTTCTCGCTCCAGAAGGTATGAGGTCAACACGGCAAGGATCTGTAACACGGATCCCCATCTCGAGGAACAACATCCGTCACCCATCGGTCCATGTGTTACCTGTTCATGCTCGTCGTTCATCATCGAAGTACAGTCCAAGCTCCGCTGCTTCGACAACGTCACCCAAGGAGTCTGAGTTCTCCCTGGCGTCGTCCCATACGACGTTCACCTCCAGTGCCCGGAGTGCGGATGTCCAACAATCATCCAACTTGATATGTCCCACAGATCTAACCATGGATTCGTCTAAGGCATGGCTTTCCGATAAGGATCTTTGGGATCAGAACAACGACCTTGAGTGGATTCTTGATCACTTGTCAAGTAAACTTGATTCACATCAACCTCAAACCCTCCGTCTCGATGACCCAGTAATTTTACACCTACGACCACAGAATTCAATCGATGAACTCCTACTCTCCGTTCTCCGGAAAGTCTTTCCCTTAACCGATATCTCTCTTCTCTCGTCGTTTGCCGCGTCCATAATCGCTCACTCCTATATTCAACGCCTGACTGCGCATTCGACAATATCATCACCACCACCGGTACCACCACAATCTACCGCTCGATACCTTACAAAACAAATTGCAACGAACAATAACTCTGACAACCTATCCTTCAGTCAACACCTCTCATCCTTTTCCTCCTCCACTCCTTTCCACCATCAGGAGCTCGAGAAAATCCCTCCCAAAGCCTGCGCCACCCTAGGGATACGAGTTCCCACCAGTCGATATAACCACGATGGCTCCACCCCAATTTTGAAGCCCACCACCGCCACATCCACCCTGACGCCTGCACAATCCCACACTCTATCCCTCAAAACCCAAGCCCAACTCCTCTCCCTAGAACTCGATCATGTCGTCAACGACATTCTCAGTATTATCTGCAGTGGCCAAGAGCAACTCCAACCACAAGCCCGACCTTACGGTGCTTCACGACAACACGGGCAAACACATTGGATAGCGAGCCCAGGTACGAGCTCTAGTATGGACAGGACAATACTTCGAAGAAGTCTTGAGACTCTGATCGAGGTCACCGAGGAAGGAATGGGACGGTGGTTGTGAAATATGACGTCTACGACAAACGAAGATCCATGTCTCCTTCCCGCATGTTTCTCCACGCGATTTTATGTCTATGCCCGCTCTTGTACTTCTACGTCTCTCTCTTCTTCTTGCTTTTCTCATCTTTTATCTGTTTCCGAGATTCCCAATATCAGTTTTCCCCTTCACTATCTAGGTAGCTAGGTAGCTTAGTAGCTTGGTAGCTTATGTATTACCCATAAACTTTTTTTTTTTTTTCTTGACTTGACCGTATCAAAGCCTATTGATTTTTACTGATAATCATGGATCTCTCATTTGTAGATACATCTAGCCATCAGCACATGGACTGTCATGTAGGAATAATAATATTCAAAGGTTGTATGTATTCAAATGGTGGCATCCAAAATTCCTCGTTACTATTTCCACGTTATCTACCAAACCTACCTTATATAACATGACCTGAATTCTCCGTTTCAAGATATGCCAGCCAGAAGTTATATCCAATAGCAAAAAAAAATTGGGGGTGGGGTATCATAATAAAAGAAAGCCTTCGCTTCTCATACGGCAATTGCCGGCCTCGTAGCGATACTCTCATCGGCCTTCTCGAGAATCTTATCCGTGACCGCGCTCAGCTTCTCCGTGCCTTGGGCCGCCCATTCGTCCAAGCCGCCCAGACCGTTTTCCAGATTGAAGCCTTGGATGCCCCGAAATCCATCTTCGGTGGTCCATTTCACGCCCTTCCCAAGCTTTTTCAGAACTTCGCAGCTCCACCCGACGACCAGGAGGCCGGGGGGTCTTGAGCCTTCTTCCTCGATGGCTTGGACGGCGTGTTCGAGTGTGGTGCGGATCACGCGTTGGTCTGGACATGAAGCGCGCTCGATGATAGCACAGGGCGTTTCTTTGGGCCAGGGTTGGAATCCGGGAGTTCTGGCTACAGTGACCGACGATGCGTTGGGAAGGGCGTTGGATGTTGAGGGGGGAGATATGGAGACTGTGTTTGTGAGTTGAGTAATGAGGGACTGCAGTCTGTGCAGAACCATTAAAAAGACTACTGTTTGTGATTTGTTATAGGTTGGGGGTTCTGGGGTGGCGCCTTTTCGACCAGTGCCCGTGCAAATAAGGACTTGGTCGGATACTGCACGGTGAGTAGGAGGGATTGCAGCAAATAGCGGAGCGGAAAGAGCGCTAGTTATTCCCGGGAGTACGGCCGGCGTGTAGCCATGCTGCTCGAAGAAGGCGTACTCCTCGGCGCCGCGTCCGTAAAGATACGGGTCACCTTGTTTCAAGCGTAGTACGTGTTTGCCTTGTTGTGCCGCTTCTAGGCCCATCATAAGGAGTTCTTCTTGGGCAGCATCCGCGTTCCCAGGAAACTTGCGAGCAATGTGTACTGGAGTTCTTCGAGGTATGAGGTCAAGGACAGGCGCGGGTACAAGCTTATCGGCTAAAATAACATCTGCCGATTTTATGGCGCAAAATGTTGCCCGAGTCAAAAGGTCTGGATGGCCAGGTCCGGAACCTGCCAGTGTGATCTGTCCCCGCGGCTCAATCCTGGCAGCTACCTCGGTCGACGATAATGGTGCTTTGTCTGAAGTGGTAGAAGTATACGCGGAAAGAATAGCTGACGCATCAGAGTCTGTAATAGCTGCCAAGCGTGAAAGCGGCCAATACTCGCAGATCTGTGAAAGCCATCTCATGCGTCGATTTCTTGCGATGGATGGATCCGTGACGGTGGGTAGGACCAACTCATTGAATGTATGCTTCTGATTCAGATAGATGTCCTCGTCATCCACTTCGAGATGCTCTTGAGCAGCTTCTGCTGAGTGGTCTTCTTCTATGATGCGCTTTCGTAATGTCCCTAACCTTTCTATGGCCTCTCCGAAATTCGGGGGTAACGACGATGCTATTTCTCGTCGTATCCTACTTGAGAGCTTGCATCCCCTGCCAGACGTGGTAATGCCCACTTGCAGAGGGCCATCTGAATGGGTCGATAGCAAAGAAAACGTACAGAGCTTCGGCGTGTCCGCAACGTTAACGGGTATGCGCAGTCTTCGACAATTTTTTGAAATGTGCTCTGCAATGGTAGATTTCGTGCCAGCCGTGACAAACACTGCATCTACCACGTAATCCACCTCTTCCCTCCCAAAAGTAGTCAGATCACGGTCCTCAAATTCCCGTTTTATATGTTTTATTAACCCATCTTCGATGTTTTTTGCAAGCGTATAATGTACATCGTTCCCAATCGGAGAGATGACCACTGGTTTAGCGCCGACATCGAGAGATTTCGAACCTCTCGCTGCCGCAATTGGGCCAGATCCGATGATCAAATGGACATGCCCGGTGCAGTCCTGTGCGGTAAGGAGGGGCCGTTGCATCGTTTCCAGGTAGTCATAGATATCTGTGCCAGGCGTCTTTGAGATGCCGGTATAATGCAGTCCGCCGTTATGATGATATAGAAAATGATCGTCTTATATTAGTGGCAAATGATCCATAGGCAAATAGCATTGTCAACCCGAAACAAGATAAAGGATTATGAGTTATTAGAGGTGATGGGAAATGTCTGAACACACGCTGATCAAAAGATATGGCGCCATTGGCGGACGAACGAGATTGGGGACCAAGGAAAAGGTTCTTAAGGGTTCAGAGAAATGATCGACCTCAATATCTGATAAGGCTATTATCGGATGACTAATTTTGAGCACTGTTTGACTGGTACGGGCCACACGCACCAACCTTTCTCCGCTGAGGGCTATCGACTTCAATTTGATTCTCCACGGCCTATATTCAGTATGCTCACATATGGATATCTCAATTCTGAACTTGATGTACTACGTAGTGTTGCTTCAGAGGACTTTAGCTGGGTCACTGATGTTTCTTCAGGTTCCTGTTCGATAAGTTGCATTCTATATTATACATACTATGACCCATCCGGGGTGCTGCATTGTCCCCCTCAAGTATATCTTGTGTGCGAAAACTCACAAGCGATGCAAATGATCAATTCTCCCGTCTTCTTGGGTGCTTTCCAATACTCGTCTCTATTGCAAAGGAACAAACCGGCTGCTTGGAAGCACTGCGGTTTCCCTGCAGCCATCTTGTCCGTCGTACATTGACGAGATCTTCCACTGTTATTTTCTCACCATCATCCTGTGCCTATATCTCCGCGCTTCAAGTCTTGTCATGCTCCCATACGTCATTGCTTTACTGTCTTCGCATCTTGCGATCTTATGCGTGCACAAAGTATATAGACAACATATCTCTACAATCGAGAGAGCAACTGCCAGACCTCTTCTGTCCGCACAGCCATTGGGAGTATTGATATCGCAGATCAGACTGCATTGATAATATTGCCTCAAGCCTGTATAACAACAACAGGTCTGCAAGGCTCTTCTAACCACGCTTCAGTCTTCGATGTTCTTCCAAAACGAGCGAAGGACACTTCATGCTAATATCTGGGAGACAATGATTACTTGAGGAGACGCCCTTTAGATGTCAACGTTTATTCAACGTGGCAGAAGCCAAATATTCCAGAAGAACGATGAATGTTTCCCGAACTACGGGTGTATATGTCAGACAAGAGCACAAAGGACGCCACTCTTGCTTTCCTTTTATCGCTGGACAGGAACAAACCATGCCTTGCTTTTGTAGTCAACTCCAGTCTGCTCCTCTCAGCAATTTTTCATGAAAGGCTTGCGAATGGATAAGAAGATTGATAAAGCTGCCCACATGCAACGAGGAACGACCTATCGATCACTAACTTAGTCCAAGATTTAGAATATCTACTGCTAGCAGATTGAACAACGTGGAATACCAGGTTGAAGTAGATGACTTAGCGATTCATGACGGTGGGGGTCTTGTCTTCATCCAGGCAAAGCTCACGATCAAAACAAGTCATTAGTTGCAATCACTTGGTGAAAGTACCCACCAAGGTTTTTCAGTGCCGTGAGCGCTGCCCAAGCTTCTCGGACAAGCTTGCCAATGGGGGTAACCCGGCGTGTCCCGACCGCCGGGAAGGGGAGTTTTTGACATGGTGTAACCTACAGTAAGTTAATTATTGAGCCCTTCCTTCACACGAAGACTCGACCATTCATCTACTGCGTCATGATATCCAGTTGATGGAGATCTGGATCTGACAGATCGTGGATCCGCGAGTTGCTTAACACCAAAAAGCAGATATATGAAGGAGGTTCTCACACTCCCATACCTCGCAAGTCTCGAGAAATATACCAAACAGATGTCCTGAATTCCTGCTAACACGGGGGGGTTACACGGGGAGAACAGCAGCGGCAAGAGCCGTCAAATATATCTGGAATCTTCCGTGCATTACACGACGGCGGACAAATTAAAGTCTCATGGCTGAAATTGGATGGATTATAAACCACACACTCACACCACAGAACGAAAGGTAAGGTAATGAAGTGTGTTGCATCTAGGCGGGGTGGATGTAACTACTATAGATTTAGTATGTGTGCAAGTTTCATTTCCAAGGATATGCAACTGGATTGCTCGTAGTATGGATTTACTAATCAACAATGAAAGGAATTTTTCGTGAGAATGGATTTTGCCGTAAGTAAGTGATCGGATTTCTGACCAAGGTAAGGTAAGACTGAGATGGTTTGACGGAGGTTGCCTTGCCTACCTCGCTACCTCAGGATTGTCTTCACTGCAGGAAACCCCTGCTGTACCTTGTTGTACCTTGCTGTACATGGTAACACATGGGATGCGCCTACCGCGCGGACCTCGAAACAACCCCCTGCAAAAACAAGTCGCAATGTGTCGGATAGGGGACGAAGTACCTGGAGAAACCCTACCCTATAGATAGCGCATCGCTATGGTCCTCGAGAGGGTCCCTTGAAGGTCCCTTGAAGGTGAAGGGTGAAGGGTCGCCTAAGTTTGCTCGGAGTCCCTGACGGTTAGGTTTCCGAAGCCACCAAACTTAAGATTCTCCCATTAAGGGTTTAAGCGTCTTGCCTAACGAAGTCTCTGATTCTTTATCCGTGATATTTCCTTCAGCCCCACGAGCCCAGGAGAAATAAGACCCTCGTCTCTACGTCACAGTGGTCCCTACAGTGGACTGTGTTATTGGCATATGATGAATGTGCCCCTACTATGAGAGGTGGGCCGTTTCCTTGTCCCAAAGTCATCCCCGAACGCTTGACAGTCAGGCATTGCAGTTTGCAACTACCACTACGATTACTATATTGCCATAGCTACAATGAGACGATCTTCATCATCGACATCTATTAGCTGCTGCGGTCAACCGTCGACACCAAATGCCTTTGTCGGCTAATACAGCTAACGTTGAGCTTCATTCCACCACCATTGAACATCACCAGGGGGTCGTGTGACATTGCCGGGCGCATAGCGTGGTTGCGATGGATCTGAATGAGATTGAAGAGGCACGGATCATAGAAGTCTACAAGTCAGTATATACTATAAATGATCACTGTTCTTCCCTGCTCGAGTGTCCGTAATCTAACCAGCTGCTGTTCATTAAACAGGTACTTTGAACCTGCCGAGTACTCAGTCGATAGACCCTTGCGCCGCCATGGATTCAAAAGTGAACTGGAACCGGAACCGAATATCAGTCCGGAGCGAGGAGAGCCAATCCCAGATCGAGGAGACTCAGGTCAGCCTGTGGTTTCTCCCCATGTTACACTTACTGCGTTCTGCCAATTGGCAGCCATTCAATTAGGTGTTCAGCGCGTGGGAATATCGCTGATAGGGCGTTACCAACAATACGTTCTCGCTGAGGCCACTCGAACCCTCAACCTGACAAACACACAACGTAGTCAGGATGCGGAAGACGGTTTATGGATTGGCCTAGCGGAATGCAAGAGGGCCGGCGGCCTCTGCGAGAACGCTGTCGCGCTACCGCCGTCAACAGATGCACTTCTACCACCATTTCTGACAATAAAAAACCTGGATCGTGATGACAGGTTTAAATCGGCTTATTATGTGCAAAAGTCTCCCTATTTCAAATTCTACTGCGCCACTCCTATCACGACAGACAAAGGCTATAACATAGGATCTTTCTGTGTGATCGACACTCGGCCGTTGGACGAATTTACTGACGAAATGAAAATACTCATGGGGTAAGGACTTCGTTGGTTTGAAGATGTGCAAGCTAATGTACTCTAGCACGCTTGCCACCCAGACAATGAAATATCTTGAGACCAGAAGGGAAGCCCAGGAGAGGAGAAAGGCTGCAGAAATGAATCAAGCTCTGTCTGCGTTCGTGGAAGGCCCAGTCGAGTCCATCGACGAAGTTGATTTCCCGAAGACGCGGCGTCTCTCGAAGTTAGGACAGAACAATAGACAAAGCCAGCAGGGCCTTATCCCGGAGCTCAATGAGAGTCATAGTCTCAGTGCGCAGAATATCACGGAAACGGACAAGGCTTCCAGCCCCAGGAAGTCGAGCCATAGGAGTATTGATCGGGAGATCGAGAATTCTAGGACACCCTTACCTCGGCGGGTTACGCCTCCTCGGGCTTTTGGGCCAACGACAACACGGAAAGACGTCTTCGAAAGGGCGGTTCAGCTGATTAGAGAGGGTGCAAGCCTTCGTGGTTGGTGCGTACAAACTTTCATTGACGCCTCGTCTGACGATACTGATACCTATTCTAGTGTCATTTTTGAGACGGGGCCATTCATGTCTGGTGGTTTAAATGCGATCAATGCGACACCCCTTCAGCTCTCAACGACGAACAGCAGGATTCCCCAGGTAGAAGTCCTCGGGATGGCATTCGATCCTTCCGCCGTCCCTGGAAGCGAGCAGCGGTCTTTTATAATTCCCGAGGAAGATATTCTTAATGACATCTCCGAATCCTACCCCAGGGGAACCTTGTGGACGTATAGCGAGGATGGCCAAGTCCTTACTCCAGAGTGGCTGAGGCCTTTCACTGGCGAAAGCTCTGTAAAGTCGCGCGCTATGCGCCATCGACTGGACGGGGAAAGGGCTAGAACATATTTTCCACATGTACGACAACTTCTTTTTGTCCCGATCTTTGACGCCAGTCTCGGGCGGATCACAGCAACTTGCTTCGCGTACAACACAGAGCTAGCACATGTACTCACAAGAGAAAGCGAGTTGACCTTCCTGAGGAACTTCATCACCAACGTCGAATCCGAAATCAGCCGACTCAGCGCTAAAGCGGCAGATAAATCCAAGAGTGACTTCATTTCATCAATATCACATGAATTGCGTTCCCCTTTGCATGGGATCCTTGCCGCCGCAGAATTCCTGGAAGATACAACCTTAGACAGCTACCAAAGAAGTCTGATTGGAATTCAGGCCAGTTGCGGCAGAACTCTGTTACAGGTAATTGAGCATGTTCTCGACTTTTCGAAGATCAACACCTTCGAGAAGAATAAAAAAGTTGCGAGAAGCAGGCCAAGGTCTGGCAGCGCCAGTGACCCTAACCTTCAGAACCTTTATGTCGTATGCGATATTGCGGAACTTTGCGAGGAAGTGGTCGAAGGTTCTGTCGTAGGTAGGGCTCACATGTCGCAAGATGCAACGCGGTTACCCTCAGTCTTAGACGCCCAGACGCGGACTGAATCAGAAGCCTCGTCGACAGATGATTCCGCTGTAAGAGGGCTATTACGCAACGTTGCAACCGTCATTGACATCGATTACTCTAAAGACTGGACGTTTGTAACGCAGCCAGGTGCTTTTAGGCGTATCCTAATGAATGTGCTTGGCAACTCATTAAAATATACAGCAGAAGGATGTGTTTCGGTTCGGTTGCAATTATTAGATGCTGATGCAGATGACCATGAGGAGGCATCGGATGCTGTCGTCCAACTAACGGTCACTGACACTGGTCGAGGAATATCTCCAGAATTTCTGCGGCAGAAACTATTTGTCCCATTCAATCAGGAGGATCACCTTGCTACAGGCTGCGGTCTGGGTTTATCTATCGTCAAAGCCCTGGTGGATGAACTCAGCGGAACTCTGGATATTCGATCAGAACTAGGAGTAAGTTTGTCAGAGACTCAGGATTTTCTTTAATTAACCATGAAAATCTAGTCAGGTACAACAGTCAGTATTGCACTTCCCGTCCGACGCGGGCCGCGAGTAAGCCCATCCTTGGACAATCCGCTGAGTCTCGTCGAGTCACAAACAAGCTTTGCTCTTCCCAAAGGAAAGCAAGCTGTCGGCTACGTCGGCTTCCTTGTCAACGAAAAAGAACATCTCTCCTCTTTGCGGCAACAGCAGAGTAGTTTGAATCAAATGATCAAGTCTTCGGTCGCCAAAATCATGCAAGACTGGCTTCGAATGGATTCAATCAAGGCGGATTCTGACCTTGGCAAGGCAGATTATATTGTGGTATTGGCAGATGAACGGCTCGGTGAATTCATCCGTCCCTTTATCGATGATCTCACCAAAAAGCAGCCTCGCGTACTTGCGCTTCTTCCAAGCGAGATGAAACGTCGTGAAGTTGAAGAAGCTCTGGGTACCTCGATCAATGCATTTGAAGTGCTGGGGGCACCTTTTGGTCCTCGTAAGCTTGCCAAAGCTGTTGCCGCATGTGAAGCCGCTGCTGCCAAAGTTGAGCAAAGTAATAATGCTCGTGCCACTGTCCATGCTCGCAAGGGGCCGATTGAATCCTCGGTCCCGAAAGAGTTGGTAGGGACAGGGTCAGAGCTACTGAAAAATCGAGGTATTACGGATCAGACTTCCCCTTCTCTCGGCAATGGACCCGGTAACTCAATTGATAATGTTGCAACACGGCTGGATGGAATGTCTATACAGGAACCCATCGGTATTGACGACAGGCCGATAGTGATATCTCCGAATGAACGAACCCAGCCTCTGTTCGCTGGGACACCCACCAAAGAAATCGAATATCCAGAGGTGCAACCTCAGTTCGAACTTGACGGCAACCAAGTTCGAGAATCACCATCGCTGACAAGAGTTCTCCTCGTTGATGACAACAACATCAATCTCCGCCTGCTCGAGACTTTTATCAGGAAGAAGAACGAGACGGGCAACTACGAATACGAATATGAATGCGCAGAGAACGGACTTCAAGCTGTTGAAGCCGCAGAACGTAGTGAAATTGGGTACAACGTAATTTTCATGGACTTGAGCATGCCTGTCATGGATGGCTTGGAGGCCACGAAAAAGATTCGAGAAATGGAAGCACGAAAACGACAAGAGGCAACTAAGGCTGGAAGACAACCAGCTGGTGCCGCGACTGTAGTCGCTTTGACGGGACTCGCCAATAACCGAGACCGAGCAAATGCATTTGGAAACGGAGTGGATGTGTTCATGACCAAGCCCGTCAAGTTTAAGGCTGTGGGTGAGTTGTTGGATCAATTGACAGCAAAAAAGAATCCATCAGCCCTAGCATCACCGCCAATTCCAAGTCCTACGCCGTTGAGTACCGACCGACGGGCATACTTCTGAATACACAAACATGTGCACTCCATATCCCAAATCCGTCTCAGCTACATTGCTCGTTGATCTTTGAACTCATGACCCGCACCTATCATTGACGGAAGACTGCATCTCTCATAACGTACGAACCTAGATACAGTTTCTACCTCCAGGTTTTACTTACAACGACTTTCGACTCAAGATATCTCACTCCTTCCTTCACTTCATTCACCTTTCTCCCACATATCTCATCTACATCAGGATACCCATACTTACGATACCAATGGACAAAAAGGACTAGGGATTCATGACACGGTGCCGCCAAGCGCGCAGCACATATAGAAATTATCATTCCACGCAGGGCATCATACCCGGCGCACGACGGAAGGCGTCGAGAGGGGGTTTCGAGTATTGGTTCGGATGATTCTATTTCCTTTTCCTACAGGAGGAAGTTGCGTGGAGGTCAGCATTTGTCACTTCAGTCAATCGGCGGGGTTTCGTCCGTACTGACATATTATCGAACTGTTTCAAATCTTGTTACTGTATATTACTTTCAATGCATATCAGATGACTTTTCTGCAAGCACAAGTTGCTATATAGTATCTATCTAGGTTGATACCTAGTTTAATAGCTACCTATCTTGGTATCTATCAAGATCCATCATCTTACCTTCCAACCCATTCCTCCCTATTCCTCTCCCTCCGCCTCCCCTTTCTCTCGAACATATTGCAGTGCTGATTACAAAAAATCCTCCGAGATATTGATATTCAATTCTATTCGGATAACACGGGAGATATTTCGTCACGATTTGCCTGAGGTAGGTAGGTAGGTATTACCTAAGATACGGTAATTAGGTACCTAAGTAAGGTAATTAAGGTAAGTAACTTACCTGACTTAACTCGCTTTCTCATTCCTGGAGAAACTGAGGGGCTTCTCGCTGGGGAATTTCTCCGGTTCTGCACGTTTGCCATATCCGGTAACTCGGACATTCGCCGAGTTCATCATGAGTGAAGTATCTACGAAACTGTCGAGAGTCGTCATGTCATGTCATGGATGCATTGGTTCGTGCTAGATACTAGGAAATGTACCAATTGTATGTATAATGGTTCTATAGATACACCATGACACCGCGGGGTGTTTGGTGTATATTGTATTCTGATTCCAAAGCTTTTTATTCTTGTTTCTCTCTCTTTCTCTCTCTCTTTTCTTTTCAAGACATCAAAGTTTAGATATTCTGCTATTCATGAACAAAGAGCTATTATAATTGCTGAATCTGGAGGAAGAATACGACGGGGTGCCACTTCACTTCATTCCAATCCACTACGGGGGGGGAGAGGAGAAGTCATCGGAACCATCTGATAGAGGGATACGGTCAAAGTCCCTGTTCGGTTATTCGGATTCGGTTCTGATAAACTTATATATTACTACGGTGGGTTACAACCTGGGACTGATTCACGGTTGATTGACGGGCTGTTTGTGTGTTACAGAATAGAGAGAGAGAAAAAGTCGTTGGTTGGCTTGGAAATCAAACAGAAGCTATATCTCAAAAAAGTCCTTTTAGTTTTATACTTGCTGGTGGGTGATATTGTTTATCTCCCAAGGTAGGAGAGAGAAGAGAAAGAGAAGAGACAAGAAATCATGGCCCCGCTCAACGTCCTCATGGTCGGCTCCGGCGAATACACAACCGGCATGGTCAACGACACGGCCTCAACCTCGGACAAAAAACTCGGCGTCGTCGCGCTGACCATGTTCGACCTCCGCCGCCGCGGCAAAGTCGGCGCCCTCAGCATCGTCGGCGTATCCGGCTCACGTTTCCCCGGCATCCGGAAACATTTCGCGCAGAACATCCGCGACGCTTACAACGGGCTCGACGTCGAGTTCGCGTCCTTTCCGGCCGACGATCGACGGGATCCGGACGCTTACAAGGTGGCGATCGATGCGTTGGAGGAAAGGGGCAGTGCGATTACGATTTTCACGCCCGATTCGACGCATTTTCCGATCGCGTTGTATGCGATCGAGCGGGGTCATCATGTGTTGATCACGAAGCCGGCGACGCAGTTGTTGCGGCATCATCTGGAGCTGTTGGACGCGGCGCGCAAGCACGGCGTGTTCGTCTACATCGAGCATCACAAGCGGTTCGATCCGGCGTATGCGGACGCGCGGCACAAGGCTGCCACGTCGTTGGGCGACTTCAATTACTTTTACAGCTACATGTCGCAGCCCAAGTCGCAGCTGGAGACGTTCAAGGCGTGGGCGGGTAAGGATAGTGATATCAGCTACTATCTCAACAGCCATCACATTGACGTGTGTGAAAGTATGGTGGCGAGTCAGGGATATGTGCCGGTGAAGGTTACGGCCAACGGTGCCAAGGGCATTGCCGAGGAGGTCGGATGCGTTGAGGGCACAGAAGACACCATCACACTATTGGTAGATTGGAGAAAAGAAAGTAAAGTAGCCACGGGAGTTTACACGGCAAGTTGGACGGCACCGCAAAAGGCAGGTGTGCATAGTAACCAGTATTTTCATTGTGAGTTTCCCAGCAATTTCAGATTGCGCCTTCCTGCTCACTGACCACGTCGGGCAGACATGGCTTCAAAGGGCGAGATACGGATAGACCAAGCCAAGCGTGGATACGATGTCGCCACGGATGATTCGTTCTCCTGGCTCAATCCCTTCTATATGAAGTACGCACCGGATGAAGAAGGGAACTTCAATGGTCAAACCGGCTATGGATACATTTCCTTCGAGAAGTTCGTCGACGCAGTAAACGCCCTGAAAGAAGGAAAGACAACGTTGGAGCAGTTGGACAAGAGGCCGTTGCCGACATTAGCAAACACAGTCTTGACAACAGCAATATTGGAAGCAGGCAGGAAAAGTCTGGATGAGGGAAGGAGCGTGGAGATATTGAAGAAAGATGGCGGCTGGGAGTTGAAGTGAGTTGTCTGTTCATTGTGCGACGGACTAGATGACATGGGAAATGTTCCGGCAGAGTTCATGATAAAGGATATCAAAATTAGTGGAGCGAATTAATCGCCATCGATGTGTGTCGCAAAATTAGCTGGCCCTCATGGCCTCGGTAGAGAATCTCGACCTCGAAAAACGTCCGATTGAATTCATGCATCAGTTGAAAGCGAACCCGTCAAAAATTGCGAGATCATGTGCTGCGAGTTTCTGATCCTGTATGTTCTCGGATCACGAACTGCTAGATACGTGAAAATCACGGTTCGTTTAAGGCCGGACAGCAGTAGGAACATGCCATTTATCGATAGTATGCATCCCTGACTCGTCCAGTAGCTGTTTAAGTAGGTGGTTGCTTAGGTCGCGTTCTTCTCTTCCTCGTCTTCGGGGTCTCTGCGGTTGCGTCAACCGAAGACTCCTGTGCAGCTGAGCCTGGGGTAGATGGCGCTGATTTGATAGCTCTGGGTTTCTTGCCCTTCAATGCCTTCGGCTTAGCCGGACCTCCAAAGCCGATGCCAAGCAAGAAGGAGATCCTCGTGAGCGCTCCGACATAGACAAATCCAATATTGCCTGCATCAATGGCGTTCCAATTCATAACATCATAGTAGAGGCGAAGGCCCAAGGGATAGCAGCTATAGAGGTGACCGAAATCGGCAATTAGCAGGCCGAGTAACAATAGGCGCCAGACCCGCAGATCGCTGGTTGCCCGCAGGACCACGGCTTCATTGAAAGCAAAGCACATGTACAGGTTTCCTAGTTGGCGTAGGGCGACATGAGTGGCAAGTGGTAGACCCAGAATACCGGGTGCCGAAGACGCGTCCGTCAGTTGCAGATAGTACGATGGTTGGAACCAGGCGTAATAGGCGCCGACGAATGTCGCAACTGGCTCGATGTAGAGGAAGAAGGCGCGATACCCTATTGGGATCGCCATGATGGTTGACCACTTGTAGCTCTAGCTATCTATTCACAGGCTGATGTGAGAGTTGAGAGCTTCCGATGTTCAGCTTTTGACCTTGGTCTTGAGAATGGACTTGGCAGGGCTTGCTGTAAGATGTGAAAGATACAGTGAGTCTGTTCACCTCTTCTTTTGTTATTTCTAAAACACGACAACCTTCCGATCGAAAAGTTTAGAAGATGCACGAGCACGGGGGAATTAGATAAGAAGTGTGGTTGGATGGAAAGGATGAAAAGTCAAGATTATCTGTCTACCAGGTTGTAGGGACTATGTACGACGGTAGATGAATTGCTGGGGTGGGATGATCACAGCGATAAGTGACGCATATCAGGGCAAGATGATGATAAGGGTGTTCTGTCCTGTCCTACAATAGTAATATTAATACAATATGACAGCATATAACGTTAGACGAAGAAATCTGGGATTCATCACTGCCATCCTTGGTCTACTCTGCTCTTCTCCGCATACATCAGAGGTTCCTCATCATGGAAGTTCATATATTGAGAGACCTTCGCTGACTGGCTTTTCCTGAAGGATGAGATAGGCAATTGAAGCACTGTGCAGCCCGTAACGTTAGTCAAAGGTCCGGGGGATGTACTACGTAGTAATTGCACATGGACCTGCAGGTACTACGTAGTACTGTAGGTGTACCTAGACGAGCGCTAAGTTACACGTTGCTACATAGTGATAATTATCGCCTACCCCAGAGTCCTGCAATTTCAACCATGACGATCTACCGCGCACAGGGGTTTTACTGTACGTAGTATTAGTTGGCTCTTCAACGAGCCGTGGAAGATCTACCTCAGGAACGATCAGAAACGATCAGAAACGATCAGGAACGCACCCAACCCCATCCCTCAACGATCGAAAGGACATTCCATTCCCGGAATCGAGAACGATTGCCACAGTTCGGGCTTGCTTTGCCTTGACTTTCGGGGCCTCTCCCCTATTCACTATCTGACTTTCCGGGTAACGGTCGCCCGAAGAGAAAGAAAGAAAAGAAAGAAAAGGCAACCCGCGAACCCCATTTTAAGCAGCGATCGTCCGCTATCAAACTCCGAGGTTTCGCAGAGTAAAAGGCCCTCCAAGTAGGCTCGGTAGGTTAGGTGTGTGTGTGTGTGTACCTTACCTACTACGTAGATTCACATAGTAAAAGGCCCGTGATAATAACAACAAAATCTTGAATTGGCCCTTGCCGTCTCGCCGTCCCTCAAATCAACAACAGTCCAGTTGGCAAAACACAGTCGGCGCCTGTCGCAACATCGTACTTTGCTTCTTCATCTTGTCTCTCCTTCGATATATTCTTTCCTCAAGTCAATCGTTCAACTACTTTCCATTGATCTCCTATATTTCCTAGGAAAATACGCATTCTTTCGACTTTCACGATTCGCGACTCGTTCACTTCTACAGTATAGCCACACCGAATACGTCGTTACATCTGGTGACCTACGCAGCGACTTTCTTCTTAGACTAAATATAGTCGAGTTCGTAAACACCAAAAGACTGACTAAAGCATCGAGACATTCTCTGCGAAGCCTATCCTTACCGCATCGATTTGACACGAAATATATGCGCAAGCATTACTGGTAATCTGAGTCACAAATTGCACCATGGCGTCGCAGGACGCATCTGCATTTCTACCACCTGGGCGACGAGCATCACTATTTTCGAAGCAACGTCCGATGACCTCCTGCGGTCTTGCTCTCAAACCTGAACCTTCCTCCGATGTTTACTTCGATCATGCCCGGACAACCGCAGGCCATGAATCAGGGGTAACTCTCCTCGAAGCAGGCGCAGGCGCAGAAGGTTCGGCGGTGTCTACGTACGCCTACTCAGTACCTCATGGGCAACAATCCACCTATACGCCTCTTGTTGATCATGACCCAGCCTTAACAAGGTCGGCCAGCAAGAGTATTTCGTCGTTGCGCTCCGGCGCCCATGAGATTGGTTCTTTAGTGCGAAAGATGTCGTTATCTTTGCGCCCAAAGAGCAGCAAACACAAACAAGGTCTATCAAATGCGTCGAACGCCGCAGTACTGGCTCTAGAAAGTTCTCCGCCTTCACAAGGGTTGTCCAACAGATCCAGGTCGTCAACATGGTTCCGCACGCAACGACCCCATAGGCGGCCGTCACTGCCGCTGCTGAGTCGTCCCTCGATGCCCATCCTGACCGAGCCAACTGGAGTGCCTTATCGTCGTCCAAGTGTCCCGGCGCCTATGCCTGGTACCGGTCCGGTGCCGCCCATAGTACCCCAAGACTTGAACAATGGCGCCGCAGCGAGAGCTGCTGCTGCCGCACAGAATGAGGCGCTAGCCCACATAGAATCGCTATCCGAACTTCGCAAGATCACTCCCCCGGTAAAGGAGGAGCGTCGCATGTCGGATCGCTTGTCAGAATTGAAGCTCACACGGGATTCGGAAAGTGGGATTGGCATTGACATGAGAGATCATGCAGAGCCCAGCTTCTTTGACGAGAACGTGGTGCGACAGGATCCAGCCCTGATATTACCCACAGAGATCATGGAATTGATTCTAGCATATCTAGACCCTACGTCACTCATGAACGCCGAGCTGGTGTCTTCTAAGTGGAACAATCAAGGACGGTCACGACATGTGTGGCGGCATACTTTTCATCGTGAGTATGATCGACGCAATGCTGTAGCTGCTAGGCTTCCTCGGTCGGCACGCCTACCCGCTCCAGGGCTTGGGAAACAAAGTCGAGATCAGGACTGGAAGAGGATGTACAGGGTTAGAAGGGCACTTGAGCAGCGCTGGATAGATGGGCAGGCCGCCGCCATTTACCTGAACGGCCACAAGGACAGCGTGTACTGTGTCCAGTTCGACGAACACAAGATCATCACGGGCTCGAGAGATCAGACTATACGTGTGTGGGATGCTCGAACATACCAATGTATCAAGATCATTGGAGCACCTGTTTCACACGGTCAACATCCAATCCCGCCAACATGGTCACCACCTCTCTCAACCCGCGGGTTGGTACCGCTGTGCAGCATCAATACGACATCTCCGCTCCCAAAAGGCCGCAAGAACAATCTACCACCTGCGGACTACCACAAAGCATCAGTGCTGTGCTTGCAGTTCGACAGTGAAATTATGGTGACCGGCTCATCTGACTCGACGTGCATAATGTGGTCTATCACAGATAACTATGCGCCTATCCGACGCTTGCGGGGCCACACTGCTGGTGTCCTTGACGTCTGTTTTGACGACCACTATATCGTCACGTGCTCAAAAGACACGACCATATGTGTGTGGGATCGTTCCTCCGGAGAGTTGTTGAAGCGTCTCGCTGGACATCGAGGGCCCGTTAACGCCGTTCAGCTCAAGGGCAACTTGGTGGTCAGCGCGTCCGGTGATGGCATCGCTAAATTGTGGAATCTGAGCAGCGGGCTCTGCATCAAAGAATTTCCTTCCCGCGACAGAGGTCTAGCGTGTGTGGAATTTTCGGAAGACGGTAAGACCATCCTCGCTGGCGGCAACGATCAGGTGATATACCAGTTTGATGCCAATACCGGTGAAATGGTACGGGAGCTCAAGGGGCACAAAGGCTTGGTTCGTTCGCTTCATCTTGATACAGTGAACCATCGGGTCGTCAGCGGTAGCTATGACATGTCTATCAAAGTATGGGACGCTGAGAAAGGTTGTGATTTGGCAGATGGAGGACTCAAGCTCGATTTCGAGGGGTGGACAACCAGCTGGATGCTGGCAGCAAAGAGTGATTATCGAAGGGTGGTTGCTACGAGCCAAGATGGACGAGCAGTCATCTTGGATTTCGGCTACGGCTTGGACGGCGTCGAATTGCTCGAGGGATAAAGAGCAGGGAATCCACGAGGAAAAAGAAAAAGTATTGCATGTTCTTTTTGCTACTTCATGTAACAATACCACCCAATTTCCAACATCGCGCCGAAACTTGCACTTGGCTCTCCCATGCCAGGTAACCAACCTCGACGGAAGTAACACCGTGTATTCAATGTTCAATGATTGTTTTTTTGGGCGTTGGACGTGGAACAACATGCGGAAAATGTATCACGTATCATAGATAGCGACGGCGTTCAGGCTTCACACATAGAGGAAGATCCAGCAAAGCAATAGACTGGGCAGACCGGAGAGAGTATCCTTTATTTCATACAGATTGGCCATATGCAAGGCACACGTACTGTCTCAGCGAACATTCAGCGCTTCAAATAATAATTATCCACTATGAGAATCCTGAGTCCCTGCGGATTCCCCCTGTATCGGTATTCTCGTTTGGTCGATTGTTGCCGGTACGGAGTCTGTGCCTTGACCATGCGTGATCACCCGTCGAACCGTGCGAGGCAGCTAGCAACAATGAGAAGTGGCAGATATACTATGTACTACGGTAGTAAAGACTCCGACGGCAGGTCGGGTTCCTGTCCTCTCCTTCATCGTTATCAAAGAGAAAGTCCATTGCCAATTTTCTTTCATCAACGGATGGGGCGTCCGCGGCGGCGCCAAACTCTGTTTCCCTTTATCAAGAAAAGTAAACCAAACAAAAAGATTTCGTCACTTTGTTGACTACTTTTCTGGATCATCGACCAATCAGGAGCGGGTTGCGTGTTGTCTTTTTCTGGGTTCGGAAGAAAAAAATAAATAGAAGTGGGTAATAAAAAAGGGACGATAGTAGTTAGGGAAGTAAAGTAAATAATAATTGCATCAGCCTTTCTCTCTTGAAGAACGAGTATCTCTAGGTAAATGGATGTGTATACATAGTAGGTAGGTACCTAGGTAGGTAGGTATTATAAGAGGGGTTAAAGGGCCGGTAAAAGAGGGATAATAGAAGGGTGTAAATTATATGCATTTCATCTCCATCCCAGCGAGGAATCAATCCTTTTTAACGCAAAGACACGGGAGGTTAGAGGTGGTACGTAGTACATAGGGTAAATAGTAAATAATGAGGACTATTTCCTTGCCAGACCGGGAAAAGTACAAGGGAAGGAGAAACAATGAGAAAATACTTGTATATTCCCGCACAATTGGACCAGGGGAAGAAACAAGAGCAATTCTCATATCTCACAGGATTCCGTTCTTTCACCAGGATTGTGGATGATGATGATAATGATCTTGATGATAATGTAGCTTGTCCCTCCGTCTGTCTCTCTGTATTAATTATATGTAAACACTGGAAAGCGATGATGAACTGGAGAGGCTGGGCCACCATGGCGCACGGGAATAAGGCGATCGTTGGACCCGGTTTAACTGCACAAACCTCGATTACCAAACGCGTGTTGATAAGTAAACTAAAGTAACGCGAAGAGGAACAATCGTCCCCCCCCCGGACCCAGATGAAGACTGGAACGAGAAAGCGAAAAAAAGAAAGAGGATACGAACCATCGAGACAAACGTCAACGTCAACCCCAATCCGAACATTCCTGAAGTCAAATGCAAATCCATTACTTTGCCCTTCTTGTCCGACTTTGATCCCTTCCCTCACTCTTCTTGAAATCATCGTCACCGACCTCTCCCGACCGATTATCCTACAATCCCGATATCTCCATTGTGTTCTTTTGGGTCCTTCCGCAGACGACAGACGACGTATTCGCATAACTGTCCGACCCGTAGAGCCGCGGTCGGTGTGCGTTCATTCAGTGCTGTGCACAAACTATTTGCGTCTACGTTCTTTTCCCCCTCAGGTACGTAGGTTCATTGACCCAGCTGAGCCTTGTGAGCGATGCAAAACATGTGTTGTCATGTCATCGAGAAACGGCCTTATGCGAAGGCATCCGTGCCAGGCAAACAACAATGCACTCGGTCTCGGTTATTCGCTAACGTCGAGGAAATACAGGGCTGGATCTTTCCTTGCAGTTCATTTCATTGCAAATATGCCATCCTCAAAACGAAAGACGAGGAGGAGAGATGTTGACACGGCCTCGGACCACGACTTACTGGACTCGTCACCTAGCAAGCCATCCGCTGCGAAGAGGCGCAAGGTTAGTCTGTCGCGAAAAGCAAGCTATATGTATGTATATATATATTGGTTCTGACTGCTCTTATAGGTAAATGGCGCTCAACCATCGCCGGTGCGACGTGCGATCACCCCCGAACCTCTTCCCGAACACGTAGAAGCAGATGACGACTCGACCGAAGAAGATAGCGAGGCCGTCGCGAACAACGAGCTTATAGAATCGGTAATATCGTACCTTGGAGTACCCAAAGAGCCTGTGGTGGCGCAGACACAATACGCGAACGATAAAGCAAGTCAGAATGCGCAGAAAGTAAATGCATACGCCAAAATTGCCGGTCGGGATTGGACGTATTTCGTGCTGGACCAAGCTGTAAACATTGGAAGACCGCCAGACAACAAAGATCCGAGCGCGTTAGTCTCGAGTCCTGCAGGGGATCTCAAGGACCTGTTCCCTGTTCACATTGATCTCGGTCCCAATAAAGTTGTGTCCCGGCATCATGCGTCAATCTTCTACGATGCAGATTACCCCGAGGGAGGTGGGTGGCATGTACGGGTGAACGGTAGAAATGGTGTCCGCCTGAACACTGCCTTGCTGAAGAGAGGGGCAACGCATCAGGTCAAATGCGGCGATGTGATAGAAATCGCAGGTACGCAGATGATGTTCGTTACCCCGGGTGACAAAGCCATCATTCATCCAGCGTTCATCGAAAGGGCAACGCAGCTGGCGGATGGCAACGAACCTGTTCTTGCTTCACATGCACATCCTGGAGGGTTACCGAAACCAATGTTGAACCCAGGAGGCCTTTATCCCGCAAGCAATAATCAACAGCCGCTAGCTCCTGCGCCTCCGTATCTCAAACGCACGACGACTCCGCCTCCAAAACAAGAGGCCGATCCCTCAATCAAACAGTCACCAATGTACAATCGTGGTATGATGATGGAAAGCACGCAGGAGATCGACTACAGCCTGGATTCGGCCAAGGACCTCAAACCCCCATACAGTTATGCTGCTCTCATCGCGCAAGCAATTTTCTCAAGTGAGGAGGAAAAGTTGACATTGAGCAACATCTACTCTTGGATTCAGGATAAGTATGCTTTCTACCGACATTCTAATAGTGGCTGGCAGGTCAGTCGTTCACTTTCCCTCGCCCCGTCTCTTGCTAATCTGTCGTAGAACTCCATTCGCCACAACTTGTCCTTGAGCAAGGCTTTCCAAAAGGTTCCCCGTCGGACGGACGAACCTGGCAAAGGCATGAAGTGGCAAGTTGCTCCTGAATACCGCAACGAATACCTGAAGAAGCAAGGCAAGAAAGGCAGCAACTCCTCTTCTGCGCCAACTTCTCCTGCAGCCTCAGGTAAAGACTCGGTCAACCCGAATTTCCGGGGCGCGAATGGACAGAATTTGGGTTACGACTCCAGTTATGTTGGTTCTTTCTCTGCTAGACTCGATCCAACTTCGCCATACAAGAACTATTCCTCCCAACAGCCTGCAGAAGCATTCACGCCGGAAAGGGGTACCACCAGAACACGACGGAGGGGAGACACAGTGACTACTGCACCGGAACCGGACCTTGATGATTCACCACTTCCGTCAAACACTCGGTCTCAACAGCCTGCCGCTTATGGAGTCAGTAGTTTCTCGGCTCAAGGTGCAGCGCATTCTCCTCCCACACTCTCTTCGTCCTATCTCGATACTCCATTTGCATCTCAGCACATGATCACGCCTGCGCCTCGTCGACAGAACGTCAAGCTTGCACCGCCTTCCACACTTGTTGCACCTTCGAAGTTCATGCCTGAGTCAAGTCCAGCAGTGCCAGGGACGAGTCTTTTTTGGAAGGGTTTGATGGGATCGACGCCTGCTGGCCCCAGGCTTCCAGACATCAGCCCGTTGAAGAGAGAAGACGATGCTGACGAGGGTATCATGCCGAGCAGTAGTCCTCCACCGATGATAGGGGAAACAGGTAGTCCAACCAAAAGGAATCCTCTGCCGCCGAGGAAAAATCCGTTGCTCACGAGAAACGATGCCGGTGAGGTGCAGGGTTCAAACGGAGTCAAACCCGAGGAGGATGAAGGTCCAGCCGGGTTTGATCTAGCCAGGTAAGTCACCAACCTCGAAATGCATAAACAGCAACAGGGGGCTAACATTTGTGCCACAGAGGGTTCCAGCCAATTGGCTCCTTCCGCTCACAACCTCCACCTCAACCTTCGAGATAATTAGGTGAATATTGCCTGAAAGAGCTCTTCGATCCTCAGATGGGTCTCTTTTTAGGTTCTATCTCGAGCTTAGCTCTCTTCGCTGGAAGGACCTAGCCGATAAGACTCTGGTCGTCACGACTACAGGTCCTCCCTGTGCTTAAATATCATGACTCAAGGTGTGGCTGTTCTCGCCTCGTCGTGAGGATCACATTCTTCTGCGAATCCACCACCATGGAAGCCGAGGATCCTTCTTCGAACTTGTACGATATTCACGAAATTCATGCTGCTGGTCAAATGGGACAGATCTCGGAAGCTCTATCGGAGGTCAAGTCTCGGGAATCTGAAAAGGCGCTGGGGGATGATCTGTGTATGAATGATTGCACACGTCTGTTCATGTCAAAATGGGAACACAAAATGTACAATATGTAGAGCGCTGGTTGGTGTCGGTAGTAATGACCATGATTACCATGTAGCGAAATGAGCAGCATCCACCATCGACGGCGGAAGGAATTCTCTACCATTCCGTAACCCCACGTCCTACGGTACATCTTGACAACCTGCAATGTCATGTTTCTAATGTGATTGTTGGTCTATCCAATAGTAGTTTTCTCTAGCAGCGTGCCAATAAGCCGAGGATCGCCACTGTCTGCGAAAGGGTGTCTTCCTTTCCTCTAGCGGAACGAAGTCGGATTGAGCAGATAGAGACGAGGCGTTTAGATGTAAGAATTACCATTGTCATGAATGCGTTCCGACCACGCCTTTCCGCCTGATGACCTGATTGGTTGCATTCCGACTCCAACAACATCTAAGTTACCACTCTGACCGAGATGCCTCCTTTCCCTCACGTTTTCTTCCTTTTCTTTCCTCCATGAATGCTTAGTTCTAACTGCGTTTTGTGTTTTTTTCCACCATTTCCCCCTCTGAAAGCATCGTATCTAAGCTGGCGCACAAGAGTGTGCGGTCTCTATCCAATGACCGTTCAGCACATGCCGGAACGGTTCACGGTGACTCGTCGGATTTTTCAATAAGGCTTCAGTTCAATGCGTTATGCGGAGACCCTGGTTGGAATCTACAGATGATGTGCATACCGGTATTGTATTTCTTTTACCTGACCCATGGCGATCCTTTGTTCAACTGCCTCGAGTGGCTAAGCAGATCGTCGGCGATCATGGACTATGTCAATGCATTTGCCCTTCCGGTCATTGATCCTGTACGGTACTGAACGATCTGTCCGACAGAGAACACCCTTGTACTCTCCTTTTTGCTCTCGAAAGAGTTTTGGCTTTGCATCATCTCAGGCTCTCATTCTCTCGATGACCTCCCCATGTGCGACCAATCACTGGATGTGCATCTCGAACCACAACATCTAGAACAGTACACGTGTATAGATGGCCGGTGGTATAGTTGGTTGGTTTCGGTCGCAATGTCACCTGCAGCAGACAGACCCGATTTAGACGTGGACCATCGCAGGTCATGCCCCTCGTCGTGTGCTCTCTTATCTCTCCTTCTACCCCTCTCCTAATTCCTCATTCCTCTCTTCCTCTTGTCTCTAAGCTGCTCTCCTGCACATGTCTGGTCTATCCTGTCTTCAAAATCATTTCTTGCGTTTTCTCGTTATGGAAGTGCTTCCATTGCCTATGCAGGCTACCCTCCAGGCCTGGGACATCATGGACGCCTTTGTGGTATTGGCTGTCATATTGGTCCTCGCCGTCCTTGGTCAAATCACCTATCTCTGCCTCAATACTGAGACTTTCAAGAAGAGTGCCGTGTATTCATATGCCAAATTCTGCTATTCGTGCTTCATCAAACCGCATGCCAATGCGAGCGAGGACGGAGGTCAGCAGTCCGCCTTGGAATCGTTCTATTCGACTCAGGTACGGACTATATAGCTAGCTACAGAACCTTGGACGGGTAGAGCTAATGCTGGCCAGGCGGCTGTATATGATTCAACTAGGGGAAAGCTGCTGTGCGGTCGGAAGGAATTACTTGGACTCGTTGCCGCACAGTTACAATACCGAAACGACAAGGGGGAATTCCTTGATAGAAGACCGGTGTGGGTGGATGTAAGCACCGATGTCGTCCCAAGTACACGTGCTGGGCCTTACTGACTTTGGATCAGATTGGTGGTGGTACTGGGTGAGTCAGAATACAATCCACTATTAGCAGCGCTAACGGACTTCCAAGATATAATATCGAATGCATGAAAGAATTCCTCAATCCTGCAGACTTTTTCGATCACATCTATCTCGTCGATCTTTCACCGTCTCTTTGTAAGGTTGCAAAATCAAGGTTCGAACGCCTCGGTTGGAAGAATGTATCAATCGTCTGCGAAGATGCTCGAACTTTCACCCTTCCTCGGCCAGGTACGTTCGATGATGAGAAGGAGGCGGCACGAAGACAAGCAGCCGATGTTGTCACGATGAGCTACAGCCTTTCCATGATTCCGGGTATGAGCCCTCGCATACAAAGATCAGTAGGCGATGTATTGACTCGAGGGATAGACTATTACAGTGTCGTCGATTCGATTTACTCGCTCCTCGATATGAAGGGTTTCATTGCAGTAGTCGACTTTTACGGTATGTATCAAGATCTCCAGAATTCTGAAGTACAGCGAGCTCATAATAAGACAGTACAGAGTATTGTCGAAGTCTCGTCACGTAACTATGTCGGAGGTGCATTCAACAGACATGTCAATTGGCTGGGCCGTGTTTTTTGGAGGGCTTGGTTTGACTGCGATCGAGTCTCCTTAGAAGGAGCAAGGTATGTATCAGCGGTCCAGACGACTGTTCCGTTTTGCTGACACAGCCCAGGCGAGATTTTCTTGAATACCGATTTGGCACTATTGCTTCGGCCAGTCAGAGAAACTATCTTCTCGGCGGTATACCATACTATCTCTTTCTCGGATGCCACAAGGAATCAACATTTCAACTACAATTCGAGCTGGAGAAGCTTAATGCTGCTCTTACCGAATCACCGTATCTGTCTCCCTTAGAATATCGCCAGAACGAACAAAGACGAGCCGCACAATCGGCTTCCATTTTATCCAAAGCTTGCGAAGCCGCAGTGGTGAATCTCGCCTCGGGCCTTCCACTTCCTTCCACTTTCTACCAAAATCACCATTGGCGAATCTACTACAGTGATCTCCTCCAGAAACATACCCAATTTAAAGATGAATACATCTATGCCTTCAATTGGGAAGATCCCCGTTCTGATGTCCGACTGCTCAACATCGGTTCTTCCGATACTATCCTTACCATCACGTCAGCAGGTGATAATATTCTCGATTATCTCCTCGAATCACCTCGTCGTATACACGCCGTCGACTTGAACCCAAATCAAAACCATCTCCTCGAACTCAAGGTTGCCGCCTTCACCGCTCTCCCCCATTCTGACGTCTGGCAACTCTTCGGACTCGGCCGTCACCCGGAGTTCCGTAAACTCCTCATCCAGAAGCTGAACCCTCACCTCTCTTCTCATGCCCTCCAATACTGGCTTGAACATACCTCAACCTTCACTTCAAAACACGGCCTTTACGAGACTGGAGGGTCACGTCACGCGGTTCGCCTCGTTCGCTGGCTCGTGGCCTTTCTCAGACTCAATGGCAGCGTCGGCAAGTTGCTCAATGCAGGGACACTGAACGAACAGCGAGAAGCATGGCCAGGACTCCGTCATGTCCTCCTATCATGGCCTCTACATTCACTCGTCGTGGGTACAGAATGGTTCGCGTGGAAAGCATTCGGTGTCCCGGCTGCGCAGCGCCAATTGATTCAACGGGACTTCGTTGAGAGGGAAGGCGGAGCTAAGAACGCTAAACATGATGTCGGAGTCTATGCCAGCGTCTCAGGCGAGGCGATGTGGCAATATGTCGTTGACACATTAGATCCAATCGCGGAGAATTCTATGCTTCGAACAGATAATTATTTCTACGGTCTGTGTCTGAGGGGGAGACATAGCGATACGTAAGTTCTACGGCATATTCATCTCTCTGCAGAAAGCTAACAACGTATCTCAGCTGTCACCCACGCTATCTCTCGCCCAAATCTCATGACAAACTATCCCGTCCGAATGCCTTCGACGGTCTCCGAATCCACACAGACTCTATCAACGAAGTCATAGCACGTATTGCACCTGAGACCCTGACAATTGCTATCGTAAGTTTTCGCATTTTCCCATTTTCGGACCAATCTTCCATGAGCGACCGACATCTTACTTATTGCCACCCCTAGATAATGGACTCAATGGACTGGTTTCCATACCCTCCCACTACCACTACATCCTCATCTACCCCGAGCGCGGCCTCCGTACAAGTCCTCGCACTAAACCGCGTCCTCCGCCTCGGTACCGGCCGAGTGCTCCTCCGTTCTGCCGGCCTACGACCATGGTACATCGATGTTTTCGAGTCCTTGGGTTTCCACTGTAAGTGCGTTGCCAGAAGAGATTCTAGCACATGCGTCGATAGAGTCAACATGTACGCCAGCACTTGGATATGTACGAAGGTTAAAAGCGTTGGTGGAGAGGATGGACCGGCCAGCGTGTTGCAGAGACATACACAACAAAGTGAAAGCGAAGGGTGTCAGGAGGTGGAGAAGAATAAATTAACAGCCGGTAGGATGTCGGATAAAGATCTTCCAACATCACCGCACCGGAGGTCAGGTAGTGCTGTTGGGACATTGGAAAGCATCAATATCGGTGAACCTGCTATCGTCGATTGAGGTCCTCTCGTTCTGCTCTGATCTGCTCAACAACACACCGACCGACCTATCTTAAATGGCTTTTCATCAGGCCCGGTTTTCGAGGGGAAGGGGGTGAAGAGGCGCGAATGATGTCCTGCCTCTCCTTTCATCTCGAATTTTCAAGTTCCTCATATGATCCTATAATTAATTGACTAAGAACACAAATGTCGGAGAGCTCTTCGGAAGAAGGAATTGGAAAACAAGAACAAACGGCACCAAAATGCCCTTCCTTTCCTTTTGCGAAAAAACCTCCATATATTCCCAACAATTGAGCAGCTACCTAAACGCAGATTGATTTTTTCCTTCGACTCTTCATCATAAAGAGAACCTATACTATCAATCGAATAGAAATCTATAGATTACCATATCTTATAAATCTACTGAAACATTGCTTCTTGTTCCTCTTGTATCTTCTTCGGCAGACCTTCCGGACCCCTTTTTTCCAGGGGTTTCGTTTCGTGTTTGAGCCAACAAGACCAACCAATCGCATCTTCTCCATTGTAGTATTTCGATATACAAATGAAACGCAATGTTCCGAAACAGAAACAATCCTCGAAATACCTAGGTAGTAGGTATTTGATGGGGGAATTGTGGTCCAACCATTCAATCCATTCGCGATGTGTCTTGGGGTGTTTGGAATTTTCTTTGATGACGTGATACGGTTTGTTGGCTTTCTCTTTGATGTCGCTGTATTTCGCTCTTTTGTTTTTCTTTTGGGGTGTTGTTTCTTTGAGTCTGAGATGGTGGTTTTTTGTTGCTGGTTTCTATTTCTTTTTGGTATATAATATCTAGGGAGACTGCTTGTCGATCTGCGGGCAGATCTATTATCACCTCGAGCATCAAACATGGATTCAATACGAGCGTCCCTCAAATTGGGCACACTGGCAATCTCGATCTTTGCTTTCCTAGCCACCGCGACTCCTATTCCGTCAACTTTCTCTTCTCGCCTCTACGCGCGCTCTCCGGTTGATCAACTACTCACGATCGCTCCAACTTCAGCGACCTGCGCTTCCTCTCCCTTTCCATCTGAATGCACCACCGCGGCCGATGCGCTCGACCCCATCCTATCCAGTTTCACAAAGTACAGCATCACGAACGCCGGTTCCCAAGCCGCCCTCCTCTCATGGATGGCCTTCGAATCCGCTGACTTCAAGTACAACATCAACCACTACCCCGGCACCCCTGGCCAAGGAACCCGCTGCATGATGAGCCCCGCTTACGTTTCCAAGTACATCGCCAGCATCCCCACTCTCTCTTCCCGTGTCACCGGCTCAGGATCAACCCCGGCTGGGGCTCTGGCACTCGTTCTCGACAACGACCACAGTTTCGCGACCGCCGCTTGGTTCCTGAGTACTCAGTGCAGCGACGATGTGAAGAGTGGTCTGGAACAGGGTACGGATGAGGCGTGGGAGAACTTCGTGACGGACTGCGTGCAGACAACTGTTACGGATGAGAGGAGAGAGTATTGGGACCGGGCGAAAAGTGCTTTGAGTGTTAGATGAAGTTGTTGAATTCGGGTGTTTGTAGGACAAGAACGGAGTGGTAAGTATATTTTTTTTTCATCTACATAGGGATAAGAGACAACATTACCTCGAAGGCCATCGATCATTCCTACCTTCTTCTCATTGAGACTCAACATACAATTGGTAAATTCTTATCCTCTTATACAGAGCCAACTCCATGCTCCGCCGCAGTCAACTTCCCTGGTTAAAGCATCGTAGTGTCGAGTCGCGACGTGATTCCCCGGATCTCGGAATCAGATACAATTGCGTCATTCGAGAAAGGAAAGTGTTCCGAGCTCTGAGCAACCTCCAAAAGATAATAATTGTCAGCAATACTTATGAAAATAACTCATTACTCACCTAAAGGTGCTCACGACGATAGCATTCCCCTTTGAGGATTTAATTGATACGACTTACTTTCTTTTCTTTTAAGGTGACAATGTCATTGGCACCGAGATACATCTGCGCGCAGTGCTCTGCTCGCGCCGTGACGAAGCGAGCAATACGTTCTTTTGCCACAGCGGCACCCAATTCGCCTGTCACGGGCTCTTCTCCTTCAGACAAACCGCGAGTACGACCTACCAGATTCACCGACAAATTGAACGCTGGACCGTCATTTGCAGACTTCGTGGGCGGTGGGGAGACGGAAGCGCCTCTGGATCCATCTGAAGCCTATGCTTTGAAAACCGCATTGGTGGGGCCGAAGGGGAAACAGAAACAGATCACACGATTACCCGAGTGGCTGAAGACGCCGATTCCGGATGGGACTTCGGTGAAGAATATCAAAAGAGACCTTCGAGGGTTGAATCTGCATACGGTTTGCGAGGAGGCTCGATGTCCGAATATGGGGGAGTGTTGGGGTGGTGAGAAGGCAGAGGCAACAGCCACGATCATGTTGATGGGAGACACATGCACACGTGGGTGTCGATTCTGCAGTGTCAAAACATCGAAGGCGCCTCCGCCGCTCGATCCCCACGAACCAGAACACACCGCAGAAGCGATTTCAAGATGGGGCATAGGCTATGTGGTCTTGACATCGGTGGATCGCGATGATCTTGCTGATGGCGGGGCTCATCACTTCGCAGAGACCGTTATGAAGATCAAGAGCAAGGCGCCAGGCATGTTAGTCGAATGCTTGACTGGTGACTACGCCGGTGATCTGGACATGGTTGCGCTCGTCGCACAGTCCGGACTAGATGTCTATGCGCACAACATGGAGACCGTCGAGGCCTTGACACCACAAGTCCGGGACCGAAGGGCGAAGTACCGACAATCCCTAGAAGTCTTGAAGGCCGCCAAAGCCGCCCAACCCGGCCTCATCACCAAAACATCAATCATGCTCGGTCTAGGAGAAACCGAAGAGGAGATATGGCAGACCTTGCGCGATCTTCGCAACGTCCAAGTCGACGTCGTCACCTTTGGACAATACATGCGACCCACAAAAAGGCACATGCCTGTGCACGAATACATCACCCCTACGGCTTTCGATGCCTGGAAACAGCGTGCCCTCGACATGGGCTTCCTCTAC
Source organism: Pseudophaeomoniella oleicola (assembly GCA_003868215.1). Lineage (NCBI taxonomy): Eukaryota > Fungi > Ascomycota > Eurotiomycetes > Phaeomoniellales > Phaeomoniellaceae > Pseudophaeomoniella > Pseudophaeomoniella oleicola. The sequence goes on along the minus strand of QWDQ01000001.1, from coordinate 812,978 downwards.
TGCGCGAGCGGTCCCCTCGTTCGCAGCTCTTACAAAGCCGGCGAATCGTTCATCGAGAACGTGTTAAAGAAGAGGAGAGCTGGAAGAGCGGAGACTGCGGCGGCCGATATCGCTGGTGACATTTCTGCTGCTTCTGCTTCTTCGAGGATTGCCTGAGATCTAGCCGTTCGGTCGGTTGGTACGTGATTGGAGCATTGGGGCATTGGTATTTACATATTGCTTGTACATGGCGTTTTATGGTTATCCTGGCAGCCAACAACAACACCCGGATCACGTCTTCGTCTTCTCTTCCTTTTCAACACGGACGATGGTGGGTTGGCGGGCGCTATCATGGCTCATGTCCTCGTATCTTTCCTTGCCTTAAAAGCTGTATCTAATATCCGTATCTACGGGATCAGCAAACAAATTGGCGCTGTTTAAAGCTGTTGGTTCACTGTCAAATGTCGATGTCTCCACCTACCTACATACATGCATACATACACGCCTCTATAGCCATCAATCACATTTACAATCACCGTTGTTAAACAATACTACATACTCTACATTGTATGTACCTTTTCAAATTGCGAGTGATCGACTGGAGAATGTGTGTGTAAATGGTATTTCCAACGCCCGTAAAGGGGGCCCGAGTTTAATACGGATTTCTGGTACTTGCTCCCGGCCTCTATGCCTTTTGTTTCTTTCTTTCTTTCTTTAAGAATAAGTCGGTTGATTTAATTAAGATAAGAAAACGCCGTTGTGTGAACGCCCATGATAGCAGACCAATCCTGCCCCTATCGTCATCAATCTCGTCAACCAACATGGCTGGTTTGATCACTCTACCCCATCATCACGCCCACTCTCAGCCCGATCAACCACAGCTCCCACACTCCGGCCCCCTCACATCATCCACCGTCCCAATCCTCCTCGCTCCCGTCCCACTCCCACTCCCACCACTGCCACCTCCACCTCCACCTCTACTACCAAACCACCCACCACCGTTACCACCTCCGCCCAACCGACTACCACTACTACTACCACCACTATATCCCGCACTAGCCCTCGGCCTCATCGCCGCATTCGTATTGAAACTCGAGTTTTGCGCCGCGGTGTACGGATCGAGAGAGAAGAGGGATACGACGTATAGGCCGAGGAAGTTGTAAGTTGAGGAGAGGGTTGAGGAGAGGCGGGTTGAGAGGGGGGGACTAGAGGAGTTAGTTAGTTTACAGACAGCGGAAAGAGGGGGATAGAGATGGTGAGGGGAACGTTACGTTTCGAGGATACGACCTTGAGAGATGTAGGGTGTCTTTTTAGGGACGGCCGACATTTTGAGAAGAACAAGAAGAAGAAGAAGAAGAAGAAGAGAGCGAAAATGGGAGGTCTGAGTATGTATTTGCCGGTTTGATTGCACGAGCGCGATATGTGATATCGACAAAGGGTTCAGTCTATCGCCTGGTCGGTCTCGTTGTTTCTGTTGAGATGAGGTGATTATGAGGAGGTTATCGAAAAGATGTGATGTGAGAAGCGAAAGGTTGAGAATGCTTTGATTGTGATTGTCGTTTGTATGCACCTATCGTAGTAGGTAGTGAGCAGGGTAAATGGATGGAGGGATGGAGGGATGGAGAGATGTTGGTCACTGGTAACTTGGAGTAGCTTGAGGCGGAAGTATATCCGACGGAGTTGTCTAGACCTTGCTCCCACTCGCCGCGGGTACTACCGATTGCTGTCTATTCCCATCCCTAACCTACTGCCTACTGCCTACGACCTCATCTATTACTATCGCCATTATCCTCGCCGCCTATGTTGAGCTCTTTGGGTAGCTCTCTACCTACTTACTCGGTTATTACTAGGGTATGGCTGTACGCTGGCTAGGTTCTAGGGCAAAGGTATGGCTTCTGTGGTGTGTCTCTGAGATGCTGCGACGAGTGATCATGAATATTTATATCGAGTGGGGATATTCTCAACAACCGTTATGTACATGCTCAACTAAAGTATCGCCACCTTGGATCCTTCTCGCCATCTACCAGTCCACTGGTGTCGATGTCCTCAGCCTTCAGTGTCTGGCCCTGTTCCTTGTTTCTCCTCTTATTCTCCATTTTCATCCAAATTCCAAGCCACAGTGTGAAGACAATACAGACGCCGTTGCAACAAGCTGTCGCGATGAGAGTTGGAATGTACTTTGGGGCGTATTCCGTTCGAAATGTGCCGGCGCTCAGAATACCGGCAAGATTTCCCAATCCCACAAGGAAACCGGTGGTTGCAGCGCGTGAGTTCTCCTCCAGGTTGTTGTTGTTGTGCCACGAGTGGACAAGACAGGAAGGAATGTAACCTCCTGCTGCCATGAGGAAGCATGCGAAGTATGCCACTCCCTTGTTGTCCAGTACGTCAATGGTGGCGAGAATGATCATCCCGACCAGAGAGATGCAAAGGGCCAGGACGATGTGGAAAGTACGCTCACGAAAGTAATCGGACGACTTAGTTATGCAGAGTAGGACAACAAAGCCGACGGCATTCGGCGCGACAGTCCAGAGGTTTGTCTTGACCGTGCTGTAGCCGAGTCTCTCTACGATTTGTGGGAGGAAGTTCGAAGTCGTCGACCACGCCACTGGGTAGGTGAAAGCGATGACGCACCACACTGCAAACCTCCAACCCTTCCACATCTGAAAGCTCTCTCGGACGTTGAATTTGCTGCCAACCTTACCGGATGCATCACGCAGCATCCGCGCTCGGGCTGCAAGCTTCTCTTCTGGGCCGAGGAACCAGGCTGTCTCTGGAGATGCGGGGAGCCAGAAGTAGCCGCAGGCTGCGACCACCACGGTGAGCCCCCCTTCAATAATAAACAACAGCTGCCAGCCTTGTACATGAGGATTGTCAACCTGGAAAACCCCATATGAGATCAGACCAGAGAACGCGGCAGCAAGCAACGCCGATCCAAAAAAGATAGCGATACGGAATCCGAGCTCGCCTCTCGTATAGAACAAGGTCAAATAGAACACGACACCCGCGAAGAAGCCCGCTTCAAAGGTACCCAGTATGAGCCGGAGCACAAGTAGACCTGCGAAGTTCTTCGCCGCACATTGAATGAGAGCAATGCTGAACATGTTAGCTTGCGAAGAACATTTCCCGGGTAAGAAGACACGTACCTGCCCCAGCCAAGCATGAGACTCGGCAGCATCATGCGCCCCGAGTACCGCTTCGTAAGCATATTGAGCGGCAGATCACAGAGGCCATTGGGTATGTAAAAGAGCAGAATAAGCAGTGAGTATTCTTCCCCCACAAAGTGTAAGTCGACGGTCATCCCATCGGTCTCAGCATTCCCAAGATTTGATCTATCAACCGAATTGAAGAAGTACATGAGCGACAAGAATGGTAGGAGAAAGCAGTCGAGCTTCCGTACGTATGAGCGCTCCGCGGCTTGGTCAATGAACGGAATTATGGTTCCAGATTCACTATCCGCTGGCTTGGAACCCTCTTCGGTCTCAACGTGTTTCTCCATGCTGGAAACTTTGGATGTCAGCAGCACGTATTCTGACTATGTCGCCGAACTGAGGGCGTACTGAAAGAACAGCACTCGATTGCAAGCTCGACTGCAGTGACCGGGAATCTTATACCTCCCCCTGTATGACCGTCGGCTGGCTGCCGGCGTTGCTACACTCTACATTGATAAGATGGCCAAAACCCTTATCTCGTTGCATGCATTTTGACCGAGATAATGACGGTTGCCTGAGACCATTGGACTCCACTGTTAGGCGCAACCAGGATATGCACGGCTCCTTACAACACTACAATTGAAAGGATATAACCTGACCTATAACCGCATCTGCCGTGAAATTCAGCGACTGTATAGCATCTGTAAGTGGGACACGGGTGTGCCAATATGTGTCGGCAAGGTGGGGTTGGAGTCTCTTATCAACATGCTGCATGGTTACAAGGTATATCGTATATCGTACATTGTATATCGATATTGTATATTGTATATCGCATCCCACTTTTGTCTATCGTATCGTTATCTGGAGATGCCCGGATTGTCGATCTCCGGACACCCCGACGAAAGGTCAACGTCTTCCCGTGTCACACCCCATTCGTCAGCGCATCTTGCACGGCTCGACATCTTCCCATCAGATATGGATCAACTTCCAAGGATGTCTGCAGACCCTATGAGCAGTGTCGATGTTGAAGATAGCAAGGTAGGGCAAACATGAAGACTGGAGATTGATACAATCCATCGTTTTTTAGCCATTTCCCTGCACTATAATCTGGAAGAGTATACTGATTTCATCTCACGGGTCCGTAACGACTGCATTTCGATGTTCCTAGAGCTTTACCTTATAGTAACCATAGTCTACTGTACCTGAGCCCTTACGCCCAGTCCAATCCGACAACACCATGGTCGATTCACGAGGAGCACCTCCGATCGTGGACTTCTCTGGCAAGTGCCATCCCGATTCTGCAGCATCTTCGGCATAAAGAGTCTATTCGCTGACATTATTTACAGCATTTTATGCAAAGGATCCTGCCAGGAAACAACGGCTCGTGAACGAAATCCGAGATTGCTGCTTGTACAATGGCTTCTTTCAAATCACCGGCCACAACGTCCCCTTGCACCTTCAAGAAGAGGCATTCAGATGTTCGGAATCGTTTTTTAAATTGCCGGTGGAGGAGAAGATGAAAATCAGCAAAGGTAGCTCGCATCCTGATCTTCCGTTATTGCACAATTGCTGATTTGGCCCATTTAGATCGCAACAATTACAACCGTGGCTACGAGCTCGTCGGCACCCAAATCCTGGAGGCAGGGACGAATCCGGAGCTTAAAGAAGGGATCTACCTTGGGGAAGATCTACCGGAAGACCATCCGTATTTTGTCCAGAAGAAGGTCAACAGCGGGCCGAACTTCTGGCCGACAGGGATGTCGGATCTCGAACACTTCAAGAAGACATCGATGGACTACTACCACGCCGTATTGGGACTGGCGGCCGACGTGTTGAAAGTCCTCGCCCTCACTCTCGACCTCCCCGAAGACTACTTCGACCCTTTTGTAGAAGGAGCCGTTGCGACCATGAGAATGCTTCACTACCCAACCCAACCCCCCTCCGCCGACGAGAAGCTCACCCGTGGCATCGGCGCGCACACCGACTTCGGCGCCATCACCCTTCTCATGCAAGGCGACGTGGACGGCCTGCAGGTCTACGACAACCCCACCAACACCTGGCTCGACGTCAAACCAACCCCCAACGCCTTCGTCGTGAACCTCGGCAACCTCTTCCAACGCTGGACCAACGACCGCTACGTCTCGAACCTGCACCGCGTCATCAACAGATCCGGCAAGGAGCGCTATTCGATCCCCGTCTTCTTCAGCGGCAACCCGGATTACGTCTGCGACTGCCTCCCCGGTTGCGTCGAGCCGGGCGAGAGGCCCAAGTACCCACCTATATCTGTCACCGAGGCGATATTGGGCGGTTATCGAGCTAGTTACGGGAGAGCGAAAGAATTCAATGACAACAGCAGCAGCAGCAACAACAACAATAACAATAATATTGAGAATAAGTCGGACGGCGTCAAGGCCACTGCGACCGAAATACTCGTCTCATAAAGGAAAAAAAATTGTGCATATTTCAGCGAGGAGGAAAGAGCTTACGAACGTCCGCCATATACCTCCCTACCTACCTAAGTCAGTCCTACTTCCATCTTATGATATCACTCTTCCCATGTCCAGGTGTGTTAGTATCTACATACTTTAGACCGGAAGCAATTTAAAACATCTCTTTCGTTTTCATTTCCTTTTTTTTTTTTTTTTAAACCTCCCCCCCCTCGAAGTCCCAGCAAAACCCTCTTACATAAACTTTTCTCTATTCGAAGTTTTTGGTTTTGTCTTTTTCTGTGAGAGTGTGAGAGTTCGAGAAGAGGTTTCCTTATATAATCTGAGCCTAGGCCCGGGGGGGGGGTGAATAGTTTGAATTGAACTAGGCCTTTTTAGGAATATAAATATCAAGTATAGGGACCAATGTATACTTTACCTAGTATATGGTCTGTCTACCTATGTTTACTATATAGGATAGAATAATATATATCTATGAATGGAGGTATTTCCCCCCCCTACTTGTTTTCTTTCTTTTCTTATTTCAAATCGAAGTTTTTCTCTTGAGATCAGATTCTATTCCGAGAAGAAGAGATGATATATCAGCGACAACGACAACGGCAACGAGCGAACAAGCGGCCCAGTGACGAGGAATCATCGAGCCAGGAGAGATTTCTTGACGTACTGGACCTCCTGGATAAAAAAGAAGAAGAATACAGAAAGAAGGAGAAAAAGAGAGAATCACGATTGTTCTTCAAATTGACGTTTCATCGAAAGGGAAAGGGCCTTGTGCCTGGTGCCCGGCCTACAGGGACTACTGCTACTACAGCTGTTGCATCCAGGACTATTCGTGGCAGCAGCAGTAGCAGAAAAAAGAGGCAGTTAGATCCCCGAAGACCGACACCGTTCGATCGCTTACCCAACGAACTCATCACGAGGATCCTCTTGCTGCTCGCGCTGCCGGATCCGAGCGATCTGGTGCGGTTCACATGCGCGTACAGAGTTGCGTGGCTGCACGTAGCGGACCAAAACGCATGCCGGACTTTATTGATCGGCATCATCAACGACACGTTCTGTTTCAATGAGCTGAGGCTGCTCGTCCTTGGGATCCTCGAGGCGAAGTTCACCCTGTTTCGATCGTTCTGGGACATCGACGCTTTCTTCGCGGGCGTGTTCGACGAGCGGAAACTCAGGGGTGGGCATGCGGAGAGTATTCCGGCCACGATCGATACGCTTGTGCTGCTGTGCAATCTCATCACGGCGGCGGAGGAGATCGTGACGGTGTTCAATAAGATGGCTGCCGCGTGGCTGCAGGCGTGCGGGTGCGTGCCGGACAGTTTCGAAATGTCGGCGACCGAGCGATATCGTGTGTTGCGCGCGGTGCTGCAGTGGGAACTGGTCAGCTCGTTGCGAGGCGAGAACGTCAAGGAGATGCTTGCGTCGAGCGGCTGTATCTGCCAGCAGGCTGAACATGGACGCTGCTTGGATCTGTACGACGAGGTCGACGACTTCACATGGTACTGGAAGATGTTCTTGCTGCAGCGGTACGTGTGGTATTACGTGCCCGAGTTCCAACGAGATGAGATCCACGCCATGTTCCACGCGATCATGGGCATCGTCATCATCGTCATCCGCGAATCGACCGTCTACCAGAGCGCGTTTGATGATGCGTATCTGAGTCGGGGCCGTAGGGGGCTCAGATGGCTGTGCGCTCCGCTCATGCACCTCCTCATGAACGGTCTCGTCTCGATCCGCGACGTGATCGTGCAGGCCGAGGTGATGGATTTGGATCTCGCAGGCAGCCACGGCCGTGACCTCTGGGACGCCGATGATCGCGTCAACCTCTACTGCTCGACCGAAAGGGGCATCCTCACGAGCCTCTCCCCGTTCGCCAAACACAACTTCTGGGAAACCACGGCCGCGAAATCGATCCACATCCGCGCCACCCCGCTATGGCCCATCGGACCCCAGCTCCTCCCCTCCCCCTCCTCCTCCTCTTACTCTTCCTTCTCCCCACCCTCCGCCTCCCATCCGAACACCCTCTGGCTCCCCTGCAAACGCCTCATCCTGCGCCACCGCGACAACCGCACCGGCCAACTCCGCTGGCTCAAAAAATCCTGCCGCATCTTCAAGTTCACGCTCTGCGCCGGTGTTATTTGGGATGCTGAACGGGTGCGAGGCTCTCCTTCTCCTCCAGTATCCAAGAAAGGAGAAGGAGGAGGAGGAAGGGAAGAGGAAGATCCGGATCCACCACAGCACTGGGGAATGGCTTGCGTATTCGACCACGATGACGATCCGCGTGCGAAGCGTGTGTGGGCACATCGTATGGTGAGCGCGGATGATGATGAGGATGATATGAGGGTTTCGAGACCGGTTGCGTAAAGTGGTGTGGGTGAGGACAAAAGACGAGAGTGAGTGAGATACAAAAATGGCATAGTAAGGGAGGAGTGTTTTAGAATGTGATTTTCCCTTTTCTGTATGTAACAACACAAGGTTCAATAAATTTGGGAGTGCTGTTTCTTCTATATCTTCCCCCACTACCTCCCATCTCTGGTGGTAATAGTGGTTGTCGTGTGAATGCAATATATCGAATTAGGTAACTTGGATTCATGAAGCTGAAGAGAGAGAGAGATTGCATGTGTATCTAATGAGTGACGACGAATGGGTTGCATACATACGCATTGATCTCAAGAACAATGTAGCAATTCACCAAAAAAGGAACGTAGGAACGATAGGTACCTGGGTAGGTAGTTAACAACATCTAAGGATAAGTAGTTATGTACTTCAGTGTATATAATAAGGGCCCCCACCGCCTTTCTAATTCCATGACAACGAATCAAATCAAATCAAAGCTAACGACTTTCCAAATCCTTCTCCTTTTCAGTCTCCGATGTGTGTGCCAGTGCGGCCTTGGAACCGATTTCGACGTCGCCGTGTTGTGTTGACGAGGACGGTGATGCAGAGAGGTCTTCTTCGAGGACTTCGCCTTCGATGACGGAGGGGGTTCGGTAGTCGACTGGGAAGAGGCGGTGGAGTGTATAGGAGAATACGCAAGCTGGGGGTGGAGGGTTAGAACGTCTTTTCTGTTCTCTAGAAGGGGGGGCTTTCTGAACGACTGAGAAGTGAAAGGGAGGGAGGGAGTAGACTAACCGAGACAGAATCCGAGGACGAAACTCAAGTTGAAGACGTGAGTCGCCCCAGTGCTGACTTTGAGGGATGGATTGACAGAGTTGACGAATCCGGGCATGCTGGGGAGCACGGCACAGACCCAGGCAACTGCAGATCGCCAATTGACACCGTAGGTGTACCAGTACTTGGACCTACTGGAACCTTCGTAGAGGTCGGGAACGTAGAAGCGACGCTCCTGGATGATGTAGAAGTGCACGCAGAGAAGACCTACGAAGGGGCCAAGGAAGACGGCATATGCGCTCAGGACTGCCAAGAAGCTGGAATGGTGGTAACTATGTCAGTGCCTTGTTCATCTCAGGTAGGGAAAGAAGAGATCATAAAAAAAGACTCACGTTGAGCCTGAAGCTAGCTGCTGCCAAGGGTTTGGCAGTACACTGAGTGCAGCAAGGACGTATGCCCCTCTCCGAAGATTGATATACTTGGGAAAGACGCTGGCTACGTCTAGACCGCCGGCCAGAACATTGCCAGGAACGTTGATAGAGACTTGAGAAACAATAAAGACAAGCCCGAGGAAGAACGTAGCGGCTCGAGCTCGAGAGCCGCCTTGGTCCTGCATGGCAGTGAAAAGGGTACTAGGATCCCATAGAGCTTCTCCTTTGCCATACTCTGTTGAAGGTCAGTCGGTGTTTCGAAGAAGGTGACATGCAGCGTGTCAGATGGAGTCTACTTACGCTCTTGGGTGGCGGCTGTGACAACAACACCGATTATACCAACGATAGCGCTGCTTAGGTTGAACGAGATCAATTGCGACCAGGTCACTTGGCTCGTTCGCTTCGCAAATCTGGTATAGTCATTCTGGTTCAGTATACCCGCTGCAATACTGCCTATGACCGACATGATTCCAGAGCAAAAGGTCCATCCAAGGGCTGACCCGGACACAGTAGCTTTGGCGTTGAAGACAGAGCCATATCCTTGGCTGGTACCGACTGCCCACCCAAGCAAGACGAAGAGAGTGACTCCAACCAATATTGAACCCACGTGAAAGTATGGTCGTAGCTTCTGAGGCTTGAACCATATAAGTACACAGCAGAGGAGATTGAAAAGAACGTATCCGACGAATTGCGCGACGGTGATACCAATTCCGTCGGGGAACGTGTTTGGGATCCTGTCATCGATATCCATCCAGATGGAGCGCAAACAAACGTAGATCATCTTGCCTCCGATCACTGCCTGTACTCCATACCAGACGACCGAAAGGAGGATGCGGTTGAGGATAGGAAAATAAGCTCCATACATGCCTATTTAGATAGGAGTCAGCATAATGTAGCATAGGTAAAGATGGCCTTGAATAGGAGATTCCTCACCCCAGACGCTTCGCGTTACGATGGGGTAACCAAGATGGCTGGTAGCTCCAGAAATCGAATTGAGAACCGCAAAACTGCTGGCGAATATATCGCCCACGATGATCACGATGACTGCGTGCCACCATGTCATTCCAGTCGCAATGAGTGAAGAGCCGGTCTGGTAGCTGCTGATGTTCATGTTGACCAGGAACCATAGTTCGACATATTGTAGAGCATCTGTAAGGCTAGCGTTAGCTTCTCTACAGGCTCTTTAGACTAGGACTGCTCCTACGTACTCCATGTTTGCCTTTCCGGAGGCACAGGTCTGATATCTTCATTGCTCCACGGATTCGTCTTCTGGTTCTCTGGGAGCTCAATCCAGCGAAGCGTTCTGCGTAAGACGGACGCCATCTCGCCAAATCAGATAATGCTTGGGAACAGTGCGATGATAAGATGTGTTCGGGTCGATAGACCAACTTCGGGGTGGGCGTTTGCCTTTATCCCATCCATATTCTGGGATCGGGTCTTCCACGGACGCATGAGCTATCTACCAGCCAAGCTCTATCAAGATAACGCCGTATCGGCATATTGAGGGCTGATTACACTCCAAGGTTTGATAGACCAGCCGGTACCAAAGAAGGCAGCTAGATGAAGCCCATTTTTTGTGGCATGTTGTATGGGATGCCAATCGCTGTCTCTTCCCGAAGAAGCGTTCCGATTCGACTTCAAGAAAGGCCAAGCGTTAGTTTGAAGCAATGCAACATCTGTATACCGATCTCACCATTTTGATTAGTCGAAACCCCCCTGGTCTTATCTCTGGAAACCGTGAAAGATCAACGGACATATGCTCTGAAGATCAGTCCGTTAAGATGCCGAAATCAGCTACTGCACCTTGGCGTGGGCCTTTGCGAATCCGGTTATCTCAAACCACCATTTATCGACCTCGCATGGGAAATGCACATCATTCTCGGCGAATCAAGCGGTAGGTGTACGCCGACGAGTCGGATGAAAGCGCTCATTGCATGACTAGCGCTACCGGCGATGGCTTTGAGCTCTATGTCTACTCTGATACCAAGCGGCTCAGCAGCCCATCATGGCGTCCAAGGTAGGACGACATGGTTCTATATCTGCCAGACAGCCACCCTGCCCTATAGAAGTGACGAAGACCAACCCTGAGCCCAATTGATACAGTCATATACGATGGCGATCCAGAGGGTATACCGTGTCGGCGTAGATGTCGGTAAGGAGATCATTCGGGCAGGTTCTTATGTACTGGAAATCTGACAGTGACCAGGCGGAACAAATACAGACTGCGTCATACTACGTATGTACCTCTGTTCGACGTTGGGCCGTAACGATACAGCTTTTTACTGTGGTAGCTAATGTAGCTACCAGATCCTGATGAATCCGACCAAGACAACAGGGGGATTCGTAGTACTTTCAAGACACCTACTACTGCCGACGTGACACATGGTATCACGGCTGCTATCGAAGGCGCCATATTGCAGAGCGGAATCAGCCGAGATGCCATTTCTGCCGTCATGATTGGGACGACCGTAAGCCGCTGCTCTGGACCTCTAAACTGGTTTGCAGGATGTAGGCTTACGAAGTCCCGGACTACCTAACAGCATTTTATCAATGCTGTCGTACAAGCAGACGATCGTAATCTCAGAAATGTTGCTGTTCTTCGTATTTCCGGTCCCTATACAAAGGAGAATCCGGCCTTCTTGGACTTTCCCCCAGTGCTTTCGCGGATCATGAACGGACACGTCGCGTACCTTGATGGAGGCTTGGAATGTTAGTCCAAGTCCACTCATATATAGCAACAGAGAGTATGCATGCTGACCCTGAAAAAGACGATTGTAGGGAGATCTTGCCTATTAATGAGGAGCAGATTCGGAATGAGTGTAAAATCATCAAAGAGAAGGGCATCACCGACATTGCCATTGTCGGCGTTTTCTCACCATTAGACATTGAAGGCCTGCAGGAAGAACGAGTCAAGAAACTTGTGCAGCATGAGCTCCCAGATGCAGATATAGTGCTTTCAAGGGACAGTGAGTCTACGTCGGCCCTGTTGAGAATTTTCAGATCTCATGGACATGCTTCATGAGGGCTAATGATGAATCCCAGTCGGCCAGCTTGGCTTCTTGGAAAGGGAAAATGCAACCATCCTGAACACTTCGATACTGAAATTTGCACGGAAGACAATACATGGATTCAAGCTCGCAATGGTCTCCCTCGGTCTCTCCTGTCCTCTGTTCTTGACGCAGAACGACGGGACCATCATAGACGCGGAAGCAGCCGAGAAATGTCCCATCAAGACGTTCTCCAGTGGTCCGACAAACTCAATGTCTGGAGCAGCCTACCTTTCCGGCCTTGATCGAACAGATGGGGTGTCACCCAATGCTCAGGTTATCGTTGCAGATGTTGGTGGTACGACGACAGACGTTTGCGCACTGTGAGTCTATGCTAAAGGACTCTGTTTGGCTGTAAGGTTTCGCAGCTAATACCGGCTGAAGGCTTCCGTCAGGCTTTCCTCGTCAGGCAGGAACTTGGGTCGAAATTGGAGGAGTTCGTAGTGCCTTTTCTATGCCCGAAGTTGTGTCTATTGGACTTGGAGGGGGAACCAAAGTAGAGGAGAAAAATGGAAAGGTAACCGTAGGACCAGAGTCGGTCGGTCACAGGTTGATTACCGAGGGCCTGATATTTGGAGGAGATACTTTGACAGCTACAGGTATGTTGCAGCACCTGCCACCATGATGAGCTTGAAGCTGACATTTCGTACAGATATAGTCGTTGCCAGCGGCAAGGCCCAGATTGGAGACGCTTCTCGTGTCGGCAGTGTACCGTCACATATTGTCTCCGCCGCGCGGGCACAAATTAAGAAGCTATTGGAACAAGTCGTCGATGGCATGAAGCTGAGTGCAGATGACGCAATCGTGATTCTAGTTGGAGGCGGTAGTGTTGTGCATATGGACGACCTTCAAGGAGTCTCCAAGATTATACGACCACAGTAGGTCTCCCGTGTCAGAGCATTCAGTGCGGGTTGTTTAAACAGTACAGGTTTCATGACTGCGCAAATGCAGTGGGCGCCGCTATTGCGAAAGTTTCTGGCTCAGTAGACGTGGTGAAAGTGTAAGTGAGAGCCGAAGCAAACCCTCGTTATCTCTTGTATCAGCGGCGCTGATCAGTCACGTTGTGACAGGCTCGAAGGGGTTGACGAAGGGAAGGTCCTGGAAGAAGTCTCTGCTGAAGCAAAGAAAAAGGCTATCGAAGCAGGCGCGGACCCTGCTTCTGTCAGTATCGTTTCGATCGAGAATATGCCTATACAGTATGTTGCGATGAAAATGGCTCGTATCATGATCAAAGCGGTGAGCTACCCACACATGGATTGTTCAGAGCACGCGAATTGATATTTGAACAAGGCAGGGAAACTCGGCCGTACTGCCACCTTCACACAGCCACCATCCGAGAAGCTTATCCAACAAGCCGCTGCTGAGTTGCCTTCCAAAGTGACAAGTACAATCTCGAATAGTGAGAAGGACCCTCTTCAGTTCAATGTCAGTCCTTCTGCGCTCGTTGACATTCGGAAGTATAGACCGGAGGTTGATTCCAATGGTACCTGGTGGGTTTCCGAGGTCGACTGTGAGTTCCTAGCCACGGGATGCAGTGTCTTAGCTTGCGGTGGCGGGGGACCAGGCTATATGTGTTATCTAGCTTCCAGAGCGGCCATACAGAAAGGACACCGACTCCCAATAGTCGATGTTGAGACATTGTCAGACGATGGGGCTGTCCTTGGGAGTGTATCATACGGCGCCCCGACGGTCACACTCGAGCGCTTGGCAAGTGGCACTGAGTCCAAAACGGCCACTGACGCCCTCCTTCAGTCATTCCCCGGGATGAAGATGGCAGCTCAAATAGCGATTGAAATCGGCGGCATGAACGGCCTTCGACCACTGTTGGTCGGGATCGATTACAAGGTGCCCACGATTGATGGCGACCTCATGGGTCGAGCCTATCCTCGGCTCTACATCATGACACCTTATATGTACGGCAAGAAGATCACACCGTGTACACAGGCGGACGGCCAAGGCAACGCCGTGACTGTGAACGCCTGCTCGGACATGCACAAACTCGAAAAAATCCACCGCAAAGCCGGTCTCGAGCTCGGTCTGTTCTCCCAGATGGTCCCCGCTCCTTTGACCGTCAAAGAGGTCAAAGAAGTTGGAACATTGGGCACCACATCCCTGGCCTGGTATATTGGACGAGCCGTATACCTAGCCAGACGTGAAAAGACAAGCATAATCAAAGCCATCCTCGAAGCTAACCCTTCAGGAAAACATCTCTACACCGGAAAAATCGTGTCTGTCCGCCGCTACGTTTCCTCCGGCGGCTACACCGAAGGCAGCGTGCGCCTGAAACCGCTCGGCACCGACGAAGCCGAGTACGGCGACGACACGACCACCAGCGAGACGCGGGACATGATTCTCCCGTTCCAAAACGAATACCTATTCGCATCCCTCGTGGACCCAGCCTACCGAGAAACCGACGACAGTCCTCCCGTAACATCCGACAACGGCGGTGAAGCAGAAATCCTCGCCATGGTGCCCGACCTGATCTCCTTGATCGGCACGGACGGGTATGCGCTCGGCACGCAGGATCTGAGGTACGGGGTTCGCGTCAGCGTCGTGGCTTTCACCGCGCACCCTCACTGGTACACGCCGCAAGGAGTCCGTTTAGGAGGGCCAAAGGAGTTTGGGTACGACGGTATGGAGTTTAAGCCACTGGGGAACCCGTACTATGAGCCGAAGTCTGTCATGAAGGAGTTTAGAGACGCTCCTCCTGCTGCTTAATTTAGTCTCTTGTATGGAGAGAGATCGAATGACATCCTCGCAGAATCTTCATGGAAGCGAAGTTTCCATTTATTTGTCTGTATGTACAGAGGATGCGAAATTGCTGTCCACATTGGTGGGTTGGTATCGATAAAGCACAAGTGATGAAAGGACGATGTTATATTACAAACCCCTTCCAAGTGCTCCCGAGTCTCCCACCATCCATTCGTTGTCCAGGCCTTAACGATAAAACAACCACCCTATACCGTTTCCCCAGTCTAGTCTATCGTATCAAAGTGTCCCCCTGCCCTGACTCTGCCCTGGTCTAGACTAAAACATACAGTGCACACATGATACTGAGCCCGAGAATCATGCTCAACCAGAACGTCGCATTATTGAACACCCAGCGTCCCCTGACGAATTTGCTTCTTTGGATAGCCACGATCGGTAACTGCAACATCATGGCCACGAAGCCATAACCTCGCAGCTTCTTCGTGATGCATCCCATGATCAACTCGTGTCCGACAGCGCTGACGAGGAAAGTAATGAACATCGCTATGCCGTTGGAGAAGTATGTACGGGAAGAGAAGTAGACATGACGACGGAGGAAATGATGAACGGGAATATTCCATTCTCGAGAAAATTCGAGCCAGTCGGACGAATTCCACCAGTCGGAGTAGAAATGTCGGTCAGCGAATCGAGTGATCTCAGCAAAGGCACCGAGCAGGTATTCGAAAATGACAAGAAAGACAAGCAGGAATATGGTCATAAATGGAAACAGGAGCATGCTGATCGTCTCGGAGAGTATCAGGGCTTTATCGGTTAACTGATCAACCTGCCTGAGACGGATAGCCGAATCCGCGAGAACAGGCACGACGAAGTCTTCTGAGGTGACGATAAGGAGAAATATACAACCAAAAACGGCGAGGACTTTCCAGAACAATTCCATCCAGCGAATTGACTTCGTACGCGGGTACTCCAGCTCGTAACATAAGGTTGGACATAAGATGAAGTCTGCGTAATTGAAATAACTCAGATTCTGAGGATAGGTCACTTGGCCGAGGGTGGACGTTAGCTCTTCAGCGAGGTCAGAACGCAGGGCTGCCAGACGCTCAGATCGGGAACCAGACTTCTCATCTTCATCGTCGGAAGAAGTTGCCTCATTGATACGGGCAGGTGAGCTCGGGTATTTGACGGCAGCAGCGAGAGAAGCTGTTTCGGGGTGATCAAGGGAACGAAGTCGCCGTTCCGTTTCCGCCAGATGGCCGTTGTAGAATGCGTAGGAATGCATCTTCATGAAAAGAACCAAGGTATGTAGGGTGAAGAAGACTTGAGCGGTCCAAGTCCAATTGAGCATAAATGGCCACCTAACCCATAGTGCAAGCCATGCGATTTGAAATATGCTCTGCACCCAAATACCACCGTTTGACCATTGTAGCGGGCCATTCTTCCTATATATGCGGTGCAACGGTAGGCTCAGCGCCGTGCTCAACACCATAACGCCGTCGCTGAGAAGCATTGCAACCGCATTCTTTGATAGTACTCGCCATACCCGCATTCGCAGAGGTAATCCTGTCTCTTTGATATTACTCAAGCCCGTCGTTAGGACAAGGATGAAAAGGCTGATCCAGAAGAGAACGAAGAATCCTTTGAAATCATTGTAATCACTGGTAGGATCAAAATGGGAGACTCGCGGCGTGTAATGAATGTTGTGGAAGAGACGATGCTTTGCCTGCGCTCTGGCTTGTTTCTTCGCGGTGGACAAAGACTGCACTGAAGGGGGTGCATCGGGAGGTACAGGCGTTGAGCGTCCACTACCAAAGCGTTAGCACGGTGGCTCCGGTCATGAAGGCCGATTCAGATACCTGGTAAAAGCTGAAGATGTCTGGTCACCAGGATCTAGGTTATCTGAAGACTTCTGGGTGCGCAAAACATCTGGGTTGGGAGCCTTTACTGCACGAGGCCGTAGTATCCGGTCAGGACTCAAGTCATTCGCACGGTATGCCATTGTCGGGGAGGGTTATAAATGCTACAGACAAGGAAGAATACAAGAGCAATGGACAACAACTAGACAAGGTTATCGACTATGCCGTACCGAACCTGATTCATTGCCTGGGAGAATCTGTGCCATGGTAAAGGGTAGGGTCCTAAGGCCAGCTTTGCATGTTGAAGATCTTGTTATCCGACTGTCGCCAACTCCCCAAGGCCCACGTCATGTACAGTAATATTTCGGCCCACTTGAGGCACACCAAAAATGCATTCGGAGACGATGAACCCACCATCTCTGCCACTACACCGCGTCTAACCTCCAAATAACCCATTCGACTCCAGGGACCTCTCGACCTTAGGACTAGGACCAGTCTGCTAGTCCAGTACATCCAGTACCCTCAAATTATTGATACGGTATACCCCCAACACCGCTGACGACAATTCAACACCTCATATTGTCCACGATACCTCTACCTCGAGCTTATTCGGTAGCCTGGTCGTACTTCTGAAGGGCAATCCGAACATGGTTTACTTGCTCGCATCGTCATAGTATACAGCTGAGGACACTTTATCCCCTGCTCATCGTGGGGTCCTTGTGGCCGCCATGACTTCTCGTAAGGACAACAGGCGGTAACGTCTCTGACTTCACTAATGCTCGGACAGTCAAACAGTTCATTCGTAATGTGCGCGCTTCCAAAACGATAGCCGATGAGCGAGCAGTGGTGCAGAAAGAAAGCGCAGCGATTAGAGCTAGCTTCAGGGAGGAAAGCAGCGATCATAATGTGAGGTCAGTGTGTCCCTCGATCTGCTTAGGCGCTGCTTGTGCTGATGCCGGTTATAGGAGAAACAACGTTGCGAAGCTCCTATATCTTTTCACTCTTGGTGAAAGAACACATTTCGGCCAGATCGAATGCCTCAAACTACTGGCCTCGCCGCGTTTCGCGGACAAACGATTAGGCTACCTTGGTACCATGTTGCTGCTAGATGAAAACCAGGAAGTGCTCACCCTTGTCACCAACTCGTTACAAAAGTATGTTGCAATGAATTCCACTCTGGGCAAAAGGAACTGACACTCTTAGTGATCTCAAGCATTCGAATCAATACGTGGTCGGTCTTGCGCTTGCTACGTTGGGCGACATTGCCTCAGTAGAGATGGCGCGAGATTTGTTTCCTGATATAGAAACGCTCATATCGACGTCCAATCCATATATCCGACGAAAAGCTGCGTTATGCGCAATGCGTATATGTCGAAAAGTACCGGACTTGCAGGAACACTTCTTTGACAAGTCAAAGACCCTCCTCCAGGATAGAAACCATGGTGTTCTGCTTTGTGGCATAACGCTCGTGACCAGCATGTGTGAAGCCGATGAAGCAGAAGGAGGTGAAGAAGGAATAGTCGATATATTCCGACCTCTTGTCCCTCATCTTGTGCGAACGTTGAAGGGTCTTACCACCTCAGGGTATGCTCCCGAACACGACGTCTCCGGCATAACCGATCCCTTCTTGCAGGTGAAGATACTACGACTGCTGCGTGTGCTCGGACGGGGTAGCAACGAGGTTAGCGAACAAATCAATGATATTCTAGCCCAGGTGGCAACGAATACCGATTCAAGCAAGAACGTCGGAAACTCCATCCTCTACGAATCCGTTCTTACTATCCTCGATATCGAAGCAGACTCGGGTCTGCGGGTGCTTGGTGTCAATATACTCGGCAAATTTCTCTCCAACAAAGACAATAATATCCGTTACGTGGCGCTCAATACGCTGATCAAAGTTGTGGCAGTGGAGCCAAACGCAGTGCAGCGACACCGTAACACTATCCTGGAATGCCTTCGGGATCCTGACATCAGTATACGACGACGAGCACTGGATCTGAGTTTTACGTTGATACGGGAGGATAACGTTCGTGTCCTCATTCGTGAACTCCTCGCATTCCTTGAGGTCGCCGACAATGAATTTAAGCCAATTATGACCACCCAAATTGGTATTGCCGCAGATCGCTTCGCTCCAAACAAACGGTGGCACATCGACACGATGCTGAGGATGGTCAAATTGGCTGGCAATTATGTCAGAGAACAAATCCTATCATCTTTTGTGCGCTTGATTGCTACAACTCCAGATCTGCAGATGTATTCGGTGCAGAAGCTCTATTCAGCATTGAAAGCCGACATCACACAGGAAGCTTTGACTCTGGCTGGAGCGTGGGTCATTGGCGAATACGGGGATCTCCTCCTGCGAGGGGGGTCTTATGAGGATGAAGAGGTGGTTAAAGAAGTCAGCGAAAGTGATATCGTTGACATCTTTACGACTATCCTCAATTCGACGTATGCCAATCCGGTGGTGACAGAATATATCATCACTGCGTCTATGAAATTGACCACAAGGATGTCTGAACCAGCACAAGTCGACCGGGTCAGGCGGTTGTTAGCAAGCAGGACCTCGGATCTTAGCATTGAAATCCAGCAACGATCTGTGGAGTACTCGAATCTGTTTGGCTATGATGGTATTCGGCGGGGCGTTCTAGAAAGGATGCCACCACCTGAGATCCGTGAGGAACAACGTGTGCTCGGGGAAACCACCGCTGCTAGCAAAACTGACAAAAGGCAAAGTCGAGCACTCAAGGACAAGACCAAAAAGCCTATCAAGAAGACAGCCGAACAAGATATGCTGCTTGACCTCATGGGCGGTAACGACGTGCCGGTCACTGATGTCAGCGCCACAATCAACGGCCAACAAAACACTGCGGACCTCCTTGCCGATATCCTTGGTGGTGGAAGTTCAATCTCAAGCCCTCCGCCACAGACCACAAGCCCTGCTCCACAAGGACAAAACAACGTAGGGTCGATAATGGATCTATTCGGTAATGGTACAAACGGGACCCCTCCACAGACCGCGAAACCTGCTGCATCCAATGACCTCTTCTCAATGCCAAGCGCCTCTCCCCAGCCACAACAACCCGCAGCTCAGGCTGCATATTCGAAGAACGACATGCAAGTTACACTTCAAGTCTCGCGCGCCGCTTCCGGTGGTGCGCAGGTGCTCGCACGTTTCAAAAACTCTTCAGACTTCGACACTTTTACTGGCGTGGGGCTCCAGGCCGCTGTTCCTAAGAGCCAGAAATTGACTTTAAATGCCATCAACAAGAGCACATTGGCAAGTGGCGAAGAAGGGATTCAAGGCATGAAAATCATTGGCGTCACCGGAGTAAGTTTTCCCCTTGTGATACTCTTGAGTCACTCATATTATTATCAATCATGCATTTTCCTCCACCATATTCGACAGGACGTGGCTAATACATTTCTCGTATAGTCTCTGCCACCGAAACTTCGTCTCCGCTTGAAAATCAGTTATACCAAACAAGGCTTGTCACCAATGACCGAACAAGTAGACTGGACTGAGTCATGAGCCGTTATATATTGGGATATGAACCCGGCAGAGCAGCCATTCTGTAGCCATGTCTTTAAAAGCGACCGAGACAACTTCAGGAAACACCTCGAACGTTAGCATAATGAAAGCGGGCCTGGAAGAGAGTGGGGGAAAAAGGGTTCGACTGTATCAGATACTACTACTATACGAGAAAAGACAAGATCCTTCCCAGCGTCCTGTCCTTTCGAGCGTTGTTAGCAACGGCCTTTGATGATGTCCAATTTCCAATCACATGTCGGATATAAAGTCGTACTTATCTAGGTAGGTAGAGACCAAAATTATCATGAAAGCAAGTAAGCAAGACTTAATTCGTAATAAAATACGAAAAGTTTGTTCTTTTCTTTTCTTTTCCCTTTCTCGTGTTTTTGAAGAGAGAGAGAGAGAGAGAGAGAGAGAGAATGAAAATGAAAATGAAAAGAATTTGTGTTGATGAATGATGATCATGATCATGATAATGTACAAAATTTGAGATGTTGCATGCACGTATGTCTGTATATTCAATCCCCCCTTCTCGCATTACATATGTCCCTATTTTTACCCCCCTTTTCACCCCGGGAACCCCTCTTTCTCTCCCCCATCTTTCAGATCTCTTTATTTTATTTTATTTATTTTTTTATTTATTACACGACCATAGTTTCAACGGTCCCGATCGGTCTACTCGCCAACTCCACACATCCATCAATCACGCTCTTCCTCGCTCCTTCGCTGCTGACTTTCTTGCCGCCGAGGTACATCATCCAGAACAAGGACGATATGCGACCGTCTTTGACCTCGCCGAGGGGAGTCAAGTCTGTGGTGGTGGTCTTTTCTTGGGTACTTTTGGGAGAGGAGGAGGAGGATGTCTTTCTTTGTTGCTCGTAGTAGGCTGAGAGGTCGCCAGATTTGGAACGGAGGAAGTAGAGCGCCTCGCCTTTGGAGATTTTGCCGCGGCCACCGCCGAAGAAGGATTTGAAGGCGTTGAGAGATTGGCCGAAGGATTCGGAGGAGAAGTAGTCGTCTTCTTGATCAGGTGTAGAGGTAGGTTTGGGCTCCTGCGCCTTGTTCATTATGCCTCTACCCAAAGCATCGCGGAGGTGACCGAAGTCGGTGTTTCGAGTTGGGGCGATGCGGATCGCCGTCCTGATTTTGGAGTCTTTCAGGATCTCTGTCCAGACCTCTTGATTGTGTTCAGGATCAAGGAGGATGGTGCTGAGCTTTTCGCGCTCCGCCGGGACGAGCGTTGTGGCAACCGGGTTGACGAGGCGGATCAGTCGTTCTTGGAGAGCCGCCACATCAGGTATGGCAACATATAAGCCCACGACGTAAACTTCAATACCCAGAAAGGACACGGTACGGATCCCCAGTCCGAGGAGTTGATATTGTTCTTGACCGGGTTCACCATTTGCCGATGTACCAGGGGAAGTGCCTGCTGGTAGGGCGGCGGATGGGGCGCCTACGTCTTGCGAGGGTAAGGATATGTAGCGTGGGATCGTAGGGATATTAGAAGTGCCCGTTTCAACATCAAAAGATTGGACCTGGAGGTCAATTGGCGGCGCATCCAGCCGCATTGTGCCGGAAGAAGACTGAGCTTGCCCCGGTGGTGGGACTGGGAACAAATCGCTCTTCACGGTAACAACCATTGCTGCGCCAGTGGCTAATATCAACGCCGAGTATATCTTCAACTTCCGGTAGTATTCTGCTTGCTCCCGCGCCCATGGTGACGGCGGTTGTTCTATCGGTCTCGCCCCTCCCTTGCGGTACGTTATGGAACGCTGTTGCGAGGCATGAAAGGATCGGACCGGGTTCCTGGAAGTATACTGTGCAACCGGATTGGTCGGCGACCCTAGTCTTCTACCGGCTGCCCACGGTGTACATACCCGAGTGGCCGTATGGCACGAATTGACAAGGTGCGCAGATTTCATCTTGGCGTTGAGCGCAACTTTCGTGGTCTGATCGAAAACCAAAGTGTTGCTGGTTTCACAAGAAATGTATTCGGATCATCGCAGACTTTGGAGCTTCAGGATGATCGGGAGCTCTAAATCGTCCCCGCAATCATCCTGGAGGGACCCTGTCCGTCCATCACGTCGGAAGCGATTCCGGACAAAGAGTTGGATTGATATATTATCGTTATTACTGTAATAGCTTGCTTCTCACTAGATGTAATTGGGGATATTCCAGTCCAGGAATGATTGGAAAGGCTAAGATTGACCTCTTATCATGGTAGTGACGACGGTAGAATGGCGAGTCTCATCGTTTCCACATCGCGCATGGCCCATCGAAACAAGCTATGAAGATTGGCTGTACTGTGCACAACGTTGACTGTAGATAGCAGACATTCTTATAATATACGTGTAACTGCGATCATTTTGAGTTATTGTATTGCGATCTTTGGCTATGAACTACTGTAACAAAATATCCTCCATAACTTTATAGTATCGGACAACCAGGGAAGTAAAGGGAAAATGTTCCGTTCAGGTAGCTATCTTCTCACCAACAGCGTTGAATGGTGCAACATCATAACAGAGTGCTGTCTGCACGGAGACTAGATGGCACCAGCATCCAGCAGAAGATCCTGAAGCTTTCCCTTCTTGGCTTGCAGATCCGAGTTTCCGCCAATGTGCTTTTGCTTGATGAAGATGTTTGGGACAGATCGTTGATTGGTGATCTCTTCAAGCGCATCTTGGAGTGCGGCACCGTCGTCTATAGAAGAATAAATTAGCATATGATGTAGAGACAGACACCCAAGAGCAGGCTAGAGCAAAGGGTAGCGGAAAACTGGCGCAATGAGTGAATTCGGACTGAATGGGAACAGTGATAGAGCGAGCAAGCCCAGGACCACAAAACAGAGTGTCGACGCCTTCTAGATCAGCACGAAGTCTGACTTTTGAAATATGCCAAATAGTCTGATGTGGACGTTCTCTCTTCAGGAGTACGTTCGACCACTAAGGAAGACGTCCCAGGTGCGATCAAAGGGATCTGTTGATCTCTATTGGAATTCGCCATCATGATCTTTAGGCTCGCTCTCTCAACCCATACCAATCCTCATTCGCACCAGCCGTACTCGCGAGCAAATTCTGGTGGCTTGTATGAGCAATGGATAAAGACAACCTACCGATCTGATCCAATTCCAAGACTTGAAACTTGGCGCCCTTCTCGCTCAACAAAGTCTTCGTGGCTTTGCAGTATGGGCAATAACTCTTACTGAACACCATGACTGGGTTCTCTTCGATCATGGCTTGCGCCTTTGTCTTTGCTGCCGACATTGCTGCAGGGCTTGTAGGGGTGCTGCCGAAAAGGCTGAAGAAGCGGCGAGTTATGAAAGAAATTTTGGCGGTTGTAGTTGGGTAGCTGGACTGAGGGTTGAGAAATGATAGATGTATAAGAGAACGTGAGGCGATCAGAAAGAATACAATTGCAATTACCTATTATGTACGTAGGAGGGGCGCGTGAGAAGTCGATTGCGGCGATTGATTATCAATTATCAATCTCTTTGTCCGAAGCGGCGAACTGCGGACGAAAGATATGAAAAGGTATGAAAATGTATGAAAAGGCATGACACCATCGAGGCATTCCGACGTTTACTGCAATTTAGCGGCATCGGTAAATAAGTCAGCCAAGTCGTCATTTCAGATCCCTAATCGTAAATATCATCTGATTACACTCTTTTCTTCAGCTCGTCAGGGACTGCGAGATATCGAGCGATTGAATAATCATAATTGCCTATAGTCAGTAAGTATTGTTTCCTCGACATTGTCTCTTACTACCTAGGTGAGTACATATATATCTACACGTGGAGTGGAAAGGAAATAAAGAAGTCCCTTCCTCAAAACGGTGTGTTGTGTCCATGTCCGAGGACCATTTCAATGCCTGATCAAATCCACCCGGCTTGCAATCATGTACACAGAGGAAAGGAATTATCTACATACAAGTGAGAACAACGCCATCGCTATGCACTACGGCTGCATTCCTGTAAACCCACGGTGAGCTTACAACCTGACCTGACCGTTGGAATTCTGTCTCCCAAACAATCGACCAAAACTATCACTACGTCCGTTATTGCTATCGTCGCCCCCCATCCATCTCGGCCTCTTGAACGAGGGGCCGCCTGTGTCACCTGAGGAGTTTTGCATCCACTTCGGGGTCTCGATGGTATCAAGAGTATTCTTGACTCTTCTGCCAAACAACTGGAAGAAGTTCTCTTCTGGCGGCTCTGGATCTAACGGTGCTGGTTGATTCCTGGCACGAGATGGCGGAGGTAGAAGCTGCCCTGTGCTGCGTTCTACAGGAGGTACCCACACCCTTGGCGCTGCACCATTCCGGTTGATGTCGGTTGATGGTCGGGGAGACATTCCAAGTGCACTGGAACTACCCGGCGCCGCTGTATGCCCTTGCAATTCTCGCTCGATAAGAGCACGCCCTTCGCGCCAACCTCCGGTACCAAATCCGGACGGATCATCTTCCTCATCTTCGTCCCCGAGGATTCCGAATCCAAAAACATCCTTGACCTTGCCATAAAGGTTGAATAACGTGGCACAGACTGGCAGGAGGACCAGGATGGGAAAGAAATAATCAAAGCCCTTCCCCAAGGGCGTCAAATTGATGAGTCGGCCTAGAAAGTGATAGAAAACGGTGCTCTGGTGGATGTTCTTTGGCAGAAAGGTCAAGAAGTTGTACGATAGCGGAACGGTCAGTTTAGCGATTTGGCCACCGTACCAGCAGGCATGTTCACTGTAGGTGTTCCGCCTGACTAAAGCCCGATTGCCCCATACTGGCACGTCCTTCATGCTGAACAGTGCGCATGCCGACATGTACGTGATCCAGACTGCTGCCATAAGCTGGCCACCGAAACCAACCTTATATTCTTCGTCATTCGGGTGGTGAATAACACTGAGGCTGACAGCGGATAACTGTGGCGCAAAAACCTTGATGATTTCTGACCAAATGACGCTGACTGATGCCAGAGCTGCTGTAGCTCCACAAACTATGCGAACAGCAGGGCCTAGATGCACATGGACGTGATAGCGCATGTACGGCGTAATGAATGTCGTCTTTGCTAGTCTTGAAGAGTGAGGCGACACCCGGCCAAACGAAAGCCTCTTAGATGCTTTCGAGTCGAGAATTGCTTGTAGGTCCGCTGCGGACTGCACCACATGGTCCCACTCTTCCACACGTCTCGCGCGCTGATGTCTTGCTTGAGCGAGACGCCGGCCTAGATCTGCCAGATACCGATCGGTAATTACGGCTGGGATCTTCCCATTCACATCCATCACTCCTGGTAGTGAAGATATGCGACCGTCGGGCAGGCTTGTCATGTCCGCCAGGTCCTCGATCCATTCTTGGAAGTCTCGTGCGGTACCGGTCTTACGCTGCTGAAGTTGTCTTACTTGCGCTTCCAGTTCCTCGTGTTTGAAGATGGCATCCTCCAGCTTCTCGTGTATTCGTGGAGCGTGACTCTGAACACGACGCAGACTTCCACTGATATCAGCCCCTCTAAACAGCCACCTCGGTACAGCCACAAGCCCATGACCCATCAAATATATGGCAAGAATCAGACCCCAGACGTATGCTAAGGCCACAACCAAACCCTTGACAGCGGTGAAATCAAAGCCATAGCTGACGATGATATAGACAAGACCAGCGACTGCGCATCCGAGTACGATCATCTGATATCGCGCATTCGACCGCAAAGAGTACATCATTCTATCCTTCGGTTCGCGGTACCCAGAGTTCATGAACTCCCCTAGTAAGGGTAGAATGAACCTGTGCCTGTTAGTAAATTGGAATCTAAATGTCTTGCGCCTACTTACCAGGTAAGAGTGAATGTCAACCAGTAAAGTATCCTCCATGATACCAGTAACGCCCTCTCTGGTAGCCATATTCCTTTCGCTTTGACATCTCTAGTTTGTGCGCTGGACGCAATGTCGATGGGGACGAGTAAGACAATACTTGCTGGTAAGGCGAGCGACAAGAAGACAGGTAAGATCAAATACGCTGGACTAGAGCGAAGTGGCAGGTAGTAGCGTAGTAAAAGTAGAACTGCCAGAGATATGACAGCAAAAGCAATGATGGCGAAGGCATCCGACCCCGCCGAAGAGGACATTGCTTGATCGGTGGATCTGAAATACAACGGCGCGATCGAGGACTCAACTCATGATGCTTTGACAGATGCTGAGGAATGGCAAACGTGCAAGCTGACTGTTCAATGCTTCATCGGCAAATGCAACTATGGACGAAAGATGTTGTACTTGGAAGGCGATCAACCCATATACTTGCGACACAAAGTACAGTCAACCATCTAACCATTAGATTCGATATGCACAGGGTTAAGGGTAAGAGTAGCCTTCGGCCGCAGAAGTATCCGCCGACAGGTGACGTTGCGATCACGTGCAATCACGTGCAATCAAGGGTATCCGAAGAGGAAAGCTTTGGCTTTTGATTGATCGACACCTTTTGTTTTCTTTGGGGCCCCCTAATCAATTCCCATATTATGTAGTACTACGTAGTAAAGGGCTCGAAAATGTACTAACCTAGGTAGTAGTTAACTATGCCTTAGCTCCCTTCGCTGGCAGGGACCCTTGTTTAACGATTGCCGGAATGGAAGTTCAGGTACCTAAGGCTAATCCCGGGAATTCGATAGCTAAAAAGTGCCACTGCACATGAGCAACAAGCAGCAGATATGTGTACAGTACATAGTAGAGCTGGCCATCGTCGTATTTGAGGCAAAATCTTGTGGGGATATATCACAGGCAACGGAAGTTCTAAATGTTACTGTGCTAGAGGAAGAGAGCAAGAGTGAGAGAGTGAGGATGTAACCTGAGAGCGTGTGACAGGCACCTCAGCCCGATCTTGCAACTCTCAGGTTTCATCCTGTGATCAATTTGTGCATGGCACCGCGAAAGGAAAAGGCGGAAGAAGTGGAATGGAACAGGCCAAAAGAGATCGGGGGGATACTATGGTACAGGTCCAGTGTAGGCGGCCCACCATTCCCGAGGATAGGAAGGAAAAGGCGTTTTGTCTCTCTCTTGGTCTTGTCTCGACGGCATCTTGTGGTATGCTTCATCTTCTTCGCGTCGATGACTGACTGCTATCTCCCATCAAGGAGGACATATCTGCTGTGAGTGATTCAATAAATACCTGAGCTTCCTCCTCAACGCGGTCCATAAGATGTACTACGTAGTAGTAGTGGGACGGTCCGGTACTCAAGGGAGAATTAACTGTCGATTTAACAATAGTAACAAGGCAACAACACCCGAAGGTCGATCCTTTTGGATCTCAATTAGTTCCGATGATCAGAAAAGACAAAATCAAATGTCCATTTCGACGCCTTTCCACGCCTAGGAGTACACCATAGTGTGATTTCGACCAGTGTTGTATCAGTGTGCAAAGTAATGACTGGAATGAAGAAAAAAGGTCCATGTACATGACCGGGTCCATCGACACACCAAACGCCGAAGACGAAACGGCTTGAACACCCAATTCGATGAGGGCCAGTCTCACACTCTCCGATTTGTCTGATGTTGGTTGGTTAGGTGTGACGAGTCCATAGATTTTGCCTGCCCTCGCTTGTAAATCACGCTCCCTATTTGTTGTCTTTGAAGATCAATTTTCATTGTTGGCTAACAAGTGTGTTACGATGCATTTATTGTCTTTGCTGTGCTCGATGCCTTCGACTTGCCTTTTCCCTGTCAGTTTAGGCGCAAGGTTCCTAGGATATCAGTGCAATACTACCGCACGGCGCCCTGCATTCGGACAGTGAAAGGCAAGACAGTCTGACTGTATTGTCTAGGTAGGTACCTGATTCCATTATATAAGATCATGACTTCGTCGTGGAGGGATCCGTCACGCCTCTTTGATACAAATTGCACCCGTCACCGTGAGGTGCTGAGGTTGCCTCGTCCCTCTAATTTCCTATTTTCCTAGAGGAGGAAACAAACCCTTGCGCGAAAATTGGGCGAATGGTCGGACCACTTGATTTCTACCCTGGAATCTGACGCTCATTTTGGTGTCTCATGACTTGGACTCGACCAGCCGTGTATGAAAATACTACTGAGTATTGGAAGCCATCATGATGATTATCGTCGTATTTCTATACACTTTCCCGTCTTATTATAGATTGGGATACCGTGAATCTCTTGGGGGTGAGGTATCATGGTGATTAACGATTTGAGGGTCATCAAATGCAACTTCTTTAGAGGAACAAACTCTCCTGCCCACTTCTAGTTGCTCTCCTAGTCTAGATGCGAAGGCGGGAAACATAGGATGAAATACATGATATATCCGCAGAATGTATCAGGTGCCTATCAGTCAGTGAGGCTGAGGGGACCCAAGCAAGAACACCCTCCCAGCGATTGCTGCTCTATCCTTCTATCTCTCTTCTTCCCTTCCCTTCCCTTTCCTTTCCTTTCCTGGTCCTTTTAGGAAGAGAGATGCTCATGGCAAGGTAGAACGAGGTTTGTGACAAGGGTAATACTAAGTTAACCTGGTCTGCATTGAACCAAAAAGTTAGACCCACTGGCCCATCCGCCTCTTCAACCTACGGTCTAGGACTAGTAAAGTAGTGCGCTATGCTCCAAAGTCCCCCAATATCCTGCTAACACCCACTGGCGCATCTTTAACTTACCTCGACAGGGCGAGAGGAGGATAGAAGGAAGCAGAAATCACTCAGCCAGTCCTTTATCATCGACGTCCTTCAACTCAGTATCTTCAGGCGCTGACCCTATTCGTCCTCTTTTTTCCTGCAAATTACTTGGTGTGCTCCATTGCTATTGGCGCTTTTCGTACCCGCCGAACTATTCACGATTCATCTTGGCCTGGAGAGATTGGGCTGCTGACGGCGAAACTTGAACAGCCTGAAACTTGAACAGCCTGACCGCTACCTACCAACCAGACAGTCGTTTCCCTAAAGCGACATACTCTCTCAGTGCAACGTCCGACTGCTCGTTGCTCATTCACTTTGAGTGTGTGGGATCTGTGACTCTTGCCGTGCAAAGCTCAGAGCTTGTTGAATGATACGATTTTGCGCTTGGTCTCAACACACCATTCACCCATGCAATTCACTGCCTCCTATTGTGTCTATAGAAAGCTGGGTGCGCCAGCACAGATTCGCTACTATTCGGTTTGAGTCAACGACCACAATATGAACCCAGCTCAATTTCAGAATGCGGGGGGCGGGTTTCCCCAAGGAATGCCTGGAAACATGCAAATGCCCCAGGCTGGTCAACCACAACTGCAGAACCAAGGCGGAAACAACATACAGCGCTTCATCGTGCAACAGCTGCAAGGTCAAGGTACCTACGGTGGTTGGCAGTCGCAGGTCGACCTAAAGGAGCGAGTGATCAGGGTCAAGTCCCTTGCCGACTCGTTACGATTAATCCAACAGCCGAACAACAACCCCATAGAGACCGTCCGACTTGCGCTTACGTTCGAACAAAAGACCTTCGCACAGAGTCCTGACAAGGACACATACCTGCGAACGTGCAATCAGAAGCTTGCAACCATCCGCGATACTCGAGCTAGACAAGCTGCATCGATGAATCCAAACGGGCAAGCTCCGGACATCAATCAGATGCACATGGCCCAGCAGACACAAAATCCCTTGTTTCCTCCCCAGCTCCAGCAACAGATGCGCCCTTCACCTTTGCCCAATCAGCAACAGCCGAATGGCATGGGCATGAACATGGGCATGGGTGGGCATCAACAGAACATGGGGCAAGCAAACATGGGTCAGATGCCACAAATGGCGCAGGGCATGAACGCTAACATGGGAAGAAATGTTGGTCTCTCGCAGCAGGAACACGTTGAAATCCAGCGTATGGCTGCTGAAATGATGAAGCGCCAGTCGCCAGACGAGCTGGAGAAGATCAGACATAATCTCGAGGGCATGACTGAGGAGCAAAGAAACGCACTGGCAGCACGCGGAACTGACCCCTTGAACTACTTCTTCACGCAGCAAGCCCTGAAGAAGTATCAAATACAAAAGGCTCGAATGGCCGGTGCTCAAGGGCAGGGTGATAATCCCAATCCTCAAGCACAAATGCAGAACTTGCAACAGCGGCCTGGATCTGTGCAGATGACACCTCAACAAAGCGGTCGAGCAACTCCGATGATGCAACAAGGCCAGATCAACAGCATGGGCAACCTGAACCACTTCCAAGGTCAACAAGCTGATGGCCTCCGATCTCAAGAAGCGGGCCAACTGGTTGTACCCGCAAGCAATGCTCCAGGGATGACGCCAGAGCAATTCCGCCTTCAACAACAACTCCTTCAGAATCAACGCTTTGGCCAACAAATGGGTCATCAAATGCAGAATGTGAATCTACTCGCTCAGCAGCAGCAACAACTTCAAGCCGCGCAACAAGCTCAACAGGACAAAGCCCAAAGTGCTGCTAATATGCAAGCACAGACGCAAGCCCAAATGCGCCAGCAAGCTGCTGCGAGAGCAATGGGTATGCAGAATCAGCAAGTAGCCAGCATGTCCCAACCGAATCCGGCAATGCCAATGCTCACACAGCCAGTCGGCCCTAACATGCCGGGTCAACCTGGATCGCGTCCACCGTCGAGAACCCCTGTGCCTGCTCAGCAAAACTTGCAAATACCCATGCAGCAGCAGCAGCAGCAGCAACCGCAACCCCAATCACAACCACAACCACAGCAGACAGGAGGACAGCAATTCCCGGGGAACATGCAAAATCATCAAATGATTCAGCAGCTGCAGAGGTATCCTCCTCAATTACAACAAGCATTACTGCGCACGCCAACTCAGAATTGGCAGGCCATCATAAACCGATACCAGCAAGCAGAGATGGCAAAGAGGCTCGGTCAGCAATCGCAACCTATGCAACAAGCGCTGTCACAACCTGGACAGATGGGGCAGAATCAAACAGCTCAATTCCCTGGGAACAACGGACTTGGAGGCCCGGCAATGCAACAGTCTCTCTCAGGTAATCCACAATCAAGCCAGGCGCAGACACAGAGCCCCCATGTGCAGCAGCTTATGATGCAGCAACGTCAACAGCAGCAGCAGCAAGCCGCGCAGCAGCAACAGCACGCCCAGCAGCAGCAACTGCAACAGCAACAGGTTCAGCAGAATCTGCTTCGTCAGAGACAGCTACAGCTCCAACAGCAGCAACAGCAGGGTGTTGCTCCACAGGGTCCTCAGACTATGGCCATGAACATGAATATACCTCAAGGAGGAATGGCAGATCAAGAACCATCAGAGGCGGACCTGGCAAGAATGGATAATATACCTTTCCCTCAAGCAATCATACAATCAGCACAGACACCGAACGCGCCGCCGGGTATGAAGATGTGGGGTCACCTCAAGCAATGGGCGAAACAAAATCCTCACCCTCAGTTGTCAATGGTGAAATTGCTTCAGCTGCAAAAGCTTCATTGGAGGAGGCTAAGGCAGCAGCAAATGGCACAGGCACAAGCCCAAGGCGGACAGATGCCAGGTAACATACCTCAGCAACAACCGATGCCTCCACAGCAAATGCCTCAAAATGTTCCTCAACAGATGGGTCAGCAAGGGCAGATGTGGATGCAAGGAAAGCCTCAGATGAATATGCCTCAGAATATGATGAATATTCCACAGATCACTCCAGTGGATATACAACGTGCGAAGGAAAGAAATCCACGACTTGCGGAAATACCAGATGCTCAAATCGTCGGCATACTGAGCAAGAATCGCCAGCAGCAGATTCAACGTTTGATACAACAACAAAATGGACAGATGCCAGGTCAACAGATGCAGATGATGCAAGGTGGTGCTCAGATGCCCGGGCAGGTCGGTCAACAACAACAGCAACAGCAGCAGCAGCAGCAGCAGCAACAGCAACAACAACGACCGAATGTAAATCTCCAAGCCATGCAGCAGCAAGTGCCTGGACCAGCAGGTCAGCAACGAGCACCCACTCAAGGACAACGTCCAGGTATGCAGCAAGGGCAGATGCGACCTAATATACCCCAGCAACCGGCCGCTGATCAGCAGGCGCCCAAGAACCTCAAGCGACCTAACAGCGATGATGTGGTGGAAATCCCAAACCAGCAAGCCCAGAATGCAATGGCAGCTCAGCGTCCACCTACGGATCGATTGCCTCCCCCAATTACCAAGGAACAATTTGCGGCTATGACTGATGAACAAAAGCAAAGATTTGTGCAGCTTAGGCAGCTAAGTGCGAGACAAGACAATGCCAAGTTAGGAAGACTCTCTCAGCTTGTCCAAGAAACGAGGTCTACGTTGCAACAACTGAAGCCAGTCTCCATGCCAGCTGCAATGAAAAACCGTATGATCGAGAAGTTGACATCGAATCACTCCAAAGAAATGTTTGCCCGGACAGACGGCTTGATTAAGCAATACTTTATCACCACTTCTGATGAAGCAGGCACAAAGGAACTCATCTCACAGAGGGAGCATCTTCTTCGACAGTTCAAAGACACTAGCATCCAGAACAGGACCTTTGAACCTGTTGATCAGTTCACAATTTCCTACGATTACCTTGAAAAGGCCATGAAGAATTTGTTGGACAAGTACGCGTGGATGATGACTGAGGTCAATAGAAGACAAGCAGGACAGCAGCCGCAGCCGTTGAGCGCAAACAATTTACGAGAGTTACAGTTACAACAGGAAGCCGCGAGAGCGCACAGAGGCAGCCACGGTGGGACTCCTCAAGCTCCAACCGCAACTCAGCCGCCCTTCCCCTTAAATGCTGTTTCTCCTCAACAACGCGGTCAGGGCACTCCGGTTTACGCTACACCTGGGCTGAAGCCAGAAGATTTGAAATTACCACCACCTGACGCCAAAAGACGCAAGAAAGACAAGCCGACACCAACTGGTGCTAGTCCTGCAATGTCACAGAAACAAGGTGCGACTGCTTCACCGCAGACAGTCAAGGTGAAGAAGGAAGAGCTGCCCTACAAGTGCCTCACTGAAGATTGCGAATATCATAAGAAGGGCTTTGCTTCGCAAGTGGACCTAGACACCCACGTCGCGGAACAGCACAAACCAATCGAGGAGGAGGTGGCCGACCCATTGGGGTACTTCCTGGAAAAAGTGGCTAAGGGCCTTGGACTGGATGAAGATGGAAATTCCTTGAAGCCACAGAACGCGACACCAACCACACAGACTGCTGGGGATATGCAAAAGACGGGTAGCAAGCAGAGTGCTGCACCTGCAAAGGCCGATCCAGCAAGCAAGGCTGGCACACCCGCTGCAGGGGCAACGCCAGTAACCAAAGGGCAAAGCCAAGTTAGCAAATCGGGTTCCACGGCAGCGTCCAAAGCTGCTGCGTCGTTGGACAAAGCCGGAGAACATGCAAAGAGCGAGGAAACACAAGGCACCACGGGATGGGAGAACAGCACTGTCTCATTGGAAGTTCTTCGCCAAGCCTTTGATGGCACAAACACTTCTGATCAACATGTGGATAACTACGATCTCAACTGGCTCGACGATATTTACATCGCAATGGATAAGCATGCGGAATCCGACACATTCAAGAAGATGCAAGAAGATGCACTCAAGGAGAAGACGAGCCCAAGTACCTCTTCTAACGAAAGCCCAACACAGAAGAGCGAATCAAACACCTCTGGCATCACGGACTATAGTGTCATCGACCCCGAACTCGCAGCAGTCTTGAAGGAGGAAGAGGAGAAGGACCGAGAGAAGATGTCGCAACTTGGTAACAGCTGGGACAAGCTCTCTTTTGACGCATTCGCTCTTGCAAAAGAGAAGGAGAACAAGGAGAGAGAAGACAAGAAGCAGCAGTTGCAAACACAGCAGAAGGACGATAATAATGCTGATGCGATGGATGTTGACGCCCTTGATGATAAATACGTATCTCTTTGGGATGAGATGGGTGGGACGAATGATGACGAGGCGTGGAACAACCTGGATTGGGATCAGGCGCTCAAGGAGTTCGCTTGAACTGCGCTTTTATCTCACTAACAGAAGACAAGATACAAACCAGACTGTCAAACAAGACTTCATCATTACCGACAGATTAGCAATGAGCGGGAAGACTGGATCTTTTTCGCAGTACTTCTGTCAAAAGCGTGATCTAAATAAACCAAAAACAGGGACTGGATATTGTGCGTGGCGGACTCTGTACAATACTTTGGATTTTTCTCTTATCTGTTCATGACATTTTTCGAAGCACGGGCGTTATGCATACATCGGGAACAGTTTCATCTTTCATTTTGTATGGAATTTTCTTTTTCTTTCGGTCTGTTGCGTTGATGTTGATGAAGCAAAATTTTTCCCCTCGTCATGTTTTCAAATCTTTAAAGATACCACGTATGTTGAAAGTTTGGGGAGTTTTGTTTTTATTTTCTGGGAGAGTGGGCAACTTAGCTAGCTAGCAAAGCGAAAGGAACGGGCATAGAGAGAGAGAGAGAGAGAGAGCGAAAGAGAGATAAAAGACAGGAGCAGCAGCAGCATGTATAAGAAATCTTTTGAACGTTTTTTCCCCAAGGTATGAAGCGAGAAATGAATAGAGAAGAACAGAGTT
Organism: Pseudophaeomoniella oleicola; assembly: GCA_003868215.1. Classification (NCBI taxonomy): domain Eukaryota; kingdom Fungi; phylum Ascomycota; class Eurotiomycetes; order Phaeomoniellales; family Phaeomoniellaceae; genus Pseudophaeomoniella; species Pseudophaeomoniella oleicola. The sequence goes on along the minus strand of QWDQ01000001.1, from coordinate 778,222 downwards.
GCTTTTGTCTACCTAACGTATTTTGTGTATTGGGTATGTGTACGAGTGTAGATGTAGGCGTAGGTGTATGGGGTGATATGAACGGTATTTTATATGGTGAGACATTTCTATCTTTTTTTCTTCCGTGGAATATCGGCTAGCTAAGGTAAGGTACTCAGCTACTAATAATCACTCACCATCCCCTTCCACCGCCAACAACCTCCGCTCATTTCCGTCCACAAACTCCCTCAACGCCATCAGACCCAACCACACAGCCTCTTCGGAGCGAATCGTCCTGCTGCCCTGGCCCGGTAGGACGTTGATCCAGAAGTCGAAGAGAGTGGAGACGGTGTTGGGGGTGATGCCGCGGGACGTCAAGGCCGGGTCGGATTTGGCGGCGTGTTCGAGGCCGGAGGGACCGCCGAGGAGGAGGAGAAGGTGGGTGTAGGATGGTGGTGGTGGTGGTGGCGAGGAGGAAGGAGAAGAGGAGGGAAAAAGGGCAGTGGTGTTTATGGGGTCGCCGCGTTCCGACGTTCCGATTGTGAGATCGTAGCCGTCTGGGAAGGGGGATTCGGTGAAGACGCTGGAGAGGTTCGGGGCGGTGCGTACGTTGTAGCCCCAGTAGAAGCCGGATTCGACGCGAGGGGTTTCAGGAGCTACTGCTGTGGCGGTGGTGAAGTCGAAGGAGTCGTTCGAGGTACGGTTGGAGGATTTTAGCGTTATCCGGGTCCTCGGGGGGATCTCGGTGTCGGGCAGTAAGGCCCAGCTTTCCAGTCCGACGTCGACGAAGGTTCCTTGATTTGGATCGTGGTGTTTTGTGACGCCTTCGCGGTAAGGGCAAGAGGGGAGGTTTTTGCTATGATGGGGCATGTCGAGACTTGGTAGGGAGCCAGCCGTCTTTAGATCCGGGTGCATGGGGAAGAGTGCTTTGCGAAGGTATGGCGGTGTTTCAAGGTAGGAGAGTAGGTGAGATAGAAAGTGTGTAGGATCAGTGTATCCGGTGTAGCCTTTCGAACCATCTGGAGTGGAGTAGTGCTGGTTTTGCTTGGTTGACGGCGGATCGTCGGAGAATATCACGACTTCATCAACGCTGAAGACGGCGAGGGCACGGGCGACTGTGCCAGCTAAGTTGTTCTTCTGGTCATGGGAGACCGCACTGAAGAAGGAAAGGGTCAGAAAGGTGAAGAAGACTGGCATGCAGGAAAGAAGGAAAGAGGTTGGACGTAGACATAGGTAGAGACAAATAAGCTCCAGAGAGGAATCGAGCCAGAGGACAGTAGGAAAACGACTGCAAAAGACCTGGGAACACGTACTTGGCGATCACACTGCCAGGAATGGCTATGGAAAGGGTTGAGGACCTTCCGCCTTTCGGGACGAACACTGCAGATGGCTTTGTCGTGTCGATCTCGCCGGCACTGGCTTCCGTCTGGTTTAACTTCCTTTTCTTGGGAGAGTCAACACTCGCTTTTGTATCTGAGGTCAAGGGTTACATACCTTGCCCATTCTGTATATCTATGCCACGGAGGATGAGAACGAGAATTTCAGATGGCAGCTGTTGAAGATTGATATAGGCTTCGCAGAAGTCAGGTTCAGTCTTCTACCTGAGTCCAGTATCAGGCAAGATATCTTCCAATCCCGACCGACCGCAGGCTTCTTAGTATCCTTCGTCACTGGCTGTGGTAAAACAAGTGTGATATAGGACGATATGATGTCCTGGTAATGAATCTGGCCCTATCAAGAAAAATCTCCTAATTATCGATTTCTTTTTTTGTCGTCTGGAGAGCCAAGCCTTTTTCTCAATTAAGGTTGCAGCTGAAAATGGTTGATAACTTAGGTAAATTAGTATTTAGGCGAGTATTAGGCATTGGGCATTGTACTACGGTGCATACACTACTTACTACCAGCAACCGGGATGGAGTGCCTAGACCATGATGTTTACAGGGCGATAGTGGCACCTAGAGGATCCTCAATCGCTCAACGATCAGGCTAAATATTGTCATGGATTAGGGACCAACCAGGAGGCGGAGACTAAGTTACGTACCGAAATCTACTACGATAGGGGTTCTTAGGGTCCTCTAAGATTAGGGAGCGACGAGGCGAGGGAGGTAGTTATGATTAATTCAGGGATTCTGGTGGGTTGATGGCCTGCAAGATGATGTCGAATCCTTACCTTTCCTTTCCTTAATTACCTTACCTTACCTTACTCTCTGAAGACAGACCCCTCGAGACCCCTCCTCTCGCCTGCCCGACACGCCTCGACGCATTTCCCAAGAACCTTGAACCACTGTGACTTTCGACCCAATCCGAGATTCACCGTGGTATAATATATTATCAGACCTGAGAGTATATCAAAAGATTGTCCAGACCATTTCTTTTCTCAAAACACAATTCAAGATTAATAATAAGTTCGAGAAAATAGAAGATTCCGGTTCCTTCGTAGGGCTTGAAAGCACCTGACCTCGCCTTGCCTTACGGTACGCTGTTCTGGCCTAAGTTTGGACTGGACGCCTCGTGCAACAAAATTCTTTCGAACAAAAGTCACCCGCTTCTCACCACATCGCCTTCCGCAGACCAGACCAGACCAGCTCAGCCCAACACACACTGATTTCTATACACGAAATCAGAGCACACATACAGACTGAACCATTCCATTACTAATCCTTGCACTCCACATACGCCGCAACGCTTTTTGCTGCCTTGTGCAGGCGTCGTCACCGTGGCGTCCACAGCCGAAACCGCTTGGTCCGATTACCTCGACAGATTCTCTCCCACCCTCTGCAGCCTTCTCCGTAACATTACCAGCAACCTTGAAAGCGGGAAGACCCTAGCGAACGCCGAACCAAATTCCCTTATCGATCGGGCTGCCAGCCTCGTCGCCGGCTACCCAACGCTTTCCTACACTACTGTCGCAGCCACTATCCTCGGCTTCTTTTTCTTCCTCTTTTCCATGACCAGCTCGAGACGTAACCACAGTCCGTTCACAGGTCGACGTTCTCCCCACAGTTCATCAGCCTACGGCAAAATCCAAGAATCCGATTTTGAATATGTAGAACCGGATCGGCGCACGACCCCCCTCCGACCAGAAGACCTACGATATACATCAGACCACCCACGGCACGCAATGGACGACGAGAGCGTCCCCGACGTGATCATCATACGCCATTTGAATACGAACTATCCCTTGCGCTTTAAAGCTTATGCTATCAGCGACGGCTTGGTGACCGTGGGCGACATTCGATATTTCGCTGCCCAGGAATTAGGTGTCAAGGACCCACGACGATTAAAACTACTATACAAGGACAGACATCTCAAGCGCGATGAGAAGACAGCCAAATCAGAGGGGTTGAAACAACATTCTGAGGTCGTGGTGGTTGTGTCGGAAGCTCCACTGCATAGCTCAGAAAGTGCCAGCAGCTCGGAAGTGGAAGAAGGACATAGCACTGCGACTCGGGATCCAGGACGAAAGAAGAAAAGACGGTCGAAGAAGTCGAAACCACTGCAGCCAGCTCGAGATAGCACTTCTCCGTCAGGTGTAGGTAGCAATGCTTCTGTGTCCAGCCCTCCATCCGGTTCTCCACCCGTGCCCAACTCGCCTCGCGACAAGGTCGAAAAGCTCGCGACAAAATACTCTACCGAGTGGAAACCCTTGTGTCAGCATTTTCTGATGAATCCGCCCCCTGATGACAAAAGTCGCGACTTCGAATACAAGAAGTTGACAGAATCAGTGTTGCAGCATATAATCATGAAAGCAGATGATATTGAAATGGAAGGGGATACTGTGGCGCGACAAGAGAGAAAGGCCTTGTTGAATGAGGCACAAGAGATGTTGAAGAAGCTTGACGTTGCGGTTGGGAAACGAAGCTGATTTAGAGTCATCTATGGGCGAACGGCGCGTACAATGATGGTGCATTTCGTGACGAATACAATATCAGCCGTCTTCTATTTGCATTCTTGCATTGCATTTGCGCGGAGTTAATATGAGGCTACTGAAAAATCTGGTGTGGGGGAGGGAGGCATCGTGGTTCAATATGGGCACTTGTAAAATGTATGCGGCGAGTCTTGTCTTGGGCATGATATCGGGTTTACTGGTGCACGAGCAGTTCGAGATCCAGTTTATTGAAGATCAAGACAATGTCATTGTGTGTTTCGGACAGCAGATGTCTTCGATCTCCACCAATTCCATTACTCCATTTCCACACGCCTTCTTCATGCCTGAACAGTATTGAATCTATGGATAATGATAATCGATCGGAGCTTTGAACAAAGGATTCTGGGTTTCAGCCGTGTGCCCGGAGGTGTACCCGGAGGTGTGCCGTTTAACTAAAAGCACCTTACTGGACTCCGTAATCATCGAACTTGGGGGTGCTTCCCCCTCATCGTCACCAATAATCCAATCTATCTCCTTTTCTCCAAATCAGAGCAGACGATCCCCTGTCTGCCCAATTGCGTCCCAGCCTCACGACCCATTGATCGTTGAACTCTCATTTCGGAAGATTCCCTCGTCAAAGAACACCCCCATAGTCAATCCTGGGTCAACAGCCTCCCACTTTGTCAAGAATTCAAAATATCTGTCAACTCTGACGTTCTGTTTACCTACGTCGTGTGAAGTGTCGCAGGAAAGCAGTGATTTACTACTGATTTAGACCCTGTTTCCCCCTTTGAAGTTCACGATCAAGCGAGCGAGTCGATCAACGTTGTTTATTTCGAAGCGTTGCGCCTGCTACCATCACCTTCTTGGACAGACCATTTCTCGAGTGTTGCACGCGAAAGCGACTTCAATTTACCGAAGGACAATAAAAGCAGGAGGTCACATGCTACCGCGCAGGTACCAGGGAGCAAACAGAAGATTGTAGATATCATTACGGCCCAGAGTTGTGGAGGTGCGAAGATCGTCGTACTGGATCTCGGGCTTTTCTTTTACAAGATGAAAAACGCCATATGAACAGCATGGATAGCAGCACATTTCACGCTGCAGAAGTTGCGGCAAAGCGCTCTTGGGATGCCGCTGGTCTTAATCAGGAAGTATGATTACATTACATTTCTTGTCGTCAAGCTCTCACTCATGTCTCATCACTCGATATGACCATCGACTGACGTGTTATCTGCTTAGAACTCCCTCTCGTTGAAATCACGACCGTCGAATGAATTCAAGTCCGGTCGGCCTCCTTTAACGACAACCAATGGCACGTCATTGAATCGCAAGACATCTAGAGAACATCTAGAGGGGCCTAGCAGGAACAATTCTCACGAAAATGTACCCCAAGCACGCCGTACGGGTGATTTGCCTCGAAAATCGAGTAACATTGGTAGGAGTACAAGCGAACCTGATAATACCGTGGACTTTTATGGACAACCAAGGGCACGCTCCAATAGTAAAGGAGAACACACTGAGCGAACAGGACAGACCAAGGGGCATGTGCATGACCAGGACAAATGGATACACCGGGATAAGCTAGCCAAAATTGAAAGTGAGGAGCTACAAGCTGCTGGCATAAGTATTCCTTCTCGGAGGACAATGAGCAAGTCAAGTGGTAGAAGAGCTCTCAGCAGGAATAACTCAGCAGGGACAGCTAATGACTATGATGAAAATGCGATTTTAGATCCCGAAGCAGAGAGGAGAAGACCATCTTTGCCTGCTGTCGAGGACAATGAAGTTGAGCGAATGAACTGGGATTTGAGAACTCCAGAAGAAATCGCAGCTGAGGCAGAAGCAGAAAGAGAAGCAGCCAGCATCTATGGGCTGCCGGCTGCCAGGAAGAGCGGTTCGAGGATACCAGTTGCCACCACCAGTCCGCTTCCGATAAACAGAGGTGATATCGAGAGAAACACCCCCCTCACAAGAAGAAGGAACACCAGTGGTACTGGAGAGGATGATGGCCTTAGGTTCGGTTCAAGCCGCTCTCGTGCAAATAGCGTCGGTAGTCAGGTACTCCTTGACGACTTCGAACATGCATTAGAGACGTCTCCAATGCCGATGCTAACACCATCACGACCGGGGACTAGGAATGGGCTAAGTACTTCGCCGTCGAAGCCTGCTCTAGGAAAATCTCCGACAGCCTCAGCAACGCCAGGCTCGCGAAAGACTTCATCCTCGAATCCAGGCGCTCGCAAGGCGTCCGGCCAAAAGTCGCGGGCAACATCCAACAACAACTCGAACAATCGTCCCACCACTCGTTCCGGTGATGCTGATAGGCCTAAGACTGCTATCAACCGACCAGAGGGGGATCCCCCATGGCTTGCCACCATGTACAAGCCAGACCCACGCCTACCACCTGATCAGCAAATAATTCCAACTCATGCTCGTCGTCAGCAAAGGGCACAATGGGATGCTAATGGTGATGTCCCTATAACTTACGACCGCAACTTTTCACCACTTGCCGTCCACACAGCTCAAGGTCTCAAACCTTCGACCCCATCTCCGAAATCCAGATCTCCCGATAAATTAGATCCAGATTACCCCGGGCAGAATGCTTGGCCATTGAAGAAATCACCATCTTATAACAATATCAATTCCACGAGTCCTCCAAGCAGGCCAGGCACCTCTGGTGGATACAGTACAATGCCGAATGTTAGATCGCCTCCACTAGTGGGTAGTAGTCCAAAGGTAGGAAGTGGTCCATTGTCGCAGGGACAGCAAGTGATTCGCCAACCTACTCTACCTGAAGATGAGGAAAAGGGCTCAGGAGGGAAAAAGAAAGAGGGTGGTTGTGGATGTTGTATTGTTATGTGAGAAAAAGGGGCCCTTAGCCTACTGCAAGATTTCTCTCTTCAGCACTTCCTGTGCTCACTTTTGGCCGTGCGGTTCCTATTTCGTCAAAGATCAATCAGATCTAGCAAAGCGAAAGTGGCAAAGTACACGTTGTGGAGCAGGATAAGGGTTCATGGGATACGCTTCATCAAAGTTCATTTGGTGCCTGGAGTCTGTCATCTTATGTTCACAATCCTTTCGAGATATACCAACGTGGCCAACGCCACGACACTCCATTCCTTGAAGAGCCAACGGAGGACAAAATAGCTTCCAGAGCGTTCCATGTCGATATCTTCCAAGGAGGCCACCGAAACCAAACCAAACATCATTTTCATACGAGATACCCCCTTCCCCGGCAATGCACCACCATCCGTTTTGCACATATCACGATACCCCGAATTCATCCAAATTCCACACCATGTGCCATTCTCTCATTTGTTTTGTTTATCTCTCTCTTTTTTCTTCGTTGAAGCGTCAAACAAATCAAGACAAAACGAACAAGTTAATAATAACAATACAACCTTTTTATTCTCCCGTATTTCGAGATTCTATTCACCAATTCTGGCGGGTAGGCGGGTGGCGGGGGAGAGCCAGTGAGCGAGATTACTCATTGTTATGTACGGGAAGGAGAAGGGGGGGGGGGGGGGGGGAGGAGGTAGTTTTACTGTTCCAGCCCACCTAGGTCCCCCCTGAAGCGGTATTTTCAATTCAAGAATTCATTCAGACAAAAGAGATCTGATCTGATCTGATCTGACTCGGATTCCGATTCAAAGACAAAGGAGTTGAACGGTTCTATTAGATTATCACCCCAATCTTATGTTATGTATTCCAGCAAGGTATGGAAGGAGGTATTGTTAATAATAATAACTTACTTACTACCCACCAAACTCCTACAACTTCTTGTTCCGTTTTGCTCTTAACTTCTCCTACCTACCTACCTACCTATACTCCCTACGTACGTATCCATCTAACCTACCAGATACCTAGGTAAGTACCACGTAGGTAGTTTAGGTAGATAGATGCTCAAGCGTCTCATACATATCATAATATGTCTTTACCTTACCTGTCCTTTCCGCAATAATCGTGATTTATACTATAGCCAAAGAGAAGGTAGGTAAGGTAGGCATGTTAGACAAAACGATACAAACAAAACAGCAAGGCACTTTTGCAGTTTTTTCATTCGGATCCTCTAATTGTACAATAATGCATCTCTTTCTCTTCACTTTCTTTTTTTTTTTTCTTTTTTCTTTCTTTTTTTTTTTTTTTACATGTTTGTTTTGTCTCATTCCCCTTTTTACCTACCTTGGATTGGCCATGAACCGTCACATCCCTCTAATTTCGACCAACACGATCAGACTGTTCATCTCTCACCTCTTAACACCAATCGATGCCCCGTCATACACCTCCTGAACGACATTTTCCAATTCAGCACTATCTTCGCCTTGTACAGCCCACTCGACAACCTTCCTGACTGCTTCTCTGCCCTCGACCTCACTGGTTGTCCAGTGTCCGGTCCTCGGGAGCAGGATGACTTGACTGCCCTTGGCGAGGTAATCTCCGATGCCGTCCAGGCATAGCTGTTGCAAGAGTATTGGGTCCTGCTGTCCCCAGATCACTGTCGTAGGTGCTTTGAGAGCTCCTTCGTATGGTTCACTGAACAGGAGGGCACCGGAGCTGCGACGACGGGCTTGAGAGACGCCTTGTGACAGTCCGACTTCATAAAGCGCTGCTATCGTTTCGAGAGATTTATCCCATGGATCTGTCATGGCGCCACTGCGATAGTATTCAGTTGTTTCGTAAGAACCGTTTCCATTTACCGTGCGTTTGACGACAGATGGTGGATATGACCTTGGCTCTGCTCCTCTTGTTGCTTCTGTTTGTGTCTTGCACTCTTCCACGCTTGGCCCAAGACAGCCAGCCAAATAGATGAACGAATCCAGTTGGGAGTTATTGACACCTGTCGCATATCCATGGATGCCACGTAAAAAGCTACGATTGCCACCACTCAAAAGGTAACGAACGAGCATTGCTGGTAGATGAAATGCAACGACATAACCAAGCCGGTAAGCTTGACGAGCCAAGGGTATGCAAGCTCGAAGAGCTTTCGGCAGGCAATGACGCGATGCGAGTGGTGCGTTGGAGAACGCACGAAACATCTTTCTCGCAACGCATGTCATCCGATCCTTGTTCGCTCGAGCGAGCTGCGGCTGTTCAAAGTGTCAGCAGTGACAACAGACGATGCTTGGATACATAGGACATACAAGGGGACCGTTCGTAAGAATGAAGCGATCGGCTAGGGCAGGTGCTTCAGATGCAAGCCGATACGATAAGATGCAACCCCAGTCGTGGCCGACAACATACACTTTCTGCTGGCCACCACTGTTGTCCACCATCCCATTGCCACTATCTGCATCATTGGAAATGTCATATATCTCCCTCATGCCAACGACAAATTCTGCTAGAGCTTCGAGTACGACTGTGGCGTTGTATGGAGGAAAGCTATCACTACCTCCGAATCCAGGCAAGTCCACGGCGACGATGGTAGATCTTTCACGAAGAAATCTGGACTGCATGACAAAGTGCCAGACAGAATAGCTATCTGGCCATCCATGAATGAGAATGACTAGGGGCTTTGGTGGTCCAGCCCTCTCAGGCTCATTGGTCACATAATGAAGCCGTAGACCATTGCGTAGAACATAGAACTTATGAGTGAGCCCATCATACTGTTTTGATAGATTCCAAATCTTGTCTCGAGCTGGGAGGTGTCAGATCATCCAGATGAATCAAGGATTGAGAGCATACCAATGGCGAGCTGTAAGCGGTCTTTCTCAGTCTCTCTTTTGAAGAAAGAGCCGGTGATGAGGGAGATGATGAAATAGACCACAAGCATTGATAGACCGAAGCCATACCAAATGCAAGCCACAAGAAGGCTGCGGGCACTAAGGGCCATGCTGTCAAATGGTTGTGACGGTAGATGGTGGAGACTGGAGCATGGGTAGCTGTCTCTAGTAGGGGATGTCCTGTCCGTTTATGCTGATGTCAAATCGTCCTGATGGAGATGAACAGATCTGATAGCTTCTTCTAATTTAGGGCATTGCTGAGTTTTGAAATCTTCCAAGAACACTCGTCAATCGACTAAAGATGTCCGATTTCGATTTCAATCAACTCCCAATCGGCGTTGATTGATGAGAGTAGTCCGTGAAGTATCTAAGTGGAAAGATGATGAGGAATAAGTGCTCGCTTACTATCAAGTCGGCGACCATGAACAATCATGCCATCGGAAAGCTGCAGTAGCAAACAATTGCTGTAGTTCGTACCTGCTTTCTTCGCACTCACTCGCCGGACGTTGATTGCAGGTCTTCCAAAGCCGAAGACCCTCTTTTCTTCCTTTCTACATAGCATCCGAAAAAGGGATTTGGGTGGGATCGATGAAATTCAATCATGAAGAAGCATCAAACCCCCGCAGGAGAGGACGAACATCATCTTCCATATCAGATCACCGACTCATCAAACATGAAACTCAATTATCTGGAAGTGAGATGATCACATTGATGTCCCAGAAAGAGCAAAGATGGGCCACCGCTTCATGATGAAGGCGTGTAGTTGTACTATGTACCTAGGTAAGGATTGATGTGCAGTCGCTTGGGATCAGATGGGCGCGCTTGCAGGAATACAGTATCACTGGAGGAAACAATGTACGGCATGGTTACAGCTTTCGGGGTAATCAGATGAAACCGATAATACATTGCATTCAACGCACATGGACCGCTACCGTCCTTCATTATTTATGTAGGTATTTAGGATCGATCGTGTTATCATCAATTATGGGTGCTTCGTTGTCGATACTCGTCCCCAGTTCATGGACTGGATGGCTTCCTCCTTTACCTGCTCGCATAGCTTCCAATATCCTTGCACCGGCACTTGTGCCGATCCGGTCAGCTCCTGCGTTGACCATGTTTAGACAATCCTCAATGCTACGGATGCCACCACTGGCTTTGATTTTCACTTTCCCTCCGTGACTTGATGGTCCTGCCAAATGGGCAACAATCCTCATCAACTGAATGTCCTCTCTGCTGGCTCCTCTACCACGCAGACCTGTGGACGTCTTAATGAAATCTGCTCCAGCTCGGATGGCAATCACGGAACCAGCTACAACCTGCTCTGGAGTGAGTTGTGAAGTTTCGAGGATGACCTTGAGCGTGATTGTACCGCGACCTATTGTTGACTTCCCCACAGGTCTCTCCGAGGTACCATATGTCGGTGCATGATCAGGATCGTAGTTCAAGTGTATGGGCCCGTCGATCGTAGTCCTCACAGCTCTGATATCAGAATAAACGGCAGCAAAGTTGCCAGACTTCAGCAATTCATAATTCAAGACCATGTCTAATTCTGAGGCTCCATCTTGTACCGCACCGTATGCGTCAGCACATTTCGTTGTAGTCGAGTATGTGCCCTCTGGAAAACCGACGACGGCGGCAATCCTTGGAAACCCCTGTGGAGGCGCTTCTCCGGCATGTGTACCCCGCAAGTACTTACGGCATTGAGATACCCTTGCCGCCCTGACACATACTGCAGAGAATCGCCATTGGAGTGCCTCGTCGCAGAGTGCGTTGAGCTGAGGCGTAGTCGCATCGAGGTTCAGCAACGTATGATCAATATATCTTGCAAGGATGTCGGGAGATATTTCATTGGTGACGATTGGTTCAAATGGGGGCGAAGGTTTCTTTTTGTCAACAAGTGCTGCAGCACCAGCGAGGGTGGACTTGATGAGCGCATCCCACTCTTCATTGGTATTGGGGATATCCATGACCGAGTGATCGGATGTCGGGAAAGCTTGTCTTGAGAGTGGCAGTCGGACTTTGATGCACCTGCACCTACCGTCTCGTTCAGTACAAGGGAGGGTAAGATTACCTGAGGTGCATAGCGGACGATGAGAGACAACAGAATATAGAGAGGAAGCAATGCAGGGTATCTGATCAATGGAGAGGGGATCCCGGGGTGTTTCGTACACATCTATGAGTCACACAGCTACAGCTCTATTGGCATGGTCTACATGTTGATGTCCCAATGACAGAACATTGGATGTGAAGAGTCGAGTCTATTTGTAGTTGCGAAGTATCAAAAGATGTTACAGTATCTTATATAATTTTTTGAGACCTGTCTGTGGTCAAATCGGACTACTGTAAATATGAAGTAGAGATAGAGATAGGCTCATGATTCTTACTGATAAGGGAGGACATCCCTCGGTAAGAAGAGAAACAAGGAACTAGTAAGAAAAGGAAGCGAGATTGGCTCTCAGACCCCATGTCGTAAACAAACAACCTTGATAGTTTGATGCAATTGGGACCACCGTGCCATTTCCTGATCCTTGGACTGAAGATCACTGATAAGTTTGATAGTCAACGCCTAGCCACCCAACCATGTGAAATGTTTGAAGTTGAAGTTGCAGCTTTAACTGAACTATCTCGAACTGACTTGACTTGTGTGGATAATCAAAAGAGCGTTTAGGCCGAAGTAGTGGAGAGGCGATTAAAGGATTCTTATTCACCACTAAAACATCATCACGCGGGCTCTGTCAACCGTCCAGAATCGTCATCTTGCAGGGACCCTCCCAGACTCGTCAGATGGGGGAAGCTGCGGGGAAGCTCCATTGGGATGCTCGAGTCGCCCGTTGACTATCATGTGTTACTGTTAACTTACCCTTTAACTTAGTTGCCTTTATCCTGATCCTGATCCTGATCCTAATCCGAATCCGAATCCTGATTCTTCCACACTGTTTCTACATATTCGTCTGCTGCATTACCGTTCCTCGTCGTTTTACTGCTACTCGATCGTCGAGCTTGATTCTGCTTTGTACATACAGTAATCTTAGTTGTTTCTGCTATATCACCTGCCACTGCATTGCTTTAGTTGTTCTTTTGCCCGATCGGCTGGTGGCCTGCCATGGCGCCTATACCGCCGGCCGTCTATGCGACTGTGAGTATTCTTGTGCTCACGCTGCGGACATATAGTTGACCAGAATACTAGCTATTGATCTCTGACTCCTACCTGCCTGGTATGTCCTTCGTCAACCATTCTTCCGTTTCTATTAACATCGCATCAGGTGCCATGGTATTAGGTCATTCACTACGGGATCATGGTGCCAAAGCAAAACTGGTCGCTCTGGTCACTGTGGACTCGCTCTCGGGCACCGCCATTGATGCGTTGAAGGTACGCCGTAACCTGCTGCCGTAGGCTTCCCACCTGACCTTGCTGATATCTACAGACCATCTATGATGATGTAATACCGGTCTCTAGCATTACGAACAAGACCCCAGCGAACCTCTACCTCATGGACCGACCTGACCTGGTTTCAACATTCACAAAGATTGAGCTGTGGCGGCAAGTCCAATACGGTAAGATTGTCTACATAGATGCCGACGTCGTGGCCTTGCGAGCCCCCAATGAGTTGCTCAGTCTAGAAAGCGATTTCGCAGCAGCGCCGGATATTGGGTGGCCAGATTGCTTCAACAGCGGTGTTATGGTGCTCAGACCGAATCTTGGTGACTACTACTCGTTGCTCGCTCTCGCTCAGAGAGGGATCAGCTTCGATGGTGCTGATCAGGGTCTGCTCAACACGCACTTTCGAGAATGGGAGCGGATTAGTTTCACCTACAATTGCACACCCAGCGGAAACTACCAATACGTACCCGCATATCGGCACTTTCAGAGTAGTATCAGCTTGGTTCACTTCATTGGCCAGGAGAAACCGTGGGTGTTGGGGAGATATGCGAAACAAAACACAGGCGTATATGACGAGTTGCTGGGCAGGTGGTGGGCCGTTTACGACAAGTATTATCGACCTGTAAGTCTGATGCAGATTGTATTACACGGGCGGCCTACTTACTCTACCTAGAAAACAGCACAGTTTTCTGGGCAAGCAGTGGTATCTTCTATCATACAGAATTATGTCAAGGGAGAAGCCAACGTTCCATACGGATATTCATCTCAGACGCCGACAGGAGCTCCGACAATAACAGTACACCCTCCACAAGAAGCTGCATCTGAACAACCGTTGGCTGATCAACCGGACGTGGTCGAAAGCATCCAAAGAGGTGACTATACGCCCACGTCAACAGTAGAGCAGAGAAGGTTCTCCGCTCCTCTAGCCGAATGGGATGCTTCAAGGTAGGAAGTGCTCACCCAAAATGTGTGTTGAGTCTAATGGGAATACAGAGCACCTCCTCCATCTAACGCCAAACCGGAAGCGGCGAATTTTCCCTCACAAGTATACACCATGTCCTCAGAAAAGACCTTGTTTCAGCCTCCTGCATATCCAGAACCACCCAAAGATATGTGGTACAATGTTCCGAATTCACCACCTAAGCCAGAACAGGTAACGCCGATTTTCCCTTGGGAGACCCGAGCTCCCAAACCGACTCGAGTATTTCCCCCCGAACGTCCCCAGGTTCTCCCGCCGGTTCTCCCGCCGGAGCCAGAGCCAGAATATACGCAAGCACCGTCGACAACTACTGATGATACATCCCTAAGCGAGTCCAGCATATCAACCCCCGTTAAAGAAATTGATTCGTGGCAGACTTACACAAGAACCAACGCTTGGGACGAGGTGCCAGAGATCAGCCGATATGTTGCCGGCATCCAGCGCACCAAGAAAGGAAAGCCTCAATCTGCATATAAGAAATCAGACGAGCCGCTTCTTTCTCCGTCGGTGGGAGCGCGAAGACAAAGCTTGAAATTGACTGACTTCCCTACAGAGGTAGAAAGACCTAGTCTACCGGTCACCCCAGCTCCCATACGCAGGGGTTCTAGTTTCTGGGGGGAGGAGAGGGATGCAGGTGGGCAACTGCCAGCCGCCGATGGTGTGCCCACACAAGAAGACTGGGTTAGTAATGCATCCACCGATCGTTTGCCTTCTTTGCTGCCTTTTGCGAATAACCCTACGTGGAGATGCCAATATTGTGGAAAACAGAATCCAGTAGTCCGCCTAGAAGATTTACAGAGGAGGCAAAGTGAAGTGCTTGAGAAGGCGTTCACGATAGCTCTGCCTGAACCTCCGAAAAGGCAAATGCCCGAATCCGCCTCGAAGGAAGCCGCTGAAGCTGCCGATGAAAGAGCAATCGCTGCAGCTGAAGAGAAACCTGCGAAACCAACATTCACTGTGCCCAGCTATGGCTCACGTCCCAAAGCAAGCGAAGGTTCGAAAACGAAACCTAAACCTGGACATTCGATTCTGAAGAACACGGCATATTGAACAAGTTTATACTCTCGACCTCTCATGTTATACGCTTCAAGTGTCATCTTGGTATTGAACTCATGGGACGAATACACGACAACTGGGCCCTCCTACTCTCCAATCCATTCGGCGTTGTCATGCCTTCAATAATGACCGTAATCAATTCGACATTCCGATTTGTACAGTAGTAACGAATGACTTTCTTTTTGAACTCTCCAAGCGCAATCCATCATCGAGTACGAGACTGTTAGCATGGACCATCCATTTGATTTTAGTAGTATATAGATAATGAGCACCGCTTGTTCTTTTTGTCAATAATATAAGTACCTCGTGTTTACATATGAGAAATTGTAATGCCACAGTCTGATGCCTCTGATCTCCCGAGATCGCAGTGTACCTGACCGTCGAATGCCTCGTACGTATTATGATATCATGCATGCCATGCCATCTAAGATGCCTTCCGCTCTCTTCCCTCTTTCACCACGTCGACCTTTTTTTTTTTTTTTTGGACGGGTTATATATCTTACTACTAGTAGTGCTGTAATTAGTGGCTAAGGTAGGTAGGTAGGTAGGTGTTGTACTTACTTTATAGGTACATGTATAGCTACCCCCCCACCCCCCCGCGCTCTGTTTATAACTCAAGGTGAAGGTTCCTCTTTGGTCCTGGTCCTGATCCTAGGACTCCTAGGAAGGAGGTTTCTTGTGGGGAATAGATGAGGTGTCGTATACATTATATACATGCATGCACGCATGCGTTTTTTTTTTTGTATCTAGATTGACCTAACGGTGCAGCAGCCTATTGCCGGCTTGGTAATTTCTTCTTTTTCGGGGGTCTGACCTGGTCTGATCTGGTCCGTGTTCGGTGACGGGTGACGTGCAAGAACGGATCGGAATAGAGTTCCGGTATAATGGGAGATGGACCATGGACGGGGGTCGTTGAAGATGGCTGGGGAAAGGGGGTGGGTGGGCCAGAGTCGATTGGAAATTGATGGGGGGGAGGCTGCAATGGGATGCGTCAACGAGTTAAAATGGCGTTGGTTGCTGTTGATATGAAGATTGTGGCGGCATCGTAGTTAGTTCTTTGGGGATGTCTCGGATGTGGGTGAGGCTTCTTCCTGGATTTGAAAATCATATGATCTTGGTCAGGCAGGGGGTGCAGTCTTTGAAGACTGAGTTGGAGGGTCCGAAGATGGTCTCATCCAAAAGATATTCATGAAAGATGCCTACTCGGCGGAAAACATTGTCTTCGTGGTCCTGGTGGACGCGTTTGAGAATAAGGCCGGTTACGAGGTAGGTGTCTTGTGCTATTGCGAGGAGCTCGAAGGCATCAGAGGATACCGGGGGTTCGCTCGAGGATTCGCTGTAACAAAGATCAAATTGAAGACGAACTGAATGATCCTTGACCTTGATGACCTTTTCTTGGTCGACGGACCAGGAGTTCTCGTTGGACTGCTCACGAAGACCTTCGAGAATGAGCCAGCCTCCACGTACTGCGCCGAATATATTAGTATCGGCGGAGAGTTCCACCATCGCATCCTCGACAGAAACCATAGGCTTAGCATTGGGAGAAACAGCTTGAGAATAGGTTTGACCGGCATCGCTCTGTGAAGGCCATAGGGAAACCCAAGACCAAGAAGGCGCCAGCTCTTTCACGGCAACGATTCCAGAAGGTAACTGTTGGTTCCACAACAGATCTTCTGCAAGGTGCGAACGCCACAGGCCAGCTAGATACTGGTCTCCCGTCTGTTTCTGAACCACTGATGCAAGAGCAGAGATTGCCTCTAGTCGATCGCTTGGTTTCGAAATCGATCTCTCAAGATAAGCGCGTAACATTAATCTCCATGCCTTATAGACATCATCAGCCGAGAGAGTCATCTCGATGAAAGCCCGATCTAGAAGCCTCGCTTGCTCTCTACCCCACTGAAGTATCTCACTCCCATCCGTCCCATCCGACGGAGCTGCCGTGTCCCATTCGTACAGTGAAGACGCACGACATGACCAGATCAGCCCATGAATAGTCCAATAGAGTTTCCTTGGAGAGAGATACTCCTCTTGAAGGGTCCACGCTCTACGAGCTAATGGCATTCGGTTAAGCATTGATGGTGTCAGAAAGGAGCTGCCACCAAATTCCCAACGCTTAAGCTCATATTTCGCCACACTCCGTTCATGCAGTAGTCCATCATTAGCATGGATACTTGTCATCGCCAGCAACGTGAAGAGTGAGTTTCTGTAAACACTCTGCATGTGCGAAGCTTCCAGAGACCAATCTTGAAAAGAATCTTGAAGAATGCAGATAGAGTCGACCCAAAGATAGGGGACTTTCAGTCTTCTGCATATCTGTATCGCATCATATATGGTCCGAGGGAGTTCTCGGGAAAAGAACCCTGCCTCACGCTCCTTGATGTTCTCTAAAGTCGTTGGCGCAACATTGTCTGCTGTGCGCCCCCAGCTGTATGATAATGCACAGTAGCTATAAGAAATACCACAAGTACGAATCAGCCTTATATCTCCAGAGGAGCGGTGGTCGATGGCGATCAGCCGCTGGGGAGGAGAGGCATCTATGTCTCTTGACTGACACACCGAGTGTTTCTCAGTGCAACAGGCCAGCACTGCCGAAGCCCATGATATACCTGCAATTGGGTCAGACACCATCGTCTGACTTTGCGCCACGTGATCTTCTTCCCTGGGTCGAAACAAGAGCTCTTTTTTTGTCGTGGCTCTCTCGTACTCGATTTCGATCGATGCCGGAAAAACACCGAAGTACGAGTACTTCATCGTGAGATTTCGACCAGACGATGCCAGTTCGGCCAACGACTGTAGATCAACGGTAGTACGAATGATTCCTGCCCGAAAAGCCACGCAGGCCATGCATCCATTTGCAGCACAACTTTCAAGCTCTAAGAAGCTACTGTGGAGGTGCACGCTGTGATTGTGTGCGCTGTGGTTATGCGAACCCGCGGTTCTGAAAAAAGCGTCCATTTCTGCACATCCTCTGCATAACGCATTGCACTCTTCTAAGTTGACTTCAGCGTGACTTCCAATGTCGGTCGGAGCATATGCGTGGTCAGTCAACCCATTGTCAATTACTTCATCCCCCTGTTCGGGCACGTCACTTTGTGTTGGTCTAGCAGTACGTAGGCCGTGTCTGTGGCGGCGTGTGAGGCCTGCAACCTGTTGTAATACCGATCGTACAGACCTCGTCTCCATACCGACTCGACTGACTTGATACAAAGGGGAAAGCAGAACGATGGCCACTACAGAGACCGACCTCAAGCAAGCCTCCTCTGAGAATGGACAGTCTGATCATGTTCCTGATAGGTAAGTAATCAAACAATCGAAAAGTGGCATCGCTGATGTGTATACAGGAGGGCAGCTAAGCCACTCGGTCATATAGCCATATACTATGATACTATCATAATTGGGGGTTAGCTCAAAAACCACAGGGGGAACAGGCGGCTGCGCCTCTAGTCATGCGAAAGAGTTCTTGGAAGTCAGCCTCGTTGAGCGATTGTTGAACACGTCTTAAGTCACAGTCACAGACTTTACCTTGGCTGGTGATGTTGTGCAATCATGATTTGGTGAAGTTAAGGTACAGTATATTACCGTGTACTTGTATTTGTTGGGTACCTACTGTAAGATAATAAACGGAAACTTTGTATGATATCTCTTAGCGGAAATGCCACTATTTGCTCTACTTACATGATACTGCGGACTCCGGAAGGGACCTCGATGCGCAGTATTTCTGGCGAGAGATGCGGACACTACGGACGTTGCACGGATCCTAGATGTCCACTGACGCTGACCGGGTCGATTATATACATAGTCATTTTGGCCCTTTTCCAATGTATCAATTTCTGATCGAAGTTTGTGGAATTCGTGCAGAGCGTACCTTATCATCGATGCGTCTAGCATATAATCCTTCGACAGCCGATGCTATTACATTCCGCCGACCTTGATATCAGAGACCGTCTAAGACTGTGCAGAATCCCGACTTCGAAGATCCCACCACATGCAGAATGAAAATGTCCTGGCCGTACCAATTTGTCACTCTGTCCCCAGAGCAGGTTGAAGCTAGACGCAAGGTGCTCGACAGAAATGGGTTCTACGCCTATCTTACCCCGATCATCATCTTCGCAGTCACCAAGGCATACCAGATCACTTCGAGAAGATTGCAATCAAGATATGCTGTCGAAAAGGATGGCCTTGTTTCCCCGCTTACTGTCAATCTGCGCCGTGCAAAGTGGTGGCTATCAGAATCATTGACCCCTGAGTTTGGCTCTCGACAGGTTCATGTTTTCGGATCAGCATACGCCTTGTGGCTGCTGTTCTTGTCTTTCCGCCAGACATCTAATGACTACCTACATCTCACCAAGCAAATTGGTCACGTTGCGGTTTCGCAGCTGCCGCTCCACTATCTACTTGCATTCAAGTCTCCCCGATCGCCAATTCAATTGATTACCGGTTTATCGCACGAGACTCTACTTCCGTATCACCGCTTATTTGGCCGGATGGTCCATTTGCTTTTTCTTGTACACGCAGTGCTATATCTTAACTTCTTCTCTCAAGTGAACTTGCTCTCCAAGCGCCTTGGAGACCGGGACGTTCGTCTAGGGGTCCTGTCTATATTGCTGTTCGACATTCTGGCGGTGACAGCCATACCGCCGATTCGCAAATTCGCTTATCACGCCGTCTTTTACAGAACGCACATTCTGATATCTGTCGCCGTCCTTCCGGCATTGTTCTTTCATGTGTCTTACACTCGCATCTATATCGTCCAATGCTTCCTGTTCGCCGCAGGCAATGCCATGTTGCGAAAATCAGGGACATCGCAGCCTCTTTCTGGTACAGTAAAAGTCGCAGTCGAAGGAACGAATCTAGTCCGACTGTCTGTCCCCGGTCCAGCATGGGGTATTCCTCCATTCATTGGAGGAAAGCTGGCTACATGGGTACCGGGCCAACATATCTACATCAAGCAATCGATGTCTCCAAAGCTTCCCCGAAGCCCTTTCAGCATCGTCTCTCTACCCCCGGACCGCTCTCGAGAAAGCGACGATGAGACCAACAGCGGTAAACTCGAATTCGTGTTCCGTAACACAAACGGCCCGATGACTGGTTGGCTTGCCAGCAAGCCGAGAGAGACTGGTCTCAAAGCACGCAACGTTGAAGTCCTTGTCGAGGGTCCGTATGGTGAATCAGCGGAATATGTGCCTTCGTTGATTGAGAACGAAGATGGCGATGTTCTTCTCGTCGCTGGCGGCGTCGGAGCCACCTTCACTCTCCCCGTCTACCTCGCCCTTCTACAAGGCATAACTCGTCGCAACTCCGCGTCCACTCTTAGCCGCAACCGCAAAGTCATTTTTGTCTGGGTAGTCAGGAACCGTCACGACTCTCTCTGGCTGATCGAGGACCTTCGCCGTTCCAACATCATCTCTCTGAAAGAGAAACACAACATCAACATCGACATGCGCGTCTTCATCACGAATTCCTCGCTCCCCTCTACTACAACAGCCCCCCACATCTCATCACCGCTTACCACTCCAACAGCAACCACAACATCCTACTCCATCCCCCACGGAGGCATCGACCTCCCCGCCCCCGGCATCTCCGTAACCAACTCTCTCACCTACACCCTTCCCCCGACTTCGCCCTCTTTAACAACAACCAACTCCACCACTCCTAATCACCCCACAAAATCCCTCCTCGAAATCACTGCCCGCGACCTCCTCCTCCCTCCCAGTCCCCCCATGACCCCTCCCATCGAAGACTTCAACCTCCCCGGTCTCACCATCAACGAGACCGGCTCCAGACCGAACCTCGGCGCCCTGGTCGACGAGATCATGAGCAATAAAAACGATAACAGCAAGACGACGACGCTGTTGACGTGCGGACCGAGGGAGATGGGGACTGAATTACGCAGAGAGGTTGGGAGGTGGGTCTGGAAGGAAGGGAGAGACGTGAGATTCAGAGAGGAAGTTTATGGGCATGGATGATGATGATGAGTTTGGAGAATGTATTGATTAGGTAGGGTACCTAGGAGAAAGGCGAGAGAAAGCCAAAAAAAAAAAAAAAAAAAAAAAAACCAATTTGGGAAAGTTTTTGATATATATAATCTCTCTCTCTCTCGACGAGGAGTGAGTTATATAGTAAAGTTATCATGTGGAAGAAGTAACTGGGCGAAGAAATGGGTGTTTTCATGGATGCTTTTTACTTACTTTCCCCTCTTTTTAAGGGCCCAGATTCAGGATAGGTAACTTATTATTAATTGACTAAGGGGATCCAGATTTGTAGGCTGAAACCATCATGCCCTCTATAACTGTTTTTCCTGCCCGCTCCTAAGATGGGGGAGAGAAAAAAAGAAAACACCTTAACCATGTAAAACTTATATATATGTTGTGGTCGTTCCTTCAAATCCAACCTACATCATCAACGACAAGTTGTCCAGCATAGCCCTGGATTTCGATACCTCCCTGCTGCCTCCTTTTACTCTCCTGGCCCTCCTCATCGACAACACCGCCCCGAGCAGAAGCTCGCTCGTTCAATTCCCTCAGCGGTTTATCCCACACGCTTTCCTCTTGGGGTTCTTCTTGCCCTCGTCGATGTAGGTCGTCGACCAGAAGTGCGCCTCCTTCTCCGGCCGGTTTCGTCACGACGGCGACGACGACCCATTTCTTGGCCATTTCTTTGTTCTCGCCTTCCCGGACGGGTTTCCATTCGCGCCGGAAACCGGGGATGCCGTCTTGGGATATGTCGCCGAGGTGGGAGGGGTTGGGATTGATGTCGGTGTGCTGGGAGCGGGCGTACGACTCGAAGTCTTCGTCTGTTGAGGCTGCGGTTCCAACGTCGATTTCCCAGATGGAGTTTATCGTGAGGCCGCGAGAGGTGGCTTTGGTGAAAAATGAGGAGACGATGGAGCGGCCGGTGTGATAGCCGGCTATTACTAGGGCGCAAGGGGGGGAGAGGCTATTCGTGTCTAAGGAGAGAGACGCTGGCGTGTCAACGTCCTGTGGTAACGGCTTGAGGAAGTGGATGATTGAGGTTATGAGGTTGTCATGTTGGGAGCCAAGCCACATGCAATCGGCTACTATGATCTTGTCGAAGCTGGATTTGAGGTCATGCGCTGAGGGGGAGGAGAGTTGGCCCCAATTGTGAGGGAGAATATTAACTTGCGTGGCTGTCCTGGGCTTGCTATGCAGGCCCTCATCGTCTCCTTGAACCGTTGATGTGAAAAGGGCCCTTTTGGCGTTCGATACAATTGAACCTGTTGTTAAAGCAGGTGATGAAGAATGATCTGTGATATAAACTGACTTTGCACCTGAAAGGGCTGCTGTTATTGATGGGAGTGCTGTTCCTGTACGTTGGGAAGGAGAATAATCATGTCAGTTAGCGTCCACCTCAACCATCTGTAGGTCATGGTCAGATTGCAAAGTGCGATGACGAGGTAGAAAACGAGTCCGACGGAAGCTGGTACAACGAAGAGAAAGAATGGCTGTTGACATACCGGCTCCGACTTCCAGCACATTGCACCCTTTTACATTCCACCAAACACCTTTGCGTACATCATCTGACCCTTGAACAACTGAACTCCCCTGCTCTATACCGGCTGCCGCTATAGCAGCAGCACTCCACAGATAATGGGCGAATAGACCTCTACCACCCTCTTCATCTGGGTGCTTGGGGATATCTAATATGATATCTCCGAACGTCTGGGATGTGTACCCTATTTTACCCCCCGGCTCACCATGTGAGGTTATGGCATAGTCGGGGAAGAGAGTCCCTGAAGTGAGCGATAACGAGAATATGTCTATGGGATCCTCTGGCTGGGAAGCAGAAGGAGAATCGGGCGCGTGAGCAGGAACAGGAAAGATACGAGCCGGTATTGGTAGCATTCTTTCGGATGACTTCAGCGGGAATGTTCTCAACGATAGCCGTTGCCTGAGGGCTGAAGTCTAATACACGTTACAAGATCAGACATATCAGACTCATGTCTCGTCTCGTCATACCCAACTTTCCGTACATGCCACCATTGGCAGCTTAAAAGTGTACATGCACAACTTTTGTGGCAGAATAGAATCTGCGGGGAGAGAACATTTCTGCCCCGACCTCACCCTGATGCGGTTAAGCGGTGCTGCCGCCCTGCGCGCGGTGATCGTCACGCTTTGCGCTGACGAATCTGCACCCTCATTCCAAAAACACGAAAGAGCAGTCAGCCTACGTTTCTCATTAATGATCGAACTTCGCCAAGAATCCCAATTCCATATGACTTCAGATAGATGCAGTATTCGCGAGGTATACGCGCCCTTTGCATGCGGTGTCCAAGGCCAGTACGGAGTAGTCGCTCGGCCTTGTTGCTGCCTTGCGCTAAGGCCAGTGGCATTAATACAGTTTGATCCTTCGAAAGGCATTCATGAACATACATAAACTTGTTCTTCCCAGTGCTTCCTTGTCACTCGATCGGCCGTTCGGAAAAAGATTAGACTTCAATCAATGAGAATTAAATTAGCCGACGTTCATACACTGCCAAACTCCGTCTGACATACTTCAGCTTGAACAACACGAGACATCATGGCGGCGACAGACAACTCGATCAGCTCCAGCTGCCACTGCGGCGCCATTACAGTCACAGTTCCCCGGCTCCCCGAGTACGTCAACGTATGCCAATGTACCATTTGTAGACGCTACGGCGCCGCTTGGGGCTACTACCATCCAGACGAAGTAAAGATCGAAAAGAAGCCGAACGCAGTGACCAAGCAGTATATCTGGGGTGATCGAGACCTGTCTTTTAACTTCTGCGATAACTGCGGTTGCGTGTAAGTCGAGTAATTTCTACTCCATTCGATCGAAGACTGATGTTGTGTATGGTAGATGCTATTGGTGGCCCATTGGACCTCCGCCTACTGACGAAGGAGAATACCAAATGGGGCTCAACACAAACAATATCAATCCTGAGCTCCTAAGGTTCGTCGATCGAAAGTTTGAGTATTCGGTTTTGGTGAGCCCGCTGCGGTCAAAAGACACGGCGCATCCTGATGATCCGGCGAAGTATTGAACACCGCCTCGAACCAGTGCAAATACGTAGATACCTTACAGAGTAGTAAATAGGTATTTATATACATACCTATATAAGGTGCTTATTATGCCTTACCAAGACATACCAAGCCTTATACATGGTAGCTATACGAGATATCGTGGAAGTTCGGTTTATCAACTACGTTTTCAATATTCCTTGGCAAGAAGCAATGGTTTCAAGTTGGGCTGGCTTGCCTAGAGAGGTCCGGATTCTTATCTTACAAGCCCTGATACAAGACGGTTGCACACTGGGTCGCTTGGCCACAGTGTCTCGAGAGTGGCAAACAGAGCTCGAGAGATATAACTTCGCCCGAATCAAAGTGACACCATCGCGTCTCGTCGATTTTAGTTCGGTGATTCATCGCAATCGGGCTCTCGTCGACTATATCTGGTTCTGCTTGGAACTGGATGACTATGGCTGTGCCAAGTGCGCGCCTGCCCGTGGAATGTTCACAGACGTGGAGTGGGTGGAGGCATTCAGTATCAGCGATGCAGATGGCTGTCCTATCACCACGGCATTCCAAAATCTGTTCTCGATTCTAAGCACATGGGACCTTAACGGCGATTTGGTACTCGATATTAGTATCTACTCGCCTAGTGACTCAAAACATTGGTTTAAATATCTGACCTTTATGCCCGATATCGCTTCAGATATGCCAGGTGGTGGTATAGAGCAGACGATATTAAACGAAGTCTATGATGATCCTCAACATGGCTGGGTTGCCGGTTTTCGACACTCCGCTCCGCCTGCTTGTGCTATCCGCAAAGTTTTTCATTCCGTTATGGAGGAGGGACCGTTTGATAGTGAGAAATTAGAGCTCCAATGGTGGGATCAGCTTCCATCGGTCCCGGCGGTAACCAGTCTACTTCTCCGGCAACAGAACCGCCGGAGATGGAAGCCAGGCTCGCTTGCACATATGCTCGCTCGTTTTCCCAGACTCCAGGAAGTTCACTACGAGCCCTGGAGGGAATGGGACTGTTTACAGCGCCATACAGATATAAGTGAGTACTGTTGCATACCTGCCCACATTGTTGCTCGCTCTCATTTGCATAGGTACACTGTTGCTAATAAACCGCATCTGTTCTCTAGGTTTCCAATATCTTTTCGAGTCTATCCCACGATTCAACAATAATCTCAAGAGACTTGTTGTCTTCGAAAACTTTAATGAACAGTACCCAGCTATCATGCAGCTATTCCAGCTCGGGGTTGACTTGAGCGGATGTGACAATTACCGCAACTCAGCCCCAGCTGTCAGTCGGATGGTTGCACTCGCCAGCCTCAAGCTTGAGCATCTCGCAGCATCCTTCATCGTAGATGCTAGCCATTTCTTTGAGATCGAACCCTCTTGGGAGTGGTCGAAGCTAACCTCGCTTGTGCTTACTTCAAAACTACTTACGCCGGACGAGGATCCGACTGAGATTGGAGTTATGCTTCAGGCAGCGGCGGCAGCGGCCATGAAGATGCCACAACTGGAAACAATGGAGATTTGGAACGGAAGACAAGGCTTGGCGGCGCTGTTCAGGTATCAGGTGTTCCGCAATATACATGAAGCTACAATTACTTGGAGAGGCACATGGAAATTGACTATGGAACCATCTGTAATCCAGGCTTGGGAAGCCGTCATATATCAGTATGACGGTTGCAGACTCAATTTGGTTCACGAACGGCTGAATGAAGCTGCTATCAACTCTCATGGCGATGCAATTCACTATCTAATGCTTTCAAGCCAGGCCATTCGGCCCATCTCGTTGCAGCAGATTCAGATAGAACAGAAAGTCCTAGTGTGCGTGCCGCCATGACCTTCAACTAGAAGTCTTGCTGGAGGTTGAAGACTTTGATTTCATCATTGGTCTATCTGCCTATCTGCTATATAGGTGCATGAAAGTAGATTGCTTAGGTACATGTAACGTCTCTCTCCGCAAATTTGCGGCTGGTTTTAACCACGCGGTTGCCACGGGGAGGCTTGAGAGTCCGATTTCGCCGCCCATAAGAATACTTGTGCTGTGCTGTGCAAGGGACAGAAGATGCAAAGAAATGTATGTTACTTACAGACTAATTGCCACCGCCTCAACCGCCCAGGTTGCGCCGCAGCGCCTCGAGAGCCGCCCTCTCGAGCTTGTGGCGCCCTCTCGACCTTGTGGCGCCCTCTCGACCTTGTGGCGCCCTCTCGACCTTGTGGCGGTAGATCGCCCGCCAGGCGGCGTCCTCGGCACCCGCAAGGGCCTCGCGGGCACGGCTGCGGGCCAACTTGGCCTCCGCGACGGCGTCGCCGGCGGCAAAAACCCTGTCGACGGCCCCGGGGATGGCGAGGCGGACGGAGAGGCCTCGGCCGGACATTTGTTGTTGTTGTTGGTGGTGGTGGTGGTGGTGGTGGTGTTGATGTTTTGTTGAGAATAGAGAAGACAGTGAAGACGGTGTAGTACGATACTTATAAGGCCTTCTGTTGACCTCGACATCAGGAAGGTGCAACGCGAATGTGACCTTCTCAAAGATCATCTCCGTAGTTTCGAGGGCAGGCAGTCCGCGATATGGACCACGTCGACAGTCATGGCGCCTGCGACAAAAGACCCTTATATCAAAGATGTCTCGCCTGAAACAAAATCTGGACCTGCGGAAACACAACGAGATAATCGGACAAGGGAGTCAAGCATTCGTATTGCGAGCCGAGGGTTGAGAGGCTATGTTTCTCTCTTTAGCATCAAACCGAGATGTCAGGTCGGGATTTGACTCGCTTCCGGAAGGCTCTGAAAGCTAGAGAAAGCTAGAGTCCTGTTCAAAGATTTCGTATTTTTATGAAACGGAACGCAGTAGCTGTTATCTAAGATACCTATATCTTAGTATGAGTGACTCGCTTGTAAATCGAGCCACTTTCTTCTTCTCCCACTGCGCTCACAGATGACGAACTATACTACCATTTACTATCTGATTCCTACCATAATTCGTCGCTCCGCCTCCTCTTCCTTTGGGGGTCGTGATCCTCGATCATTCACCAGATGGCCCTTGGAGGACAGTCGACAGTCTCGGCGGAACGCCGAAATGCGGTGTACCATCTGAGTTCCATCTCATAACTTCTGCCATGGTGTACCTGTTCCCATCACAGGCACCGGCGCTATTGGATGTAGCGTGGTAGACGAGCCAAATCTCGCTATTATCAGGGCTAGTGAAGAATCTGAACATAATCACGGCGCATCAGCAATGAAAATAGGTAGACAAGACGGACAATAAAATAAATATGTGTGCTTTCTGGCTTACCCATTGTGCCCAGTTCCGTAGTTAGCATTCGCAGATGTCAGCACCGGTCCGTCTTTATGCCACGAAGATGCAGAAAGAGGATCACCACCGTTCCAAGTAAGCAGTCCGAGTGAGTAATTGGCTGACCAGCAGTAACTTGCGCTGTAAGTGAGATACGTATGTCCTCCGTGGTACATGGCCGCTGGACCTTCATTCACGGCCGCGTCTATCGTCTCCCAAGGGCGTGTTGGTTGTGAGATTACGCTTGGGGTGCCGATGGTCGTGGGATTGGTCAGGTGCGCTGCACAGAGAGATTGCAACCCTCCAGACTGGCATGAGTATACGAGATAGTTGGCGTCTGTAAACCGAAGGACAGTGCCGTCGATGCCCCAGGCCGAGGTCAATCGATTTGAGTATGTAAAAGTATCCCAAGGAGTGGCGCCGCCTACGATAGATCGTGTCAGAAGATAAATACAATATGACACAATCACTGACCTCTGAGTACATGCATCCTTTGTCCATCGAGATCAGTAGTTTCGCCAGCCGTGTAATACAGGTACCAGCTATAGAGATGAAGTCAGATTCACACGTTTTCAATCCCCCGGGGGGAATTACTCACGTGCCGTCAAAGTAATGCACTTCAGGGGCCCAAACATTGCAGCATCTGCTGGCGGTCGTATCGGTCCACGCGACCCTCCTGCTACCAGTCTTTAGGCCGTTCAGGGTGGTGGCTCTTGTCATTTCCACATCGGTCCATGTTGTTGTCAACAAGTAATAGTATCCACCAGTATAGACAATGAAAGGATCACTTCCATTCGGGTTCTTCAAAGGATTTGTATAAGTAGCACAGTCAACCAAGGAGACAAGTGCCGTCAAGATGGACAAGCACCGGAGAAGCATCATAATGACCGATGTTTGAAATGAGTAGATCGTTCTCTCTCGGTCGGTATCTCTCGCAACGAGACCAGTCCAAGGCCATCATTTTATACTTTTGCACCTGAACATAGACCGCAAGCCACGGTAAGTTTGAACCACGCTCGGCTCATTCTCCGGTGAGCATTGGTGGATTAAAGTGATTTAAAATGCGTAAAAGATCACATGCAAGATGGTGCAGGATGAAACATCATGATCAAGACGATGGGCCGTAGGCCAATGTCACAAAAAGTGACACCAGTGGTGGAAATCAAGAGCGCCGTGCCAAACGAAGGTTCGACTACTGTGCCAAGGCCTCATGTCAGCCGTGCCTTCGACGTCTGTTTGTCCAGCCGATCAAGCGAGTCGAATAACATCAGTTCTGCGTTTGGTACCTGGAAGCCGCCTCAAACAGCCGGTCGTTGGTTCCTGACAATGACTCATGATTCTCTGCCTGAAATTGCTGGGCCTGTCCGCAGGATGATCATATTGATCTATGTTGGAGACTATTGTCATTCTTCTTCTCCCGCTCTCGAGCTGGGTTGTCGAAGGGGACATGATTGCACCCCGCATACTCTAGAATTGTCATGGTTCAAGCTAAGAACAAGCGGGGAGCTCGGCTACATAGGTATGTAGCTCTTCTGCCAAGGATCCTGTCCGGAGAAATATGTATCTCAGGATGTAAAAGACGGGGAGAAAGGGGTGGTTGCTATCTTTTAGATCAGCCTGATGTTTCATGGCAACTAGATGCCCTGCTCGAGAAACGGGTCGCACAACAGGGCTACTGCCTCCTGATCTAATCGATCCCGCTCCGGAGAAATTCCTTCCCCAATGTAGCAACATCGTAACAAGCTGACAGTTGGGACAGATAACCGCCTTGAAATGAATGGTTCGTCCTGAACATTAGCGGACGCCCTAGCTTGATGATCCTTGCCAGCGCTACCAGAATCCAGACCCATGCGAGATTGCTTAGTAACAAGCCAGTAAAGATGAACGAGAACCTCAAGAGGAAACGCGCTGAAGCTGACGGCGGAAGACATTTTTCAATCCAAGAGCAGTTCCCGAAGGACTTCAGTGCAACTATGCTAGCCTGACCACCGACTTCGAGTTCCACTGCTATCGACGCGTTGGGTGCTCTGTAGCAAGTACTATTACCATCACTAATTACCTACCTTAGGTAGAAACCTAATTATCGAGTAAGCAGATGATCGAAAGGTCTGAAGCTATACCGCATTCGGACAAATATTCATCCTATAGTCTTCCATAGAGTCGGACCGGTTCCTTTCTGTCAATCACTGATCTCTGCAGTCTCGACCAACTACTACGTAATTAGGTAGTATGGGGCGTAATCCGTACCTACACATGAACGGATGAACGGCTGCTCGATACTGAATCCTAAGATATGTATGTATACTATGTACCGTAGTAGTCCAGGCAACAGTACGGATTCGAATTTCGCCCCACACAAGCTGGTGCCTATCTACCTACCAACCTAGGTACTTTCGAACATATATAGATATGGCTGTCCTCCCTGTTTGTCGTCTGACCCGGCGTAACAGCCGACAACCTCCTGGTTCCTCTACATACACCAGTCACCATGGCGTCGTCAGGCAGTATTTTCTCTCGGACCCTCCAAGACATCACCACTACAAAGCTGAATGAGCTCTCCAAGAAACGTGCCCGATTTGAAGAGCAAAGGAAAGCCATCAGAGATGCAATCCAGAAGCAAGATGACGCCTTGGGCAGCATCGCCGAGCTATCAGCGGGAATGAAGAACTGTTTTCCTGTGTACACGTGGATGAAGAACAGTCTTTATATGTCCACAGTTTCCAATACCATCAATAGTAGTGAAATCAGGAATGCTCAATTGGAGATTGACCTCAAAAACATTGATCGGTTCATAGCACAAGCTCGTCACGATCCGTCTGTATCACCAAGGCTGATGCAAGAATGGCAAAGCACACTACTTCAACATCTCAATACCCATTCATTGAAATTCGAGTATGCGGCCTTGTACGGGCAACTGACAATGGAATGGCTGTCAATGAATCAGGAAAGGGCACGTTCGGATGCTGAAGATACAGAGATGTCTGAAGACTTTGAGAAAGTGAGTGAAGGGGCCAAACTCGAGTCGAGAAGGAAATGGGAAGAGGCTGCCTTCGAAGCAGCGAATGTCGACCTTGATAGTCTATCGAACTACCTTCTCGGCCTTTTCAGCAGCCATCCTGACGAAACGAATGAGGTAGAGGATGCCTTGAAAATGATCCGGGAAAACGTGAAGGATTTCGAGGAGAAAATGAGCCTCTTCGAAAAATTCAATTTGACCAATCTTCGCTGGTGTATAACTGGCTTGTTAGTGTCGGACCTCCTGACGGACGAGAAACGTGCTGTGCTGAAAGATTTTGACGGCAATGTTACCGTCTTGAATGAGATAATGGACGTGCTTAACATGCGCATTGCTGCATTGTCATCTTGGTCATGGGGCGAGGAAGTACAAGTGGAGGAGAGACGGCAACTCAATGGAATATACAATATCTACATGCATGAAGATCTGCTGCAGGCAATCTTCTTGCAATTCGTAGGAGTCAAATGGTCCGTCTTTTTCAAAAGAAGCCTATCTGATTTCCGAAGGTTCAAGGGGGTGTGGAAGTCTCCTCAGAAATGTATACCTCCAGTTGACATCAAGAGAAGGGCTTACTATCTGGGTGCACTACCGCACGGTTCAAATATACAGTCAAAGAAACAACGCATCTATCGGACGGGCTACTTTCTTTCTCAACTGCCTGATACTGAAAAGCAGAGCATCGTCGCCAAGGAAGGGGAAGAAGAGGCCGAAATTGGGACCGATGATGCCGGGAGTGCGATACCTCGGAAGCGACCCAGAAGGCTCAAACAGACGGCCCGAAAAGCTGTGCTCCCCAACGGACAACCATGGCTTCCAGCCAAACAGAAGCGTGCAGTGGGTCAGCGAGATCCTGAGCGTTATCAAGAAAACTCGCTGGCAGATACAACCTTGTACGATGAAGAGTATAATGCTGACCCAAATCCGCTCGCAGATGCAACCTTGTATCATGAAGAGCTCAATGACGAATACCACGGTACCAAGCCTAAAAATGCAATGGAAGCAAAACAGAATCTGTTGCACCTTCTGTCTACAGACATCCTTATCAAAACACGGATTCACGGTGAGATCACTGCTTTCAGATCCCAGTTTGAATCTTGGAATTCATCGATGCCCCATGCCACAATATACTCGATCCTTTCTTTCTTCGGGGTATCAGAGAAATGGCTAGGCTTCTTTCGAAAATTCCTCGAAGCGCCCCTCAGATTCAGCGACGACAGCGTGACGGCACCTCGCTTGCGTAAGCGCGGTTCTCCTGGTTCGCATGTACTCACCGACCTGTTTGGGGAGCTCATACTCTTTTGTCTCGATTATGCCGTCAACAAAGCCACTGAAGGTGAAATCCTCTGGCGTGTATACGATGACTTTTGGTTTTGGTCCGCAGATCACGGCATTTGTCTAGAGGCCTGGAAGACTGTCGGAACATTCTGTAAGACAATGGAAGTGTCTTTGGACAGTGTCAAATCAGGCAGTGTTCGAATCCCTATTGAGCAGAAGGTTTCCGCAGAAGGCGAATCCCACAATGATCCGGAGATGACCCTCCCGAAAGGTAGAATCAGATGGGGGATGTTGGCCCTCGATCCTGACTCTGGGCGTTTTGAGATCGACAGGAGGGTGGTGGAAGAGCATATCCAGGAGTTAGGCCGACAACTTCAGTCTCAGGAACAGAGTGTGTTTGCCTGGATCCAGGCATGGAATACGTATGCAACTACCTTCTTCACGTCCAACTTTGGCAGACCGGCGAATTGCTTCGGCCGAGAACACGTCGACAACATGCTCTCAACACTTCATCAGATCCAGCGGGTCATATTTTCCAAAAGCGACAATAATGGATTGAATGACAGCGGCAACGTCCTCGACTATCTCAAACGCACGATTGAGCAACGATTTGGCGTGAACAACATCCCAGACGGGTATTTTTACTTCCCAATCGAACTTGGTGGTCTTGAACTTCGCAATCCGTTTATCGACCTGCTCAACGTCCGTGACAACGTCATCGAGAACCCTTCCCACCTACTCGACGAGTTTTTCATCTCAGAACGAAAAGCCTACGCCCAAGCGAAGAAGACCTGGGAAACCCGCGACGTCAGAAAATGGCAAGATCAGCTTGACGATCCCAACTTCCGCCCCGAAGACGACACCTTCATGTCCTTTGCCGAATACACCAAATACCGCGAAACCCTACCCTACGGCTCCTACCCAGGCGGCGGCGGCGACTTATACACCGTATACTCCAAGCTCCTCGACACTCCCACCGCCGAAGAACAACCCATCGAGACCTACGCCGGCGGCAAAGTCCAGAAAGCCTTGAACGCGTTGCCAGCAGCAGCAACAACCCGCCAGAACGTGCGAGGAGGCATCGTCTCGGACTGGCATTCGATGGATCCGTATTGGAAGTGGGTCGCTCAGCTGTACGGGCCGGAGATCATCGACCGGTTTGGAGGGTTCACGATCGTCGAGCCGGGGCTGTTGCCGATGGGAATGGTCAATTTGTTTAGGAGTGGGAGGGTTAAGTGGCAGGAGTGAAATGAGTGGTATAACCGTAAATGCTGTACGTGTGTACGTGTGTGTGTATGTGTATATGTTGAAGGGGAGCCGTTGGGTATTGCGATAATTGCTTGCTATCCCTGCCGGAAACTTCGGTTCAGCCTTGACTAGGAGCCGAACAGTGAATGAACGACTTCGGGTCACTTTTACATTACTATGTATGTATCTACAACGCAGACAAAACATACACTTGGGCCTGATCAGTGCACCATGATGAAGTATCGGAGTACTAAGGTATGAAGAAGTAGGTACATATGTATCGCCCGTCAATATTCAAAGCGTAAAGGGGAAGAACAATAACAGAATTAGCTCACACCCACACAACTAAAGTATCTAACTCGACGACATCACCCCCCAAAACAAAACCCTCATTGAGATATACAGCATTTTGACAGGAAACATGGAGGAGACATGTTCGGAAAATGAAAATAATGGAAAAGTAAAGGAAAAAGAAAATGAACGCCGTTGTTTCTTTCACTTTGGCCCCACTTCCCAGATGCGCATTCGAAAACGTCACACACAAGGGGATATCTTGCTTTGCAAATAAGAGACTCGACAATGCTGCTAGCTGAAGGCATCGTAAATAGACGTCCATCTTCAGCTGGCATCACAGCACCCGGGACGATAGACCTGTAATCCCACATGATAAATACCGCTACCCATAATAAGATTCTCTGCTTTTGATGTTTCATAAACCATCCCCACGATCGGTGGATGGGCGTCATTGTGGTATGTCGTGATTCATGATAAAGTCGTTCTGTTGGTTGGGGGTGCCATCAACATGCATTGGGTCCGCAATACCGGTCATCTGCATGGAACCCGTCATTGCAGCCACGTCAGGGCCTGTGTCGCCGTCCTGCTCATCATCACCATCAACGGCCTCTTCATCATCATCGAGATCGACAGGGAGTTCTTGGTACATTGTCTGTACAACTTCACCGCCAGCGCCGACCACTACGACCGGCATTCCCGCTGATGCATGGCCGCCCATAGTCACAAAAACACCGCCATTCTCATTGTCTTCGTCAATAGATATATCGTCATCTTGCGGTTGGTCCCTGCGCTCCTGCTCGGCTTCCATATTGAGATAATCTCTTAACCGGGATACCCCTTCTCCGGAAAAGACGCAAAAAACATCTCGCTGTAGATTGGTGAATTCCTGAGGTGCTTCGCGGCAGAACCTCGTCAAGTCGTCACGATTATGAAAAGCTTGGACGCCTGTCAGAGATAGATGCGTAAGCCTTGGACATGCTTGCAAAAGTTGATGAACGCCCTGTGAATGGATATGTCAGCCGAGAGAACAGTAGCGACAGCGGAACGAGGCCTGGATTACATGAATGGTGAGATTGACGCAGTAGCTGAGATGGACCCTTTCAAGGCTGCTATCTCGTGCTGCAGGACTCTTCAGAGGACCCGCGGTGGGACCTCGCGCTAAAGCCAAAATACTCCTGTCAGTCAATTGTTGGCATTTGACGAGGCCAACCCTCCTTAGCTTAGGAAGCTGAGCTAGATGTTGAACACTCAAATCAGTCAACTTATTGCAGCAGGCTAGGTCAATATAACGTATGCGGTTGCAAGCCTTCACCAACTGTATTACTGCATCATCTGAGATGTTTTGGCAGTGACCGAGATGAATGTAATGCAGATTCTTTCCTAGCTTGCAAATGGCAGCTATTGCCTTATCGGTAATCTGTCTGCACTTCGCAAGCACCAGATTTCGTAGTCGGGGTGCCTGGGGAATGATTTGACAGATCGCGGCATCCTCAATAAGATCGCACCCTGTAAGGTCAAGTATTCGAAGTGAATCAAAGATCATCCTTCGAGGAAGAGATGTGAATGCGTCGTCTGTAACTCTAATACAATGCGCGAGTCGTAACTCTCGAAGGTGCCGCAATTGGGACAACAGTGCCGTTATCGACTGTGACGATACATTCTGACAAGCATGCAGGTCGATTTCAAGGACAGATGGACAGTTCGCGGCAAAAGACTGTATCGCCCGATCGGAGGCAAGGATACAATGGTTTAATTTTAACTGTGCAGTATTAGCCAAGCGTGGTGGGAACAGGTGCAGAACCTAACTCACTCGTTTGAGTTGCCGACAATTCTGGGACACTGGTATCAGAGACTCATCCGTGACCTTTTGACAGTTGGTAATATTCAAGCCTTGCAAACGAGGACAATTCTCTGCGACTATAGTGAACGTGTGATCGGTAAGGGAGTGGAGATCGGTAACGTCCAGGGCTTGGAGATGTCGATTTCCATCTATAAGACCGGCGACGCCCGAATCTGTCAGGTTTGAACAGCTCGTCAATGTTAAGCGCTCTACCCTTTTGCAGGAAGAGAAAGGTTGAACCGTGCCATCATTGACCTTGTCTTTCAATGCTGACAGATTCAGTCTCCTTACTAGCTCGGAATATTGGAATGATGGAGATTTCGCAGCAAGAGATTGTGCGACAGTCTTGAGATGAGCAATACTATTGCACGCTGGCCTGTGCCATAGTATACCTACAGCGTAAGCTGACCAATGGTGTGAAACTAGCATACAGTTGCGAAGATCAGATGTTGACGTCAGTCTAGCAAAGATCGATATGAGAAGTTCCGGCGGCAGTCTCGATATGGGCGATTTTTGATGGACCTCTTCCAGCTCTACATCTGTGAGCATATTCGAGTCCCGAATTTGCCCCACGCCGATCGAGGACTCGGAATCGTTTGCCTGCAGCATGAAGAAATCGGTATCATCGTCAATCGGTCGTTCGGTCGAAGATGACGACTCCGACTCGGAGTGTGTCTCACTCGGAAACTGAGTTGGTTGTCGAGGGCGTGAAGTGGGAGCCATTGTGAGATAGTAGTATTGTTCTTCTGGTGCAGCCGCAGCAATCTAGAAAATATCTTAACAACTACTGCAAGTGACAGCTGGCCTTTTCAAGTATTGTTCGTGCGCATTATCCAGATATCCGTTTGCTGTTCGTCACTAAGCAGCGAGATTCACCAGCAAGGTCAGGGAGTAGCCACCCGCAATGACAGGGAATCACAATCCCGCGGGTCTTCCTTCAATGTGCACTGAAAGGGACTTTGATATAATGTATCATACACACAATATTATGAACTTGAGTGCAGTCTGTACAAATCTGATCCAATCGGGTGGCAGACTCTGGTGTTCGAAAGTAGGGATCGACTCCTCGAACTCGGGGGTCTCTGTTTAGGCGTCGGGCGGGGAGGCTGCGGTATGTGGCAGAGCACCGAAATGTTTGATGGCCTGTTGCAGTACTTTGAACAGTCATCTAATACATGCACAAGACATGGAAAGGTGTCGTGGTTAGATGGCGCAATGATCAAGGGGCTTGAACTGCGAGGTCGCAGCAAAGATGAGGTAAGGTAGTGAACGTAGGTTGGGTTTGTCATGCCTCAACTTAGGTTCAGATGAGCTGGTCTCCACCTTCGTATCACCGAGTTCCAGATTGGGCTCCCTCGGGGCTCCCACATACTTTAACTCACCAGTCACATTTTCAGCCTCATTCCTTCATCTAATTTACCTTACTTACCATCCTAACTTGACCATGGTTACAAAACGCATCATCATATCACCACTCACGCATTTAGCTCTGCTGTCGATTTGATTCAAGTAAGCTCATGTAGCTATGATAGGACAGGCACCGTCATGAAAGATATACATCCATCCCTCCAGTCATTCCTTCACCTCACGGGGTTCTCCTTTCGCCCATCCCCGGAGGATGTTCTTCCTGATCTTACCAGTGCTGGTCTTCGGCAATTCAGGGACTATCTCAACTTCGCGAGGCACCATGAATTTGCTGATACCACTAATATGTCTCGCCCATTCAATAACATCTTCTCCAGTCAATTGCTTACCCTGCTTTACAGTAACGAAGGCTTTTGGTCTCTCGCCCCATTGTTCGTCAGGGACGGCCGCCACACCCGCTTCCAATACGTCGGGATGAGTAACAAGCATCGACTCGAGCGCCACCGACGAGATGTTCTCTCCACCTTTGATGTTATGGTCAGTACTATTGGAAGCATATCGACATTGCGTCAATGCTCACCACTAATGATAATGTCTTTGGCTCGATCCATGATCTGTATAGCTCCGTCATCATGGAGCACTGCGAGATCTCCAGAATGCAAGACGCCCCCAGCAAACAGCTTTTTGGTCGCCTCGGCGTCCTTGTAGTAGCCTTTGGCACATATATTCCCTACGAAAACAATTTCACCGATCTCCTGCCCGTTTGGCCTCACGTCCTCAATCGTGCCGTATGGGACGTTTGTTTTGATGACTCGGCACGGTAGGCTTGTCACAAAGCCGTGTCCCTGGCGTGCCATTCTTGCATACTTTTCCTTTTCCGGTAAGTCGTCCCATGCTGGTAAGTAATATCCCTTGGTGATGGGACCATATGTCTCTGTCATCCCATACACATGCACTGGATGCAAATTGAGCTTTGTCATTTGCTCAAACAGATGTGCTGTAGGGGGACTTGCTGCCACAGTGACTCTGACTGGTTGAGGAAGCCTTTCGGCGTTTTGATCGCTACAAAGAAGCGTGTTGACGGTCGGTGCGGCATTGAAATGCGTGACATGCTCCTGCTTGAGCAACCGCCATATCTCCGGATAGTCAATCTTCCTAAGGCAATAATGTGTGCCTCTGGCCGCTGTGACGGCCCAGGGAAATGTCCATCCTACAACCAGTTGTTAGGAACGGTGAAAACACGAAGAAGAAAAAACCATGAGATGGCATACCCATGGCATGAAACATCGGCAGAGTCCAAAGATAGCGCGCTCTACCAACGTGGAAGTTGAGACCTGACTCGACAACGTTTCCAATGCTGGCCATATACGCACCCCTGTGCGTGTACTCCACGCCTTTTGGTTTGGCTGTCGTACCACTGGTATATGCTAAAGCGATAACCTCCTTCTCATCGGGTGCATGCAATTCCAGCCCATCCCAGCCCTGGTGACCCGTGTCCTTGTCATATTGAAGACCTTCAAGGATAGATCTATCGAAGTCCCCGCCAGCCTGGAAATCGGTAGCATCCGTGTCCGTGTCCACAATCACTGGTACATTGGGATGTTTTTCGAGGAAGCCTCCTAGCAGGTCAACGAAGTCTGTATCTACTAGAATTACATCCACTTCTGCATGATCAAATACATATTCAATATCGTCTTCTTTGAGTCGATAGTTGATGGCTCATAGCTCATCAGCAACACCCTATGCGGAACATTATACTTCAATTACTTACCCACGTTCACACCTCCACTGGCCCCAATCCCAAAGATGGCTTCTAGAAAGGCGGGCGTGTTAGGACAGAGTATGCCAACTCTCTTGTAACCCTTTTTCGTGAGATAGTATGCGAACCCGCGAGCCCGATCGGCCGTTTGCTCATAGTTTCTCTGTATGACCTTACCATTCGCTGTCCTGTGGTAAACGCATGGTGCCTTGAGAGTCGGTTCGTGTCAGCTTAGAGATCTCACAGGAGGGACTTTCTCTCCAAGGCCAGGATAAAATTAACATACGTCTGGCTCGATAGCTGCTGCTCGGGGCAGAAAGAACGTCGGTGACAAGGAATGTATATGATAAGTATGACTATAATCGGTATTATTATCCTTCGATGCGGAGAACGAAGCCGGTAAGAAATGAGACACAAGGCTCTCGAGTCTAGCCTTTACGCCGGACATATCGCTTCAGTCAATGGGGCCTACTATTGAAAGGGAACACGGGTTCATGGCAACTGCGCACACAATGGATGCAGAAGCATTGACAGGGTAATAGGGCATTGTGAGGGTCCGGGCCCCCCTCTCAAATTGCAGAAGTAATACGTCGTTTGTACCCTCGGCTGATCATATCTCTGGGGAAGTGGAGGTGTCTGGCTGTGTGGGGTCAGACGAACGAACCTTTTGGTCTGAATCAATCAAATCGAGCGAAATCTGCCAAGCCCATTTTTCATATCAAGAAGCTACGGAAAGTTGATTGGGCTCGTACAAAGTGTGGACAGCGAAGACAAGTGAAATATAGGATGGAAGGACGACATTGGTGTAGCCCTTCGAGTAATCACCATACAATCGCCCTCAGCACACCATATTCATTCCCAACGGGTCTAGGTGAACACTTGCAGCTTCACCCAATCTTTAACGTCCACTATGTTGTTTAGTGCTGCCTCAAACAGTACGATGAAAATTAGTTTTGGATTCGTTGAAATTTCTTAATTTTTGGTTCTGGATCATCGAAAGTACCCCATCCTGAGAGTAAATTGATCCACCTGATAAAACCATTCAAGACCGACAGTGAATATGGTCGTATTGTAAAAAGCAGACATGAGCACTGGTAGACAACGACCCAAGTCTACGTGGTTCTGCGATGTCAATCATAACTCCTCCTACCCATCTGACTAATCTCGCCACCAATCTAGTAGCCCAACTTGGCCAACTCGCTCTTGACCTCCTCAGCAACTGGTGCAGTCTTCTGTGCTTCAGCCAATTGCCTTCTTGCGGCCTTCTTGCGCTCGTAGTATGCGGCACTCTTAACCTTCCTTCTCTCCTCAAGTCTAGAATCTCGTCAGTAGGTGGCACGTACATTTTGTCGAAACCAAGAGCATACCTAGCAACAACATCCTGGTACTTCCATCCAACCTCGTGGCTCAGTCTGCCAACTGTGCAGTACTTTCGGCCAGGCTTCAATCGAAGCACACGGAGAGCTTGTGGGACAACAACACGCTGCTTCTTGTCGTATGGTGGTGGGATACCCTCGAAGACCTTAAGACGCTCCATTGCTGCGGCACCTCGTGCGGTTTTGTGTGGGATCATGCCTCTGACGGTCTTGTATAAGATCTTGGCTGGGGCTCTGAAGTGGAATGGACCACCACGAGTTGGGTTGTATCGGGTTTGCTTTCGGAGATAGGCATGGTACTTGACTATTTGGAAGGACATGTCAGTAACTCATCATAATTTGCGGTTCAGTAGTCTTTTGATCTGTAGGTAGATCTGAACCACGCGAAGGTAGAAGCGACTTGAAAAGTTGTGTGCGATAAGGTAGACGTACGCTTTGCGCGGAAAAACTCGCCAGAGATGTTGAGGGCTTCACATCTAACGACGACGATCTTCTGGCCGTTCAAGAGCTGCTTAGCGATAGTTGAAGCCAGACGACCAAGCAAGTGACCCTTGCCGTCAATGACAACCTGCGAACATCAATGTCAGTCCGCGCGCTTCCTTCACCCACGCTCCAGATTAGATTGCACTCACGACTGGCTCGAATGTCGACATGTTGATTACCTGAGTCTGGCGTAGAGACTCAAGATACGGAGGCCTCGTCGATGTAGTTGTTGTTGGTGATTGTCGTGAAGATCCGTCGATGGTAAACGAGCGGAATCTGAAGGTCGAGAATTTGGAGTCGCGGTGCAGCCTGACGGATTTGGAAACTAGGGTTTGCAGCCTTGGCATAAGTCAGGTTCTAAACGAAACTGATGAAGCCATTCCCGATCTAGAAGTGATCCACTTGATCCTAGTTTGATCTATGCACCAATCATTACTGCTACCGTCTTTTGCTGTACCAATAAGTCCATACTACGTACTACATCGATGGCATTTTTGTACTGCTTCTTATCTGTTCGACGACACGATGCTCACCGAGAGCATAGCTGTGGCTGTCCAAGCTGGTGATAGCAAGAGAGTGACAGCTTCCACTCTGAAAGATGTTGGGGTCGTCATTCATGAAATACAACCAGAATCGACAGTCCGCCAAGTCTTCAAGAAAAGCTCTGTAGCCATCGACGGACTGGCAATCAGCAATACTCACATCTTCGCGGTACAAGCTGATAAAGCATGTGTTAATGTCTATAACCGCGAAAAGGGCAACCAAGAAGCCTCCGTTTTCTTTCCTGACAAAGTCACCAGCATTGCAATCCAAGATGCTGATACTGCAAATTTCGCTGTGCTTGGCATGGCTAACGGCGGCTTAGTCATATGGGAGGTGAGATCAGGGCACATTATGAACAAGCTACGATCAATCAAAGCTGACAGTCTACAGGTCTTAACTGGTCGAGTTATTTTCACAAACCATTACCATACTCAGGCCATCACTGTCGTCCGGATTCACAGTAATTCGAACTTGATCCTTACGGGATCTACAGACACCAACGTCCAGATATGGGACCTTGCACAGATAGTGTCCCTTTCGGGCAAAACTGTCAATAGCCCCTTGAGGGCCTTCAACCAACATCGTTCTGCAGTTGCCGATGTTATCTTCAGCCATGGTGCTTCGTACAGCGTTGTCGCCATCTCAGCCGCCAGAGATGGTACCTGTTATATCTGGGATCCCAACACTGCCCGGATATCTCGTACTATCTTGCTGAATGTGGTTCCACAATGCCTTGCTATCGATCCTATAGACAGATGTCTCTATGTTGGTTCCGATGATGGCTCCATTAGCTCTATCGACTTCAGCAAGACATTTGTCCCCCTCTCTCGAAAGGACGACGGAGCAGTGAATGGTTCTAAGATTCAAGAGCAGAGCTTCCTGTTCACTCGTCTCCCTGAAGGATCTGGGGCGGTTAATGAATTAGCTGTCTCTTACGATTCGACTGCTCTCTTCTCAGGTCACTCCGACGGTAAAGTCTATGCTTGGGACAATGCCAAGGGCAAAGTGAGACACATGGTCGTTGACATTGGTCAGCCAGTTACTTGTCTCCAAGCCTTGATTCCAGATCGCCTGAAAAGAAAGTCGAAGGCCCGGTTTCAGAGCACATGTGTAGTAAAGCCTAAACCAGCAGAGACCTTTGCAACTGGCAATGAGAATGGTACAAGTGGTATTCCAGCCAATTACAATATTCAAATACATTTGGAAAATAGAAGAACTCCTACGATGGTTGGTTCTTTCATTCCTGGTCAAGAATATGGACCACCGGTCAGTATCAGCAATGCAGGCTTTTTCACCGAGGGCCCGTTCCAGCAATCTCTCCTTGATGAAGGTTTGGCCGAATTTTCCTCGTCCGCAACGTCCCAAGCTCAAAACCTTGGTAAGGATGAGGTGCCTTCCAATATGAACGGAAAGTTCGTCTCAACCTTGAACGCCAGTGCAAACACCGCTCCACAATCCTTTGCCGACTTCTCAACTAACGTTGAACTCCACGCGCGTATCAAGGCCCTCGAACATGAGCTTGCCAAGAAGGAAAAAGAAATCTCAGGATTTCGCTATAGTCTCGCCCGAAACATCGGTCGTCGCACCCAACGGCTTGATCGTTTCGAAGGCAAAGGTGACCAGCTCTGGAAAGAATACCACATGGACATCGACAAAGGTGTACCAGATGATGAAGCTCTAAAACAGATGTACATTAAGTTGGATGAGTGGGATCGATTTAGGAGGCAGCAAGAAAGCGACGAGGAGGAACTCGCCGCTGTCACCGGAGAGGTTAGGAAGGGAGTATATGAGAGGAAGATAGAAGGCAATCCGGAATGGAGCCAAAAAGTCTATTTACCTAGCCAGTAGGAGAGCTGGCGGCACACCTTTTTTGCCATACGCGGATCCATCTCACTAGATATCAGGAGAGCGATGGTCAACTGCGAAATGGAAACCAAAAACGATAGGACTTGGGTTCGAGCGTCCCGGCGTTCCCGGAGACAACAGGCCTTCAACGTGTGCATTTGCAAAGGCTTCTTTTCTTTTTTTTTTTTTTCCACGTTACCCTTCAGCCAGGAGTAACGAACAGCGACTAGTTAGTCAGTCAGATTTTTTTCCCCTGACCATGATACCCCCCCAAAGAAAGAAAAATGGCGTTTTCTTTCACTGGGTTCAGTTCCATCCATGTATATATGTACCTAGGTAGATATGTACCTATGATCATGACAAATAGTAGCGTCGTCGTCCCAAGGCACAGACGGAATATATTCCGAGTCAACATAAACTCCCCCCCTTCATAAACAAAAAAACATGGTCCAAGCGTGTAATTAAGTAAGTTGATTTATTTCGATTTATATACATAGGCACATACATCTATAACTCAAAACAGATCAGATCAGATCAATGAGCAAGGCAATGCATCGATCGATCACTTGCTATGTAGGTATCTATCTTATCTTGTCTGATGATCGAACATCCAGATATAGGTAGGCGCAATGCAGGGTATATATATATACTCTTCCCCCTCCCCAAAAAAAGGTAGAAACAATAATAATTTGTAGTTGGTAGACGCTTGAGTTTGAAGGAGGCAAGAGGGGGGGAAGAAAAAAAGGGAGATTGGCTCTGTGTGTGTGTGTGAGTGTGTGGGAATCGGATTGGAGA
The DNA here is from genome assembly GCA_003868215.1 of Pseudophaeomoniella oleicola. NCBI lineage: Eukaryota > Fungi > Ascomycota > Eurotiomycetes > Phaeomoniellales > Phaeomoniellaceae > Pseudophaeomoniella > Pseudophaeomoniella oleicola. Next base: position 735,104 of record QWDQ01000001.1, on the reverse strand, counting down.
TAAGAGCTGAGGAGTAATAGTAATAGTAGTAGTATGGATAGATGGATGGATGGATGTTATGAGGACGGATGGGACGACGGATGATGGGAGAAGGACCAAGGGGTGCTGATTCCGTAGAATGGTGGAAAAGTGGTGGGAATGGGAGTATAAGGTGGTTGATTAGTAGTAGTTATGCTTGATGTGGCTTTTTTACAATAGGGCTCGAAGAAAGTAGTCTGATCTCGAAGGGGAGGCGCGGAGAGAGAGCCGGGGGGGGGGTCATCATCTGAATTCATAAGCCGGAAACCAGAGTCTGCGTCCAATCCCACTGCATGCTCCAGCCTTGGTCCCTGTCTGTTCCAACTGATCTTCATCATCGGCCAAGTGAGGACAATTGTAGGGCCTCATGATCAACCTCTGGTACGGTTGGCTGTCTGGGTGGTTGCCGTAACTGCCGTCGATTACTCCCGTTTGACGATTTAATGCTACATAGTAGAACCCACGTATCGAGATCCCACCGGGGTTTGGAGATGGTGTCGGAGGAATGAAGGAGCGTTCTATAGGGGTTGAATCAGTATGAGACAACTTGCAATCGCAACACATCAATGAGAGATACTGACCTTTCCATCGCATTAGAATCCAGTTCGACACTAGATTCTCTTCAATCCATCTTCTGGAAAGAAGCGACTGAGCAACTTCACTCTCGTTCATCCCTCGAAATGGTCCAATGCGCATCCAATACATCACATCCGTTTCCAAACCTTCACTTTCAAAGTTTTCGGTCTCGAGAGTGTGGGTGCTGAAGTCGATAATCTCGCCGTCGAAAAAGGTTGTACTACTTGATTCGCCTGTGGGAGATCGCTTGTCACGGATTTTGCTAGCGGACATCGTGCCTGTCAAGGTCATGGACGACAAGGAAAGTGAGTCCAGCGTAACAGTTACAGGCCAAGAATTGGGTTCCTCGGGCTCGGGTGCGAGATTCGCTGCTGGGGGTTGCGGAAGCTCTGATGCTTGATCGGCAATGTAGCGACGCCCGGAAGATGTCGTTATGCGAATGTTGCTACTCGCTTCGGTGGCCGTTGTATTTGCTACTCCATCGTCGCGCACAAACCTAATACCACCTGTTCCACGGCTCGGCTGATGAATGAACACAGGTGCTTCGTCGGGTATGAGCGGTGCGGATTGGGTGCCTTGAAACGTTGCTCCAGGTAATAGCCATGAAGACTCCTTTGGACAAAAGGAACACAACCCTTGTACCATTGAAGAGTCTAATGAATTCTCGCTTTCGTCACAAAGGTAGTGAGATTTTGCGAGTAATAAAGCTTGTTCTGCAGAATCATAATGACGCAGCTCCGAGAGATAGCGCATTACTTCCCTAACTCGCATGAGGGACGGATCCTCTAAGAACTTCTGACGTATAACGTTACGACTCCCGGACATTACTGGATAGTGGAAATGGTCCGTCGAGCGATGATTCGGCGCTTGTTGCTCTGGTCGGTGTAAAGGTGCGAACATACCAGAGTCACCCCTACTGGCCAGACCGTTGGTAGAGCCCTGCCATACGGCCCGAGCCCGGTTCTGTCCCCGACGATATCGTTCGACTTGGTGTAACAGGGCTTGATTTGGAGGATTTTCCTGCCGTCTTGGTGTAGTCTCTCGCCGTAGAGCTTCAGTCAAGCTTGATAATGTAGTCCTCCCCGAAGGCTCATCTCGGGGTTGCCGTCTTGATTGTGTAGAATCACTGCGTGATTGTTCGTAATGTTGTCGCCTCTCCAGCCACCGATAACGTGCATATGATGCATAAGAAGGAAGATCGTCATCTTCAGCACCATGCCTCATGACATGAGTGGCATTGTTGTTGTTATTGTGTTCATCGTCGTCGTCATCGATTGGAAAGTACGGTGCCCAGTCATAAAGTGACTGTCGATGAGGTGTCCGATTTGCGTAGTTGTTGTCTTCCTCGTGACCGTGACCGTAACCGTGACGGTTTGTCGTGCTGATCCTGTGCATTTCCCTTCGTCTCGCTGCAATCCTCTCTGACAATTCACGAAGACTCTGATGAGAAGATCTAGCCCTTGCCCCTAGATTCCTTTCCTCCTGACGCCCTGGCTGATCGTGCGACATCGCTGGTATTCGTTCTCTCGACCGATCAGCGGAATGGGTGTACCAATCCAGAAGTGTATGGTAATCGACGGGTCCCGAGGTCGTCTCCCCTGCTTCCGCTTCTTCCTCTCGTTCTGGTATCCTGGTTCTTAAGAAGCCCACGTTCGCATCGTTTATCTCTTGCTCATCTGGTGTCATAAGAGTCGCCGCGAAGTTGGGCACTGGACTTGAAATGACTTCCAATTGTTGGAGGTACGGGCTTATTTCCTCAGATACCCGCGTTGGAGATTCCTAAGACGACCAATTAGCAAGTACTGGGGACGTCGAGTGCATCTATTAGCTCACATTCGCAGAATTCGGTGGTGGCATCGCGATATCAATGCGTTGATCGTGTTCCGTCGAGATCTCGTACTGTAATCCCCCGGCGGCGCTAGATGCGGGTTAGGCGACGTCACTGGCGGAGACCCTGGGGCATGTCGATCAAGCTACGAGACATGCAGCAGGGGGAATTAAAGATAAATTATTGGCATCTCGAACAGGATAACCTCGAGAGATTACAAATGATTCATACGAACGATGCAGATGATGCAAGTGAGCTGATATGGTACCATCAGGATGTTGGACGTTCGATCGTTAGCGGTAACGGCCGCCTCGGCCTGAATGCGGCTTCGAAGCGCTCAAAGGAAAGCCGAAAGTTGCACTATTGTGTGATCACCAACAAAAGATTTAAGGGATTTAAGGGACATCCCCATAACGGTAAATTCTAACCACGTTGCACACGGCCATTGCCAACCACCCAACATTTCAGCACTTCAAGAGCAAAGAGGTTGTAATTTTGTTTTATTGTTTCCATATGCAAGACGAGATGCCAAGCACATTGAAGTGGTTTGCACGGTCGTGACTGATGTTTCTATGCTTTCATGGTATGATGAGCCACCATCGTATGCCGTACCCGTAGCGACCTTGCCAAATCTAATCCCCCTCTCGGCTATTGCTCGGTTTGGAAGTAGTTCAACAAGACGTTGCGCTCCTGTGACTCTTCACCCCAGTCCCTAACGACAACGCAAGAGCAGTTGACAACCTTGCGCGCGTTACCCTCACGATCCAAGACGCAGAGACCAGCCCATTCACCCAATTGCTTTCCATCCGGAACCTTGATCAAGGGAATCTTGTGCTCAGAGCAAAGAGCAACGACGAGCTTCTTGTAGGCATCCTCCTCGCATCCCTCGTTCAACACACACATGTGAGCTTGGCGACGGTCGAGAGCTTTTGAGGCCTCACGGAGACCACGGGCAAGACCATCGTGAATAAGAGCGATCCTAAGGACACCTGTATTGACCTGTCAGATCCCGCGCATAACGATTCGCTCAAGACGATTTCAGAGAGAAAGGGTAGACGGATTCCAAAGTGAGATTTGCGCAACATACCCTTCAAGGCATCAAGAACTGACATAGAACCGGAGCCAGCGGCACCGGCATCAACCTCGACCTCCTCAGCGGCGGCGACGGGGGAAGTTGGCTCTTCTCCGTCCGACTAGAGTTCAAACAGTCAGTTATTGAGTCTCTAAGGATGCAGGGGGTAGAAGGAATTGTGCGACCGTCGGCGAATAACCTAGGCGTGATCCATTCGCCCATGCATCCTGCATCGGAAAGAGCGTACCATTTTGATTAATTGCTACAGTAAGTCCCGGTAGCGATGTGTATATTATTCAAATGTCGGATGATCCTCAAAGAGGCTGGTGGTTTAATTTTCTTCGAGAGTGTGTAGAAAGAGAGTGAAATGGTATGGAGACGAATGTCCATATCTGACCGTGTGCACAAATTCAGTGTGGGATTGGGATGCCAAGATTTTTATGGTCACGTGATCCTAGCTCTCGAACACAAGATGTCAACAACCACAACATCTCATACTGGACACATCACCAACAGGAAAGTATCATCTATTTTCTACTAACTCTTAATAGAGGCTGGTGAGACGAAATATCCCGAAAGCGAGAAATTCATTTGATTTCATACGCTCGTTTCAAACGATAGCAGCGAGAGCGACCCGCTTTTCCGACAACCTGCCTAACCCTATCTACATTTCCATAACCGTAAATGCCTATGGACATAACAGGAGTATATTTTCATACAAGAGTCATCAACATCAATACTAAGCATGATGGTATCCGTTTGTGTGATTGACGCCGTTGGCTAGAACGCCATTGACGATCGGAGTAGTTGAACTCAGGATTCCGTTTGGCTGAGCGTATGATCGTTCAGGAAGAGGCAAAGTGACGGGATGAACTCGGATACGCTGTGTCTTGATGGGAAGAGCCTTCAGATGAGGATGGATCGGTATCAGGTTTCTGAAATCAGCGAGCTACAGGGTGGTTAGCATAGTCGTTGATGATAGATGAGAGAACACTCACGCGGACCCAAAACAAGGGCTCCATAGTGGAAAACTTCGCGCCCGCTTCATCATAAGCACTGACTGCTTGCTCAAATTTCGTATTGAAAGCGTTTGACCGGAACTCTTTCGAAAGCTTGACCCCAGCTACCTTCCAGAGGTGGAGTCGTTCCCTTGGATTGACGCTACGCTTTTCGAGTTGCGTATACTGGCGAAGGTGAAGATCTTTCACAGTGAATAGGCCTGCGGCCTGGAAATTAGGGATCCATTCCTCCTCCGCGACGTCATTGGCGCAGCCAGGGTCCAACTGACGAGTATACACCGTATAAAGCGGAAGATATTGCTGCAACCAGCTCTGATCTTTGACGAGCCCATCGCCTAAGTCAAGCATCTCCGCTGTCTTGCAGAGCAAGGGTGGCAATGCTTCACGGCGGATTCTCTCTTGTTCTTCAGCTTCCCGACGGCGACGTTCCTCAACTCGACGCTGACGTTCCTCTTCCCGACGTTGTCTTTCCAGGCGATTCTCCTCTTCTTTGTGCGCTCTTTCGGCCCTCTCCTCCTCTTCTCGCTGCTTTGCTGCAGCCTCTTCTTCAAGCCTACGTTGCTCCGCCGCGATTTCTTCAGCCTTCCTCCGCTCCTCTGCTGCAAAGGCCTCTTCTTCGGCTTTGCGTCTTGCGGCTTCGGCAGCTTCAGCAGCTTCAGCCGCACGCTTTTCAGCGAGAGCCCTAGCTTCCGCCTCTTGTCGTTCGGCTTCCTTTTGACGTTCAGCTTCCGCTTCCCGTTGAGCTTCCGCTTGTCGTTGGATCTCTTCTTGGCGCTGAGCTTCCTCTTTCGCCTTCCTAGCGACTTCATCAGAACCTGTGTCTTCTGCTGTTGCCCTTGACTCTTGCTCGACTGTGCCCTTCGATTGTCGCTCGTCTGAACCCACCTCGTCAGCGCTAGGCGCAGACGGCAGTCCTTCCCCGAGTACATTTATGGAATCAGTCGCATCGTCAATCGCAGTTTCGGCGGCGGCAGGATCTACCTGAGGTACAGTTGATTCACGCTTGATAGAAGTGACCGCTTTTTGTCGGACGGGTTCTCTTCTTGGTGCTTCCGGACTGCTGTCAGACAACACTCTCCGTCTTTTCTTCTGAGCGTCTCGTAGCAATTCTGATTCCGTTGAAGGCCGTCTTTCCGGCGTCATGCTGTCTCGCGATCGCTTGAGCAGCGATCTCTCTTTCTTCAGCTCCCGTCTGGCATGGGCACTAGCGTCTGCAGCGTCATTGTCCGATGAAGATTTGTGTGAAGCCATGCTGGAGCGTCGTTCATGCAGTATTTTCCCAGAGACAAGCCGTCGCCTCTTGACCTCGCTCTCGGGTAGAATTGTAGGTAGGTCGCTCTGGCTTCGCCGGGTCCTGTGGGTTTTTGTCCGAGTTGGAGAGTGCTCTCGCGCGCGAGGCTTCACTGGTCTATGATCGTCAGAGCCTCGATCTCGCTTGCTTTCACGGCGGGCCTCGGACCTTCGAGCTTCGATGTCTTTTGCGGCAGAAGGGCTTCGCGGGACTTTTCGAGCCATTCGTACGGGGGAAGGTGATCGGCGGTCAGGTCGTCTATGCTCTCTGTCTCGATCCTTAAGCTTTCTTGGACTTTCATGCTTTCGCATATCTGGGTTCTTCGCTCTGTCATAAGCTTCTTTTAGGAGTCGGTATTCTTCTTCCCACCGGTCACCTTTACGTTCCTTGGAGATCTCTGGATATGTGCGACCTTTTATATCAGGCCTTCGAGGATTGAAGCCTGTCTGGCCAAGCAGTAGTTTTATAACCTCAAGATTTCCTCTTCCAATAGCAGCAAGCATTGGAGTGTTATATCCAGGCTTGAAATCGTTGTTACGGACTGGTGGTGGATCAGGATCTGGTTGTCCAAGAGCGATCAACATCTCCAGTGTCTGATGATGACCACCTCGGGCAGCTGCAATGACTGCTGCAGGATGCACTTTCTCCAAAACATTCAAAATGCTCGCAACTCCTTCGCTGTCTCCTTTCGCGGCAAGTTTTTGTAGGTTTTCTGGGGTCTGCGCCTGCCATAAGAGGTCATTCCTTGTCTGTTCACTCCGTCCTGTCCTGCGACGAGAATAGATGTAGGAAGGCGGACTTCGAGGGGTGTGGATTGGCGGAGAATCCCTTGGGCTTGTCACTGACGTTGGTCGAGAAGAACTCCTAGCAGCACTCCCCTGTCCATAGTCATCAGAAGGACGCCGGTCGCTTTCCTTGTATTTGGACCTCGCATCAGCCAATAAGGCTCGTATCGCACCGTAATTCTCGTCGTCTAGAGGTACAAGTTCGTAAGGCTCATCACCTTTGGCATTGCCCAGTCGAGGGTTGGCACCATTGTCTAGCAGCAATTGGACCACTTCCAAATGCCCATTTTCCACAGCATCGATGAGCGGCGTCTCCTTGTCGATGTTCTTGGTGTCAACATCGCAGTTTTTTGACAGCAAGAATTCTACTATATCCACATACCCCTCCAGTGAGGCGATCTGCAAGGGTGTATTTCCTGCGTTGTCAGGTATATTTAGATCTTCGGGTCTCTCATCGTATTTTGTCTTGGCCACTTCAAGTTTATTATCAGCACAGGCTTTGGCCAACCGCGTCCTACCGTTCTGGTCTCTGTGCCTCCGCCCAAACGTGGAACTCATTGGTTGCTTGGCTGGCGAGATGGCATCGTGATCTGTGGTCGTGAACCTTCGAAGGTTCGGGAAAGAATTCTGGGTTGGGGAGCCGCTTCGATCTGTCGACACAGACTGTCGGTCTTCTGACTGTTGTCGCTGTCTGCCGGTCAGAAGGGGCGGAACGTTTCGTTTGGACCTATGTGACCCAGAGGCAGCACCGACGGACTGTATCGATTGCACCCTCTTGTGACCGCGAGCAGTTTGGCGAGGTGAAGGTGACCTCTCCGAGGAAGAATGGCGAGGATACGTCGCGCTGCGGATCTCTCGGCGATCTGGAACATCTGAATGCTGCCGTGGCTTTGTGGGACGCGTTTTGTGATCCTCAGTGAGAACGTCGCTGGGCCGACGCTTCTGAACCTTGATTTGACTGTCAAACTTATTTTTCCGCTTCCATTCACGCTCACGAGATCCTTCGCGCCTCTCGACACGTTCATAATCAGGAAGTTGGATCGACGATCGGATTTTCGGTAGAACATCATCGCCGTGATCTCCAGCGAGTTCATCCAGGCTCGGGGAGCTAAGAACCGAGCTCGCACTGGGTGCCCTGGGGTATCTTGGACCAGCAACTTCGGCTCTCTTGCGCTTCCTACTCTTTGAGTCACTCGATGGCGATTCGGGTTCTTGCTCGATACTCTTGTCAATGCTGGTTTCCGGTGCTTCGACCGTCTCTTTCTTGACTTCGGGAGCCGTGTCGAGCATCAAGGCCACCTTGCGCTTCTCTGGCGATTCGATGAGCGTTTCGGCCTCCGAGTCATCTATAGCTGTCGCGACGACGCCCGGGACACTTGCTAGGTCCGTTGACCCGGCAGCTGGAGGTGGTGTAATCCTTGAGTCCGGCGTTTTCTCCCGCAACATCCCATCTTCACTCACGTCCAGATTGGTCGCGGCAGTCGCAGGTGTTTTGACCTCTATATCACTCATCACACCAGCGCTCGTGGAGGTATTAGTCTGGTCGTCATACTTATCTGCCGTGGTGGAAGATGATTTCAGGGTCGAGAGAAGAGCAGGAAAGTCGAAGAGGCACTGAGCACAATTACGCGACTTGCCCACTCACGCAATTGCTTAGCGTCACCGAACGGTATTGGGAGCAAATGGAATAAGCTGTTATACTCTACTTCTGCCCGAATAGCCTTATCGTTTCAGGATCGCCTCGTTGGGGTTGTTGGTGAGCGTTGATTTCTGGGGCTACGTCTGGTGAATGGGAAAGGTTGACAAGATGGGCAGAGAGTGGATGGTTGCAGCGAATTTCCAAAGGCTCGCATGGGAGGAGAGGGTTTAGCTCTGAATTTGGCTACGGTTGGCTACAACGACCACGATGGCTGACACACCCCAAAATGCAATCTCAGTGCAGAGAGACGATCTCCTTTTCTTTTCGACACCCGTTGCTGTTCCCCTATCATTTGCCTCTCGGTAAGCCCTTTGCTTGGTTATCTTCGCTACTACGTGGTACAATGGTTAATAGATGGTCCTTCCACGTTCGTTCTCCTCTTGCGGTTGAACCATGGTTTTCGGAGATTATATCAACGGGGGTGTTGACTTACTCAAGGGGAGAGCGCCCGCAGAGACGGCAAAACACGAAAGGAGGAGATGGAGCGGGAACAAGGTTCAAGGAATCGTGATTGGACGATAGCGGAATACTACCGACGATCCAACCAAAAGCCAAATCTCTTAGTGTTGCCTATCCTTCCCCCCCAGCCTTTCTCGCTATTCTCGCTATTCTCGCCTTTCTCGCTGCTACTCGTCTCTTCAAGGACTGTGAGACCATTGATTTGCCTCTCAGCTGCGATCTCCTCCTCCTCTCCCTCTCTAATTAGCTCTCGCCCCTATTACAGTGCATACAACGTTGTACCATGCGCCAGACCACCGAGCCACACTACTTTGCCACTTACCGTAGTACAGTACGCAATGCACCGTTATCTACTACGTACTACGATACAGTCACTATTTCGTATCTCGATTGCCCTTGTTTACCTCCCTCCTTATTTCACATTTCTATTTGATATGCACAGTTCTTCCATGTAGGGGATTGGTGATATAGGAGGACACCAGAGATCGTGCAGGGCATATTGCAAGTATTTGATTTGTAGGAACCATACAACAATATTACTGTATGCCTCAGTATCGTACGGAATACCTGCAAGGCAGTTCACGCAGCTTATCCTGATTACTTAGAATCACCTCATCGCCCACTCATCACTGCTTATCGTCCGTGGTCGCCGCCTTACAGGAATGCCTTTGCGCCATATTGGAGTCCTATGTAATTAACTCCACTCGGTTCATTTACTGACGAAAAAAATACGTAGTAGGAAAGGATGAGGGAAGAGAGGGAAAGAGGCGAAGCACGGACATATTGTTGCAATGTGCAGCATGTGATCATTTATGGATGCTGGCGATTGCCGATAACGTTACCATCGAGCCATTCTCTCTTCCTGAGCAATTGAAATATAATATAGCTACTACTACCCCCCACTAAATACTTATACCATAGTATGTTGCAGAGGTCAAATGTTACTCTTTCTAGAACACCAGGTGCATCATGGTATTAACGTATGAAGGATTTTAGCCATCGGCAGTGAGATTCCTAAATGGTTAAAGAGTCCGAAACTGCGAAAGGCAGAGAGAGCATTTGCTTGGCTATTACCTTACCTTAGCCTACTACGTTAAGTTATTTGCCTGTGAATTGTGTTTACCTCCCTCGGTATTATCCTTCGCCATGGATTACGCTACTAGTTACATCGTCTTCCTCTCAACTGCCATCATGGATATAATAATTGGATTTGCTATAGAGCCGGCCCGTCCCCATATATTGAAGTCGTAGCTCTCTGTGCTTACTGACGTCCTTTCGTTCCAATTGACTGACTGAGTGACGGACTGAGCTTTCACGAAATCGTAGAAAATCGTGGTTCGATCAAACAACGTTTTTAGGGACTTCTCACCAACGCCACGCCCTTCAAGATGGAGGGTACCGTACCTCGTATCTTGAAGACCTTCTTCTTAGGCAGTTCTGCAATCGTCAGTTTCCTCCCTCCCCCCAAACCATCCTGTTCTATGAATTTTGCGGGATATAGACCCTCATCTAAGAAAAAAATGCTGAAACATGACTTATTCTTCTCTAGTCACATGTTTTCTGGGCGATCCCGTCTCTCAACGCCGGCATGCGTGCGTACGGGGCTCGGTCACAACCTGCCGATGCTGCTGCTGCCACTGTGATCGATGAGAAACCAGCACAAGGGGAACAAGCTGCTGCTGCTGCTGCGAATGATCAGAAACCGCCGTCTTCGACCTTGGCTGAGAAGCTGCTCAAGTTCGGTTCGGATTTGAGGGTTCCCCATTCTTGGTTCACCGGGTTTTACATCTGGAGTTCTATATGCTCTGCAGTTTGGGGCCAACAGCTGTATACAAGAGGCCCATTGTTCCAGTTGATCGCACGCTATACCAACTTCGAGGGGAAGCCGTCCATGTCTTTCAACCAAATAATTCTCGTTTGGGGTCTGTTTCAAGTTCAAGGCTTAAGACGCCTTTATGAGTCTTTTGCTTTCTCAAAACCGTCCAAGTCGACCATGAATTTCCTTATCTTTGGTATCGGAATACTCTATTACGCTGCCATGAGCATTTCCATGTGGATTGAGGGTCTCCGTAAGTCTATAGGAGCTGAGGTTCGTTGTTATCATCGCTTACAACCGCAGCCGCTCTCATGTCAACTTCTAAACCCTTTGGTGACGCCTCCTTTTCTGCGCCATCACTTCGCTCAATCATCGGCATACCTCTTTTTATCATCGCATCTGGTGTACAATACGACTGCCACCATTACTTATGGTCCCTGAAGAAATACACCGTCCCAGAGCATCCAGCATTCGGCAAGGTCCTTGCTCCTCATTACCTAGCAGAGGTTCTGATCTATGTCTCACTGACATTGCTCGGAGCGCCACAAGGTAAGATCGTGAACAAGTCATTAGTGATTGGCACCTTGTTCGTGGTATTGAACCTTGCTGCTGAAGCGGACAATACCAAGGCCTGGTATGAGAGAAAATTTGGGAAAGACAAGGTTCAAGGGAAGGATAGAATAATCCCGTACTTATGGTAGCACTTGCGACGCACCTGAGCCATAACATGCTCTCTTGGAAGAACTGGAAAGCCAAAGTGTCCGGATACGTCCACCTCCATAATGAACGATTAGGATTGCTCAGAAAATTTCATTTCTTGGTCGTGGTTAGAAATTTGAGGCTTTTTCCGGTCTCTTTGACCCGGAGAACGTCTCGATATGTCAGACTTGTCCTGATACCACGCACACTTCGACCGTCGAGAAACTCGCTCGGATCTCCCAGCAACTCCCAGTTTACGATGCCCTTGCCATCCTGCTCTCTGTATGGTGAGATATTATCATCGACGTCACGTTCCGCGATGCCGTGTAAATAGTCTGTATACATGGTATGAGTGGTCACGAGCAAGCTCCTTGGCTCTTGGAGTATGCGCCACTTAGGTTGTCGCAGTTCATGCTTCAGCTCCTGTGGGTCATCCCGCTTCTTGTCATAGAGATCTAGCACGAGGCAAGCACCTAAGCTTACAGTCGCAACGACGGGAGCGTATGCTCCTCCATCCTCATGAGGCATAATACCCTGTCCTGGCTTGTATTCATTGATTAGCACATGGTTCGGCGCACCGTGTGGAGTATCAGCGAATAGGCCCAACGCGGCAAATCGATCAAGAATGGGTGGTGAAATGGTCAGCCAGTCTGGTAAATGAGGGGGCGTGAGCAGAATGTTCTTTGGCGAAAGAGGAGACGGATGGGTTTGAAGACGGCGGTGGGTGAGCACATGCCAACGTGAGTTAGGAGAGTTGATCTGAATGGCTCTGTGTCAATGTGTTGTGTCCAATGGTGTTTCGTCCTGGTACCGCGAGAATAAGCAAGACTAGGTAGAGATTCCTACCTGTGCAATGAGATATGTTTCTTCTTCGGATGTTATGAAGTTGGGCAGATAATAGGCATTGGAGGGTAAGTCTCTGATACGGGCATCATGCAGAGGAGCTTTGCCTGGCGTGTCTAGACTCATGCTTGGGAAGCGCGTAATGTCGGTCGAGAGCAACTGGCGTTGAACATGGTTGAGATGTTACTATTTGACTGGATACCACGTAGCGTTGCCGTGATCTCCCCACATATCTAATTTGGGGTGCCGCAGCTCCTTCAATCCGTCAAAGCTCTTACAGTATCTGTCGCAAGTCGAAAGTTGTGAGAGAATCAGCCCACGATTTGTAGGACCAGCAATCATATCCCAAGATGGGTCCAAAGAAAGGCGGCTCCTCAAAACCGAAATCTAAGGATGAAAGCTCGGATGCAGGAGGCGGCGGAAAGTCAAAGCTCAAACCTGCTACTTCGATCAACGTTCGACACATCTTATGCGAAAAACACAGCAAGAAGGAGGAAGCTCTAGCTAAGTTGCGAAACGGCGTCAAGTTCGATGAAGTTGCCCGTGAATTCTCGGAAGATAAGGCAAGACAAGGAGGCAGTTTGGGATGGAAAATCCGAGGGAGTCTCGATGCAGCGTTCGAGAAATGCGCCTACGAATTAGAAGTCAGCACGACCAATAATCCGAAGCTTGGGGAGGTCAAGACAGGCCATGGCTATCACATCATTATGGTCGAGGGGCGTAAATGAACACCAACGTATGGTGCTGGTCCTAGAAACCTGAAATCATTATCGTAACACCTGACGGTCCCTACAAACGAGAACCAGACCCCACGCTCACGGGTACGAGGTGATTCAAAGTGACCCTCGTCTCAACTACCAATCAGGGCTAGTAGTCCTCTACCGTATCCAGGCAGCTGCGTCAGGTACCGCTCACAGAACTGTGTCGCCCATGGAACATCTCGCCGCTCGGGGATGGTTATATTGCTCGACTTCTGCCAAATCAATCGCGTAGGGGATGTAGCATGGGCTCTACTGTTGTGGATAGCAATGCTCCGTTCACTCTAATATTCACAAACATGACGCATACGATGAACACTTTTAACAACGAGGGCAGAGAGACAGATGGTATTGGAAGCTTGAGGAGGACAAGTCTTCCCGGCAACCGACTTTATATAAACTCGTACGGGTATAGATATCGCACAAGGCGATGGAGGAAGCTCTGAAGACAGTGGCAAGGCGTAGATGGAGGATTCAGCTGCAGCCAATGGATGACAAAGATAACGACTACGGCATATCAAACCTACTGCATAATAGCCACAATTCTCCAGTGAGAGGTTGTTACAGGTGATAAGATTGCGTAGGGATGTTCGCGGCTCAGCTTAGGCTGGTAGAATACAGTAAGACTGCCGGTGAGCGACTTTATCTGCACCAGTGAGGCTGCTGTCTGCAAGCTTAGGCCCTATCATAGTGCATTACCTTTCGGTGAGGGTTATCAGTGAGCATATATTCCACGAGATCCTGAGCGGCAGCCAAACAGATACGAAGAGTAAATACCGCAATCACTAGTGGAATCGATACATTGCATTACATTATCAGCCGAACCGGGGTATACCACCTAGGCTTATCAGAACGCTGGTCGATTAAGGTGGTTACTGATGCCGGCTGTTGATGTTACTTGACAGGGATCGACACATGTCGCTCTATTCCAGAAAAGAACTCATCAATCTAAATGCCTCCCCCCTCCTCCTTCCTTGGGACTCAGTCACGTAATTAATACCTGATAAGTCGACAACCTCTCAGGCAGCATACTACGCCGTATATATAGGCATTGTTCTTTTGATCACGATGTCCCAGAAAGCCATTCGGAATGGGAAATTCCTCCTCGATCTGCAAAGTGCTCCATCAGGTGCAAACCCGACAGCACATCAATTCCCGCAATTCCTGTTGGTGACCAATCTACCGTCTGGATTCCTTATCAGGTCTATTCATTTGAACACCGCCTTTTCTTAGGGCGTCCTTGGTACCAAGCATTGCTCTGTCCTCTCTTCCTCCCCCTGTCCATTTGCTCCCAGCAACAATACAATACCACCACGCTTTCTTTTTCCCGGGTATTTCCTATCCATCCCTGTCATTGCCAGGATCGCTGAGCGTCATGCATCAATTCGACCTGAGCCAGTGTGACTATCGGGTATGGCTTGACGCGCCGAGGCAAGCTGCTGTTGCATAGTCTCCGATAGTGCTACAAGGGACTTTCATCATTATCTCTGTTTCCCAGATGAAGTACTTTCCCATGCGATCTGAGACATAAGGATACTATACTACCTGCGTCGCTGAACTCCATCTAAGTCGCTTCAATTTCCTGTCATTGACACAACTGAGGAATTTGTGCTTCCACATCTGAACCTCTCTTCCTAACTCCTTCCTGCTTTTGCGCAGATGTTCTCGTAATTTTGCAGTGTGTCGTTGACGATATAATGAGCGTATATCTCTGGACAGAGTATTGCTGGTCGTCGTCGTTCAACAGGCACGGAGCGCCATAGAGCTCCTTACGATAGCTTCCGGTCCGCTGAACATTCTCTTCGACTTTCCAGGAGCCTTGAGCTAATTCTTCAACAGGAGAACATACTGCAAAGCAGTGGAAGCTGATCTCGCAGACTTTCAGAGCCTCCCTGCTGGAGGCCAAAAGTTGGTCTAATTCCTAACGGATGCGCAGCAGTTTCTCAGTGCCTGTCCTGCGGTGACGAGGCACTACTCCCATCAAAGACCGCATGTTTAGTAACGCCCAGAACCTGCCACCCTTGTCCGCCTTCATCTCCGAGAAACATCCTCTATGTCTAACCGTTCCGCCGACGGCACCTTTCCCGACGGGAGGGTGTCGTTTCATAATGCTGCATCCTTCCCTACACAACCAGAGGTGTACGTGCCAATACTATCACCACAATGGTAAACCTGGGTCCTCTTGTGAATGTGGGCACCACGCGTGCTACCATGTTCATAACAATTCCGAGGGCAGTTCTCCAATTACTCCTCCACTACCGTATCCTGGCGGACCAGACCCGACAGTATCGGCATTACTAGACCGTATTCAGAAACTTGAGGAAGCTCTAGCGCATGAACGCAAGGCACGCGAGGATAAAATCAAGGAAGAAAGGCTGAACAGGGAAAGAGATATACGTATTTTGCGAGAAGCACTTCATCCGTTTTATCGGTCAGAAAGTAGACTACGAGAAAGGCTTGTGGAACTCGAAGACCGGATTGAAGGCAACTGCGATGAGCAGTTGCGGATAAAGGACAGGTTGATTGAAGTTGACGATGCTACCATGAACCTTGAGAAACGCATTGATGAGATGGAGGGTCCGAAGAAACGTCGCCGGCTTAGCCATCAACAGAATTCAGGATCTAGGAAGGGTTCTTCTCAAGCAGGCAGTTTCTCTCATGCCAGCACGCCAATTACGCCACCCGCGCCGAGCATGCCTCCCAAGAACAGCCCTTCGCCAGCACGAGAAGCGAGAGTTACCAACCCCCAGCATAATATCCCGGGCTCCTCTCAAACAAACTGGAATGGCAGCTTTGCTCCTACTCTCTCAGCGTATCCCCGGTCGTCTGGGATCTTGGACTCGGACAAACTCCCTCCGCAAGAGCATAGACGCCCACCACCATCATACAGCCGCCAGAACACGCCAGAATCTCCTCGCTCGTCCGGGGTACTTGACTTGACCGCTGCATCATCATCATCATCATCATCGTCGTCATCATCGGCCTTGAAGCCCAACGTCGATTCCGCAACTGCAGGATATACGATCCTGGCGACATCAACACCGTTGTTTCACAGCTCTCTTGCTCCAATGTTCGAACTCGGTCAGCGAGATTCCGATCCAGAGATGGTCTCAAATTCGCCGATGCTCAAGGGTAAAGGCAAAGCGAAGGCCATCCCAGCGGCTACCACCTAAGGCTGCTACGACATCCCTGTGATGCAGCAGAGTCCCCGACCAGAACAGGGGAGCACCTTATCATATACTATGACCTTGCTTTTCCCTCCCTTTGTCTTTGTTTTTCATTTCCATTGTTTTGTCACGCCAGCCAGCGATCATATTTCGAGTGTGCACCCCGGGAGGACCTTGGAAACCCGCTGATGGACCCTCGAGGATCAAGTCGACGACTTCTTGTTATATTTTCATATATTTAGGTTAGGAATAGAGATCTAGACTGCCACTGTCGTTTACAAATATACAGTGTTTTTGTTTCGGATCTGGGCAATCTTTGACTCCTCTCATGGCATTCGTAGCCCATTAATTTCGTTACCATGCACGCATGGACCTGTAGAGCGGGTTTTCGATCTTCTAAATGTCTTATAAACCCTTCTCGTTGAAATAAGCCATATCTTAAGCCCTCTCTCTCTCTCTCTTTCTCTCTCTCTCATGTTCTATGTTCTATGCCTTTTTTCTTTCTTTTTTTTCATTCCACCCTCCTAAAACAAATACTCGCAACCCCCTGACCTTCATGCCCGCCGAAGCGGTACGTCGAGTATTTGACTTTTCCGTAGACCTCTAGTTTGGGAGTTTGCATTCTGGTAGAAGATGGTGGTGGTGGTGGTGGTGGTGGTGGTGGTGATTCTGGTATAAACCATTGGATGACTTCGTCTTCGGTCCAGTTGCAGGATGTGATCAGAAGGAATCCGCCGGGTTTTACCATGTGGGTGATTGTGGGGGGGTAGAGTTCGCAGATTCTTTTGAGGGTTCTGGAGGGTTGTTGGTGGTGGTGGTCGTCGTCGTCGTTGTCGGTGACGACTTCGATCTCTTCGGCGGAGAGGGAGATGGCGTCAAAGGTTCCTTTGTCTAGGACGATGTCCCATCCGGAGGCGAGGCTGCTGCTGCTGCCCGCTTTCTCCATTGAAGTCTCTTGGTGGTTACTGCTGCTCTGTTTAGGCCACCACGCAGCATTCGCCCAGTCATCTCGTATGATGTCCACGGTCTCGAATTCGATATCTTCGCAGCCACCGCCGATCTCGCGTCCTAATCGTCTCGACAGCTCGATCGAGGGACCCGAATAGTCGATTCCGCACATCCGGTTGCCCTCGAACTCGCCTTCGGTCCGTAGCTGGAATAAGAGGGATCCGTTGCCGGTGCCTAGATCGAGGACCGAGGGGAGAGGGATGGTGCTGTCGTCGGATGATGGCCAATTGGACGGCGCGAGTGGGAAGTCTGGCTCGGTCAGGTAGGAGAGGATCTTCTCCGGTGCAGACACGTCGGAGAACCAAGATGGGAGTTCGGTGGGGTCGATTGTCTGGACGCCGCCCTCGTCGTCGTTGGATGCGCCGTCGCCTTCCCCATCATCACTGCCTTCCTGGGGTTTATCGAGATTCGACAGGTCGGTCTTGTAGTAGTTATCCCAGCTAAATCTGAAGTGTCAGCGACAAGAGCGTTGATGACGGCCGCTGTGCTGCAGAATGGCAGGAGACTTGTAAACGAAGGGCGGCGATGTTGACGTACGTACTAATCTTTCGTACCCAGTTCGCTCGGGCCTAGATGCACAGGATGCGCCGAAAGCGATGGCGATGGCGATGGCGGCGCCGGCGCAGACATCATGCCAGTCGCTTTTCCGAGGACCTCCCCCAGTGAAACTCTCCTCGCCCAATGTGAAGACACAGAATCTCCTCTAGTCGTCTCGAAATCTCAAAATGGGTGTCCCTTATACTAATGCCAGGCATGTGCGCATCATGCCCGTCAAGAAACTGTCGCATAATAGAAAATGTAGCTACCCCACTTCAAAAAAATAAAATGTTGTATTACAATATAATTAATTTTCTATTCTGAACATCAGGATACATTATGGAAACTCTCATATACCAATTACCCCATCCTTACGATCCCTGATCCGAACATCTTCAGTGAGTGTAGGATAATGATATGTCCTCTTTGATTCATATTTCTAGCAGTGCTTTTAATGTTCTACCTTGGTCGGGCCCAATTCCATGAAAGTGGCTCTCTATGTTGATTGTAATTCAGGCCTGCTTGTCTCTTTTCAACCACATGAGCACTGTTCATCTTACTCTGACGGAATGTCGTCCTCCTACACCTTTCCTAATTATACTTACACAGCTGCATAAGATAATGCTTTGACATGAATGCTTACAACAGTCCACATCATCTACCATTCCCGATGATTCATTTTCAGCGGAACCTGAAGCATGCGATCTCCTGATTCTGTTGGCTTGGGAAGGTGTCCTGATCGGATGTTCATCTGCAGAGACGGGTGAAGCAGCTTCGGTGCCGCCAACGTTGCGTCGCGCTTTTCCCGTAAAGCGATAAACTCTTGCTCGGTTATGCCATCCTTGAGATGTTTGTTTTGTTCCCTATGGCGGCCAACGGTCATCCACGATTTGGGAGCATTACGTCCTTCTGGGGGATAATCATGGCCGACCCAGATTTTAACATGATCTGGTAAGCTAAGGAGCTTCCGCCCTGAGTTGAAGAGTTGTTCGGCGCTGCCTCCAGGAAAGTCGGTGCGAGCCGAGCCAAGGTCGGCGTGAAAGAGAGAATCGCCGACGAATACATTATCTTTGAAGCAATGTTAGTTGGCTTTAGCAGATGTCAAGGTCCTTAAGATGGATCGCACCTCCTATTTTGTAGCCCATGTGATCTGGAGTGTGTCCAGGAAGGTGAATAGCCATGGCACTCAGAGTACCAAGTTGAAACGTCTCATCGTCGTCAAAGAGCTTATCGAACACTGCCTCATATTCATCTGGGGGGGTTCTATATCTTTGACCGAACAATTTTTGTACCTGCACGATGCGTTTTCCAATGCCAACGAGTGGCTTATGGTCTTGCTGCCGGGCCAGACATTTCTGAAGATACGACGCCGCGGTCACATGATCCGCATGAGCATGGGTTTCGAGAATCAGCTCGACCGTATAGCCTTTATCCTTGACCACCGAGAGCAATGCATCGGCAGTCTGCGTAGAGACCGTCCCAGTAGTAGGATCATAGTCCAGAACAGCATCAATGATGGCGGCATTTAACGTGGCTGGATCGGCAACCAGATACTGCCATGTTCCAGTTCTACTCTCAAAGATGTCGTGAATAATAGGCTCCTTGCTAATAGAGGCTTTAGTGCTGTATGAAGCTCGACTTATGGCTGGACCAATGGCATGGAAAGGCGGACATGAGGATACATGCCCTGAAGATGGCCGACGGTATGCCAGGTTCTGTGAGTAGATGTGTCGCTGAGAAGAAGTCTGGGCTGCCATAATCTCATTCCCCAGGTTTTGGTGGACAAAAGATGTCGAGGCTCGGATGGCGGCAACCGGCGCCAAGAGCAGACCCGTCATTGCTCGCGGACCATTGTTGATGTGAGGTCGAGGGACCTGCATCGTATTCTTTGACCGTTTTGACCCGTATAACCTTCGATGGTGAAGAAGGGTGAAGGTATTGGAAAGTAGAGTAGACTTTCAAGCCATAATGGGCAATGGATACTCAAAGTTGTGCTGAAGCTCCAGAGTCCAGAAGGATGACACAGTTCCGAGTCTACAAGGAGTGAAAGCCGGTCAGCCCGGCGACCGCCTCGTTGAGCAGATTACTTCGCTTCCATGCCCTCGTATTACTAATCACTCGTCACGAGAATAGTTCTCTCATCACTGTTGATTTTCTCGCTTCCCTTAAAGATGTCTCTGTTCTTTCTTTCTTCCTGGCCATGACCTTGGTTTGGATCTGATCCTCAGGTTAGTAGTTATTACTGTAAGATATCTCAGCCTCAAGTGGCAGAATAATCTTGGCAGGCAGAATTTATTCATCAGCAACTCCAACAGCCAATTACAAGCATCTCCAATCCCTGTACAGTATTAACAAGATCAAACATGTTCCACACACGCACAACGGTCAAAGCGTGCAGTAACGCGCGCTTGGCCATCAGTGCGCATACTGTTGAGAAAACTCGAAGTTTTGCTTCAGTAGTGTCACCTGTGAACCCGGCTCGCAATCACAAGATTGTAGTAGTTGGCGGGGGAAGCGCAGGCCTGGCTGTCAGCCATCAACTCCTTCGAACAGAGAGGTTTGCCCAACATGACATCGCTGTTATCGACCCAGCACAGTGGCACCACTATCAGCCTGGCTGGACTCTTGTTGGCGCCGGTCTCAAATCCAAGGAAGAACTACGAAAGCCAATGGACTCTCTGATTGACCCCAAGCTCAAATTTTACGCTGACAGAGTCGACACTTTCTCTCCGGACGAAAATTTTATAACGCTAGGCGATGGTGGCAGGATCACCTATGAGCATCTTGTCGTCGCGCCCGGGATCAACATCAATTTCGCATCCATCAAGGGTTTGCCTGAGGCGCTCGCCAATCCAGATTCATACGTCTCATCCATCTATGGCTACGACTACTGTGATAAAACTTTCCGCGCCATTGAAAAATTCCGAAAAGGCGCCGCGATCTTCACCCATCCTGCCGGCGTTATCAAATGCGCAGGGGCCCCCCAGAAAAGCATGTGGCTCGCGTTAGACTATTGGAAGAAAGCAGGATTTTACAACTCGAAGAACCCTTCCGATTCACCGATCCAGATCGCATTTGCCACTGCTCTCCCAGCCATGTTCGGTGTGCCGAAATATAGCGCCAAGCTCAATGAAATACGGGAAGAGAAGGGCGTCGAAGGACTGTTCCAGCATGATCTCGTGGCTGTTGAAGGTAATACGGCAACCTTTGCTCTTCCTGACGGGAAAGATCAGGTTAAGAAGCATTTTGATTTCCTGCATGCGGTGCCGAAGATGGGGCCTCACGCATTTGTCAAGAACAGTGTATTAGCCAACGAGGCTGGCTTCGTCGATGTTGACGACGCCACCACCCGCCATAAAAAGTACTCTAATGTCTGGTCTCTCGGCGATGCTTCAAGTTTACCTACTTCCAAGACCGCAGCTGCTATCACCGCAGAGGCACCCATTCTAATAGAGAACCTACTGCGCTCCATGGATGGTAAGGAGCTCACAGCGGCGTACGACGGTTATACCTCGTGCCCGCTTTTAACGGAGTATGGCAAGGTCATGCTTGCTGAGTTCAAATACGGAGGAGAACCCAAGGAAACATTCAACAGGTTGTTTGGCATCGACCAGGCCACGCCTCGTCGTGCGTTCTACCATTTAAAGAAGGACTTCTTTCCGTGGGTGTATTATAAGTCCATGGTCAAAGGAACTTGGGCCGGGCCCAAGGGCTGGACACGATGAGAAACCACTAATACTGTAATAATAGGTCCGGGTGATTTCTGTTATCCTGTCCTGAACCAAATTACCCATAGATTTGTAAAGCTGCAAGAATTATATAGAAATATGTATGATCAAGTCTAGACAACTACCTAGGTATCTCATTGGGTTTAGTTGGGCTCAATTACTCCGAGAAAGGTTGACGTGAGAAGCATCGACTACAATGGGCTCGCTGGCGCCGAATCTCGTAATTATTAGTTCGTAGAAAGTGTCATTGTATTGCAACATCCAATTTGTATCTCGAATCTTACAGAAAATTTAATAACAGCTTGTCTGACGACGTTGGAGCTAGCTACGTCTTCTTTTTCCGATTACTTTGATGGACAATATGTGGTTTGGGCAAGCCGAGTCTTATCTCTGTAAAACATCGTCATAAAATGAGTCTACGCTACTCTAGAGTGCTGCTAAGTCGATAATTATATTATACCATCAGCATAGGTACTCGTATACTGTTATATGAAGTGACCCGCTAAACATCAAGGCCACACAGCAGTGAGGGTTTCCATCGCTTTTAGCATTCTCTCATCCTCTGGCCGCTCAAGTGCTTGACAATTTCCATTCGCATCTTTGTTTAAGCATCCAGGGAACGGGCGTGTTTCGGGGGCACATATTCGACGACCTGCCTCTGGCAGAGTCCCCGTCTGAAAATATTCTCGGACAGACTTCCCGGTACAAAGTGGCGGTGACGAATACGAGCAGTGCTACACCAGAATGATCAGCCGCAGCTTTCAGTAAGCAAGAAATATTCAGAGGTAACAGACCCCTTCCGCATCATGCTGGAGTACAACAGCGCCTGAAAACTTCTCTCTTACCGAATGGGCACTATGAATCATTTAGCTCCCGTGCAGGGTTGATGGGCTCATATCGTAGCGGAAAGTTTGGCAGACATACTTTCTCAACGGTGTTACTGGATCCAATGAGTTTCCAATCATCAGGAGTGGGTGAGAGATGTTGGCGGCAATAGGTCCTAAAATCTGTTAAATCACGTAACTCCCTTCACAGCATTATACTTGCCTTTGAATTTCCAAGCGGGTCTGATACTCCAACCAATGCAACCCATGCGAACCTGTGCCCATGCGTCTCCTAACCATTTGCTTTGATGCTTTAGCGATCTCGCATACTCTCTGAACTCCTCCTTCGTGGTCTGTGCTACGCTTTTCCCGTCCATGCATAAGATGCCCTGGGTTGCTCCATCATGAGAGACGTACTTGTTGGAAGACGAAGAGTCGTACAGCGATAGCTGTTGGCGTTGTGTATGAGCAACTGGAACCCATCTCTTCTGCTTCAGGTCTGCGACTCCAGAACCATTATTTTTGTCGATCTCTGCTAGTATTTGGAAGAGGCTTTCGGCTTCGCGATACGGCTCGTATAGAGCTTCATGTATCATGATTATGATGTCACTGAATGTGACAATCTCTGGACCTTTCTTTCCAGAACCTGATACCGGAAGTGGGTTTTGTTTGATGTGAGCCAGAATCTGAACTATGCGTTGTTCTATATCCTTCGACGATGTGTCCACGAATAGAGGACACCGCTTGGGCCCTGCTTCGTGACAATACTCGCAAAACTTTGTGATAATCGTGTCGGTGTCCCCCAGATTCTCTTACCATTCAGTCTGGTAGTAATCCGCAAAATCGACTACACCATCAATAGTGACTCGGTGAACGCGCTGTGGATGCATGGCTGCAAAGGTCGCTCCTAAGATAGTACCGTAGCTAAATCTCCAAAATTGAAGCTTTTCCTTGCCCTTCTCCCACCTCACTTGATCAGTGATGACTTCTTTGCCCTCAACTTCAAGCACAGTACCGTTGCCGTTGATGTCAGAAGTTTCCAAGATTTCTTCGGCTTCTCGTTCTCTCCACTCACCATGTCTCTCGATAATCTCCACCATATCTTGTACAACCTGTGCAGTATTGATGTACCTCAGTATACCTTTGTTCGGGCAGTCTTGTGAGCAGCTCTTGGCCAATGCCAGTGACCTTGCCCACGACAAATCAAAGGCGGTATCCGAGCTTCCGAGAAGCCCCTCCGCCGACACCTGTATGTCCCAGGTCTGCTGAGCGAAGCCGTTGGGGAAACACTGAAGTTGTGGGGTGGTATTATTGACACCTCTGGGATCAAATTCAAACATATCAAAATACTTGAGAGAGCTCCGGCTCAAAAGGCTTGGGGCAGCGGGAGGCGGCGTTGGTGAGTCGACAATGGCCTGGATGCTTTTGCCTCCGCTAAGAACTTGATATATACCTGATTCTCCAGGTCCACCTGCTCGTTCCGGTTACTACCTAGAGACTCATAAATGCTGGCGGAAATCCCTTTTGCTCACCTGGGTTCATCAAGATCGCGCCACCATATCTCATGTCTGTCACTGGCACTTTAGCCGGCAACCTCACAACCGCAATGGCGGCTCTTAAGCCATCTTCTGCAGGGTTCGCATCCCAATTCAATGGTACGTCTAACCGGGCACATTGAAAGCCACCGAAACAGCTTGTATAATTGAGACTTGTAGCAGGCATAATCTAATAGGATGGTAATTAGACTTGGTGGTATCGGCAGTGACTTGAACAGAACTCACCTGATTCCAGCTAAATTCACCTTGGACCTGAGTTGATTCGTCCCTAGACAGGTCACACCAGAGATATATGGAGGTTGATTCTGTTCCATAATTCATTACTGACCACCAGACTAGACCAACAGAACAAACAATCCATAGACAAGCATCGAACTTCATGGCTCTCACAGTCGACTCCTGCAGCCTTGACGGAACCGGCTGATCTTTCAGTAGAGATTTATCTTGCGTAGACATTGTGCTCACGATAATCACAGACTCGAGTCAACAGATAGAATAGGTTCTAGCAAAGTAAGAAGAAATCCATACGTGGATCATACGTATGTGCCTTAGGTGTCAGACGTGCTTGGATCCATAGCAGTAATGCAAACGACTTCAATACCTATGCTCCAGTAGCCCGCCATACGACTAGGACGAATTACGGTTCAGACTCTGATGCGAAGACAGCGTCAGCAACACGATTAGATCCAGCATTTGACTCGGTGAGACGTCATCTATTGACTAAGACGATCGAGAGTACAATCTGGGAAACGGCTGTTACGGGAGCTGGCAAAGCTGGTGACCGTAGGCTATGTGGTAGTCACTGAATTTTACCCTGGATCTAATTACCTGAGTGTGTGAGATGAGAAGATCGAGTTCCTCAGATACCATAATACAACGCTGACTATAGCATACTGTAGGTGTAGGATGTAGGTAATTAATTTGATAAAGCTACAAAGCTAAGGTACCTAATTAGGTAAGGTAGGTAATTAGGTACTTTACTTGCTGTACTACGTAGTACGTAAGCTTCCCCGCATGACGACAAATCTCCGGAGAGGTCAATCCGTTGCCCTGTGTAATTACATTCTAATTACCTCCAACAGTCAGATTTCCAACTGGATCAATCTCGACTGCTTTCACACTCCTAGAAGACGGGCGGAGTGTGCTTTCGCGTGTACTATGTCGTCCTGATAACATATCAGCTGGGACCTCGGGGCCCTAGATTTGGCGCGTCAACATCAGCAACTACTCTGCGCCTGCGCATTCTGATTCTCGGACTCGCTAATCATGGTCAAATTGCACAATCCTCTTGCTTTCACTCCAGGCCCAGTCACTGTATTCACCACTCTCATATATACTGCGCTTCTTGCTGCACTCATAGTTGTCCACACGCATGTACCCTCGGCCCCTAATTCGTCAACACCTGTAAACGGGATCGATCTTACAGAAGCATGGAGGGACTTGCAATCACTGACTACTTTCTATCACCCCTATAACAGCCACAACAATGACGAGGTTCGAGAGTTCTTGCTTTCTAGGATCGATCAGATCCTCGAAACAAATGGAGCCAACATAGAATATCCTAACGGGCCAGAGCTTAAGAGAAGAAACCTACAGAGCGCTGCGACAGATACTCAAGAGGTGTATGTGTTCGACGATGTCGTCTCAAACGTCACATCTTCTGCTGCAAGTCAATTTGGGGCTGGAGAAGGCATAAGCGTATACTTCGAGAGCACGAACATCGTTGTCTATATCCGTGGCAGTGAAGATGACGAGCGAAACTGGTGGGAAGAGTATAAAGGTTCTCCGACCGGCAAGGGAGGTGTTCTCGTCAACGCCCATTATGATAGCGTCTCTACTGGCTTTGGGGCAACTGATAATGGCGTGGGTGTCATAACTGTGCTTCAGCTCATTAAGTATTACTCAACACCTGGACAGCAACCCCGCCACGGACTTGTAGCGTTGTTGAATAACGGAGAGGAGGATTTCCTGAATGGCGCAAGGGCCTTTGGAGTGCATCCTTTGTCGAAATTCCCTCATACTTTCTTGAATCTGGAGGGAGCTGGAGCCGGCGGTCGAGCGCACATGTTCCGTGCAACAGATGCAGAAGTTGCACGGGCCTATGAAAAATCTCCGAAGCCATTCTCGTCTGTCATAAGTAGCGACGGATTCAAGATGGGCGCTATCAAAAGCCAGACTGACTATGTCATCTTCAACGGAGAATTAGGGATGCGCGGGCTCGATGTAGCATTCATGGAGCCTCGTGCACGATACCACACAGACGAGGACGATTCAAGGCATACTAGTAAAGATTCTCTCTGGCACATGCTCGCAGCGGCTATTGCTACGACCAAATATCTCACATCGGACACTAGCGACAAGTTTGATGGGAACCCGTACTCGAAAGGAAAGGTCGATTCCGGCAAAGGGTCCATGGGCGTCTGGTTCGATCTGTTTGGGCATGCATTTGCCGTGTTCCACCTTCATACCTTCTTCGCACTCTCAGTAACGCTCCTTGTCGTTGCGCCGGTACTTCTCATGGTGACCTCCGCGATCCTGTACAAATTTGACAAGTTCTATTTATTCTCTGGTTCGCGTCTGTATCATGGCATTGATGGGGATGACGAAATCAAACTGTACGGATGGAGAGGATTCTTCCGGTGGCCAATCATCTTCGTCGCTTCTTGCGCTGTGCCGGTGGCTTTGGCATTCCTGATCACTAAGCAGAATCCCTTCATCATCCATAGCAGCCAATGGTCCGTGTGGGCCATGATGTTCTCGTCGTGGATATTCGTTGCCTGGTTCTTGTGTTGTGCGGCATACTTCACGCGCCCAAGTGCTTTAACCCGCGTCTATGGCTACATATGGTTGCTAATGTTCTTCTGGGCTGTGCTTGTCGTGGACACTGTCTTGGAAACACAGTGGAAGCTAGGAAGTGGCTACTTCCTCATTTTCTATTTCGCGGCTTTGTTCTTGGTTACCTGGTTGTCTCATCTTGAGCTATTTTCACTACCCCGGAAATCGAAATACTGTCGCTCAAAGATTGGAGGCTACGATAGCGCAGCGGCTAGTCAGATCCTCGGAGGTGATAACGGTGAGCGAGCTTCAAGCCCGGGTCGCGAAGGGGCCGATGAGGAGGATGCGGACGAGTCAACGAGTCTTTTGCGTGGTGAAGGGCGTCGGACGACCTTTGCTAACTACACTCGCAACGAAGACGAAGCAGAAAGCCCGGACCCGGCTGCAGAAATACCAGAAAAATCTGATACTGTCTCCGTTGATGAACAGGAATGGTCTTCATCGCTTCCCCGGTGGACATGGCTTCTTCAATTGATTATTCTTGCTCCTATTGCTATAATCTTCAGCATGCAATCTGGATTTTTACTCGTGTCGGCCACTCATCAGACCGGTCCTGATGGTTCGTCGATCCTTTTGGCCTATATGATGCCAGCGGTATTCACTATTCTGACTCTGATACCACTTTTACCGGTTCTACATCGAGTTACGTGGCCTGTGCCTCATTTCATCCTGCTGGTGCTGATAGGAACTTTGGTCTACAACCTGATTGCATTCCCTTTCTCCACAAACAATCGGCTGAAATTGTCCTTCCAACAGGTTGTTGATATCGACAGCGGTCTGAACAATGCTACGTTGCAAGGCCCACAGCCATATTTACACCGCGCTATCTCTAATCTGCCGTCTGCAACAGGGAAAGAGATATCCTGTGCAGCCGTCCCCGGCCGCGAATCGCTTCAGAGATGCTCTTGGTCTGGCATTCCCCCAAACGTCGTTCCGTCATCCATGATGACCACTTCTGGTGTTGTCTCAGAAAGAAGCTATCAATCATGGCTAAATTACAATGCCACATCTCCATCCCCAGTGTCACCATCTAACCCAAACTCGGCCAGATTCTTTGTTGGTGGAAACAATACGAGGGCTTGTAAGCTTTTGTTTGATAAGCCAATTTCCAAGTTCAATGTCCATGGCAGCAACCCTGACAAACGATTCCCCTTTGTTCCTGAGGGGGGAAGTAAAGAAATCAGGCTATGGTCAAGGAGCTGGGACAGAATCTGGGGTGTCGATGTAGAATGGGAGAACGAAGAAGGCTCCACCTCTACCGAGCGGAGTAGCTCAGATGATGAAATCCGAAACAGGGAGGCTAGAATGCAAGGAAAAGTAGTCTGTTTGTGGTCAGATGATAATCAGGTTGGGCTTATACCAGCATTGGACGAAGTTCGTCATTTTGCTCCAGACTGGACAGCAGTCACAAAAGTAGCGGATGGGCTGGTTGAAGCAAGCAAGAACTTCAGCTTGTAAACCTCTCAGGTGCGTCCATCCGCCTTTTGGCTGGTCGTCTTGAGAGCAAGCCGCCGGGTATGCGAAGGCACTCTGATCATCAATTGTTAATGGGTCCTGTCATGAAGGCACGAGGAAAAGCCATGAAAGCATCGCGGGCGTTGGGATGGCTGTGCTCCTGTATACTTGATATCCTTAACCTAACATACACTAAGCGTCTGATGGCCCAAAATAAGATGTACGATATCTCTCTTCCGATTTGTGGAGATTTGTCAACTACTTCCCCGGATCACACCCTACTACATCAGTACCTCATCTGAAGCTTGTCTACTTTCTCCCCTCATTTCAATTCTCTGTCTTATCTGTATTCTTCAATTGCCGCTTGCTGTAGACTCTATCTTCTCGCTTATAAATTGACAGGAGATGCGGGCGAAAAACTCCTACAACACCTGACGGCATCACTTAGACATGAACACTACGATCTCTAGCTGGGTTGGGATCTTGCGCATCCAATCACGCAACACATATTGCCGTACGTGTAGAAGGTATGATACCCTTCTTCAATGGTAACCTTCTCCGATGTGCAAGTGGACGCCGTCGCCCTGCCTTCGTCGGATTTACTCTCTCTCCTTGTTTCTCACGTTTCAATCTCTTGTCATCTGTATTCACCTCGACCTGGAACCGGCCTTTCGTCCCTCAACCAAAGAGTTTTGGAAATATGCAGAGAGCGTTGGCACTCGTTCTAGCGGCTGCCATGATGGTGCTTTCGCAGACATTGTATCTAGCAGGTGACTCGACCATGGCTATTGGGGGTGGTGGACCAACTGTTCCGGGGACCAAGGGTGCGTAATTAGTTCTCACCCAACCACCCAATCAAGAGAAATTTTAGAACTAACATCTCCCGTGTCATGAAGGCTGGGGGGAGTATCTTCACCCACTCCTGACGATCCCCGTCATCAACCACGCAACGGCCGGGCGCTCAGCTCGATCATACACCCGAGAAGGACGCTTCGCTGCCATCGCCGCCAACCTAACGCGCGGCGACTGGGTCGTCATGGAATTCGGCCACAACGACGGCGGCCTGACCTTTACGGACCCAGACAACGGACGTCAAGACTGTCCCCCGGCAGCCGGAGCGGCAGGCTACTATTACGCTAGTACCTGCCCAACCGTCTACAACGGCACCACCGAAACCGTACTGACATATCACGCCTACGAAGTAAACGCGACAACTCTCTTCCACTCAAGGGGAGCCCACGTCCTCATCTCGACCATGACCCCATCCAACCCCTGGGAAACCGGAACATTCTCCTGGTCCGAAAATTATTACTACACCTACGCTCGAGACGCCGCTGCGACTGCATCTGCCGACTTTGTCGACCACGGTCTGTGCGTTGCGAGCACATACGCGCACATGACGGCGTCGGCTGTTGATGCGCTGTTCCCAATCGATCATACGCATACGAGTCCGGTGGGTGCGGGGATCGTGGCGCGAGCTTTTGTTGAGGCGTTGCAGCAGTCTGGGTCGGAGTTGGGGAGGTATATAAGGGTGGAATGAAATGAATCAATGAAAGGAGCCAGCCAGCTAGCAGGCACTGTACTGTTGCAAAGATCGGTCTCGTATCACTTGCATCTAGGTTAACAGAAGCAAGTGCCCGACGACGAAACAGTAAGAACACTTAAGTGAATCATGTATGAAAATATCTAGATATATATATGAAGGGATGAAAAGAAAGAAAGAGAGACAGAGAGAGAGAGAGTGAGAGACAGAAAAGGGTTGGAGACGGTATGCTATGCTATGCTATGCTATGCTATATACAAAGAAAAGTTTTGAAAACAGATCAATACTTGAACGCTAAAAAGGAAGGGGAAAAAAAAGGGGATATTTAGGTACAAAGCAAAAAGGATGAAACCAAAACCCAAACAAAAAAAAAAGCAGAAGAAAAAGACCACCCAGACCCTCCCCATATTCCCATGTCTTATCTATATACTCGATTTTGAAGACAAAAGTTTAAAAAAAATCAAACAAAGCTCGTTTAAGCCTGAGGACAAGTAGCAAGACAAGCCTCAATCCCCCTCGCAACATTGGCAGGTACATTTTTCCGGAACCTGTCCAACTCGCTCCCCGCGCGCACCGGTTCCTGAAACCCGAACGTGGCCTCGAGCACATCGTCTTCGACCTCGAGCAACGACTGCGCGATCTGCGTGGCGCCGGGGTCTTCGTGATTGAGCCCCGCGACAAACACGGCGGGTTCGCATGCGGGGTTGAATTGGAAATGCAGGCTGCCCTGCGGGAAGACGGTGCCTTGATACTGGGTCAGGGTGGTGTTGAATTGCGTGGTCAACCCGTTCTCGAGGATGAAGCCGGTCTGCACGGTACCCTGGACGACGGTGAGGAATTCGGCGGCGCGGGGGTGCGTGTGGAGCGTGTTCATGCCGCAGGGTTCGAGAAAACCGACGGCGGCGGCGATGTTGGTTTTGACCAAAGGGGGGAAATTGGCGCGGGAGGCGACGGAGATTTTGCCGCCGTTGCCGGTGTTCGGGCCGGAGTTGAAGGGGAACATGAGCGGGACGGAGGAGGTTTGGAGGAGTTGGAAGCGGGAGACGGTGTTGGGGGCGGTGTCGAGGGCGGCGATGAGGGAGGGGTCGGCCGGTTGGATTGCTGGGCCTGGAGGTGGGAAGGAGGATGTCATGTTGCTCGTTGTGTCACGTTTAGGGAGAGGGGTCGCGGAGACCGAGACAAGAGTAGAGGATGCGGCGAGGAGGGTGATGATGAATGCTGAGATTGAGTTCTGCATGTTGGATGAGGCTCGAGGTAACTCGTACTGAATGGAGGAGAAGAATCGAACGAAATGACGTGTTCCAAATCGAGATCGAAATAGGAGATAAGACAGAGAGAAGAAAGGTCCGAATGAGAGTGCCTTTAACAAATCAAGGAAATGCAACAAAGGAGATGATAAGAGAGGAGAAAATGTTTGAATCGAGAAGAATGCTTTGCTGCTTGATGAGAGAATCGAACTTGACACGAGGGAAGACATCTTCCTTTATACATGATTACTGTGATTACTTACTCTGTCCAGCCAACCAACCAACCAACCAACCCAACCACTTAGGCAACCTGAATCCTTCTGTATCCCGTTTTGGTACACAGAGAGAGAGAGAGGAAAAAGGGCCAAGATGGGCTGAGTTTAGACGCGCAACACCCCCAAGGATTATCATCATGAACAAAGCAAATCTGAGATCCCCCGCCCCCTAGTCCTAT
This sequence comes from Pseudophaeomoniella oleicola, assembly GCA_003868215.1. Taxonomy (NCBI): domain Eukaryota; kingdom Fungi; phylum Ascomycota; class Eurotiomycetes; order Phaeomoniellales; family Phaeomoniellaceae; genus Pseudophaeomoniella; species Pseudophaeomoniella oleicola. The sequence goes on along the minus strand of QWDQ01000001.1, from coordinate 703,887 downwards.
ATCATCTGATCCTAATTAATTGTTGGGATTAGAGATAGAGACCAGATCAGATCAGATTCAGGCGGCAGTGAAGTGAGATGAGGAGATGAAACTAAACTGCAAAGATGAAGAGGAAACTAAAAAAGGTATTTCGAGAAAAAGGTAGGCTGAGTCTCTTCTTATTCTGTCTCGGGCGCTTGTTTTCTTTTCCCCTTTCGCGGCTCAGCAGGGCAAAACATAAATAAACATCCATCCAACCATCCATCCATCCATCCGTTCGGACCCCAGATTTCTTATATTAGTTACACAGAAGTAGTAGTCTCGTGCTTGGAAGAAACGGGCTCACTTGAATGAATCTTGTAATTAGATAAGCCAAGGTAAGGTAAGTACAAGCCAAGTACAAGTCGTCTTTCTTAATTAGGTAATTACCATAACTATTACTATTACCCTGGGTATCTAGGTATCTAGGTACCTAACTGTCCATCTCAAATAAGAGAAGGGAAGCGCTTAAATTATGACAATGTTTTTTTCTTGTGTTCTTTGTTTCGATATTCCTTGTTTTTTATTTGATGGAATGGAATAGGGATCGGAATGACTTGTCTTCCGTGGAAACGAAAGAAAAGACTCAGTCAGCCTTGGTTTCAATCGACTGACCGTGTTTGTGGCCGGTTTCTTATGATAGAAGTTTGTGTCTATATAGGACGGGATGAGGAGGAAAAGCTATTCATAGGTTAGGTAGGACAACCTTACTATTTCTTTTTTATCAGGCCTGGCTGGTCGGTCGTCGTGACCTGGACCATGAAGCTATGTTTCGGAGGATTTGGAATAAATATTCTGTATTTTTTTTAGAGATGTGTGTGATTGATGGGTTGAAAGTAAGTGTTGTTTGGTGGATGGAGCTGAGTTGAGTGATTGGATATCTTTTTCAGATAGATAATAATAATATACCAACATCATGTGCTCCGATATCATACAAGATCATGATTATACAAGGTGGAGGGAGGAGAGCTTCTATAGGGACTCAACTCTCTCAAAAAGAAACAACATCTTGCGCGCTTATACGCGAACTCTCTTTCCACCCTTTTCAGCCCCGGTAGGTCGTCGTATCCTCAGGCCCCCAGGCGCGAATTTGCTAGCACCAGCCCTCGTTCTTAATTTAGCTTCTTTCCCGCCCTTGGTCTGCCGAAGCTTCATAGAATCATTGGGGTTCGTGTACTCGGCGTTCCATTGCTTCCAATTCTCAGCAGCAAAGTCGCTGTAGAGCTCGGGTACTTCATCGTCGGCCTCTTCAACTTCATCCTCTTCAGCATCATCCTCGAGATCTTCTTCCAGGGTGGACACCTCATCGTTGACTTCCTCGTCGTCCTCTGCCTCTTCTAGCTCGTCAGCGATGTCGAGACCATTGTTATCAATCACGTTGTCGAGTGTCTGCCTGGAGGCCATGACCTTCTCATACATCGCCGAGTCCATGCGATCTTCTTCCTTTTGAGCTGCCCGCTCCTCCCTGCGTGCTTGGCGTCTTTCTTCCTTCGTCTGTGGCTTTTTGCGGCCGATCCTGACATGTCGAGGGATCCTGGTCTTTGCGCCCAGTGCCCAAAGATCACCCCAGGAAGATTTTCGCGCATCGTGGTGGGCTTGTTTTGAGAACGATTTGGGGACTGTCCAACGCTCCATTTTACCTTCAGGTGTACAGACATCCATTGTGACGTGACCACGACGTTTCAATGGCGGGTAGATGAGACGGGGAAGGGAGAGCATGTCGACCTCTTCTTCGTTGACTGTCTTCTCATAGCCCCTAAATGCCTCATTCACAGCTGTGGTGCCTTGGGTCAGGCCAGCTGCTTTCCGCTGATCGACTCCCTTTTGGATGGCGACATAGCTGAAACGTAGGTCCTCGTGATTTCGATGCTTGGCTTTCAAGATTCGTTGGAGATATTGCGGACGGATGTAGCGCTGTTCAAAGGTGCACAGATCCTTTCTTCCGGCAGATACGCCTGGAATGGTGTACATTGGGCAGGTGTTGTGGTTCGTGCATGGTGCGATGATCATGCCTTTCCCTTTCTTGACAAATCTTTCAGTGCTGGTGGTAGATTCCGTCGTATCTTCAAAGGTTTCGGAGCCGGGAGAAGAGATGAAACGATTCAAGATCATCTCCCGAGCCGCCGCCACAACTTCAAATCCTCGGGGAACACCTTTCTCGAGGACAACGAGTACACCACCGTCTCCACTAAGGAGAGACCACAAATTTTGCACGTGATTTTTTCGCATGAATTCCTCTTTGAGATGCCACAGGGAGTGTGGGGCCAAGACAATATCAAATTGCTTTCGCTGTGGCGGCGGCCGATCGTCATCAAGTGTTTCAAAGTCTCTAACGTGGACATAGTCTGGCAGACGAGGGACGAACGTTGTATTTTCCAGCAAAACTGAAGAGCGATGACGAAGTGCATCCGCGCCCGTAAGGACCGTGGCTTTCCCAAGCGGTGCCTGCTCTATGGGCTCATCCGGATACATAGCCTTCCACTCTGCCCTAACAATGTCTCTCCAGGCAAGAATGGCAGCACCTCCAGAGCCTGCATCCAGTATTCGCGGGCCACCCTCTTTGGTCATCAACTGACGAAGCCAGTCTGTCCCTAAGCGCTTACGCACCTCGACCAGAACGCTGAGCACAGAGGCGTAAGCGCCAGGCCACAATGCAGCAATAAAAGCGTTCGCTTCCATTTCACTCATGTTGTGTTGTTGAACGTTGATACCGATAGGAACCTGCCCATCTGCGTTTCTGGAAGCAGGGGTGGACAATCCAGTGGGCAGACCCGGACCACCAAATAGTCTGAATGCCGCCTCATCGATATGTTTATTTGAGAAATCGGAAAGGAGCTGTGCGACAGGGGTCGTAAACGTCTCCTTGGGGAGGAATATAGTCTTGCTTTCGGGAGAGAACTTGCCCTCAACAGTCAATGGATGTAAACGCTGTCTGTCTTCATCTATCTCGTTGACGATATTCCCATGCTCGTCCTGGAACACTTGGCCCCCAAGTTCTTTGGCTATTTCTTCAGCTCTAGTTTTGATTGAATCGGCATCAATATGTGCGGGTTGGAGACCATCGTCGGTATCATCGATCAATTCGCTCATCGCAGGGTCTTGCTCAAGATCAGGATCATCGTCCAGCGGGTCAAACTCGACAGCTTCCAACAAGCCGTCATCGGTACGGAAGACTCGATATTGTGAGGGACCGCTCTCCGGCGGATCTTCTGCGCGCTCTTCTCTAGTAGCTTTACGCTCGAAAGGTTTCGCCGGCTCTCCATACAACCTGACATATCGAGCAAGTTCTTGTTCTGTCAAAGTACCTGCTGGCAGGAATTCGCCATGTATTTCCCTCGCCGACTTAACGATAGCATCGAGTCCTAGTCCATTTTTCCATGCATGACTCGTTTCGTCCGTCGTCTCACGATTCCCATTCCCAGTGTCTTGTCTTTCTGAACCTTGTACTGTAGCATTATAGCGGTCGCTGTCATTTTTGGCGGAGTCAGAATCTGTGATTTGTCGGCGCGCAGTACTGTGAATTCCGCGCAGATATCGAGGTTGTTGAATTGACCGTCGCGCCGCCTGTAGCTGTAGGGCCCTCTCAGGACGAGTCCGAAGCAGCGAAGACTGCTCGGCAAAGCCGTAACGCAAGAGATTCAAGACATCGTTGCGACAAACTTGACACAGCCCTTGAGATGGGCGCGAGAAAAGCATGACCCACGGACCCCCAAATCGTCCGCCCGTTGGCAGCAAAGCTCAACCCCTAGACGTCCAGTGAAGATACTCAAGGGTATTTATTATAATGAACTGAGGGATCTCTGTCCAGCAGCTTCCCAATAAAAAAAATGTTTCTTGTAACGGGGGTTTGGGAGGCAAAATAGAGTTCCTCCGAAAGACCCTGGAAGACCCAGAACTTCGCGGTAAATAAATTAGTGATTTTGCTAAAGAAATGGAGACGAAGATAATCGTGTTTCTGTGGTCTCCTATTTGACGAACGATATGCTTCACAGTCTATTGCTATTGCACACGAAGATGTATGATGACCTACGGACCGCATCATCCTACCAAAAATGATAATCTCTATTTTCATTGCCCCCATAACTCCTTTTTATCTCTTGTTCAGTTACTCTGAAAATAAGCATCAACGCCGGATTCCTCGCCACTATCCTCTGCTCCGTCCTCTTCATACCCATTATCCTCTGAATTCTTCCCGTCCAGTTCTTTTAATAGCTGTGCCAACCTCTTCACACCCCTGACAATCGTTTGCTCACTGTGCCAGCTCCAACTCAGCCTGCAGCCCCTTGGGTCCACTCGCTCATTGCTGCCTTCATCGCCCGAGATGGTCATCATCTGGCCGTACGCGATCTTCAAGGCGTATTTTGTCCGAGCAATATTGCTTATCTCGGAGGCTGGGGGTAGGTGTGGAGGGAATAGGAGGTAGGTGAAGAAACCGCCAGATTGTGGAGCGAACGGCGCGGACTGTTTCAAGGATTCTGGTGCATGTTGTCCGTTTGCGGAGGGAGTTGACGATGTGTTGGGGGCGGAAACGTATGGACTGCCCGTTGATATGCAGACGCCAAGAGGTAAGAGGTATTTTTCTATGGCTGAGAGCATGGCGCGTGAGCGGGAGCTGTAAGTCGGTATGAGAACCTTGGTGATGTGGTCGTCAAGCTCGCCAGATGTGAGGAGGCGTGAAACCAGGATAGAGGACATCTGAGAGCCTGCGCCACCACTGCGCGTATAGCCCACTGTAGATAGAGCTTGTATGAACGATGGTGTGGCTTCAACCCAGGAGACCCGAGTTCCCGGGGCGATGAGTTTGGAGAACGAACCATTGCTAACCGTGTTTCCAAAAGAGGATTGATATGGAAGATGACTGCCATCAATATCTATCAGGCGCGGTGGCAGGGGGCCTAATTCTGCTGTTGAGGGGTGCGGCGGGGTCGGCCATCGGAGCAGATCATACACGTCGTCGGCTATTATAAGAGCGTCATATTGGCGGGCAAGTTCGACCAGCTGTTTCCGTCGGCCGATGGACATTGTTTTCGCACTGGGATTAGAAAATGATGGCACACAATATATAATGTGCCTGTACAGCTTTGGATAATTTGAGCCAGTTTTGTAGGGGGTATTCCGACTTTGATCTTTCTCAGATTCCGTATCAACCTTCCGTAGCTGTCGTCGAAGATACTCTATATCAATGCCTTCGTCGTCTTCCGGGACACCTCTCAGACGACCCTCCAGGCCCGCATCCTCAAAGACAGGACACGCCAGGAAGTACGTCGGTTCCACCATCCATACTCGCCGCGTATAAACCGGATCCGAGAACTTCAGTAATATTTGAGCCAAGGTTGCCGACGCGCCATTGGAAATTAATATCCCGTCGGCAGTTATGGGGTGTTCACGATTCGGGTGGAAATGTGACTGTAGCCATTCGGCAACGTGCCGTCGGACTGACTGTGATCCAGGGTCTGGGCCATAGATGCTTGCCTCCTCCGTTAGCAACGGAGACGAAAGGACGGCTTGCGATGCAGCCAGGAGTGCTTGTCGAGGGACAAGATACGGCGACGGCCAGCCCAGTTGAAGGTTGATCGGTTTCAAGCTTTTCCTTGATGGTGACATTATGGGTGTGTTGGAAAATGCCAGAAAACCTCAATGCTTCCCAGTGGGTAAAAGAATGTTGACAGGGTGAAGAGATCGATACACACACACACCGAAGTCTCTGATTGTGGCTCTCCCAAGCATGTCATACATTGACCATGAATGATACTGTTCGAGAACAAGATTCCATAGTCATGTCTCTCAGTAATCACGCTCCATGGCGTCGCCGTTCGCACGAATATTTTGGAGTGGTGAACTCCGAAGTGCCGAATGGTGACCCAAAATATATTGATGACCTACAGAATAAAGCATTTGCTAGCCTGAAGGCCTGGCCAACAACAGACTTGAGCTATTCATAACGCAATTGTCAGATCGATCACCCAATCCTTGGAGCAATAATGCCACCATGTCAGGTTCGTCTTTCACCCCAATCTGTCTGTTGAACTAAACACTGGGAAGCTATATTGACGCAGACTTCATTTGTGTCCGTGATATCCATCCGAGAGCTAAGTCTCGCCCTACACGCTGGTGGAACCCGTACCTGGTCTTCGAACCCGTCCTCCTGGTTGAGAAGACGCAAATCTAACCTCTTTCCGCACGATCTTATCTGATCTTCGGCCCTCTTCAACCCGCGAAATGCTGGGTTTAATGTACGCCTTTGTCGATCCGTGATGCTTAAGGTGTTTGTTCCCGGTGCGGATTTCGTTATTGACATTAAGGTCATGGATATCAATGGCATCATGACTACTGCTGTGATGATGATGATGATGACGACGTCGTTGGGGATGATGCTTATGAGCACTCTCATCGTGCGAATTTAAAACGATACATGCGTTACCACTATCCCTTCTCGATGGCGTGCGTTGATATTCATCTTCATCACTCACGTCTTCGACCGTCGCTTGCCGCCTTTCAGTGGGATTTCCTTCAATTTGAACACGAGCTTGAGTCTGGTGTCGACTCTCATTCGGAGGGAGTTTGACTCTAATTCTAGATGAAGAAATGTTCAACGGACCGTAGGCTGTTCTCGGATGATAGTCTTTGGATTTATCTTCATGTTCGACCGTACTCCAACGTGTGTTGAACATCGTTTGTGCTTGTTCAGAAATGGGCGTTGATGTGAGAGGTTTCTCAAACGAGTTCCTTTTTTCAAGTCCCGAAAGGAACATAGGTCTGGTAAAACTTTGAGATGCTGGTCTCCCAGCTAGTACTGATGCATGTCGATGGCATTCTGTCGGTGGCGTTGTTACCGTAGGTGCTGCGCATCGAGCAGAGAGCGGGACATGTCCGGGTAGCACATTACCATGCATGTCAACGTTGTGAACATAGGTACGAGGATCAGGTGCTTTGAAGCGGAAAGGAAGCTGTGGTTGTCCCGGAAGGATATTGCCAAGCATATCGACCTCGTAGATGAAGGTACCGGGGTCTATCTTTCTCTCCATTCTCTCACTTTCAAGGATCAGATGTTGGTTGAAAGTGGCTCAAGTTTCCCTGATTGCGATGATGCCCCTTGATGAGGAATCTAATGGTACGAGTTTCGAGATTCACTGGTTGCTAGGTGTTTGACGAAGAATTGATAGGCTGGCTGTGGAGCGAAGATATCTCTATAGATAATGAATGTGGAAAGAGGCTAGGTTATACGTGTGCGTATTCACGACGTTGTTTGATGAGATGAACATGTGATTCACCTCTGCAATAGCTGAACGTTTGGCGTGAAAGCAGTAGTACTTGCACCTGCACTGAACCCGCCTATGCTGCGGACAATAAATATTAGGTGAATAAAGTAGATAGCATCAGCCTGAGTAGATACATAACTCTATATCGTATGAGAGGAAGAGAGTGACTTAGAAAATCACGTTGTCCCAACCGAGATCCCATTCCCTAATACTGTCTTTAGTGACTCTAATAGCTCGTATTCCCGTGGTCTCATATGACGCAGCTGCACTCCTCCTTAGTGGTTGCCACAGATGAAGCCAGAAGATCCGCTCAGCAGTTCCATTCTTTGATGTCTTCGGCCAGAATGGTTTGACCAGAATGGTGGACGTGGAAGATTATCTACGATAATCCATCCATGTCCTAGTAGCAAAAGCCAGAGTTCAAAAGATTTGGACGACGTCCAGCACTATCGATTACTTATCCTTCCTTTCGTCCTTCGCGACCTGCCCTTCTTCTCTACCTTCTACATAGGGATGCTTGATCGTCAAACACCATATGTCAAGATAGTCACAGATAGTGGTGATAACATCATGCACAAAACTGCCGTAGACTCCGATCGCTAGACCAAAGCACAGGAATACAAATGCGACTTGATACATCCCATCTCCCAGAGCGCTCGGCCATAGACCAGACACTGGTCCTAGGCTGTCGACAATTGCAAATGCAAGTGGTGCGACAAGAACATTCTGGTAGGGGAATCTGCTCTTGGTCAGATGGGCGACTATCATTTGACCGACACTGTAAGCATTGACGAGACCGACATAGAAGACGAATGGCACTAGATGGTTATGCAGGATGTTTGGCTGCAATAGGAGGTAGACCGGAACGAGAATCCAAGTAACGGCGATGGGCGCCAAGCCAAGAAGAGCCTCGTAGGGCTCCTCCTTACGCTCGCGCCGAATCCTAAGGACATTTTGAGCACTCCAGAAAGTGTTGAGAAACAAAACGGCAGCGCCGTAGATCATATACCACTCATTCCAGGCCAAGCTGTAAATGCCCTCAGGGACTATACCGCTTTTCGGGATGCCAACTGTTTCGAACATCGACTGCTGCCAAAAACTTGCGCCACCCTTCACTGCCGTGAAGAAGTACACGATGCAGAGCGTGAGAATGCCCTCAACGGGTCCCGATATCATGCCAAGAGTCAGCGTTTTCGTATGATATTCATCCCAAGTTTGAACGTAGAACGTTAGGAGCGAGCCGAATAGAGTCAGCACAGTTTTCCATGACTGTCCGAGATTCATTGCCGCGGCAAATAGCAGGACTTCCAGGACGGTATTGCAGGCATCAACACCTGTAATGGGTCAGCTTTCAAAGCGCTTTCTCATATCAACAGAGACAGCGCTAACCGTGATCGAACAATTCACCAAGCGGACCACTTTGGTGGGTTCGCCGTGCCTGACTTCCATCCACTGCATCGAAGGTCTGATATAGGAATAGCCCCACCGCCCATGTCGCATATACCCAGGGAGGACAATCTTGGTCTAATGACGGAGTGTACCATAGCATTGTAAGGAAGTTGGCGACAACGAAGCTGAATCCGCTTAAGGTTATCTGGACAAGTGTGAGCTGTTGTCGTGTTGGACAAGATCGGATTACAAATTGCATACTAAGTTGGGCCTTCACAGTCGTGTCAGTCATCCGGCAAGAGTGGTCTCCCAGAGTTACAACTTACGCCATTGACATGGGGAAGCATGGCAGAACAATGTTGGCGTAGAAAGGCTTGAGGACATATCGCGACACCAGCGAGTGGTCCACGCCCGAGTATTTGTACTCATGAAGCTTGGAAAGATTGCGCTGCCGGATGTAAACCATTGTGAAGATGCGTAGTCTTCGTTTGCTAGCGAGAACACGAACACGCCAACGTAGAAAAGACTAACAGATCAAACGTCTATGAATACTGGTGTGAGGAGTTTATGTTGAGCTGGCGCATGTAGTATTGTCTTTGTAGTTCTCTTTATAATAATAGTTGTGTCTCAAAAGCGAATACTGCAGATAACTTAGAAAAATCCAGAAATCCTTAGGTACCCAAAAGAGTATTGACTGCGACGTCATTTGCGACGCGACTTGGCAGAGGCGGCTTAGCTACATAGTACCTTACCTACCTCTAATTAATTACCTTACCTTAGGTAATTAATATCTTATCCTTGATTTACTAATTAATTAATATTAGTTCTTCGTAATAATTAATTAGTGAACTTGCGATGTTCAGTGTTCAATGCACGTGCTACACCACATCTTCAACGTCTTCCGATATAGCAATCAACAATCCTCTTTAGGAAACCCCTTGGCACTGCAGACTTAAATGTCAATACAAGTGACGACCGCCTGCCAGTTAGTATTGCGAAAAGAAGCACCAACCGATTGAAGATTTATTGGCTCAAAGCTCCTTATTTACATTGCATCTTTTTGCCTTCTACTTGTTCTTATCTGTTCGGTCTCACCTTCTTGTTTGGATGCTGGCTGGTCAGTGTATGCTAGCAAATATCAATTTGATAGCGACATAGACAATCACTAAGACTGACCTCAGCAAATTCTATTTCCGTTCTCAGACCTGAGCACTCGCTGTTCTAGCCTGTGTCATGATTGCGCTGGCCTGAGCAGTCTCCTCACATGTCTGAGCTCTTTTCCAGGCCCCAATTTCAGGCCCAAATCCTGACAGAGGATGGCCTGTTTCTAGGTTCCCGTCTCTAAGGTTTCAATTTCTGGGGTCATATTAGCACCGACGCAAAGCAGCAGCCAAATCCTACAGATTGCGCGGCAGATTTCCTTGCAGCCTTCGTTTTTACTGTAAAGTTGTCGCCGGGAATGCCTCCTCCGGTTCAAGCGGCCCTCCCCGTTCGGCCATGGTCGCCAGGCTTGGCGGATCGTTGCTTTACTATAAAGTCCCTCGACCCTCCCTCCCCTCTCGGTCTGCTGTGTTTCTTCAATTCTCTTTCTTTTTCCGTCTTCCGTCTTCCAATCCCTCGTCGTCCGACCTGCCGTACGCGACTGCCGTGTCTCATGCGACACAGCTCCCCTCCCTGCACACCCCCCTGGAACTGCTCCCAGGAACTGGCCCCCATGCCCGATCATGCAAGCCACGAATACGAGGCCGCGTGGCCGATTCCATGCTTCCTCACGCCTTTCACGACCTAATCTTGTCTCCCGCCGATTACCGACGTCAGTCACATCGTCTCACCGCTGCGAAGATTGCTGTCCTCTCCGTCATGACGATTTTCCGCCCGTAAGCCCCTGACTCGGAGTGGTCTGGTGAATGATTTTCACTAGCCTTGTGGTTCTTTGAGCAAGGGATAACAAGATGGAATGGTGAGGGAGTTGCGAGGACCTCTGAAGTCGGACGGTCGTTGGATGTCTGGTGTTGCGCGCTCACAATACCCATATTCCTATGAACTAGGTACATTTCTACGCCGACCCTGGAACCTGCAGGCTCATAAAGTATACACCAAAATCGATGTTTAGTTCTCTGCTTAGGAGGATGATTAAGCAATTCACTCAAAAAGGTTGTTCTTAATCCCACGAGCCCTAAACTAATCCTAGATAAATCTTCACAACAATTGGTGAGGACGAACAAGCATAGATGAGATTGAGAACTACGCTTTTGACCATGTCTACGCACTGACCAATGGCACGATCTGCCTCTTGGCCCGCACATTCCCAACACGCAAGTCATTCACATACGTAGGGATGCTCGCCAAGCCCCCCTCCCTAATCTCTAAAGGATGATTCTTGATGCTGCCCTCCTTCAATAACTTTTCCGCTAGCAGGAACAACTCAGCCCCAAATGCCCTATGCTCGGGTGTGCTAGGGCGTCCGTACGAGCCCGGCATCTCCACTGGCGCTCCCGTAATGGTTGGAGTCATCAGCCAGTCGGCACGGACGTCTCTTCGCGTGTATTTGACGATGGTGGTAATGGCTTCGAGGGCAACGTATTTGCCACCGGAAGAGCCAATCGCCTCATAGCACATCCGCATCGTCGACGGGTCGGTCACGGTGTCGAGGACGGAGACGAGGCTGTTGGCGGTGTACTCGCGGATGTCGGCACCGCATGTGGATGAACGGTAATCGAAGCAAGCTGCAGCGCCGTAGGCCTCGCACAGGGCATTGTTGGCGGGTGAGCAGGTGACGATGGGTGTGTAACCGGCGCTGCGAAGATGAGAGTAAGTGAGATAGTTCTGAGATGCATCTCTCAAGTGCAGCTAATAACACTACATGTATTCCATGACGGGGCGGAGGACTGGACTCACATCTTCAAAAACTGGGTTGCCATGGTTCCGGTGCCCGTTGCACCCCCCGAGACAAGAACAAATGAAGGCGTGTCCTCATCAGCGGATTTGGGACGCGGCAGTTCCAAGTTTAGGCCGGGGGCTTGGAAAAGGGCGAGCCCAGCAGTAGCAATACCAAGTCCCATTGAGCATGCCTGCGCGAAGGACAAATTGTCGGGGACGTGGCAGCTCAGGTCCTCCGTCGCCAGCGCGTACTCGGCAAAAGCGCCCGCCGTCTTGTCTGAGGCATTGAGGCCAAAGGTCACGGCAAGGACGCGGTCGCCCTCCTTGAACCGCGTAACGCCTTCGCCCACTCCAACGACAATTCCAGCGAAGTCACAGCCACCCACGGCGCCGGGCGTGTTGGAATAGTCTACAATCTTTGCGTCGTATGGGCTCAGAGCGACCGCATGCACCCGACACAGCATCATGGCTGGCTTTGGGACGGGAATGTCGATATCGTCTGCGAGCCGGTAGCCGCCCGACTCACTCCCGACGAGAGCCTTCATTGCTGCGCCAGCCTTTATTGTTGACATGATTTGTGTTAAAATCTAGTACATGTGCAAAGAAAAGTAAACGAATCTCCTAGAGTAGAGATATTGGACCAAAAGTTACGGAGTTACCTCTTCGCGAACGTAAGTTTCTAATCTCTATACATGTCTCTTCACTCTGTCTATACTCCAGAGTATCGTCGGGTCATTTTGAGCCATCATAGCAACAAAATCACGTCTCGCCGGACACCGACCGGAGCGCCGATCGGAGGCTCTACATCGGCCACCTCGAGCACATAGGTATTTAGGTAAGGTCGCTAAGCTGATCACCAGGCTCCCGACAGTTTTCTAGGGTAAGTCGCGCAACAAACTGCGCCTATCTACCATTAGTATCAATCGCCTAGCAACAGACAAAATAACAACATCCAGTCCAAAATGGCCTCAAGCTTCTATCTCGATGACACCCCGGCGGAGGTGAAGAACGCCAAGGTCAGCGCCAGGAGACGACAACCCACCAGGCCCTTCAGATGGAAGCTAATGCGTCGTATCTAGGGGCTGCACCTGGTCACCATGTCGACTGCGAACGGCAAGAAGGTGCAGATTTATCTTGAGGAACTGAAGGAGTTGTATGGCACCGAGTGTGAGGATAACCAACCCAATTATTTCTTTGCATGAGGCGCTGACGATTATTACTTAGACACTAAGACAATAATTGACATCAGCACCAATGAGCAGAAGAAAGACTGGTTCTTGAAACTCAATCCAAATGGTACGAAACAAGTTTGTAGGCGTGAAGAATCTACTTATTCGTAACCGCAGGACGAATCCCAATCCTCATCGACAACACCCAGAGCCCGCCTTTCCCAGTCATGGAGACCTCGGCCGAGCTGCTCTATCTCTTCAAAGAACACGACAAGAAACCTGCCTTTGGCTTCACAGACGATTATGGGCGGAGTGAATGCACGCAATGGCTCTTTTTCTGGCATGGCAGTGTATTCATCCTCCTAACGCCGATACCTCATCGGTGCTAACAAATTGCCAGGGCCAACCGATTCAAGGGCAATTGAATTGGTTCTCCAAGAACGCTAAGGATGATGCGCGTAAGTATCTGCAATTTCTACCGCCTCCTGGTAAGCATTCCTGATTGTTGATGAATGTAGTCGCCCTCAATCGTTTCAAGAACGAAGTCCTCCGCGTCTACGGCGTGCTCGAGCTCCATCTCTCGGGAAAATACACTGGCCAAGTCAAAGAATACCTCGCCGGCAGAGGCGCAGGTAAATACTCTGTCGCCGACATCTCTACTTGGCGTAAGCGCTTCTATCTCCCAACTCCTACCGTGCTTTTCGACTGACTGCCTGCAAGCTTGGTTGGATGGTTGGCACACAAACGGCCAGATCACCCAGGAGGACATGAACCAGTTCCCGCATCTGCTGAAGTGGATTGAGCGCATCAGGCAGCGGCCGGCAGTGCAGCGAGGCACGGATCCGAAGACTTGGGCGGTGTAAGTGCGTGCGAGGGCATCGAGACGACCTCGAGTGGTGGGGGGAGAGAGAAAACTGAAATTCGTGGAACCCTCTAAGTGTGCTGAATTTAATGATCGATCCATTTTTTTATGATATTGAGAAATTGTGGTTCCCATCCAGGTAGTTGATTCTATAGTTTGTCGTGGTTCTGCTACGATGTACTTCGTTCCTAAGCGCTCTTTCTTCCATCTTCGTGCGTAGTGAGCTTCCCTTTTCCTTCCTCACACACCCTCTGCTCGCGCCGCCAGTCGGAATTTCCTTTCCTGACCGTACAAACTTCCTTGACAACAACGTTCATTTGTTCGTTCGTTCGTTCGTTCAACTGGCGCACTTGAATTGTTTCCTCCGAGGAAAGCTTTGCCTGATGTAACTCAAGAGATCGGTGGTACCGGGAGGATGCGTTAGACCGTTCCGATTCCTAAAAAAACCTGTTTATTTCCCCAAAACTGTTGGTTTATCCGCTACAGTAACATTTCCAATCGGAATAGCGAATAGATCGGAGCGGATTGTTATGAAGTCTATGATCTGCCCAAATCCGACCGGTCCGACCGATCCGGACCGATTGACATCCCTGGATAAAGGCAGCCTCGGCCTCGTACAATGGCATCTCACCTTTATGCATTGAACCCTCATTTGGATTCCTCTCCTTGTTTTCGAAACCGTCAATCCTCAATCCTCAATCCTCATTCAAACAATCCAATTCCACTCTCTCCTACAATGTCCTGTCCCGACTGCTTTCGTGGAGGAATCTCCAAGAGCCATCCCACTGGCAAGGAGGTTACAATTCATGGCCTCAAGACTTACGTTGCTGAACCCGAAGCCGGCGTCACGCCCAAGGGCATTATTGTCTTCATCACTGATGCATTTGGCTGGGACTTTGTAAACAACCGAGTCTTATGCGACCACTATGCCAAGGGAGGTTGCCTAGTCTACTGCCCAGACTTCATGAACGGTCCGTCCCGCCCCCCAAGACTCTTAACCTAGATCTGACGTATAGACAACCTGAAGGCCGTGCCATGTCTCCCTCCATCCTTCCTTCCATGGACATGATCTTGGAAGAAGCATCCTGGTCCACCACTATCTTCGTGAAGCCGTTCGTCTTCCTCAAGTGTTTGTACCACGTGATCCCCTGGATGCTGACGTGCAAACCCGCCAAGACCGAGGCCGGTGTGATCAAGTATTTCCAGGCTCTCCGTACCTCGCCTCCTCCCTTTGAGACCAAAGACTTGAAGATCGGCGCGGCCGGGTTTTGCTGGGGCGGCAAGCACACCATCGAGCTCGCAAAAGACGACCCCAAGCACCGCGTGACCCGGCACCCATCCCAAACCCTCTCCTCCTCCGGCCCGGAATCGCTCATCGACGCTGCCTTCGTCGCGCACCCGACCTTCATCAAGGTCCCGGACGACATCGACCCGATCCAAATCCCCATTTCCTGGTCCGTCGGCGAGGAGGACATGCAGATGAAGGGGCCCGACGTCCAGAGAATGAAGGCCATCCTTGAGAGCAAGACGGATGCCCAGCATGACGTCCAGATTATCCCCGGTGCCATCCATGGCTTTGCGATCCGCACCCATCCGGAGAACGAGGAAGAGATGGCGGCGGCGCAGCGGGCCGAGGAGCAGGCTGTGTCGTGGTTCTCGCGGTGGTTTCCTTGAGGGGTGTCTTTCATCAGCGTTGTTGCGTGTGATAGTTGATTAGTAATCAATGCTTGCCAATGCTTAGGATTTCGTGTTGACGCAAGTCTTATTAGAGTAATGAGAGCCAGCCTCGTTTGCCCTGCCCTAGGATTCGGTCATTCATTTAATGCGTTTGTTGCGTCGTCACACGGGTTTTCTGATAGCGTTTCGTAATGCTGCGTTACCAAGAAGGGGTTACAGGCGTGGTGCTAGAAAGTGAATGACGATAATTAATCACAGGTGCTGTTCTCAGGAAGAGAAAGGGAAAGAGGCACTGATCATTGATGGATAGCCAAATGAGCGTCTTTTAGGTACAAATCAACCAAGAACCCGCAACGGCTATTGTATAGATACCTAGTCTCGATAAATTTGCGGTAATAAGGAACTCAAGACGGAGGGACTGCGACATCCGCCACCTTCTCGAGCACAGTAACTAGCATATATCCACCCACCAACTGGGCCAACGCGGCAACGCCTTCCTTGCTAAGCAATGCGACAGCCGAATCAAACTGTTTGTCTTTAAGGGTGCCAAAATCTTTTGCCATCTCCAAGGCTAGCTCGTATATGCTTTCCTCTCTGTCGGATAGACCTTTTGGAACAAGTCCTCTGCTGGCTCGGTCGACTTGGTCTTGGCTCAAGCCTACTTGCACTCCAATGATCTTGTGAGCGTACTCGATGTAGTCACCCTTTGTAACAGAGGTGACCGCCAGCACGCTCAATTCGCGCTCCTTCAGAGTAAGATATGGTAGAGTGTAATAGGATGCCGAGTAGTTGACGAAGCCTAGGATGGTTGATGGCGTATACGAAAGAAGACCGTACGGGCCGAGAAAGTTGCCCTGGGCATCTTTGAGCGAGAAGCTCTCTCCTTGGAGTTCTTTGGTGACACGCTCTACTTCCTTCAAGGCGTCTTTCTGTTCAGGAGCTTGACTGTCGGAGGGAAATCGAGGGCCTTTGGTGGCCATGTTGGTCTTGTTTTGCGTTTCGCAATTCGTGGGGAGAGAGAAGACACCAATGATCAAACTTGCAAAAGTGACGAAGACGAGAAACAGGCGGCGAAGAGCAGGTGCAGATGAGACGCCGTGTTGTAGTTGAGATTATGCATCATGGCAGGCCATTGCCGAGTAATGCGTCCGTATTCGGAGTCGGAAACTCGAACTTGGCGTAAGGCTGCCACCGACTCGCGACATCGGGGGCTCCGATCGGTTGCGGAGTGGGAGCCTCCGACAATGTTAGACCAGGCTCACCTTGTAGAGCGGGCTATAAACGAAAAGATGAATGCTCGCCAGTTCTTTGCAGTTCGCTTCTTTGCATCAAGAACAAACAATGGCACCACCTCCCCGCGAAGCTATCGAGTTCAAGACGCTCAGCGGCGTCACGTTGCGCGGCTGGCTGTACCCAGCCGAGAAGCTCGGACCTGGAATCATCCTTTCTGCGGGAGTACGTGAGAATTCGAGTCTGAATCCTATATGCAGGGAACACCTTTAACCTGATAATTCGCCATGCAGTTCAACATGCCCAAGGATGTAGTCGTACCAGACATTGCCGAATGGTATCAGAAGCGTGGTTTCACGGGACTCATCTTTGATACATTCGGCATCGGCGCTAGCGACGGTGAGCCCAGACATGATGTAAGTTGTCCTGTCCTGGATTATATACATATGTATATGCGAAGGCGTTCTAGGCCGGCATCAGCTGACTTGCAACCGTCGTGATGCATGTAGAGCGACATGCAAAGGCGAATCGACGACTTCACCGATTCGGTTACGTGGCTTTCCCAGAACCCTCTAGTAGATCCGGAAAAAATTGCGGTTTGGGGTCTCTGTTTTGACGGCAACATCATGCTCGCGACCGCGGCATACGACCGGCGCATCGCTGCCGTCGTAACGGTCGCGCCCATGATCGATGTCACTGGTGATCCCGAACGGCGCGAAGCCATTTTCGAACTTGGGCTAGCCGACCGCGCCGGCCAACTAGCTGGAGAGGAGCCCATGTACCTGCCCCTAGTCGATGAAGACGGCGTTACGCCGCTCGGTCAGTTCTTGGGCAACTTCTTCACAACAATGGACAGCATGAAGATGCCCATTGAGAACCGTGTCACAGTCCATACCTACATGCGATGCCTCAACTGGAACATCGTGCACCTACTACCCAAGATCAGCCCCACGCCAGTCATCATGGTGACGCCTGAGAATGACCAGGTGTTCCCCGCGGAGAGGCAGAAGGAGGCGTTTGACATGTTGGGTGAGCCGAAGGAACATCACGTTGTTGTTAATAAACATCACTTTGATTGGATGTTTGGAGATATGGATACTGTTTTTGACAAGCAACTTAACTTTTTAAAGAAGCACCTGGCGCTTTGAAACATCTCAATAATATACAAAGAGGACGCAGGCGTTCATTGTTGCCTTTGGACTTATAATCAAGAAGATTTCTCGTGACTGTACCTGAGCTTCAGTATCTATTAATTCATCTTGGGGAAAAAGTCCCCGCCCCCTTACCCCTTACCCCGCCCCCTTAAAATGAGCGAATCCTGAGGAAAACCACTTGCTCTTACTTTTGGCCACTTCAACTCCTATCATGTTCTACGGCCCTTTCTCCGGCATCGATTGTTGACAGACATTGTAATTGGGTCGAAGTGACAACTGAAGGGTTTTGGAACCATTCAGGTAGCCAG
Source organism: Pseudophaeomoniella oleicola (assembly GCA_003868215.1). Classification (NCBI taxonomy): domain Eukaryota; kingdom Fungi; phylum Ascomycota; class Eurotiomycetes; order Phaeomoniellales; family Phaeomoniellaceae; genus Pseudophaeomoniella; species Pseudophaeomoniella oleicola. The sequence goes on along the minus strand of QWDQ01000001.1, from coordinate 685,941 downwards.
CGAGTCAGGATGATTCGAAAAGACAGACCTACCTCCGAGTTCTCGTTTAAAAAGGGAGCCGTAAAAGACGGTAGGAGCGAGAGTTAAACATCGGTCTACCGTCATGTACACCGAGCCCACCGACTCCCGGCCCTAGCCAACGAGCCGACCATTGTAGCCGCGAAGCGACTTATGAAATCTCCGATCATTGCATATAACAGATGCCTCAAGCATAATTACTACGTAGTAAAGGGGCCCCTAATGAAACTCATTCAGCGACCAATGGGCTCTCGTAAAGTCATTTGGGCCTCGTCATAAGCTTCATTACCTAGTACTCCAGTGTGCATCCCTCTGTCGTTATGATCTCCTCATCAACCCCCAAATCAGTAACTATTATTGGTGCCAGCGTCGGCGGTCTCACGCTTGCTCTCGTTCTCAAGAGATATGGCATTCAATCGCGGTTCTTCGAACTCCGAGACCCAGACCATGACTTCGACGGCGCCGTCTCGCTCACTCCAAACGCGTTGCGCGTCGTAGATTCTATCGGCGCATACTCTCGCATCAAGTCTCAAGGCTTCAACTTCGAGGCTATGACTTTCATGACGGATCCTGAGCATGAGATTACTGGGAAGTTCTACTTTGGACAGAACGATGTGTATGGGTACGATGGTATACGCATTACGCGAAAGGTGTTGATCCACGAGTTGAGGGAAATGGTGAAAGAAGCTGGCGTTGAGATCCACTACGGAAAGAAGTTTACCAAGGTTGTCAGTGAAGACGCCAATGGCGTCGAATTCGAGTTCGCAGACGGAACTCGGGAGAAAGCTGAAATGTTGATTGGCGCCGACGGTATCCATTCCAAAGTCCGATCGTATCTCTTCCCAGACATCCATCCACATTACGGGGGTTTCCTAGGCTTAACGTATTGCTTCCCACGCGCCAATGTGCAACTGGATGACAACTTCCCACTTCCAGTATCTCTGCGTGGGAAGCACGGTTCCTTTATCATAACGCCGCAGGCTGAAGGTGGCAAAGAGATCTTCGTTGGACGGCAGTACAAGTATGAACCGAAAGATCGTGCAGGATGGGCCGCAATGTTGCGGGATAAACAAGCAGTGGTTGATATGCTTCAGCGGGATCCCAACGCATGGACACCACTCGTCCAGTCCGTACAAGCGCAAGTTAGTACTCCAGACGCTCATTTTCTAAATGTCTGGCCATTTTACACTGTTCCTAAAATGGATCGCTGGCATTCATCAACAGGAAAAGTCGTTATACTCGGTGATGCAGCGCATGCTATACCGCCATCGGCGGGACAAGGCGCCAATCAAGCCTTTGAGGACGCTTACAGCTTCGGAATGCTCTTGGCAACTCTCAATGCTAAGGTAAGTTGGTCGGACGCGTTGACGGCTTGGGAGGCATACAGAATGGAGAGAATGGATGAGGTGTTAAGATTGACCAACCGGCTTCTCACCATCAGGATGACCGAGGAAGAAAGGGCGAGTGTGCCCGAGGACATGAGGTGGGAGCTTGATTGGAGTGACGCGGGCAAGTCGCAGTTGGGGTGGTTGTACCTTGTAGACATCGATCGCGATGTTGAGAGTTTAGTGAAGACGCTGGATGCACGTGCACGAGATAGATAGCTTAGTCAGCTAGTCACATGACCTACAGCGGGAGGCTTAACCTCTTGCTGCCTGAACCCATATCCTTTGGCAACCAGACAACCAGACAGCAAGTGATACCAACATTGATCAATGGTTAACCTCACTACCAGAGCTTAGGCCATAGAGCAACAAGGTTAGCTATCTTGTTGCAAACCAGACAGCGCTCCCTGTATCGACATCATCGGTTTGTGCCAAGGGCAGCCGCTGTTTTGAGAATATGTCGATACCTCAAACACTGCCAAAGCTTGATCGCAAGCTGCGTTCATCCGCCATCCGCCACACGATCAACCTCTTCACTGAGCCCGTCAGCTCTCCCTCGAGTCTTCCATCAGATCTAACTAAGTTCTAACTGGTTTCGGGAATGCCCTCACTACTCAGATGCATGTTTACGGCACCTTCTAATACTGTGACAGCACAGGCACAAACATGCGGTATTTATCGAGTCGGTATCGACTAGCTTTCTCATCGACTTATCGTCAATGTTAACAACATCGAACTGAAACTTCGCCGAGATGGACAGCATAGTCACCATTTCGTACATACACACCAAAGGAATAACATTGTGGGCAGTATTATATGTATGCTACATAAGTCTCAGGACCCAGACCGAGATGAAAAACCCCGCATGAGGTTTCGGACCATGCCGACAGAAGCACTTCGTAACTCAGAATTTCAAAACTTCTTTGAGAAACGCTAGCTGCGGGGTCAGCAGCTCATCAATGTCAACGCTTAAAAAGTCCGAATGTCCTCTATCCTTTACGATATGAAACTTCTTCAGCGGTGATTGCATGCTGTCAAATATGCTCTTCTGATACTCGGGCGGCACGATCTCGTCATTCTCGGGCGTCAGGATCATAACGGGGGTGGGGCTGACGGACGCGAACAGATTCGCGGGCTTCCACTTGGCGTGACGGTAGAAGCTTTGGATGGTCAGACTGTCATTGAAGGTCGGAGCATTCTTCTTCGCCCCGTGAACCCAGTTGGGTAGGTGGGCCTTTTGCTCGGGTGTCATTTTGGCCAGATACTTGAAGAACATTAAATGCTCGCCCTTTTCATTGAGGAGAGGTATGTATCCGGGCGGATCGCCGCGAAGCTGGTTCGCCCGATCCTCGACTGCACGGGCGACGAGGGCCTCCTGGTCATCCTCATTCAGGTACCACTCGGGCATCAAACCTTGCGCTATGACGGCTTTTACGCGCTTGTCAAAGGCTGCGGCCTCGAGTGCTATCCCAGAGCTATAGAAAAAGCCCCATATGGCTATGCGGTTCGGGTCCACCCATCCCTCTTTCTGCAAGAACTGTTCCCGATTCATTAGGATATTGGACTGCAGGGCAATCGAAGTCGGAAGCATGAGTAAATACGTACTGTGACGGCATCTGAGTTGTCTTCAGCCATCTTCTGGGGGTCCAGATCACTTCGAGGCATGCCGTCGCTCGTGCCTATAGTACGGGCGTCGTAGACAAGAGCCGTCAGGCCATTACGCCCGAACCAAGCCGCTATGCCGGCCACGAAGATTTCTTTTGGGCACATGAACTGACGGCCCCAGGTAAGTAAGAGTTCGGAATATCTTTCTGGGCAGATCTCGTGGGACGTGTTCGTTTAGGGTTGACTTACTGCGCCATTGACAACCACTGCAGGACCACCCTTAGGGCCCACGTACAGCGAGCCGCGCAAAGTCAAGCCATCAAAGGTTTTGAATTCGACGTCTTTACGCTCCTGTTCTGTGGCCATGATGATATCAAACCTTACAAATAATGCAGTCTCGCGTTGAGAACTTTAGGACGAGAGCAATTTGTGTATGGCCTGCCAGAACAAAACGTAGGTTTTCGTCCTTTAATAATCGCTCAAAATCTCGGACGAAGCTATTGAAGCAAGGCGGAGAAAATCCGCGTTGATACTGATAATGTTGTTGTCCGGATCTGAGTCGGTAGACGGATTAGCCCCCGGAAGGATCGGGATATCGGAGGTAGGTCTAGTCTTACAGGATTCAGAAAGACTGGTGGCTTGCTTACTTTTGCCGGTCCGGTCGGTGCTGGATTCCGTTCCAAGTCGGTAGTCAATCGGACAGGGACCGGCCCAGACCGCCGACCGATAGCTTACCGAACCCCTGGACCAGCAAAGTGGTGCGGTCTTTGGTATGATCCTACGGCAAATCGAAGGAGAAAACAGGTTGGCAGCTGACGACTACTTGTGGCAAGACTTAACCATGGTCACATCCGGAACGCACAAAGCTTGAAGCCTCCATCCATTTGAAATTCCATAAATTGAAGCCAAGGCAAGTTGGCAATCAACTATTTTTCCTAGTCCAATTGGTTGATTCAACACAACTTTGATCATGGGCAGCTACCCCGAGTCCAACGTCAGACCGCTACGGGAGCCCATTGCGGTAGTGGGGAGTTCCTGCCGCTTTCCAGGTGGTGCTAATTCCCCATCGAAGCTTTGGGGGCTTCTCAAAAACCCCAAAGATCTCGTGCGAGAAATCCCGCCCAGTCGGTTCGATACCAAGGCGTTCTATAACCAGAACAGCCAGCACCATGGAGTATGACAGCTTTGGCTATTCCTAATTACATACTTGAACTCGGTGTCTAACTGATGTACCAACAGAGCACGAATACAAAGTATGCCTATCTTTTGCAAGATGAACCGCGACTCTTCGACCGTGATTTCTTTAATATTAGCCCCAAGGAGGTCGAAGCGATGGACCCCCAGCAGCGGTGTCTTCTTGAGACCGTTTATGAAGGCGTGGAATCGGCGGGCTACTCAATCCCTCAGCTTCAAGGATCATCTACTGGCGTCTTCGTCGGAGCGACGTGCTTCGACTACCAGTTTGTTTCGATGCGTGGCCTTGACAGCCTACCGCAGTACTACGCAACTGGCGGTTCCATGGCAATCCTAGCTAATCGTCTATCGTACTTTTTCGACTGGAGAGGCCCGTCGGTTGCGTGCGATACGGCTTGTTCGTCGTCGCTCGTGGCCCTGCACCAGGCAGTCCTTTCCCTTCGAAGCGGAGAAATAGATATGGCCGTTGCAGCAGGGGCAAATCTCATCCTCGGACCTGAGCTTTTCATCGCTTATTCAAATGTATGTTGCGCTACGAAATGAGCACATGGTTGCAGTTTAAGCTGACAAGTGACATAAAAGTTAAACATGTTGTCTCCTAATGGGCGATCTTACATGTGGGATTCCTCTGCTGATGGATATACGCGAGGAGAGGGGTTCGCCTCTGTTATTCTCAAGACTCTTAGCCAAGCCATCGCTGACGGTGATCACATCGAGTGTATTATCCGCGAAACCGGTGTGAACTCGGATGGTCGGACGCCAGGTTTGTTTGCCACGCTCTTTCTGATGTCAACTGTAATAACCGTCACGTAGGTATTACAATGCCGGGTGCAGAGTCGCAATCTCAACTTATTCGAGACACATACATGAGGTGCGGGCTGGACCCCGTACGCGATCGCCCTCATTACTTTGAGGCTCACGGCACTGGCACGCCGGCAGGTGATCGTAAGTAAATACTCTGCATGGTTGATAGAATGCGATGCTGACGTGAGCTAGCTATCGAGGCACGGGCCATACATGACACTTTTTTCCCCGGAAACCCAAGCCAAAACGATGGCCACCTCTTTGTTGGTTCGATCAAAACCGTTATCGGTCATACCGAGGGCACTGCAGGTCTCGCTGGAGTGCTCAAAGCGTCATTGGCAGTTCAAAACGGCCAGATTCCAGGCAACCTCCATTTCCGAGAGTTGAATCCAAAGATTCGGCCGTTCTATAAGCACCTCCGCGTTCCGACAGCATTGACACCCTGGCCCACCCTTTCCAAAGCTGAGCCACGCCGTGTGAGTGTGAATAGTTTCGGCTTTGGCGGGACTAATGCCCACGCTATCATTGAGAGTTGGGATGGAGCCTACGATCGCTATACGTCCAAGTCACATCCAGGTGGACTCGTTGTCCTGTCTGCCAACTCGGCTCAGGCACTGGCAGCAAAGGCTACAGCGCTGGCCGGCTACCTGCGAGAGCATCCTGATACGGATCTTGGTCGACTTGCCCGCACCCTGTTTCAGAGGGCTGACTTCCTCTTCCGGGCTTCCTTTTCCGCTATATCTGCTGCACAGCTCGCCGAAAAGCTTGAATCACGTGCAGAAGCGCTCAAGAAGACCGCACGAATCCCGGCAATTTCAAAGTCCCTACCGCCTCGCATCCTCGGTGTCTTCACCGGGCAAGGTGCTCAGTGGGCCACCATGGGCAGGGAGCTCTACGAAGCATCATCTGTGTTTCGCAAGGCTATGGACCGGCTGCAGCAGAGCCTCGATACGCTTCCCGACAGCGATCGACCTGACTGGACTCTGATCGACGAACTTGCTGCACCCAAGGAGACATCCCGCGTCGGCATAGCCGCCATCTCGCAGCCAATCTGCACTGCCCTCCAAATCGCTCTGGTGGACGTCCTCCACGCGGCCGGTGTTGACTTTGCGGCCGTTGTTGGGCACTCGTCTGGAGAAATTGCTGCTGCCTATGCTGCGGGCTACCTTGATGCTCGGGATGCTATTCGCGTTGCCTATTACAGAGGATTCCATTCTGCTCTGGCGCAGGGATCGAACGGGAAGCGCGGCAAGATGATGGCTGTGGGCATGGGTTTAGAATCGGCATCGGCATTCTGCGATCAATTTGGTGCGAACCTCAGGGTCGCCGCTAGCAACTCCCCGACGAGCTGCACGCTGGCGGGAGATGCCATTCTTATTGATCAGGCTAAGGAGCAGTTAGATCAAGACAAAATCTTTGCCCGCGTGCTGGCAGTGGACACAGCATATCATTCTCACCACATGCTGCCATGTGCCGAACCTTACCTTGAGTCGTTACGCAAATGTGGAGTCAAGGCTCTGAAGGGGTCCAGAAAGTGCCAGTGGTACTCTAGTGTTTGGGGACCGAATGGCCGCAGTCGCTCTTTCGACAGCGAGCAAGGCATGAAACTGCTCGAGGGACAGTACTGGGTCGATAACCTGACCAACACGGTACAATTCTCCCAGGCAGTGAATCGAGCCTTGTCTGAAGAATCCTTCGTCTTAGACCTCGCACTCGAGGTAGGACCGCACTCAGCTCTCAGGGGACCATGCTCCGAGGTGATCAAGTCGTTGACCGGTCTGAATCTTCCGTATTGTGGTGTCCTCAATCGCGGACAGGGTGCGGTTGAAGCCTTTGCCGATAGCTTGGGACTTATATGGCAGTCTTTCCCGTCGTCACGCCCTCTAATTACCTTCGACGGTATGCAGCGAGCCTTGCCACTAGCTAGCCCTGAGAAGCCCAGCATTCTCAAGGGCCTACCACCCTATCCCTGGGATCATGATAGCCTTGTCTGGCGTGAGTCGAGGGCATCTCGCCTCTTCCGCAATAGCCAGCCTCCACACGAGCTGCTTGGTCGTCCGACCACCCTGGGTGAGGACGGCAGGCGGGAGGTTCACTGGCGCCAGGTCTTCAAGCTGAGCGAGCTCCCATGGGTGAGTGGACATACTATACAGGGCGAGGTCCTTTTCCCGGCGACAGGATACGTAACAATGGCGTACGAGGCCGCCGTGCGCCTCGTCGACGACCAGCAAACACTGCGGCTTGTCGAGTTACACGACATTGAGATCGTGCGCACCATGGGCATGATGGAAGATTCTTCGGGCCTGGAAGTTCTCTTCACCATACGCGTTACGAGCCAGACTGACAGCTGCATTACCGCCGAAGTGGCCTGTTACAGCGGGGACATCGACGGGACCAAGCTGGACGGCCCTGTGAACGCACTCACCGCACATTTCAGCGGTGGCGTGCGGCTTTTGCTGGGCCCTTCTCAGAACGACGCCCTGCCCACCCGGAATAAGCCCCTACTTCCCATGAACACTTTGGATATGGAACAATTTTACTCACATTTGTCAAAAGTGGGTTACAACTATTCTGGCGCTTTCAGAGCTAGTTCGGTAGATCGCCACCTCAACCACGCCGTGGTATCCGTCCCAGATCCTCCTGAATCTATTACAATACGTGCTTCTGTGCACCCTGCAGTCCTTGATACCACCATTCAAGGCATCCTGGCCGCCTTTTCGTACCCAGAAGACGGAAGACTTGCGACGGTATATCTCCCCACGGGCATTGATTGTGTCCGTATCAACATGACTGCCGCCTCTCCAGATTCCCTCATGGCAGACAGCCGTCTAACTTCATCAGAAGAAAAGGGACTCAAGGGTGATGTAGACCTTTTCAATACAAGCAATGCGACCGTCCAAGTTCAAATGCGTGGAGTCCAGTGGACCCCCTTGAACCGGGGCCGGGAGCGCTGGCTCTATGCAAGCGAAACGTGGGCGCGGGATGCGGCTCACGGAATCGAGCCCAGCCTCAAGACCAAGTTCTCTCCAGAGGATGAGGTCTTGCGGAAGCTTCTGGTGCGCACGGCCCATTTCTATCTGCGGAGGCTTCGCAACCAGATCAAGCCTTCTGAGCTGTTCGTCATGGGCAAACATCGGCGGCACATGATGAAGTGGGTCAGGGACCATCTATTTCCCCAGATCGAAGCAGGCAAGGTTCCCGATATTGAGGCAGAGTGGGCAAACGACACACTGGAAAATGTGCAGAAATGGAGCGCTCCCTATATCACAGCGGGAAACAACGATATGCTTATACTACATGCCGTGGGGAAAAACTTGGCAGCCATTGCTCGTGGAATGATGCCTGCCCTTCAGGTTCTTTTGAAGGACGACATGCTCGACCGCTTGTATGTGGAAGGAGTCGGTTTTGCCGACGGCAACCTTGATCTCGGGCTCTTGGTCAAGCAGCTCGCGCACCGATACCCGCGTATGAAGGTGCTCGAGGTCGGAGCTGGAACGGGCGGTACCACTCGAGCTGTCCTTTCGGCTGTGGGCGACCAATATGCATCATACATGTACACTGACATCTCAGCCGGCTTTTTTGAGCCTGCGAAGGCAAAATTCAGCCAGCATGCCGGCAAATTGTCGTTCAAGATGCTGAACATTGAAAAAGATCCGGTGGACCAAGGATTCGACGAGGGGGCGTTTGACATGGTTATAGCCTCTAATGCCCTGCACGCGACTCGAAGCTTAAAAGATACGGTCAGCAACTGTCGCCGCCTGCTTCGACCTGGCGGGTACTTGGTGTTGCTGGAGATCACAACCAACCATCTTCCCATACAACTCATCATGGGCACGCTTCCTGGGTGGTTCCTGGGCGTCGATGAAGGCCGCGTCTGGGTACCCACACTCAGTCTTGATGAATGGGACAAGTTGCTTAAAGCAACTGGATTCTCAGGCGTCGACACAAGCTCAACGCCTTCCTTCTGTTCCGTCATCATATCCCAGGCAACTGACGAAACCTTCCAGGCGCTTCGGGAGCCGCTTTCTGTCGCTTCACGTCCGGAAGACCGGCCACTCGGCCCTGTTTTGGTCGTTAGTGATGTGGCGTCGGAACTTGCATCCAAATCGCAGGCACTCCTTGCTTCCAGCGAGCGTGTTCTCCAATGTGATCTTGAAGGCCTCGAGGACATCAAGTGTCCCATCGGAGCAGTCGTGCTCTGCCTTTGCGACCTGGATAGTCCTGTCTTCGGCGAAATGACTGTGGCCAGATTCGAAGCTATGCAGACTCTCTTCCGCAACGCCAGTGCTGTTCTGTGGGTAACCTCAGGAGCGGCTTCGGGCAAAAATCCACTGGCCAATGTGACGGTGGGGCTGGGACGCACGCTGCTGGCTGAACGTAGTGATTTGCGGCTTCAGTTCCTCGACGTCGACGAACCCACATCGCTTGAGCCATCTCTGCTGGCAACCCTTCTTCTCAGACTCACCGGAATGAATCAGCCTAACCCAAGCGAAATACTCTGGACTCACGAACCCCATCTCGCACTCAGAGATGGCGCCCTCTACATTCCCAGGGTTCTGCCTCTAGATAGCATCAATCGTCAGTCCACAGTGAAGAACCGCCAAGTCAACCAGTCGACCGATCTTGCGCTTCCGGATACAGTCGTGGAGGTGACGGAACAAGACACTGCCGACATAATTACTACCAGGGCTGGTTCTGTCGAGCACAAGGGGATGTTTACTGCCGACAAGACCTACGTTCTTTTCGGCATGACGCGAGACCTTGGAATCTCCATTGCTCGATGGATGGTGGATAACGGGGCTCGAAACGTCGTGTTGACCAGCCGGCATCCTGATGTTCCGGCCGGAGTGTTCGAATTCTTGTCGCAAAAGGGAGCTGTGTTGCGTGTCGTACCAGTGGACGTTACGAACAAAGAAGGGTTGAGAGCGGCATGTACCGAGATCAAGTCCAGTATGCCGCCCATTGGAGGTATTATCAATGGTGCCATGGTGCTTCGGGACCGCCCCTTCCTCGACACGTCTTGGGATGACTTTGAGGCGGTGCTAGCGCCGAAGGTTGCCGGAACTCGCAACCTTGACGAGCTCTTCGGTGAGGGTGAGGCGTTGGACTTCTTCATAGGGCTTTCTTCTGCAACGTCGATTGTTGGGAACATCGGCCAGTCCGCTTACAGTGCGGCAAACCATTACATGGCAAGTCTCGTGCGACATCGGCGGGAGCGTGGACTGGCGGGCTCCGTCGTCGTCATTGGGCTCCTTACGGGACTGGGTTACATTTACCGTTCAGACAAGAAGCGGAACGCTGCCATTGAGAAGTCTCTCCTACCACGTTTAGATAGACAAGCCGAGACAGATCTGCACGACATGCTAGCCAAGGCCATTGAGTGCGGACGACCTGATTCAGACCAGCCATCCGAGCTCATCACAGGTATAAGGAAGATGTTTACGGAGGCGTGGCACGAAGACCCGCGGTTGTCATGCTACCTTCTGCAAGAAGGTGTGCAAGAAGAGGGCACCGGTCAGGCACAAGCTGATGGGAACATTAAGGTTGAGGTTCAGTTGGCGACAACCGAGGATCCAAAGGAAGGTCTAGCAATCTTGGTGAAGTGCTTTTCGCAGTCCCTGGGCAACATGCTCCAGCTTGACCCCGCCCAGATAGACGCTAACATGCCCGTGGCTGAACATGGAGTTGACTCGCTCGTTTCCGTTCGTATACGCGAGTGGTTCCTGAAAGAGCTGGGTGTTGACGTGCCTGTGTTGAAACTTATGTCGACCAACCACACTCTATCGCGAGTATGCGAGGACGCTCTAGCAGGATGGCGAAAGCTTCGCACAGGGTCTCAGGGAGAGTCGCAGACGGCTACTAACACTCATGACGATCCAGAAATGGATTGGAAGAAGGAAGTGGCCGACCTCATCGACGGGATACCTGCCCTCATTCCGGCAGGCGCTGACTCGATCAAGGACATACCTCGGCGCAGCGCACGGCGTGTCGTCCTCACGGGATGCACGGGGTTTCTGGGTACGCACATGCTACGTAACCTCGTGGCAGACGGCGACATTGCCGAGGTGCACTGTCTTTGCATCCGCTCACGTCCTCTGCGCGTCAAGGACCCAAAGATTCATCAATACAAGGGCGAACTGGTCAAACCGCTGCTGGGCCTCTCCACTAATGACTTCAAGCGCCTGTGCCAAACGGCTGACCTGATCATCCATGTGGGGGCAGATGTCGCCCATCTCAAGTCGTATGAAATGATGCGGGCTGCTAACGTCGTCTCGACACAGACTCTGCTCGCTATGGCTACGCCACGCCGCGTCCCTGTACACTTTGTCTCGTCGTCCTCGGTGGCCATGCTCCAAAAGGATACCAGCGAGCTGGCTGAGGTGCCGCCCTCCAGCTTTTGGCCGCCAGCCGATGCCGATTCGCTGATGAAAAACGCTATCGGTTATGCTGCCAGTAAATGGATGGGCGAGATACTGCTGGAGCGAGCGGAGGGTCTTCCGGCCGTTGTGCACCGCTTCCCCAACATCATGGGGCCCGATGCGCCCGAAGAGATTCCTTTGGTGGCGCTAGACAAATACTGCACTAAGATGCGGGCCGTACCGGCGCTTGACCCCAAGCAGTGGCAGGGAGAGCTTGACATCATCGACGTCAGCGACGTAGTGCCCGAATTTCTGGCTACGGCGTATGCTCATGATCCCCGCGAACCGTTTGCCGTGCACAATTACTGTAGCGAAAACAGATACTTGCTGTCGGACCTCGCGGGCATGTACAACGACAGGCTCGGCACCAAGGTCAACGTTCTACCAACACGCGAGTGGATGCAGAAGGCCAAGGCTTTGGGCATGCCGGCGGGTGTCGAAGCTACCTGGACTGGTAATGAAGTGTTTGTGTCGCCTGTGTTGCGCAAGGGGGGCAAGTTATAGGTAATATTTATTTTACTCCTTATACAACCAATTAGATGGATTCTTTCAGGAAAGCAGTTTTGAACAAGCTGTATCATCCAGCTGTGCTCGATATTCACTATTTCTTACATTTAGACATTGGACAATAGAATATCAAACATTCCCTTATCGTTAGAAGACTTCTTGCACTTTGCACTTTTGAATTTTGAACGGCTTGACTTCATTCCCACACTGAGGTTTCTGCTGATGAAGAAGAAGAAGAGGGGGAAATGATGGCAGAATTGATAGTGTACCGCAGTTCGTTACAGTAAGCCAACAAAATCACCATGGAGAAAAAAAAATACACACACAACTCAACGAATCTAAGAGCCTATAGAATAAGTAGGTACAGTATAGTACCTACCTTACCTAGGTACCTACCTAGTTAAGATCGCACTGCATGTGTGCAGTTTCAGTTTCAGCATCACTCACACCAACAGCTGGCTGCTTGCTGTTGAGAAGGAGTACTGACTGACTGACTGGACTGGACTGGACTGGACTGGACTGGACACAACGTGGTTTGATTAATTACCGATCCTCCGCCTCCGCCTCCGCCTCCGCCAACCCACTCAGGCAGGCAGGAAGCCGATCCAGCAAACAGTAGTCAATTTGGATCCACCATCACTCACCGAAGGGCGGGCGGGATATACTGTAACCTTTTGCCAACTCTGAACCAGGTTTATTTTTATTTTCATGGCCTTCCCCCCCCCCCCCCCTCTTTTTGCAAAAGTTTCGTACCACCATCAATCACCCCATGGACGTCGTTCGCCTTTTCTCCCGGATTGGGTGCGATAAGAATGTTAACACTTTCGTTCGCACATGGTTATTATCCTTGCAATTCATTTTGGGAGTCTAACTTAGCATTCGTGTTGTCCTGGCGAGCTTTGGAATACGGTCCAGGAAGGGTTACGTGTCGTGGCTGTGGCCGTGGTCGAAGATCGTCGCCGCCGTTCTTTCTCTAACACACTGGGCCGGCATGGAGCAACTCATAAGACAAATCTACAGACGCCTTAACTCGACCCATCGACGGCTCTTCTTCATTCGGATCTTGATGTTTCCGGGTTTCCGGGGTATATCTTTGGCTCCAATCACTAACGGTATGGCTGAAACAGCGGAAGGGATAAACTTCGGAAAGTCAGTGGTCTGTAGCTGGATCCCCGTCTTTCTGTTGCGGATTCGGGCTGGACGTAGTCAGCCAACGTCGGAAAGGAATTCATTCGCCGTCAGAATTGATAACACTCACAGCGATCAATGTTATTCGAAGTCCAAGAAGCCGAATTCTTTCTAGTAGAAACCTTGTCAGAGAGCTCGACGTCACGTACCATATGGACTTGACGGTGCATGCTTACCTTGGACGATCGATCTTACTCGACCGGCATCAGTAAACCCCCTCTGACGATTTCTTCGCTGGCCAACGAGTTGTAATGGAAGATCTTCTTCTCTCGTTCATTGATTTTCCAACGCCGAGAAATGTCGGTTGTGATGATTCAGCGGGCAGAGATAAGAAATTGCTTGGTATGACTTTTCTGGCTTTGGCTCTTCACTTCGGTAACTTTCGATTTTGCTTCCCCATGCTGCTAATGGTCTAGGAATCTGTCTCATTTTACCTTTCTTGCCTGTTATAAAATGATCCAAGGGGGACACTGTGCCCCTATCTGACGTGAGAAGGTTTATCAACAGATCATCATCAACGCATCCAAGGGTCCATGCATCGAACCGTCCATCTGGGGCGAAACTTATTGAAGATATCACAAGAATACTCCAACCTCCCATCGATCGTGATGCAATCATCGCTTGACATTTGGTCTTTTTCGGAGGACCATGGTCGACACATCGTTGTTGAACTCGTCGACTGCAGCATTCAATAACGCTTGGGGTATGGACAGGATCAGCAAACAGTCCACAATCCATAGATCAAGTCCTTACTGCGTCCAAAGCATATTGTTCTCTCAATTCCTGATAATCTTGATTCGATACGAGAGACTCTTTTTTCAATGTTACTAAGAATGTAGGTAGATCCGGGATACCCGTTGTGATCAGGGGCACGAAATGCTTCGTCTAAAATCTCGAGCAGTCGCTTTCGCAACGGATCCTTGAGCATCTCCCCCACGAGATTGTTTGACTGACGAGTATGCTGTTCGGTATAATCCCTATTGAGATCAATCAGAGAATTAGATCGTGAGCACACGATTTGGGAGATCGATGACTAACCAGATGTGAGAGCTGAAGAGGACGCCGAAGCCTAGGCTGTCAACAAGCGTTCTCAATTTTCGACCACGGCTCAATTGAACCTTTAGGCGCTTTCTCTGTGCATCTTTGATCTGCTTGGTAACCCCTATGTGGGCCCCATTGCTTTGGTCGGTCAGGCTCAGCTGGATACCGTTCAGCTCGTTGTTAAGACCCGGTTGTTCTGCATCGCCATCCACTTTCACGGGGTCGAGACCTTGTATTCATATCCCCTGGTTAGCAGCTTACTTTCCAGATTCTGCATCATGTCCGGTATCTTAGTTGCGGCGGTCTTCGGTCCCATCGTCGTTCTGTTCGAGCCCTGTCTGGTCGCTCTGAGGACTTCAACCTGGGTGTCATACCATCTACTAGCACCAATTTATCCGAGCATATCCTCGATCGTAATCTTGTGGCTCGCCGGTTATTCCATTTCCAGAATCTTCAACCATGTAGAACCGGTTGAGAACTGGGTGGCAGGATATATGAAACAGGGACGCCTTAAGATCTGTCTGTATGCTCTAGCGGATCATGGAAGATAATCATCTGGGTGTCTGATTGGGATATGCTGGACGAATGCAAGGCATCAGCTGCCTCCAGGATCATGTCTCTGATGGCCATGACTTTGATCGTATTGGCGATAATAGAGGAGTTGGGCAAAAAAAAACAAAGCTTTCGATAGATTGGGGCAATTGCTGTCGGTGAATCTCTTCCGTTGGAGGGGCTGCTTCTGTAAACAGAGCTTGCTTCACAGGCGTGGTTGGGATAATCTCCGGCGGACAAGAGTCCGTGATTGTGGTGTGCGCTACAGACTGAGAAAACGACTGCTTTACTTCGATGAGTGTATCTTCCGACATGGCGTCGTTCCTGTGATTGACTGTTTTCGAGCCTCCATCTTCTTCAATTACGCTCGCGTCCAAAGGGTGGAGCTGTTCAGGTCTGTTGCCCACTTGTTCATGATGTTTGTGATTGTTCAGCACGTTCAGCAACCATCTTGCTTCTCCACCAGCATCGGCGTCGTTGTTAGCATTAACTGCCGTCTCTCCATGATGATCGGCCTGTTCGGGGTTCGCGGAAGATGCCTGAGCGGTTTCAAGCACCTCATGTTTAATTGGCCCAGGTACTATAGCGCTATTAGCCTCAAAGTCGCTTGCTGAACTGAATGGAACGTTGGTCGCTTCTGCGGGTCCATTTTTGACTTTAGATGGCCGGTAGGCTATGTCCATCGACTGTTGACGCTTGTGTATCGGACGAGACTTCGAAAGGGTCTGTTGCTCCTCCTCCTCCTTATCTCTAGTCTCTACCTTTTCAGCGACATAGATGATATCAAGGATGGCCGTTGCGAAACTATTCGAATCTTGTGGAGCTTCTTCACAGAAGACTCGAATCATAGATTGACACTGCATCCATTCAGCTTCAGGACTTTTCTCGGACAATTACAGTCACTTTTGCGTTTAGATTGACTTACCATGGTCTGACACAAGATCTCTGCTATCGAATGGGGTGTAGCAGCACGCAATATTTCGCCCAGAGCTTCAACAGCTCTTCAGCAATTCGGTCGGTCTGCCATCATATACTATTTAGGTTCGTCAGCAATCTCGTTTTCAACCCAACGATTTTGAGGAGTGTTAACAAGAGAATTACGAGAACCAGATCCTTCGAGGGCCATTAGCAGAGATCTTTAAAGAAAAGCGAGGCCTAGGATTCTTTTTGTGCAGAAGATGGAAGCCTATAGGGTACATGGACAGAAGGATACAAAAAAAGAATTGAGGGGCCTTTTTGTAATAAGGCCAAAGTTGATTGCTTTATTACCTCTATTGAATTGCCTCCTTCTTCTCCCGATTTAGACCCTATTGAGAGTGTATGGAGGGGGGTTCTTAAACTATTACGGAATAGGAACCCACACGGAGGTTGGGGTTTAGAGCAATTAAAGGAGACTCTTATGGATATGTGGGATAATGAGATTTCAGCAGAAAAGGACACTTTGATAAGTATATACATTCGATGCCAGAAAGGCTTGAAAAAGTCAGGCTTCGAAAGGGAGCTCAAAACTCCTTATTAAGTTCGAACTCGAAGATATATTCAATTTAATAGCAGCGTTGTTTTTTTACCGTATCTAGTATAGCCAAGTGGCAGAATGGAGTGGGCCGAGCAGTGGGGCGAGGCTGACTTCGTGAGACCCTCTTCCGTACATACAAACTCTTGACGTTGACAATGACTCGTCATCAAGGCCGAGGCTTCAGCTTACAACCTCACAATGATGGCCTCCAATCCTCA
This sequence comes from Pseudophaeomoniella oleicola, assembly GCA_003868215.1. Classification (NCBI taxonomy): domain Eukaryota; kingdom Fungi; phylum Ascomycota; class Eurotiomycetes; order Phaeomoniellales; family Phaeomoniellaceae; genus Pseudophaeomoniella; species Pseudophaeomoniella oleicola. Next base: position 669,494 of record QWDQ01000001.1, on the reverse strand, counting down.
AGCTTCCCAGCTACTTGGACAGAGAGAGGCAATTGATGCATCCAACAGCTCAATACCCCCAAGGAAAATGCCCACGGGCAAGCTTTACTCCATCAGCGATATCCATCTCGGCTTCGCGGGGAACAAAGTAGCTTGGTCAAAGCTGACACCTCATCCAGGAGATGGACTCATTCTATGCGGAGACGTTGGAGAATCTGCTGAGCATTTACGATTAGCATTCTCTAGAGCGACGGAATGCTTCGATACCATATGGTGGTGTCCTGGTAATCACGAGCTATACACGCTGCCCGATAAATCTGGCACCGGAGTTCGAGGAGAGCAGAAATATCAAGAATGCATTGACATAGCACGAGAATACAACATTCTTAATCCTGAAGACGATTTTGTTGTTTGGGAAGGAGAAGGCGGTCCAGCTATTATTGCTCCAATTTTTACCCTGTACGATTATTCGTTCAGACCTGACGATGTGAGCTTGGAGGGTGCTGTCCCTTGGGCAAGAGAGAAGGATACGGAAGCTACAGATGAGTTTTTACTGCATCCGGATCCGCATCCTAGTCGGCAAGATTGGTGCAAAGTGCTCGTTCAGAAATTTGAGACAAAGTTGGAGGCTGCGAGAGCACAATTCCCGTTGTTGCCTCTTGTTATTGCAAACCATTGGCCATTACGGGAAGACTTGGTGACACTCAAATTTATCCCCAGGTTCAGCTTATGGTGTGGCACCAAATTGACAGACGACTGGCATCGGAGATTCAATGCCAAGGTGGTAGTTAGTGGCCATCTTCATATTCGGAGGACCGATTGGAAGGATGGGTGTCGATTCGAGGAAGTCAGTCTTGGTTATCCACGGCAATGGAAGCAATGTGCTGAGATGGGTATGGGAGTGAATGAGCTCCTGAGAGAGATTTTACCAGGTCCAGAAATTCCCAAATCTGAAGAGGTACCGACTCAATGGAGAATCCACGGATAGAGTCATGAGTTTAGATCTTTTTGATTGCGTGGCAGCCTTTCGTCTTCATTCCATTCATGACACATTTAATTTCATACCTACTTCTACCTTCTCGGTACTCATTCACTGGATGTTGTAAATCAAACTATTAAACCTCTGACGGCGGTATTGTTGAGAGTGTGTCCTAGAAGCAGCGGCAGAATCAGCTTCACCGCCCGACCAGGGTGTTGACGCTGATTCCTTGAAACCCCCCTTCCGTACAGGAGCCAAGTAGTTAGCTGCGGTCTATAAGACCAGCCAGGGAGTTTAGTAGAATGCAGGCCTTCACCCATTAGGTACCTACTTCATCTTACATAGTTGCTGACATTGTTTACGTCGTCTCCACACTTCCAGCGTTATCGCGGTACGGTACGTTTCACGATAGCCGGAACCAACCAACCAACCTATAGACAGTCTATGGTTGTTTGCCCAAACCTGAGCCTTTGAATCGGTTCTACGATTGCAATATAGGTAGATTGCCAGTTCTAGTCTCGAATCGACGAGACTTCTCTCTCGTGCTTAGAAATCTCGGGGGAGCAAAACTGCGCGGGGTACTTGTATGATGACGGCACTTACTTTATATAGTAAGTCCGGGTTGGGGAGGTCCAACTTGTTGGGTCCAACTGGTCCAACTTCTTGGATACTAACTTACATAGTAGATGCCGGTGCAGTAAAGATCGGCTAACCCGTCAGCAATGTCGGCTTATTACGGCACGAGCCGATCAAAGGATTCGCCATTTCCCGTCCTCGGATGCCAACAACGAGCCCCATGTTCTGCACTAAGTTACTATGATATATATACGACGTATGATATATCCGTAGTATGACACTCCGGAGATTGGAAAAGGATTGCCGGTGGCGTGTTGTCCCCACCTACTCCCTCGTACTTTAGTAAATGCAGTCAGCGACGTAGGGAGAAGTTTAAACTCACGACGTAGTATTGATAGACATACTCTGAGTAAAGGTAGTAAGCGAGCACCGGCCATGAGTCCAATTAGACAACCTCCTACAACACCCCCTTTGAGCCCGTCGCATCTCCTCGACCATTAGTCCAGTTAGATAACAGCCTACAACTTCCTCTTTGAGCCCGTCGCATCTCCTCGTACCATGGCCCTGTCCTTATCTTTTCAATTGCCGAAGAAAGGATTGTACGGCCAGGTTGTAATGTCGTCAACTCTTATCTGGTCCTATCTAACAGCCGTGCTGTGGTTAGTTAGACTCGCTGGCGAACCTTACGCCGAGATCCTCTTTACAATAAGCAAGGGCTCACTCGCTCCACAAATCCCTTACTCCAGATCTTGAGCTTTGCTCCTATGCTCTTCACCAGCAAAATGTTCCCTCAACGATACTCATGTGATCGGTGCCGCCAGCAAAAGGTGCGATGCCTTAAGAATTGGGAACTATCGACCGCCGGTAGTCGCTGCGGCAACCATCTCACGCCATGCAAGCGATGTACAAAGGCGGACGTGCCATGTGTGTACAGCTGTATGTCATGTGTCTCTCTTGCACATCACGTATTTTCTTTCTTGGACTGATCAATTCATGGCGTCATTCGTAGTGAGGCAGAGAAACAGACAATCCAAGGGGGAAAGCACGAACGTCCCATCGCCGCCCAGAGGAAATACGCATCCCAGTCAGGATCTCTCGAGCGTGCTCTCAAGTAGCGATGTTACCGGATATGACCTCAACGACCTGATGATGCCGTCGCTCGACACGACCATGGCCTGCATCGACGATGGCGACGCATACAGCTGGAACAACAATCCTGACCTCACATATAATAGAGACGGTGACAATAGGACCCAAGAGAGCTTAGGGACCAGCACTTTGGGGACCAGCCCAACACTTTCTCGGGACGAAGGTATAAAAGAGACCCTGACAGAGCAGCTGATCAGACTGAGCAACCGGGCCACGGGCGCCACCAGAGAACTTGAATGCGCCATCATTACTACGCCCTTAACAGTAAACTCCCCTGTAGTGAATAAAGCGTTCGAGGTCGCGAATGCTTTGGTGCACATTATCAACAGCATCCCTCTGGCGGCGGACAGCACATATGGCTCCTCCTCGCAATCCTTTTCCCGCGATGAAAGCGAGCGACAGCAGCCCCCTACGGAATACAGCTCGATTTTTCTGGCTCTCGCCTCTCACCAGCACGTCCTAGCCCTCTTCCGGGCAGTTTGTGACTCGATCAAGAGGTCCTTGGGGTCCATCGTCCAAGGGACCGAGCCGCAAGTGCAACAACAGCAAGCCTTGCACGGCGTCGGGTCGTCCTCTGCGCAATTCATCATGGTGCTGCAGCTCATCATGCACCTACTCAACCGCATCGGTCGCAGCCTTCGAATGGGGAACCGGAACCGACAGACTACTGACCAACACGGGGCGACGTTCGGGCCCGAAGGCGGGGGAGAAAACGGCAGCTTACAAAGTATTGCCGACTCTGCTCAGGTCATCCTCAGAACCCTACCGGATGAGCACGTCAAGCTGAGTGAGGCCATTCAGGAACTTCAAGCTTGCATAGAGGAAGGAGTCCATGTTTAGAGAAAAGGGATTGCATCTATCTTACAACTATGACTTTTGTACACGACCACAGTAAATTCTACCAGAACGCCCGATAGGCTCTTCACCAAGAACCATTGCTAACTCAGCGAACGCATATGGGTAGGTGACGCAAAGTAAGATTCAACATCAGCCTTCAGCTTTTGTTGTTTACCAGTTACAGTAAACAACAACTAAAGAGCTTCACCGATATGCTGGATTGTCACTAAAAAAAAAAAAGAGAATCTCCTTCAAGTTACTGGGATTAGTTTGGTTATAGGTGTATTTAAATAGGCGCTTTTTTCTTCTTGTTCTTTTCTTTTTTATCCTTTACACTTAGATATTTTGTCGGGTTATTCTGCTTGCTACCGCATTTCTGATTGTGGCGCACTTGTTGGATGTCATCTGTAATAACCGTATTGACAGCAAAACCAATCATAATTTCATGCCCCCCGAGTTTCCAGTACGTTATCAAAAAACGTGAGAGGAGGGCAGAAGCCAGAAGGAAAATCTGATAAGTCTATTTGTTAGTTGCAATTGGCATGACCGAGGGTGCTTCTCACATTGATTGTTGAACGTTGTGTCAAATTCATTCATAGGTATGGCATCAAAATCCGTCAGAAAGTCGTAAGAAGCGGGCTCGCTACCGTCCTCGGCAGACGCTTCTGTGTTTCCAAGGACAATGCTCAGAGCTTTCGCTACTTTTCCGGCTTCCACAGATGCCGTACTCATTTGAAGCCAAATCTTGTGCGAGATCGTTAGTCGTTGTCGAATCTCTTCAACCCTAGGCGACCGCGTTGTGTGTCCTGCAGTCTCAGGCATTTCAAATTTATCGACGTCTTGAAGGTAGAGACAGAGCACGCTTGTTGCGAGGAGAACATCCTGGTTAAAAATATGGATGACCTTCCATCTAAGCTGACACAAACGACCAAATGGCTGAGACTCTTCATGAAGCATCTGTTGAAACGATAGAATCTTGAGTGCGGAATCTAAACAAATTCGCACCGACTCCCTGTCCCGCTCTTGAAATTGTCGAACTGGGTGGCTGATCAAAGCTCTCCGGTACAGGAGGATACGTGATTTGTAGTAGGTCGTTTCTACACTTACCCGCTGTACCACAAGGTTTGGACTATCCGTGATGGGGTGTGGCATAGTTTGCCAGCGCAGCACGGGCGGAATAGCACGATTGTGCACGTCTTCAAGAAGTGCGTCGACCCTGACGACCTCGTCGTAGGAAGGGGGGTTGATATCGGTATTGACGTCGCAAACCAAGCCGAGAGCTCTTATCAGTCGCGCTCTTGCAATGAGAGGGAGCACCGGCGTCCATTCTGTTTCTGGCCTCGGCGGAGGCATCTCGGTCGTGTCCTCATCAAAATCACAGTCGCGCAGATTACAGGGCTGTTTTGTATCGATGTGCGTATCCGTTGCACTCCGAGGAAGGCCCATCTCCAAGGAGAGACCGAGATCTAATTGAAGGATTGTAGTCCAGATGCGTCTACGCATCTCACCCTCGAATGGAGATATTCCGGGAAAGTGATCTGGGTCCCGATGATAGCCCATGCGCATTGCAACATGAAGTATCATACTGATCAAAAGCCAGCCATCGGTAGCGCTATCTTTCAAAAGTACAAACTCTCCAGTAAGGACTGTTATGAGGGTTTCCAGGATATATGGTCCTCCCGTTGTATACCTGGCCAGAATAAGACACTGAACGGCCTTCTCCCGGAAGGCATCCTTCATGGTAAGATATTCCGCCTTGAGCGATTCGGCTCGTCCGTCGGTGAAGTCGATAGTGAAAATCTGCAGCTGCGCAGCAATATATAACATGGAGAACATGAGACCGATCCAAGCGATAGAAGTTGTAGACGGATCTTCCCAGAAGCTCTCGTACTGGTCAAATGTCAGACTGCTTGTAATCGGCCAGGTTAGAAAGAACCCACCTCTCGGAGAAACTTCTTGCCATGAAGGAGATCTGCAGCACACAGTCAATGCCTCTGAGAACGGAGAAAGCTTGGATGTACTGACACGGAGAGATAATGTAGGAATCGAAGTGAAGGGCCATGAGGCGGTCAACAACTGGACGAGGAGGAACAGCAACCAGTATTTCATCTCGAGTTGCATGACGGTTCGGGCCATAGAACAAGTGTGAACCGGGCCGAGCCTTGCTATCAGTGACCAAGTCCTCCTTCAGTCCTCTGATTTTGCTAAGAATGGCCTCCCAGTGATTACTCTGGACATAGCTGGTTCCAGACTCGCGCAACTTTAGGGTGCCAGGGTCTGCCGGGGATGCAGCTTCATCTTGGGATTTCTTTGGTCTCTGGGTCTCAGGGAACACATCTACGGATGATAGCGAGCTTGGTCTTGGCGATTTCGGTGTGGGCGGAGTTGGAAGTGATTGGCCTTTCATGAGCGTCACGACGAGGCTCTCCAGTTCAGAGATTCTGCCATGGAGGTTGGTGGACTGTCGCGGAGCAACAGACCGCTGAGCATCGGGCGTAGAAGAAGAAGATGTCGTCGCATAATTGCAGGAATTGGTGAGGCCACGCCTTGAGCAAGCTCCGCATGGGTGCTGTCGGTCGCACCTCAGCCTAGCGAAGTTAACCATGCGCGACTTTGTGATGGCTATCGAGCACGTACTTTCGGTGTCTGCAAGGGTCGCAGGAAAGCTGGATTTTATCTCTGCGTCGATTTGGCGATGGACGCGGACGTTGAGCATTGTCGGCCATGGTGTGACTGGATTGAGGTGCTCGCGGAGCTCAACCTCGTAACTTAGACGGCAATCTGCGTATGCCCAAAGCGAAATTACCCCCTGCGAGGCCTGGTCCGCTTTCCAACAGTTTCCCAGCCACTTCAAGAAGAGAAAGACGATTTCTGGCGGTGCAAACCGAGAGGCAATGGAGAAAGCAACGACCCTCCGATCCTCCGATCCTCCGACCCTCCGCGTGACCCTCCGCGTCGACCGTCCGTGCGCCGCCCATGATGTCTGCTCCTCCGACCCTCCACGTCCACTCACTCTCCGAGCTCCCCTTCTATCTCCAGTATGGCTCCCGTATTTACGAACCATTCTGCGGATTTAGTAGTTGGCGCAATTAACCCTGGCCCAAAGAACTATTTCACCCGGGTGTTGGCCGGCCGTCTACTCTGCTTTCAAATATATAGCAAGCAAAGCCTGGCACTAGTAAACAAACACGCGCCAATATCCCAAAGTCATACCACCCTCGACAGCATATCATGGCGGCCGATTTGGAATCCGCCCATGAGAAGCCGACCATATCGGAAGACGGCCACAATGACCAACAATCTAGCGAGCCTGACCAAACGCCAAATGAACAAGAGACAAAGGACAATGTCATCGACTGGAATGGGCCAGACGATCCTCAAAATCCGCGGAACTGGCCAGCATGGAAGCGCATGATCCAAGTCGTCCTCGTCAGCACTTTCTTGCTCGGCGCGTAAGGCATTTCCCGCGCTCCTTTGGCGAAGCAAATCCCGTACTGACTAATACACATACAGCAACCTTGCGGCGACAATGTTTGCACCTGGAGCTGACGCGCTTGCTAAGGAGTTCCATATCACGAATTCCACCGTTGTCAGTCTCACCGTGTCCATCTACCTTGCCGGCTTCGCCGTTGGGCCAATGTTCATTGCACCGCTATCCGAACTGTACGGACGCCTTGTGATCTACCACACCTGCAATGTCATCTACATTGGCTTCATCATCGGATGTGCGCTGGGCAAAGACACCGGCATGTTTCTCGCTTTTCGATTCCTTGCCGGATGTGCTGCTTCGGGCCCATTGGCAGTTGGCGGAGGAACCGTCGCCGACGTCGTCCCGCCAGCTCAACGTGGGAAGGCAATGTCTCTATTCATGATAGGACCACTTCTAGGACCAGTAGGTACCATTACCCCACGCAATCTGTCATGACACTGACGATCCTTCAAGGTCTTGGGCCCAATTATGGGTGGCTTTGTGTCCCAATCAATTGGCTGGCGATGGACTTTCTGGATCATCGTAATCCTAGTGAGTAGAGCATGACCCCTAATATCCTCGAGTCGCTGACGGTTCGACCTAGGCAGGAGTATCATTTGCCATATCGATCTTCTTCCTCCGCGAGACCAATGCCGCCGTGCTGCTAGGATGGAAAGCTGCTCGCCTCCGGAAAGAAACTGGCAATGCTGCTCTGGTTTCGAAGATGGATCGAGGCCTGACCCCCCGCCAGCTATTCCTCCGCGCTATTATTCGACCAACAAAGCTTCTCACCCTGTCGCCAATCGTGCTCCTCCTTTCCCTCCTGTGTGCGTTCGTTTTCGGCCTCCTCTTTTTGCTGTTCACCACGTTTTCTACGGTCTTCGAGGAACAATACCACTTCTCTGTCGGTGTTTCTGGCTTGGCATATCTCGGCGTTGGAATTGGAATGGCCGTCTCTCTCGCAACCTTTGCCGTCGTGAGCGACAAGCTGCAAAAGGCACTTGGAGATTCGCCCAAACCTGAAGGACGCCTGAGGCCCATGATGTGGATCATGCCCGCCGTGCCCGTCGGCATCTTCTGGTATGGTTGGTCAGTCGACAAGCAGACTCATTGGATCGTGCCCATCATCGGCACCTCCTTCTTTGGATTCGGCTTTCTCTGGGTCTTGATGCCAACTCAGCTTTACATGGTGGAAGCTTTTGGCCCTGAGGCTGCCGCCTCTGCGGTGGCTGCGAACGTGGTTCTCCGACTGCTTTTTGCAGCTTTCATTCCATTGGCAGGGCCGCCTTTGTATGCAGACCTAGGACTTGGGTGGGGGAACAGCGTCCTAGGTTTTATAGGCGTGGCTTTTCTTCCAGTGCCAGTCCTCATCTATCGGTATGGAGTGTGGCTTCGGGAGCGTTTTGCTGTGAAGCTCTAACATTTCATGTTGAGAGATCTGCTTTACCATTTGCGGCGCTTTTCACGCGGAGATTGTTGCAAATTTCTACTATTTCGTTTCACGCATAACCAGGCATCGATGATGCAGTTAATGTCTCCACTAAGAAGCATAACCTTGGCCACTATGTTGAACGGCAGGACGATGGAATGGTCCTACCCTTTGTATTGGACCATGGATGGGTTCTTCCGTTTTGTAATACTAGCTCGAACCAGTCCTCAAAAGCAGCGTTTTAATTCTCAAATAGTTACCTTCTTAATACACACGTTCGAACTCGAACTTTTACTCACCAGCAGTTCCCGTCTACCAGCTTTCATGTGAAGGTAGTTCTACCCAAACACCTTTTTAGATTCGGCCAGTTTTCTTTTACACATCTTTAATTATCAAGAGTTCCTAGCCTAGAGCCGCCCTTCGCTACTAGAAGCATATTAACGTGGAATAACGTTTGAGGTTTTGCATTAGTTTCTAGGTCACCAGCATGTTTATAAAAGATATAAGGGTCACGAGGACATCCTCTACAATAGTTTTTACCTTCTGGAATGTGAGCTGCTTGATGAGTGGTGGCTGTACTTTTGTTGTATTGCATCTACAGATCCATGCTTTGGTCTATAGCAACGTATCTGACGCGACCTTAGAAATTTCCCGAACTGTGGTCTCATTGATGTATTTTGACACGGTGACAAAGATTTAGATGTGGGCTCCTTCGTTCTAAATATCGCCTAGCAGCAGAAACAATAGATTGCTATGAGCGCATGCTGGGTGCATTGTGTTCCACAGGGAACGGCTAGCTGATGGTATTGGAGAGAGGTTTGATTGGTGGGAGAGCAATGGTGACGGTGTTCGCAGTCAAGAGTAGGTGTAATGAATGCTATTAGCAGTAAAATCGAAATGATCAGAAGAAGTGAATTCGTGTATTGCTGGAGATGACGAATAAGAGTTATACGTCCTGGTAATTAGAAGGAATACTAGATACCTAAAGTAGGAGTCAGGTATTGTGGATGCCAATAGACCTCAAATCTCGACTTCAAGGTTCCAGCCGCACTCCCCCTACTCCCAGAGTCCTAACTTGCTATATATATTTAACACTTACGCAGATTTATTCAACACCAAAAACAGAGTGGTGCATTGGTCAGGACAAACTAGCATCGGGCTAGAAGGCGCCAATCACCCCTTCCGAATCCTCCGAATCCTCCGAATCCTTCCTCCGAAGGTCGACAGTTCGACTCCCACGCCAGCCAAAGTTAATACCGATTTTCGACACTCGATACACGACAACAATCTACACGACGAAATAGGAAAAACTCCTCGAGGAGTTCTCCTGACACTGCCCCCCAAGCTGGGGTGCAGTGGTAAAGGTTTTTGCTTTTTGCTTGACACTTCTAGATTCTGATACTGAACAGATGCATTTGTGTACCTTCTTCATCCAGCTAGCCATATTGTGATGTGAGCAGCTGTACTCCCAGATTGTGCCTGAGATGCTACATACTAACACTGGCTCTTTCATTGTTTATACCAATTTGCTTTTATGCTCCCGTAGCATTCTCCTGCTGACACAAAACTGTATCCTCTTGAAGCAAAATGCTCCAAAGCCCAAGGCACTACCTGATGGGAGGAGCTATTGAAGCGGTCATGCATCAATAACACCATTCCAGTGTATCCTACGTTTCTCAATAACTGCTCATTCGCCTTAATGATAACTTTAGCATGTTCGAAAGCATCATTGTCGTTTTCATAATCCCTCCAGTCCCCGGTATCCATGTTCCAATTAACGACGTGATACCCATTCTGGCTCATGATTCGCAGACACGCAGCGTCACAGTCACCATATGGTGGCCGGATAAAAGCGGGACGGACACCCAAGGTTGATTGAATCCAAGATTCGGTTTGCTGGAGCTCGGTGACTATGGCGGATTGCGAAATTTCGGAGAGATTGGGATGGGTCCATGTATGTGAAGCCAATTGGTGGCCGGCGGCATAGATCCTACGAAGCCTCTCAGCCTCGATAGTGTCGGGTGCAAGTGAACGATGCCAAGGACCGGTGATGAAGAATGTTGCTGTGGCGTTATATGCAGCAAGGATTGCTAGCAGTGAATCAACATTCATGCTTGGTCCATCATCAAAGGTCAACGCCACTCGAGGTCGACCGGGCACACAGTCCCAGAGGACCTTCTCTAATTTGCGTAGTCAGCATGAGAGGAAGGCTTGGTAACATTATAAGAGGCCAAGAACCGTAAGGAACATTATCCACCAACTGTTGATGTGTATACCAGAAGTTCACCAGAAATCTGATGGTACAACTGCTGCTATCAGTATTCTATCTCAAGAGCGTCCGTCCAGGCGGTACCGGCAAGCTTACACAAGCAACCAAACAAAGCCTACAGCCCAAGCAAGTGCGTGTACACGCTCAACTCGTATTCGAAGCAGCATCAGATATAAAGAAAGTATAGGCGGGAAGTTGGCCCTTTTGAGATAGACTGGAATAAGCCATGGCCAAAAATGCTGTGAGTATTATGGCAGTCTCTGTATATATCTAGCTGTCACTTGTTCCAGCCCCATGAACCTGACTCAGTAGCATTATCAACTGCGGTGATTGGACGACGTGGAACTTCATGCATTCTGTTCTAACCACCATCAGGAAACGTCCCCGAAGTATTCTCACTATGTGATGAGGAGATTTATGGGTCTCGGGGGTATCAATGCAAAGATACACCATATTGCTGGATCCGCAACGCTTACCGAGAAGCGATGTCTCATTGACGATACTAGACTCGATAGTTGAGACAGTAGGGGGGATGTACAGGACCACAGTTCTACGGTTATACCGGTGTTAACAGGATGTGTATACTACTGAAACGAAAAAAAAAAAAAAAAAAAAAAAAAGATCCTATGATTTTGACTTGGTCTCCAGAGTTTTCGCTACGAAAATTTCCCTGTTCAGAGATGTCTTCATACAATAAGCACTACTTTAGATAACCCCCTTCATCAATATTCTCTCCGCCACGCTACAGTACGAGAACTCCGGTAAACGGAAGTAATATCCTCACAAGGATTCCTCTTCACTGATGGTAAGAATTGTAGTTGTATGTTTTGTTCCTGAGAAGGGTTCTCATCTGATTCTACCATTGATTGCTCTTTGCAACTTCAAAATGACCAAGCATATTCTTCGCAGGGTTTGTGAGACTGTTATCCTTGGTTATCTTGTCCTGTTCATTTGGCTTTTCACGATTGATGCTCAGTCACTCTACAAAGTGCTCGGTTCAAGTAGTAGGCACTCATCTCGGTCTCGAGAGCGCGATATCTACACGGAACTCAGCTTGAACGGCCCTACACCGGGTGCTGATAAAAGCCCTCGCTCGCTCCTGATTGTCTGCACAAGTGCGTCAACGTTATGGCGTCGCATGCCGATACTTGTGAACACCCTTATACTTAGTGGTCACGTCACCGACTATGTGATATATTCTGATCTCGAGGAATCGATCTCAGGTATACCGGTTATCGATGCATTCCCCCTGCTACCCAGAAACTTGGGGCAGTCAGAAGAACTGGAGAACTATCGCCTTCAGGAACGTCATCGCCGAGAGCACCCGTACAAATATCTTGAATCCAACGCTCTCTCCGGAGACTGTTCGGGAGCCTCGGAGACCTCAACGTTAGACAAATTTAATCTCCTCACGATACTTCACCAAGCATTTATACAGCATCCAAATTTCGGTTGGTTTGTTGTGATTGATGATGATACTTTCGTTTTGTGGGAAGGTCTGCAGCAATTCTTAGCCACATTGAGCAGCGAGACGGTGCATTGTCTTGGACATCCTGCATACCGACTTGGCCAAATTTTCCCTCATGGTGGTTCTGGCGTAGTGATGTCCTCAGCGGCTATCCACAGGCTCTTCGCAAACAAGGAGAGTGTTGCGGAACAGTTTCAGAATGCTACCCATCAGCACCACCTAGGCGCTCACGGATTGGGAGTGGCCTTGACGGAAAGAGGCATCATTGTCAACGGCGACGGTCAGGATCACTGGAACTTCGTTCCTGACGCTCCTTGGAACCTGAGGTTCAACGGGGAAAACATCAATGAGACCATTTTCACTCTCCATGATCTACACATAAGAGGATTTTCACTTCTTGCGGAGCTTAGAGACTCTCACAACGATCCTGTTCCTATCACGTATAGAACCGTGCTTTCTAATCTGATTCTGCCATATCTGTCTGATAGGCGTGAAAGCTGGGACAATCATGCGCAGGAAAAGCAATCGATGTCAATGGCGCAAGACCCAATCCTCAATGACAGAGCCGCGCTTTCCGAGGAAGAATGCCGCAAGAGCTGTGAGGCATGGCCCGAATGTCTGATGTGGAAATTTGATGAGCCTTCGGCATGTTTCCGAGATTCCTCGGTGAAGCTGGGAGAAGAGAGAGTCGAGGAAGGCGAGTTCCATATGACCAGTGGCTGGATCGTGGACAGAATACGTAGCAATTTCGGCCTGCCCGGAGAAACGTTCTAGCGATAACGCTATGTGTTTTGTATCCTTGTAAACCGAATCTCCGTACTAAGGATTTCCCCTTTGCCTTTTCGTTGTTTCCTCTTTTTCTCTCTCTCGCCCCTCCACAAATATTGCTTCAACCAGTCATGTTTGCTTCTTACAACAGCGACTATCTATCGCGCTGACGACTTGCTGACGGAGAACTTCCGAATCTCGGTGATGTTCATGCTGTGAGATGGGGTTTTTGATGGTCTGTAAGCAAGTCGTCAGCACGTAGCGCACGAGCATATCCACTTGGGGTTCTCCCGGGGGTCACATTGACAGACGATCTCTCCATATCCACTCTGCTGGCCACTTCACTCCAATGCAGGTACTCGACCGGCTACTAAAAAGACCATCCTGTCAGCTTCTCCACGGGCATGGTCGGTGGCATTGCCTGTTTGGACAGGTGGAGTAGAACGGGAATTTGTAATACGGTAGGAAGTACGGAGATATCTTGTTAGCAGATTGAGGAGCGAAGTCAGCCATTAGTGCGCAAGCCACTTTCGGATAGTCCCCGTATGGTGTTGATATTTCTTGCTGATCACGCAGATAAAGCTGCAGGGCTGAAGCTTACGCTTCTTGCACACGATTCGAAAAGAATTGACACTTGCACAACAGTTTGTTTGATCCAACCTAGGCCAGTGGCCGCAAGTCAGATGCAAGCGATGTTTTCTGAACAAGATAACACCAGTATTCAGGTCTTCGATGCGATATTGAATGTTTTCAACTTATTCTTCCTTACCAGTCTGAAGGTTTTACTCTTCCCTTGGTGCCCATTGCCATTCTCCGCCCTACGAGCATGTGAGATTATTGTTGCCATATGTTACCGTTGGAACATACGCCATTTACTTCAGCACTCCCGGCCTATCAGCGCGACTGCGTGGAGAGTGCAGGATGAGGGATACAGGCTTTCCATACTGCAAGAGAAGGCTGATCGAAATCTGAAGTCGACTATAGGCTGTGTTGTCGGCTGGCGAGAGGATGACGACCTTTTCCGAAAATGTTTACAAAGCTTCGAGGACACGGCTTGTCTCTCGGCATTGGTGGTGGGGTTTGATGGCCAAGATCCCGAAGACCAGGCAATGGTCAATGTATTCAAACAAGTGCGTATCGCTGTAGATAGGTAGAAGACTGGCTGACTCTCGTAGACCTTCCCAACAGCCATGAAAGTGGTGCAATTTCCGAAGCCAGTGGGTGAACTACTGGAGGATCTTGCAAGTCGTGGATTAGACACTATTGAAGTTCTCGTTGACTACGTGAGTCATGTCATTCGAGAGCAGCTATGCTTGGAGGACCTCTCAGGGTTGAAGACACTTGGTGTTTCACAACCCCACCGGTGCAAGAAGGATATCTTGTATACCTCCCTACTAACCTCGCTGGCGATAGCTGAAGCAAAAGGTGTCGAATATATTTGGAGTAGTGACTCTGACACAGTCCTCGCACCTCAAGCAGTACAAACGACTATTGGCATATTGCAGAGTGCACCTAACATGGGTGGCTGTTCTGGTAGACTTCGTGCCTTTCACAGGCAGCCAACCGCGATATCTAGAATGGCTGAGGCGATGTTCTGGTTCGAACAAGATGTCAATCGGATGCAAACAGCAGCGTCCTTTTCATGTGAATGCCAACCAGGCCCTTGTTCTGCGTTCAGAGCCGGGGCTTTGCGCGAAAGTCTGAACGTGTGGTATTTGCAACGAGTACTTGGGCGCAAAATTGTGGGTATCTTTAGCTTTCTGTCACGGTCTGATACTGATTCTTGGATAGACGATCAATGAAGACCGTCATCTGACTTCGTGCCTCCTTGAGCGAAACTGGGCTGTTGGTTATGCGTACCTTGCCGTTGTTACAACCGAAACCCCAAATACTCTGAAGGCTTGGATCAAGCAGCAAGTGAGTCTGTTACGAGGTTTTATTTTGATGGTTCTGCAAATCGATGTTGATACTGCACTAGGTCCGTTGGAGTCGAGCCACTCATATTGAACGATTTGCTCAACCAAGCATGTACCTTCGAAAAGGCGCTTGGTTCTCAGGATATGTATGGCAAGAGCAAGTGCTGCCTTTCATCGTACTCTTCGTTGTCTTTCGCTTCTTGTTTACTGGCAAAAACGCATTCAGGTATTCGATCTTCGATACCATCGTTCTGGGAGCGTCTGATGTCATCTTGCGTACGACGCTTGAGCTGGTATACAATCTGCTCAGCGCAGGAGATCGTCCATCTCGCCAACACATCGCTTGGCTGATACCTGGATTGGTATTCCACAACCTTCTCAAACCGGCGATTCATGCTTGGGGCCTGATAACTATGCTTGAAGCTTCGTGGGGCCAGCTCGCTTCGTCCCAAACCATGACAGAAGTTTCAGATGAGGCTGAGGCTGAGGCTGAGGCAAATGGGGAATCCACCGCAGGCGCAACAACGCTTTGCAGCAGCACAAGATGCAGTCTCTGGTATAATCTCTGGTGGGACTTCGGCTTCTGCATTATTTGGCTTTGCGTCCTGTCTGCGTTCTGGGCTCGTGTTGTTGGCGAGTTTATAAATTACTTTGTGCGAGATTTCTGTCCTATCCCAATTCTGGTATCTCTAGCCGCCTTGTTCGCTCTGCCTCTAAGTTATTGGACTTTCTTTGGGGACGTACATCGACGTCTCTGGACCCAAAGAAAGACAAAAGAGATGGTCTAGGTATGAAGGATCCAAGTTTGGGGGTGGGTATCTGAGTCGAGGGCCCTATAAATCCTATAGAATCAGATACTTAAATCATAGTATGCTCTATGACTTTACCACGGTTTCGCTGTAATCTGCAACGACTTGGAGTTGTAGTGTTCACGTGGCTCCAAAGAGCATAACGAGAAGTTTGGAACCTTTCAAGATAGTAAGCGAATCTATGATCAACTTCAGCCTGACCTATTGTTTCTCATTTTGGTAATTTCTCATTGCTGCTTTATGCAACCAAGAGCAAGATTATGCTTTGGCTCAACTTCTGCTAAAATCCTGATCCGGGCCGCGCCGCGATACTTTACGCCAGAGAAGCTCAGTCCTCATCTCTCCGCTACTGTTTTTTAATAAATGTACGGACTAAACCAGCTGCTAATTGCTCTCTAAGGTTTGGTCAAGTCTACACAAGCAGTATGCCTTACGATGGGAGCGCAGTTCAAAAATACTGCAGGAACCAGATCCAGGATCCATGAGAGGTGACGATATACTGGGCTCCTTGACTCATCCGGGATCGGGAATGACGACGATGGAAAGAACCATCAGCCTGAGAACCTCAGTAAGTCGGAGAGGACAGTTGATGCGAAGATAAGTACCGTGAGATTGGCTTTGCCTAGTTGACAAGGCAGTGTCATTCCACAGATTGCATTTCTCCATGCCGAGATGAAGAATTTGTATCATACCAGGAAAGCAGCTTAGGTCTGGTCCATCTCCTCACGCCTTTAATTCTTTTCACAATGCATCTTTCTGCGTCTTTATGCTTCTAACCTTTCCCTTGTGCATGGTCCCTGTCATCGTTACCAACATTCTTTGACATATATCTCACAGGAATCTTCCTGCGTCTCTCGGATTGGATGATATGCCGCAAGCTCATTAGGAACGCGCATCTTGCATCAGATGTATATCTCAAACTTCGTATAGCAAAGTTTCACCTTACTTGTCATCTCCGATTGAGACCACTGACAGCACTACCAATCCATACGTTGGATTCGGCGGATCCCAATCTCCTGAACAGTCATGGACGTCGAAATGGTCAGCGTGGCGATACAGCGAGCGCGCAAGTTACTGCTGAGTCTTTTGCATGATGAGAGAAGTCTCAAAGCAGAGTCCCAAAGTACCATAGATCCTCGATCTTAGAAGGTGGGCCTGTAGGTGGACTCTCTGCTTATAGATGCAACACATTGTCACTTGCAAGTCATGGTCATTGACCAACGAGATTTCGTTCGTGTCCCCCGTTTATCTTGCTATGGAGTACCTACTAGGTTCATGGAAGCACAACCTACGTGCGGAATGTGGACCACCCCAAGATTTCCACAAGGACTTGTCAAACTTTCAAAAATGCCCTATCGAAGTATGCAAGAGAGTTTCAATGCCGGTTCCTGCCGAGACCTATCCTTCTCCTGCAAAGATCGCAGATAGAAGATTGAAGTTGGAAAGGTAAGAACTGACACGAAAGAGGAACAGAATCTCAAAACAGCAGATGTTCGCGGTGAACGATCTGCGATCATTCAAGACGTTCATTGTACTCATTGGCCAAGAGGACTTGTTAAGCCTTGGAAACAGAAATTCTTTTTGGCTGGGCAAGCAAATCTATTCCCATCATTTGTCCATATACATGGACAACAGCAGCGGTCTCCCTGGAGACCCCGGTTTTTTGTCTTTTCACAATGGGTTGCTGATGGTCGAAGTCGTTGGAGATCGAGTTCTCGATTGACAGTCATTGAGATGCTTGGGAGTCTTTACGTTCTCTATAAAGAACCGCTTTACTGCCCCAATATTGGCCTAACATGACCCTCAGGAGACCAGCAAATTGAATCAGACAAAGTTGCCCAGCCTATTCAGATTATTTCTATATTTCAAAGCCAACTAGCTCTTGTTGGTAAAGATGAAGCCCTCCATGATCTTATCCGCTTTTGCCTTTACATCACTGTCAGTATCAAGCCCAGTGGAACACAAACGACAGACAACACCGGTCACAGTAATCGCCAGTGATCTGAGCGCTTTGCAGGGTGTGGTTACCAATGCTGTCACGGCTATCAGTATGTGCTCCTGACCAATAAAACCCTTTCTCGTTATTGACAGATGTTAGGTACCGCTGTGGCCACTGTGAGGAATAATGTTGGTGCTTCCGCAGCGGTGGCAGCAACCATAAACGCCAACTTGCAGGCAATTGCTACCGGGCTTCAATTGGCGACCTCGGAGATTGCTTCGGTGACCACAGGTGCTGCTGGAGGGGTGGCCACTTCTGCCCAAGGCCTTACTTTGGCAGAGATCGGCCAACTGGCCTCAGACATCCAAACAGCCCAGTATATCGTCAGCAACATTACAACCGCATTAGTCACCACCGTCGCGGGTTTGCCACCAGGTAAAGCTTTCCCTACATGTACTCCTTGTGCCGAGGAATCAGAAAGTGCTAACAATTTAACAGCCACGGCGGCTCTCGTCCAGTCCGAAATCACCACGTTGCAAGGGCTTCTTGTACCATTTATTGTTCCCCTGAACACGTTTGGAATGGCGGCAATGAACGCGGCTATTGGCGCCCAGACGTTCATTGCCGCTCTCATGACCGCTCTCAATGGTTTGAATGGGATCCTCGCTTCCGTGGTGGCATCAGTCGGCCTAAGCAGCATTGGCTTGTAAACGCGAGAGATATGGGCCCTTTTTCCCTCGACTGCCGAATCCAAAGCACTTCGGAACACTTTTGTTTTTTGTGCTCACCCCTCCATATCGATCTCATGTGAAACCCTCACATCTCTTTCTCGAAAGGATAGAATGAAAAGAAGTCGTTAAAAGCAGGAGGGAGAGGGAACAGATTGTGCTTCTTGAGATGACTTTTTTTTCTTCTGACCAGGGGGAAAGAAGATAATCTTTTAGTGGTTTCAAAAAAAAGGGAAAAGCCGGGAAAAGGAAATCTAGGGGAACGAAGAAAATGTCTATCCATAGAGGCAGGCTTCTTTGACAGGAAAAAATAGTCTAGATCTAGAAGTCGAGTAACAATGATAAAGCTCGGTCCGATATATTGTACCTTACCTAGGTAGGTAGGTACCTATTCAGTTGCCTGAAAGCGGTTGCTGCTCAGGAGAGTGAATACGATCTCAACCTTAGTACAGCTTAGCTTAGTCATACTTCTGGTCCAAAGCAGGCAAAGGGCTCAAATCAATCGTATATGCGCACAGGTATTCCTTCTAAATCACACCCAAACCACCCTCTCTTTTTCCCTCCCTCCCTCCCCGCCTTCCTCCTTCGAGAGTCAGTCAATCATGACTTTGTTCGTGCTCATGGTCACCACGCGTCTCGACTCTCCCCTATGCACTCGATTCTCCCTGACCACCCTGTATGACGGTGGTGGTCCATGGACGACAACATCTGGGCTGTCGGCATATTCGATCTCGGCGTACGTCGGAAGCTCGTCATCCCTTTCGATACCACCAACGCGTCTGTCGATGACGGTAGGAGGGGGGAATGGTACCGTAGATGGATGGAGGTTGGCCAGATCACCATCGTCCTCCTCTTCTTCTTCTTCTTCTTCTTGAATTGTGATGGATGTTACTTCTGCTGCTGTTGTTCCAATGCTGCTGCTTCTGCTGCTGCTGCGAGGAGAGTCATCCATCGCGAATCCCTCGAGATCTTCTCCTAAGCCAGCAGCACGTCGTCGTCGTTGTCTCTGCTCGCGTACTTCGAGCCCATGGTCATCTTCCGATCCTGCATCACGACAACAACGACGACGCGCTGCTGTTGCTAGTCGCCTTCGCCACGATGGAAGGAAACAACAGCCAGCGAGGATGACGCACGCCAGAGCGAGTGGTATAGTGAATACTAGCACGATGTCACGAGGAGACATATCGGAACCCGAACTTGAGAAAGTTGAGGATGTTATGGCAGCGATCCTTGCTGGGGTGAGAAAGGAGAACATTTGGTGTTATGATTTGCTGCAAGGCCCTGTTTTTTTCGAAAATCCGTATATCGATTTTCCTTGCTTCTTCCTTATACCAAGCGAGGTTACGCAGCGGAGGAGTTCTTTCTATGTGTGACAATTTTTGTTTCAATCAATGTCAAGGGAGAGCCGCAGTGTGTCTTGTCTTCTTTTCTTGTTAGATATGATCTTGTTAGAGAATCAGCTTCCCATCAGTCAATTCCATACACACACAAATTTTTTGTCTTCTTCTCTTTTCTCGCGATTCCTTGTTGTATTTCTTGCGGAGGGCAATTTGAGACGTATTCCAAGATAAGGAATGATATCACTGGTCATAGACAGGTAGAATGGAAGAGAGCAGGAGGAGAAAAGGGAGGGTCGATCATCCATCATATTTATAGTATATTAATATATATTCATCTTGAGAAACAAGCATGGTACAGAACATCAAAAAAGCTTTGAACCTTGTTACTGTAAGTTCAATTTTGCAGGAAGACAATGTATTTGTGAAAAAGGTGTTCTTGCTCGAGAAAAGAAAAAAGGAGGGAGCGGGGGGGGGGAGAGGAAATTGACTTTGATAAATGTGTGGGCTTGCTTTCCATCTATCAAAGTTATGAACGGTTGAAAGTATCTATTCGAATTGTCCTCACTGGGAAAGAAATATGTGGAATTATAGGACTGCGGGATCAATGGAATGATTTCATGTATGATACCTGTATCGTTGATGATGATGGGTGTTCAATGAATATTTGTGAGTTCGGGTGTTCTCCATTTGGGCGGTGTACCGTTGAAGTTGGCTGGGGGTGGGCAATCATGCAAACGAGCCTCCCGATAGCCATCTAGTCAACATGTCCAGAGCGACTTCAGGCTGGTCTTGGGGAACCTGTGGTAGAGATAATCAGCAAAAGACTGCTTTTTACATTTGAAATGGATAAAGTCCTTACCAGATGGCCCGAGTTGTCAATGGTCACGAAGGATAATCTAGTTTTCTTCGGATCTCCTTGCCACATCGCAATGTTCACCTCCTTGAACTCACCTACAACCTTCTCTTCCCCAGCAACTGTACTCTTCCAGGGCTGTAAGCTCTTGCTCGAGAATTCAGCCTGGCCTTTCCACGGCATCGCGTTCATCCACCGTTTGGCACCAGCAGTGTTGCAGGCCAGATCCAAGTTGCCAGAGTATATCAAGACGTCGATCTGGCTGGCTAACAGGAACTGTATTTCTGCTACCATGCTTGATGGGCCGTCGCTGGTCAAAGCAAATGCGTGGTTGACCGTGGGTGAAGAAAGGACAAACTTGCTGATTTCTGGAGGCACACCTAGCGATTCGAAGACCAGCTCCTCGTTAAGGTATCGTTCGACGAGTTCAGACTGTTTGTAGCAGAGCGAATTCTCCGTGTCACACCGTTTGGTAACTAAATCGCGAGTATTGTCAGTTCAACTGGGTCAGAGATGCCACAACAAGTATCTGGCTTGGACCTTGAGCCCAATAACAAGAGAACGTACTATCATAACGGTTGCGGCTTCCAACACCACCTGTTGATTCACTATCGTACAGACTGATCACGCCGTCCCAGCAAATTTGGTTTGCGGTACGGCACATCGCAGGATCTGGGTGCTTCAGGCACGTCGTCCAGACATCCATACATCGCGGTAAGTTCTCTGCTATGGTGTCGCACCGGGTCTCATTGAATATTGGTTCCGGAACACCTGGAAGGGTGCTACAGAGAGTTTCCCAATATCCGAACGCCACGTCGATTGGGGCCACATAGGCATTTCCGATTGCAACGGACTTCAAGTTGAGCTGTGGCCGTCTGGGATATAGGATGTTTTGCCGTACAATCTGGGCACCAAGCGTTGGCAAATAATGGCCCTAAATCACTGATTAGTGATGTTCTAAGACTCTGCGAATACTATGATTGCAATGACTGACCCCGTAACTTTCTCCTGAGAGAACGAGTGGGCCACCCAGGTGGGATGGGAAGACGGTGCTGGTAAATGTTTGCAGGAAAATCTGCATATCTTCCGCACTGGCATAAGAAGTTCCAATTATTGGTTCTGCGTCTTCGTCCAAGTACGAAAACCCAGTGCCGGGAGGTTGATCGACCACTAACAGAGCCGTATCTTTGTTCCAACCATAGGGATTGTAGACTGTACCATTCCCGTGCTCATTGATCAAGCATGGACCCAGCTCCTGGAATAATCCAAGCATGCTCGATGCACCAGGACCGCCGTTCATCCAAACTGTCAACGGCAGGGCGTCCTCGGAGGCAGGAGCGGATTGGCTTTCGAAATACCAGAAGAAGAGGTGTTTCGGACCATTATCCAGCCAGCCGGTGTATTGATTCACCGGGGTATTACAAAGGGATGTACTCTGCTTCTTGATCCGAACGAAATGGTTGGCAGAAACGTCGCTTTGGAATAGGTGGAAGTCCGATGCAGATCCATCAATGGAATGGGAGGAAGAGCCCAAAGGAGTCTGGAGACTTGCAAGAGCAGCGCCTGTAAAGGCAGACAGTGAAAGAAAACGCATTGTCATATGCTTGATCTGGATTCGTAAGAGCTAGGTAAACGAGATATCTTGACCTAGCACCCCGAGGATATGGATGCAGGCGTTGGTAGATGTGACCAGCGACACAGACCAACGGAAATGACTACAGAGCTGATGTCGCTCAAGTCAGGTCGCGTGATATGAGTAATTCTACTAGCAGAATATGCCGTACATGATATGATATAAGGTAGAGCGAAGTTGAGATGGTGCCAGCAGGCAACGTACCCCTCCTCATATATGTAGATAAGTACCTGCTGTACTGTATCGTAGTAGAGCGTTGGTGCGGAGTTCGGACATGGCCAACGTTGGTGGAGCAAGCTGCAATCACAACGACCTACCTAAAACGCGATGGATTGATGCACTTATCGACGATACCTTGTCTTTTCTTATTACGTAGAGTAAGCAACTCGGGAAATCCCCAGGTATAGCTTGGTCGGTTCGGTCGTCACCACTACGACCTCAATGGCTAGCAGCAAACGCGGCCTGCAAGGTGATTAGGCGGCGGTGACGTCGGTACTGGGCAATCGCGTAACGTTATAGATATGTACCTAAGGTACCAGGTAACCTATAGGTATATCGAGGTATATCGAGGTATATCTGGGGTGAGATGAGATTCAACGCAGCCATCGTGTCTCTTGCGCGTTGCCCGTCGATGAGATCAGAGCTCGGCGTCTGCTAATTTCGGCTAATTAATTATATACGCGGTCCAGGATGAGAACGAAGGGCAATTATCCGGTCTAAGCAGAATCAGCAATGCAGATTACAGAGTTGCGAATATCAAAAAGGTCCCTGAAGAAAGGTTTCTCGCGTTCGGCGTTCGATTGAATATAATTACGAATGAGATCTGCCTGTCTCCAATCTGATACAGTAAGTAACGATACAGTAACCTTCCAGAAGCTCCATAACAAGTCCTCCATGTCCATCAAGGGGTTAACTACAACCAACATATACACCAGGATTTTCTTTTCGAACAAAGAGGCAAAATCGTAATCAGATATGTGCGATATGATTGACATTAACAGATGTCGCAGAGCCGCGATCTCTAATGGTGTTATTGCGTCGCCGAGTCTGAAGTCGAGATGATCCCGCTGCCACGGCTTACCAGTAACAGCGTGACTATGAAGTTCTTTCCGCAAGAAAGCAGGGCGACGGTGACAGTGGCTGTAAGAGATGACCGAGGCTTCAGATCTAGATACCGTGACCCTGGACTTCGCAAGAGCCAGTAGGCAGTCAGAGCTCAGCATTAATCCTTTTAGGTGGAAGATTTCCAACGGAGGCTTCAGCACATAGAGCAACTGAATCACTACATTCTTCCTCGTCTTTGCATTCTCTCTCGTCGCTAGACTCTGTTGCCATTGGCCATCGAAGCCGCCTTACGAATGCCGAAGAGGCGCGTCGCAGAGATGGCGCCGGCGACACTACCAGCATCAGGCCTGTGCTCAATACCTGAACTTCGAGTTTTGATGCCAACGCAAATGGGAGGAATCCTGGTCTGTGTTGCGTTCCGCTTCCTGAGAAGGAGTGTTAGGGCATGGCATGCGCTGCGCGTCTTCAAAACCTCGCCCTCTTCTCTCGTTCTCCCCTTTGCCAATTTGAAATCGTCCCCCAGTCTCTCGTTATCACATCGTATACACCACTCCTTTAGCCTTATACCCACGTTAGCTCTTTCATTTCCATTTAGCATCCTCGTTCATTCATGTCTGGATTCCTCTAGAGATTGTGCAACTCATTCCATGGAGAAATTCAAACCCTTGATCGTATCGTTGCTGATGATACTGGCAGTATCTACGGCACAGGACGTGAATTACACAGCCTGTCCGGCGTATGTGGATACGACCTACGTGATTACGCCGTTCTACTACAGCACATTTATCGACCATGCCACGAACTTCGTCATCTTCGGCGACTCCACGGTCTCTGTCGATCAGCCAAAAACCGTGATAATTGAGAAATATATCACGCAAACCGTTCTACATACTGTCTTACCTGGAGGGACACCGGCCTCTCTACAGATCGCTGAGTCAGAAGTTGACACAGTTACCAGTCTTGGACTATTGACTGGATCCGAGTCCAATGTGGTAGTATCAGGGAGTGCGTCCACTTCTGAGTCCAATGGTGCAGTGTCAGGTGGTGTGTCTATCTCTTCTGCTTTGAGCTCTGAGGGTTCACAATCCTTTCTGCTTGCGGAGACCCTGACAATAGTATACGGGCTGTCATCCACTTTGACCACTGTGGTTCCGATTACGAATCCGCCGCCTTCAGAAACATGTGAGATCTCTCTTAACCCGACGTCGACCCTCACAACCGTCCTCTACTATGAGACGGCAACAATACCTGTCGGATTGGGCTCAAGCCGTCTTGTAGTCCTTCCCATTACAGGAACTGCGCCGTCAGAGACCTGCACCATTACTGTGAATCCGACCTCAACCTTTTCCACTGTACTCTACTTTGGGAGCACTGAAATTTTGGTCAATCCTACAAGCACATATACTGCGACGTATCCATTCAATTTGGCGAGCGACACTGAAGTAGCGACGATTGTCTGTAATCCATCCCTGACAGTGACTGAGACCTTTTACCATCAGACGACAACATATTCTATCAATCCCACCTCAACAACCACGATATTGATCCCTGTCACTACCAGCACGCTGCCTAGCGAGACTGTGACCATCTCGATTAATCCAACATCAAGTCTTGTCACCGTTGTTCCCATTCCACCAGCTCCCGCATTCTACGAATCAGTCGCTGTAGTAGTCAATCCTACATCTACCTTCACGACAAGTTTTTCCTGCTCAATAGCTGCCGCGAGTGAAAGCGTGCTCATTACCCTGAATCCTACTTCGACCATTACAGAGTATTGCGCGATCACGATCCCAGCAGTACCCAATCCGACAACGATTTCTCTTTATGCCGATACAGCAACGTATACGTCGTCTTCAGTAGCGTTGCTGCCAACATCACCAACAAGTGTATCCGGACAACCAGAATACTCCTTCTCGCAATCATTGTTGTCCAATACTGCATCTGTTTCGAGCAGCGCCGAACTCCCAAGCTCCAGCGTATCTCTCGGTCTGGGCACTGTCAGCTCTATCTATCCTTCTCCAAGCAGTGAAGCACCCGCGAGCAGTGAACCCTCTCTGGGTATTGAAACCTCTTCACCTAGTATTGTTACTAGCGTCTCTAGCGTTGGAGGTGGTTATGTGACTTTGGTGACCCAGATTAGCAGTTCTTCCTCTGTCTCGGTGCTTTCAACACCCCCACCAACGTACCCCCCTCCAGTTTACACTTTTGGCAGCTCGGCTTCTACGTAAGGTTTTGTGCCCTGAGTTCACAGCGAATGCTGATCATGGTGCAGCACCCCCACAGTTTCGTTGACGGGGTCAAGTACAAGCGTCTACAGCTTCACAGGCTACCCATCTGCATCAATTCTCCACGCAGATGTGAATCTGAACATGGCTCACCGCCGTAGGCTTACAGAGCGCCAGGATAATAGTGATGACAGCAATTGCACAATTGTAGCTGGACAGGGTTGTTCCAGTGAATGCTCCCAGGGAACAAGCTTTGTACTTTACAATGGTCTTCTCTACGCAGACGGAGAACTTGTATCCGCTGATCCTACTTTACCATACTCACCGTTGGGTGGTGGTGCGGGTGGCAATGTTAACATGACGTTCTCCAACGCAAATGGAGCGCTGTCTTGGTCGAATCCAGCATTCCCGAATGGTGAAGCAGAATTCTGCGTCATCTCAGCTGGTGTCATCTATGCGGTCTTCGATTTTGGAGATCCACCTCAAGATTGCACCCCCGTGACTCTGTCCTTCGCCGATGGTAGGCCTTCATGTTTGTGCAGAAATGGAATGCTGATAGTGTCACAGGAAGCACTTGTCCTGGCTTCAACCCGATATATCCCGGTCCACCAGGTATGGTGACATTTTATCGGGTTCGTTCAGATTATGCTGACGCTCACAGGGCCTCAGGGTGTTGCGGGGCCACCAGGTATACTCAGCATATAGCGAGGGTCTATCTGCATTCGTACTGACCTCTTTTAGGTGATGTTGGCCCCAGTGGGCCTGCGGGTATGTTACCCATCTCTAGTTTCTCTCCTTAGGGTCTCATTCTGACCTTAAAGGGAAGGCGCCGAAGGGCCAACGGTAAGTGGAATACCCCCACATGGGCTGAATCATTGTCACTGACGATGCCAAAAGGGACCTGCGGGTGCAGAAGGTGCGACGGGTGCAGCTGGACCTCAAGGTAAAGGTACATGTGCTTGCTTCCAAGTCCACGCTAACTCAATTTGCCATCATCAGGAGATCTTGGACCTACAGGTACGCAGACATGCTCAGAGCTTAACGTGCTGTACTCACGACTCTTTCAGGTCCAAGCGGTGCAACAGGTCCCCAAGGTAAGCGTATGTGTAACTGTTACACGCAGTGGTATTGACGTATTATAGGTACTCAGGGAGAGACTGGACCCAGTGGTGCACAGGGTGAGAAGTCCAAATGATCCAAAGAGATGCAGTCTGACATTAGAAGGCATTCAGGGCGCCACAGGGCCGAGTGGTATGTAAAGTGGCACCTAAAATGAAGATGGATACTTACAGGGACCAGGGCCATCGGGACCGACTGTAGGCTGAACTCTTGAAATTGATATTCAGCATTGACGATGGATAGGGAGCAACAGGTCTACAGGTAATATCAGAATCACTTTCAGGTGCTCCTTACTAAACGAGCCAGGGCTCTATTGGAGCTGCGGGTATGTGGAAAGTACAAACTCCAAGCATGAAGCCAAGAATAACAGAATATGTAAAGGAGCTACGGGTCCAGCGGGCGCACAAGGTAACTTCACGTATCGTATTATTGCATCATACATATTTAACAATGAATCAAGGTGCTACAGGACCTACAGGGTACCCAACCCAAAAGGTGATCTGTTGTATACAATGCTGACATCGCTAGACCATCTGGCCCTCAAGTAAGGAGCTACCTTATATTGCTCTCATTGAGTCTTCTATGTACTCACTATTGAAGGGTGCAAGCGGTTTAGTAGGGCAGACTGGACCAAGCGGGTACGAACAATTCGAAGTAACTCGACTGTATTAACTTCTCGAAGACCTTCTGGCCCTTCTGGCGCTTCTGGCCCACAGGTAGATATCCATCTCATCTTCATTCGGTGGTCGTCTATTAACTGTCCAGGGCGCGAGTGGTCAAATAGGTGCAACTGGGCCTAGCGGTGCATCAGGCCTTCAAGATAAGTTGCTTGATCGTCCCAGACCTTGCGTCTTTACTGACAATTACCACGAGACACTGGGCCTACAGATAGGTCTTCCATACTTAACCAGAACTCCCAGGCTAACGATTTCCATTACGCCCAGCTGGATCAGCCGGTATTAATGTTTGATAATGTCTAGTCTCTACGTTGTACTGACCATACTAGTGACCGGTCCCACAGGACCTTCTGGGCCATCAGATAAGTTCTACGTCCTTAAATTACTGTATGATATTGACATCTGATCATACGCCCTCCAGGCAGCATCGGTCCGACTGGGGTTACAGGCCCTACAGGAGATATTGGTCCAACGGGACCTCAAGATGAGTTCTCTCAAGTCGAATTATTTCTGCTGCTGACTTTGAAATTACGCTCCCAGGGTGAGACTGGCGCCTCTGGACCAATTGGACCAACTGGACCATCGGGACTCCAAGATAAGTCAAACCCTTCCCTACGTTCGAGCCCAACTGATAACATGTACGTCAAGAAGGCAGTGTTGGACCAACAGGCCCTCAAGGAGAAACGGGTTCACCTGGGCCAACAGATAAGTCCATTTATTCTATTCACGGTTGAAATACCTACTAATACCATTATCTACGTCCTTCTGGGGCTGCTGGTAAGATCTTTCCGTGCAGTTATATTAGAGTAAGCTAAGCGACTGTTATAGCTACCGGACCATCCGGGCCATCAGATAAGTTCTTCTATCAATTGATTGGACAATACTGAATTTCTATCTACGTCCCCCAGGAGCAGCTAGTGAGTTACCTCTAGTTCGGTGACCCGAAAGCTTTTACGCTGAACATGTTAGTTACCGGTCCAAGTGGCCCTTCAGGTCCACAGGGCGCTGCTGGAGATATTGGAGCTCTCGTAAGTCTATACGATCGGCGAATCTTCATTGAAGATTGACCATTTTCCATAGGGGCCGACTGATAAGTTTTCTTCGCTTGCTGAGGTGATTGACAGCTGATATTGTGCACGCCCATCTGGCCCTTCAGGGCCTCAAGGTCTCAGTGGAGAGGTTGGTGCAACCGTAAGTCCATCACAACAAAATTGTTTGCAGAGTACCGTACTAAGCTCAAGTAGGGACCTTCTGATAAGTTCTTCTCCATTCCTCTCAGTGACATTGAGCTAACTCGAGCACGTCCGTCTGGTCCTTCAGGGCCACAGGGATCTACTGGTGATATTGGGGAGACAGTAAGCTTAAAATTGACCCTATTGCATGTTGCAAATGATTGATCTGCGATAGGGGTCAACTGATAAGTGACTGGGCAAAGCAAGTATGTTATAGCGCTGACAAAAAGCACGCCCAACTGGTCCCACAGGACCTCAAGGTTTAGCTGGCGATGTCGGATCAATCGTGAGCACGCCGTCATTAGATACTCTGCTGAGATGTCCTCATACTTATGATCCAACAGGGACCAGCTGATAAGTCCTTTCCTCCCAACGCACGTCATTCGTCTAACACAAAACACGCCCGACAGGCCCTACTGGACCTCAAGGGCTATCAGATGAGTACTTGTACACCATATAGCCTACAATGCTGACACAAAGCACGTGACACAGGTCCAACGGGACCATCAGGTCCTTCTGGAGCCGAAGGAATAGCAGATATGTTTGCTCTGACTCTCATTACATCTGACTACTGACACAAGGAACGCCCCACAGGGGTGCCAGGCGAAACCGGACCTCAAGGAATACAGGATATGTCCTCTCCAATCCTTTCATATTTAGAAACTGACACAATGTACGGCCAACGGGTGTCACAGGAGACCAAGGACCAACAGATAAGTTCTTGATCTTATATCAATGATTTTACTAACATAAAACACGACCATCTGGCCTGAGTGGTGAGTTCAATTGAGTCTAGCACAACAAAACGGACGATACTAACAACACGATCTAGGTCCATCTGGCCCGAGTGGTAAGTCCACCTTCACTGGCAAATGGAGTGTCGAGATATTAACGTTATTGTTAAGGCCCATCTGGTCCCGAGGGTATCAGCGGAATGGCGGGAGAAACAGTCAGTCTTTACAACGCATGTCAACATCGTAGCTGATTGTATTTCTGCAGGGGCCTACTGATGAGTGCACCAACGCCGAGGTTATACATAATGCTGACGTTCAATACGCCCTAGTGGGCCTTCTGGTTTGTGGCATCAACGAATCAACTTTATTCTTTCGTTTGATTAACTGATATATACCTTCAGGCCCAACTGGTGTGAGCGGTCTGCCAGGCGAGACAGTGAGATGCTTCCATGTTGCAACAGACAACGATATGCTAACTTTCGTTTGAGGGACCGACGGGGCCAAGCGGACTTTCTGATAAGTCTCTAGAACTCGGAGGGAGGAAGTTGCACTAACATCCCATTACGTCCCAGCGGCCCAAGTGTAGGTTATCCGATTGATACAGTGAACCGTGTGCTGACCAAACGTCGTTATCAGGGTCCATCGGTACTACTTCATATTGTCTGTGTGAATGCGAAAGGGTTAACAAGATAAAAGGGCGCTGACGGAAGCATCGGACCAACCGGTGTGATTGGCCCAACTGTAAGTGTACATTTGACCAGTTCTTGAGGTCTGAGCTAACAGCCTCAGGGTCCTACTGATAAGTAATCTTTCACACATCAAACGCTCTGGAACTGACCAAGAATACGACCTAGTGGACCATCTGTAAGTAACACTTGATGCTGCTGTTTAGAGGATGTTTACTGATGTCTCCAGGGTGCTCAAGATGAGTATAACGGCACCGCTCATATGATCTTGCTGACTCTGAAGTACGCTCCGATGGCCCAACTGGACCGAGTGGACCCAGCGGACCGATGGCAAGTCTTCCTTCGACGTAAAAGTCGTACTTAAACATGGCTAACTTTTTCTATCACAGGGTATTCAAGATGAGTATTTCGTTTTCTATCCATCAGTTCGAACTGACCTTATGTAAGCATTCCTGGAGACACTGGTCCTAGTGGTCCTAGTGGACCCACAGGAATCCCAGGTCCTACTGGAGATATAGGTCCAACTGGTCCTTTAGGTCCGACTGGACCAACTGGTGACGCTGGACAGACTGGTGATACTGGTCCAACTGGCCCTTCCGGTCCTTCAGGTCCATCCGGAGCAGACGGAGCAACGGGTCCAACTGGAGATATAGGCCCTACTGGTGTCAATGGTCCGACTGGTCCATCTGGACCTGAAGGCCCAACTGGCGATATTGGACCGACTGGCCCTACTGGTGCAACTGGAGACATAGGCCCAACTGGTGTCACCGGTCCAACTGGAGGAATTGGTCCAACTGGCCCTTCTGGCCCTTCAGGTCCTTCTGGAGATACCGGTGCAACTGGAAATATAGGCCCTACTGGTGTTACTGGACCGACCGGCCCATCCGGACCTGAAGGTCCAACTGGCGACGTTGGCCCAACTGGTGACATTGGTCCAACTGGTGTAACTGGAGACATAGGTCCGACTGGTCCGACTGGCCCCTCCGGTCCAACAGGCGATATTGGTCCGACTGGCCCAACTGGCATTACTGGTCCGACTGGCGATATTGGACCAACAGGGCCAACAGGCGATATTGGCCCAACCGGGCCGATAGGTCCGACTGGAGTAACTGGAGATATAGGTCCAACCGGTCCGACTGGTCTGACTGGACCCTCCGGTCCAACTGGTGATATTGGACCGACCGGCCCGAGTGGTGATGTTGGCCCAACTGGAGATATTGGTCCGACTGGTCCTTCAGGTGCAACTGGCGATATTGGCCCAACTGGACCGACAGGTCCTTCAGGCCCATCCGGAGCAGATGGAGCGACAGGACCGATTGGTGTAACTGGAGATATAGGTCCGACTGGACCGACTGGCCCGACTGGTGATATTGGCCCGACAGGTCCCTCTGGTCCGACTGGAGACCTTGGTCCGACTGGTCCTTCCGGTCCCTCTGGTCCAACTGGCGATATCGGTCCTTCCGGTCCCTCAGGTGCAACTGGTGATATAGGCCCAACAGGTTTGACAGGCCCTTCTGGACCAAGTGGGCCAAGTGGTAAGCATAACATTGGATTTGTAAATAGGTACATATGCTGATCATGCCGACAGGTCCTGCGGTAAGTCAAAAGCGACTTGCAAGACGAATGAAAAGCGAGCACTAATTCAGGCTTTCGTATACAGGGACCAGCAGTAAGTTGTGTGAAAGACTGTGTTGGCTCTTATACTAACGTAAACTTAGGTGACAGTACGTTATGTGAGACACTTCGAGTAGGAAAGACACTAATATTCTTCAAGGGCAGTGGAGCCGTAAACGGCTTCGTGTTCATGGGTTGTCATCTAGTCAGGAACAACGGAGGACTCGGTTATGGCGCTCGATACGACAACACCGCAGATTGCCTCCTCTCATGCGACCCTATAGTATATCCTGACGGTTACGCACAAAACATGTACGCTTTTATGGGCAATTGGCAGGCTGATGGCACCGGTCAATGCGCATGCGCAAAAGAACCCAACCCCACGACAGTCGCCGGTGAACTGACTATCCCGCCCGTCACGGATGCCTCAGCAGCGACTATCGTACCGGGATACGTTGTCCCTAACATTGCGAATGATAGGGTGGATCCGTATGAGAACTTGCAACCGTATTGCAACAACCCCTGTGCAGGTGAAGACGGGTTCTGTGGCGGTACTGGTGACTATTATCTCATGTGGGAGCGGCAGTAAACCGAAGGAGGTTATCCGCCTCTGCCTCTATCTCGGTCTCTGCTTGTGCTTCCACCTCTCGGCATCGAACTCTTCGAAGCGTGCTGACCGTTGTGCGATGCTACGGTGCATGGAAACCTGCTGTTGAGATATTGCCGCAGCAACACCCCACAGGGAGATCGAGATTGGGGCAGAGAACAACAATATGTCGATCCATTCTTTTGAAGGTCTTCTATCATGTCAAAGGGGAAAGGGAGAAGGAATGGAGAAAAAAGAGTGGTTTCTTTCAGTCATTCGTTTCGATTCCCCCGTCCCTATACACATGGGAAGGGGGACATTATGCTCTTTTGTTCGAGAGAAGTTTTTCTTCCTCTCTTTTAATGTCTTCACTTCTTTCGACTACCTACCTACCAACAAGCAAAGATCTTTCTACTACCTCCTCTTTCGACTTTCGACTTTAGGAGGTAGGATCAACGATCAAGGAACAAGGAACTAGGAACTAGGATCTAGATTCTAACAGCTAGATAGTTAGACAGTCTTATTTTTTGATGCCTACCAAAAAAAAGAAAAAAAACAAATTTTGCGATTTATTATCACCTACAACCCCTTCTCCTGTTCCATAGACTTTTTACGCTGTAATTACGTATGTAGTAACTTACGATAAGTAAAACGATAAGTAAAACGATCGTCCTTTCTCTTGTACACATATACCTACCACCTAGGTAATTAGCTGACCTACCTACGTACCTTATGTAATTACTACCTACCTCCTACCTACCTAGGTACCTAGGTAGGTAAATTACCATGTGTGGAACGGGATATACCCGTGCGATAAAGCGACAAAACAGCGACAGCAACACAGATCAATACAGATCGGCCCCAAGTAAGGAGGTAGGTAGATACCTAGGTAGGTACGGAAGGGGGAAGAAGTTTCAGAGAGAGGGACGAAGAGCATAAAGGGAGAGGAAGAAAAAAAAGAGCTTTGTTCAGGTCGGATGGAGAGAGAGGAAGGACTTGGGGGGGGACGTTTCTTAAAAGGGATTGTGAAGGTGGACTTTTTGAAGGGGTATGGAATGTGATCCGAGGCTGGGCGCTGGAAAGAGACAAGACACACGATTGCCTGCATTGATTGGGAACGAAGGGAAGTTGTATGAGGGGAAAAAACCAACAAAACGATTGTTCTTCTTCAGGACATTGCTTTCTTCTTCTGATCCTTGCCATCCTATATATATGTACATATCGAGCGCAGCGCGGGCCTATGTTGCTGTTGTTCAGATGAGGTTTCGATTCACAAGAGTGTATGTTCTTCTTTCACGACATTCGATCGATCATGATCCCGAGTTCTTCTACCCCATCGATCACAGCTAAACAGCCCGTGATGCGCAATGCTGCGACTAGTAGCCATCCTTGCCCCACTTGTTGAACATGTCGTGGATTTCCTGTGTCCAAAACGTCAGAATGAACCGAATTCATAGAAGGCTTGGATGCGGGATGAGCGAATGCTCCCATATACTGACTGACCTTTGGCAAGGTGACGTTGGGCACAATGACCGTGTTCAACGCGCTTGGTGCGTTCTTTGGAGCAGCCGAGGTGTCACCCCGTGGGTAGTATTGGTATTTGTATTGCTTGTCGGAGTCCTCGGCTCCCTCGCCTTGCCATGGCATCGAGGTGCTGGACATGGCTACATTGGATTCGGAGGATGCTGAGGTAGGCTTGCGGCCAAAGTAGTATCCTGCAAGGCCGAAAGCGCCCGACATGATACCGAGGAGGATCTAAAGCGACACCTTGTCAGTATCAATGTTATTGCGAGGGGGAGTTTGTGGCGATGAGTGCGGCATGGACAGCCCATGCTGATGGGCTATGTCGCATGTCTGGGGTCTGTGGAAGAAAGAGTAGGACTGACGTAGAGTTCGGGGTCGCGGCGAGCACCCTTCTTCAGGACCTGGTCTTTGCTTCCGGTCTTTCCAACATGTGAAGCAGCATTTGCTGCTGCTCTTCCAACTTGAGATGCCATTGTTGCTAGTGGATGTGAAGCGAGTTCGTCGTCGTGTCTCTATCGACGTTCTACAATGTGACGTGAAATCAGAGACATTCAACTGGGAAACGAGCTGATTGCGGAAGCTAATGGAATGGAGCTACATCACGTGACGATGGGTCTGTTTGGGTATTGCCAAGGATTGGATTCTTCCCCTTCTCCATCCCAATCCTCCCTCTCTCCGTCTCTCTCTGCGTCTCTGTCTCTCTGTCTGATACTCTGATATCGGAGATCGCATATTTGATGTGAGTCTCGAATTCATCTACCGAATGTGGTCACCTATTTGCCTAGCCATCATGTATATAAGCAAGGTCAATAATGTGTGCGCAGGTTGCATGTGTATACCTATGTACGTACATACGGCGTACACGTCTGTCTGTGTATGTGTATGCGATAATTCTTGCCCCCGACAAGAACAATTCCTGGATACAGACTTGGATTCTATACCAGCATTTTCCGTCTTGGCAGCTAGCTGGATAGCTATGTTGCAGATTCTTGTACAAGCAAAAAGGACCAACCAACCTCAGCTTCCAGTAAACCCCTGTTAACGAAACAGCGCCATGGGAACAGAGTAGACCTATTCTATTTATTCATATTTTTCAAGAATCCTTCCAAGTTGAACTCTTCATCATACTGTCTCTGATCGCTCAGTTCTCCCAAGTCGTCCAGCCAGCCCTTCTTGCCCTTCTCGCGGATATTCCCCTCAGCATCGAGAGCCTCTTCCGCAGTATCACCGATAGCGCCACCACCGTCCTGGTCTCCTGCACCGGGAATATCGGCCGTTTCGCCAAGATTGAAGAGGTCGAGGATTTGATCGGTGCCCATCGTTCCTAATCCGGCGTTCTGTTGATTGACGACCGTGCTGGCGACGTCGATCTTGAAACGTTGAAGACCCATGATCTTTTCTTCGATAGTGCCACGTGTGATAAGACGATAGACATTGACGACCTTCTTCTGACCGATACGGTGAGCGCGATCCATCGCTTGGATATCTTTTTGGGGATTCCAGTCATGTTCGACAAAGATGACGGTGTCAGCGCCTGTAAGGTTAAGCCCAAGTCCACCAACGGAAGTTGTAAGAAGCAGACAGTCGTACGAAGGATCGGTGTTGAAAGTGTTCACGATGCTTTGTCGCTTGGTGGCTTCGACAGAACCGTCTAAACGAAGATATTGAACAGAAGGTAGCAATGCTTTGAGAACATCATTGGCAACCATATCAAGCATTTCCTTCATCTGGCAAAAGATCAAGGCACGATGCTGTGAGACGTAGTTGGTCTCGGCAGCTGGGTCACTCGACGTAACACCAATGCCACAATCAAGCAGTAGCTCTCGGAGAGCGGTCAACTTGGGAGCGTGGGCAATGTCGCGGAGGTTGCTGTTCCTAGTTGCGAGCTGCTTCTGAATAGCGTCATACTGTTGGCTCTGTCCTTCTTTAACGACCAAGGCGGGCGAATTGCACAATTTGCGCATATATTGCAAGGCAGCAAAGATGTGCTGTTTCGCCTCCTTTTCATCGGAGCCCACGCTGGCTTCCAAGGTCTTTTTCTGCGTTTTGAAGAAATCATCGAAAAGTTTCCGCTGGAGATCGCTGAGATCGCAATAGTAGTTCTGAAGGATCTTGGGAGGGAGATCGTTAAGAACCTCCTCCTTAAGTCGGCGAAGAAGAAACGGGAGGACTTGCTTGTGGAGCGATTCGACTGCCAATGCACCCGCTTCTTGCTCTTTTGACGATGACTTCGCGTTCCGACTAGCAGCGATGGGTTTTGAGAAGCGATCATGGAATACCTTCTCAGTACCTAGAAACCCAGGCATCAGGAAATCGAACAGTGACCACAATTCGAGAACATTGTTCTGTATAGGCGTTCCAGATAGGATCAGTCGATGGTTGCTCTTCAATTTCTTGACAGCCAAAGTGATCTTAGCCTTCGCGTTTTTAATCAGATGGCCCTCGTCAAGCACACAGTAGTTCCAGTTCAATGGGAGGAAAATATCATTGTCATTACGACAGATGTCGTAAGAGGTGATAACAATATCTGCAGATGTCAATTGATCGCGTAACCTATTCCGCTCACTCGGAGGCCCAACGTAGGCAACACTCTTCAAGAACGGCGCATACTGGAGGAGTTCCTGTTGCCAATGACCAGACAAAGTTGGAGGGCAGATGATCAATGATGGCAAAGGTCTGCTATCGGGGGACCCATTCTTCGCATATTCTTCGGCACGCATATGGTGGTCACTGGCCACGATACAGAGAGTTTGCAGCGTTTTGCCCAAACCCATGTCGTCACAAAGAATACCGTGAAGATGGTAGCGATTGAGGAAGGCAAGCCAGTTGACACCATCTTGTTGGTAGGACCGAAGTTCTGCTTTGATTGCCACAGGAATTTTGAAAGATTCGACCTTCTTCGGGTCCAGCATTTGAGCCATGAACTGACGCTCTCTTTCTCTGCCTTTGAGCAGTTCTTGGGAGAGA
Organism: Pseudophaeomoniella oleicola; assembly: GCA_003868215.1. Lineage (NCBI taxonomy): Eukaryota > Fungi > Ascomycota > Eurotiomycetes > Phaeomoniellales > Phaeomoniellaceae > Pseudophaeomoniella > Pseudophaeomoniella oleicola. The sequence goes on along the minus strand of QWDQ01000001.1, from coordinate 632,924 downwards.
CCAGGCGGGTCCGGAATGCCCGCTTCGAGAGGCACCAATTTTACCAAAGTCGCAAATGCAGTTGTTGCAAGAAGTCTGACATCGTTGTCCGAATCACTCATCCTTCCAAGAACAGGAACTATCAAGAAGATGACATATGGTAAAATGGCATCTTCCATGACATGGATGAGGTGGTATGTACACTCGACAACACCCTGTCGCTGATGAAGGTCAAGCGTGTTACTGATACCAGGGAGAACTCTTTCAACGAGAGTCGTCATGCCTTCAATTGTGATGACGCTGCAGATGGTAGCCAAACATTTGGCGGCGGCATACCTGATGACAGAAAGTCTACATTCAAGGGCCTTCGTAATGAGAGGAAGCATGCTGATGACCCAAGGGTACAGAGCGGTATCAAATGTAGGCGTTAAGGCACGCAACGTGGACAGTCCGTCCACGACCTCCTGGCCTAGCATGTTTTGGGGGTCTGATATCGCCGATGGCAGCTCGCCAGAGAAACATTGTTGAAGGGGAGATCCGATGAGGAGTTTAAGATTCGGCACTTTCTCGAGTAGATTTGGGCCATAGAGCCTGGATAGCTGCTCAAGAGCTTCCTTCGCACCACGTCGCATTGTCCTCGCTTCCTTGGCTTCACGCTCGAACTTCGCGGCATCAGGGTGATCCCGGCGATCCTCTTCCTTACGTAAAGAGAGTATCGCGTGTTCCAGATGAGCATTGGATGGAAATTCGGGTGTCTCTGACGTATCGGCGCAATAGAATTTGACAAGATTTGACAAGACCTTGTCAACTGGTCCCCGTTTGGCTGCCGATGTGTAGAAGTCGATAAGTGTGGCGACAGCAGATGCAGAACGCTGTTGTAGTTCAAAATTTTCTTCTGATTTGACACTGTCCATCATAGACTTGATGATTGTACCAGGCCTCTTAGGAATCTGTCGCAAAGCGCATAGAGCACCAGCAGCGGCAGCTTTAACGCGCATATCCCTTTGGTCCTTGAGCGTCTTGGCGTTCTCAACCGCCATCAGGGCACTAGCCTGCGCGTCCTTCAAGAATTGTGTTCCCGTCAAGCGTTGCGTCGCATTGAGGCTTTTGAGCAACCTCTCGAAGTCAGGACCAACAATCTTTTCAGCGTCCGCTAAGGAGAACGCATTCGGTCCAGCCTCGCTGTCTCCTTGACAGACGACGGCTATGGATGGCAGTCTATTGGGAGGAACGTGGGCGTGATCTCTAAAAGCGTTGATCATTGAATGACACTGACCACGTGCGGCTTGGAGAGCAGCAGCGATATCAGAATACCAGGACGGCCGTTCGGTCTCGGTGACTGATAATAGATCTTTCGATAGAAGCTCCAACGACGGAGATGTCGGACCAGCATTTTTAGCATATTCCTCTATTATCATACACGCTGCCAGTTGTGTAGTAGAAGCTTGCGCATTCAGCTGAGGGAGAATATCAGACCACAGAGGGGTAAAGCCAGCCTTATCCCATGAAGATAAGAGCAATCCGAGAGCCCGTGCTCCGTATATGCGGGATCGCAGGATGATGTCTGGCCCCACAAGATCAACATCACCCTGGAGCATGTGACCGTCAACGTTATGGGCTGATGCAGGGGGTTCGTCTCGCTTATCGGTTTTCCTCCTTCGCTTCGCCGGAGGTTCGCCACCATTCGATGTTGCTTGCTTGAGAGAAGGCACACTTGATTGAGCATATGGACTTCCGGACGGTCGAATAAACAAAGACGCGTCGTGCGGGATAGGTGCTCGAGGAAGACCGATGGGATGTAGTGTAATCGTGATGAGAGGTTGAAGAATGGATGCGAAATCGACTTGATATAGTACGAGACCCTTTACCTCGATAGTCTTAATAAGCTTAGTCCAAACTTGCAATGACAGCTTAACAACGCCTTCATTCCGCTCTAAGATGACGTTCTGAAAAATCAATCGTATGATTCTACTGGTGATCCAGGCGTCCGTACCTTCGCCTTCTAGATTGAGGAAAGTGAGTAGAGCCCTGAGTACTGCTGATCTGACACTCGTGATCGTATGTCTCAAGAATGGATATAGTCTCGGAACGAGCATAGCGAACGAGTACTCTTCATCTTGAGCTGCATTCGCTTTCATAGCCTCCAAGACTTGAGGAAATGTACACAGCTTGGCCAGCAGATCCATAACGGCACCAGTGCTTGCGCTGAGATCATCATTTAGATCTGACAAACAATCCCAAACGACGTTTAGCAGATCATTGAGCGAATTCGCTCGTGTTTCGACGACTTCTTTGACGATCGGGATCAAAGTCGCCGCACCGACTGATCGTACGTCGTCGTCGTGGTGCGCAAGTCCCTTCGTGACACATTCGAGCACACCGTCAATCAGCTGATTTTGCTGCAGGAGCAGATCATTGCGGACTGCGACGAAGTATTTCAAACCAATCATACCACCGTGACAGACCTCCCAGATGGGGATTTTCAGCTCCACATCATTCTGCATGATCATCCTATATAATATGCGATAGACAGATAAGGCTGTCTTTACAGGAAGCTGCGTAAGTAGCGCACCAAGCGTCTGACCGATACTTTCTCGGATGGGAGCCACGACTGTGTCAGACACGTAATCGCCGAAGCGATCCAGCATGAGCACGCAAAGAAGGCGGCAGGCTAAGTCATCGAGCCATTTACGATTGAGTAGGTTGTTCGCAACTCGGCTCTTTCCGTACATTCTCCCTGCGCCTCCTCCATGCACACGAATGACTTCTCGGAGACCAAGTGCGGCACCATGCCGAATCTCCCACTGCGGGTCGAAAAGGTCAAGCATGAGGAACTCGCACATTCTTTCAAATGGCCACTCGTGGCCTTCTTCTTCGGCCTGTGGTTGTAGCAGGGAATTCTCGGGTGCAGCGGCTCCCTTGAACTCGGTCACAAGTTTGGCATCCCCATCTGTGGGTTCCGACTTTAATGAAAAATAATCCGGCATGGGGGGCCCGCTTGGCTCTTCTTCCGAGGAAGTCCTGATAGGGTGTGGTGCTCCGGACTCAGAAGATTTTCGACCGGAGAGGTCGACAACACGCATTTTGTTACCACCTGCTTTGGCCATGCTCTTGTTCTTCCGCTTCAGCTGGTTCAGCTGCCGTTTGCTCAACCCTAATTCTTCGCCTGGAAATGCTTCCAGGGGCGTCTGTGGCGTCGGCAGCGACATACTGTTTTGACGTCCAGAAACAGAAGTGTCAACTTTGGTAAGGCCCGGAGTCTGTGGGATCTTGTGCTGAGAGTTGACTGCGAAGTCCGCCTCATTAATGAGGTCTTCTTCCATGTATTCGCCTCCCAATCCCAGTCTTGCCGTCAAGCTCCTCTTTTGGTAGTTTAATCGGGTCGCCGCATCCATGCCTGCTAGGGAGTATTCGTACTCCTTACCAGCGCTTGCAACCAACTTTTTGCCATAAGTAAGAATCATACCAATGTCAAGAGAGTCTAGAGAGAGCTGGTCATCGGAAGCCGCTGCTTCTGGATCCTCTTTTTTGACAAGGACCACCACCTCCTCCTCCTCCTCCTCCTCGGCTGCTGTTGATCCATTTTTTACGCCATCGTCGGCGTTAGGATCAAATTTCTCAGCATTGTCGACGATGCCTCCAATGGCTTTGGCGGCCGCTGTCCTGGTGTCCCAAGATTTGGAACGTAGGTAGGGTAATACTCTGCCAAGAAGGTTGAAGAGTTCATCGGGATGTTGTTTCTGGACATCTGCTAACTGTTGGGCAGCAGTGTTCCTGATCAGCTGAGTACTACCAGTCTCAAGTAACCTAGATAAGTCAGCATTTTACCGTACGGAGTGTTCATAAGAGGACTCACGTGACCAGTCTATCGAGTCTAGGAAAAGTGTTAGCGTTATGGACGATCGACAAAGTTCTCCCAGGGGAACACGACATACCTTGAAGTCATCCCGACTCAATATCTGTCTCAGCACCGCAGAATCCGTCAAGCCTATAAAGGACCACGAACTTCAATCAAGATTACCGGCTCCCAAACGACATCGCTTGAGGGTTGATGATAACCACGTGACAAGATGCCAAGATAGGAATCATGTGACTTGAAGCCGGCAGTTCGAGGTTTATTGCAAACCCGTCTCCTATTGGTTGTGAGGAGGAGAAGCGTGATCGCGTCGATGATAATATTTCGAAAAGCGAACCAGAATCAAGTGAAAGGCAAAAAATCAATGAAACCTTCAGGATACCTCGCCCAACCCGGGAAAAAAAAAGACGAGAATAACGCAGTCTGAAAATGATAGGGACAAAAAAGAATAATGGTAACAATTATTGTATTTATTGGTGGTGATGGATGTGCTGGATAATCGGATTAATGGTGGTGATAGGCGACAATAATTGGTTCTGGGGGGGTTGCCTGTTTGCCTGGGCCGCTCAGGTAAGACGAGGACGTGTAACTCGCAATTTCACTTGATGGGCGAGTTTGATGGGGAATTTATTAGTGAAGGGACGCGAACGCTGTTTATATCTTCCCTTGGCCGCTCATCGCCCCTGCAGGATCGACCACCGCCGCTAAACCTATTTCGGATTGGTGCGGGTAAAATTGAGCATCGGAGTGGAAGTTCATGATTCCGTCCCCAAGTAATAATTCACTTACGACGTGGTAAGTTGACATCTGAACATCCCTTCCTGAGGTCATCTACGTAGAAGAAAGTAGGCACTTGGACGACACGATCTTCTCAATACAACCTCATTGTCATCTCACAAAATGAGGACAGCATCGGGAGTACCAGGTTTCAGAATCTGTCATTCTTCATTGGTGCTATTGGAAGCTTCCATAACGCTGCCATCATCATCTCCATGATCCATCCATCACCCTTCATTGGTGCTATCTGAAGCTTCGATAACGCTGTCATCAACTTCTCCATGATCCGTGGTGTACAAGGACACTGACTAGACCCTCAAATGCCCTCAGTTGCTCATCGCTCATAAGAGACAGCGAGCAGCTGAGGCCAAAGGCGGTTTGCGTCACTATCGATCTGTCTACCTAGTACCCATACAAGATTGCATCGAGCTCCGTATTGATCATTCGCCTCATGGCCTTTTCTTCCAAGTTCCATTGATTGGCCTCCTGAATAGCATTCATCACCTCCATAGCGAAAGTTGGCTTCATTGTGAAAGCATAGGCATACATCTCTACCGCCTTCCCATATTCATTGATGGCTCTTGCGATTGATGTTGCCAAGGCTCTTCGCATGAGTGGTTCAGTCGTGGTCGTTTCAAGTATGAATTCGATCATGAGTGGCGAGAAGCTCGGATTCGGCAAACTGATGTCTGTTGGCTCTGAATTGACAATCTTCAACATTTTGAGACCGATATGTCCTTTGATGTCATCCACCGAGAGTCTGTCTGCCATGCGGTACAGGTTGATGAGAGGTACAACACCCAGGCGAATTTCGGCAAAGTCATTGCTGTAACGCAAGCTTCCCCCAACTGGTAGTTTGTGAAGACATTTCCATGTGAGAAGGTCAACGAAGGTTTGTGGAGTGTCCATCGGCAGAGCGACCTTAATCTCTTGATTTTCGTTCCCGTTATGGTCTGGTTTCACCATCATTTTGAAGAAGTCAGAGGCTGAGGAGAGAAGTTTCTTTGATACGACGAATGACCAGTGGCCGTCTCCCAATGAAACTTTGACTTTCTCGTCGTCATCCATGAGTCTACAGATCGTTAGCGTGACCATATTTCATAGGTGGCATTTGTCCTCACTCGGCAATTTGCTGCATAGGTGGTCGAGCCAGTGTACCGCCTGCTGCGTTATGAATTCTGGTGGATATCAGTGGACTGTTGATAATAGCAGAGGCAGCAAATCTCCTCCTGCAGTTAGTCGATACGTACACCTGATAACGTGGATGTCCATCAAGTTTGTCAAACAAAGCGAGTGTGAAGTTCTCAAAGCTCCTGTCAATATTTTGATGAGCATTGTCTGCCGCTGCATCAAGCGGGTCCGTCGCCGCGGCGACATTGCCTTGAGACATATTTACGTCCACAGGGAGAAAAGCGAGGGGAAAGCGGGTCAGGCTTTGCGATCTTTTTCCTCGATTAGGTCGGTGGTGAGACAAGACAGGGGAAGAGAGTACGCACAATAGTAGAGAGCTCACCAGCAGTGACGGTTGTATGGAATTTACCAGCGCTATTTTCTTTTCAGGAACGAAACATGAAAGAAGAGATGTGGAGGAGGAGATGAACAAAAAAGCGCACCAGGGAGGGTGGGGGGTTTTTCAGGCAACGACGACATATTCAAAAAAGGATGAATTCTCGGAACGATCGAAACCTGGGGAAGGCAACGGATGTTTGCACAGTTTGTCTATATCGCTTATAACCGGAACCGGATACCGAAGGATATCAGAGCTTGCGTCCTAGACTCCCATTACTATCTACCTGTGTCTCTGTCTGTCCATGTCCCAACCTCTCTTTGTCCAAGTCCTAAGAAGATCCCAACCAAAGCTGGAGGAGGAGGAGGAGGAGGAGGAGGAGGCACCAACACAGAGAGGTCCTCGCTCCCAACACCACCTTCCACCTTCTACCTGCCCTACCATCTCATCCCCTATCCTACGCAGCATCCAGTCCCAACAGCCATGCTCCAGCCTACTCCTTCCAGCCAGCCCGCCAGCCAGAGTCTCTTTTTCACTCTCAGGAAATCCTCTCACCCATCTACCTACTTGACCCTTGCCCCTCTTGCCGAAACTCCTCAAGCCCCCCTCCTTACTATCCGACCATCAACAACAACAACAAGCCCGATCCCCATACAACAAAAACTGCCTTTTCCCACTCAAAAAGGGCAAACAAACAGAAAAGGCAGACAGGTATCTCTTTCGTGGAGAAAGGATTCTGGTAGTAATAAGGGAGCTGGTAACGCCTAGTTGATATTGGGAAGAGGAAGGAGGAGGAGGGGAGGGGTAGGCTAAGAGCTTGAAAGGCTTCCAGCGTCTTTAGTCTTCATTCTTCAGGAGAGATAGGGCACAATTGATCAGGGTTGACAATTCCCATTTCCAATGTAGCAAACGGCTTTGCGTCTTGAACAAGCAGATTGATGAAAGAAAGAAACATCAGTCGAATACCCGTAGACATCAATGATACTTCGTTTGCAATGGAACATAGTTCGAGCTGATGAGGGATTTGATTTACCTGCCTAACCTACCTACCCAAATCAAGGTAACCATTTTGTTACCTTACATATGATATCTACATTTATACATATAGACAAATTTTTTCTTCAAGTCCACCCCCTCCGACGACATTGACGTATCCAGAGTCCATCCTGGTCCACGCACACACGAACATCAAACCTCTCAAGATCCGTGTACATATAGACATACACACACGCCTCAAGAAGAGCTTGTAGATGCACATACAGTACCTTACAAGTCTCCGGCCCGACCACCGCTGGCAATCCACGCTCCATACTCGGCGTCTTGCTTCAACACGGCTTCGACATCGATCTTCTGGACGCTGGTCTCGTCGAGGAACTTCAATCCCTCACTTGCCTTCCCTCCACAGGCGCGACCCAAGGCCAAGAACGCAAAGTGGCCGCCGATGACGGGTCTGGCGAAGAAGTTAGGGCCCGGGAATCCGCCGTGTTCTTCGGTCTTGTGAAGATCGGTGAAGGGCCGGTCGGTGACTGTTTCGTTCACCCATTTGGCGACAGACTCGAGGATTTCTTCACGAGTATCACGGGAGGTGACGGCCATGGAGAAGAACTCCCAATCGGTCTTGGTGTACAAATGGCGGCTGTCCAGTGGTAAGCCGTACTTTTGGTTTACATAGTGGTACCAGTCCGATTGCATCTTGTAGATACGGCGGGGAACAAAACCAGGTTCGGACTTGACGGGAATGAGTCGGGTCTGATCACCAGGATGAACGTGGTCCGCGAGACTTGACTGAGAAGAAGCGGGTTCAAGGTGGAAACAGAGAAGCGCATCACCGAATAGATTATATAGAGTTGTCCACGATCCATACCAGTCATAAGCGAGCTTGGCATGAGTCTTATCTCGGGAAATGCCGAGCTCCTCCCACTTCGCAACATACGTGACGGAGATATTTTTGTAGTATGCAGCATCTGCATCATTGCCGATAAGCTCTGCGAGACCAGCCATGGCCCGGATACCAACAATGCCTTTCAGCGCAAGACCAGTTTGCAGAGCTAGCCAACCAGCAAAGTCGTCTGTGGAGAGTTGGTTGGCTGGCTCCAGTGAAAACTCGACAAGATATCCGGTCCATTGCTTCCAAAGTTTGTAGCTGCGTTCCACCCATTTCTGAGCTTGTTTGAGGCCCTTTTGGCCACCACCCCATCGGTCGTCAATGAAGAGCATCGGCTCGTTCTTGCTGAATGCAAGAGGGAACATTTTGTCCTCGTTGGTGCTAATAGGTGCCTCTTCTCCTTGACTTGCGAACAGAGACCCTGCAGATACGTTCGGTCCATACTGCAGAGAGTTTGCAAGGGCCAACCCCATCATGAGAATGTTCCCACATTCTTCGACAGGCATATATTCGTCATTGCCGTCAGCATGGCCTGTGGCATTGGGGAAGTGGGTGCCTAAATCATGCATTGCGTAACTGTTGGGATATTGTCCGCTCAACATATGTTCGATCAAGGGTTCCAGCAAATAGGCCAACCATTTGGGGTTTGTATACAAGAAGAATGGGAAAGCTGGGAAGATAACATCGATCGTCTGAAAGTTGCCATTGGAAGAGATCTCCTTCATGAAGAGAATTGGATCATCTGGAGTGCCCGAAAAGCTTGTTGCACCAACTACCTGCCTAGCAGACAGCGCAACAATGTCGACATAATCATCGGCGCCAGATTTGTAAGCGTCGACAGCCAGCTGTGCGGAATAATTGGCAGCCAAAGAAAATGCATTGTAGAAGTCGAGATAATGGAAGACCAGCAACTTCGTAACATCTTCGAAATACGAGGCCCAAAGCGGTCGCATCCAGGTCAATCCGCGAGCAGAGGCGAATTGTACAACAGGGTCTTGAATGTGAGCAATCGTGAAGAGAGCACTGTCCTCCTTGACTGACGTAGCTGTGCCGTTCATGCTAAATGATTTTGCAAATGCAAATACCGGCTCTTCTTCCATAATCCCGCGGAAGTCAGTGTCTATTGCATTCTGGAGGGTTCCAGTCTTCGAGAACCTCTGCCGCAGCAGGGAAGAGGTTCCGCATTCATGTCGAGTATCCTGTACGTGTTAGTAGGTGAAAAAAATCTCGGATAAAGAGACGTTGCTTACAGAAGGAGCCGAGAAATGTAAAGTCCCCCATTCTGCTTGGTCACCATGTTCGGTAAAGAGGAGCTCCTCCCGTTGCTTGAACGCCCAAGTCTTCAAATTTATCCCTTTTCCATCGAGAGGTGTCTCGTCGAAGCTCCAAACTATTTGTCTGCCACGATCTCCACTCACCCATTGGCCATTGAGATCTATGTAAATGTCGACATCGGCATCCCCTTCTACATAGACTCTGAGGTATGAGGCAGGGATCGACTGGCGCAGGGTTGATGTCGGAGTAATCGGAGACAAGAAGGAGAGTGTTACCTGTGTCTGAGATTTCAAAGCGCCGGGAACGATATAGGTAAAGTTGGTGGTGGAAGCGTCGTAAGATGCGCCAAGGTAGGTGGGATAGGCAAGGGTATAGCTGAGAAGTCAACATGTCAGTCTAAGTTTACTCATCGATGGACTCTATTCTCCTTACCCGTCATCCTCGCGTAGAGAGTCTTGTGGTTTACCCAAGAGTGGGTATACAGTGTTGGTATCCGGAGCGCCGGCTAGTACTGACAAGCCGATATGAGTGCCGGTATAGAACATCGGCCAATCCTTCCACGGTTCATTTCGCGCATTGGGTTGCCATAAGCTCAGATACGGATTTCGCACGACCAGCGGCAGAACGGGAGGGGTGAGCTTTGATGCTTCACTCAGCGAGGAAAACAGCACGGCTGCTGCTGCGACAACAACGGAGCTTAGCATTGTTGTCACTGAAAGCTATCCAGATAGCTCCGGAACAGGGTAAAAGTAGGGATACACAGGTCACTAGGGAATGGAATGTATAAATAAAGCTTCAGGAAACGAGATAGAGTCTCATTCTGGAGGTGGATAAGGTAAAGGTAGAGAAGCTGGGGTAGTAGGAAGATGAGGGTCTACGACTACGTAGTCGGCTTGATGGGATCATTGGCTTGAGGAGTCAGGTGGGCCATCACTGAAGCTGATTACGGACTCATTCAGAATCCAAACGAGACTCGGGTGTAAGTTACAGTAAGTTAACGTTAGAAGGATCCTGTCAGCTGCTGGTTTATTGATTAGTTAAGGAAGGATTGGCATTCAATTGCTGGTTGGCTGGTTGGATTACACCCTTGAAGGGTCGCGAGGGTGGTTACCTTAGGCTGGTTGCATCATTGCTCCCCCCCTCCGATACCCGCGATAGGCTTCGCTTATCATGGATTTTATGGGGGAAACGCACACCCGTCGAGCCGTAACCTCCCCCGTGGCTTAATTAGGCGTGGTTCTCTTTCGCCCTCATGGTTTGTTCCTGCGCATCCCCATGCATGTACTATTATCATTTCCTGTACCACAATCCCTACAATGTACTTACCAGCAAGCTTACCCATCCTTCACGCTGGCGCCATGGTGGAATGTGTCTCCATCCTGGTATAGGCAATCGGGACCTTCCAGAAGCGCCAAATCCATACTGCTGCAATTGGTGACCGTGTCCTGGCATGGTATCGCGTGGTCACAACCCAGGGGTATTCAGTTACCTACGAATATCGTGCTCGTTACTAACCAGCTCCTATCCAAGGTATTGGACATCGCTGTAGCCAAATGAATTTCTATACTGCATAACAAATCGCTATAACATATTCATATGCTTCGTACAAGCCATGAGCTGATAAGTGTAGTCTCAAAGCCACCATGTCACCGGTATGCACCACCATCATCTCCACATACCCCATTCCACACCACCAGGACCACATCCGCCTCGTCCGTCAACATACGAAGCTCTCAATCGACTGGCCGCAGCACCACCACCTACGCTCCCTCGCCTTCCGATATCTCCATACCTATTCCCACCCATAGGGACTCCGATAATCCCGTCTATACTCCTCCTGCTCAGCATCCCTGTACTAGTGTCCGTCCCCGACGCCGCGACGTTCTTCCATCCCCAGTACCCTTGATCGCCAGGACCAATCTCCCGAAAGCCCGCACCGGTCATCATTGCAGGACCAGGGATCCTGGGTCCTCGATCCCTTTCAGTCATTGGGATAGTGCGGGATCGAGATCGTCCATTGGCATGATGATTACTCCGCCTGCTCCCAGTGCGACCTAAGCCGTGCGACGGCATCTTTCCTTGAGAATGTCTGCTTCCAACGCGCCCGAGGTACTGCACTGATGATGAACCCGTTTGGCCTTGCACCATGCTCTGGTCAGATGTGTTACGATTATGCGCGATGCTCCTTTGCCTTGCGAGTCGTAGTTCACGCTCTTGTTGGATCACCTTCCTTTCACTCTCGCTGAGCATGACTTTTCGCGGAGGAGAGTCAGGTGGCAACTCGAATTCAGTCTCCGAGAAACCCAATCCAGATGTCGAGACTTGGAGACGGGCGATTTTTGGCCCGGCAGGTGTCGAAAGACTCGACCGGTGTCGGTGATGCCCTGCGTCGGTTGCAGATACCTGACAGTGATAGCAACTAGGATGTGGACTGTGGTGCTGATGTGACCCGGTGCCTGGATAATCCTGGGTGACTTCCACCGGCAAGCCATCCATTTGAGATCGAGCAACGTGGGGCTCGGAGTCTTGTGGTCGTGGATTAATGGAGATAGTACGGATGTGGTGGCTGCTCTTCGCTTTTCGGGGTAGCTTGCGTCGTGGTGAGTCGTCAACTTCCCTTTGAAGAGTGTTGAGTTCCTCGTAGCCGAGATCGCCGGCTGACTTCACATCTCCTCTCAAGCGCTCTAATGACTGGCGGCGAGGGGCCGAAAAGGCTTGACCTTGATGGTAGGGGGAATAAATTGCAGCTTGGCGATCGACCGGAACTGTGCAGGACCGTTTTGCTTCAATAGCTGCGGCAACTTGAGCTAACGAATTTGGAACAATGTCTAGAGAGTTCATGTGAATGATGGTAACAGGTAATTGAACAACAACAGTTTTGAAGAACGCAACCGACACCACAACATTGACGAAGTAACGGATCTCAAAATATCTCCCTGTGCTGATGGTTATCTGGTTTCGTGGGACCTCTAGTGCCATTGTCCTGACATCAGACACATTCTCGGCGATTCCAGCGAACTCTCTTCCTTTCTTGAGCACAGCAGTTGAGACTATTTCCGATTCACTCTTATGGGGGAGTCGAAGATAACTTGCACTCTTTTCCGCGGTGCCTGCGGCTGCGTGTGAATACCCAAGCGTAGTCTTCTCTAACTGCAACTCGATTTTCTTGATAAGCTTTGGACTATTGTTGGATATGTGTATGTCAACGAAGATAGAGGAGCCATTGATCCATGTTTGGCGGTGCAGCCCTGCGGTGAGCTTGATGATGTGTACCGGTGGATTGGTACTGATTGACAGTTGATCTGAAGCGACAAGAGGACTTGGGAGACTGGAAAGAGCCTTCTCAGGGTCATACACCGTAAGCATCTGAATATTCCATGACTGACGAACGATGCTTGGCCTGTCCCTTGCCTCGATGTAAGCGGTCGGACAGAGGATATATCGTATGCGTGCTTGCTTCGAAAGATATGTTGGGGGTCCGATATTGAGCGGAAGGTTGACGCGAAACGGGAGTACCGCTGATGATTGTCTGAGAGCCCATTTCGTCTCAATTGTCGACACGGACGTCTGGGACGAGACCATGGACGCAGGAGGGGGGTGTTCTTCATCAAACAATTCATTAGCCAGAGACAAGAAGACCCATCGTCTCCCATCGCTAACTTCTTCAACACCGATCACGTCTATAGCAAGTCGGGTGATATACATAGCCTCTCTACTTTTGCCATTGATGTTGGGATTGATTGCCAGTTTCACCGCACCCTCTATTGTGCCACCACCAACAAATACAGATGATGCAAGATGAACGTGCATCTCGAATCCGGCATGCTTCGAATTTGGACGGTCGAGAATATCAAGCGGTACACTCGTCCTTATCAGCGTCTTCGAAGGTATTCTTCTGAGGTTGTTACCCGAGACAGAGGCGCGCTGCATAGCCCCTCGTACCGGAGAATTCGATCTGCCTCTTGAGGGCACCGCGTAACCAGCCGCTGCGGGAGGCGGAAGCTTCCATGATGGAAAGTCTTGCACGCTTGATCGCCCTGAGGTTGTCGCTCCGTTTCTGAAGATGCTAGCTGAGGATTTCCGCTCTGGTATATTGGCTAAAGGCAGACTGATGGAGCTCGCCGCTCCACTAGCCACAGTTCGTGGCCTGTCGGCAGTTGGCACTTGATTTTCCTTCGAGGTCGATTCGGAAGATTCGAGTTTATCATCAGCAGAAGACATTTTACTGTGCGTGCCATCGACGGAGGAAACCATCTTCCTCCGGCCCGTTGTATCATCTTTTGAGGACTCTGAGGCCTCCCGAATCCGCGATAGTTCTCGGAGACGTCTGCGGGCAAAGGCACTCAATGGTCGACGGTATACATTCGTGTTAGTATGACTCGATGGAGGTTGATGGCCATCTTCTGTGAATGGCTCGCTTGAGATAACTCGCGAAGTCAGTAGTTAAAGAAAGCTGATATTCACCACTCACCATGTGAAGCCATTGAATGCTCCATGCGCATACCCTTTCCAAACACTATGACATGGCAAATTGAACTGACCAAGCCCACAGCTACGCAAGGTAGGAAGCAACACTAGCATACCGACAGCGACGTACACTTTCATACCGATGGTGCAGAGTCGCTGAGAGAGCGATGGCTGTCTGATGGCACCTGCCATTACTCTCACCTACCTGGTCATACGTTCTTGCCTCTAGATGTCTCTCCCTCCATATTCCAACGAAGATACTCTAACATGAAATCACATACCCATATACTCTGAGCAAATGTGCAGAGAACCCATTTTGGGGAGTGCATCGAGCCGACTAATAAGTTACCTGGGCCCTCACTCTCACTTTTCGTGATCATCTCTGCGCTCTTGCAGGTGTGGAATGAATGTTGCCTCCCTCACGATTTCCTCTGGGGGATCAACACCAGTCTCTTTGGTCGAGTCACGGTGTACAGGCTGCATTCTGAGATGGCGTCGAGACCATAGTACCCGATTGTATGACGACGTGGCTTTGGACAGGCTGGAAAACGTGTAATGGACATGTTATGTGTACAGTACCCACGGAGAAACACCAGAGGTGGGACACACGGCTCGATAGAGGGGACCTTGGCAGTAGATCTTAGAGGACGGTCGGACTTGTTCGGACCTCCTCTTCCTGCTCCTCTCGTCCTGGCGAGCTGGCGAGCTGGGATCCAAGGTTCCTCGTTCATCAGATAAAGGTAAGGTACATACGTAGTAGTGATCCAGCCGCCATGACTATACTGGAAAAGGTATTTCCATCCAGTAGTTGCCCACATTACTTGACTCTGGCGGAATACCCTTTGAGCCTTGTCGAGAAAGCATCAAAGTTGCCGGGAGGAGGCGTCCTCTAGGCGTTGTGATTGGATAAATTGGATACCGAGAGGCCCGCGTGGGTAGAAATTTTTCACTTAACCGTGCACTATTCAGAACTACAACAACACTACGGTACGTACCATAGTCACTGCCAGTAGCCGCACGTGAAGAGACTCAAATGTTGGGGGAGAGGGATCCACGGTTTGTCTGATCTATTTCTAGAAAGATAAGAGACAAAACAAAAAAGGGGGTTTGGGATATTGGTCGGGAAGGAGACATCCAAGAGAGAACGAGATCGAGGTCAGGTGGGCGTAGGTGTGAAGTGTGTGTGTAGAAGTAGAAGTAGAAGCAAGCCATGAAACGCCTCCTTCATTGTTGCAATAACTCCCAGGATGAAGTCTACCAATCAGAATTCAGATGCATGCCCAATGTCTGCGCATATTTTCTTCTTCTACTGATGCAATAGGCACTGGCTCGCCGTTTAAGACGGTCGGAGGTCTCCTAAAGCGTAGGATTGACATTCAAGGATGCACTTTTCGGGATGTAGATGGATCACACCTTAGTGACTGCTACCTACTGTGTTACTACGTACTACGGGCTCAATTTCCAAGACGTCTCAAGGTATCATCGTGTCATGCCATGGTACAGTACCGTAGTAGCAGCAATAGTAGAAGGTTCACTTAGGTATAGGTATGGTACGATTCGGGAATCAGCCGGCAAAATCCTACTACGTAACTTAGTAGTCACCCAGCTTACCCGTAGAAGGAGATGACTCGGCGAATTCTGTCTGATACCATGTAATTACAACGCTTGTCAAAAGATTGATCCGATGTCGGCTGAAAATATATACCTACCAGGTACCAGGCACGTATCTACTGTCTTGACCTTCAATGTAAAATGCTCTCTGTTCATTATGGTGATACGTATCAACGAAGGAGACATATGTCCTGTAGATCCCATGCTGCGGCTGACAGTAGAGTATTTCCATTCACACTCCAAGCTCTTCATGAGAAGCAGCGAGAGAGAGACCTTATCATAGAGATCATGGTCGATGTACTCCGTACTACGGAAGGGTGTTGTACGTACCTGACGGACAATGGCGATCTTGGCGTGGCATTAGTCTCAGAGTCAGTCACACCATCGAAGCTTTGCATGCGATTCCACTTGGTATACGAGAAACGACATAAGTGTACGGATGAACATGATACTCGTGAACGTGCTCGCCTAGGTACGAAATCACGACTGCAGCCTTATTCTCTCTGCAAGGGCGTCGGTGTATGCGGTACACTGTATCGTAACCGACCGTGGATGGATTGGACAGGATACCTGGACTGATCCCGGTCTTGGTCTTCAGCTACCAGGCTTACCATGCACCCCGCAAAATACTCATCGGCGCCAATCTCCGAAGAGAGAAAAGAGAAAAAGCATAGGCGAAGAAAATCAGAAATTGTCGTTCGTTTCCGCTTGGATCGCTTCTCTCTTCCTTGTACATTTTCTGCCGAATCCCATCCATGCTCTCCTATCATCCAATCCCGTCCGGTTCTCTCTGCCTTGCTCGTTCTCATTTGATCGTCTCTCAGGACCCCTGGTCACCGATCCCGGCAATTCGACGAGAGAGAGAGAGGGAGGGAGAGACTAAGAAAGAAGAGGAGATGCAACCATAGTCGACGACTCGCAATCCCTCGGACTTGTGAAAATGGGGCATTAACTTCCTTTTTGCACATCTTTGTCTCGCTGGGTCCTCGTTCGCCATAAATTACCGCTACCCTCGATCCTCCGTATACGCCATACCTGAACACTATTTTTCATACCTACGTACATACACCCATCCATCCATCCCATACAGTTTCTACCTTACTCGATGCTTGAAAGACAGAAAAAGGAAAAGGGAAATTTCAATTCCTTTTGAGAGATCAAAAATACCGCCTTGTTCAGCGCTTCCTTTTAATGGTGAAAATTTTTCCTCAAAAGACAAGAAGAAATGTCTGGCCTGTGCTCGACCTGTTGAACAGCGCACATCACAGACTACCGTCCTTCGCCTCTGCCACTCCATTAGCACATTCCATTACTCAACATATTCTTTTCACCTTCTGTTTTCTACTCTTCTTCTCATTCTCATTACCTGAATCTTTCCCCTTTGCCCTCTTATCGACCTTCCCATCTTGGTCGTGCGTTTCCGGACGTTGGAATAGCCTCTCTGTTGTATTTGCCCTATCTCCGTGATAGATCTAGTCTGCCTTAGTTCGCTTTCGACTCGTCCGGGGTATTGGGGTTTGCCAGGTGTGTCGGTGGACTGCTACTTGTGATGGGCCCGGTCATGCCTCCTCCTGAGCAGATCGATTCCTCCTTGAGCTCCTTGTTGCCCAAGCTTGAACCGCCCGATGCATATGACAGCACCCCTGAGCAGTCATCACCGGAAGGTGAAGCCGAAGCACCTGATATCCAACCATCTGACGCGCCTCCGGTGGTAAAGAGGAAAGGAGGCCGAAAGCCTGTAGGTACCTTGCTGTGATTGTCCTACCGAGCATCCCCTGTTGACCACGTCCAGATATATGCCACCTCTGAAGAGAGGAAGCAACGGAACCGTCAGGCACAAGCAGCCTTTCGGGAACGTCGTACCGAGTATATCAAGCAGCTAGAGGAAACCATCAAGCAGCAAGAAACGACGTTACAGAATCTCCAGCAGAGCCATCGAACTGCCGCGGACGAGTGCCTCATGCTGAGATACAAGAACTCGCTGCTCGAAAGGCTACTGCTGGAGAAAGGCATTGATGTGCAGGCTGAGCTCAGGATGAAGGGCAATCCAACGGCACTTCCTGCTGGAAAGCTCTCGGCCACATCGCCCACAGGTCAAGCATCGCCGATGCAAAGAGCAATGATGAATCGCCAGCAACAGGCCAGATTCAACCCTTTGGCTCGTCCGGGGCCATCAAGCCATCCGTCATCAATACAGACGAGCCCATCATCCCAGCATTCTTCTTCTACTGGCAGATCTCCTGGGTACGGCGTCCAAGATGGGCTATCCCCGCCGCCGTCTGATCTTCAGGCCCACCAGCAACTACAGCCAAGGCCACAGGCGCCGTACGGGCATCATCCAAATATGGCCCGACTTCCTCCTCCGTCCTCTCAACCTTATCAGCCTACTCCTTCATCTGTACAGTCAAGCTACTACCCTTCTTCATTCCAAAAGCATTACGATCAGTTAGGCAAGTTAACCCTTCTTCTTTCCCCCATTCTCTATAGAACTTTGTCGTCCTAGGTTCATCTCGTGAGTACAGAGCAGGAATATGCCCATGATGCCCAACAGTCCGAAATGATTGATGCTGGAGTTGGCAGTGACGCTGACCGCACCTCGTCCGCTGCCACGCCAAACGAAATTGATCATTACGCCACCTCGCACGGTCAAGCCTCTACCTCAAATTATAACAATAATAACTTACCGCCCCATCTACAACATCAACACCATCAGAGGCCGCCTCATACAAACGGCCAAATAGGCATGCAAGGTCATACGCCGCACTCAAATTCAAATATCTTGCATCAACAACAGTCACAACAGGGCTCTTCAAATGAACATAATGCCAATGTATTCGCCCACGGTCCTGGTCATCCTATGTTTGACGCATTTGATCCTATGCTCGATGCAGACCCATTTGGGCTTACGGCGAGCATGCATTTTCCAACTCCCTTCAACTACGAACAGAACCAAGGAACATCGCATCAGCAAAGGTAATCGCCATCTCGGCGGCCGAGCGCTCCGAGCGTATTCCATGGACGACATCAGGTCTACATATCTAATCTTTTGACTTTGGGTGTACACTCCCCTATGATGATAAGACGATCGGAAAATGACGTATGTTCATCTCCTTCGGCGTTCAATGAAGGTTGGAGTCTACGAGTGGGTCTCTTCAAATCGGGTCAGGTCACGATGGAACTACAACGCGTTCCTTTTTCCACATCGAGCTCTCAAAAGGCATAAAGGATTTGCCTCGTATATAAATACCCCAGCTGGACCACGGGCCACGGACGGGAAACGGAGAAGGAAAAAAAGGGGGGTTGAGGTTGGAAGGATTGGCAAAGTCGGGGTTTTCGTCGTGGTGTTCATACTGTTTTATTTCTTTCAACTGTCTCTATTACCACGTTCCCTCCATATATTTTTTTAGCAGCAGCGACGAAGTCTCGACTTCCTCTCCTTCCTTCCCTTCACCCTCTTTTTTTCTCTCTCTGTATATACAGTATAGGGAGAACAAGAGTGAGTGAGTGAACGAACCGAATTTAGTCATTTTCCACCAAGTTAGGCAAAAATGAGAATTAGAAAAATTTAAATGAATTCACAACATTTTGGTTTACTTTGGATGTATTGAGGAGAGGGGTCATGATGGTGGTTTGCGGTAGTCAATTGTTGTTGTTGTCATGGATTGCGGGCAATTGTTTTGGTCTGTCTAGAGTTATTGTCTGTCTACCTGTCTCGGCTCACTGTAGGAATCGTGATCCTCTTTTCTTATGCTACGGTCTGTGCCTTTCGCTCAGACATGGTTCAATCAAAGTCATAGTCGTCAAATTCAAGCTCAACTTCATCCTCACGCTCGCCATCGTCCACATCCTCGTTCTCGTTCTCGTCAGAAGTCGCATCGAAATCAAATTCTTCCTCGTCCTCCGTTGTAGTAGTGTAATACCCCCTGTATCCGACATTATAGTCGTGCGCGGCTGCGCTGTTTTTAAGTTCGCCCATGAGGCTGTCGGACACGGACGTTTCGTCGTCAGATGATGTAGTGTCGACGTCTACATCTGGTTTCTTACCCTTTTTAGACGCGCTGCTGATATTGATTGTGAAGTTGAGTGCC
Source organism: Pseudophaeomoniella oleicola (assembly GCA_003868215.1). Taxonomy (NCBI): domain Eukaryota; kingdom Fungi; phylum Ascomycota; class Eurotiomycetes; order Phaeomoniellales; family Phaeomoniellaceae; genus Pseudophaeomoniella; species Pseudophaeomoniella oleicola. Next base: position 613,479 of record QWDQ01000001.1, on the reverse strand, counting down.
TTCCCACTGACCGATGAAATAGCGCACCATTTGCGTACCCAATTCCGGTATTCACCACTTTCGTACGCCTCGACCCATGGTAGTTCGATCTCTTCTTCTTTGCCGATGACATCGTCAAGGCGCATGAGATGCTCCCACATTAGGTCATACCATTCCTCCTCGCTTGTTGGTTGGAACATCCAACAATCCTTACACAGACGCTCCTTTTTGCCATGGCCATCTCGGTCTAGTCGGATGAGAACCTCTTGAATGTGCTCTTCCCATTGCTCTTGTCTTCGGCCAACCTCACCAGATGGAATAACCTTTTGTGGCAGACTTCCCAGTTCGGAAGATCCATCATTATGTGCTGACTCAGACGCCTCACCACAGCCTTCTTTGGTGACCGTGGTTCCAGCCGTAGCTATCGCACCTTGACTTTCCCATCCATTTCCGAGGCCTACGAGAGCGCTACTGGACCCAAGGCATCAAAATCTCGGCTTGATAGGGTAAGGCAAACTCGATCGCTGTATGATAGATAGGACAGTATCTTCATAACAGCTTCATTCTTCCACGACCCTTCGATGAACAGCTTCCCCCAGCCGTTTGCACTAGGGGGTTCTTTCTTAGATGAGAGTGTTGGTATCTGTAACAGTAATCAGAGGAAGCACCAGATGATAATGGCGTGAACGGCTTCATACAGTGATAGGTTTCTCCAGTTCATGGCGGTAAGCCCATTGTTTCTTGTGTGATGTACTCTGAGAATCTCCTGGTGCCATGGTGCTTGCGTGGGATATGACGAATAATGGAAGGAGTGAGAGTTGTTTCAAAAGATAATGAGTCAAGCAATGACGAAGAAGACAGCAATATTAAACGGAGCCCTGAGAGATGTTTGCTACTGAAAAGATACCCATAGACAGCGAAAGTATTTACAGTAGACACGGACTGACCATGTTGACGTGTTTGGCCAGAAACTACGCGTGATAGAGAGGCCAAGGGTTTATCAGGGGAATAACGAGGCTACACTCCTACTCATGTGTAACGATCATGGAAGACAACAGAGTTGCCTTGCATACCTTCACCTCTTTCACAGAGAAGCCAGTCGGACAGGATAGCCCAGTACCACGTCTGGACATGCATAGTCGCAAACATTATGCTCTCACTTCTGTCAACTTCCTTTATCAGTCGTGACTGCTTCCAGACAGGTGTCTTATACTGCTAATCTGGCTCGTTGTGAACGCGACAGGGTGGTTGTCCAACAGTGCTTGTTCTGGACATCCCACCATAATACGATGATAAGATGTTCGAACCGACGCGGACGCTGTCCTCACCCCTAAGTAACTGATAACTTATGCGAAAAACCCTAATATCCGAATGCGGAAACCACCTCTTTGGGAAAACGTTCCCACTTGCGTGCCATCTCCGATCCAACTTTCTGCGTCTAACCCCAGGCACCACCTCACCAATTCTTCCCTCGGTCATTGGTAACCCTCGAACCAACCACAAATCTTTATCCTCTCCTCTCCCTTTTGTTCAAGAACGCTGCAAGGTCCTCAATACGAGTGATCTTGTCTTTCTTGAACTTCTCTTCTCATACATCTCAGACACGAGTTGGAGCGGTAGTAGGGAAGGCCTTCAGAGGAAGGCGCTCTTTGAGCCGATATTATGGCGGACGTGAATAGCAAGGTAAGCTTCATTCACCTCCAAATTGGTCGCTCGTGTTTTGCGCATCAATCTTGGAGCTCTTTCAAAGCTTGAGACAGCTTGCTAACGCCAGTTTCTTACAGAACATGTATGCCCTGCTGGGTACGCGCACAATTTCACCTCATTATGTCATCCCTTCACTAACCATACATAGGTAATACATCTGACCAAGATTCCGACCGTGAGCCTGAGGCACCAACTAGGGCGAAGGATGTTCCAACTGCACGTGCCGGCAAGCGCAATGCTCCAAAAGAGGCCCCGGAAGCCCCAACATCAGCTGGTGCTACAGGAGGTCGCGGTGGACGTCGTGGTAACTTCGCTGGCAACGAGCAGGGTAGATATTATCGCGCGCATCTGAAGAACCTTCGTTGACAAGAGACATTAGCATTCCGCGATAGGGAAGCCGGTCGAACCACCAACCGTGGCAAGCCAATCGATGACAACGTCCGTGAGGACAGACATTCCAACACCCTGAGAGGTGGTCGAATTCAAAACACCTCCGAAGGTCGCGGTGGACGCGGTGGCCGAGGCGGTCGAGGTGCAAGAGGAGGCCGTGATGACCGTCACAGCCGCACCGGAAAAGAGTATGTGCAGTTCAGCTCCATCTCATCTGGCTCATTCTGACTTCGTAATCCAGAGAACACCCAAAGCAAGCCGATCAATCATGGGGCGCTAACACCGGCGAGGCTGAATGGAATGATGAGAAAGCCGGTGAATCCATTGCTCAAGCTGAAGAGAAGGCTGCTGTTGCTGAGGGCGAATGGAATGCCTCCGCTGGTGGTGGTGCTGCTGGCTGGGACAACACTGAGCCTGGCGCTGTCAACAACGCTGAAGTGACCAAGGAAAACGAGGAAGAGCCTGAAGAAAGCCACATCAGTTATGCTGAGTACCTTGCCAACAAGACTAAGGATATGTCTCTCGGTGTCCTCGAAGCCCGTAAGCCAAACGAAGGCAACGTCAAGGTCGACAAGAAGTTCGCCAATGCCAAGGCCCTTACTCGCGAAGAGGAGGAAGAAGCCTACATTGCTGGCGAATCTCAGAAGGCTCGTCGTGAGCGTGAACGCAAGACCAAGAACGTCGTCGAATTGGACAACGTATGGCGCGAAGCTCCTCGTGAAGGTACACGTGGTCGTGGCGGCCGCGGCGGTGACCGTCCAAGAGGCGAAGCAAGAGGATCTTTCCGCGGACGTGGCGGCGATCGTCCAAGAGGCGAAGGTCGTGGCCGTGGCGCTCCCCGTGGTGCTCCCCGAGGTGCTCCTCGTGGTGCCCGCGGTGGACGTGGCGAATCATCCGGTCCAAGCCTGAATGACGAGACTGCTTTCCCCAGCTTGGGCGGAAAGTAAATTCCTCATACCACAAATTTCCCATCCGATCTATTATTCCCCAAACCCGGACCCCCAGTTGGTGATTTGAGACTTTTCACCAAAACAGAGGACTCGAGCTATGTATACACGGACGAAGCGAAAAAAGGATAGGGGGGTAAACAGAGGTACTAAGGGTTCAAAAAAGCAAATAGCCACCACAAACTCGAAATGTCGAAAACAAAGTTACTTATTGTTGTCTATGATTGATTGATATCCACCCATCCATTCTGTTCGATAGGCTCCTCCCTGTTTTTATTTGCAAATATCCAAAAGATTTTTCTAAAGAAAAATGAGAAGGGGGCTTTCTCTCCTATCTCTGTCTCTTTTTTCTGTTAAAAGACAGACAGACAGACAGGCAGGCAGGCAGACAGGCAGGATTCGATATTAATTTTTCTTCTTTTTCCACCATCAAAATAAATCAATGTAATTATTTCATTTAAATTCTTTTCCCCTTCAGGATTTCCTTTTCTATTTCTTTTTCTGCCTTTTCCCATCTCCATGTTCTCCCCTGACCTCCATATCCTATCCCTTGTTATCCCTCTTATGTTGTCATTCTCTAGGCTGGGCCTTTCATGTACGATGTACATACAATTCGGTGTCATGTATCTAGGTAGGTAGGTATTGGCTTCGTCACCAAGAAGTTGTATCTGCTAATTGCATTCATTCATTCATCCATTGATCTGGTAAAATGCCTACAAGTATTGCTACAGACAATCTATCACAACAATATTGTTGCAGCTGGTCCAGCCTAGCTCATCATGTCTCATATCACGACCACTGTTGACGACACCTCAGAAAGCAAAAGACATTGGACTGGGCAAAATCTACATGCTCAAAAGCCATCAAGCTCTCTTCTTAGCTCCCCTGCGCATATAGTAGAAACATAGCATCGTGCTGTACTTCGGACAAGTCCAAGTTCAAGTACGACAATCATCAGCTCAAATTCCATCGCCACTCAGTTCAACTACCTCTTTCATCTTCCTCATCCTCGCCCTCCGGAACAATCCCCCAAGCGGTGCCGCGGCAGAGTCCCTAGCGGTCTTTGTAGCTTCCACGCCCTCTTTCTTCCTGGGTCTGTATTGGCCACTCTTGGCTCTCGCCAAGGCCTCCATTTCGGCTACTTCATCCTCAATGGTGAACGTTGTAACGCTCGGAGGTGCCGTTGGCGGTGTGGGGCTGACTGCTTTTCTGCGCAAGAGACCAGCAGCAGTGAACGGTGACAGAGGTCGCCTTGCTTTCTTGGAAATGTCGAATTCGACTCCATCTAGGGAAATTGTGAGAGGAGGCGGCTTGGTCAAGGATCTGCGCTTGATTGGACTACCTGGACATGCTGACTTCAAAAATGACGGTGTGATCGGAGCCTTGAGAAAAGAACTAAGCGTCCTTGGCGAAGGAGCACGGTCGCTGTAATCCACGTTGAGGTAAGACGACCGCGGTTTACTGAGTTTCGATTGAGTCGTGACCTCCTCGATATCACTTTTAGCGGCATTCGGTGAGGGGCTTGATGTCTCTACGGAGATTGTTGGGGGTTCTGGTTTGACATTTCCTGGTCCATGGGGCTTGACAAGTCTGCAAGCTGCTTCAGACATATCAATGATATTGTGATCATGTAGGCTGCGTGTGGACTCCAGCGAACTTCGTTGAGAGAGCTGGGTACTGTTATCAGTCGAATCGATTGTTGACTGCGATCCAGATGGGATCAGAGCAGATGCAGATTCTGCGCTGATGATGCCAGCTTCCTTTAGTTCATCTAGAGGCACTGTGAGTTACCAAACGTTGTAAGTAAGTACGAACTTACCGACGGTGCGGAAGTAGAAACAGAATCGCACATACGGTGAATCCAGCGGGTCAAGCAACTGATACCTGTAATACTTCTTTGGAGCGACTGCATCAAGAAGCCCGCCGTTCTGCAGTTTTATCTTGTCCCGGGCGACGTTGCCATCAGTTTGCATCTTGGTGGTTGCAATCTTTTCGAGTGCCGTTTTTTGACGGTGCTCAACACGATAAATGCCGATGTCGATGCAATCATCCAGTCTATCGTTAGCATCCTTTGGGCAAGCCGAAAACTGAAAGACCTCTCGTTGGACTTGAGGCTTGCCAGTAAATGGATCGTTGCCCAGGTAGCGCAAGGCCATCATCACTTTGCCTTGAAAGCCGACCTTTTCTGTTGTATCCCAGCTTGTCAGGATTTGGCCTTTGTATAGCATCTTGAAAAAGTAGATGGCGTTTGGAGGATGTGGTCCATCAATCTTGTACTCGAACCAGAACTGGGAACCCGGATGCATTGGTATGTACACTGACGCGGTACTGTTGGCCTCAAGTTGGAGAGCAGTCGCGTTGTTCGAGGCTCTGTCCTTCTCTGCAGGACGAAATTCTGGAAGTCTCATGGCATCAAATTGAGAGACCACATTGACCTCTATTCCCCTGTGCTTCACCATTTCCAGGCGTGGTTGGAATATTCTTTCTTGGCTTGGGTTGCTCAATTGGTTTCACAGACAGATGTTATCTGAGAGAGAGGACAGAGTTGGTAAAATACGTGATAGGAAAAAAGGTGAAGACTGGTTTTTGGATCATGGAATTTGAAAGCACAAACGAAAGCAGAGTGAAGTGAAGCCTTGAGATTGAAGATTTGACACAAGAGGCAGGAGCGGCCCTGGTTTCAATCACATGCGGTTAAGGAGCCAAAGCCATGTGCACACCACGTGTTTATGGAGTCAGCCCTTCATGACGAGCGCCTTCCTGCGCCCAGCGTTCATTGATACCGTATCTTCACCCATCAGCATTTTCATGGCTATGTCGATTGACCTGCTACAAGAATGCCTACAAGTAGGTAAGTATGCATATGAATTCATGACCGATGGAACGGGTTGGAGATTGTTTATTGCAATCAAATCGCGGGGATATTAACCATCGCAAAGGATGCCAATCCAGGTTCAGCTTCCTTCCTCTTCTGGCCGTTGCACGGGCTGAGCACCTAAGACCCAACCTATACCACTGACTAACCCACCAGTAACCATGTTTGAGACCATATCACGCTTTCGCACTCTGTGCCCTTCTCCGCTACCTGTACTTATGAAGCTTCGCTCCATGTCAGAGCTTGTCCTTGTCGTGTCTTCACCGTGGGTGGGCTCTTGGTTGTGAATTTGAAAACCTTTGGCTCCAGTGCTAGGGCCACCTGCTCCTGAGGAACGGAGAGGAAACGCCGATTTCCCGATTGCACGTGCAGCACCGCGAGCAACATCAAATAAGCCCATGGGTGCCTCCTCCTCGTATCCAGCAGCACGTTGCCTGGTTTGCTTCCTTTCAGCAAATCTTCTTGCGCGTTCCCTCCTTGTCTCCTCGATATCCTCGTCTCTACCTTCGGGACCGAATCCTCCAGGTACAAGATGGTCCCCTCGCGCGTCCCACGCTGCTTCCTCTTCGGCCTCTGTCGATTTCAAGCTGTTTAGCTCCTCCTCGCAACGACGCCAAGTTCCCAATATCTCGGGTAAAGGATCGGGTGAAGGTGCCAAGCGCAGAGCGAGTGAAAGTAATTCCATACGTTTCGATAGAGAAGAAATTTGGGCAGAAAGCGGAATCGCCGTTGAGGACTGCTTAGGACGGTTCCGGCCCGCAAGGTACGCGGCTCTCCAGGAATAATCATCAGAAAAGGAAGAAGATTGTCGCTGCGAATCGGGAGGTGTAAGGCGCGTGACGATGTAAGACCAGGCCGTGTCAAAATCGGAGGCCAAGAGGGCAGATTCCATTGCCATGTACGTTATTCGCCTCTGCGCCTCAAGCAAGGCTCTGTCATTGCTCATATCCTTGGCATCCTGAGAGTCGCCAACAGGCAGTCCTGCCTTGACAAAATTTTGTCCGATGGAGATAAGGTCGTCTAATTGGGTGTAGGCCTTGGGATTTTGCTCTAACACCTTTCCGATAAGGGCAATAGGATCTGAATGGATTCGAATGCTGACTGGCTGGAAAGGGACACCATGTTGAAGCGTTAGATGGTAGAATGACAACGAATGCGTCGCTGAGAGAAGATGTTCGACGTTATGTATGGACGATGACCTGCCGATGTATGACTGGAAAGTTTTGAGAATATCAGACGCTCGTTTCATGCCGCCCCTTGTCCGATTGCCATTACTTGCATTATCATAATTCCGAAGAATCACTGATTCAACGACCTCTTCGATTTGTGCTCTAGTCAATGGTTGCGAGTCGTGTTTGTGGAGATATAGTTCCACGGCCAGCTGATGTTGTGAGGCTGAAAGAAGAGCGTCCAAGAACTCCTGGTGCATGAAGATACCATCAACTCTCCAAAAAGGAGCACGATGTTCGTGATTATTCTTGTCACTAACGTTGTTGTCCCATGTTCTTAGCCAAGTTATCTGATTTCGGACCTTTTCCCAGTTTGAGTTTCCATTTCTGAGCTTTGCAACACCCTGCAGGAGCCTGTGCAATTCCTGCTTTTGTACATCCTCGCTCGCGAACAGGCTCAACTCTGTGACTTGTCTGCACGTGATTGGCATGCCTAGATGCTTAAAGATCTGGGTTGATGTAAGAACACCTTCAAGAAACGAGAGACTCTGAGAGGTTGGTTTCGTAAGTGGATTGGATGAATTGAGAATAGCATTGCGAAACAATGATGCCTTCGACAGATCTGCTATCTGCGAGGAGCTCGACGATAGATTAGGCAGGAGATCAGCCCTATCCTGAGTTTGCCATTCCATATCAAGAAGTTGTTTGGCCCGCGCAAGGATTTTACATAATCTATCGATAGTCTCCTGAGATGCATCTTCTGACGTATAGGCCATGCTCAAGCCTACTTGTATATACGCTGCTTTCATTTGCTGACCAACTACGTCATCGACAGCTCTTTCTTCCGCAAAGCCACCCAGGTCTACATCCGATGGACCATCCCAATTCAGGAATGCAGCTTGCGCAAGGGAAAAGTCCTCCAAGCTCCTGGTCAGGAGCCAGTCATTTACCTCGCTCCAGCCTTCATCATTGTCACTCCCTGTCGTCGCAGACGTGGAAGGTTCACTGAGGTCGTCGTAAGATAGTTTCCGCCGCTTTGCGCGATTTTCTCCATGCATCCAAGGTCCAACCAGACACCTGAGATCCCGAGCAATGTATGATTCACTTGTATTCCCTTGTCGGCGTTGTAGGAGCATATTGATCGCTGCTCGGGGGTCCAACCCCTCAAATTCGGGCATAGAGACGCCTAGTGGATCTTGCGGATAGTATTCATATTCTGACCGCCACAGTGGAAGCAGTATGGAAACCACCCATTGCCGTAGAAAGGGTAGCTGATCGATGAATGGCTCCACTAACTTGAGAATCACAGGCAGATTGCGCGTTTCCCAGTCAATTTGATAGGCACGGTGCAGAAGAAATGCGGTCAAAGCATCAGGTGCCTTGCGCCCTGTTGCTGTATGCAGTTGCAGAGAAGCCAAGCCCAGATTCTCTACCTGTTCCTCTATATCTCGATCTTTGAGTTGGTTGACTGACGAGGCGTCGATGTGTACTTCGGAGTTGGTCTCAGGCGACTGAGTAGTGCTCAGGCGCAAGAGGGGTGAGTAGATGTGTGGATCGGTTGTTGCAGGTAGATATGTGAGAAGTATGCGTAGGAGTAGCTCCTCGGCCAGTACATCTGGCACTTGTAGGGCTAAGGCTCGGAGACCCTCGATTTCACCTGCAACGCATAAGTTCACCGCGAGCAAGATGATCTGCGCGTCAGACAAATCGCTTGGGCGTGCCATTGCTGCATTGTTTGGATACAAGGATTGCCCGGCTCTTGTACTATGTACGTCTGAGGCCAACTTTTTGGACTCTTGGATATTGTCGCAGGGACATCATCGGATGGAGCTTGATGCCAGTGGGAGGCTTTGTGGAGAAGCTGTCCCAGTTTCCCCTAACAAAATCTACTTTCTGTATGATTATTTATATTCCCAACTTTCGAGCTTCGTACTTCTAACATGGCCATTTTGACACGAATGAACTCAACACTACGACAAGTCTCGGGGTTATGTGTATATGCGGCTTTCCGAGTTCACCACTCTCGGTACGACGATGGAAGAGTAAGTAAAAGTCCAGTGTCGGTCATGCATACTTTCACACCGAATCAGTGGAGGTAATTGAAGACCTGAACATGATCCTCAAAGTAATATACGGAAGTGTCATTCGTCTGCAACTCGTGAGAAGCCGATTGAATTGGAGATGCGTCAACTCTATAGCATTTATCTTTCGGTCCTATCCAGAGCTGCTAGCATGCGTTCTGAAGTACTTCCACGGAATCGTATGTACATGGTGATACTATCGGTCTGGCACGATATCCAGTCAACTCTCACAATAGCATGGCAATTGCCTTGTTGTGGAGTACTCGCTTCAAGAGTTGCAAAGAGATATGGGCACAGAGGCTCGACAGAACTCCAAAGGACGAGTTGCTTTACGGTGGTAGACTTGACAGGATCCCTCAAGACAGACTTCACATACGCAGGGTTGACTGCAGTCAAGGATCCGTGGAAGATCCAAACATACCAAACAGTGAATCGACTACATAGTAATTCATGAAGAGCTATGTCCTGGCATACCTTTACAGTAGTTCTGCTAGATTTCATGTTTGATGTATCATTTGAATCTCTACGTAATACTATTCTATCTTAGGTACCTACTACGGTATGACAGCGAGCAAGGCACGCTTAACCCTTTTTAGCAGCGCTATGTTGGAGCTGGATTGGAGAGGATCCATGCGAGTGCGGAGAAACTTTGGCGTTGCTCAAGCTCCGCAACTTCAATTCAAACATCATCCGGCACAACCGCTTGGATAGCAAAGACCAAGATGGCTTCAGGTTTCGGTTTGAGCGGAGGTAAGTCAAGCTGCGGACTCTTAAGACCACTCAATTGCCCTTCGCGATCCCCCCTCTCCTAAGATACCGCATGTCTCCTTAATGGCCCATCCGGAATTGACAATTTCCCAACGCCAGGTTCTTCGCGATGCTACCCCTTCTGGCAGGAGGTACTCGCCTGCTACGTCGTCAACGAGGACGACAAACACAGAGGCAAGGCCTGTGTTGGAACATTAGAAGACTACTATGAATGCTTGCACCACAAGAAAGAGGTACGGAAATGCGACACCGCAAATCGCACACTTTTTGAAGAGATAGAAGACGATAAGCTAAGACTCGCTCTGTTATTCTTCATAGGCCGCTAGAGTGAATGCTCTGCAACAAGCATACCGAAAATCAGAATCACAGCACCCAAGAGAGAATGCACCAAAGGCAGGAACGATAAGGAGTCTGGGGCTGTTGGGCAAGGAAGAGGATGTGAAGAAGGCGCTGGAGTCATCATGAGAGAAGGGGTCGTGTTTTTGGAGTGTACAGTACAGGTTGTGTTCAGCCAATTGTGGTATACGGAATACACATAAGAGGTCGGAACATATACGATGCGACCGTGCAATGCTGAACGACGAAGAGGCCATTCACAAGGGAATAAGGTCCGATAGAAATACTGGGCAAGTGAACAAACCTGTTACCGTTCCTATGGTCATTTTCCGAATACGCCTTACGAGTTTCCCCAACCGATTGTAGCCATTGCTATAACTTGCACGACACACTGATGCGGTCCTTTCAGTGTATCTCGTATTACCCTTCTCAAACTCCATCATTGAAATCATCCCTCCAGAGCGGCGTCTGGATCACCTTAAAATCCCTATCCGGCCTGTTACGGTCAGTCACGTAGGTATACACTGCCTGCAGACAAATCATCTTCCGTTTCGACCGTTCAATCTCAAAGTTTTCCTTTATCCCCCTCCCTTCCTTCTCCTTTCTTAATCAACTGATTGTCCTGAATCCTCTCTCCCACCTCAAAAAACATATCCTTTATCATTCTCATCTTTCCATTCCTGCTTTTTCTTTTTTTTCTCTCTTTACTAAATCACTTGCTCCGTCCTCTCCCCCTCTCCCCCTCCGTTCTTGACGACAACATCAAACCCCAGGGATCAATCGACTGAGCATCCATCCCAGTCCAATATGTCCCATAACCCTACAAAAGTGAATCCATATGTGGTGGGCCTTATCAGACCTCCTCCTTCAAATCCCCTCCCTTCCCTTCTGTGACATTCATTCCCGGACCCATCAAAACCAAGAAACCCCCCCCCCCCCCCCCTTCCCGGCAGTATCAAATCAACTAGATGGGTAGGTCCTGAAAAACAGCCCAGAGTGGATACCTAAAGAGAACGTAGACTGGGAGATGGGATTTCTTATCTAGTATTAGGACCTGGCGGAGAGAGCGGGGGTACCCAGGATCATCAGACGTCGTTAGATCTTCCTTTTTATTCCTCTTGGAAATGTTTAGGGGATGGTATTTCTAGCTTTTTTTTTGGGTTCAGCGGCAACTTTTGAGCGCGCTGTATGGATGGTATTTTATCGTTGTTGAGTCTCTTAACATCGGGTCCTTATATCGTCTTTTTGTGTCTGCCCAAAAAGGGGAATAATAATGCGCAGCAGCACGTCGTGTAGTGTCGTAATGTCGTGTGTTGTGAAACGTTACATTTGATATGTGTACTACCTACCTACATAGGAACCTATTTACATACTGTCTGTGTGTCTCATACCCTTACTTAAAATTCCTCGTAAGAGGAGCGGAGCGTTTCTTCTTGGTCTTCTCTCTTCCGTCTTCGTCCTCATTTGGATTCGCTACACTTCGCGCAAGAAAGAAATCTCATTGCAATTGCATTCGCAGTGTATTGAATGAATGAAAAAGCGGGCAGGCGGGTTGAGAAAAGTAGAACAGGCAACAGGAGAAATGTCTGGACCAAGGTTCGTTGAGAGCTCATCTCCTTCTTTCTTCTTCACACGTCTCATTCGCTTGATGTGTCTCTAACAAATTTCTGGTGGAGGAGGAACAGCTACGTCAACTTTCTGGTCGGCGAACATGAAGAGCCGTTCAAGATCCCCACAGCTCAGGTCGTTGCTGCGTCTCCAACTCTCAAAGTCATCGTTGAGACACTATCGACAACGACGGGATGGCAAAAGGTGGAATACATGCGGAACGGAAAACGGGTAGTGAGCCACAGATCCGGTAATACAGCAGCCACAACGGTCGTCGGCGACGTTGATGTCGATGTCAAGCTTCTGGGTATTGATCGTACGGCGTTCGCTCTGATTGCGCACTTTATGGAGAAAGGAGAGGTTGAAGGGTTGATGATTTCAAACGGCGATTCCACCACCACCACTATCTGTGCATGCGGGAAACCAGGACAGTGGAAACTGCACGAGGCACTGGTCGGTACATGGAGCTGTAATCTGCCGGAACATGATCCCACGCCGCTGCTGCGCGCGATAGTGTTTGCATCTTTGCATCAGATGTCGGACTTTGTTCACAAAGCGGCAGAAGCGATACTTGCGTCGGCAACAAGCACAGTACCAGAGGAAGAGAAGCCAAACACAAAGCGCATGAGACTTGAACACGCATGGACGGTTGGCCCCTTTGAATTTCAGGACTTTGCTTTCATCAAACGGGTATTCGGCCAAAATTTGCGAGACGATAATCCGGATGATATCAACAGGAAACTCATCTGGCAGGTGGCATCATACACCAAATTCGAAAGATCAGACTTTATGCGCCATGAAAAAGAAAGAAGACACGGTGCGGTACTAGGCTGTTATGAAGTCATATTTGAAAATCAACGTGGAATAATTGACTATGAGGACAGTGACGATGCTGACGAAGACTGGAGCAATATCATACATCTCCAAGGTATCTCACCTGGATGGACAGCCCCCCGGCATCTCGACCCACATTGTTTCCAGGACGGAAGAGGCTGGACCTTCGTACCGTCTATGTGAAAATAGATGGTCAAGGAAGTTGAAATACCATGCCTCACACCGTCGATTAAGAACAGATCTGGACAATGCTCAATGCTCTGGATGGGCTGAAGAGAAACGCCTGCCCTGGTGATGATGTACAATAGCATCTTATTGTAAACAAGAAATGTTCGGGTTTGCCAAATAGCGCAGTACGGAGCGGTTTGAGTGGTTTCAGTATCTGCTGAAGGGGATGGACTGAAGAGTAGAGAGTTCGTAATACAAGAGAGATGGTTCCATTAGTGAGCATGACCTGCAGAATGAATGCTCCTGTTAAATTCCAGAGGCCTTCTTTTCGTGTAGCTCACTTTTAGGAGCATTTGAAAATCAGAAGGAATCGTCCTTCAGTTCCTCGTCTGCCTGTCATAACTCCAGATACTGGCTGCTGCATAGCCAACGGAGATCTTTCTCAATTGTAGACAAGACTAGAGATGTGGAGACGAGATCGTATCATTCTTTGCCAAGGTTACACACACTTTCCACAGCTATTGATGTGTCAGAGACTGTGTACCAGCTTCAATAACATTGCCACTCGCTTCTGGTGGAACATAATCTCGATCAATTTCTAAGTCACGTGCACGTCTGCTTTTGATGTCCAGATTAAGTCCATTGTAGCCTTGTTTGCCACGTCCTGGCTGAAATGGACCGTTCAAAGCTTCCATCGGTCGATCGTTCTGCACGTCACATGCCCACTCGACAAGGAGATCCGGATTCTGAACCAAGAAGTCACGGTACGTTCCAATCCATTCTTGGTCCTGGTGTATCGCATCTGCCATGTGGTTTATCACTAGGGTGTATAATCCGCCGGATTGCTCCTGGAGGTTTTCATATGCGTATTGGCAAAACGTGGGTGAGAAGGACGCTGCGCCTTTTCTGCGATAATCAGGAAAGCTTCGCCGCGCCTCGGTATCTGACTTGACTCTCTGAGCAATCACCTTCTCGGCTGCTTCCTTAGCAGACGCAATATCTAGGAAGTCGGCAAGAACCATAAGATGTGCCCACGGCCAGAGATTGCACCGTTCATCAATGAAGTCTTCCCCTGAAGGCCTGCGTGGACGAGCGTGGCGATCTATCTCATACTTGCCGCTTCTGAAGCTGCCCAGAACCAGGTACTCCAGGAGAAAATGAAAGAGGTCTGAGTCTACATCAGGCATTCGCAGTGTCCGGGTCTCTGATTCCATGAAACCACTTGTGAAAGCTGCTCTGAAATACCGCGAGTGGTGGAAGAGTAGATTCTGAGCAACGATGAATTTCGTGCCGGTCTTTCCAACAATGATGGTAACTGTTTCACCGGACATAAGGCTTGCAGACTGTCTGAGCGTTGCCCTCCGAATCTTCCTACCGTCCGGTAGCGTGATATGGGGATATTGGGTCTCGGGCCATAGAGAGTCTACTAAGTCGAACGAAAGATCTTTAAAGGCATTTATTGTAATTGGTTCTGGTCGTTCTAGAGGCACTGGGCCTTGTTGACCAGTCTTAGAAGACACACTTGCATCAGAGGATTGCGTGCCATAGAGACGACTTGACGAGGTCTGTTCAGAGGACGTGGCCATTGTTTGGTAGGCTGACAATAACGGTCATTGCTTGACGGTAAGATCAGGTCCTAGACCTAGGACGCTTTGTAGAGTCTCGAGTCTTTGAGAGTGTGCAAAAGGTACAATGTCGATGGGTCTGTAAGTTGTTGAAAGGCAGATCTTACGTGGTGAAGAGGCGGAGAAGATGATGCGGGTCAATGTTTATCTAAGGGTGAGTTCTAATTGGTCACTTTGAAAGCAACCGCCTTACCTGTACATAGTACTGGTATTACATATTATGACTCTGGTCTCTTATATCCGTCGAGTCATAATTCTGCAATTCTTCCAATTAACATAGTAGTTATAAACCCCAATGCAATTTCCAATTATCTCTCGCATCACGTTATACTCTACGACCCTCACTTACTTTGTAGAGCTGGGCTTACTACCATATGGCAGGCTCGATTTCGCAGTCCACTATTTGCTTCAAGTCTGCAAGACCTGTCCCTTGACATCATCGGTTTTCATATAAGTCGATATACGAACTCTGTCCAATCTAGGCACATGACATACATGATGCCATTCTCAACCACTGCGGCCCGATGGGCTGCAGTCTCCAGCCGCGACCGCCAGGCTGATACCTACTTCGTCTATGGAGTCCGAACTACCAAAATCTTTTGTCGGCCTATATGTCCAGGAAGACTGGCTCGGAGAGCTAACATGGAGTATTTCGATAGTCCTAGTGAGGCTCTGGCTGCCGGCTATCGGGCGTGTAAGAGATGCAAACCAGAGACCGTAGCGTCCTTCGAAAGTGTCGATGAGCAGGGAAGGAGACGCAAGGAAGGCATCCAACGTGCAGTTGCATTAATGGAGGCGAAGAATGGGGTGATAAGTCTTGAGGAGGCGGCAAACGAAGCTGGCATTGGCGGCAAATGGCATTTCTTGCGGGTCTTCAAGGAGGTCATGGGAGAAACTCCAGGCGCCATGATGGTTAGGCTCAGAAATGAAGCAAGCGGCAACTCTGCGAGCATTACGACGCCGTCATCATCATCTGCAGGACCTACCAGCACCACAGACGGCAGCTATCAGGATCCTCAATCGGAGACATCCTTTGATCCTTTCGAAAGTGCGTGGTTGGCAGCCGACGACACCGAGATGGAAAGATATTTCGAGCAGATAATGGCGGCCGATCTCAACCTCGAATCCCAGGACGGCGTTGCTTTCGCTTCCGATGCGAGTCCGTCAGAACCGTGGGAACACGATGTAACACTAGCTGATTCCAGCTATGGTCACTGTCAGTGGCCAATTGAGCCTACTGCAGCCTTTGACCCTCTTGCGCTTGAACTGCCAGGATATGAGGGCGAAGCATGAGCTCAAGACAGTCTTGTTAAGAGATCTCCCCCACGCCTTGAGATGCCTCCCATACTATTTCAGAAGCTTAGTGGTAACCTCACAGTCGGTGTAATTTATTCCCAGTGAAATAGTCTTCCGAGTTCAAAGCAAACGTGGTTGCTTTGGAGAGGCAAGCGTCAGAAACATACCGACGCATCCTTCATGACTCAATGAGAAGCGATACTCGGGATAATGGACAGATGCCCAGTGCTCACGACGATGTTGGTATATCATCTATCTTTTCACACAGAACAATCTCTATGGGGCGGCAGGAAGCCACACCAGTGTATGGCCGTGATCTATCTGATCACCGGCGTACAAAAGCATAGGTTGTCAAATAGCTCTTACTCTTAGTGTACCTCTGAGATGCGTGTAACAAGCGACGTATGCAGCAAGCTCTCAGTCAACCACAATCAGATAGACTGTATATACAAAACAGGTCATAATTGGCCGTGACTGCAGAACTCACTTGTTCTGTGAACCATCATATAGCAATGCAAGGTACTAAGAATGTTAGTCACAACAACACATTAATCTCATCTTACCATATCTAAGGAAGTAGGTAATTATACAGACGTCTAAATGCCCTTTCTCCTTTTTCGTAGACACCAGAAGTAATTGCGGAGGCGTCGCGTATCTGGTGTTGGCGTTGATAACTGGTCATGTCCAAGTACAATCACGTCGCGCTCACGAACCCAAGACGCCAGAACCGTGGATTAGGTAAGGTACATACTTGTTTCGGTAACATTACTGTATTCCCAGCGCAGAAACGGACAGGCACAAAACAGAATGTGGAGAAGATCTTGTTTATTTAGTCTTGTTTGTGCACGAGGACCCTGAAATACCTTACGTAGTAGATAGGGGGAGAGGAGAGTCTACAACTAGGGAACATTAGTTTTTACCCACCCTCCAATTTTAGCCCGTTTTGCAACCTCCACCTGTATTTCGACCATTTTACAGCCAATTATACCCATTATAAATTAAAACCTATTATGGGTTTAGGAAATGAATACTTATTATATAAATATATTAAAATCTTTACGTTTATTAAAAATAATATTATAAAACGTTAAATAACGGTTCGAGAAGATATAAATTATAATTTCGTTAAATATATTTAAAAAACGCGAGATAAACGGTTTCGAACTTAATAAAATTAAATACGTAACGAACGTTTTTCTAAAATTAATATTACGTAAACTAATATTATATATAAACGAATAAGAAAGAATCTTTAAATAAGATTAAAAGATTTAATATTCAAGATAAATATTAAGAGAATAATTATATATTAAATTATATATAAAATTAAAATTTAATATAAATATTATAAAGCTAGATTCAGATTTTATATAATTTAATATATAATAAATTTACGTTAAGCCTTTCTTTCAGACTATGAAAAGGATACAAAAAAGAATTAACGCGCGCGCGAATTTAACGATAAATACTTTATATAAATAAATATAGATCGAGGGTTTTAATAACGCTGAAAATATTATAATAAATAATAATTTTTTAAAATAATAAATTCGTAATCTCTTTTTTATAAATAACGAATTATATATTTTATAATTATTTTAAGAAATAATTATAATTTTTTTTTCTTTCTTAACGGAAATCTAGATAACGAGAAAAAAGATATTATAATAAATATTTTTATAAAAATACTATACGATATTATATTACATTTTTTTATTTTTAATTTAGAAAAATATAAATTAATATTAAATAAAATCTTAATTTATATCGCGCGTCTAATCCAGAAGATATTCGAAGAGATAAATATTTATATATTTAAAATATTATTTTATTCGTTAGATTTAAATTTTATAAAGTACGTCTAAGCAGTTTTAAAATATTATATATATAAATTATATTTTAAATTATTAGATTTAAAGAGCACTGAAGAATATTAATATAAACAGTTTAAATAAATAATATTAAATAATTAAAAAACTATATACGCAGATTTAGATTTACGTAAATATTTTTAAATTTTAATTCCTAAACGTTTTAAAACTCTATATAATACTTAAGAGTATAATATAGTTTATTAATTTATAATTTATTTAATTTCTTATATCTATAGTAATTTATATGCGTTACGGAACTATATAAGGTTTTAAATCAAAGAGGTTATATTAAAGGATTAAAAATAACTAAAAATAGCTAAAAATTGGAGGGTGGGTAAAAACTAATATTCCCTAGTTGTAGAAAGCCGGCTGGGTTTAACTAATGTCAGGTACTAGGGGACGTGCAGGGATGGTCAACGCCTAGAGAGTCAACCTTAGGGGGGGGCCACGCAGCGTGTCTGTTGATATTACTGGGCATAATAGACGGGTAAAGCGGTAAGGCCGAACGGGATCGCGGCAGAACCATAGTACGTATGTAGTAGTATCATAGTAACTTACGTGGTAGACGCTTGGTGAGATCAACACATCACTTGAACGGTTCTAGTTAATCCCAAATATTTGGGGAAGCTTTGCTTGTATGGGTATCTCCTACACGCGATCATCGTTTGCTTCTAAACAACACGCTTTACCTTGATATCTTTCTCACTCTTCGCTACTTGACGATTTTTGTTCTTCACAGGTAGAGACAAGGCTCCCCAATAGATTTGCAGCTTTGAGAGATCAATTGGTTTCATCCAACAAGACAGACCGCGAAATCCATTCAAAGTATGTTTACCGTGCCACGCATATCAGTGCTTTCCCCACACTACATCTGCGGTTCACGCCCTTCATCTATCAAGTCGTGCAAAGTGAATAACCCGGCTTATAGATAGAGACTGAACGTCCAGACGACTCCGATTCCTTCAGCTTCTCCTCGCGGGTCTGTACCTCTACTCACGATGGCTACCTTCTCGAAATCACCCAGTCGCTCCCCACGACGCGTCCTGGGTGACAAAAGTACCAACTTCACGCCCAATCGCATCCACGCGTCAGACCTGAAGTTTGACAAGATCGATGAGATCAAGGCGAACCTAGTAGGAGACATGGCGAGAGTAAAGAGACTGCCAACGGGGCCTATTGGCAGGCTTGCCGGGCAAAAGAGACCCATCGCCATGGTGGAAGATGCAGAGAGACATGAGGGCACAGTCAAGGAACCAAGCAACGACATCGCAAACAAACAGACAAGGGAACAGGGGAAGAAAGATAGAGCACATACAGGTTTTGACAGACCGCCTCTGTCTACGTCCGTATCTTCTTTCCATGCATCACAAGAAGGTCCATTGGATCATGAGGAGCAGTTCACGATTCAAGAGGAAATGTCGCAGACTGCGGTGGATCATTTGGTAGGCCTCACTCCCCCCTCTTTGAGATGGAAAACAATCTGCCTGCAAGCTTTTGTCACTTCCTACATCAAACTCGACCCTTTGCTGGCTTTCTTGCTGACCTGCCTGTGTTGACCTTTCAGAATGCGACTCCTCTTCCGCTCAACATGCTACAGCTGCCGTCCTTCAATGCAGAACAGACACAGGACAGTCAAGGTCTCTCAAGCCTTATCGACTTCGATCCGGAAGACGAGACGCTCGAGAAGACGAGCCCAGTACAGCAAACTCCGAGCAACGACGGAGAAGAGGAGTTCGTTGCCACGAGCCCAATAAGTGACAAGACTAGTACGCCGGATGCGATTCAGGATCGAAGGACGATGGTTGGAAAGGTCAGTCACTCAATGGCGTCTCTGAACAAGGTATCTGACATTTAGAAACAGAAAGCGGATCTTCTTCGTGCCCGGTTGCAATTGGCCATGTACAAAATCGAAACGAACCAAATCGACCAGCCGTTCTCGAAATTGGTCGCAAAGTCCAGAACACGGTCGCCGTCTCTTCCACCGAACAGGGAGCTCAGCCCCGAAAGCCTAGTGGCTGCAGCCCGCTCCGCTGCTGCTGCCCAGAAAAAGCCTCAGGTCGCGAATCTTGATGCAATCACCGCCCCGACTCTTGTACCAACCGCCTTTTCAGCTAGATATATGCCAGTGGACGAGAATGGAGTCGGGATTCCATCTTCCCCACCGATTTCGCAGGAAGATGAAGACGATGACGCCAACACCCCACGTCCAAGGCAATTTCTTACGCAGTCTCTGTCTTTCAACGACCCCCAGACTCCAAGTACCCCGAATCCCTCATTGGGCAGGTCCACAGGAAGTCAAGTCGGTACAGAATCGAGGATAGATGATCGGAAATCGTTTCATGCAAAGAACTTGACAAGCAGTGTAATCAAGGGACAAGCTGCGAATGGATTATTGGAGTTGATGAAGATGGGGCGGTAGAGCACTACTGTTACTTGAAAAGCAAGGGATGCAATTGCGATGACGCCAACTTGGGGGAGCACAGCATTGCGATCTTGGTGAAGCTTTGGCTCGAAACTTCTTGTACTGCATATTTTCAGCTCAAGGCGAGGGTACATCTTTTAGCTGCGTTGTTCAGCTGGGCGTCGAGATAATTCATGAGGTATCGCAGCCCTCTTTTTGTCTTTTGGATCAAGGGCAGAACAGAAAGAAACCAATCCTGGTTTACTTCCGATGGTGGGCTTAACAATCACAAAAGCCATCCGCTGATCGATTGATTGATTGATTGGCTATTAATCCAAAAACCATCTGCATTTCAACCATCCAAGTTTTTCCCTTCCCTTTCTCTTTGCCAAATAATATTTCGCCCCGGTTTGTTTCCCTTCGTCATCTTTTAAACCACCCACCCGCTGTCATCCTCCTCCCGCCTCCCCGCCCATTAAACCAAGCCTCTTTTTAAATGCTATCTCAAGATAAGATATCTAATTAAATAATCGTGTTTCTTTTTTCGTAGGTATGTATATATATAAACAAGTAAATATATTCCCCCCCCGGCGGAGTGAAGAGATGGAAACAAGAAAAGTACCTACCTACCTACCTACCTACCTACCTACTGTCCTGCAGGTAATTAATTACTCGAAGGTAACCCTTACCTCAGCGGCCCCTTCTTATCCTCGGTCGGTCTATCTTTATATCAATATCATAGTTTCTTCAAGGGAAAAAAACTCTCTACTACTTCATGCACATAACATACAATACACATATTATTAGGTACGAAGAGTGATTACTTAGGTAATTACTTTCTTTTCGATCAAAGCAGAGTATGTAGGTTGATAGGTAAGGACGTGTGTACTAGCTTGGGATATGGATCGGGAAGAAGAAAGAGAATGGACGGATGAGTGGGAGTAGTTATATAAGTGTACCTAGGTAAATATGATCTATCCACCACCACCACCAGCAGCGACTTCCCTAACAACGCCTTGAAAATCCTCAACGCCACGCCGGAATCCATGTTCCCATTCCCAACCAGCAGCGTCTCTGTCCCGGCCGATGCCGCATTCCCGCATCCTTTTCAGAATCCACAGATCCAAGGCCGCGAGGATGTCTGCGCCTAGGTACGTGTCTTCGTCATCATCGTTCGTGGCCGAGAAATTCGAGACGGGGATGAGGCGGTTGAGGCGCGCGGTGAAGAAGGTTAGGGCGTCGGAGAAGCCGAGGTCGTAGCCTGAGGCGTAGAGGGGGTGGTTGAAAGGGGTGGAGGGGGAGGCGGAGTTCCAGTAATTGACATGCGAATCGTAGGCGGACGTTTTGAGATCCTGTTTTTTGGCCATTGCGTTTTGGGAGACTTGGTTTACTGCGCGTCTGGAAAGGGTTAGTGCGGGAGGGGGTGTGATGTTGTGGTTGTCGACTTGGTTTCGGAAACCCCAGTCTCCGCCTTCGGTGTGGACTAGACCACGGCGGCCGGCGTTGGGGCCTCCCCAATCGAATTTATAGGACCAGTATGTACTACCGATGGTATGCTTATGCCAGAGTTGGGATTGGGCTAGCCCAAAGGAGCGGGTTAGGGCCGCACGTTGGGAAGAATCGACGCGGGACCAGGTTCGAGTGTCGAGGGTGACGGACCATTCGCCTATGAAGAGGGGAGGGCAGGCACTAGAGGTGTCGAATATGGATTTATTCGTGTAAGATGAAAGAGAAGGGAACTGCCCATCAACAGATTCCAGGGAAGAAATTAGCTCCTGCGGTGCTTTGGAGCGGTGCTCTTCAGCAAAAGTGTAGTATTTATGAGTATCAACGACGACAGGGCATTGGAGACGGCTGTTTTGCAGGCTGTTCTTCTGCGCAACGTACGGGAGACACGTCGAAAGGTTCCAGGCATCCGAGATATAGATCGGGAGGGACGGCGAGATTGCAGAGATACGTTGGATGCATTGATCGTAGAATGAATAGAGATTTGGCGCGGCCCACGCAGCTTCATTGCAAAGCTGCAGGCCTGTGACGGAACCCTGAGGAATGGAGGAGTTCGATTCGATCTCCTGTGCGACGAACGTGAGACATTGAAGAGCGAGATTCTGGTTGGCGGTGCTTTTCCATAGCTCGGCTTTGCCGTTAGATGTACCGGAATGTCCTTCGTTATTGGCGCCTCCAGGAAGTGCGTGAAAATCGATCAGAATACCAATACCGTGAGAGGCGCAGCGAGAAATGATGGAGACAACATGTTGCCAGGCGTTGGTATATACCTGTCCAACTTGGCCTGCGAAAGGAGTGTGCTGGGTGAAGCGAGGACCAAGAGTGAAATAGCCAATCGGCAGACGAATAGTAGTTACATGAGCAGTCTGGGTCAGGAATTTGAAGTCCGCATCTGTCAGAGCATTTTGCCAATGAGCCTCAAATTTGGCCCGAGCCTGTTCAAGACCAGTACTCTTCACAGCACTGGTTTGGTCAACTCGGAACTGACGAATGATAAAGCTCGTGCTCACGCTGTAGCGGCATCCAGTTCACTTGCCCCTTTAGCAGACTGTTCATACATGCTCCCAAACATCCACTTCTCCAAGACGAATATGCTGCCAAGGTTGGCTCCATGTTGATATCGGTACCGGACGATGTCGTCGGACGTGATGGATTGAGGGTCGGTTGGGTCAGCTCTTAGGTGGGATGGCTTGTTTGGTGGGATCGGTGGTGGGATACCTGCCACAGTCTCAGACTCAAAATCAAGGTAAAGGCAGTATGGGAGCTTCTGAAGCATGTTGCTATGACTAGCATAGAATTCATTCCCAAAAGGACAAATTCGTACCTACCCATGGGTCTCTGAGCCTGATCTTGAATTTGATTAACACTGCCTTCACCCTGCCTCTTCACCTCAATTTCCTCCTTCAATTCATTGAAAGCGTTCTTGGCCCACTTCCTCATCTTCCTGTACGTACAGCGGACAGTCTTCTGGTGTTGATGCAATCAATATCCACGCTGGTAGGCGATTATTCTACTGAAGACGACCCGACAGAGCGAATGGAGAGACGAAGCTATATCGCTGAGAGAGCGGGAACGATATGGGAAGAGAAAGCATCATGGCAGAAATGATGGGCGGCCAGTCGTACTTAGCGTTCAGTCGGAGAGTGATCTACATGAAGTACTAAGCACACAGATAATAGCCTGCCATAACTTGCCTGCCAAGCTCCGGCGAGAACTGGAGGATATGTAAATTAGGACCGAGTATATCAAGTATTCTATCAGAGCACTGCCATCATCATCGCATCTGGGGATGCCAATTACGATAGCTCGATGATGCCTTGAATATTATACACATGCGCTAGAGACTGTATTTCATCCCTCACAACACACATCGCTGTTGAGCATCTATATGCACGAATTCAGATACTGTCTTGGTTATTATTCAAGTATCTATTCAGCATGCTCTCCTGCCTCCAATGATATCGATGATGATAGCATAGGCATCGAAACACCGACAGGATCATCATGATACAATCCATTCCCTACTCAAGTCAATGGTTCACTCTACAAGAATTACTGCATCTCCACCTCCATTGCTTCCTTGAGCCCTCCCCTTTTCGCTCTTCTATCCCTGGCGGTACGAGAAGAAAAGCCCGGGCTGCCAGTACTCAGATTCGATATTCCCGCGCTCAATGCCTCAATACCTTCCTTTGTCTGGCCTATGACTCCTTTGGGTGCAGCTGCAGGTCCTACAGACGCATCTGCAGTCTCTACACCCGTGAGAACAGAAACCCCTAGCGGATCCATATCCGGATGTTGAGACAACTTCAGCTCATCTTTCTCCACGGAGGTGCCCGAAGTGGACGGATCTTGTTTGGGGCTTGAAGCACTGGACGAGGGAAGGGATGCAGTCATTGTTGGAGGCTGTTGATTAGCAGCCGCATTTGCCTGAGTGGGTAGATCAGAGGCGCGAGGTGTCAGATCATCTGTATCTGATTTTCCTACGGTCGGAGGGGAATCCGTATGCTCAGAGCGTGGGGCTTTCATAGGGACATTTAATGATGACAGTGATGTAGTAGAGGTGGATAAGCCGCTGGAGTCAGCTTCGTGTCTCAGCTCCCTTCTGGGTTTGGCAGTCGAGGAGACAGGACCGTTCATCTCGGCGTCGGTTCGGCCGAAAACCTCGTTCCACCATCTAATCTCATCCGTACGTGGAAATATCAGTCGCTCTCTTCCTGCAACTCGATCGTCCACTGGTCTAGAGTCGTATTTCGAATTTAAAAACTGTTCCTTTCGGCTTAAGAAATAATCCCATACGCTTCTCGTCCTTTCGGTTACTTTTGCATCTTTCCGAGCTTTTTCGCTGTCGTAAAGGAAGGTGCCATACTGGCAAGAGTAGACATGGTAGAGAAGTCGTCGAAGAAAACGCTCATTGAACTCGAATCGTGTGGGATACTGATGAACAAGTTGGTAGACAGCATCTAGAAACTGATGGAAAATTGGTGCAGTCTCCTTGACCTTCGTCGTTTCCTTCTCCGTACTAGCGGCTCTAGACCTAGCCGGAGACGCACCGGTTCCTGACCGACGGGACATATTAGGACTCTGGTCAACCTCATATGACTGGAATTCACCATCGGAATCAGCAAGAGATTCGCGAGAGGCTGTGACTTTGGAATCTCGATTGAAGAAGCCTTTGGCGCTCAGAAAGGCGTTCTCAAACGCCTTGCCTGCCCCCGCCAAAGGGTCATGTGGACCCCCACCCCTGCCGGTCTCAGATTCCGTTTTTCCACTGATGCGTTCGTTCTCGATTTGGAACCACTTCTCGGAACTTAGGTAACCGGATCGGTGCCGAAACATATGACCGAACGATAACCAGTCCTTTTCAACAAGGACAATGAAACCGTCAATCGTCCGATAATAGGGATCCAGGCAGATCTGACTCAGAGCACTGAGCTGTGAGGTTCTATCCCACCCATCTGAACAGTGAATAAGGACATGAGAGTGATGAACGCCTACTTGGCGAGCTATCAAGCCAACACCATCCAACAGATTGGTAATATGTTTCAGCCAGTTGGACTTCGCAAGTTGTTCACGGTTTGGAGGAAGCGGGGTCAGATCAGAGTCCTTCAGTGCCTCAATTACCTTGTTAAGAGACTCACGCATGACGTGAATGTTATCGATGCCCAGGTAAGCCTTTGTGGCGAACTTGTAGTTGTCCATGTTTTCTGAACCCAATCCGACAGCTTGCATCGCATAAGCATTGACTGTTGGCCTAGCATCCACGATCAAATTGCTTTGTTGGGCACCGTAGATCAATGGCTTATCACTGTCACTGGAATTATCATCGCCTCGAAGCTTAGCGATTATTTCGTCTTCCAGTTCTTCGGCATCAGTGATTTGTCCATTCGTCTCTCTTGGGAAACTGTCTTCTTGACTAGAGCCGGACGTCTCAGTCTCCGGGAGTGTGGGTATGGCCGATGAGAGTGGTCTCTGTGCTCTGGTAGTTGAGAAGATTGCGGCTAGTAATTTCTCGTCCTGAATAGATCTATTCTGGCGCACACCAACCATTGGTTGTGAACATCTCGTTATTGAGCAACCATTGACCGGATGGAGGTACGTAAGAGCAGGAATTCGTGCCCTGGATCGATACCTGGCAGCATAGTTGAGTGTGTTATCAGAGATGGATGTGGGAACAGCAAGGACAGCGGGATAGGTCGGCGAAAACTATACGTGTCAGCAGAGCTGCCTTCAAAGCAAGGCGTGGGAACATACACTGTGATCTGCATTTATAGACGATATTCTCCAATTCGTAGCTGAGCCAGACCCAACGCCCATACGCCTCAATTCTTCTCTGGGGTCGTAGAAATTCCAGCTATTTATGCCCTTTTCGGGAGCCTGCGGCTGATACGAGAAAGCATAGAGTTTTTCTACTCTTCCAAGCTTGCATGTCCATGCTTTTATGCTATCGTAGACATCCCGAGCTTTGACCTCATCCATGAAGTACAGGCAGACAAAGGTAAAGTCGCGACAACGTAGTCGAATTGAGGATGGCTGCCTGGAAGCGGCCGGCGCAGGCCGCAGGGTACAAAAGGCGATGATAGGATATGTAATCCATAGTTCGCGCGGCCTTTGTGGTTTGACAGCCTCTGGAGAGGTCTCTGGTGTCGGTAGCGGAGTATGGGAGAATATCAGATGGTGAGGGGTCAAGTGAAGAGTCCCAACCACTTGCTCACCGCGTCTCGCAAGGGTCACATCGTCAACCTATGGCGGTTCGTGAGTAATTATATTCAATTTGCCATAGGTCAGGTGCCTCACCTTTGCGACGCGGGTCCGCTCCATCGCCATGTTGTGCGCTCGAACGGCGATCAGGTGTCAGAATGTTGCCAATGACATTCCGCAGATTGAAGTGGTGGTACAGCAGAGCGAACGAGACGAGACAGCGCTGAGAGAAGGCGGGAGAAGGTATGAAGTTACTCTTTTATCAAGACGCACCAGGACACAAGGATCCAAGGGTAGGTCAAACCGTTTATGTTGATATGCAGGTATTGGGCTCAATCTGTACCGCATGTAATTACTTAAATTCGGACAGCAACGACGTCAAGGGTTCGGTACGATGTGGGTCGAGGCTTAGGCTGCCCGCTTAGCCTATCCGATACGTAAATGTCCATTTGGCCTCACAAAATAGAGCCTGTTCCATATTACAAGAGAGTATCTTCATCCAGTTGACGGATTTCAAGAATATCCAATCAATTTTTAAGAAGCTTTGAATACATTTCATCTCTCAACTCGCAACGGCACTCGCTATATTTTTCCAAAAGCAAGATCCGTATCTTGCGCTTGAGTCAATCCGACCACCAACAGACTAGGATTACATTTATACATCAAAGAGTGCCCTCGTTTCCTCGTCAAATGCAGCAAATGCGGCAAGTTAAGACCTGTACCTGTCCCACCATGCAAGTACTTAATGAGAACAGCATTATGTACCGGACACCATCTGTATGCCGGGAAAATCCACCTTTCTAAGATGCTTCAACACCATAACCAATGCGCCAATGAGAGCCGACAGTATGGCAGCTGTACCGTATGACTAAGTTAAAGAGGAATAACAAGATGAGGAACGGCAATGTTGCGTATTAACAGCCTTATAAAAGGTCGTCAATACTTCGGATGATCTCATGGCCCTGACCGGCTTGCGGTGGGCTACGAGGATCTTCCGGTAAATGAGCAGTGCTCTCTTCCATGAGCTTGGGCCACGAACCAGGGATGTGTACAGAACTAGGACGTCTGGTGAAAGCGAGATCACCAGCAATTGACCTGGGAAAAGGCCATGCCATGAACTCTGTTGCACGTGGTGAAAAGAGAGATGGAGTTGGTGGAACGTCTTGCATGACAAGGTCAATATGGGTCGGTCTTGTAAATTCTGGCGTATCACTGAGAGGTAACGGATTATGCGGCGATATATCCGGCTTCTTGAACGGCTCTGGCTCCGGAGGCGCAGAAAAAGGCACTTCCCGCAAGGGAAATGGACGAGGAGTAGCACGCTTCGCAGCTTTAGAATTTCCCTCAAGAGACTGGCTACCATCAGAGACAGACGATAAAGCTGTTGTTGAACCGAAGGTCGCGCTGGCTAATGTCTGCATGGATTCTGGAGCAGGCCGCAAAGAGTACAAAGGCTCAAAGTCGGTCTGGGTACCAGATGATACCATCCGCGGCGCCTGAGGAATAGGAGGTGGGGAAGCTAAAGCCACCCCGTTCTGCGCTTTCGGGGTCTTCTCTGACTCTGTTGATTTAAAGCCAATAGTGGCCATATTGACCATCGTCCCATCACTAGTATGATTCCTGGAAAGTTTAGCCCTAAAATCCATCAACTGGTAGATTAGGCTCATATTTGGTCCAACCCACCGACTACGCTCCTTGACGGCCGAATACATGGAGTGAAAGTCGGTATGGTACTTCTTATAAAGGCCATAAGCAATGACGAGAGAAGCGGAGCGGCTGACACCGAGCTGGCAGTGGACGAGAACCGACTTTCCAGCGTTGATACGAGAGTCAATCAGCTGACATAGTGGCTCCAGATCATCCAGAATTTCCGAATTGTGATCCCAAGGTACATGAATATATTCCGGACCCGCTTTATGAGAAGGCTGTGAGGGTGTTGGCGCGTCCATAGACGGCCACTCGAAGGCTGACTTGAATGATTTCTCCGACATTGCTGTTTGAGGCTCTGAAGTGCTTAATCGATTCAAAGCATGCTCTCCTCTTCTCCATACAGACATTACCGATGGCCGTAACTTGGCACTATCGGCCGAGAATGGATTCTTGACCTCTTTCGCGACGTTGATTATCACGTCAAACTTTGAAGCCTCCTCTTCCGTTGGTTCAAGGTACAGATAAAGTCCAGAATCGTATATGCAGACAGGTCCGCTGGTATAGCCTCTTTCGCTCGTCTCTTGTGACTTTGGAACGTGACTGGCATCAACCTCTTGTGTTTCTTTGATAGTAGGCTCGAGTGAGGATTGCTTAGAGAAACTCGATCTCTCGTAGCCATGTTCACTTACCAAATGCCCACAGGCAGGTTTTGGAAAATGCATGCCCCCATGAGGAGCAGTTGTAGGGGAAAATATTGACGGAAGAGATGGCGATGACTCGAAATGCCGTAGAGATGGGCGTCCCGCTGGAGTCGGAGGGACCAAGGCTTGACTTGGAGCACCAAATGATATTTTGTCAAAGCCTGGAGTTTGGATCGTTAAATTGTGAGGTTTCCTGCGTCCAGTCCGTAACGGGGCCCGCAACGGCGATGTAGGGGCAGACAAAGGATGTGAAGAGTCGGGTCCGCTACTTGCTGTAGAACTATCGCTGGCATTGGGTAACACACTCAAAGACAGATTCTTAACGTTCCTCGCTTTGCTCCCCGGCGAATCTGGCTGTGGGAGACTCTGTGAGAAGGTATGCGACTTTACTAAGCCATTTCGGTGAAACGGCTCCCCTGGAGCCGTGACAGGCCGCCCTAGCATGCCTTTGAATGGTGCTGTAGCAGCCGCGGCGGAGGTCGGAGACTCAGGAGATGAGCTTGGAGAGGGATCCGTGCTTGCCGTCACTGATATGGAGTCGAAAGTCGATATCGTGGTTGTTGGGGAACTGTCGGTCGACTCAGTTCCCGAAGATGCTATACTCCCTCTGTGTTGATAAGCGGAATGCTGCGATTGCAGTGAGGAAGGCTGTTGCACCAGGAAATGACCAGACGGCTGATCATTCGTAATTGGATGGTTGTAACTTCTTCCCGTCTCCTCCACCCTCGCGTCTCCCCCAAAGACTGACATAAATGATGGGAACGACGCTGGTACCGGCGGACTCGTCTGGACAGGCATCTTTCGAGTTATGGGAAAGGCTGAAAGCGCAGCCGCAACGCAAAGAAGAAATCAATTCAAATGGTCGAGTATGCTCGTTATTACCTCGAGTTCATAGCGTCAAGGATGTGGCAAGAAACCGAGCCCAACACCAGCATCAGAAGATGTCCTATTAGAAGATTCCCGGTCAGTCTAGCTCTCGGTCTCGAAACGTGATCGTCATTCATGATGATAACACCAGTGAGTCGCCCTACCACGAGTCCCTCGCCTGCTTCACGAGTTCCACGGGTTTCCCTAATGACCGCAGAGTCTGGCGCAAAGAAAATATGGGCATACCAAGATGATTGTCAAACAGTGGACCAGCCACAGATGATATGTATATGTCAATGATTGTGTTGATTCAAGCGTACTTCAGCTTGAACGATCGCGCCACTGGTCGATGTATGAAAGCAGTGATGAAGAAACAATGCGCCCTGTATCGTTGGAGATCTAGATGGTGACTCTGTATGGTCCCAGAATCGCAGACCAGCCGTGTAACAAGACTCGCAGAAACAGAGGTAGTGGCGGCTGGAGAAGAGCCTGAGAAGAAGGAAGTCGACTTTGTCGGATTGGCTGAAATCTGGCGCAAAGCGGATGTCGTTCTAGCGCAAAGGTCGGGAGGTCGCAAGGATCGTTTTCCAAAGAGATTTAGCGAACCAGCGACGACAAAGGAAAGGAAAGTAGGACAGCCAGAACAGCGGCTATGGGAGAAGACGGCGTGTGAATGACTGTGCGTGAAAGAGAACGGTAGGTGAATCTGATTGGTGTTAGAATGGAGAGGGGATCGATGTGAACGGTCAAAGGCCTAGTAGAGGATGATGGGACGGGATGGCGTAGAGCAACCACTACAAGGATTGGCCGGGGCAACGAAGGGCCTGCAACCTTTTCTTTTTCGGGGGGCAAGGGTTGATGGGAGGGGAGGTTGGAGGCTAAGCATTTAGTTAAGTTACATACAACGTAGGTACCTTAGGTTATGATTGATTGGATTGATCCAGGACAGGGAGCGGGACCATTCACAAAGTGCCAGGACGGTACGTACCTACTGTCTTTTTGATTAATTGGTGGCCCTAGTCTCTTGGTCGAGTCGAAGGAGACTGAGGCGATTGGACAAACATGGGCTATGACAGTTGATGGGCGCTTAAAAATGAATGGGACGGCGCGAACATCACTGAAGACAGAAGTAGTTCAAGCGCCAAAGAAGCCAGTGGGGGAGCTGGAGGGCGTCGGGCGAGCCAGAGGTCACATTGCATGCGACAGGACACCCCTGGAGAGCATAATTCTTTAACCAATCATGCACAGTGGGTAAAGCGTTGAAACACTGGTAGCAGAAAGACAAGCGTTCGCTAGGGAGATGCTGCAGCCATGGTTCTTTTTCTTTGTTGCTGTCATGGTTGTACAATACACTCCACATTTATTACAGTTGTAGACACTGTCGATGGTTACTTATATACCTATTCGCTGAGTTATACCATGTTTACTATAATTATAGACAGTCTTTCCACTAAGTATCTTACCTCTAGATGTTACCAAATAGGACGACCTACCTCACACCAAAGTCTCAAATCAGAGAGGAAAAGAGCGGCGGATGTAATTGACCTAAAGAACGTCTGAATGTCTTTGTGCACACCGGTATGGTAAGGAATTCTGAACCGACCTCGAAAGGAAAGAAAAAGGATTTTACTATTCTTAGCAACATAACTGCATCCCTGCAGCACTCCACTTTGTGTCTAAAAATGCCTGAAGGGACGAGGGGAGTAACGTTGGAGGTTTCAATGTCCAAGCCTCCAAATCTGGAACCGGCGACTAAGATCCTTCTCGAGCACACCAATGAGCCGAGGCCATCCGCCAGGATTTCTGTATTGATTGAGCGAGAGACTCCCAGGATAGGATTCACCAGTTAACGTATCTCCACGACTTTTGTGATTTACCAGAGGAATTATTCAGTCTGGAGTATCAGGAACCATGCACTTTACACAGGAACAATGACCAGTATACCCTAGAACAAGATCGTTACATGGACAGGATGTTGATTACAGTCGGTCCAGCAATTCCCTATCACAAACAGACATGATTGCCGTAGAATCCTAGGTGTGGATGGATCCTTCACGAAACCTCAGATGATGAGACAGAGTCAGGCAAGCAAGCATTTCCGCTGCATCGCTTTACCTTGTCTTGCCTTACGTACTGTATTCCGTGTGGCTGTAATTGAGACCCCCCCAAAATCCGCCCAACAACGATGATGATGCCTTTTTGCAGAAGAGCATCCACACAGACTTGCGGCTGCATTGACTGCATCATGGACCTACCTAGAGTCATCTAGCAAATTCGTACCTTCTCTCAACCAGATGACCACCTGGAAAGTCCTTTAGCCAGATGCTCCGGGACAGCCAATTCATCCTGCAGTTTCTATCTCGTCCATCCGGAGTTGCAGTTCGTGATGTCGTCAACCCCTTTGTTGACACCTTTCACCTTTTGGGTGGACCAACGGTGTTTACTCAAGACAAACATGGCGGGTTGTTGATTATCTCAACGTCACGTTGCCGTGGATCCTAATTTCCGAGAGACAAGAGTATTTTGCAGTTCAATCAACTTGAGCCTGTAACGGTGGTATATAGTTTGATCAGCATCTCACTTAATCTCGCGACTGGCCTCGGCTACCACATGTCTTTCTCCATACAAATCTCCATTCTGGCGAAGCTCAGAGCATCAGCCGATCAGTAAGAGAAGAGATACAGAAGCGATCATCGGCCCATCACTACTACGTATATCAGATCGCAAGAGAAAGATCGCTAATGCGACTGGTCTTCGGAACTGTACCTAAACACATCCTCGGTACTACAAAGAGTTTGACTACCGTAGTAATATCATTGTTATCAAAGCTCAAAAACTTCCCGAGTGTCGTTAGGCCAACTGGCTATGATTATGACTGTCGCATCTCGTATCACCACAAAAACTCGATGAACCGAGTTCCTGAGAAGCCCATGTGTGTTGACACGTCAGTCAGTCTTGAGATCAAATGACAGTACAATCTTAATGTTGACATTCTGCCAATCGTATTGGCTTGAAAGCCACCGACGAAATAAGCAGGTCCTTTCGATGCAGATTCAGCAGACTTGCCTTCTATCGCAAGAGGGACTTGCACACCGCTCTTCTGCATGTGTATATATGAGTCGGTTTCGGTACTTGAATAGCATTGTTCTGCATGCGTGGAAGTTACAATCAATGCAGGCCACTGGACGAGACGCCGAGAGACGCAGTGTTGTCGAGTTGCTTCAGTGGTCAGATATCTGAAACACGCTTAGGTACTCCAAGAAGCTTGGTCATACCACCTGACAGCGTAGTAGATGTCTGAGCGCTGTGTTCGCCCGAAAACCACAGACTGCATCATTTTCGCCGTCTCTGTCTCCGAGTGAGATCAACGTCGAGCTTACACACATAGGCTTTGTCGTCAACTGTGAAATACATTCGATAGTTGCACCTCATCATAGAGGCAGGTTCTCCCCTGGTTGGCCTCAAGAACTCATGGACGACCTATGAATCTATCAAGTTGATGTTCTCGAAGAGAAGCACACAAAGGACTTGCGGATCATTGACCAGGGGAAAATACAGTATTGAATCCCTGAAGATGTTAGCTTGAATACCCGAGACTATGAAGGATTGGCGATTTTGAAGTCCTGCAAGAAAGGAGGTAAAAAGGGATGATGTCTGTATCAATTGGGTTCCCAGTGGCAGAGTCTTGATAGTCGTGATCTTGTCAGCTCTGGTTGCAATTTCTCAAAGACCCCTTGCGCAGTATGATGGGCGACGTCTGAAGCATTGCAACCTCATGTCAGTGGTAGCCAGATCACACGCGTGCTTGACCGCTGGTCTTGATCGGTCGGACCTCAGCTCGCTGAGCGACTTCCAGGCGAGTGAAGATTCCAACGACTGTAAATTGAGCCATTCAGCAAGTACCGGGTATATAATCCCTATCCAGGCATGGGCAATTTTCCGTAGAGACATCACAGCTGACTATGACGGGACAAGTGAGAGAGCAGTATAGATTGGTTTTGCGAAATGCCTCGATAAAGTCGTCCCAGAGCCGGTGAGTGACTACACGTAGGGCTACTTCGATACATAGGCAGACATGTAGAAGTGAAGATCATACTGGCAAGAGGTCAATCAGCCTTCTGAAATGAAGACATCCACAAACGGCGAGCATTCCAATTGTGCGATGCACGTTCCATCCAGTTGATCGACAACCAACACCAGCTCGGCTACGGCGCGAGCGTTTAGTCCCTTATCTGCGGTCAGATCCATGTTCTCTCCCCTTTGTGCCCCTGATCAATTGATTTTCTATTCCGCGAAGACTTGACTTGGCCAGCTGATATAGATCATCAAGGGGCCAGCAGCCAGAAAGCTATCTTTTTAACCATTTCATCCCTCGGGATCCTCTTGCACATATCATGGTACAGCAAGATTCACCTAGGATGCACCACAGAGAAACAGTTGTCGAAGCGGTATACGTTACGATACCGGATCCCTGAAGCTGTGACGGTTTTGAGCCCTGCCAGTCATTTCCCCTTCACCAACCTCCTTGGGAGCCAGTGATAAGTTACCTTCAGTGTTCTCACATACTGTGATGACTGCCACATAAGCGATTGACTTTACCCTTCCGATTAATTGACTCGGCTGGGTTATCACATTCGATCAAATCTCCACGACTTTTTAGAGACGGGCGTGTGGATCTGTTGGTGCCCGAAGTCTTAGAGGCTGTCCGAGTGGCCATTAGCTAGCTAATCGGTAGAATTGTTAAGAATGCACCATTTGCTCAAACATCTGTTCTTCGTGATATCTCTGCGATAGACTGTTAATGCTCCCCGGCTGGCCCGTAGTATGCATGGTAATATACGGCCAGGTGAGTTGACGCGTGTGGGTTGTTGGTTGCATTTGACTAGCTTGTCCGCCCGAACCAAGCGAGGACGCGACCAAACACCGACGCAATGATGGCGGTTGCTTCACCCTCGATTCAACCTCCTGGCATCATCTCTACCTCTGCGACACCACGACCAGATCAGACCCACAATCGACGAAATACTGATTCTTCCTTACATTCCTTCGAGAATCACACCGATCCTCTTTATCGTCGAAAGTCTGCCGATGGGTCTCGTGAACGCGCAAATAGTCCCAACAGCCAAGTTGACCTTCCATCGCTCCGCAATGCAGACCGCAAGACAGTGATCTCCGTCGCGCCAACAGACCCTATTTTATCAAGTCCAGGTCGTAAGGATCTGACATCCCCCAAATCACCGACAAGGCCTATGTTCCATGCTCGACGACCGAGTCGAAACACTATATCCTCCATCGAAATTCCACGACGATCACAGGAACAGGTTACGGTGTTGAAAAGCCCCAACAGCGGCGCAAACGAATCGCGGCGATCCCTTCTGAAGCGTTCCCCGGCATCACACAGCTCATACGGCGTTGAGACCTCGAACGGACCACCGCCAGCAATAAGTACTCAGCGGACCCTGACGGAGGATTTACTGTGGAAACCCTCTGTAACAGACATTCTCGATCTACCAATTCACCCAAAATCACCAATCAATATTACTATTGTATCACCCCCTCCGTTGGGGACTTCTCCGACGGAGCCTCAAGCTGCTTCGATTACATCTACCGATGAAACAAGCGAACCATCACCGGTCAGTAGTCGCGACATGGATGGCACTGCGTCCAGTTCGACTCCAACGGAGTCTTATGAGGAGGACAGAGACATGACATTGAAACCCGTGGATGCGAGCACCGATGAAGACACGAAAGGGTCGAGCTCAGGGTCTCGAGAGGATCTGTTCCTCAATATTGCGAAAGCGGAGGAAGACAAGTCACGATCAGAAAGACGAAGGGTGAGTTCCACGCCGTTGTCTCTAAATGTCTTGAGATTGTAGCCTGCCTATGACATATTGCTAACTCGATCTTAGTCCCAGATACATACATCCTTTTTATCGCCTCGTTTCTTGCAACAACCATCCAAATCGATCATGCAGACCGAATCCGCAAAACCTTCGTCACGCCATTCTTTGAACCATATCAGCTCATCGGCGTCTGCACATCCATTGGACGACTCAAGCCGTCGTCTACGGTACTTGAGTGGACCACAGAGACCAAGTATAAGTGTTCCAAGATCTGTTATAGGCATCGATTCGCCGCAACGTTCGCCAGAGTCTCCTCGTGCCTACAAAAGGCGACTTTCCGCGGCCGATACCAGTTCCAGATATACGCCGTCAAATTTAAACGTGTCTAGGTCGAATCGGATGGTCTCAGCCTCTGTGGTTGGAAGCGTCGCTGCACGACATGGTGAGGCCGAAAGAGCACGCCTTGACGGCACCGAATCCACGATATCTACGACAGCGCCGTCAACGGTTTGGGATGAATTAGATGATTTGAAGTCGAGAATCAGAAAGCTCGAGCTAACTGGGAAGTTACCACCATCCTCTGCGGCAGCCATGCAATCCACGAATAATGAACGACCTCAAACAGCGACTACGACTGTAACGACAATGTCCTCTTCCCCTAAACACGGCCGTAAGAAGGATTCTCCAGTTGGGGTATCCATAGGTGGCGTACCCTCCACGGTCCATCCGCTGTTGCATGAAGCGTTGTCCAACGCTAAATCGCTTGTCAGCAGTGATATATATCAAAAGCTTGAAGCAACAGCTTCCGATGCACTGCAACTAGCTTCCCTGATGGGTGGAGGTCCAGCCCAAAACGGTGGCACGTCTGTTGTTGGAGGCGGCTCAGCATCGGAACGGCAGGGTCGTCGGAGGGTTGAAAGTATCTGCCGTGGGTTGACTGAGCTTTCGATTGCTTTATCAGCACAGGCACAGGCACAATCACAAGCGCCACAAGTGCAGCGGCCAGGCACTGCGAATGGACGACCTGGCAGCCGTGATACCCCAGCTTCCGGCCTACCGGAGACTACATTAAGACTTCGCCGAGGAAGCGTCGATCCCGAAGATCAAAGTCAGTCAACACAGCGGGCGCAGTCCCGCCTTGAATCGCGGAGGACAAGCCTCCTAGCCGGGCCACGGCTTGACAATTCGCGGTTTGCTTCACCTGAAAATGCAGTGAACACTACTTCTCCGAATCAGACGACGCAGGTACAACGGAGTACAGCGAACCGTCTCAATAGGACTTCTCTTTCTCTTCGTTCTCGTCGTACTCAGGGTTTGAATGATGGTGCAGACGAGGAACAGGAAGACAATAGTCCAGCGCCGAGACCTGTCTCGAGAGCTATGACTGAAGTGGTCACGCCTCCAACCTATAGATACTCTCCTCGCGATCGGACATCTTTCTCTCGAGAATACACATCACAATATCCACTTCCAACTCGAGAATCGGACCAGAGCCCTCGATCCCCTTCTTTTATTCACTCACGTCGCACGGCATCGACTACGCTCAATAGCAGTCCCTTATCCCAATCGAATGCCAACACATATTCTGGTCTCAGACGCTACGGCACTACCACAAGTTCCCTTGCAAACAATTCCGCTAGGACAACCAAAGTAGCCCCAAACACCCCTACAGCCCTCCCAGAGTTTCCACCTGATGACGATGCTGCTTCCACTGTTTCCGTCAACAGAGGAACCAGTATTCGTCAGCGTCTTGGTGCCGCGGGCAGTCGGATCGGGATCAACTCTGTGGGAAGTAGATTGAGGGCGGCCAAAGAAGGAAGACTAGAGACCGACAAAGATCCGCGCAATCGATTTTCACTTGTTGGGATCGAGGGTGGGAACCCAGGTCAGGGTTGAAAACTCATGATTGCAGCATAAAGAACTAAACACGCCGTTCCCTCATGGTAAAACCAGCTATGGTCACCGTGCATCTTTTCTCCTGTCTCTTATCATATCACCCAAGAGTCTTCATGCAGTTACTGGGCGTGGATCAGACTCATGTCGCAGAGCGACTCAAAAATCTTTGTATCAACACATCCTTTCATATGGCAGAGAAATCATTCATTCTGTCAGCAAGCAGGGCCTCGAAGAGCACCGTTCAAAAGTCAGACAGCGCCTCTCGATTTCCACGTCGTGCACATTTTTTCCCATTACAAAGCGAAGGAGCAATAGGCGTTTCTTCCTTCGAGTCCATCATCCTCAGCATGCAGGTAGACTCGATGTACGAGTAGTATGGTCACTTCACTAGATCCATAACACAGGGGGAAGGGGGCTGGACATTTTCCGAGAAGAAACTTCCAGTCAGGTCAGGGGGCGTCCGATCTGTCGAAGCGGGCCGGGGCAAGGGGGAGTTCAAAACTTTTCAACAACAACAACAACAACGGGTCCTATTTCTTTGTCCCGCTCTCAGCAGCCAGATATTTTGATTGTAGACCTATTTTATGTATCACTACCTTGTTATATTAGACCAAAGAAGAAATTATCATTTTGAAAGTCAGCAAAACGATACTCCTTTTGCCTTTTGCGTGTAGTATTGTTCAAACTTCCCCTTCGTAATTCTTACTAGACTCCTTTCGTAAAGAAAAGGAGAAATGGGGGAGGAGAGGGAGGAGTAGTGCTTGAATGGGAACCGGAGGTATTAGTATGGAAGAAATTATGATTATTATTAACTGTCCTTCCTTTTTTGTTTAGAGACCTAGTTGAGAGAAAAAAAAAAAAAAGAAGCAAAAGAGTGATGATATTGAACCTAAGTTATTAATAATTAAGAAAAAGTTTTGTGATTGATTAATCAGTGAACTGATTAATTACTTGGATTGCGATGGCATGGCATGGCATGGCATGGCATGATATCAAAGAGAGAAGAGATTAATACACCGACCGTCTTCTTGCAAGCAGGGATTGTAAGTATGTATGGAGATGTATGGATATGTAGAGCATGCCTGCCTGCCTTACCTGCCTGATGAGTAAAGTCATCATCAATGTACATAGCTACCTTACCTAGGAGGTAAGTTCTAGGCAAATGCTTCCTGGATGAAGGTTCAGTGTTTTTCTTTTTCTTCTTCTTTGGGGTGAAGTTGAGGATGGAGGAGGAATGTACAAGAGGATGATGATGGTACAATCTAGGGAGGTATTTCTATTTCGATCTATATATGCCCCCCCATCTATGATGGTAATCAGGTAATGTAGGTATCGCCTGCTTCTTTACTTTCTTTCTTTCTGCTTCTATATCTTGGCCAAAAGTCCTTTCCCATTCGTCCATTTCGCGATGATCAACATGCAGCTGCCGGCGAGGACGGTGATGCCGGTGAAGATCGACACCTGCGTGAAGCCGTGGTACCTCGAGACGAGGGCGCCGCAGATGGGTGCACCGATCAGGGCGGCGAACGAGACCATGAACATGCCCATGCCCATGTACGTGCCGATGTCGCGCGGGTTGGCGGCGGCCATCGCGAAGCAGGCGGTCATGAGCGAGATGATGGCGCCCGAGGTGAAGCCGTAGAAGACGGTGAAGACTATGATGGCGGCGTTGCTGTACACGCGTTGCCAGCAGAGGCCGATGATACCGGTGCTCAGGCCGGCGGCGAAGAGCATGTTGTAACGGCCGATCTTGTCGGCTGTGATGCCGGGGATGACACGGCCGAAGAAGGAGGCGGCGTTGAGGATCGAGGGGAGGTAGAAGGCGAGTCTATTGGACATTCCGTGCTCGATGGCATACGTCGGAAGGTAGAAGAAGGGCCCAAAGACGCCGACAATCATTAGGAAGACAGAAAATATTAGGGTGTAAAACTTAGGTTCGGCTAAGGCCCGAGGGAGGAAGAGCTGGTCCTTGCGCGGCGGTAGGCGTGCGCGGATAACGAGTGTTGAAGGAATGAGGATTGCAAGCATGATGAAACCGCAGATGCGGACCGTCCACCCGAAGCCCAGTGACGAGTTGAACATTCTATCGAGCGCAATTGGGAATATGACCCCACCGAGAGACGAGCCGCCAACGACGATTCCCATGGCTGCACCACGTTTGGCGTGGAAGTATTGCGATACGGCGGCCAGGCAAGGAGCCATAGTCATACCTTGGGAAATACCTCCAAGGATACCTTGGGCGAGGATGACCTGGTAGTACTCCTTGCAGAGGCTAGTCATCATAACGGCGAAGACATACGTGATGGCGGATGGGTAGATGACCTGTGAGTCAATGACAGCCATGGTTAGTCTTGATGGGTCTAGAGAGAAGAGAACAATATCTCGTACCTTGGCTCCATATCGGTCAAACAAAGGGCCGCCAACCAGCCCTGAACCAAGAAGAAAGAATATCTGTAACGAGCCGATCCATGAAATGGCTGATGAGGTCTCATTGGCGAGTTGATGAGTCTCATAATAGGCTTGGAAATTTCTGGTAGACGAGCTGTCAGTCATGATGCTGCCTCAAGCTAGCTCGCCAGCCATCCACCAGCTTCGATGACTTCGACTTACCCGAAAGCATTCCCCCAGCCGAAAGTGCAAAACAAAACACCTGCGCACCCTGTAGCCACACTCCAGGCCCTGGCACCTCCTTCCGGGAAGCTAGGAGGCCCATGTGGTTTCTCCGCCGGGGGTAGGCCCGGTGAATCAGTTTCAGGGTTGCTCATGGGCGGTTTCTCCATTTGCTCAGCTTTCTGTTCTGACATTGTCGTGGAATAGTGCGAACGCTGGCGGTATCCTGACCAGAGTGCTTGAATATGGATCTAACGAGCTTGCAGACTCGGAATGTTCGCGGGACCAGGCAATGATGACGAGCAATAGAAAGATTGTATAGGAATGCAGATGAGAGAAATGAACAATTTATTTGCCGTGGGAGAGAGATATCAAGCCTAGAAGCAGAATTGATTGTACCTACCTTGAGTACTTATGTATTACACCAGGGAATGTCTCCATCGTAATCCTCGCGACTCGGGGATGTCAATAGACCGAGATACCATACTTAGGCCCGCGTTCTGAATAGTCCGAGCAGCAGCCTGTTTCCAGGCCCAGGGGCTCATAGGGTAGATTTTGGAGTCCAATGCATTTAGTATCCATTCATTCATTAGTGAAGTTACTATGGTTCTGAGGATGTTTTCAATAGGATGATGACGTGAATGCCCATCGAGAACAGAGATGAAAACTTATTAAGCAAAATCCCGTGAGACGGAGATAAGACGGACTACCTCGGCTTGTTGGTCATTGAATTTGCCGTCCTATCTCCGCACCATCCTGGCACTATCCATCCTCCTTGATCAGGTCTTCCCAGGTCTTCTTCTTCTTCCCAGGTCTTCCTAGATCTCCCTAGCTTTCCTTAGGTCTTACTCCGTTGCCAACCTAGACTACCCGATGTACATGGTACCTTCGTACTATTCCAGCATGCCAAACTTTGTGCCCTTGGGATCCTCGTATGTCATCCTTCTCCTGACTCTTTCTTCAGACTCTCCAGATCCGATATCTTGCTTGAACGTCAAACGTGGTCAGTAGTCTTTTGTAACGCTGATATCGAAGGCTTCCTCATACTAAATCCGAGACTCGGAGATATTTACTTACGGCCTCATAGCCTTTCCTCTCCAAAAGACCGGTCCAGGAGTTTGGGCACATCGAATACTCGTCGATCAGCATTCTCCATCTGGTCGTCCATGTCAGGATACTCAGCTCTCGCTGGACTCATCCCCCATTGTTTCTTCTTCGACATTACTATCTCCATCTAACGCGCTGGACGTCTCTTGCATACTTCCTTTACATGATGGTCTCAGGAGATCCAGAAGATCCTCCAGGACCTCCAAGGAAAAGACGAAGACCAGCTCTATCATGTTGTGAATGCAGACGGCGTAAGATCAAATGTGATCGTGGTTTTCCCTGTGGACAATGTACGAGACTGGGGATACCGAACTGCACCTTCATCCAGCCTAGGCCAGACGATGTAAGCACCAGGCCGGTGCTACCACCCAGCGACCTTGGAGATAGTGTTGGCTATGGCACTGGAATACCTTCAGGTAGGAACTCGGATAGTCTCTCCTATAATTGGCCGACCCCGGTCTCCTCCCCGACGACTTCGACAAATATTGATGCCATTCAAGGGCGAGCCAGTGCCCTTACTGAGAGACATCTGCCGTCTGAGAGACGCCAGGTGCAGCAGGCTGATAAGGAGGATACTGTCCAACATATGAAACGTCGTATCCATGAACTGGAGCAGACAATATCAGATCTGAAAGATAGAAAAGGCGATCCGGCAGTAGGAGTGTCACTTTCGGCCCAACCCCAGGCCGGTATTGATACTTCATGCAAGAAGTCAGTCCGTGGGTTTTGTTCGAAGGGGCGACTCTTCGGCCAGAGTCATTGGTTGCATTCATTCGAGCAATTTGAGAAAATTAGAGCTATAGCAGAGACGCCTGACTGGAATGACACTGCAAGCTTGCTCGCGGGTTCGACCCTCACGTCGGAAATTGCTGGACTTTTAGTGAAGTGCAAATCTCTGACCAGAGCCGTGAAATCTTCGGACCCGGAACCCACGGTCAATTTACCGGAACTTCGAAGCACAATCCCTTCTCGTGAAATAGCCGATAAATTGGTTGACCTTTTTTACCGATTACAGATTGGTAGGATCATTCATGTGCCGACTTTTCAGGAGGAATACAACCAATACTGGGAGACCATGGAAATTAAAGACACGGGTTTCCTTGTCAAGCTTGTGCTTATCATGGCTATCGCCACATACTTCTGCCCAGATCTTGACGAGATTGATCAACTCAGACCGGTGGCCAGGAAATGGGTATGTTTGGCTACATCATGGATATCGACACCGTCGGAGAAAAGTCGCCTCAATATCACAGGTCTTCAAGTTCATTGTCTCCATCATTTGGCACGGCAAATAAACGCCGTCGGAGGTGATCTAGTATGGATTTCGGCAGGCTCGATGTTTAGGAAAGCAATTTTGATGGGTTTACATCGAGATCCTAAGCACTTTCCCAGAATGTCGCCGCTGATAGGGGAAGTGCGCCGAAGGTTGTGGTATACAATACTGGAATATAATCTGCAATCGTGTCTTGACACGGGGATGCCGCCGATGGTTACTTTAGACGACTTCGACACCGAACTCCCTGCGAACATCAACGACGACGAGATCTCTGAAACAACATCAGAGCCTCCGTCATCACGACCCATGAACGTGTACACCGAGACATCAATAACACGCATCCTTTCGAAGCTCCTTCCCTTGAGGTACAAGATCGTTTCGCTCATCAATGACTTCTCGAAAGACCCTCTTTACGAAGATGTCATTTGCCTTAGCAGAGATCTTATTGCAGGTATCCGCGAGGCCAACGCTCTGTTAGACACATATCAAACAAATCCCGGTGAGGACAAGTATTATTGTCCTTTCTCAGGTTTTCAGCGAGATCTCGTCTCGCATCTTTTGCACCGGTTTCTCATGGCCCTTCACCGACCGTTTGC
The DNA here is from genome assembly GCA_003868215.1 of Pseudophaeomoniella oleicola. NCBI lineage: Eukaryota > Fungi > Ascomycota > Eurotiomycetes > Phaeomoniellales > Phaeomoniellaceae > Pseudophaeomoniella > Pseudophaeomoniella oleicola. The sequence goes on along the minus strand of QWDQ01000001.1, from coordinate 570,671 downwards.
ATATAAAGCCCGTACAGACCCGCGTTACTATTATTCTCGCAAGATCTGCACGGAGACGGCGTTGGAGATAATATCTCCAGAAGGACGAGGATCTTCAGAACCAGATTTTAGCCGGCTACTTTTGACAGGGAGCGGCGTGTTTCGTGACGTGGTTGCTCACGCTGTCATGACCCTCTGCCTGGAACTCATCACACAACTAGAAGAAGACACATCCAATTTGACTTTGGATCCAAACAAAGGCAACAGGGAGCCGATACGTCAAGCAATCAACAAAGTCATTGCCCTCACTGAGAAGAGAGTCCAGCACGGTGAGACTAATGTCAAATGCCACACCTTCCTCATGATGGCGATGGGTCAGATCGAAGCGATGGAAACCGGTCAAACGACACCAGACCTAGCAATCGTCGCCGCAGCGAAAAAGAGCGTGGAAACAACCTACGACCTATTACGGACATGGCTCAAACCTTCGACGCCTAACCCATCCACCTCTTCAACATTAGACCCCTCCGAATCTCCTACAGGCAGCGGCACCGATACCACTCGAAGGACGACCAATACCTCCTCCTCGTCCATCCAAGACACCAACAGCAACAATAACGCTCATCAAACAACACCCCCCGGCGCCGCCTCCCAAAACGCGTCATCATCATCATACTCCACCAACACGTCCACGAACGCAATATCCCAACCAGATCCTACCTTGTCTTTCGGCCTGTCTCCAATCCCTGCGATGTCAGATGGTATGGACGACTTCGACATTGTGGCGAACTCTTGGCTCTGGCCTTTGGATTGGCAGGAGGAGACGTCGTGGGATTGATTGATTGACTTTGACTGGCTTGAATAGCTGGCATGGATAGATAAGATGGAGTGTGGGAGGGAGATGGGAACAAGGAAGGAAGGAAGGATGACGATAATGACGTTCGTGGTTGTATTATAATCCGACTTGATTTGATTTCAGAAGAAAATATATGTATGGGTATATATATATATAAATCTATGGGTTGTTGTGAGGCATGTCTGGTGCAGATAATAGCAGGTCTATGATGATAACTGATTTTTATCTAGAATAATAGTGACATGAGTACCTAGGTAGATGTATTATATTCAAAAGGAAAAAGGAAAATGTCCAGTTTCGGCGGCGGCGGCGGCGGCGACCTCTGTTCTTTCTGCATCGCCTCTCCTTTCGTTCGTTCAGATCAGATCACCATCACATGCATTCTCTACTACTTGCTTACAACCAACAAACAAATTATGCAATCTCCTTCTCCGTGATAGCGCTAATCCTCTTTTGCTTCCCCTTCTCCAGCACTTCCTGCTCTTCCCTCACCTGCTGCTCATGCTGTTCCTCCCTGATCTCGCCCGTGCTCTTCAACTCGCGCGACAGCAACTCCTTGCCAAAGGGCCAGGTCGTACCCTTTCTCGGCACGGGTTCCTCGCTCGCCTTTTCCCAGAGGCTCATGGTGAATTTTTTGCCGACGGCTTCGATGGGAGGGGTCAGGAGCGGTAAGCTGCAGAACAGGGTGCCGTAGCTGATGATGGCGGTGAGGAGGACGCAGAGCCAGTAAGGGAGGCCGTAGGAGAAGAGGGAGACCATGGCCCAGGAGCCGACGGACCAGAAGATGAAGCCGTGGATCAGGTAGATGGTGAAGATGTGGGGGAAGATGTATTGGAGGAATTTGACGGAGAGGATCTTTTGGATAGTGGGGTTGATTTCGACGATGGCTTGCATGGAGACCGTCGCGATGAGGGCGTTGAGTCGAGGCACGAAGTAGTCTGGATATACAGATCTACCAGCCTGGGAGATCGTTAGGCCGGTCGCAGTGTCCGGGTGCCAGCCGTACTCAAATTCGGCGTAATTGACCCCAGTCCATTGCACGACCATATCGATTGTAAAAGCGCCGAGAGCAACGACGATCAGAAAGTTCAGGAATGGATAGTAGACCCATGGGTGAGAGCGGAGCCATTTACTCCATTTGAAGGTCAGTTCGAGATCCGCGAGCGCGAGACCAGCATAGTAATAACTTCCCCACGACAAGGCATACCAATGGTTGGCAATGCAGAAGGCGTAGAAAAGGGTACGCTTCCAGGGTGTCTTGATTTCCCGAATCATGATCAGAGCCCATAGTGTCTGCCATGCACCTTGAAGTTGCACGGGGATAGTCCAGAGAACTCCCGTGCAGTAGTTGTAAGTGATCATGGGCGCAGCGTTGGGGATGAGGAAGGCCAGCTGGATAATTTCTGATAACCAAACACCGGGATTGGCGACAATGGTCGTATATGGCCAGGAAGACCAAGTGACGCTAGGCAGATATTCTAGCCAGGCCAGTGCACCAGCATCCATGAGGAAGTATTCCAGAAGGGCAATCGAAGCGACTGGTGTAAGAAGACGGAACGGGCGAACGACAATTTTCTGAGCCATGTTATCCAACTTAGCCGTGCGCAGATAGTTGGAGGTCAAGAATCGGGTTGAGATCATCAGGAAAGGACCGATCCAGAGGGGATCAAAGAAATATGTCGCGATTGTTCTACGAGCCCAAGTTTCTGATTGGTAGTGCGGAGACACCGAAGGCTCAATGACAGCGGCAAAGAATGTAAGTCCAAAGTGGTTCAGAGTGACTAGAACTGCAGACAGGCCGATGAATCCGGCCAGGTAGTCGACTCGCTTGACCGGTGCAGGCTTTGCGTCTGCCGCCGCCGCAACTGCAACGACCTCAGCTTTGTTTTCTGTAATTGGAGCCTTGATGTCGGTTGATTTCTGATCTTCCTGAGCGAGAACCTCAGGTATACCGTGCAATGGAGTGGAAAGTGCCAAGGTGCTTGCACCTGGTGTCATTGGTCCTTGAGGAATAGCTTCTGGGGCCGGGGTAGATAACCCAGATTCCGAAGGGGGTACAAAAGGATTAGCGGCGTTACTTGCGCCTTGGAAATCTTCTCGATACGCTGTGGTCATACGTGGCGGCGAGCGGGGGGAAAATGGTGCACCCCAAGAGCGGTTGTCTGACACAGGCTCAATAGTAAGGTCATCTTGTGACGAGACTCTCGAGACGACACGGGACATCGCAGGTGTTCTATACTGTGGAGCAGGGGTTTGCATCCCAGAATATATGGGTGGAGGATCAAAGCTAGCGTACGACGAATCCCTTCGAAGGCCAACAGTAGACTGGAAACTCTCGTTTCTTGGTAATGAACTTGAGCCCGAGACAGATCCTTTCTTCTCATCATACTCGGAACTTCTCAACGTCTCGGAGTCTATATCGGACCTCGGCTCCGTTACAGAAGAATTCGAAGACGCAACGTCTCCTTTGGCACCGCCCAGGATTGTCATGACCTTTGCCCATGATGCTCGTCTCCACAAGGTTTTCGTGACAACGAAGACGAAAACAACGGCCATGATAATGTCAATGATCAATGGAGCAAGTGGTATTCCATACTTCGGAGGAGACTGCTTCCAGTGTTTCAAAGCTTGCTCTCGATAAGCCGTAGAACCACGAAGCGTATTGTCGGTCATGCGGCACGCATCTGCGGGAGTGCATCTTGCATCGAACGCCTGTCGTTGCTCTTTGGTCGTGTGTGAGGAGTTGAAAAATATTCGCGTCCACGCAATGTTTGCGGGGGATGGCTCTCCAGGAGGCCCTTGGGTACTATAGAGGTTCCCAGTGGACCAATGTTTCCAGTGTAATGCTGCAGGCGTGCTCGGGAGAGTCCCGTTCATCTTCTTCGTGAAACTCCGCTGGAGCTGGCCGCCAATATAGTAGTCGATGCTCTCCCGTGTCCAATCGACCCGGTATTCAGTGTAGTACCAGGGATCGATACTGTCATTCAAAAGAGCGCTGAAATTGGTGCCGTGGTATAAATTCGAAAACTCCCCTTGCATCAAGGTACTGACCCAAGCTCCACTCTCACTGTCGGTGTTCATGATATCGACATCCCATCTTTCGGTCTGATTGTGATGGAGCACCATGGAAAGTGCTGAACCCTGCAGCCATGGCCGGGGTGCCCGCATGGACGCGCGAAAGGACCCGAAGAAAATGTCTTGACGTGCAGTACGAATACTAGCTCCCTCAACCAGGTGATCGGAAGTAGACGGATTGCAAGTCAGTTGCAGGCTGGTCAAATTTCTAGCAGTTGTATCGTTGACAATTGCGGCGTTTTCGACAGCAGCACCTTCCCGATAGAGGGTGTTCCATCCCAGGTCATATCGGTGCTCATATTTTTCCACGACTAAATCCTCAGTGGGAATGCCGTCCGTTTCATTGAAGTACACGATCGAGCTATCTGTAAAGACGGCGTCGAGCTCGTCGTCGTAAAAGCCGCAACCACAGGATGGAACATCCCGGGATACCGCAACTCTCAAAAACAGCAGTAACCAGAGGCCAAGATGGAGCTCCATGAGTAGCAACGGAAGGACATTCAACTCAAGACAGAGGACGACAATGGAAGGTAGGTTTAGGAGTCGACTGTAAGGACGATGGGCTAGATCTTGAGGACTCTTAAGACATATACGAGAAAAGGATTTAAGGCAGTCAGGGAATGACGATTGACCCGATCGTCTTATGCACCGTGATAGTTGGAATCAGATAATCGCCATGCATCGGGGACGACATCGAATAAGGACTTTAGTAGGAACAATACCTCCCAGAGATGACAAGAGATCGTCGATACCTACCCACCACGATGCTTGTACTGTTTGGTATCATAGCTAGATGCAGAGCGGCTGAAAGAGGCAATGGACCAAGCCTAGCTGAAGTGGATTGCAAGCCTTATCGTAGACTTCAAAAGCAAGTTCCTGCAGATCGTTGCGACTTCAGGGAGACGCTACCGAAAAAGGTGTGAGTAGGTTGTAAACTGGTGGAACATTGAAACATCGCTCCAACTTTGCAAGTATGGAAACGCGGCGAGCATCACACGAGAGAGGACCACGAGGATATGGCCAATTGTAACCCTGACACGGCCAATTGAAACAGGCATACTACCATGGTAGGCAAAACAAGTTCCCCATCCATGAGGTCCGCCTCGCCGCTTTCTGAGAAACGGAGAATAGCTTCTCGCTTGTACAGAGCATAAGAGGGGTCAGGATGAGGAACAGGGTCTTGTTCCACTCGCAAGGCTTTTGAAACCCCCAGTAAGTAAAGGCTTGCAACAGCAAGGATCGGTACCACGTTGTGCAGCGCGTAGATAGGATCGGAGGGGAAGGAGATCAGAAGCCGTAGTCAATTAGCTGAGGTTAGGGTTCGATAGTCACTTCGACGTTGAAGTTTTTCTCTAGTGTACGAGCACAGTTGCAATTGTAGATCTCAACGACCAGACGATTGGTGAGAAGGAAACAATGCACAAGGGTTGATCGGCAGCCTGTTGCATGGCGCCAGATAATGATAAATGCACTACGTACATGATCAGGGGGATGGCTCGGATGGCAAGAGAAGAGAAGAGGATACTATAGGATAAGTGTTATGTGGTCGTTGACATCCCGGTCTCCATTGTGGATAAGACGACTCCGTTCGGAGAACCACTCAGTAAACGCGTGTCCACCATCACACCAATAATAAGGTACATGGTATCTCCAATATCAATACCGTAAAATACAATACCCTCACCATGCGGTACAGTATGAAAACCTACCAGGTACCACGTAGTACTACGTATAGTACGTATCAGGGTATCAAGGCACCGAGGTGATGGAGCCCCTATCAAACACGTTGCCGCCGTCTGCTACCTTACCTTAGCGTCATGTTGATCTACTATGTACCGTAACACTAACAATACTAACAATCTGTGCTATGGCATTATCTTCCGGTTCTTCTTTCGGATCGTCGTTCACCAATCCCAACTTCTTACTGAGGTTCCTCTCAACGAACAACATGTGGTAACTACCCGACTTCAGCCCCCTGGCCGACAAGGCAGCACTAGTGTCGAGCTATTGCTCTACTAGGATCTGACGATGTCACTCCGAGTGATGAGATTGGGTCGGACATGGTTAGTTCTGCCTGTCGTCCCAAGGTGGCCCTCATCTTTACCCGATCTTCTGGCCGCCAGAAAGATAACAAAGCTACTACGTACTACGTAGTAGTAGATACTTCGGACGAATTGATGATCACTATAAGGGATCGACATGCCGCTGAAGATAGATGAACCCGGCAGATAAGGCTCTTCGTCAAATCCTGTGGTTCGGCCGTAGCTAGAAAATCATCGGTTGAGGTTACTTCTTGGGGATCGTCGTGCTCCCAAAGCAGCGGACACTCATACTATGCCTGCAGGTCCTACCACATGCAAGGATACCTATCCACCAAAGTCTCCTACCGTGCAGGACAATTATCTCCTCCACTTCGCTTGCGGGTCTCCTGGTAAGCTACGGGCAACACAAGCTTTGACGGCAGCTCACAGATGGTCGCTCGTGCTGGCTTCCACGGGTTTCATGCTTGAGCTGCAAGGTGAATATAGCACTAGTGGGAAAGCGAGTGATAGTGGTGTACGCGAAGAATCTCCAATGGACGACATCTGATCATCACCTAGCTACAATACCTTTTGAATCGTCCTCCTCCTCACTTCTTGATCTTTTCTCGTTGTATCCTCCTCTCCCAGTGCAAGTCTTTCATTCACTCCGTCTTTTTGGTTGTCTTCTGCTAGTATCCTCACTATGATAGAGGTACTATCCTCAGCACATGCAATGAGCAATTCGGACGCGGGCGTCCTCGAAGGGTCTTCGACCCGATCAACTCGATGGCATCGTGTTGGATCAACTTTCCGCGCCATCGGCAGCGATGTGCTCTACTACTGGGATGTGCTTACTGAAGGTATTCAAGAATGGACGCCTTTCTTGATGGTCCTCGCATATTTCGTGTTCTCCATCTGCGCGTACATGATAGCCTCGCGTGGTGCTCTGAAAGTCTTCTGGTTCTTCTACCTTATGACGAACACCTACATCGCGGCTGCAACTGTCGTCGAGGCTTTGATGAGCATGGGTCCTTATCGCGAGTCTAAAAAGGCCGTTGCAAAAGTTGCGAAGAAGAACTGGACCTTCCCAACTCCTGACGCCAATCTCCCAATCCTGGACCTCATTTTCGTGGCCTATCTGCCGAACGAACAAGACATTATCATGGACCGAATCCATTATCTCTTGGAGAAGATTGTCTACCCCCGTGACAGGATTCGTTTCAACATTCTCTACAATACACCAATGCCAATTGAGCCGTTGGAAAGCGACATGCACAGTCTGACCCTCAAACACCCTGAGCTCAGAGTGACCAAGGTCATGAAGTCCAAGTCCAAGGCCGACAACCTCAACTATTACTGTAGCCTGGATACAGGGGCAGACGTATCAGCGATCTACGACTGCGATCATTATCCACATCCGTATGGTCCTCGCTGGGCGGCTGAGCGGTTCGTCGGAGATAAGACCATCGAGACGGTGCAGGGGCGCTGTGTGATCTTCAACGCGGAAGCCAATCTCATGACGGCCATGATCGCTGTCGAATTTGATAAGATCTATGCCGTCTCACATCCTGGCCGTGCCTCGATGTTCGACTTTGGGCTATTTTGTGGATCTAATGGATATTGGAAGACATCATTGCTCCGACGCCTGAAGATGGACGAGAGCATGTTGACCGAAGATATTGACTCGGCACTTCGGGCGTTTGGCAAAGGCGCAAAAGTCGCACACGATCTGAACGTGGTCTCTTTCGAGCTGGCTCCTACGACATGGCCTGGTTTCTGGAAACAGCGGCTTCGATGGTCTCAAGGATGGGCTCAAGCCAGCGTGAGGCATATCCACATGGTTTGGTGTCGATCTACAGAGCCTGGCAAGCATCGGACCCTCACTCAGCGATTTGGCCTCTTATCGATTTTATACGTCCGGGAGTCAAGTTACTATCTGATCACTCAATATCTCTGCCTGGTTGCCAGCATCGTTATCACGGACTTTCCGAAGTCCGGCGAGCAGCTATTGAAGTTGCTTTTCTTCCAATACCCTGTCGCTTGGTGGTTGTTTATTCTCAGGTATGTATCCCATTACCGCTCGGTCACTGCTCACTGTACACAAGCTAACGTGAATCCGCAGCTTGGTCTCTATGCTTCTCACACTTTACATTACCTTTCACACGAGATCTGAATTCATCCGGTGGTGGATGATTCCAGTCTTTACCATTACCTATCCAGTACAACTGGTCCTCACAGCCGTCATGGGTCTCTTCGGACACGCGCGGCAAGTGAGCAAGTACGTCAAATGGAATCCTACACCCCGAGGTTAGCCGTCTGGGGGGACGGGTTGGGGTGGGCAGAGAGCGGCAAAGGTCTCCGTGTCGGGAGATAAAATCCTGTGCCCTCATCAAGTGCCGTTAGATACAATAGAGCCAGTGTACATCCTTCTACTAGGTAGTAATTTGGTACTACAACTTCCAACTAAGCAACGGATGTCCCTATCACCGCAGCGCCACGCCACGGTGAATAGCTCGTAGTCGACCTCGGAGATGACTGTTGCCGTAGTTCTAGGAGAGAGATGGTTAGCGGATGTTCTTTGCAAAAGGAAAGAGAGATTGTCCTACGTACATAGCTCGATAGGACGCGTATCCACGGGCCTCACGATGTGGTAGCAGCAAATAGGATAGCGCCGGAGCGAGATTAAATATGTCGATCATTCGTCCCAACGTCCAACGGGTAGAGAGTGACACGAGCTAAAGCAACGCCACCCGCTCCACCGTCAGGGATTTCAGATAAACATCTGTCAAAACACCCTATTTTAGTCACTTTTATTCAACCTTTTCCAAACGCACATGCGACTCCCCTCGGGTCCCAATGCTTGTCAGAACAACATCGCTTACAACTTTAACATGGTACTACGTACAGCTGATAGTCCCCCTGGCTCCATTGGCTCCCCCGGCACGCCTGCCTAGTAGTCTCAGAACTCGCCGTTGTTATCTTGTACGAGTCAGTATGACCTAGGACCTTACTCCCTAGTATCTCACCCATGTTCTATGGTTCTATGGTACAATATCGACGTAGATGATGCCATATGTCCCAAGTTTAGTCCTCGCCACGAGAATTCTAAGCGCCACTACAAGCCACCTACGGAACGGACATGGGACGTGAACAGAAACATGGCCATTCTGCATTGAAAGGGGAAGCAACATTCGCTTATACAGAGCTCCTGCAGGCAACGAGGCACCTCACATCCGGGTCGCCGAAGCTGAAATTCAATCGACTACTTTCCATGATGGGAACGCCAAGTGTAATAATTGTCTTTTTTTTTTTTTTTTTTTTTTTTTTTTTTTTTTTTTTTTTTTTTTTTTTTTTTTTTTTTTTTTTTTTTTTTTTGGGGGTTTTGGGGGTTGGGGGGGGGGGGGGGGGGGGGGGGGGGGGGGGGGGGGGGGGGGGGGGGGGGGGGGGGGGGGGGGGGGGGGGGGGGGGGGGGGGGGGGGGGGGGGGGGGGGGGGGGGGGGGGGGGGGGGGGGGGGGGGGGGGGGGGGGGGGGGGGGGGGGGGGGGGGGGGATTGTAAAGCGCAAGGGACAGTGTGCTTTAGCAGCACGAATGACTTTTCCGCCTGTTTGGTAAACAGCTATGCGAAAATAAAGAATGCTGAAATAGGGTCGCAAAGGTAAAGCTGACACTGTATGTGAAGCTCGAAAGATGAAATGCCTTGTAGTTTGGGTTCCCCGATGGTCTGGCGATACAAGTAATTGGGGCGGTGAATCAGATCAGGCAAATGGGCATTTCTGGGCAGAATTATTTTTTGTTTGCGACTTCTCGGCGAAGAAGTACACCGAGTGGAGAGAACAGTAATTGATTGATTAATTAATTATGAGAAGCGTCATCAAAGGAAAGGGATTCCGAATAGTTAACTTACTCCTGGAATCAATTGCCCTTCTTGGGTCTTTTGCTTGTATAGCTCTGCTTTCACCAGCTATTCTCACTAAATCACGGTTCTTGAATATCAGTCGTGTTGGCCATACATTCAGTGACTCCCCAGCAGGCTCTACCAATATGTTTCAGAGTGCTCTACTCTTCTACAGGCTTAAGAAGTGTGCATGTAGGTAGTAACAGGGGTGTCTTGAATTCAGGTACTAACTTATTCACACTTTCCTGTAAAGACTGTTCTCAAAAGTCGCTCACCGTCTCTCATCTAATAGTCTCCAAGCCATGAATCTTCATCATTCGGTCCCGTCTTCCGAAATGCAGTGAAAGCCACCCAATTTTTCCCGAACCATGAACCAAAATGCTCAATTCGAGATGCGAACCGGTCGCTGATGCTTTTGCTTTTGCTTTTGAAGACTGACCGAAAGCTCCATCCTGATACCATTGCAATTCTACCAACTCCGCACGCTGAAGTGAAGGGCCCTGAAAAGCCATCGGCTCCTTCCAAAATATGAAACACGAAACAAAAATTGAGGTTGAGACTCGTACATTCATAGCATACAAGAACAAGTCAGGATGTCGCCAACGGTGACCCGTAATGTCACATTCCACCGAGACTCATCGTGAGGACATTGACGTGAAATTCTCAGTATAAAGGGAAAGGAAATAGCTAGAAGAAACCACCCATCTCTGAGGTGGATGGCGGCGTCTTCACTGCCGCGTTTGGAAACAACGAGTAGCTTGTCCTTGTTGAGGGACGGCGAGGAGGAGGAGGCCGAGAATTGGAATTTGCGGCACTATTGGCACGCATGCGTGCAGCGAAGCTCTGGTTAGCACTTCCTGGCGTACCAGCTGTGTCGATGTATTTACGCGGCGCGACAGACTCAGACATTGAGTGAGTGTGATGTCCGGCATGAGGGGCCACAGATGACCTGCGCGGTGCCGGCATTATTCGATCAGCAGCGAAGGCAGATACAGGCAGCTCTGGCTGCTCTGAAATAGGGCTGGATGGTCCTCGGGGGCTGTCTATCTTTATTTCGTCACTGCTCGTCTGCTGTTTCAGGCTCGAGCGAGCAGTGACCATGTTCGTACTGCTGGCGTTGCTCGGCGTACTCATCAAGGACAATTTGCTGGAGGAGGTGCTGTGAGGTAGGATTATCACAGATTGTCGTGCATCGGTGCTTTCGGAGCCATCGCGACTGCTAATCACGCTGTGAACTAAGTCCGGTAGACTCCCAGCAGAGTTGGAAGACCGATGGGTGCGAACAATTGACGCAGCTCGTGACAACATCATGCTCTCTTGGGAGTTATATTTGCTGATCGAGGAGCGACTACCACGGGAAGAAATAGAAAGCGGAGGGAGCGTGCGGTCCATCTGATACATGTTGAAGACCTTATCGTCGTGCGACTCCGCGATGAGATCATCATAGATGCCTACATCTCCGGCGACATGCTCATGCTCATGCTCTGGATTGTAAATGGCTAGCTCTTGCTGACGACGGTCCTCCGAATATGCAGCTGGAGTCAGAACTTCGCTAAACGTTGACGTGGAGCGAGTCGAGCGTGGTTGTAGCTCCGGCAAGGTCGGCGATAGAGCTTGATCAACTGACTTTTCCAGTGGAGCCATGCTACCGGCAGCCAATCGCAAACCTCGAGACGAAGGGAGAGCGTCTCTAGAAAACTCATCTGACCTGCGAGTCCACTCAAAGTCACAGTCAGCCTCTGCGGCATGTTCATAGCAGTAGTCGATATCATCCTCCCAGGATTCATCATCGACAGGTTTGAAAATCCCAATCGAAAATCGGTTGGTACCTTCACTGGTAGTCGGCCTGCTATTAACGACAAACGGCGTTCCAGGGACAACCGGATCTTCGTCAAAAGTTGATATGCGTCGAGAAGCTTGCGGTCCGGTCGGTTGTGGAATGGGACTCTGTTCCGCGGAATTGAGCAACGAAGGCGACGAATGGGCGTATTTGAGCGAGGATCGAGAAGCTGGAGGGTATGACGTCGTACCCTTCGGAGATATGTTCTCGCCTTCCTCCAGCAATGGCCCAAGATCTGTCTGGAGTGGTGGAAGTGGCCTCTGCTTCAAGACCCGGGCGCTATCATCAATGGTTGTAACCGCATTCCCCACCGGCATGAAGGGTAGGATTGGAGACGTAACACGATGTCCATCCGCACCTCCTGAGACCATTCGATCAAGGTCCGAAACTGCAAAGGCATTGCGAGATGACCGCCGACCTGGGGGCGATATTGGTGCCTGCGGTGACCGTGGACCAGGACGAGAGAAGTTGTCAATCGCTCTCGAAGTGCGAAAGCCAGCACCGAATTCAGCTGGCATAGTAGATGTCCGTATCAGTCGGGGAGGTCCAGGGAGATTTGCAGGAGACTGAGCCCGATCGTCCGAACCCGTCATGGGTCCATTAGTAGGTTCTAGTTCCTCTGAAGAGAAGTTCTCGAACACATTTGGGCGAAAAGGAGAATAGGGCGGGGACCGGTGACCAGACTCGACATCTGCCGATTTCAGCTGGGAAGTTTCCTTTTCGAGTTTCTCGACGTCTTCTCTGCGAGTGTGGATAACATGCTGGAAATCAAACGGGTGGGAGATGGGCTTCTTCATCACGGAACCTATCGAGCAGTTAGTTATTGATCTTCTATAGCAGGTTTACGGCGACCAACCTCTGGCCGAGGCCGATTTGCTGCGACCCCGGAAAGGATCATCCTTATCGCTCGAGCCCCTTGCTGCATCGTCTGATGTTTCCTCATTCAACGTCAAAAGATTGAATTTGCTCCCTTGACGCTTCAACATGCGACCGCCACGTGCGAGGAAGGATCTCGCCGACGGCTTCTGTTCGTGTCCTGGTGTGTAAAGCGACACAACATCGCCTCTGGACATTGGCCTCGTCGTCTCCTCAGCGGACGCAACAGATGACGGCGGGGATTCGAATGATGACGTTGTTGAGCTCAACGTGTTGCTCCTTGACCGAGATACAACCTTCGACAACCGCTTGCCTTTTGTCTCTTTCTCCGCAGGGAACCCCGACATGGGGCTAGATTCCTTGCCATGAGATGTAGCCGGCCTCACCCCAAAGAATGCAGACGTCCTATCCATCACTCCAGCGTAGAATCCTGCTATTCGTACGTGACCGATGACCAAAGCATGCCACGAATATTTCCAAGGGAGTCGTAGACAATGCTTTCTCTATGGTCTCACACCAATTGCAGACTTATGAAGCCAAGACTATGGACGGGAGTGACAAGCGTTCGATGCAAGCTTCGGCCGGCGTTACAGGTCGATATTGAAAATATATAGATCGGCGGGTCGCGCGTCCTGAGACACCATGCAGAGTTGTCGGACTCGATATGCAGGGGTGGTATGCGGTGCAGCGGGCTGGGAATCAAGTTAGATTCCGATGTCATATTTTCAACACGAACAGTAGACGTACATATGCCTGAGGGAAAGGAGAGGCCGCAGATGTGTGTAGGAAACGTACCAAGAGTAAGTCCTTACACAGGGCTTTGGATAGTAACAATATGCTATTATGCTAGGATTCGTGAAATGCTTCAATGTGCTCCCATGTCCCAGCCAAGGTTGACGGTTTCAGTTGAGATATTTGTCGAGACCCCTGCCGGTACGCTGTGAATACTTCAGGTTTTCCCAGATAATGACCATAGACATGCAGTCTGATGGTGCAATGCAAGCTCGTAGACGACCAATCCTGCAGAGGGTTGTGACAGGCGTACAGGTAGTGTGCTCGTTACAACCGGAACATTAATCTCACTCGAAAGCGATATGCAAGTTGGTGGTACAGCAAGAAAAAAAAGAGCGAGGCGACAACGGAAGACGAGCAACGAGTTGGCTGACGGACTCGACTTGGCTGAGACAAGATCTGGATTGTCACTGGCAAGTAAAGAGAACCAGATGCAGTGATGAGTGTTCCTGGGGATGGATACGCCATATGCATAAGAATGAGAGGGGACTATCCTCTCACGCTGTTACCCGTTGGATACGCATCACCCATAGATTTGTATTGTAACCATACATTAGCAGCGGGACTAACAGTCCCTGTTCCCGCCATGTAGAAGAAACAGACGCTAAGAGTGAGTGGCTAGAATGCCGAGGCGAACAAGGCGATTGTTTGATTCGTCTGTTATCTTCCAAGATGGAGGTGGTCCCGATATTGAACGATAAAGCGGAAGCACACTTGTGCCGAGTTGAGTAAAGAGCGACCAGGGGAAAGGTCCCCTGAACCCTGAGGTTGGAGCACGTTAGTTTGTGCCGATGCAAGAGACTAGCCAGGAGGATTCGAACGAAAGTTCGCTTGTCAGGTACATAGTGCAGATTGGCGTTATGCAGTTGGTTTCCTGTAGGTCCGTACTTGCTCTAGCAGTCAAGTACCACGATGCGGGTCCCGAGTATCGACATACTACTCCGTACCACGTAGTAGTAAATAGTATCTTTGCAACTGGAGCAGCACACAGCCTCTGGAGGAGCCATCCACCCTCCCCCCTACACGCGCGTGTCGGAGAGCGTTACCCGTTGGATTTGAGTTCTGGGAGTTTCGTGAGGACCAGCAGCGTGGTTGTTAGAGGCACGCCAACGCGATAAGCCCGAAATCGGTAGAGGTTCTTTTTCTAGGTGTTAGTCAGTTACTACGTAAATTGGCTGTGGATTTGAATTGGGTTGCTCGATGAAAAGCCTCCGTTTAGTAATTAGTTAGTAAGTGCTGCAGACAATAGAAATTACCTCTCACCAAGAGGTAGGGGCCCACTACTGCTCTTGTGCTTCGCCCGGTCGATTCTGATCTCGAAAACCAACATGACTATGACACGAGATGAAAGATCTCGAAGAGGCCAGAAATGATCCACGGAAAGGAAACATTGCGGTCAGCAATCATTTCGAGCAGGGACGGCACAATAACCATGTCGCCGCTATGCAGTGCAATCCGCTAAATTGAGGATTGGGAAAAGTGTGGGATATTCAATCGTTGACACCATGGACCCAGGGATCAGCGATTTTCCAATGCAACGGCGCAGCAGGAAAAGGCGCGCTACTGAGCACGCCAGCCCCAACCGATGTCGCTCGGCCAGATGTAGTTCCTAGGATTTCACGTAGCAAGCAAGCCTCCTTAGGGTAAACTTGCAGATTTCCAAAAGCGTGATAGATGAACTGCAGATTGGGTGTTGTGCCATGTCGTATCGTGTTGTGTTGATAATCTTGGGTATCAACCAGGGATGCAGACTCACACTGTGGCCTGGAATCGACAACGAAAATATCAATGCTTGTAACCTGATCGTGCTCACACGACAAACGGTCAATCGTCAATGCAGAACTGTCTCGTCGCCAATACGTTTACCCGATTGTGAGATGTATCCGGCGGAACGACTAATGCAAGTGGCATTTACCGTTGTTCGCTTGGCCCTATGATTGAAGCAATGCCTCACGCCTCAACGCACTGGTCGTGTAGTGTAAATGCCCTAGAATACTCCGTACATAATGTCCGTTGGCTGTTGGATACTGCATACCATCAATGCTGGTGATCCATTGGACCATTGTATAACCACAAGTACGCCGCCAATGCTCTGGACCGGCGGGGGGCCTTTCATGAGCACTCCCACTTGCTGTCGAGCTTGTATCATCCATCACTGCCCCGACTCCTACTACTGTACAGTATACTATACTCCTATAGTCGAAGGATTACTACGTAGTATACGGAACAACCATGTATAGTACTCATCGTGCCGTCGGCAAAGCACAGAGATCGGCGAACAACAAAATCTCCAAGAGGTCAAGAGAAAAAGGTTGATCCACCGAGTATCCTGGTCTCCCAGTGGAAGTTCTAGTCGACTTGGCTCTCGCTTGGCCTCGTTGGGTAGCGAGAGTAAGAACCAGATCAGCATTCGGATCATCACAACATTTATTGTGAGTCTCGCAACTTGCACCCGTAGCTTTGATCCAAATTGCAAGGCGGCCAGATACTAAGTTAGCATCGCTTGACTTGGTGTCGGCAAGCAGTAGTCTGCCAAATCCCTGCGTCGAAGACCGTAGGAACAGTATCGAAGTATTGTGTTACGAGGGGCCTTCATGTCTTCTTCTCAGGGGTGTAAAGGCATAGGTCCTCTTCCTGGTAGTATATTATTATAGATGTAATATTCGAGGCTTCCCTTCCCCTGTCCCTACAGCAGTGTCAATGGACAGCCAATATGTCCATAGACCGACGACGGGGATCCTCCTTGGGGGATTGACCCATAATCCACGCGTAGTAGTACGTAGGACCATAAATGCGTGGTTGAAGGCCTAAAAGTAGCTGCTGGTCCATAGTGAGAGAGTATATCGTGAGCACATTAATGATTGACGCAGTGATGATTTTACTCTCTCCGCATGTACGTAAGTTAGTAGTAGCAGCAGCAGCAGTAGTAGTAGTATGTCACTTTGCTGACCGCAGGACTGCTAACTCGCGAATGAAATATCTTTCGGGCATCGGCGGCGCTTACATTGTACTGTACCTACCTAATAGTAGGAGGTATGCAATGCGGCTTTTCGTATTTGGACCGGACTCGCTGCCGTTCATATTCGTAACTCCCGGCGTCTTCGCAGTGTATAACGGTGCCAGCCACCACCCAAGACCGTTATCGTGTACGTAGTAGGATCGGAAGATATAGTTATCAATTTCCACACGCAGTACGCCAACCAAACCGTGTGCCACCTACTCTACTACGTAGTAAGTACTCTAGCAGCCAACCTGGCTGGAAGTGCGCGGAAGAAAGTGCGGGAGGGAAGGCAAAGTGTAGTGATGAGGCTTGCATATACTTTGGTCGGCCTGTTCTGATTGAGGCGGAAGTTATTCGTAAGTTAGCGAGCCGTCTGGCAAACTGTCATAATTAACTTGGAGGAACTGGCGTTCCTGCTTTTGTTTTTGCTTTTGCTTTTGCTTTTGCTTTTCTCGACGTTCTGTGAACGCGTCACGGCGAATCGGTATGAAGAACCGTCTCTCGATATCCATGTCGAGGAGAGCAGCAGTTATCGGCCGAGTATTGAGCAAGATCCTGGGTGATCAATCCGTAGACAATACCCGATATTGAGGGATGTAGTGCATATATGTTCGCAGCTGGTACGTACACAGACAAATTGGGAGAAGAAGCAGAAGTAGAATCCTGCAGCATGTTCCCATCGACACTTCAGTTCTCGTGATGACCGAGACTGCTGAGACATCGTCGGATGCAACTGCACGTCTCACGCGTTCGTGAGCGTGTTTTTCCTGGACATCAAGTGGTTCCTGGATCTGCATATACACGGCTTGACTTGACGTGTACATACAATAAAGGCACCGTCAATACCGTCGAGCCGTGTTGTGTATCCGGCTTTCTCCTGCGTCTCCCTCTGCGTCTGCCTTTATATCTACATCGATATCTGCATCCACGACGCGTTCACTGCTATAAGCGGAACGGAAAAGGAAGAGATTTCTTTTCTTCGCGTTGCACCCACGCGACTGTACCTGTTGGCGCCGCCTCTAGCGAGTCAGGGAACTGCATCATTTTACTAATTCACAGAATATCACTGTCGTTTGCTGCTAAATAAAAAAAATTTATCATCGTAACAGCGAGCATAAGCCGCAATCCCTCTTCCTTGTCTTTGGAATTACATATGGGAGGTCCTGCAGATTCCCACTGCTTCCTGTCATCGATCGATGCATGTCCCTCACCAGTGTACTCACATTACTCAGTAGTTCCATAGCAGAATCTGCAGCTGAACACATTCTGATCTTTGACCGTTGTGCGTTTTCTTTCTTCACCGCTAAAAATGGCTCACGCAGCTCGAGGATTCCAGAGGGAATTTTCTGCCCGATACACCGACATTGACAGTAAAGTGACGTCTAACATAGCCAGAGAGCGCAGTCTCCGTCCCCATTCTCATTCTTCATGTAACTTGGTCGTTGTGTGATATGTGACCAAGAGTCTCTCATGACTCCTTGGGGTCTCCACGGGGAAGATGCTCCATAGCCTCTGATGTTCCGTACGGATAGCACCCAGGGTTCTGCCTTTCGCCATATCACCGGGGAATAAACATACCTCATTAGGATCTTCTGGTCAATGTGTTTGTTCTATTGTTCCGATACTGTGCCTACAATAAGCCACTGAAATGCTCAAGCGGCACCTCAACGCCCAAGCTTTCCACCTTCCGCCAATTTGAAACTCAGATGACGGATGATCAGCTATCTACTCAGTAGCTGCGACGAGTACATGGAAAACACAGCACATCGGCATCCTGCGAATCTTCGGAAAGCATCGAGTTGGATGTGCATGTGCATGGGTTTCTCCGGGATGGGAAGCTGACGACGGAAACGAACGTCCTCAATAGATCGGAGAAGGCGGAGATGCTTGGATTCCTCTTGATCGACGAGAACGACGAATCCGGACGCTCAAGTCAAGGCGTTCGCTAGGTTGGTCAGTACCTAGTGATGAGGTGGACAACTATCCTTGAGGCACGAGGACATCGACTGAGGACCACCCCCACTACAGGCTATTTTGCTCAGATTGACGAGTGATCTTATCACGGCTAAGCTTCAACTGTCGAGACACTTTTCATTAGTACAGCAACCACCGTCCTGGCATGTACTATTGTATGTAACCACACGGTTGCTAGACCGAATGACCCGAAAAGGGCAAGGATACGACATACCATGGTACTATGCCCTCTAGCAACGTTGAAGTCTCTTGGTAACCTTTTTTAGGCTTGATGGAAGCTACTCTGATGAGACTCGAGCCAAATCGGCCTACTACGGAGTAAACAACTTCCCTGTCGATCCTCCACCCCTTTCTGCTTGTTCTTGGAGCATCGATCATTACCCTATCTGACGCCCGAAGCCAACGGTCCATACCAAACAAGCCTTTTATCGCCCAGGAATCTATCTAGCACCATGGCCGTCAATCAAACCAAATCCTTATTTGGGATTGTCTTGGAAAGTGAGGCGTCTCCTAGTTACCCAACGGTCTATCCACGACTTGCAACCTCCTGTCTTGACACGGACCAGAGCGACCGAATACAGTACGGTACTAACTTATGGTAGACCGATACCATCGCTTTCGGCGCCATTTGGTCTTCTTCACCACAAGTTGTGAGCAAAGACATCGGCCACAAAGCAATGACCATATGTCGGCGCAAGTATACAGTTTTCGATAATGCGCGCACCACTCTGCTATCCTAGAACCATTATCTCTGGTCTGTGCTGCGCTATTTCGTGTCAATCTGTGTGCCTAACGCTTTCTCAACTGTATCGTACAGTACTTGTCATGCGCAGGATCATCGAAGAAGAAACATTCAGTCACGATCGCAACTGACGGCTGGAGAAACACATACAACAGTAGAGCCAATACCTACGCAGGACTTACAGTGTCACAGCACTCTACAAGATTGTTACAAGGGACCATTCTTACTCAAAATGCGAGTAGCTTCACAACTGCTACAAACATATCGGACTGAACAGTATCCCATTGCGTTTACATGTTATTAGACCCGGCATGGGACCCGAGAGAGAATCATTCAACCTCTTCACCCCTCCAGGACTAAAATAGTAGTAAATCTACTACGTACTACGATATGGAGCAAGGTATACCTTCCCAATTCTGGTCAACTATAATTTACATCCCTGCGACAACAACAAACAATCCATAATCCGTATCCACGCCGCCGGGTCACGCTAGTAGGTATCTACGGTACCGACACTGATCTCCCCTTTGTCGTTTCGTTTCAAGCAATTCGTTCCAAACGAACTATCAACTATGTGGTTTAGCTTTTTAGTAAGTAACGGTCTCAAAAAGAAAACGGTCGATCAACGACGACCACAACCCCCCTTCTCGGCGGCTTGCGGGCGGTCACCTCCGCTTACTACTCATCCCACCGTTGACCGGGGACTAACTATCCTTCTTTCCGCTTCGTACACTTGACTCTGTACACGTCTTCGTCTCAGGCCCTGTCCTCGTATAGATGACCCTTTGTCTCTCAGCGGCGACGGTTGTTTCGTTTGACCTTCTGAACCCCCCCACCCAGCACTCATCGCAATATTGTGGAAGCCATGAATGAGGCCAGCCGAACGCTGAGGCAGGGCCCTTCGATCAGCGATCAACATGCAAAAGGGTAGATAGATACCTGGTAACTGACACATACTCTGTACTCCGCCCAGCCCAGCAGCATGCTTTTCGAAACATTTCCACTCAGTCTCTCACTCACTTCACCCCTCCCCTCTTGCCTCCTCCCCTCCACTTCCCTAACTATTATGTATATCGCTGTCGTAATTACTAGTAGTAAGTAGGGGTTACGCACCCTACATTGCATACAAACCACCTGATAAGTTAACTGCGGTACCATGTTACCGATTCAATCACCACCACCGGCAATTGACCATCTCTCCCCTTCTTCTTCCTACCTACCTAGCTATCTATAGTAATACTGACTAAGAAAACCATCGGCAAATATCATCCCCCCCCCCCCCATCAAATTCCGCGGTTACTGAATTGCCGAGGTTCTTAGTTTTGGGGGTTAATTTTTTTTTTGGTTTATCGCTATGGACGTAAGGTAGACGAAGAGCATCACCATCACCATCAACGGTCACGGCGGGTTTTTGGGTTGTCTTGATTTCTCACATAATCACTATCTATCTCTCTAATCACCTACCTACCTAGGTACTTACGGACGGTTGGTTAAATTACATGATGTTGATGTTGATGAAATGGAATAATCACCTTAAGTGATACCGATACCCAATATCTAACAAGTCCATCTTAGCACACCACCCATGTACCTAGGTAGGTAGGTCCCCATGTAGGTACGTACCTAGGCGCCTACAGTATCTATCTCTCAATCAAATAATTTATCTCAAGAAAGAGAGAAACGACGACGACGAGGACGAGGATATGACTGCGTGGATATGAACTGTAATTAGGTATCGACAAACCCCCGGCCCCCAAAAATAGGAGATAGGGGCGGGCGGGCAATACGAGGTTCTGTTCCCCCTTTCCTTCCTTCCTTTTACCTTTACCTAATTAACCTGCATATGTACTCAGCTTTCTTTCCTTCCTTCTTTTCCTTCCTAATTAACCTTCCCTCGTGTGTGTGCATACTATACTTGATGATAGCAACAACAAAGAATGAGAAGAAAAAGGGAGGGAAAAGAAAAGAACTGGAGATTGGGAAATTGGGAGATGGGAGACTGGGAGAGGAGGGCTTTGCTTGCTGAGGTTGTGCATGTTGGAAAGCTATTAATGATGGTAAGCAGGTAGATACATAAGAGGGACAAGATAAAAGGTACCAAGTACAGAAAGATGCAGGTATATTTACTTCTCCAGTCTACTCTCATTCTATCTTTCGGGAAACAATGGGGTATATACAGAAAGAAGAACGCATGTACAGCAAATTCGGTAATCAAATCAACGCGTGAAATCTAACCTTCGTCACTTTTCTCTTCTATCGACCACCGACATCATCTTAATATCTCCCTGAGCCCCGGTTTCTTTCCCTCCATCTTCTGAGTCTTCCACCGCATGAACGTGCAGGCGATCGGGAAAACCACCGAATTGAGAGCACCCCACGCGATCAGGACCCCGAAATTCAGACCGATCTTGCTGTGCGTGCCGAATAGGATGGTGCGGGAGCCCTCGACGATGTGGTGCAGCGGCCAGCCGTAACCCCAGTAGAAGAAGCGCGGTGAGATGGAGATCTCGTATAAACTCGTGCAGACATTCGTGATGACCCAGAAGATCAGCCAGAAGGCAGTCCAGGGTTGGCCGATGAACATGGTGACGTTCTCGCTGGCGAGACCGAGGGCGATCATGCCGAAGTAGTTGAGCATCCAATATACGGGGAACGAGCCGCGGTGATAGGCGTCGGCATTGGTGGCAACGACGGTATCTGGGGCTGGTGCGTTGGAGAACGGGATCTGAAACGCGAGGGAGACAAGAGAGTAGGCAAGGGAGAGGAACAAATAGCCAACCATGGTGGCAATCCAGCGCCAGATGATCCATTGCCAGAAACGTAGCGGCGGATGGCCTTTGGGGATCAAGAATAAGGCATGGGTGGGCATGAAGAAGGCGAAGGAGAAGAACGCAATAATGATGAGGTAGATGAGACCGATCGTAACGGCCGGAGTAGCTGTCGGTGGCAAGAATGGTCGGAGATTGAAGGTTGAAAACCCGATGCCCGGAGCGACGGCCTGTGGTACCCGTGCAAGCGTAGAGCGGGAGATGGTGGTGTTGGAAAGGATCCGTTGCGCCCACATCTCTCCGAATCGGGAGGAAACCTCAAGTTGTAGCTCAAAGAGATATGGGAGAACGTAGTCGTCAACTGTACTCTGGTCACGCGCCTCGTTGTAGATAATCTGCGCGGCACCGAGGGGGTCATAGGATGTGTTCCCATTTTCTACGGCAGACTGGAGCAGTGCTGTCGCATTGGCGTTAATGATGACGGCAGCCCACATATGCTCATCGTATACAGCTTGTCGGACGGCCATTGGATCATTGTCGTAATCAGACGGAGATCTGGTCATGTAGCCTAGATGCGCCTCTGTTGTATCTGCTGCTTGTTCGGTGACCCGGACGATCATAGGACCGACGATCGGCTCGACGTTCGTATACGGCGCGAACTGCCCGTCAAAATCGACCACTCCCACTTTCAGGGCTTCGAGATTCTCTTCGACGTGATATAAAACAGCCCAATAGAGCGAAAGTACGGAAAGAATGAAGGTCATGAGAATGAGAGCTAATTGCGGTTAACCACCAGACGACCTCGTAGGGCTCATGGATGCTCACTAGTTCTCAGCCAGCCTATGGCGACCTGCTTTCGCACCGATTTCAGTGAGGAATCCCAAAAACCCACAGACCTGGGTTGCGACTTCTGTTGACTGCCTTTCTCAGCATCTTCATCTTGAACATTGGCCGCGTCACTGTCCCAAGGGGGTGTGTCAGTATCCGAAGACGGCGAGCGACTGCTTGGCCTTGCCGTCTGCGCAAGGTTGGTCGACATGCTATCCTACGAAGTATTAAATAAAAAGAGGGATGGAGATGTGCCAACGAAAAGAAAGAAAAATATTAACAGCGTCGATATTGAAGGAAAGACGACTGAGAGGCCATTGGGCTTTTAGGAAAGTGGCTGTGAGCGATTTACCGTCTACCGTCGAGTCTCAAAGTTTTGACTTGACATGTTGAAAGAGATTTACCATGAGGAAATGCCGAATAGTTTCGGCGATAAGTTAACGGTGATAAGTTAACTTAGATCAACATAGTGGGACTTCCAGATTCGTCATGACATGATGGAATGCACATAACCTCGGGATTAGAAAGGCGTCAACTTAACGTCTTTGGTATGGTGTACTATGTCCGAGGTCTGTGACTATCACCCATTATGTTTCTTGGAAAGGGAGGAAAGATAAAAGGAAAAAGACTGTTTCAATGAGGTTGAAGAACGGTGAGACGTGAGACGTGAGACGTGAGACGGCGATGATGATGATGATGATGATGATGATGTCAGTCGGAGATCGCTGCTTGTTGGACCTCGAACTTCGACTGATTTAGGTAATTAAGGCGTCTCTTTACTGCCACTTACTGCCACTTATTCAGCAACAAGCGAGTCAGTGATAGTGATTCTTTAACTGGACCGTCAAGATCTTTACCCAAGTCTTTACTTCTTTACCCAAGTCTTTACTTCTTTACCCAAGTCTTTACCTAGAATCGCGGATAATGCTTCCTCAAATAACCTCTTCCACTTAGGGTGCCTACGTATACAGAACAAAGCATGTAGGTAGTGCATCATTATGACCTAATCAATCTGATTATTATTATTATGTCTTCCAATTCAACCTCGACCTCTTCGTTCTTCGTCTTCTCCGCGTGTATCAGTATGCTGTTTTTATCTCCGAGTGGAATATTTCTCATCAAGCACTGCCTCTTGAATGGTCGTCCTGGTCCTGTCCAGCTGTAATTCGTTTACTTCATCCCGCGGCATTTAATATAGGTACATCTGAAGGACCCAGATATGAACATCATGGCAACACCACGGGTCGCCCAAAGGAGAGCTGTGGGGTCACTGTTCGCTGGCTCTCAAGGAAGCCTCCACCTCCAAACGAGACTGCTATCTACCGCTCCTCGCATGAGCTCCGCAGCACAAGACAAGAACGTCTCTCAAGATGGCCCCGAGCAGTCTCGGCAGAAAGAGCAGACGAAGCAGGAGCCAGCCAAGAAGGAAAAGTCGATGGCAGAGCGCGACGAAGAAGTGCGGCTTAAGCTCGAAGGCCTTTCGGGAGATGGAGGCGCCAGCGGAGTCGAATACGAGAACGGAAAAGCAGGTGGCCTGAAGAGATCCGTCAAGGACAACATGTTTCGATACATCTAAAGCGCCATCTCTGGCTGCGTTGGCACATTACCCGACAAACAATACCCTTGGAATGGTGTCCATCACATATAAACCTTCTTCGCGCTCGATTATTCACACTTCTCTGATTGCTGGGTGCCACCGACTCCGGGTATGTGTCGATTGGCCATCTGGGGTAGACATCGCTTACGCTTCGTTGTCTCATGATATTATTACGCAAGACGTTTGATGAGCACGTCAGTGGCTTGCAAGGAGCAATGATGAATTGATGGCTATTCAGCAATACATCTCTCGGCCTTCCCAAATATTTTACTTTCGACTGAGCACAGCTCGAATAGCAGTCATGGACCTCTGAAGAGTATGCTATTCAACGTGGGCAGCTCCATTGACCACCTGGGAGAAATTGCTAGGTACAGCCGATGCGTCTT
This sequence comes from Pseudophaeomoniella oleicola, assembly GCA_003868215.1. Lineage (NCBI taxonomy): Eukaryota > Fungi > Ascomycota > Eurotiomycetes > Phaeomoniellales > Phaeomoniellaceae > Pseudophaeomoniella > Pseudophaeomoniella oleicola. The sequence continues at coordinate 546,040 of QWDQ01000001.1, read as the reverse complement.
AGAGCTTAACTCGCTCCTGGCTTGAGTTGCCTGAGCTTGACCGTCGCGGTTGTGGCCGTGCCATGGAACCCGTATTACCACCATTGCTGGGACCTGGTAACGTCGATGCATCTGCAGTCTGAGATGAATTGCCATTTCCCTCGAGTATATCTGCTGCCATCGGAACGGTACCCCTTCCCCTGACCTGCGTGTGACGGTTGTTCAACAGCCAATTCATCTGTGCCCTCATTGTGTACAGTCCGGCATTAAGATGTGCCAAATCCTCTTTGATGCGCAATGTTTCGTTCATCAAGGCCATAGACTGCCGTGCATCTATCGTCGCGAGCGCCTCGTCAAGGCCGGATATCTGACCTGCCAAGCCTTCCACCTGAGTACGAAGACCCTCTTGGAGGGATAAGAGATGGCGGGTTGATTGAGTATTTGGGGAGACCGAACCTTGTCGCATTCGACCAGCTTGCAGTGCATCTCTTGGGTCATCGGATGCTCCACGACTCACCTCTTCACTGCTACCTTGCCGGACAAGAGAATGGGACTCGGGGTCTCGATGTCGGTGCGAAAGCGTTTCCACCACCGGGGCTAGCTGTCGTGTCAGGATATCCCATAGACGATTGATACCGCCTTCAAGGCTTTCACTTCGTGCCTTCTCGTGTGCTAGCTCGCATTGTAGTGTCTCAACTTTGTCTGCTTGACCGTGGAGGTAAGGTGTAAGAGCTTTGAAGATGCATTTCTCCTCGTGATCGCTCAGAGTATGCACGGAACTCTTGACCGGGCAGCCGTACTCCTTGGCCGAGCAATCCATCAAGCTTTTACTACAGCTGTCTTCATGACGCAAGCCGGCTGCCTCGCCGTAGACCGATCCGCACTCGTCGCAGCGCCCAGGGGGATTTTTACAGAACTTAGCGACATGCATATCCATCTCCCATTCGGGACCCTCTGAGGAGCACCCTTGGCATTTGGTCAGACAGTGTTTGCATTTCTTTTCTTGACCACGATATCTCAACGGTAGAGTTTGATTGCACGTAGAATCTGGACACTTGACAGGTCGATACTCACACTGTTTCTCAGCGTGATGTAAGACAAACCCTCTGGCTAAGACCTCGGAGCAACCGCATCGATGGTTGGGACATTTGACCTTGATATCATCACACATATTGAGGATGAGACGAGGGACGCTGGCCCATTCTTCGGAATACCGGTCCAAAGGAGTTCTGCACGATGGACACGTTGTGTTGTTTTGTTGGTCCCTGTACTCGATGAAACAGGACGAACAGAATATATGGTCGCATTTCAGACGGACTGGATCTATAAATGGGACGTGACATATAGGACACATAAGATGCTGATCGTAATCGGAGACATACTCCAGGTCCCGCAGGTCATATCTGCGCCTCGAAGAACGCAAGGGCGACATCGGCGGTGAAGTACGTGCGAGCGGAGAGCGTGGACGAAGGCGAGTAAATTCCTGGTACAGAGTCTCGAAGTCCAAGCGATCCGAGCTCACTACCGGACGAACACCCTCTTCTATATCTGTATTGGGATGGCCATGTCCTGCCACCACATCCTCGATCCTATCCATGATTTGAGGAACTTGATTCATGCAATCCTGTAAATAGATGTCAGTTTCACATATCAATCTGTCTCATCTTTTTCATGCAGGAGGTAAACTTGAGGATGTCAGGAATGTGGAGGAAGCGAGAGAGGTGCAAGAGAGGTGGGATACTACGTAGTACGTACCTTGAGGCATCTGTTGTGCCCTTCCCTTCTCCGCAATCACAATACTATTACGTAATTAATTAGTAATAATTGGGATGCAGAGGAAGGCCGATTCCAGCTTTAGTATAGCGCGGCTTAATAAGCATATATCGACCATTAGGAATATAAATTGAAGTCTTTACTTTGGGTAAATAGATCACTTCATTTTTCACTCTGCAGTCTTGTAACCTAGTGAAACTCCCAGCTCTGACTTTCATCAGTGATAGATGTGATCTCAGTGAATCTCACGTTGCATCATTTTGTGACCATCTATCTGATAATGAACTTTGCGGACTCAGGAGAATATGGCTTCTTCTTCTTCCTAGATCTATGTTGGTTCCTTGCCTTTTGGTCTTGCTTATGCGTTCCTACTCTGTCCGTCTCACTTTGCTTCCTCGCAGTGCCGTCTTTGGGTTAAACAAGCTCTTGACCCTCCCATTCCATCTACCTGGTACTTTCTCCCATCATTCCTCTTTAACAACTAGTTCCATCACAGCCCAGAACACGTCCATTGTAGCAACTTTATCCCCGTTCTTCTCCAACATCTCAATTGAGGTTTCGATCTTCGGCGCATACGAAAGTATTTCGTTCTCGTCTTCTTGCCTGAGCCCCTCAGCACGGACATGTTCCTGAAATCTCTCGGAGAGCACTACATCTGCTTCCCAGAAGCCTTCTTTCATATTTGTTGGAGCGTTGATGACGCCGCTTTTTCCCAGTCTCCAGCCGGCTCCAATCGCGATACTCAAAATCGCCTCTGGTTCCAGCGCCCCTCGAACGTTCAGATCGTCATCTTTGGCTACCACCTGCGGACGCCTCATCGAGTGGAACAAGATTTGCGCCCGAGCGGCCAATTCATGCGGTACTTGCCCCGGTGAACCTGCCCGACACGTGTACTCGGCCAAACAGAGTCGCGGAATCCCTGCTGTGGCAATTGCCACGAACTGCTGGGCAATTTCGTCACGAGTTTGAAAGTACCAGAGACTGTGACAGAAGACCGCGGCATCGAACGGTCGCTCAGGACTACCTTCGCGCCTGAGGTCAGGAAGGTGGTCAGTCAGGTACGCGGGAGCAGTGCTTTGAATGAAGTCAATACGGCTTCCCAGCGGCGAATTTCCGATGAAGGAGTGTGCCTTGCCCAGATTATACGGAGCGCCGTATGTTTCCGGTGCTGGATCAATCCCTGTGACATGTCCATCGTGGTCGACCAGGTGAGCGAGCACCAAGCTGGACTCGCCTTGGCCGCAGCCGACATCAAAGATGCGAAGGCTGTTGCCAGGTTGGATGCCCCATGCCGCACACAGATTCAGACGATGGCTGAGCTGAGGATCTAGGGTCTCCGAACGCTTGGCAGGATTGTGTGGAAAGCAGCTACTCAGAAAATCGAGGGTATGTGACAGGTTCTCGGGGGCATTGCCACCATCGGGCTGCTCCATACTGATGCTATTGCTTTGTCTGAATGTCGCAAAGACGACGGCTACCAATTCGACGCAGGTGAATAGATTCAAGGGGGATGAGATAGGCCAGAATACAAGGAAGCTCGAATGGACCAAACTTCAGGGAGCTGGATGGGAAGAGAAAAAATTCGTGTCACGACTTCGCCCTTGTTTTTGAAAGGCCACCAATGTCATCTACTATTAGATGCCAGGTTTCATTGATAGGGTAAATGACCATCCTATCCATGAAATCAATGCTCCGTCGATAAAACCAGTAACGATCATCGAGCAGTAATATCCCTTCAACAGGTCAAGATCCTGCGTCCCCCACCACACCATCTCTTGCCGGGGCCTCATTGAGGGGTGTGTGATTGAACTCCCCCTCCCTAGGACTAAAGCACCTCGATTCTGACTACGAGAATTGGCAAAAAATTCCCGAGAATGAGAGTTTCTGGCTCGAGTAGGAGGGCAGTGATGGCTCTCCCTATCTGACCACAGCGGGAGCATGTCGCTTTCAAGACGTCAGAAACTATGGACCAAAGCCACCTTTCTACTCGCGGTGGCCAAATGAAGAAACTATGTCTCGAAGCTCACTCGTTATCAGTTTCTAAATACCTGACAACTCTATAGAAGCTTTTAAGAGAGCACTATAATGGTTCGGATATGAATCAAGGGCGTTATAGAGGAGACGTCATCCTGTATCAAGCTAATGGCTACGGGCGCATTGGACTCAAAATATTCACAGAATGCCAACTCCGTTGGACGGTGTGTGATGCTGCAACATCCATTTCCAGACCTGATTCCAATCCTTACACTGATGGACCATGCCCCAACCGTCGACGTTATCGTCAGGATCACCATTGGGCAACAGCAACGCTCCTTCCAATGTCATATCAGCGTTGCACATGAGAGCCTGGCGGATGTAGTCAAAGCAGTGAGCGATATGGCTCTCATGTTCATCTTGATCTTTTCGCTGGCTAGGAGACCCTCCATCACCAAGATTTGCTGCTTCGCTTGCAGTCAAGACATGTGCCCCGTGCTGCGTCGCCCGGTTTCCTTCGAGCGCCGCGTAGTAGGCGTGCCGAATCATACCACTTTATTCCAGGCACAATCAGTCGAGAGGCTCCAAAAGCTTCACCACGATGGTAATAACTTACAGGCAGTGCAATTGGTGGAAAAGGCTGACAGAATAAGAGTTATTCTCGTATCCCTTAGGATTTGGAGTCCCGAGCGGGAGGCCATATCGATGTGGATCTTCTACGAGCACGAAACCTTTACCAGCTGAGTGTTTGTCAGTTCCACAATCCAATCGTGCGAGAATTGGGAGACCTGACGGGGCATAAGAGCATCCCAAGCTGCGTTTGTCTGTGCAGACGGTCTCCCCGCGAAAAGCGCGTGCTCTTGGAAGATATACGGTGTAGACCTTACTGCAGACAGCAAAATCAGCATTAGTATCAATGGTCAGTATCCAGAAGGGGGTTATACATTGCGGTACAAAGCTTCCTCCTCTCTGTCTGTACATGTACACCCCGAGACCAGTGAATATGGTGCTCGCAGATATAATGACGAATAGAACGACATTCTTGACAGAAAAACACCTGCCAACAGAGGATCTGGAGCTTCGGGAGTTCTTGACCCCTTCTGGCACCTCTTCGTGCGAAAGTGCCGTGTAACGAGGCGGCTTCGACAACCTGGATCCAAATGCTCCGAGCATGATCTCAGAGGGAACGGAAAGAAACAACAAGATGTTCAGAACCCGAAAGGATGGCTAATGATATGGAAAGTAAAGTACCCGTTGAGGATGACGTTAGCCTGGCTGAATTGTCCTTGGGGAGTAGGCAGCTCGAGCCTGTGGACCGTGGATGATACCTTGTCCTTAATTTAAACGAACCGTCCGCCTCTCGGCTGGTCAGCATCATGAGACCACGATGACTGCCAGTGTCTTGTAGCCGCTGGGAGTTCCAGCATCATGAAGTCACGATGTTGTCGTCGGCCGATAGAATGCATCCAAACCAGATCAAGATATGCTCCGGTCTTGGCAGCCAGTGGGATGCTGTCCTTCATTACATGGTCTACTAGGTAGTATGCAGATCGATAAACATCGTAGTCTACTAATACCTACTACGTAGTAGGTACATAGTAGGTAGTGTCATACTACGTAACTAAGAGGCTAGCAACCCGTGAATCTTGGTGCTCCACCTCCCGCTCCCGCCCAGCCGCTTTATGCTTATCAAATCCAAGCTTTCTTGGGGTTCCTACCGGCCGATAAGGCGAAGAGGGACGGTTACTACTACGTAGTACTACATACTACTACGTAGGTAGATAGATAGATAGATAGATAGATAGATAAGATACCTGATTGCGCAAAACTACTGCGCAAGGTACCTAGTACCTACCTAGTTTAGTAAGTCCTTCTCGGCTATTGCCAGGAGTCTGTTGACGGGAGTCGAGAATCTAAGATCTTCACAGGGGCACAGGGGCCTCAGCTCTCCTCAGCACAGTCTTCCCATCGCTTGATCACTAACCTGGCACCCTCAGACATGCGATATTGGTGTTGCAGAACAGACATGTTCCCCATTTGGCAATTGTGCACCACTTTCCGTATGGTAATGCTTACCACGAACTAGTCTTCGTTTCAATACGATACATCCATCCATTAGGTACCTAAGGTAACTGACAGATCAAACCTCGTCAGTCAATGCAGGACCACCGATCAATGTTCTACACATGCTGCTGATAGATTGCACTCCGGGAAAAATCAAGGTCTTCATGATCCATCAGAGACGACGACAACATATCTACAAATGGCATCTGGCTTCACAGAAGAAGCCCTCGACGATAGCACCGAGGCGACATTTCTAACTTCAGACCACGGGCCGCCAAAAGCAATCACCCAAGTATCTGGAATCGAGCCGAGCGTCCGGTATTGGACGACGGTCCTGGCGACCTTGGCCTTCACTATCCACGGTCTCGGTGCGGAAACGACTCAAGCTCCATTCCTTCGACTTTTCGAGTCAGTTCTATGCCGTCGTTATTATGAGTCTAGACAGCCTTCGTTGATCGATGATGATGGAGCTATTCCAGAGAAATACTGCAAAATTAATGCCGTACAAGGGCAAATTGCCTGGCTGGATGGTTGGCAGCTGCTATTTGACAGTTGCGTAGGCATACTCGTTGCAATACCGTGGGGGATATTTGCAGACAAATATGGCCGCAAGTGGGTTCTCTTCCTCAGCATGATGGGCCTTTGCTTCGGCCAGGCTTTCACTGTGCTAGTGTGTAAGTAACTACTCTTCATGGTTGATGTCAGTCCTCAGTTTGACCCTTTTACTTGAATATGCAGGCTATCTCGACCTCGATCTGCGATTGACTTGGCTGTCCTGCTTCACCTTGCTTCTAGGTGGTGGGATGGAAATGGCGAGTTCGCTCTATTGTCTGATCCTCGCGGCAGTGACTCCGCATGAGAGCAGGTGCGTTTGATGCCTCTCCAACGATGAAGTCGTCATTGCGACGCAGTCCAACAGGACGCTGATCATGCTCAGGATATCTGTATTCTACGTTACTGAGGCCGTATTGCTCTGCACAAGCCTTGTTGGCCCTTCAATTGGATCTCTCCTCCTCGAATATGGCCCCTGGATTCCTGTAGGAGTCGGGGTAATTGTCCGGGTTGCTGGAACTCTGATATTCCTGATGGTCCCAAATGTTCCCTCGGCAACACCTTCTTCTACATCTATCATAGGAGATTCCAACGAGCCAGATGATCCACTGGAGACCAAAACTCCGGTCAGGTTTCCTGTGTTGAACCGATTCATAACTTCGCTACGAGTCATGATCAGCAACAAAGTTCTCGGATTACTTATCATCACCTTCCTCCTATCTGGAGCGACACGGTCATGGATACAGTATTTTCTACAATACGTCTCAAATAGATATGGCTGGACATATGCACAGGTGAGCGAAATCATATGTAACGGTCCATGACCAGCTGACTCGAAGCGCAGGCTGGCTACCTGCTATCAATTCGTGCTGGCTTCAAGATCATTTTCCTACTCGTTTGCCTTCCGGTCATAAGTCAATGGCTGCTGAGTCGACCGCACATGACAGCATTGCAAAAGGACCTCATCCTCACTCGTGCTAGCAGTACGATCACGAGTCTTGGCTTTTTCATCATTGCGACTGCTCCTAACAGTAGCCTTGTCCTAACAGGTACGTTTGACAGATCTCGGCAAGGTCGAGTCCACATGAAACTCATACTCAAATCTGTCCAGGACTTGTAACATATTGTTTCGGAATTGGCTACCGTGCAGCTGCACGGAGCGTCGTGACATTTGTCTGTGACCCACAACATCTCACGCATCTCTACACATCAACTGCCGTTATGGAAATGATTGGCATGCTGCTATCAGGCCCTGTGCTGGCGAACCTCTTTCGACTCGGTCTAGAACTAGGGAGTGTATGGCTCGGGATGCCTTTCCTTTATACTGCAGTGCTGTTCGCCATCATATCTGCAATAATGTGGTCGGTCGATGCATCGGGCTCGACTGGCAGGAGTGACGAGTATGCGCCCGATGAGAGAGAGTCTCTCATTGGTCGCTCAGATGAGTCCTAGGCGTGAATTCTGGGCAAGCCTACAGGCGACCGAGGGGAATGGCCCGTACCATGGATACTGTTTTCACAAGTATTTACGCGTGGATAATTAGTCCTGATACTCTCCGAGATGTCCATCCAACTTACCTCAACAAAAGAGGCTTGGCGAAGAGATTGTTTCAACGTCAGAATCCGTTCACGTATAGATTCAAGTTTGCACTATTTCCAGCAGTAGATGATGGAAAATGATATATCTCTTGTGTCTGTAGAAGTTTGCTACAAGTTCTGTTTGACTGGACAAGATACTCCGGCTTACGTTCAAAGACATTAACGTGGTATCAGCATCATATAATCTAGTGTCTTTTCTCTTATACGCTATGGGGACTTCTAATCAGGGCTTGTTTCGATGTCACAGGCGAGAGGAACCCCCCATATGTCTTTCGCATTGCTCTCGCTTGGAGGGGAGACGAGATAACCCTTCCCAGGGAATCAAGAACTGCCCTGCTGCTGTCCAAACGCCGGGTCACCGTCTGCCCCGAACATGTCCCTGAACTTGTCGCTCATTGGATAAGGGATGTGATTTTCGGGCTTTCGCATCGCTTTGTACTGTTCCGCATCCACGTGGTTGGCATCCTGCCAATCCAGTAATGCCTGGAAATCTCGGCAGCGCCGATTGATTCTGAAATCCGGAAAAGGGTGTATCTGATATTGGGCCCAGACCTGGGTGATGATATCCACATTCGTGTCACACATCAAGCTGTTGCCGGTGCGTATCAAGTTAGCTTTTTGTTCACCGTAACCAAGTTGTGAGACGCTCCGGAGGTTATGTGAACGTACCCTGATAGCAGGTAAGCTATACAGTGACTAGTATGTAACTTGTGGAGCTCTGGTACCTTCCTGTCCGGATATTTGTCGAGAAAGTAGTAGTCGAAGTTTACTTCTCTCCTGAGGCCATTTAAACAGTGAATCTTGTGGAAGACGTCAAACTCCGCAGCGTAGGCGTCATCCCCGAGACCCATGGACTCGGGGAACTGGGAGACACCAGATGGGTCTTTGCCCAGCTTCACAATATCACCTGAGGTGATCGGATGTGCCATGAGCTGCGAAATGTGGGTCCAAGCCTCGTCGACCTCAGGAGAAGGCGGCGCTCTCCAGATGCTGTTATCTGGGTCTAGCAATGTCCCATTCACCAGGACGTCCCGAGGATCCAAGTCAATCTTGTCAAACATCGGTGCTGTACTTCCTCAGCATGACATTTCCACGAGCAGTATACCCCACTCACAGTAAAAGGAGCTTTTCCTCAATATATCGTTTGACCGTTGGCTCTGAGCTCGTATGGCGAGAAATGACCATGAGCCCACCATTAAAGAGATGACAAACAAAGTAACATTCAAGAGAAGAAGCTTCAGCTGTAATTTCGAACGGGGCAAGTATATTTTGTCGTTTTTGAACTCAACTGCGCTGGGGATAGCAGCGTGGTCGGACAGAAAGCGTTCCTCTTCTTCCGAGAGGTTGGCAGACTGAGTTTCCTTCATGTTGAACATTCTGATACTCAAGGGTTTCCCACAAAGAAAGGGCCCTTTGGGAGCTTCGTCTCGGCTGTCCTTCTTATCAAATATACTCTGCGTGTTGACATGAAGAAATGACCAATTCTGATCTAGTACAGGGGAATCAGGATGACCCTGAAAGACACAGATTGTCCAACCCTCTTACGATCAGCACGCTGTCGGCCGTAAGTCTAGTGTGATGAAACCTTTACTTAGAAGTGCATGGCATGAATACGTTGGCCTTCGAGGTTCAGAACAAGAGACAGGTTTTTACGAGGTACCGTAATATAATTGATACCCATTCCTGCTCTACTACTAGTCCTCTGGCTGTTCATACCCGGACGGGAACGTCGACAAGGATCAATTGACATAAGTACCTACCTAGCTAGATAGTACAATTCGGTTAATGATTCGGAATAACCGCCTCATGGAATGTATAGCTTAGGTTACTGGCTGGCTGATCGGTTACCGTAACTTTTCCTCTTGGCGCAGTAGCGGACGACATGACACTTCATCGCGAATTCGGCGTCCATCATTTCCACCATAGAAATTGCTCCTTTCGATCAAACCTGCTACTACGAGCTGCTTTAGGAAATGCCTCCAGCTGCTGCGGGACGAAGCCAAAATCTGACAGGGATTTCCCGGAAAGTGTATCTCAGGCCTTAATCAGACATCCGAGCCGGCGTATGCAAAGAGTTGCTCTCTAGCGATGTCTCATGGGGACAATGCTTTGTCGCTCAAGAGAGCATATGGTTGAAGCAGGAAGTCTGTTCACTGATAGCTGCGGCTTAGGATACTTTGACCTGCCTATTACGGGACGCAAGCACACAAAAAAGTTACTACTCGCAATCGTGAGCATCTTTGGAAGAGGTCCTGTACCCTATGTTACCTCAGTCGGCATTCTGAATCATTTCTTCTCCTCTACGCTGCCTTACATCGCCGCGTATTCTCTCCTGGCATCCAAAGCGGTCTCTTTCACCTCATATGGGCTAAACATCCGGAGGAACTGCAAATTCGTTCTCATGTACTCCGTACAACCGCCTGTGTTATCCTGGACGCCTGTGCCGTCTCACAGCCCATGTCGGTGAAGTGAAGCTAAATCTAGCAAGAGATTTCTTACACCATAGCAACGTTACACTCCCGTGCACGACCTTGATGAACCTAGAGGCAGACATCTTGTGGCGTCATACCAATATCAAAACGCCAATGACAAGCATTATCACTATCGCGATGGTGATCGAGTCTTCGCAAAGCGCTAGATCTATTACACGGTTAAGTCCCATTAGTGAGTATAGGTAAGTTTCACAAAAGGCGAGGGTGTGGTAGGCAGAGTTACCGTTCCGCAAGAGCGTTGAAGGACTCAAGGAGCATCATGACGCTCATCCATCCATGTCCCTATTCTTGAGGAAGCGGCTAAAGACCTGTTCTGACCATTATGCTTCTTTCCTCGTCTCAACCTCTCAACCGCAGTATGACAAATACGAGTTAGGGGTTCGTACAGGCTTGAAGGGGCAAAATCTCGCGTAGCTCGACACCGTCTGTTTCTTGGGATCAGCGAGTTCAGCTCACATCGGACGATATACCATGAACGGAAGAGATTTGAACTTGAGGGACCTAACATTGCTCCAGCTTCCCTTCCACGGGGTTATCCAGAATCCTCGGATTTCCGCAAGAGCACACGTTGTTTCCTGGCTTGGGGTCATCAGAGCCACCCCTCACATCCAATGCAAGGGTCTGGCCTATAAGAAGCTCATATATCTCCTGGTATTTTCAAGGCTTGATACAAGTCGGCTCTATCTCTCACTTGTCTGACTCCCTGTTATCCCAAAAACAACTTTCCTACCAGCACACTTTCAAAACCCTATAATCAGCTACCATGAAGCTCAACACTTATCTCTTGGTTGCTACGTTGTGCAGTCTGGTTGCTGCCGCGCCTACTCCAGACCCCTCTGCGCTCGATAAGCGTGAACCGGAACCCGTTCAATACTATCACAGCGGATCCAGTGTGCTTGACAGACGTGAGCCGGAACCCGTTCAATACTATCACAGCGGATCCAGTGCACTTGATAAGCGTGAACCGGAACCCGTTCAATACTATCACAGTGGGCTCGGTGCCCTCGAAAAACGTGAAGGCAAGCGCCTTGAAGTGCTCGAAGCTGTCTAAGTGCAAATAGAACTTAAAGCTCGCCAAGTGGAGAAAGGCGGAAACTATAGGAGAGCAGTGATTGTTGGTCCTTGGAGCGAAGGTTGACGGCAAGAGGATGACAGGAAGGTCTTGTCATGGGCTAGATTCAACATCTGCTCAGTTCTGGCATACCAGTAGAACATCGCGGCCGGTGGAGTTCGAGAACATGACGGGTCGAGCACACTCATTTAAACAATACTTTATATCTAGTATTCAGATCAATGCAACCACCGGAGGTGATATAGACAGTAATCCATCGTGATCGGAATGATATCTGGCAGCCTCTGTCCAGAATCTTCCCTGGAGCTGTAGTGAAAATCACGTGATCAATCTCCCCTCGGTCAATTTCCAAGCACAATCTACGCCCTCATCTTGTCTGAGAGCACTTTGAAGAAGAACAAGTTACTCTTATCGGACCAATCATCACACCTCGGCTGATCATAGGCGAGCAACCTATTACTACTTTAGGTAGGTAGTATACAATATTGTGCATAGGAAAGCCCTGCCACCGTTATGTAAGCCCCAAATCCCCATCGCACGCGATCCCGATTTCGTTTCCAACCTCAGTTCATTATTCGTCCGCACAATCTGCTCTATCTTGGATCGGATGGATTGTCCTGCGCGCTTTGATGACCTCTTTGGTCCGCGAGTAGCTCGTTGTCGAAGATCGCTCGATTTCACATTGTTCTTTGAAAACGTCTTCCTCAGTCTTGTTCCAAATGCTGTCTTTATCCTCCTATCTATCTTGCGGCTGGCTAGAGTAGTCAGATATCGACGGCATACTACGTTGCGGCGAAGATATCTGCTATTTGGGAAGATCGTAAGCTTGCGGCCTTGTTATCGATGTGTATATGTATATACACCTCAGGATTGACGATTTTAGATCTTAAGTAGTGCCTTTGTCGTCCTACAGATTCCGATACTGGCACTCCTCAATAGGGCTTCAACAAGCCGTAGTACTTCACTTAGTGCCGTTGCTTGCACCTTGGCATCATCGCTCTTCTCTTGTCTTTTATCAGCCTTGGAGCATCAACGGTCTTTGCGTCCGTCTACGTTATTGGAATGCTTTTTGGCGTTGACCTGCCTCTTCGATACAATCCGATGTCGAACAATCTGGTTGACCAAAGACAGCGGATATCCAGCTGCTCTTTTCACAGCCACTCTGGCCATAAAGATTGTATTGCTCCTGGCCGAATCTCTCAGCAAAGGCAAGTTTCTAGACGTAGTGGTCGGCCTCCGCTCGCCAGAGGAGTTCGCTGGATTTCTGAACAGAACAGTCTTCGGATGGCTCGCAGGTCTATTTCGTTTTGCGTATGGGCACACTGTCACGCTGGAAGACGTTTATCACCTAGAAGTTAGCCTGGCAGCTGCTAACATTCACCCACAACTGTCCGCTCGGTGGCAGGAACGTTGTCAGCGTCCTATAAAGCAAGGGAAGAATTCTTTACTGTCATCGGCTCTGGGATCTTTCAAATACCAATTCTTGGGGCCGATATTTCCGAGGCTTTGTCTCACAGGATTTACGTTTGCACAGCCATTCCTGTTGACAAGCATTCTGGATTTTCTCCAAGCCAACAGTTCGCAGAGGGAGGTTTATACCGGTTATGGACTGCTGGTTGCATACACCTTGAATGCTATTGGTATTGCTGTAGGTTCTGCTACATCGTTCTCATGCACACTGTTAATCAGCAACCCAGTTTTCGACTGCTTGGTACTGGACGCTCTTGAATCGATCAGTGATAACACTCCGTGGAGCGCTGATGGCGATGATATATGCCCATGCTATTGATTTACCCGCTGTGGGCGCGTCAGATGAGTCCATATCGTCTACATTAATGAGTGCTGACGTCGAGCGAATTGCTGGTGGCATGCGGTATATGCATGAGGTCTGGGCAAATGGAATCGGCACGTGTCTTGCAGCGTATCTACTTCAGCGTCAACTCGGCATCTCTTCTCTGAGCATGGTGGGACTGGTGACAGGTTCGTTTTATCCCACCTGCTAGACTTGGAGGTATCGCTGAATACTGTTGACTAGTATGTGCACTCACTGCTATTCAGGTCGGTAAATATGCTGGGCAACGCCAGAAAGTATGGGTCGAAGCTACTCAACGGCGACTGAAGTTGACAGCTAGCTTATTGCGAAATATGAAGATGGCAAAGATGATGGGTCTCGAAAAGCTCCTGGCGCAGTCAGTTGAGGACCTGCGGCGTGACGAGATAAAATTCGCCAAGGGGTATCGCGCTGTGGAGATAATCACGGTTGTGCTCTGTAAGTCTGCTTGCCAAACCGACTCTGAAGGGTCATCCTGACATCTAAATACGAACACAGCATATGCGACAACCTCAGTTTCTCCCATTCTTGTTTTCAGTGTTTCTGTTGCACTTGCCCACTTTCGCGGGACATCATTTGACGCAACGACGATATTCACCTCCTTGGCTCTCATACAGCTACTCACAACACCATTACTACATCTTTTTCAAGAGTTCCCATCACTTTATTCAGCCTTGGCCTGCCTTGAACGTATTCAGGAGTTTCTTACTTCTCCGAGAAGAGAGCACCGAAACAGCGCCCTTTATGATGTCAACAGTGACGGTGGTCAACGGAATGATCCAGTGTTGGAGCCGACACTCGCTCCTCCAGTTCGTGGACGCAATCTAGATCCATCAGTTGGCTTTAAATTGAATGAAATGACGTCGAGTTCAGGACCAATCCTGCGGGTGCAAGAGGGGTACTTTAGTTGGGATCGAACAAAATCCCCCACCCTGAAAGGGATTCGACTACAGGTAGATCACGGCGACGTCCTGATGGTGCATGGCCCCGTCGCGAGTGGGAAAACTATGTTCCTCTACGCCATTCTAGGAGAGATTCCTTGCATGCATGGGCACCTCGACCTCTTCCAGGGCAGCATCGCCTGTTGCGAACAGCAACCCTACATTACGAATACCAGCATACAACAAAACATTCTTGGAGCTTTGGAAAATGACGCTGCGTGGTACCAGACCGTGCTCCAGGTATGTTGCTTGGAGAAAGAGATGGAGCTCTTTGCAGACGGTGATCAAAGTATCTGTGGAACTTCCGGCAGCAAATTGAGCGGCGGCCAACGTCAGAGAATTGTGAGATACCTCCTACGAACCCTGATTCACTGTGCCTCCTAATATTTCATAGGCCTTGGCGCGAGCGCTTTACGCTCGAAGTCAATTACTCTTGATAGATGATGGCTGCGGTGGCCTTGACAGAAAGACCGAAGACAGCATTATGAATAATCTGTTTGGCTGTCAAGGCCTGTTGAAAGAGCTCAAGACCACCGTCATCTTCACCAGCCACTCCGGTATGTTAGTGTTTCTTGATCGAAACAGTACTGATTCGTCCAGAGCGCCATGCCAAGTATGCGGACAAAATCATGTCTCTGGAAGCGGAGGGTACGATGCTTCGAGTCCAGAGCTCGCAGGAATTTTTGAAGGCTCATGAGATCTCCGGTGACTATCTGAGCCTCCAAGAGAAACCAGACTTAGATCTGAAGTCACTCGGGCCACTCAATGTGCTCGCTCCGAATCCTTCTGGGGCTTACGCTTCTAGCCCTGCCGGAGCATCAAATGTTACAAGGCAACCTCCGACCGATCACACCGTGTACCTTTACTATTTCAAGGCCGCCGGAATGTTCAACACTGCTCTGTTCGTACTTCTAGGCAGTGCTGTTGCATTCTTTTCTTCGTTCCCAGGTACTGCTCTAAGCTTCAAAGACAAGGATTGTGACCTAAGGCTGACTATAACAGCTTTGTGGCTTAAATGGTGGTCCGAATCCAACAGCAGTCCTCGGTCTCAACGCAACACATACTACCTTGGAGTATATGGTGCATTTCAGGGCCTGGGCTTGATTTCCATGTTCATGTACATCTGGTGCGGACGCCATATTCATCTGTTGATTAGGATGGTCTGACCATTGTGCAGGCAACTGATGGAGAGGATTGTGCCTTCCTCGGGCACGATTCTCCACAGAGCGCTCTTGAAGAAAGTTATGAGGCAAGTTCCCTGTCGCATCACGTACATCACGATGACTGATTTTGCTGCCAGAGCTTCCTTTGGCGAGTTCAGCCGCGCCGATACTGGAGCAATACTCAATCGGTTGGAGCCTATGCCAGCAGTGCTGAAGCCTAAGTACTGACAAGATGCTTTTTAGTTTCAATCAAGACCTCTACATGGTTGACGGTGCCCTGCCTCTAGAGATTTCTAATACTCTCGAACGTAAGCTTACACAGATCCCACAAGTCTCCCTTTTCTTCCTTTGAACTCATGTTATGTTGTCAGAGGTTCTCGTTGCGACCATTCAGATGGCCCTGGTGGCAGCGGCAAGTCCAATCATCTGTTCAGCCTTCCTACCAATAGCAATCTGCCTCTATTATCTCCAGAAAGTCTACCTTCGAACTTCGAAGCAGGTCCGAATCCTCGACCTCGAAGCTCGAGCCCCTCTGTACTCCCACTTCATGGACACAGTCAAAGGGCTCGTGACGATCAGAGCTTTCAAGTGGCAGGATTACGAGATTAAACAGAACTTCCGGCTTATTGATCGATCACAACGACCGTATTATCTTATGTTGACTATCCAAAGATGGCTGACACTTGTTTTAAATCTGCTGGTTGGTGCGATCGGGGCAATACTTGTGGGTATCGCCGTCGGAATCGGTGGGACTAGCAGAGTGAGCTCGGCTTCTATGGGTGTTGCGTTGGTCAGTTTGTTCTCTTTGACGGAGTCGTTGCAGTATACGATCATATCGTGGACAGGGATGGAGACTGCGCTGGGAGCAATTGCGCGGATATTGAGATTTGAGAAGGAGACGGTGGACGAAGTCAATGACGGAAAGGATGATGTTCTGCCTCCAGAGTGGCCGAGCCGTGGACAAATCGAGTTGCGCCACTTATCTGTTGCTTATGAGTAAGTTATGGATTTAGATGGAACGTTAAATGACTGCTAACATGATTCTAGTAAAGTTCGAGCATTGGAGGATGTCAACTTGACAATCGAAGCTGGCCAAAAGGTCGCGGTCGTTGGTCGTACAGGCAGGTACGTATTTACCGATAAATTCTTTCCTGTGCATAGCCTCCTCTGAAACCTCAGCATTTGGTCCGATGACAGCTCATTCTGACCTTCGCACTTTTATTCTTCTTTAGTGGCAAATCATCTCTTCTCCTTTCACTCCTTCGTCTGCTTCATCCGGAATGTGGCTCAATATTTATCGACAACATCGACATCTCTCACCTGTCCAATTATACGGTTCGGGCAAATCTGAATGTCATCCCTCAAGATCCTTTCTTCTTAGACGGAACTCTCCGGGAGAACCTGAGTCACTACCACACCAATGGCAGTGACCACAACGACGAAAACAATGGTTCCGATTTCGACGAGGAATTCGCCAAGAACCTCTTCGAAAGATTGGGTCTGTGGCCAAGCCTGGGACGAAGCGAGGGCTTCGACAGCAAATTGGAACCGGAAACATTATCTCTCGGACAAAGACAGTTATTCTGCTTGATCAGGGCAATTGTGAACAAAGATTCTAGTCCCATTGTGGTAATGGATGAAGCTACTAGCAGGTTCGTCGGCGCCCATACTTTCTCTCATCCCTTCCTCTTTTCTGAGATTTGTCCCCTCTGCAAATCGCTTCCCATAACCCTACCAATGATAGCACTTGTCCCTAAACAAAAGCTTATTAAACTAACATTCGGACTCCTCACACCATAGTCTAGACCAGAACACGGAGGAAATAGTCTATGATCTCATCTCCAGGTACCTTGGATCGAAAACCATTATCTCAGTTGTCCATCGCCTCGATTTCATCGGTCACTTTGACAAAGTTGCGGTGCTGAACCAGGGGAGATTGCTGGAGGTCGTGAATCCTGTTGAATATAACAGGAAGTATGGTGGTACAATACTCGCCGCCGAGAACGGAAGGGACGGGTGATGAATGATGAGAATCGCAGAGATAGAGGGACTTGGAGGACGATATATCGTGTAATTCAAAGACAAGATATCTCAAGAGAAGAAGCAGAAACGAAAAAGCCTATATCGGAGGGGTATCATTCTAAATTTTCGCGGTGATACCCCAACCAGCAAGACGGATACGCAGAGTAGCCAGACCGATGACGCCCAGTACAAAACTTACCCCCGAGAAGACACATGTATTGTTATAGCTGCCATCATGCGACTTAGCTATGATGGCGCCTCCGATCGGTGGACTCGTCAGTGTTCCCACCGCAGCGAAAGCTAAGATGGTACCCATTCGATAGCCCAGCTCTTTCATCGGAGAGATGGCTGCGATCAGGACAGGTCCTAGGCCGATGATGGCGCCGGAGCTGAAGCCGAACGAAGCTGCAAAAGTTATGATTGCTCCGTTGCCACGGGCGGGGAGCCACAGGGCTAACACCAGGATGGCTGATAGAGATGTCATGACGATCATCACATTGAAGCGACCGAGCCTGTCCGCGATGTAGTTGGGCACGGTGCGGCCGAAGAAGCTGGCGCCGTTCAGGATGGGGACTAACGACCATGCTAGATGCGTTGACATGCCGTAATGGACCGCTTCCGTGACAATGTAGTCAAAGGGGATAAACAGGCCCCCTGACAGGTGCAATTGCTTAGCATACGTATATTCCTTGTGCACGTGCGTATGCCATCACTCACAGTACATGAAAAAGCTGGCTGCGCATAGAATGCAGAAGTTGAGCTCTCGCAGAGGTCCGATATAATGCATGATCGAGAATGGACGGGGTACATGTTGCAGATTGGACGAGATGGCGAGATTGGCAATCATAAGCAGGCCTAGGATCATGAAGGCACAAATCCTCATCGTCCAGCCGAAGCCTACTTTCGGCAGCAGGTGCTGGACCATTAACGGAAAGATGACGCCGCCAAGGGATGAACCTGCCACGGTCAAGCCCCCGGCGATCCCCCGCTTATGGCGAAAATAGGTCTGAGGCTGTACATTTTGAGTCAGTACCTTAGAGAGTTCGAGGCTTTCGGTGCGAGAGGAGTGACCAAGGCTTACGGCTGTCATGGCGGGCGTGAAGATTAATGAACAACCAATCCCAGATACGACAGATTGGCTCAACATGAATTGATAGTATTTAAGTGACAGGCTGGTCATCATGAGTCCGAAGACATGCAGCAGCGATCCGACCATGATGGGCACACGCGGACCGTAGCTGTCAAACAACTTCCCAGCAACCGGAGCCGTGAAAAGCATGAAGAAGACTTTGAACAGGCTCTGTTAGCCGGGCCGCAAATCATCTCAAAATTTCTTGATCTTCTGCATACATTCCATCGATGTGATCCATGATACAGCCGAGTTTGAATACGCCTTCAACTGGTTGGTTTCGTACTCATCCTGGAAAAGTCCGATGCAGTTGACCCAGCCGAACGAGACAAATAGCGCAATTGAGGCTCCGAAAACCGTCAGCCAGGCTTTGGTACCACCTTCTGGAACTTCTGGTGATGGCGGTGCCTGCTTGGGGGGCCCAGCTGCTGGAGGAGGAGAAGAACCGCCTAGACCCTTCTCCAAATTGCTGGAGTTATACGACGATGTGACTGAGGCGTCTGTCATAGTGAACGAGAAACGCTTTGCGAGGGATAAGGAGATATAACATGAGAAAACAGAAATGCTCCTTACACATCCAGAAATCCTGCCCGACCTTTTAAACAAAGTCAACGTGTATTGAACATGCCTGTAGTACTTCGTTTCAATCTACCGAATATTCGGGGGGGGCTTCGGGTGTTTCGGGGTTAAGAGAGTAAAGGGGAGAGGCCTCTTCGGGAATTTCGAAAAAGGGGCACATTTAGCGTCGGCCTTTTATTCTCAATTTCCCGGTCAGAGCCGAATCCTTAAACCCGGACCTCTGACGTCTCTCGGTATTTTCGAATCACATCTCCTATCTTACTTCTTCGTCGCTCCAAATTTTCGGCAGTTATGGCCGGACCAAGGCAGCGTCAGGACGAGAATCGTAATCAGGATCAGATTGAGGATCATGACTCGTCAAGCACTCGGCCACCGCGGAAACGCCGGCGACCAGCCAAAGCATGCGACCCATGTCGTCGCCGCAAGGTCCGTTGTGACCAGGAATTTCCTTGCAACCAATGTGTGCGTGCGAAAGCCCCGCTGCAGTGCTTCTACATCCCAAATGCGGCTGCCGATAGCCCTTTTAATGCTACAGTCTTTCAGCCAGGCGCGCAGCAAACGCTAGGTGCAACCCCAGCACGTTCTGACCTGCAGACCCAAACCCACCTGAATGACTCAACACAACTGGCAGAGCATGGTGAGCTTCAGCAGCAGAGAGATGTCATACAAGACCTGCAGCATCGGCTTCGGCGTTTAGAAGAACAACTGTCCGGTCCTTCCCAGTCAGGTCCTTCGCAGGCAGTCGGCCCAGCTGCCTCCAACCCCAGCACTTCTCAGTCACTGCACCACCTTCATGGCCGAGTCCTTGGTGCCGAAGAAAAGGTGTCAGATTCTGCTCATGGCAACGCTTTGAGCAATGGCTGTTCCATTCCTGCCACCCTACCTCGTCTGCGTATCACTGCCGAGAAGACGAAGCTCTTTGGTCCTAGCCACTGGCTACATACAGCTGAGAAAGTAAGGTGTACTGTGTCCGTTAATCTAACAAGCATAGTTGCTGATCAACGTGCAATCAACAGCTCCAAGTCATTGGTGAATTCGATGCCAAAGAAGTCGAGCCTATTTTCCAGAATGTAGATGCCAATGTACAATTCACCAAGCTCTTCAAAGACTGTCGACGTCTCCGGCAGACTATCAAGAAGCAGGAATCGGTTCAACTTAACGACCCAGTCCCAGATTTGCTGGGCACGCTTCCCACACAGCCAATATGTGATGTCCTGATCGATGGTTATTTCCGTACATTCGAGCCCATCTACCGCATCACCCATATGCCAACCTTCTGGGAACAATATCGTCAGCTGTGGAGCCAGACTCAGTCTACCCCCACCCATTTCTTGATGAAACTGGTGTTGTTCCTCGCTCTGGGTACTGCCTTCTACCCCGATCGAAGCGAATGGCCCCGCCTCCACCGTCTCGCACACACCTGGATATATGCCGCTCAATGGTGGCTCACCGGGCCCTCGGAAAAGTCGACCGCCAATCTGGACGGACTGCAAGTAGGCTGTCTCCTGATACTGGCCCGTCACGCAAACAACGTTCCGGGTATGAGCTGGTTATCGGCGGGATCGTTGCTACACATGGCCGTGGCAATGGGACTACACCGCAACCCCGATCTTTTCCCTGCACTCTCGGCATACCAAGTCGAAATGCGAAATCGGCTATGGACAACTATCACAGAACTTACTGTCATGTCTTCTCTAGACTACGCTATGCCATTACCTTCTATTTTGCAGGACTTTGATCGCACGACGCCGTTGAATGTAAATGACCATGATATCGAACTGAACAGTAAGGCACGTCCTGTACCACATCCTGGTCACCATCTGACAGATTCGTCTGTTCAAATCTTGCTCCTCAAGTCTCTTCCGGTGCGAATGGAAGTGGTTCGATTCCTGAACAATAACAATCGTCAGGAGCAGTCATACGAGGTTGCATTAAGGCTTGGAAATGAACTACGCTCTGCATGTCGCGACATAACCACTTTTTTCCACTCCTCCTCCAGCCATCAGAGTCCATCTGATCGACAGGAACCAAGTCTTCGTATCCAGACAGATGATTTCCATCTCAGGTTCTTCCATCTGTACTTGCATCAGTATATCTTGTTTCTGCACCGCCCATTCATGATCCAGGCTCGCAAAGATCCACGGTTTTACATGTCCCGGAAGGTGTGTCTCGAGTCCTGCATGGTGATCACATCGTATGCCGAGCGCCTCAACCTTCCATCCGACACGTTGGACGATTTATCCCGTCTGATCATCGTAGGCAGAGGCTCTTTCAAGGGCCCCCTGCGTCTAGACGTGATCACCGCTCTTGGCTTAGAAATCATCACGCAACTCGAAGAGGAAGCCGTAACACGGTCCTCGGACTCTTCTACTTCTTCTCCCCCCTTCATCGCCGACCCTCTAACCCAACTCGCCCAAACCAACCGTTGCCCCCTATTGCACCGTCTAGAACACATCCGCGACCAATTGCTGCAGATCATCGCGCTGGTAGGAAATCCCAGTCTGAAATGCTTCACTTTTCTCGCAGCTATACTGAGTCTGACCCGTGCCCTCGAGTCTGGCCGGCCCGTCAGACCTGCTGTCTATGAGACGGTCAGGGAAAGTCTTGCGAAATGCTATGAGTTGCTGCTGCGACAAAGCTCGCGTGCATCAGATCAGTCTACTACGACGCTCAACGGTGGTGGTGGTGGTGGTAGCAGCCTTGCGAATGGTGATGTGAATCCACCACTATCCACAGATGCCTACCTCCCAGCATCAGACGTGAACTTTGGAATCAACGACGACGCTTTTGTGAGTTTCTCGTTTCCTTCCCTCTCCCCGTTTTCCATCGTATGTATCCCCTGACCATCTAACCAACCCATTTCTCTCCTTTCCAAAACACAGGATCCGACCACTTCTTTCGATATATCAAATCTATTATTCTTTCCTTCGGGGGTTTTAGAAACTTCGGATAGTTTGGATTGGTAGTAATTAGAAAGAAAGAAGAAAAGAAGAAAAGAAGAAAAGAAGAAAAGAAAAGAAAATACATGTTTGTTATTACCTAGGGATTGATTGTAATTATGTATGTACCCACGCCTTGGCAAGGGGGCAGACTTGTAGAAGAAGAAGAAGATGAAGAAGAAGAAGAAGAAGAAGAAGGAGAATAAATTAATGATATTATGTTAGATGAAAAATATTGTAGGTAGGGTAGGTAGGATAGATAGGTACCTATCTAGGTAGGCAGACATATTCCCTCGAGAGAGAGGTCGGTGTTTTCGGTCCTTAAAGACAGGTTTGAATGTTCTTATCCCCGAAATGCCTTCCTCATATTTAATCGGCCTCCACGTCCATCACGACAATCTACTTCTCCTCTTCTGTTCGTTCTTAAACTCCCATATATTGTCTGCCTAGGTGCCTAGAGAATCGACTCGGTTTTTTTTTCTTTTTCTTCTGCTTCTTATCTCTACATCATAAACCATCACCAAATTAACAACTAGCTACGTTTTCTGAATATACAAAAGGACCATGAGTTCGCTCGCAGGTGCAGCCGCAGCAGGCCGCGTCTCTCACCAACAACGACAACAACAACAACAGCCTTTCTTCTTCTTCGACAGACATAACCACTATCGTCGTCATCGGTATGATCTCCGTCGTCCTCACTTTCACGGTGGTGGTGGAGGAGGTCGCCGTTTAGGAGCACTGCTCAAACTGGCTATCGTGGGCACTGCTGCTTGGTTCGTTGTGAGGAAGGCGGTTGGGAAGTGAGTTCATCCTAAGTTTCTCTCTTTGGGCTTTTGTATGCTTGCATGAACAGAAGAAGATCCTGGCAAGAGGTTGTCGCACGCGCGGTAGAATGAATGGTCAGCTAACCCTTTAAATTTGCCTTTGATCGCAAGTGCAAATCAGAAATCCCATCCTCCTACTTTGCCTCCAGATAGCCGTTCTTCGAACGGCGGTTTGGTGCGGTTCGCTTCTTGAAGCAGAATCAATTCGTTGCTTATTCGAAGGGGCGGAAGGCGGTGGCAAGCATGAGCCTTTAAAATTGTGAGAAAGTGTGGAATGCGCGGCGATGATGACCATCTGCGCCGAAGGACATTGAACCAAGAGGGAAATTGTTAAACGATGTATACATGTACTATCAAGAGCAAACGAAGGAAATAGATCGCAAAAAAATGGTACACGATAAGCGAACGCTGTGGCAAGAACTTGCAATATGCTATAGTGCGAAACCAATAGGCAACTGTGAATACCTATGTCTGACTGGCTGAGCCTGCTGGCCAGATGTGAAGTTTGCGTAAGGTTAGATTCCACGAAACCAGTGAACTTGTCTGTCAGCAACCAAAGTCCCATAGACAATTGGTGGCCGATGTCGAAGTCGCCAGATCTGGCGGAACCATGCTGCACTACGAGGTTCTACAGCATGTAGGCATGTGATGGATAGTTGTTGAAGAGAAATACGCAGTGTATTAAGAGAGACCGACCACGGGTGTCTGTCTACTGCATATATAGATGCCTATGACGGAGTCGAGATCATGGGCAAATCTCAGCTGATAATAAATAGATAATATAATTTGATTGCCTTTTTGTACTCTACGATATATGAGAGAATGTACGAATCTGGGAACAAATAACAAATAAAGTCGTGATAAGTAGAGGATCACCGCCTGACCCGAACGGGGTGAGGTTCGGCAGAATCTTGTAGTCTCCGCATCTGTCATCGGATCAGTCGCGGCTGTGGCAGGTATTAACAGTTTCTCAATGGTCAATGATCACCGATCCCTTGAAAGTCGTATTCCTCGATCTGTGTTTCCATATATAACACTCTATCAGAGGACTCTACTGTTACTGATACATGTACCCCGGCAAGGCATTTCCTTAACGACTATAATAACCTGCCGACTACGTCGAGGCCAGCTGCGACTCTCGGTCGCTTCATCTCCTTCGTCGGCAATCCATCATGTCGAATCCTACGCAGCTGTTCCTTCTGGCAGATCACATCAAGCTCTCCCTTCTTGAACGGCAACGTGCTGTTTCTCTGAACCTTGAACCAAATTCGCAAGATGCGCATATCTCTCGTTCTCTCGAGTCGCTACGTGAAGGCATCGATAAGCTCTCTTCATCCGACCCCGACTCGGACCAATTGACGAATGTTCGCAACCAATACAATGATCTCTCACGCCAATTTCACGGCGACAACCCATCATCCACGGCGTCTGCAACTCTCGTTTCTCCCAATGATCCATCTCTAGCTTCCGACTTCAAAACTGCCAATTCAGTCCCTCCAACAGGCGCCAACTCATCTCTCAAATCATCCAGCACTCGTACCAAAGGCGATCTATCCAAGTCAGTTCGCTTCCGCGACAACCCATCCACTGCCAACTCTGAAGACGACGACCCGAGCCGCGCTGCGCTATTCCCCTCTCGCTACACGGATGAAGATCGAGCCCCCTCCCCCGACCCTACCGCCGACATGACCAACACTCAAATCCACACCTATCATCAGCAAGTCCTCCAAGAACAAGATGACCAACTAGACAGATTAGGCGAATCGATCGGCCGACAACGACATCTCAGCATGCAGATCGGTGACGAGCTAGAAGGCCAGATCGCCTTACTCGATGAAGTCGATGAGGGCGTCGAACGACATCAAAGCAGACTCGATGGAGCGAAGCGACGGTTGAGAGGGGTCAGCAAAAAAGCGAGTCAGAACTGGGGCATGACCACCATCATCATCCTGATCGTCATCTTGGTGCTCCTGATTGTTATCTTGAAGTAGTAGAATCTGTTCGGTTTTCCCCCAATAATAAAACAATATATCTCGCGCAGGATTATCACAAGCGACGGCGGCCTCTAGGTTACGAAATTACCCTTATCTCCCTGTTTATCTCATGGTTTGTGGCCAAAACAGTCATATACCTCTTTTTTCTCAGGTGCTCAGAGTGCAACTTCCTGATCTGCATGGCATGGCGTTTTCAAGGCGGTTTCTTTTTTTTTTCCTGTTCGAAAGGGGACGAAGGGAGGGTGTTATGTCCGGGAGATGGTCTTACATACCTTATTCACACGATCTGTTCAAAATCCGTCCACCAAACAGCCTGCCTTGTCGTTTTAGGATGGGACAGACAAAGGAGGTTGCTCAGCTTGGCTATATACATTATACATATGTAGATCAGAGAGTATATATGTATATATCATACATCTTAGACTGTGTTTCTGATCTGGTCTGCTCTGTGCAAATAAACAAGCAAGCAAGTAAGGAAAGTAATTGTGTAGGTATGTAAGGTAGGTAGTTAATATATGTCTGATGAAATGAGAGAGAGGAAGAAGATGAGAAAACAAAAAGGGAAAATATCTTAATTTTGCTTAAATAGGTAACGTAGTATACATTTGCTGCCTGCAGTATATATAAGTATATATTCCAAATCCCCGAATCCCAAATATATATATATAAATCCAAGATGATTTGCCTGGATAGTGATCTGGTTTTGTTTTTTTTTTGGTCCATCCATCCATCCGTCCGTCCGTCCTTGTGTTTTTGTTTGACATATCCTGCCGTCCGCCCATCCATCCATCCGTTCTTCTTCTTCTGATTCGTTTACCCTGCCTTTCAGCCCCCACCTTTGTCGTTTCTGGGTTTCCTTTGGATTTCGGACAGGGACAATAATTCAAGCGGACTCGTTTCTCCTCCTGGCGTCCTCGACGCTACGTTCCCAACTCGTTTTGCTAATGAACCAGGCCTCAAAAGCTCCGACGAGCCCCAACGCGAGGGCGACGCCGGTCCAAAGACCCCACAGACCCCAGCCGGCACCGAAGGCGGTGCCGAAACTGATGGGCATGGCGATGACGTAGTAGCAAAACAGCTGGACGTAGCCGCCGATCTCCTGGCGGCCGATGCCGCGCAGGATGCCGTTGCAGTTGGCGGTGATGGCGTCGAAGAGTTGGAAGGCGGCGCAGAGGGGGAGGATGGTGCTGACGATCTCGATGACTTCTTCGTCGTCGGTGAAGAGGCGGGGGATGTAGTCTTTGAGGCTCGAGAGGAGGATGACGTTGAAGCAGCCGACGACGATAGCGCAGCAGAGGCCGACTTTGGCGGAGACTTTGGCGGCGTCGGCGAGTGTGGCACCGATAAGGTTGGCGACGCGTGTAGAGGTCGCGATGGAAAGTGGGAATGGGATCTGGAAGGTGAGGGATGTGAGGGTTGCGAGGACGGATTGGGCGGCTAGAACCGTGACACCGAAATAAGAGGAGGCGAAGGTTAGCACTTCGAAGGCCAGGACTTCAGCTTCGACCATGAGCAACCCCGGCAGAGCTAGTTTGATCATGGGAATCCAGTTCTGGAATGCCCGTTTCGTGAAGCCGTTCCAGCATTGGCGGCCGTCGACGAAGTATACATAGAGGAAGAGACCTATCCAAAGCAGATGGTCGGATATGGCCACAGCAAGAGGAGCGCCAATGAAACCCATGCCAAGTCTCCAAACAAAAAGCCAGTTCATGAAGGCGTTAAATGGCGCAACCACAATCAGAACGTAGAGTGAGGCGGAGAAGAGGCCTTGCGCCTGAACGTAACGTTTACCAGCCTCGAAGAGAGCGTAGCCAGGGGCACCTGCAAGGACCACCTTGAGGTAGAGCCCGGCGAGGGCAGCGACCTCGGGCTCCGGCACGATGAAATTGAGAAGCTTATCTGCGAGGAGCCAAATAACTCCAATGGGGATGGTGAGAACCCACAGGAAATAGACCATGCGCTGAAACTGGAGGCCGACGAGCTTCTTCCGGCCAGAACCATACGCCTGAGCGCACAGCGTGTCCAACGACGTTGCTAGACCCTGGTAAATGGAAAAGCCGAAGATATTGGCGGTCATCGAGGCAATGGATACGGCACCGAGCGCAACACTTGAGATGTGGCCGACAGTGAAGATCGAGGCTACGGTCAGGGAATACTGCAAAACGAACGTTACCATCAGCGGTGCGGAGTATCGAGCAATCGTTTTGGCTTCTCGTTGCCACGTTGTCGAGATCTTTCCAGCCTGCACCGCTTCATCCCATTTCCTCGATACGGTCTCGGGATCACCTTGCCCGCCATATGGCCTCGTGGGGTCACCGAGAAGAGGTGTCGTTTCGGCCGCACGTAATGCGGCTGCACCATCTTCTGCTGCCGCCTCTCCATCCACAGACACTTTGCGATCTCCTCCTGGGATTCTCAGAAAATGACTCCCCCTTCTATGTTCTTCGTGCGGGTGCTTGGGTGGTATGATATTGTTATCCCGCAGTAAACTCCTCTCCTCTGCCAGCGCCAGCTCCCTTTCTTGCTTTGTTGGTTCTCTCTCCGAGTACAACTGTGGAACTATTGTCGCACGATTTCCAGCAGGCGTAAAACTCGGACGACGGTATGAACCTGCAAAACTGTATTCGGAGAGATCAGGGCCAGATGTCGACGCCCGGACGTTCTCGTCATCCTCTTCATCTTCATCTTCATCTTCATCATCAATTGCAGCATCTCCATCAGTATCGTCCTCTATGTCGCGTGCAATAGACGCTTCCGCAATTGGAGAGCTTGATTGAAAGGAACGGCTCAGGGATACTACCCTTGAGAGGGCATTGATCCCCCTCGGAGCCGATGAAGACATTCTAGGGACTCTACAAAGGTCCTCGGTGGGATGCTGTGAATTGGAAAATGACTCGAAGGTTGAGGGACGGAGAAGAGCGCCAGACGCAAGACGCGCTTCTCAATCTGTGACCAACAAATCTTATTCAGAGAAAAAACAATGGACACAGTCAAAGTGTTGAAGGATGACGGCGGTGAGAGTCAAATCAAAAGCATATGAGTGATAAATTGGATATAGAAGAGAAGCGAAATTCTCTCGGCCTACATACATAGATAAGAAACACTCAAGACCACGATCAATTGACTATTAACAATAATTAACACCGGAAAAGTCTCCTGAGATTTCTCTTATCAGTGCAGCGGAAGTAATTAGTTGTAGCTTGATCGAGCAAGCCTAAGCGACGACGGTTCACCACAAACAGGCAAACTGTCCTTGGGCTCCGACTATTAACTTAGCCCCTGCAATAGTTCGTCTCCTTGGCCGCAAAGATAGGCACAGGCACATCTCTACTGACACGATCATGGCCAATGGTGCTGGCAGGATCAGGATGAAGGACGGGATGGCCTGATCAGAGTTCGACAACGATCTTCTGTGCAGATACTCCTTTCCCATGCAAGTCGACGGCATCCTGGATCTTTTCAAGGCCTCCCTTAATGATGAAAGGGTCGGGTTTGGCGAGGAATCTGCCTTGTTCCAATGCCTTGGGAATGTAATTGCCCCAAATGGCTTCGGCAATATCGAATCTGCTGGTACCGGGGGTGGTGGCCCATACTGCCAGTCATATGCGCATTAGCAGATACTCCTAGCATCACACATGTCGAGAATTTTCTTACCAATGAGAGCATCCACGTTGCTAGGTAAGGTCTCCTTTGGTGGTGGGAAGAGCGTGAGTGGAAGAACTCCTCCACCGCACTGACTCAGGATCTCTGCGCATGCTTTGACAGTGTCTTCGATACTGATGATGTCGTACACACCAGCCAGCGTTCCCTTGACAGTGCCAATGATCTTGTTGACAACATCCGGGTCGGCTTGGTCGAAGACATGTGTGGCCCCTAACTCTTTGACCAGAGCATGGTTACGGGGACTCGCGGTGGTGACGACGGTATACCCGGCAGCTGCAGCAAGTTGGATGGTTGAAGCACCGACCGACGAGCTTCCTCCCCAGATGACTACAGATTTCCCATTTGGCTTAGGTGTCAAGGTCGGATAGTCGAGCTTCAACACCTCATAGAGGCCTGTGGAAGCTGTAGCGATAGAGAGAGGGAGGACAGCGGCATTGGCGAACGGCAAGCTGTCCGGGATTTTGGAGACAACAACCTCTCGAAAGGCTGCATATCTCTGGAAAGTGCCATGTCTGTTTCCTCCATATACTAACCCGAGGCCATATCTATCGGCTGTGTTAGCAATCCTCGTTGATGGCAATGGTGCTGGATTCGAACGTACCCAAACACGCGATCACCTTCTTTGAATTTGGTGACTCCGGAGCCGACTTTGACGACTGTGCCGGCAGCATCACTACCCAAGACATGCGGATACTCTATAGGCACATATGCATGTTTTTGGAACTAGATGGTGTTAGCAATGTCGCATACGTATGGTTCAGTGTATCCAGACCCCCCCTTCTGAAGGGTTGATAGCTACATAGGCGACCTTGACGATCACTTCGTCTGCTGCCGGCTGGGTTTGATCTGGTCCTGGTCCGACCTTGAAGGGTCTGATTTTGGGGCCAACAAGCCATGCGGCCTCGTTCTGTGTGATATCAGACATGGATGCGGTTATTTGTATGTGAGAAGGGCTCTAATGGTTGTGTTGGTTGCTTGGTGAGATCAAATACCGGGCACAAGAGGGAGGGAACACGTCTACTTATACTTGCGAGGCTGCAAGTCATACGACTGGATAGGGTCCTATTCTACTTCTATCATGACAGGGGGTGGCTTCATAGTGTCCGGCTTTGTCAGGCATTCTAGCAGCTCTCTTCTGCTGCTGTGGACCATATCAAGGTCGAGAGTGGTATATTGACCGTCTGCTTAAGTAAGGACCAGAGTTCGCAATTGCGAAGTGCGAAAGTCGCTGTTTGATCTAATTGGCCATCAATCAGCAACGGGATACTTCGTAGTACATCAATTAATCATCAACGGATTCTGGATGCCACTGGAGCACTTATTCGGCTGGTTCATACCATCTTCTGATATCACCTCGTCGTAAATGTTCTACAGGGTCTATCCTTTCTGCCTTCTATTCTGTGTCAACCCTGACCGGTCAATTTACCATCATCCCTTGAAAACTTCGGCAATCTCCCATGTTCCTTTTGGAGCCTGTAACCTGTCCCCAGGTCTCCTCTCCTCGTTGACCACCCATGTGATGGGGATCGTCCCTTCATCCTCGGTGTTACTCTTCTCATACTTGATCCATTCCTCTCCCCGATCGACATCTCTCTGCCATCTCTCTACCCAGAAACCCCCTTCCTCCTCCGTCTGCACGATGCCTTGCACATAGTCTCCGATCCTTACAATCATCCCCTTTGTGCCGTTCTGGCCATCCTTGATCTCTGCCACCACACACGGTGTCGTCGTCCTCGGCTTTGGAGTCGGCGTCGTCCAATACTCCTTGAACAACTCGACTTTGCCCGTTTTTTGATTTGTCATCACACCGACCTCCATGGTGTCGCCGTTCTCCAACAGGAATATATCAGCCTCGTCCGACTCGAATGAGCGGCTAGAATCAATCGGATGATGCCAGGTCACGTGCACCAAGCATGGGTAGCCCTCCGTAGCCCCGTCGCCGTTCAAGCTCCCTTCCTGGATACTAGCTTCCGAGAGTCCAGCAGTAGCGAAGCCGTGGAATTTCTGTCCTTGGTTCTGAAATGAGGTTGAGTATGAGTCCGACGAGAGTGCGAAGCGGATGTCAACGTATTTCCCAGATGGAGCTGTCAGGACGAGCACAGATGACTTCTCGGACGGAGTGTTGTACATCCACGATAACCCTTTGCGAACCTCGATAGCCGGACGGGCGAGAAGTGTCTGGGCCCATGATGGTAGCGACGATGTTCTCGTCTGTGGTCCTTCCATATCTAGTGTCAAACGTAAGACCTCGCCGCCATTGACTCCCCGTGTTTGCATGAAAGAATGTGTCCTATCTTTTCCGTACCCTGTCAATTATTCAACAAACTGCCACACAATGAGATTCACAATATGAAATCCTGAAATCTCATCAGGAAGACGTAAAGAGGCAGTCCCAAATACATGTACTCAGGATTCCTTTGATGGCCATTCTCATTCTCATTCTCATATTCGACAACGGAAACACCTCCGCCCTCGGATCGGAGTAAAGTCTCAATAAAGAATTCACTTTTGGCCGAAGATACAATGAAGAACCAAGTCAGAAATAATGTCCTTGGTGCAGTATGTATCGAGTCGTCGGATTGATGAGTTAGTCGTGTTCCTGATTTGTTTGATGCAGTCGCTATGGTAGGTGAACAATTGCTGATATGCCTGCCACTGAGGAGCATCGCCATGGTGATGATCTCCCACCAACCTCATACGAAGACCCTCCCCCGGATTATTTATTCCAGTAGTAGAACCTTCACTGTACCTTGCGGGTGATCGCCCACTGGCCTATACCATAGTAGATCCTTCGTTTTGGCATGTTGCTAGAAAGAAATGGTCGTTAGCAATCCTGAGTGCTTTTCGCCCCCATGTCTTACTTGAGGGTCCTATTACAATAAGTATTGGGAGCCTCATAGCAAACGCGTAACTCCGATCTAATACTTGTACTTCCTCACTTTTGCTTGAGTGCAGATTTAAGGAAACTTGACATCGAGGGTTTCGGGTGACGATCTCCATCCATCTCAGCTATATCGATCACACTTCCGTAGTGCTGCAATATCCTGAATGAGCACCATCTGATTGGTATGGTGGCTGCTTCCCATGACTGCTCAATCGGTTGGCGTTCGCAAGAGAGTCCTGGCTAGCCGACCCAAATCGAGAACCGGCTGCATCACTTGCAAGTATGGCCGCCACCCCTCATACTGATCTTCCAACTCGAGAATCGATGAATACTAACATCGAAAATCACCAGAATTCGTCGTGTCAAATGTGACGAGTTGCATCCCTCATGTCAAAGATGTAGGTGTCAATGACTTCAAACCCTGGTTCGCCCAAGCCTCATCGCTGATTTCTAGCCAGGTACCAGCACTGGTCGCCGATGTGATGGCTACGAGAGACCGCGCTCTTCTCCCGTCGAGACAGTCGCACTGAATAAGCCGCCTTCTGCGTCTACTATAGGCTTCACACCCGGCGTTCGAGAAAAGAGAGCCTTTGATTTCTTTCTCCGTCAAACAGCTCCGACTTTATCTGGGCCTCTTGACGCGTCTTTCTGGTCGGAATTCATCCCTCAATTGAGCCAATCCATTCCAGCCGTCTGGGATGCCGTAGTATCGATTGGTTCCATGGTGGAACATCCTCAAGGGGACAACGAACTTCCAATCAAGTTGGTTGAGAATGAGTCTCAACATGTCAATGCTGAACAGCAGTGGGCATTGGGAATGTACAACCGTGCAATCTCAAGGGCTCTTGGGCAGTCACAACCTGATTCGTCGACATTGCCAATAGCCATCATCACATCTGTTCTGTTCCTCTGCATCGAGTTCCTGCAGGACAACGTGCAACGATCTCTGGAAATTCTTCTCGTTTCTCGTCGGCTCATCACTGAATTCCAACGTGGGAATCTACCGACATCTCAATTGACCACTGTCGTTCACAATACCATATATCCGCTCCTTACGCGCGTGTCAATCATGATGGCATCCATGCTGGGGTTCAGTTTCGGACCACCAATTCTTGGATTGGTCCCAGTCTCAAGGTATGGATCGAGAGGAGCCATCTCAAGCCTGACCGAGGCAAGATCAGATTTATATGCCTTGATCGTAAACACTCAAGGTTTCATTGCTCGAAGCTACCCCTTCCGCTACATGGAGAACATACATCTTGCTGTTCCAACCAATCTGCAAGCCGAGCAGAAAGATATCCTTTCTCAGTTATATAATTGGCACCATACATTTTCGCATCTGGCTCAATCCACGGATTCGGCGACTTCGATTGCCTTCACGACGTCTGTCTGTGTGATCCATTTCAAAATTGCTCTTATAACCATCTTGACTGCTCTATCTCCACTCCAGACTCTGCTTGATCATTCGATGCAACATTTCGAAGATATATTACGACACGCAGAAACGGCGATAGACTCGAGCCCACATACCCAGACTGGGCTTTCCCCCGATGAAGCGGTCAAAGTACGGCCGAGCTTCACGTTCGATTCCAATCTCGTTTTTTCGCTATATTATGTCGCTGCCCAATGCCGACATCCGGTACTGCGACGACTGGCAGTTCGATTGATCCGAAGTTCTGCCAACAAGGATGGGTTGTGCAAGTCAGCTGCCTTGGCACGACTGGCTGAGACGGCTATCGAAGTCGAAGAGGAGGACTTGGATTCATCGTCGTCGAGTCTACCAGATGAGTCAAAGAGAATCCAGAAACGTAGCCATGAGTATCGTATGGACACAGAATCATCAATCCCAAAACAGCAGTGTTATCTTACATATACTCGATACACGAGGAACGAAGATCACAGTTGGACACCCAGGAAGGAGTCACGTCTTGTGAATACGGGTTCCGATCTCAGTGCGAAGGATATTTCTGAGACACCGTTGCCAGAACTCCGGTCCAAATACTATTCACCTCTCTTTTGATATGCCTACGTCGAACACGATTGCTCGATGACCACCAATAGAGAGAGTGAATCAATGAAATGTCTTAGTCCAGCTAGTACTACTCTATTGAAGCTTTCCAAGAAGAGATCGACGGTGCACAACGGTCTTCCGCTATGGGAATCGGGCCTTTCCTTTGAGTCACAAGGCGTAGAGACTGTGAAATAGAGGGTGAGAAAAGAAACGAACACCCGAAAGGCAATGGGATTGGGCGACATCTATCACCTCGAAGCAAGACACTACATATCTTTACTATTAGTATATTCTATATCAAACCCCGAAAGGAAGGTTTTCCTTCTCTGGTGGGTCGTAGTCGTATCCAAGCAACGGTGAACGCCTAATAAGGAAACCTCAGCGACAACGATCGGGCAGCGAGGAAGCAGATTGGAAGGTAACGCGGCAGATCTGGGCGTTTACGATTACCAACAATGGAGAATGTTGAAATATGCGGATGCGCTATGCTCACCGGGTACTCCGCTACAAGGATGGATGATTCGGTCGATGATCCGGGCACTGTCCCGCAATACGTAAATGTTAGCAGGCAGGTATATATATATATTTCTTGTCCAAGATAAGAGAGAAAGATGCCTCTCTTCTTCCTCCAGGTAGAATGCAATGGGAGGTGTTTTCCTTTTTCCCAAAGAAAAGACTTTGGCTTGTTCTACTTCTACTTCTACTTCTACTCCTACTCCTTCTTGAGGGACTAGACCTCGAATTTATGTTCAGGAGGACTCGTGTGTAGAGAGGTAATCGGGGTGTCGAGATAGAGTCACCAACTACCTACCTAAGGTAACTGGTCAAAATGGTTTTCCATTTACCGCGATACTATCGCATATGCATGTTAAATGCCCTCGGTGGCATGCTGTTCGGGTTAGTACGATACTTTCTCTAACAACCAACAACCTCTATCTATTACTCAAAACTCACTCTCATTAATTACAGGCTAGACACCGGTACAATTGGACCCGTCACATCCATGGCTTCGTTCGGCAAAAGCCTGACTACATCTCATCTTTCCGCAACCCTGCACGGGATCCTCGTCGCGACCATTCTGATCCCGGCGGCCCTGTCTTCGCTGATCGCCGGCACCGTTGCAGACATGTACGGCCGACCGAGAACCATCATGTTCGGAGCTGCCGTCTTCGGCGTCGGGGCCGCCATTGAATGTGCCGCGAACGACATCGGCGCATTCGTCGCGGGGCGTATCATCACGGGCATCGGTGAAGGGTTCTTCCTGAGTCTGCTAGTCGTGTACATCTGTGAGATCTCGCCGGCCAAGACGCGGGGCCCGTTGGCGTCGTTGCCGCAGTTCGGGACCACGGTGGGGATTGCGTCCGGGTACTTTATTTCGTATGGGACTTCGAATATCGAGTCGTCGGCGTCGTGGAGGGTGCCGTTGGCTTTTCAGTCGTCGATGGCGTTCGTGTTTGCGTGCACGTGCGTGCTTATGCCGCCGTCTCCTCGGTGGTTGGTGGCGAAGGGGAGACCGGGCGAAGCTTCGCGTGTTATGGACAATTTGGGAATTCCTCGGTCCGGATTGGAGGATCCTGCTGTTGAGGTCGACGTTACGGTGGAAGACGCAGCTATCATCACGAACGACATCAGTCTCTTCCGCGGCATCCTCTTGACCTTCAAAGACCTCCCGAAAGCCTTCGCGAAAGGTGCAAGAGGCAGAACAGCGCTGGGGTGCTTCATGATGGCCATGCAACAATTCAGCGGCATCGACGGCGTCCTCTACTACGCCCCGCTCCTCTTCACCCAAGCCGGCCTCTCGTCTACCCGCGCCAGCTTCTTCGCCTCGGGCGTCTCCGCGCTCGTCATCCTCGGCGCGACCATCCCCGCGACCATCTTCTCGGACCACTGGGGCAGACGGCCGTCGATGTTCATCGGTGGTGTCGGGCTCGGCGGCTCGATGACCGTCATCGGATCGCTGTATGCGTCGGGAAGTGTGCATGCGCACGACGGGGTGGGAAGATGGGTCGTCATCGTCGCCATTTACATCTTCGCGATCGTTTATAGTCTGTCGTGGGCTGTTTCGTTTCGGATCTACGCAAGTGAAATCCAACCACCGAAAACGCGAGCGATCGCTACCAGTCTCGCCCAAAGCTCAAATTGGGTAAGCCTCATCTCCCCTCCCTTTCCCTTTCTAACATCATTTCAAGTTCGCAAACTTCATCGTCGCCCTAACCACCCCCGTCTTCCTCTCGACTTCTTCCTCCGGCGTCTACTTCTTCTTCGCCGCCTGCATTGCTTTCACCGTGCTCGTCTGTTCGATCGTCATGCCTGAAACGCGGGGTCATGATCTCGATACGATTGACGCTGGGTTTGAGAATCATAGCTATTGGGGTGGGTTTGGTGGTGGTGACAGAAGAGGAAGAAGAGGTAGAGGGGGCGTGGTTATGAAGGCTGTTAGTAGGGCGTGGACGACGAGCAGAGAAATTCATGGTGACGGTAGTGGGTTGGAAAGAGGAGGAGGAGGAGGCAGAGGATTGAGTGAGTGAGTGAATGACTGATGAATGATCATGAATTCCTTTTTTCTTTTTTGCGTCTCTTCTCTGGTTTCTTGTTTATCACGCTTCTCCCCTTGGTCAGCCTCTTTACTTCCTCTATACACACACAATATATACACATAACATAGACTTAGATAGACCCTAGATTATAAAGCTGGAAGATATGGATACATAAAATCATAGAACTGGACTATACATTATACACAAACATCGTCATTTGGTACCTACCTACCTTAGTACTTCCTGCCGAGTCATTCATGACCGCCATATAGCCTATAGGATAAAGTCGAGGATTCAAACTTCACGTGCTTTTACTTGTTGATCAAATCAGATAAAATCTCGTAGAACGGAGCAGTTGTTCGTTCGGATTCTTCTTGGCGTGTCGCGTCGTGCGAGGTTTTTTGTGTATAGTGGTTTAAGGGAAAGTGGTTAGGGAGGGAAATTGAGAAATGGTTGAGTGGTTTCTTTGGGCTTTTGAATGGCACTGTAAATGAGCTAGCTAGATTGCGTGAACTCTGGCAGGGATGACTTAGATACCTTATCTTCTTTTCGTTTGGAACGGATGTTTGAATTGGAAGCAGCATCTCATGTTTCCCTGGCGTATTTTTCTAGCATCTTGTGGAATTGATGTGTGAAGTATAGAGAAGGATTTTCAATGGGTGGTGCTAAACGGACTCGAAACTATGGTTCTTTTTTTTCCCCTGTCAATATGGATATAGATATATTGCGTGATACATATGTACTGGCTGTGAAAGGGAGAGAGAGAGAGGGTGGGTTCTGTCACTTTGAGGAAGCGCTATGGTGGGGATAGAGAGTATAGCACTGCTGTTGGTAGAGGCGTATGTGTATTTGATAAGTAGGATAGTTGAAAAGGGGGGAAACGAGAGGCATGTTTGTTCCTGTTCGAACAGAGGGTTGAAAGCCTTGAGTATTCAGGAATAGCTATAGGGCATAGGCGCCGCCACGCAAAATATATAGACATATATGATGGGGGCTTGCCGACTTCCTGATTCCAAACAGCTCCCCTATGTATGTATATGTTGCGGGTTGTAATGTTTTGCAGGAAGATAGCATTACTCGCCTGATGCAGTTCCGCAGATTCAGCTAACATTTGATGATGAACGTAATATCTAATTGTGACCGTTGTCAATCTTGGAGATCTGGGAACTTGTCGTTGTGGCTGGACTTGGATTTGGAATCTTTCGAATATTAGAGATCGAGCGAATGCTTAGATATACCTCTCAAGGCCGGGCAACGATTGTGGAAGGACACGTGCAAGAAATAACAATCAAGACGGTGGGTAGGAAGTCGTATCTCAGAGTAGATGCTAATGTTGTCGGGTGATGCTGCCTGGAAGTCAGGACTCTGGTACTGAGGTCCTCTGCTCGGTAAGGGCGTCGGTGTCCGAAGCTTTAGACCCCTTGCTCAACTGTTCTTCAGCCTGATCCCTCGCTTTCCGACTCTGCAAGTGACGCGAATACAGCCACGAACCCCAGACCACGAAGGTCAGCAATGTCAAGGGTGCGGTCACGGCGAAATATGCGAGCAGTCTGGGACCCCAGAATGACTTGCGGTAGATCGAACTTGGATCCAATGCGCTCCAGTCGAACAGTGGCATGCTGAAGATGGACGCTACGAACGTGCCGGGGAGGAAGAACATGGTGACGATGGCGACGGACATCATGCTTTGCGAGTCGCGTTTGGCGGCTAAGGTGAGAAGGCGAGTGTCCTTGGCTAACTCGTGGCTGAGTAGGACGTCCTTCTGGGCGATGAGGTGGAATAACTGAAGGAGATCGAGGCATTTCAGTAAACAATGTGCTGCGGTGACATATTGAAGGCTATGGGAACACTCACAGCAGTCAGCTGAGCTTTGGTTCTCTGCGCGTAATAGTCTGCATCCATCCGCTGCATCTTCGCCCGTTGGATGAGGGAATCCAAAAGCGACTTTAGAGTGCTCTTGTATATCATAGCTTGCCTGGGGATGAAGTCTTGTCGGAGAAAGTCACCAGCAAGTTCTTCTACTAAATCTATCTTCCTGATCAATGAAGCGTTCTTCACCTCACATCCAGACATCTGTGCAGATAGACTTTCCAAGTCCCCCATTGCCGCCTTTTCAGACCGTGACTGCCAAATATGGAAGCCTGTCCGTACTTCGACCTTTCTGACCTGGCGTTTGATCATATCCTGGTCATCGTCGATCTTCTTGCTAAACATGATGGCGGAGAGCAACAGTAGGAGCTCCTCGTGATGTACTAGTGTTTGCACAAAGTCGCAGTCCAACAATGCCCTCATTGTTGCGATGTTGGATCCTTTGGCAAGGTAGACTGCACTCGTCGTCCCTGAACTATCTTCCCGGGACCAAGTAAGAGATGTTCGTCTTTCTCTGCCAAAATAATATGCACGAGGTTCTGTCTCCGTTGTAGGCACACAAGCCGACCATGAGTAGCAAGAAGAGGAGTGTTCCTGAACCTTCTCGAGATGAAACGCTTGTAAAAGTTGACATAGTACATCGGCAGAGACATTATAGGCGTTCTTCTTCTGATAAAGCGTTATCCACACCATTCGCAATAAACATCTATAAGACTGATCTGGTTTTTTTCCACTCCCGGTCTCCTCTAACCAGTCTGGTATCTGCGACTCTGATATACTTCGATGAACGGTGCAATACGTTTCCTTGAACCGATTTGTATCTGCCCAAACTTCGGTCACCTCGAGCACATCAGCTCCCGAAGATGACAACTCTGCCCAAATATGATTTTGCCGACGGAGAAAATGATGAACAGAACACATGGTGTATTCTAAAAGTGGAACTTTTCAGTTAGGCAGCAGAATAATGTGATCCCAGACAGATAAAATGGGGATATCGAAAGAAAGAACAACTCTATACATAGTCAAGACGGACTGAACGGCTTATAGCAGGCGCGTAGCCGAGGCAGTTGTGATATGTTAGATGTGTCTAGTCAAGGCAGATAGAGCCTTAGACAAAGCAGATGACTATCCCGCGTCATTTATGGTGGGCATTCCAGCCGCTAGCAAGCCTCACTTCACGGCGTGGTTCACACGACGTGGTTCAGCCTTGCGCAACTAGACTGCGCTAAAGTCAGGTATGTCGATAGCGGGAGGCTGTAGATACTCCGAATCATGGCGCAGCCCGAGCTGTAGAAGACAGAAAGCTGACCTTTTGTCACCATTAGCTCTCAGATAATTTGTTTTAGAATGTGGTTCTGATTCATGGTGGGAGTTCCGTTGTCGCGAAGTATTATGCATGGGTCGGTGGATCGATAGTTATCATTCTTGTTTCCAGCGCCATTACTACCAGTAACGCTTGGCCTCTTTGTCGTAACATATAGAATTGTAGTAGATATAGTATCAGTATAAGAAAAGAACATTTCGAGCCGATCCTTGCAGATGAAAGTCCTCCGGAATCGAAACTGAGTTATGCAGACCGGCGCCGATCGTGTATCACATACGTCGACTCGGCTTTTGTCCTGTTGCTCATATCAAGGATCTGGTCCCCTGCCGTTCACGTCCAATCGATCTGGGTATCGAAGTCTGCCAAAGGATCGGGGGCAGGTCCGTTCTTCTTCAAGAGCTCCTCGATCAAGTCGCTACACGCCATGTGCCCATTTTCCTGAGCAAGTTTCATAGCTCTTAGACACTGCTCTCTATCAAAGCCGGTGACGCTGACGTTCCAAAGATACTCAATCATTTCCAGGCGTCCATGCTCCGCTGCTCCCTCGAGGGGCCATCTGCCACCGATTCGTGGCGGTTTAGCATGCAGATCCGCCCCACGTTCCAGCAGCTCAGCAGCGATGGTCAAATTGCCACGAATAGCTGCAAGTTGGAGTGCCGTGGCGCCATACCGCATCGCTGGAGCCTCATTAACGTTGGCTCCGGCCCCGAGAAGCAGCATGATAACTTCGACATTGTCAACCTCTACTGCTTGTTGTAAAGGAGTCCGTTTCAATCCTAATGTAGGTTTCTTATTGATAGATGCGCCGTGATCAATCAGAAGTTGGACTAAAGCCTTGCTTTTCGTCTCGATGGCGTCAAGAAGTGCGGTTTGGTTTTTGCCGTCGTGGATCGACGTGACACTGTCTGGATTGCATCCAGCCTCAAGAAGCTTCGTTATCACGAAGAAGTCTCCATGATCACCATCCTCGCTGACTTTGATCGCAACTCCAAGGGCTGATAGGTTCGAGTAGCGATGGTAAAAGCGGAAAGTATGGCCATCAATATCTGGAATACGAATACCAGTTGGAGAGGCAAAACATTTTACATCTATGCAACCGGTATCGATGAGCACTTCCACAGCTTTGAATCTGGAGTGCCCTAGACCTATTGCAATTTTAAGAGCATTTGACCCAAAGCCTGCCACTACGTGTTGACAGTTTCTGGGTTTCTGTTGCAAGAAATGCTCGAGCATTTCCGGGTTGTCCATCGCGCAGATTGTTAGTACGCCGTCATTGAAAGGATCGGCGCCCAACGCGATGAGATCAGAAGCCAACTTCGAATCATTCTTCTTGAGTGCGTCCACCAGACCACAAGTGAGAGCTAAACTGTCTACCATTCCAGACTGGAGGAGAAATGCGAATAATTCCTTGTCCGCTTCGTCGAGAACACATCCTAGATCGGAGGGCGATACGAAGGACGTGGGAAAAACAGACTGTAAGTCCTTAAGGATTGATATGTCACCCCATTTCACTCCCTCAGAAATGACGCCTTCAAGATCAAGACCGTGTGGACCATGAGCCACAGGCAGATCGGCTTCCAAGATTCCACGTACCATTATGGCATTTCTTCTCACCAGAGCAGCAATAATTGGAGCCACTCGACCTGGCATTCTCTTATTGTTGACCTCGGCACCAGCCTCCATAAGATCCCAGAAAATTGCCTCATTATTGTTTTCGATGGAGTGTAGCACTGCCCTGCTCATATCCGATGGGTTTGGTAAATAACAGTGGTATAGCAGCTTCTTTACGTAGAAAGCGTCACCAACTTCCGATGCTGCCGTTATCGCTGGTTGAAACCGTCCGCCCTCATGGAGATGTTTCAGAGCACTCGAACCCTCTATTAAGAGTACTAGTTTCTCATTTCTGGCCTTTATTGCTTCTGCAAGGGATGTCGTTTTGATTTGCCCAGGCTCGCAGACGATCCTATGCGCTGGAGCATCGAGATCTGGCCTGGAAGCGAGGACTATGTCTATGACCTTCTCGCTACCACCCTTAATCGCAGCACTCAAAGCACTGTGTAGAGATTCAGAACGACCCAGAAGCAGCTGGACAAGCTGCAGATGACCACGTTTTGCTCCTTCAATCAAGGCCCAGTCAAGCTCCTTAGCAAATTGACTTGAATAACATTGACATTTGTGTCGTTCACAGATGAAAAGAATCTTGCCGATAGCTTCTGTAGCTTGCCCGTCGTCGAGATACAACGCAATGGTACTCAAAATCCCGCAAGAAATGAGTTCAGAGTGATGGGAGTCAGGTAGCCAGGACATAAGAATTCTAGCCAGCTGCTGACCATGAAGTGCCGCAAAGCATTGTTTGACCATGTCCATATCGATTTTGGCGCCAACTTTTAGGAGAGCCTCGACCAGTTCGACTGTATCAAGTGCGATAGTCGCACCTCGTTCGATACCACCAATGAGTATTGCGAGAGCACCAGGAGGCCGGGGTCTAGTATACCAGGGTCTTGGGTTGAATGTCTTGTTCACGTCAGCTTTATATGAGATAAATAGCCGTATCATCTCCAAACACTGCAGTGAGGCAGCCCTCTCGATGGGTGTATACTTTCGACCATTGGCTATGCAAATCATGGCATTGATGTCAAGAAGTCGCGTCTCGAGTAGACTTTTGAGAACCTGCACATCTTTTTCTTCTATTGAAGCAAGGAAGAGATTCTCTGCTAAGGCTTTCGCGGCATGGGTTTCCTGTACCTGAAGGAAATGCAGCAACAGTGAACCAATGCGCTTATCTCTGCCCAGATATCTAAGTACGGCGTGGATAGGGACATCTTGCAAACCCGCGAACCCGTTGAGCATTGATCGCACCAACGCTTGGCTGAATTGGGTCTGGAGTATTTCCTCTGTGATTAATGGAGTTCGGTTACCGTCGTGAGCTTCTCGGACGTTCTGACTAAGCAGTAGATTTTGGAGTGATAGCTTAATTGACTGTGTATTCCACCTCGAGACTGCGGGTTGTGCTTTATGTTTATTGGCTAAGGTAGATTCAAGGTCTTCCACAAATAAACTGAACGGGGTTTGAACGGTCGAAGCCGTGGGGAAACCGAGAGGGACGCGCGAACGACCTGTGAGATAGATCCCTGCGACCGATCAGAACCACAGCTTTCCGCACTCAAATGGTCTTAACTCCTGAAGCAGAGCTGCCAGAGACTCTACAATGGAAAGATACCACGCACCTTTTGGCCCTAGTGTTTTCTTGAATCGTTCGAATGGTAGGTCATCAAGGAAGTAACGTACGTGCTTCGAATAACCAAAAAGCATAGCAACAGACGCCTGGGGAGAAGGTTCTGCTGAATACATTAAAAGGCCAGGGGACCAGCCAGAGTTGAAGCCATCGATGCTTGAAGGTTCCCGATGCGAAGAGGACTGGGCTGTGAAAGGTCTAAGAGGGCTGATAATTGATGTGGTACTCAACTGCGATGGTAACGATTGCTCGCCCTCCATCTCTATCTCGAAGCCTTGTGTTTCAGATAGTTGCGGAGGGTCAAAGTGATGTGACGTGGCTTCTAAACCATAAGAAGTGATATCCTCGTCCACTTCAGGATTCGAAGGCTCACCATAGTCGAGTCGGGGAGGGTCACTTGAAACACCTTGAACAGGAGGTGTTTCTGGCAGAGATCGTTCATGAGCTGTCTCCACTCGAAGTGTCTCTCCGGACTCGTCCAGATTTGTATATGAAATCCAGTTTCCGGCAGGTCCGAGACTCTCTATACATACCTTCCGCAGATCGACAGAGCGTTCTTTCATCAATGTGTCAGCTGACTACTAGACCAGTCTATAGCTTCGAGTTACCTTTGGGGCTACCGCGCCTTGAACTATCCCGTCCATGGAAGCAGTGTCTTCTGGCTCTTTGGATTCTCTGAAGTGAGACAGCATGACCTGATATGATTAATCTGCATTCCAGGCCCTGAGAGGCGAGGTTGTCCAATTTTGCAAGAACGATTGCCCATTCATGTTTCTTGAGATTCTTGCGATC
The DNA here is from genome assembly GCA_003868215.1 of Pseudophaeomoniella oleicola. Taxonomy (NCBI): domain Eukaryota; kingdom Fungi; phylum Ascomycota; class Eurotiomycetes; order Phaeomoniellales; family Phaeomoniellaceae; genus Pseudophaeomoniella; species Pseudophaeomoniella oleicola. The sequence goes on along the minus strand of QWDQ01000001.1, from coordinate 502,799 downwards.
TCCCCAGCTATCGAGCTGAGCTTCGTATTGCGAGAGACTTTCGGAAACATGTCATCAGAATGGGAAGGTGAGAGTAGGGTACTTTTCTCGCCTACCTGGCTCTAAATACATAGTCTTTCTCCATGATGGTCCTAACCTCTTCAAGCTTTTTGTCACCCCTCAAAGTCAGAATGATATCTTTCCATTGGTTCCACTCGCTCGGAGGAATCCTTCGTGTGGTTGAAGCCATAAAGCAAAAGAAGAGGACGATAAGTCGAACTGATTCTCACGAGGCAATGAACTGTTGCACGGATAGGTTATAATCTCGGATGTGCCCTGAAGGTCTTGGTCAAGGAATATGCGGGTAGAGAAAAGGAGACGAGGAAGATACCATGTTGACAGCTGCAATAATTATATCCAGGACTCAACCTATGAATTGTGTCACACACACACTCACTCACTCACATGCATTTGCTGCGGATGAGACAGCCTGTACAGTTTCGTTTTCATGGTTGACAAAACCGCGCACCAATAGAATGATGGCTATAAGGGATAAACGCGCCTGGTCTGCTTTCCCTCATCATAATTAAGGATCTTTCCAGATTTTGTCGCTCAAATTGTGTACAGATTTTGTCCAGGTTTTGGTCGGCGGTCTAGGGTTTGTTGTCAGGTTTTGTCAGGTTTTGTCAGCCTCGCCGGATTTTGTCATCGGGTAGCAATGTGTCCAAGCAGGATTACAGGCACAAACTATTTTCGGCTGGTTCACGCTGCATTTACAGCAGGGATAAAGCGCCACATTTCGTTTTGACACTGCGGAAATGATACTGGTAGGAATCTACCTACCTTTCAACATCATTTCCTACTCGATAGATGTGATATTGCCTGGATTTTCTAATCACAGTTAGACTATCGACAAGCGTAAGAGGGTTTTATGGCCACCAACAAAAGATACATCGTTGTTCTATCTCCATCCGAGCCTGACTAGATAGGAATCCAAGATCATCACTGGAAAGTACCTGCAAAAAAGAAGAAAAGCACGGGCCACATATTTGGTACCGTACCAAATATGTGGCCCGTGCTTTTCTTCTTCGCTAAACAGACTACTCGATCTTCACGCGAGCCAATCATAACCATTCACAGCAAATCTATTCCGTATTCTTCTATTTGCTATCTACTTCCTTCCAAGCCTTATCGAATTCCTCCAATTGGCTTTTGATCTTCACCATATGGCTTTCATTGCCCTTGCTGTCCTGGCCGGGTACGGTCGCCCCTGAACAACGCTCGGTGACAGTAGCATCGGCTTGGAGAAACTCCTTCAGCATGTATGACTGCTGTTTGTCAGAGTCCCTGTTTGGTGTAAGACTCGGTTCTGGAATAACCTCAATGGTAAAGCTGGGTAACTTGCCTGCCAGTATTGTCTGAGGACCTGGTATCAGAGTGCTTTGGGGTCGGCATGTTGTCAAGCAAGAGTTAGGATATGTTGATTAATGTTTTATAGAGTCAATAGCAGAGTATAGAAGGTCAGGTTTGTCTTGGATGTACATTTACAGATGGAAATGAGTGACCGCTTGAATCCTTTTATATCTCTCTCCTGACGGATTTTGTCCATGTCTGTCTGCTTCAGTCCCAGACTTACATATGATCCCCTCCCTGGGTTTGTCAAAAGCAAGTGCGGCAATTCTGTATTCGGTTGTTGTCCTGGTCGAGTTTTGCCATTGCTTTCGAGCCCATGGCATATTGCATAGCCTTCCGGACTTGTCATCGACGGCTTTGTCAACTATATTGCTGTAATTTTGATCGACAAAACCTGGGCAAAACCTGAGCAAAACAGTAGTGGCAGCCTTGCAGGAGTATCGGTGACAAAATCGGAGCCGGATGGATTCCTCCCTACCTAGCCACCTGCGTAGAATCGTGGTTGATTGTAACATTATCTAGCACCTATCCTGCAGCTGAGGGTTAGGGATGCAAACAAATCTAGTAAGCTTGTAAATTGCAATCTTTCTCGCCACGATTGCGTAAAGACGGTGGATAGAGGGCGACCAGCAGATGCCACTACCGATCATGGATGGACCTTACCTCCGATACTCTCGATATGATGCTTGAAATATTGCCGCTCGCCAATGAAATGGAGAGCCATCAGAACCCCGAACTTGAGGTGATAATCTTGGTCACTTTGACAGTGGTAAGCAACTTGCCAAGGTGAAGTTGCAAGGATCATATCCCGGCTGCTTCAAGCTGTCCATACCGGCCTCGATTTGGTTTGCAGACCTGAAGATGTCACGGCTGAGTTATACAAATTGTTGCTTTACGAGGAAGGTGCCTTCTTCAAACCCCATAAAGACAGTGAAAAGGCGCCTGGGATGTTTGGTATTCTAATCGTCTGTTTGAGCTCACCTCACACAGGAGGAGACCTTGTCCTGCAGCACGGTGCTGAGAAGTTGAAAGTCAAGAAGTCGACGAACTCGGAATTCGGGGCGTCTTATGCTGCCTGGTACTCCGACGTCCTGCACGAAGTCAAACCATTTACGTCCGGGTATCGCCTGGTATTGACCTATAATCTGATCAAAAATGATACTGCACCGATTTCTCTAGCCAGATCCTTTGGTTCTGTGAGTGAACGGCTCTCAACGTCTCTCAGGGGTCTCAATTCCTCCTTAGAGAGTAGCCATCGACATGACTGCCCACCCTACCTTATCTTCAAACTTGAACATCAATACACAGAAGCAAGCCTGGAGCTCAAGTCTCTTAAAGATACGGACTATAGCAAAGCCTTGTGTGTATCCAAGGCCTGTAAAGAGCTCGGATATGACGTCTTTCTTGCCAGCATGGAAGAAAGGGTCATGAAGGATGATTACAATGATGACGAGATTGATCGGACGCTGAAACTTCAGCATGTAGTTGATCTTACCGGCAACCTGATGGGCAAGCACGTGGCTATTGACCAAAACGCACTTCTGGACTATGATGATGAGACCGATCCAGATGAAGAGGAGCATTCGGGTTGGACAGGTAATGAAGGAGCAACAGTAATGTATTGGTACCGTGATACCGTAAGTCGTCCGATCTGAAATTCGAAGCATCGCTGAACATGGGCAAAACAGGTCTTGGTTATTGTGCCAGAGTCTGGAAAGGAAGAATTCAGATATCAGAGCGACAAGAAAGCTGATAGTGTCGTTGCTCGCGTGAATTCCTTGCAACAAGAGATCCGTGAGGGAAGATCGACTCAGCAACAGAATCTCATCCGGCTGTGTGAGCTAGTCGTTCGCGACCCTCCCTCAGACTACAGCGCGTACCTTTCCCGTGATAGTATCCCATCAACCAAAGTGTATCAGGAAATAGCCAATGTGGCTTTGGACTCAGATAGATTCGACCTCTTTGACACTTTATCGTCAAGAAGCTTCTATAAATTGACTCCCCGAGGTTACGAAGCTCTTGGACGAGCCATTGCACGTTCTCCGGACAGAAACATTACAACAGATCAACACTCAACAAGGCAAGTCAATAGCATCCTTTATCACCCCTTTGACCAGCGTACCGGTCCTCGTTAAGCACACTTACTTATCTTAGACAGGCTAAGAAGAGTCCTTCATCCGCTTACGACACTTTCCAGCAAACACAATGCCATCAAGCAAATTAGGTCAGGGTTGGTGTCGGCCGGCGCCCCTGCCAGCTCGAAGTCAGATGACCTTAAGGAGTACGATCGGCAATTAGACGAGTTACTTTTGAGCGTATTCAATCAATTCCAGAAGACGTGGTGGAAGGAAGATGGAGCCAGTCTGGCCGAAATCGCTTTCTCGTGGGATCTGAAGACCACAACTGAGAGGTTAGTGCTCATCAGCCAAGGCCGTTGTGTGTTCTTTTGCTGATGATAACCACAGGCTACGACCGATTCTCCGAGTGGGAAGTATAGCTGGAAAGGTAGCGTTTATCAACCGTTGGTGTCATATCCGCAACTCGAAAGCTTCATCAACCTTCCAAGATCCTAACGAGGAAGGTCGTTATAGCTTCCTTCGTACAATCTTGGGCACTTGCTGCAACTTGTTCACGTTCGAAAACTACAGAGATGACCCCTCTCATAGGTTCTTCACTTACGATATGGCTTTATCAATAGCCAAACATTACGAAGCACACTCTCTGACCGGAGACGATTTGATTCAATTCATTGAAAACTCCGTTCAATTGAACCCCTCCTGGACTGTCAACGAGATACTAGACAAGATAGAGGAAGCCGCCGCTCAAGCGCCGAAAGCTGCATATTGGTATACATTGATCCCATTCGTCAAGTCAATCATCAGCACCAACCCCCCAATCTTTGACTCAGTCTCTCGAACGCGACTACAGACATTCATCACCACAATCCTGACCAGAACACTACACGTCTGCGTCGGCCCCGAACCCATCATCCCTCGCGACTGGACGAAAAACACTACCCTTGGCTGCAGCAGCCTCCGCTGCACTGACTGCGCCCTGGTCAACGCCTTCCTCCGCTCCCCAACCGAACGCGTCGGCCAATTCCCCTGCAGCAAACCGCGACGCTTCCACTTACACAAGAACTTCAACGACAACACCTCCGAAAAATCCTGGACGATCGAGACGATCCGCGACCGCAACCCGAATGTGTGGACGATCACGAAGAACCACGGCGACTTCGAGGGCAAACGCAAGGCGTGGAAGGAAGACTTTGAGATGACGTCGGAGAAAATGCAAGAGTTGGTCGCCTGTGGTGGTGGTGGTGGTGGTGGTGGAACGCTGTTACGGGAGTACCTCGGAGAACTATACGACGCGATCACATCGTCTAGAGTTGAACGACTTGAACAACTATCGTCCCCGGTCCCTCCTACTACCATAACCGCTCTTGCACCAACACCCTCCCAATCCAAACGTCCCCTCAGTGGTGCCGTTAGCCATGCGGGGTCCAGTACCACCAAGCGAGCCAGGACAGCAGTAGCAGACAATGTAGTAGTACATGTAAACGACGAAGCCCAGGTCATTGACTTGACTGAAGAGTGACATGATTTTTTAAGGTACACTACTTACCTAGGTAGGTTTCTAGTACTCGGGAAGGGAAAAGAGACAGACCAGGCACTGTACCGTCGTCACAGGTATTTTGACTTCGCTTTTGTCCTTACAACGTCTTTCTCTTCTGCGACCGCCAACTTTACGACCCCGTCTCCGCTTTCTCCAGCATCTCCTTCCGAGAACCGACTGGGTCTGTCTTTGCCACCACCATCAGTGTATTTCTCGGCCCCACCGTCGTTGCCGACAACCATTGGAGAGATCTCAACGCCCCCCATCCTCACCCTCATATCCTTCAAGAGTCTGCTCATTTCAATACCACTCAACGTACCTCCTCCAACGGGTAATTCCACGAATCTCGAATCTCTCACGCCAGTGGAGACGAGGCCCAGAACTGATGGATTGAGGGTCAATCTGCTGTAGATCATGGAGATGAAACCGGCAGCAAACATCAAGGTCGTAGCGACGAGGAAGATGGTAAACCAGGGCCACCAGGACACGACAAATATCTCTTCGAGATTCGTTGTGGTCGCATGGGTGGTAAGGTTTTGCGCTATAGAGTCGTCGATCGCAGACATCGTACCTGTGACTCCGAAACCGATCTGGCCAAGGTTTAGATACGTATTGACGAGTTGGGAGAGGCGGACAGAAAGTAGATACGGTGAAACGTTCGAGAAGTTAGCCGAGCCTTCAGCTGTAGTGATATAGGAGGGATCGGGATTGGTGATATAGTAGACAGAAGGATCGGCGACGTCGTTCAGACCTGAGATCTGGAAGGCGCGTGGCAGCCGGTCGGAAATCCAGGTAAAGCTTTCCGGCCAGGATAGCAAAGTAATGTTAGGTTGGGTATGGGGTTTCTGTGAATACCTCTGAGCTGTCACGGAACAACTCCTCGTGCTTTTCGTGGACTCTGTGCAAAGGATCTGTGATTCAACGTAAACTTGCGAAGGTTTGCATCGAGACTTGGTACTGTTTTCTCGAGCAACTTCTTCGCCAATCGCATCCATAGATTGGAACAACAACGTTCCTTGCTCCATTTTCACATTCGAATCGTTGATGAATAAGCCGGGATAAGCAACACCCCGACCCCAGAACTGGTCAGTGGAATTATACAAATGGCTGACGAACATATCCAGGCCCAGTGTCCAGGTTGCAGACACGCCTGTATAATTCGAGCTGGAATCCTCATAGTCGTTATATCCATAGAATGTTCCGTTTGGCGCTGGCCGCCAGCTGGTAATATTATCGGCCAGATCTCCCAGCTCGTAGTAGTCATTTCTAGCCATTATATCAAGTGCGCTCCTGTTTAGGTCGAATATTGGGCCATCGGTCAATGCCGAGCAGCCTAGTTCAATGTATGTTGACTCAATCGAGAGGGTCGTATTCCCCGAAGTTGTGTCTGTAAGTGGGACACCGACCAACGAGGTGTATGCGAGTCCTTCACCAATCTCCGGGGTGGGCACCCATTCTTGCCCCTCGTCCGTATAGGAAGACAGTAGCGGTATCTTTACATTGCCCCAGATATCGGTGCTTCCATTCTTGGTCTCCATAGATGCCAGGACACTTGCAATGTAGAGAGCGTTGAGTTGCTCAAACCAGCCAGAGAAGGTAAGATCGGACGTCGGACTCTCAATGGTCATGGAGGCAAATCTGGGTTGTGAGTCAGAGTTGAAGTAGGAAAGAGAGTAAACTGAAGGAAGCGGACGATTTCCTGTCCCTATGAGGCGCAGAGCAGCCTGACCTCCTGCCGGCGAGAAGATCCAGATGAGCGACAGCGATAATGCCAGTAGATTAAAGGAACGCAGCGAAATTTGGGTAGTGACCGTGCTGAAGATGGTCTGACTGCCAATAAGTTGTTCTAGCATACCAAGTGTAGCGCCTCTTTCCAAATGCCAGGACGCAGCTTTGCGTGCGGCTCTCCCCACGATCGCAGCAAAGAATATTGGAAACATGGTGCCCGCTACCCTGGTGGTGTTCTGGAACCATGCTTGGTCTACAGTGTTAACTTCATGGTGATGGTATTTGGCCACTGCGATCGCCAAAGCAAAGAATGGGAATGCGCCCAACAGCATAGCTGCGTCTACGGCAGCATCAGACCAGTGACCCCAGTCCCGTGCAATAGGCCACTTGGGTTCTGATGGCCATCCTTCGATCGATGGGTAGCTTTTTGTTTGGTCATTCGAAAAGCTCTTGGGTGTGGAGGTGACAGCGCTGATGGATTCCTCGTTACTCTGATGAGTGCTCGTCGAATGGCCCGCACCAGAGTTCCTCCACCCAGGAGATCGACTCCGCGCTGAAGGTTCCAAGTGTACAATGTCATCGCTTCGTAGGCTGAGTAGAGAAAGTGCCTCGGGTTGCGATAGATGACGGCCACTTTCAATTGAAGAGATGCTTCCCGATGCAACAGGCTTTCGCCTCACCAGAGCTTGATCTCCAGACATCTCCACAATACTACTAGATCTAGGTACTCAGTAGAGTACCAGAGACTAGAGTACTCAGTCTGTCGAAGGCGGAAAGGCTTGATTGTGACAACAAAGGGCCAGCAACATCTAATCACTGCTCAGACCTAAACCGCAGTGATCTCACAGGTGACAGGACAGGTGGAGGAAACGGCGAGTGAGAAATGAATCGGCTTGTAGGTCACGACCAGCGGGGAACTGGCTGGCACCGGTGAGTATTTCCCCGGGTGTACACAACTTATTACGTTATTGGGAGTCTGAAACATCGTCATCCAGGTAGGTAGGTAGGTAAGCATGGCATCTTCAGCAATCCGATGTCCCCTGATCCTTGTGCGCTTGCCGCCGTAGTAAGCTCTACCTAATAATTGAGATCCGTCAAATTGACCAATAGCATGCTGCATGCCGCATAAGGTGAGACGTCGGATTCCGGTGGCGCGTTTTGGGGGCCGTGAGACTGATTTATCCGCATCTCTTCTTGGAATCGTCGCCAGATTTCTGGCTCGCACGAGAGTCGTCAACTCGCTCATTCCTGATGGACCAGACTCAGCTGCCACTGTCACTGTCCTTTCTCCGAGTCCATACAGCATCCGCAATAGAGAATCAGTTAAATTCATCATATGGCCACAGGGATACCTACTAGTTACCTAGTATATCAGTACCTACCTTTTTACGTGTCCAGGACGAAGCAGGAGGTAGGTACTAGGTAGTACTAGGTAGGTACCCAGAGTTAGTGACTTTCATGACGTGGAAATCAGGACAATGTGACGGCCGATTGAGATCTGCCGGAAAAGTGAGGCTACCATACCTGGCTGCGCGGGCTCACGGAAGTGCTACCAAATTCCGGGCCAATTGAGGTTGATTCGTACCCGCAAATGCGCAATCCAATGTCACATACCTAGTATTCACTTAAACCCTCGATTGCCCATATGAGAAATGCGCAAACGTGTACATTTTATTGAGTCCTTCAATTCTGTGATCAACTTCTGACGGAACCCTCGAGATAGCACTTGATTTTCTGACCGATGTAGAATGATGCAGGAATATTAGGGCACCTGGATATCTAGTAGGATATCTAGGTCTCATCGACCTCTCCTTTGGACTGGATTCTGCGGTCTGGGGCGTCCCTTGCGACTTCTAGGGTTGATCATCTGGCTGAGTCCCCAGAACCATCAACTTCCCGAGTGGCAGTAGCATTGATACCCCCTACCTCCCAGGTTGGTATCTGGAGTGCAATCCGCTCTATGGCTGCTTCTCTTGACCCGAGGATGTCGATGCTACCTGGTACCTAGGTATTGGGCCGAGTCTACCTTCGGGCCATCATCCCTTGGTAGCTCCCTCTGCTTGGGGCCTTCGAAAGATAACGGCGAATGATTTGGTCTCATGACCCAGTGAAGTCGTTAGCCGTGCCCTCACATGGAGCACCACACGAATGAACCGGTCTACTTACGCCGAGGAGCAATGTGAGAGTGGAGTGGACGCTGCTTTCATACCCAGCTTGATTCTGTTCGTCTTCATAAACAACCTCAGTCACTTGCTTCAGCGGAGAGGTGTTAATAGGCTGCGTCATGTGTCGGGTTGGATTGCCTAAACGCCTACTCATCTAGTAGGTACCCAGTCCACTGCGGGTACCCGGTGGGTTTACTGATGACCGAACCCAATTCAAGGTTGTGTCCGCGGGTTGGGTTGGGTCGACGGTAAGGGATAACTTGTTCGTGCGGGTAGTCCGGATTCATGACCCAACCCGACCCATGGCGCAGCCTAGGTGTAGGGTAGCTAACCCCCATCAGCTGGTTGATCCGATCCGTTCAGAGACTAGATCCTTGGAACCTCTCCAGCATCACAGTATGCATAATGTCGGGTCGGGGACAGAACATATGGCCGGGCTTCCCATGCTTCCTTTCTCGCGTCTGCGTCCCTGGTACCTAGTCATATATCACTCCTACTGCGGTGTTTGAGGAAGTTCGAGTACTTTGAGCAGACGTGGTAATCCGAGAGAAGACGAGTGTCGCTGCAGTATCAATACCTAGTACTGTTGTTCGATGTTATCATGTGCCGATTGGTCGCTCGTACCGCGCAACCACTTCGTCGTGTACGCGGAATGTAATCCATCAGCCAGTGGGCTTCCTGCTGCGACTCACTCGTACTTACCGTGGTATATTCATTTTCAAGAAACCATTGAATCTGAGTACGGCCGCTCATGCACTTTGCAGACAGAGGCCGAATATTGTGAAAACTTCCTGAGCCGGATGCTATTCGAGATCCACGTGGCTGGATGGATCATTTGCGTGCAATGAAGCGCATGGGCGAAAAGATCACTGTGTGATTGTTCGACAAGGTCATGTCACCGTGAGCTTTTGCTAATTTGTACTAGTAATGAGCAACGAGTAACAATAACGGAGTTGCCTTCTGCATTCCAACAGAATGTGCGCCATACAGTTGCTGGACGGTGGTGAGTAGGCAGGTGGGTACCTTCTTGCGGCTGGCCTTTGGCATTGGAACTGGTCGCAGCTTGTGGTTGTCAGCAGATGTAACGGGGGAAACGCGCTGGGATGTTAACATACATACCTACCTAGGCTTGTGTGAAAGAGCTTCGATGAAATATTTGGCTGCCGAGCCTGATGAGCTCTGCGCATCTTCCAGTGGTATAACGGTGCGTATTTGATCTCTGAGGAACATGACATGATAGGATAAAGGCTCACATTTATCATGATAAAAGACGACAATGTGACATGCGTCCATAATGAGGTCGGTTAATCGAATTACGTTACAAATGAAATTTCTGCCAACCACGCGTGTCATTGTGGGAATTGTAAAGACATCACCCCAGCGTACTCGACAATATGACAGTATGAGGAAGGCCCGATCAGTCAAGTCATGCCGGCAGCGAGCTATTGAACTTCAACAGGGCAAGTCAGTGCACTCTCTTATTGGATATGAAGTTATTGTGTCTATCGTACAAGGTGTTTTTGGGATCTAAGCTTCTGCAGAGGCCTTTTATTTCAAGAGTATCAGATATGAGGAGTACAGTACATATTTTTCCTCCTACTGTGGGAGTATATTCGAGTCCCCCAATCTGGCTGACGTAGACCGACAGCTCTGGGACATAACTTCGATCATAAATCCTGACAGCAGTCTATAGGACCCTCAACTCAGCACTGAGATTAACATGCAACATGCGACATGTCCTGCGACAATATATCTGGACTGGCTTCATATAGCAATAAATTCATGCGACAGTAGTACAAGCAGACCCTGGAGGCCGCGTCAATGATCTGGGGACGAGGACCTTATCGGACCCTTTATCACGTCCATATCAGTTAAATGACCCCACCAGAACCGTGCCTCGGGAACTGCAGCTGATTGGTGAATTAGAACGGACTTCCTTGGATACCACCAAGTACGTAGTAACAGTTTCCCATGGATAGCAGACTGATATTCATCTTATGGCTATCCTCTCATCATCTATTTACGTATAGCCACTTAGCAAGTACTTACTCTGATCACACCTGTGTTGGTATAGAGGGACAGCTGCTGCAGTCTCGACTTTCATCACGACATATCCGTAAGATGCTGTTGCAGTCAACAATGGCGGCCCGACGGTCTATCGACTCTGATGCGCAACACTTGCTTTCCGATACGTCCTCGATAGCAGCCCTATCCATCCTCACACGTGACGGATCTCCGATATCGTCCAACACAATTACACCACGTGCCAGCATCGATCACTCAAGCTCAAGACGTGACCTAGCTCCCAGTAGCGCTCCTACTCCTTCCATCAACGAGCAATCGTACCGTGATGAGAGCAACCCGACGAAACCCCAACAGAGACCCTACCGCGGCTTCCCCTCTGAAGAGGCCTACCTTGCGGCTCTCCGCGAATGGGCCGAAGAGAAACAATATATCCAGCTCGAAACAACTTTGTACGGGTGGTACGGAACGAAGACGCAGCAGGAATACTTGGAACAGCCCGGCGGCGGAACCGGGTTGAGCGAGCTGAAGGCCAAGATCAAGGAGAGAAAACAGGAGAAAAAGAGAAGGAGAGCCAGTACGATGACGACAACTATTGGAGGTGCGATCCATGGGGAGACCAATGATTCGACTGGGAAGCGGACCGCTGATCGGGGAGTGGCGACACGGCCGGACGAGGTAGAAGATGTTGCAGAGGAACGGCACGGTGAGAGAACGAGGAGGATGTTTCCATGGTCGAGAAGAGGAAGCAATAACATATTGGAGCGAATCACGACTAGGTAATAGGTGTATCGCGTGATGCGACCTGCTTATTGGTGGCTTATTCGTTCTGTGCCTCTACTCGCCCCAGCCAATCGGAGAATATAAGCCTTGGCGATAACGGTGATGCATGGTGGCTCAGCCTCATTGCGGCTGCAGCAAGGCTGTCAAGGCAGATTTCCAATCAAGCTGTCAGACGAACACCATTTAACTCTCTGCGCTCACCTCTTAGTTTGGTCATGGTCCTTCAGCCCTAAACTATCTTTTCCCGTGGGATATTCTTTTCAGGTTCGACGTTCTTCTCAAGATGCAACGCAGTGCAAATGGACAGAATCCTGGAAGCCAACCGGGAGTCCCAACCGCAGCTCCCAAGAGCGTCCAAGTGACCACTCGTAAGGCTCCCACGGGAGGACAGACTCACCAACAGGCGGTAAAGTCTGGTCGAACCCAGGAAAAGCAAAGACATCCGCTCAGACGGCGTTGGAAGGATGTGTCACTTCATCTATCTCTTTCTGCTGGACTGCTCACAGTGACCACTTTGCTTTTGTGAGATTCTTGCCCTTGCGGCTGATGTAAGATCCTTTGCTGATCTATTGACTCACTTTCTCTCGATAGGGCACTTGCCTTGGGAATCAAAGCAAAGTACTTCCCGCTGTCAAGAGTTTCTCTCCGAGGGCTTGAAGTCGACATCGACGTTCAACTTGCTCTCCTAGGCGTCATCAACAAAGCCATGGACTTTTTAGTTGAGATGTGTTTCAACCGTCTTGCAGGCAGTTACCTCACGTACAAGATGATCAAAGGACCTGGCGCTCATATTTCCGATTTCGGCATGAAAGAGGAACTCATGAGACCCTGGCTAGCTGTGTTTGGATATTGGAAACGAAGCCAAGCATACGGATTTACCAATCATGGTGCAAGTGGACGAGTACTGAGGCTCTTCCTGTCACTAGGTGTATCTCTCAGTTTCCTCCTTCAAGGAGCAGCAATCAATACTGTGGGAATGCCAAAGGGACGGTGGTGGCCCGACGCACGACACGTTGACGATGTGATCCGCCATCAAATGAACTTGACTTCACCTCGTTACGTACTCCACGACGTCAATTGGATGAATTATTGGAATGAGGCTTTTGGGGCTGTGGGTGGGGGATCCTACTCCTGGAAAGCTGCCGTAGCAACAACATCTGCACAGCACTTCGCGTCCGTCAGTGACATCTATATGCCGTTCCAGTCCGAGCCAGGATGGAGAAATGTGGCTTCATGGGGCGGCTTTGCAGATTTCCAGTCTAGCTCCATCAATACCGCGTTGTCGAATGGGACTGTCCAGACCATGAGTTTTCAGGCGGATCAAATCATGGATGCATATGACTATTTTCAGGAGAACGGCCCAGTCTATGCAAGGTCATCGTCTGGCATGATTGGGCACATCAACGTCACACATCCAATGCTCGAAACTCGGTGTGTTTCTGGTCTTACTCTCGATCAGTCTTCGAACAGTACTCTCACAGTGTCATGGCCAAATACTGCATCGTTTCCACTTTCAAACGACAGCGCGGAGATAGTCTTACAGTTGCCATCGATACCCAGTCAAAATTTCTCCGGGGTCACCTGTACCTCTAGGCTGTCACAAGTACTTTTTGCACGCTCTTTCTGGTTGGGTGGGCCCACAGACGTTGGTCTATATGTTAGCGGTGACTACGGATACGATCCCGATTTTGCAGAACTCACAGTATTTCCTTCAATACCAACAGACGTTGGCATCATGGAAGCCTTAGGAAATCAGTTCAGTTCCATGGTGCCGTACCTTGACGCCATTCTCTCCCCGGCCGACAGCAACTACACAGACTTCTTAGTTAAATGTGCACGAAGGCTCCGCGTACTGGGGAATGCAACTCTTGAGACAGATGTAGAAGCAATAGCGTCGGTGATTGCATCCGTCCTTCAAAATGTCCTGACGGTTGGAGCTTGGAATCTCACCCAGTCAACCACAGAAACGATCTACTCTCGACGCCTTCGATGGTACCTCTATGGCGCTGGCCCACGTCTGAGATGGGAATGGGCAATTGCAACGGTCCTGGGAATCCTGTCCGCGACATTGGTCTTTGACATATTTGTCATGCTCTGGTTCAGGCTGAAACCTCCCTCTTGGAAAGAGCCAGGGGAGATGATGCTGATCGCGAACAATTCTATTAGCAACAGGATGGTCAGTGCTCAAAACAATGAATGCGGAGAGCAAGCGAAAGAGGATCGCGAGACACGATACTTTACTCGTAATTTTGGGAGCAAAGTCACCGCGGCTGGGGTATCTCTCCCTTGCGATCCGGTCGTCGTGCTGGGAGTCACAGATAGACGCTGTGGCGCGGGTGAATTGATAGAATTGTGATTCTCCTTGTCGTCACATTGGGTTGGGGATCCCGCCGGAAACTCAGAGCACACCACGGAGATGGAATTTTAATTGCCGCCTTTTCACAATTAATACTCTTTCTATAAAACCCGCTACGTAGGTTCAACCGATGCTGATGCAGCAGATTCCTTAACAATATCATGCCCTCCATCCAAACGTACACACTCTCCAATAATGAAAAACACCTGCACCGGTGAAATCGGCGGCGTATCCTCATTCGCCAACACCAAGTTACAGTGCTCGTTATGTTTCTTCTCGACCGTCCACCGCGGTAAATACACATTCTTCTCCCCTCCGTCCGTCAGCAGCCGGTCGAGCGCTCGCGCGATCAGCCGCGTCATGTACAGACAGTGCGCCGTGTGGAAGCGCGAGATGGTGTAGGCGTAGTTCTGCTCCAGCGTGTACACGAGCGATTGGTCGATCGGGTGGGTGAAGGCGCGGTCGCTGTACCAGCGGTAGATGCCGGCGGCTTTGTGGGCGGCGAGGGTTGAGGATGGGTCGATGGCGGAGGCGGCGAGGGGGGCGTCGTGGCAGAGTGGTGGCGTCCAGGCTGTGGCCATGACGTCGAAGATGCAGCCGAGAGCGATGGCGGAGGTGCGTGTTGAGCCGCAGGATGTGATTAGCTTAGAGGTCGTATTATTACTGTCGTCGTCACCGTTATTGATGTTGTGAGGGAGAAAGTTGTCTGCCCCTCCAGAGCTTGGGGATGCTACTAGAGATATGGGCGGCGGTTTGGAAGAGTTGAGAAAGGCGTTCAACAAGTCCTGTGGCTCGACGCCTGGGTCGACTGTCCCAGAATACCCTTCTCCAGGAATGGGATAGGTAGTGGAAGAAGAAAACGACGTCTTCAACATCCATGTCATGGCGACCACGATGGCGATGGTGATGACCAACATCAACGCCGTCAGAGGTATGGCCCAGGCCTGTAATCTATCAAGAAAACCCCATCGGGAAAATGTTATCCGAGGAACTTCTTCTTCTTCTTGCTTCTCGAAGAAGGCCGCTTCTTCCGTTGAGACGACATCCTCGCCTCCTAACTGGTTATTGGGGATGAGGGTCGAGGTCGATGTTGAAGTCGAGATCGGGGGAAAATTCTTCCTCTCAACCACCGCTTCTTTCTTCTGAGCTACATCATCATCATCACCACGTCCTTCAGCCATTGATTGACTTCAGACAGCAGCTTGATCATGCAGCATGCAGTTGGAAGGGACTGACTGAGCCCAGTTGCGGGATGAAGATTGTTCTGACTCCGATGGGAATTAGATGCCAATTCGTTTCATGAAACCTACTTCCTTCTCATTGCTCATGTTACTACCTATACTGTACAACCTCGTCTTGTCGTTATTCAGTATACAACCCTGTTAACCTGTTGATACATTGGTATTTACTATGGTACATACATACATACAGGTACCTAGGTACCTACCTACCTGCCTCCGTACCGGTAAGCAAAACAACGTAATGAATGGAAAAGTTAACTGTAGATTTACAGCACCAATAGAAGAACATCATGCCAGTACTATTGCCGTCAAAATAACCGTGTATCTTACCTAAGGCACCTTGTTGAAACGAATGTATTATTTCCATACCTCCGTACCTAAGATAACAGTATTTGAAATCATATGATACCTCAGGTACCCTACAGTACTTACTTACATGGTATACCACATCAACCAATGACAGCACAGAGCGTGCGAGAAGATCGTCTAGCATACTTGTTCGTATTAGGTGGGTGTAATTCATCTCTTCGGGGCTTACCTACCTGACTATACACCTTAGGTACATATACCAAGACTTCGCGCGAAGGATGCGAATCCTTGATGAATTGATTATATTTTCCTTCTTAGACGGAACGAATTGCTAGGTACCTACGTTGAATGTGATATTCGAAGACAACACCATACCTATATATACCTAGTACTATGCAAGCATCTATCGGAACTAATACCGGAACAAGAATGAGAAGGAAATCGAAGGATCATGATCGACTAAGGTAGGTACTTGTCCTAAGACTTTCATTGGCTACTAGGATAGACGAATACGGGAATACGGCGAGTAGGCTGTATGAACAGTGAGATAAGGTGTCTTGATTCATTGTCCATCAGACGGGTGTGGCATACGATTGGGGTAAGCACTACCTAGTACCAGACTGGGGTTGTTGAGGAACTTGGTTTAAAGAGTCACAAGCATTACCTATTAAGGAACAATCAGTCACTAAGTCCGTAAGGGGATCTACAATATGCATGCCAGCATCGTGTCAAGCAATCCTATTGCTCCCTCTCAGTGGTGAAGAGAGCCGTAGCGGTTGGATCTAGCCCCAGGCCTCGGATCACCTCTTATCTCAGCAAACTAAGCACTAACAAGCACATCTTCCTCGCTCTGTCAAATGAGGGCATCGAGATTGAACGAACCCCTGTTCGGCCCCCACTCTCGGTTAGGTATCTGCGATATCTGCGAACCCAATCTCAGCTGCCGACGGACGGGGATTGAAGGTAGTTCAGCTATCACGTAGTATTCGTCCCGCTGTCACTTGAGCGGCTATTGCAACGTCCAATTAATAGGCATTGGCTTATCAGTAGACTTGATAGTGAGACGCTCGCTTGCTAAACGAACCAACATTGCTTCTCTAGACTTTCCATTGCAGCAGTCCAGTCAACTTCCGCACCGGGGCATTCCTTGCGCATCGTCCAGCATCGCGTCATCACCTCTGATACTAAAGCGTATTTGTTGGATACAACACAGCTAATCCCCGGCGTCAGGCTCAGCTTCGCTACTAGCTGTTTAAACTGTTGTTGATTGCGTTCCGTGGCCATACATCCCGAGATCAGAAGAGGCCACATTGTTTGGCGGAGTGTTGAATGCGCCAATCTCGAATTGCCGAGAAGTCGCAGAAGTTGTAAATTTCTCTCCACCCGGCCAACGATCTCCGTCAGCTCAGGGTATGCGCCTGAAAGCACAACGTACAGGTAAACAAGTGTGGCGTTGGTCAGTATTGAGGTAGTGATCATATCTTCTTGATCGGGTTTAATGATTCGGGTTCGGTTTTCGCCCTCGCCTAACTCCGGATTCAATTCATTGTCGTCGGATGGGAAACAGCAATCGGAGATCCTGTTGTCTTGTAGAAGCGTCTCTAGATCTCTTTCAATGCTGGAGCCCATCCGCATCATCTCGATGGTGCTGAGGCGCTTGTCTTTCAGTTTTTGCCTCTTCCAAACGTCGAGCTTTGAGACTCGTGCCAAGCCTAACAAAATGCGACTATGGACATGCCATCCAAAAGCCGTGGTGACTGGCTCCTTTTCCAGCAGGTAATGATGATCAGCAAGGTGATTTTCTTGACGTACAAAGGCGCAGGACAGAATATCCGCGCAGACAAAGGCATGTACAAGTACATTGAGCGCAATCTGGTTGACTTCTTCTGTCGTTCCCAAACGAAGAAGGGTTGAATTGACGCCATCGTTCACGTTTACACATCTAGATTCGTGTGCAGACTGACTGAGTGGGGATAGAGACGATCCAAGAATGCTCGTGGTTGTAGCCATATGAGCATTCCATGAGTCGAGATCATTCCGAAGCATCTGAACAGTAAGCGAAATGTTAGTCATTTCTAGTCCAGGAAAGGCAACAGAGGCAGAGATACTAGTATGACCTGGGACGGTAAGAATTCGGAGTCAAATACCTCCAGTGTCATTAATTGATAGATGGACAGTAGGATATCGACCTGATGCTCCTTGTGCGAACGGCCTCCTCCCTGAAAGGTATCGACGAGACCATGTAGTTTCTCTAAAGCAGCCACGGTGTACTCTGCGGTTTCATTCACGCCTTCCGAGTCCGAATTCGGCCGCTGTGTTCCCAATTCTATGGATAAGTGGTGTGCAGCAAAGCTGAGAGTGGAAAAGAGACTGGCCTCGGAGCGGGTGATCAACAAATACAGCCATCCTCGTTGACCCTTCGAGCCTTGATGGACAACAAGAGACTGCACTGAGGATGCATAATCAAAATAATGTAAGAGCAGATCCGCTTGATGCAAGGAATCCGGTTTGCATGGGCTTGGTTCGGTCGAGGGAACAACCACCCAAGATGTCGAGCTTTGCCGCGTCTCCTCGAGTGTTGGTTGGATCTCATTCTCGATGAATGGCTCATTGCTAAATGATGTTTGTAGGTTCCACGCCAGATCCGGAAAGTCTAGAGAGTTGCATGGACTAGAAAGAGGATGGATGAACTGCTCAAACTCGCTAGCGATACTCCCATCAGAACTGTGAGGATTCGGATGAAGCATGTCTCCGCCAATCGCCGAAGCTGGCATTGTTGGCTGGACATCGTGACTCTCCCAAATGTCCAAGGATGTGTGAGAAGATGTGCGATCCGCAGGCCTCTGTTGTGATCGTGTCCATGCCGATGATGGGCAGACTCTAAGATTTGTTAAATGTCCCGCAGATCTTCTACTACTTTTTCGTTGATGCCTTCGATGAAGAATTCCCTTGATCACGATAAGTCGTCGTCTTCTGGGATCGGAATGACCAAGGTAATCCAGATTTTGGTCGTACCCTTCACACACATTATTGGACGTGATGCATGTATTGCAACGGGGATATGATCCATCACATTCTGCTCCTTGAAGCTTGCAAGTCCAACAAATAGGTCGCGTAGAAACCTCTGAGTGATTCTCGAGGGTTTCAGATGACTCGGCCATGGACATAGTAATAACGTCGAGCCGTTGAGGCCACGACTAACCCCATGCAGCGTATCTCACGAAGCTTTTGCGATCCGAAGCTGGGGCGGTGGCACTCTTCACTGAGGCGCTGGGTACCTCTGTCGGACATAGACATGTAGACCAGGACAGCCACTGAGGACCACAAACGGGACCAAATAATGTCAGCAGTTGCATCAGGTACATTTCGGTATGACCAGTTGCTTTTCTACTACATTGGCGTGCTGGACCATCGTCAGTTCAGCTGTTGGTTTTGCCATAGTACGGACAGAGTGCAGAGCAGGGATTTAGACAAACCGATTGCCGAGGTGTCTGTGATGAGCAGCTCACGCTGCAGGAAAAGGCGATAACCTTCGCTTGATCTCTAGCTAGTATGATATCTGTGGTCAACGTTAGTAAACGTTCGAGTGAAGTTGGTCCGTTGAAGCTACAGCTCGAGATACTTTGCCCTAAGTCTATCCCAACTGCCCCCACGGCCTCCACTCTGAGCCTGCCCTTCTCCTTCTCCTGCTTTTTGCCTATCGGTGTATCAGACCATCCGTTCCCCGGCGGTCTGTTGCAAAAGATCTACCGGGCTAAGAGAGGGCCCAGAACGGATGCTAAAGTGGTTAGTATAGACATGAACACAGGTGAGATAACAGATCTTCCATGATAGAGTCTCTGGAGGGGTAAATCGTACTAGGGTCCTCGTACCTACCAGGTATGTACTTATTTCCTATCTGAGGTGAGTAGGTACCGTCCTCCATGTATCTGGTATGTAATTATACATAAATTACAAGAGCATGAAAAGGATACCGGATACGGTAGTTACTTGTACAGTCTTTCGCCCTATTCATCTTCAGTATGGTGGGCAACTTGACTATCTCGGTATCACAGACTGTTACGATGTACCAGTGCTAATAGAATTGAAACATACCTATACTGGACACAATAGGCTGTAATCTATCAGATCCAGACTGCCTAGGTCCCAGTTGGACGTAGATAACGCAATGTTCGCTATCATTCAACTTCATCCTCTACAAGTTTTCGACATCCTTTTGTTCTTCTCCCAAGACAACAGTTGCTTGCTAAATCATCAGCGGAGATCATCAGCGCCCTCCTCATCATTGATACAGTAACACCATGTCGGTGTCTTCCTCGGTACAAGCTATTCACCCAAGGTCCGGTTTAGGACCCTACAATAACAGCGACATCGAGAAGTTACTGTGGCATCTCCATGATGCCTTCCTGGATGTCACCTATTTTGTCATCATACCAATTGCCATCGGGCAGATGTACATCAGACATTCATCCAAGATGGAATGGCACGTGCCTCTGCAACTTATATCATCTATCCTGATCATCACATCCATGATAATCAATCTTGTGCAAACACAACCCGACCAGCCACCCGTCATATTTGAGACGATTACGGGGTCGTTGGTTATCTTTCAGGTCGCTTGCGGCCTGTCAGCTCTACTCCTCAAGCGTTTGAGAATGCCCGCTCTTCCTTACGCGTCCTTCATACATAGGTGGACTGGTCGCGGTCTACTTCCTATGGGTTGGGTCACAATAGGATTGAATATCTGGTTCCATGGGTCTCAAGCGTTTTTGGGCTTGATTGTGGTTGGGACTCTGGAGATTTTGCTTCTGGTTTGGCTATATACACGACACAGACGCTCCGTGAACCGAGAGGACAACAATGGCCATCTCCGCCGTTTTCGCAGATCACAACTCCAAAGCGGTGGGGATGATACGTTTCAGCTGACTGCGGACGAGGATTTCCAAGAAGATGAGATCCAGAACAATGAGAGAGAGGACGACAGTGTCTCAGTCTCCGAGCAGGTGGTTACATCTCATGACGTAAAGCCGTAATATGGCTGGTGTCAGGCACAGAGACAAAGAAGCCTCAGATAAGACACTCCATGAATTGAAGCCGTGTGCTCAAAAAAGAGACAGACAGAGATTTTTTATCAATCTGGGGGATATTTAAGACATATACCAAGGACGTCAAGCAATAGTTATCTAGATTCCAGGTTATGAGCTTTCTTCCAAAGATATGTTGCAGGACAAACGAGTATCAATGCTATGCACTTTATCAGCGTATTATATTCGTTATTTCCGATCTCGACTGAGTTTCTGACTGGCGCACTATATCAACGCCAGGGAGATGAAGTAAGCTAAAGCATCAGTGATCCGTGGCTCCATACACTACTGGGTGCACATGACTCTGCCTTACAGAGATGCCTCGTCCAGGGGATTACAGGAGGCATGAGGTTGTGAGAATTTACTCTGGCGGAAGACAACGTACTCTGCTATGGAAAGTATAGTGGAAGCGAATATACAGGACATGATCCTTCTGGCACCAATGCAATGTGCACGCAGTCCGGTTGTCCCACCTTTTCTCTCGAACGCTCCATCCAGTAAACAGACTTGACGACCCCTACACAGCGTGCATGAGAAATTCCAGCAGCCTCTGACTCATGGGCTCATGGAAGGTACACCAACGTCTCCCTAACTTGATCTTCTCCTACTCTTCTTCAACAGCGCCAACCGTGTAGATGAAGTACACACGACCAGCAGCCTAGGACCTTTTTAGTACTGTGATGGACTCTCAACCACTTTTTACTCACTGCATCGATGGCGGAGGTGTCAACCTTCAAACCACCAGGAAGGGCAACGGGAGCGGCCACAGTCATGGCAGCGAAAAGAAGAGCTGAAGCTGTGACGAGGACTGCTGGGATCTTCATTGTGCTTGAGGTAATTGTGGAAAGTCTCGGATTGAAAGGAGATATATGATCGGGATAGTTGGGATGACTGGAGGGCTTGCACGGTTGGAGGATCGGTATTCGATTCCTCGATCCATGCTTCCCTGTGGTTTCTTATATGCCTGTGTCCAGTCTCTTTCATTCTTGATCACATCTACTATCGATGAGTAGGTACTAGGTATTACTGTAAGAGTGTATCTTGGTAATGTTACATGTACTTATTTCATAATATACCATAATTACCAGGTCTACCCTACTTTTCGTATCGCAGTATCCATAAGTATTTTGATTTCGTCCTCTGTAATGAACTTGAATGGTAATAAACTGTGCAGGGGATACAGCTTTCCTTGGTAATTTACTTCCCGGGTAGATGCGTTGAGATATTCCTTGGTCTGTTTATTGATCGTCCTCGGAACGAGCCTCGACCAAGCGATGCTCTTCATTGATATTTGCATGTCCCAGAATGGAGACTGAAACAGCA
Source organism: Pseudophaeomoniella oleicola (assembly GCA_003868215.1). Lineage (NCBI taxonomy): Eukaryota > Fungi > Ascomycota > Eurotiomycetes > Phaeomoniellales > Phaeomoniellaceae > Pseudophaeomoniella > Pseudophaeomoniella oleicola. The sequence goes on along the minus strand of QWDQ01000001.1, from coordinate 480,781 downwards.
TCCAACCCATCCCTCGTCGAAAAGACTTTGGCATATTTCAGCGATCGCAAAGGTCGATACTCTCAACTCACATCCGATGATGCCAGTTCAATAGGTACCTCAAGACGGCATCATACTACATTTCTCCTATCGTGCTTGGTAGTGCTGTCTTCATGTGGGGTTTTCTTTCTGGGTCGTCTATCGAAATCTGTTCTGGCGGTACCATCATTGGACGAGCTGTGTGCAGCCCACGTGGGGTATAGATGTGAGACCTTGCCGGTACCATGCAAGAAGGTCAACTGAAGTGGTTGCAGCTCCCATAGAGGACGATCTCGATATCACATATCATGATAAAACCTTCAACGCGAGCTTGTTCCGGCCTACAATATATCGGCAGGATCCCAGCCCAGAAGTTGACAAAGCATGGAACGATCTTGGAGTGATCTGTAAGTACTTATAAGACAGACCTCAAGTTATGCTCGACCCAGATCTGGTGACTGGAATTCCCCCTGCTAAGTCCTCGATCAATTGCAGTTGGACCCATCCAGATTTCTCACGAGCAGGCAGAGGCAGCCCAAATTGGAAGTGATTATGCGAAGGTCTCCCCAGCCCAAGGCGGGGGTTATATAGCTTTCGTTGAAGTATTTCATCAGCTACACTGTCTCGTAAGTTTCTGCCTTCTAACTTGGGGTGGATTCCTCTTTTGATAACGCTGAACTGACTCTCATGGTGCCAGGACACACTTCGCAAGACTTTGTATTACAACTACGACTACTACAAGGAGCAAAGTAAGGTCGAATTCAACGAATTCTTTGACGGTGAACCAACACTGAAGTACCATACCAGTATGTATCGCTATTTTTCATACTTTCGAATGAGTTGTCCGGACTAACGTGTCTATCCGCAATCCCATAGCCCACTGTCTAGATGTCATTCGCCAACAGCTGATGTGCGCCGCGGATACTCATCTGGCCGGGGCTTTTTGGCTGGGAAAGTACTCCAAGCCCAGTGTCATCCCGGACTTTAATCACCACAGGAAATGTAGAAATTTTGATGAGATCAAGGGTTGGACCGAGGCCCATCAGAGACCGGAAATGATGGTTGACTTGGAACCCCAAGAAGGAGAGTTGATATTAGAGGACTGGCCCTAATCTGGTACGGTTTGATCTTGATATAGATTGAGATTTATGAATGGTGGAATTGTATGCCCGAGACGTATATATTCAGGAGAGCAACTGTGATGCCGGATTAATCTTCTATTGCCTATCGTAGGAGATCTATATCGAAATCCTAACAAGGTAGAACTTCAAGCCATGGCCATTGTTTGATATAGTAGGTGTACTATCTAACCTATACATCTAGTCCTAAACAACCTTGTCCACGAACTGGACCTTCGAACAGGCTCCGACGGTATCCAAGTTATCGAAAGGGGTTGTAAAGGGTATTGTCCCACAATGCTCAACATGATGTATACTATCCCGGATCGGATCCAGTCGAGAATGCGTGATAGGTTTCCTGTACAGCCGCCTCCAGTAATAGTTGCAATGGACCAGATGCCACCTGAACGAGACGTACACAGGACTCGACGTGTCCGCTAGTAACGACACACCGATATGATCCAGCAAGACGGTTGCATTTTTATCGGCAAAGTAAGTCCAGGTACCATTCTCTCCCGGACCAGCGTGGTTGAATTCCTCGGTCAGTTCGGGATCGAGACAATGCGGTGGAAGCCATGAGAGCGCGAGGGGGTCGAAGATGCAGCCCATCTCTTGGGCTTCGGTGGTTGACCGTCCGCAGTAGCAGTCTTTGGGCTCGGGACGACCGATCTCTACCACGAGGATGTTGCAGGCGGTGAGAACCTGAATCATGATCCAGAGGATCAAGTAACTCAGAGAGAACAAGCCGAGGGCGCAAGCAATTGACCTGAGGACTGAGTTCTTAAATAACCGAGAACGACGCTTCTCTGGCCAATACTGTGGAATTGCTTCTTCCTTGCTGAAAGGAATAGATTCAAAGGAGGCCTCTTCGGTCTGGAAATCAGACGACCTGTTCACGGAATTAATCATTCAAGTGATAGACGTTCTTGTCTTGAGCTGTGACTTACGACTCAGATCCTCCGAGGAATGGTTGCTGCTCCATAACAAGTGGCGTCTTTCTAGCAAGTTGAAAAGAAACGTGATCACCAGGGCACCAACCTACAAGTAGAGAACGATGTCTGCATGTCAGGTTTGATGCCTTGAATTATTGTACTAAGGTCCAATTGCCTGTAACTGCGGACTGTGTTGCCTGCATCTTTTCCCTTAATGCAGTAAATTACAGGGGGTGTACATACATGAAAAATACATGTACACGTAATATTGACTAGGTATTCGACCCGTAGTGGTCAGCTGGTATCAAATACTAGAATGCGTTCATGTTGTAATTATCTTACCTCAGGTTACATGTTGAATGGATTTACTGCTCCGTACCGTTGTAGTGTATTCGATGTTTTGGTTTTCGTGTTTCTTACCAGCTCTGTCAGCTCCAGCGCCAGCTCATTCTCGATGACCAGTATAGGAGATAACGTAGTGGTATCAAGAGGGATTTGTCCCATAGGTTTTCGATATCCGCCCGTTCGATCGTGATCCATAATGTGGTTGTTCAAGCAAGCTCGATCGGATTATCAGCAACTCCCTACTGTTGACTCTGATGTCAAGCGTAAGGATAAACAGGAGTTGAAGCCAATCAAACCGCCGTTTCTGCACCGTAACATCGTCACCGTTCACATCACCATCGTCTTGATCATAGGGTTTGTTGCAATTTTGTTCCTCTTTCACGGAAAGCTATTGCAAGATGGCAGCTCAAGGACGTCCTTGACTTGTACCGATCCAGTTGTACGGCGAGAATGGAGACAACTCGAGGACATCGAAAAACAGCAATATATCAACGCGGTCAGATGCCTATATGATCAGCCGTCCAAGCTGCATCCAGAAGGAAGACTGACAGATGACTTTCCTTGGGTACACATCCAAACAAGCGGATACAGTGAGTGTGCACGAGCAAGGACTGATCAGATACTGATGATCTGATGAAGCACACAACACTGCGACATTTCCAATTTGGCATCGCTATTTCATTCACGTGTACGAGACTGAACTTAGACAGACGTGTGGCTATCAAGGCAATCTAGCGTGCGTTGTGTGCTCTCTTCGTACTCCTCTCACAAACAAACAAAAGGTTAAGCTAATGTGTGAGCATCTGCAGATACTGGGATTGGAGTCTGGACTGGGAGAACCTGGCTGCAGCTCCAATCTGGGATGACTTCGGCGGTGACGGTGCCCCAAATGCCCCTATCACCGTTCGTGGTGGCTCTTGTCTAGAGGACGGACCGTTCGTCGACTACGAGGCGCGATATAAGAACTTGAACGTCGATCCACACTGCCTGTCACGAGGGTTTGGCCGTTGGCTCGATGCCCAGCAAAACCCAAGGTACAAAGCCGAAAAGCTTGCCAGAGCCGCGGTCGAAGAGATCGAGTCTAGTGAGAACTTGCTTGCTTTTGCTCTGGCGCTGGAAGTCGGACCTCATGATCAAATTCCGGCGTTCATCGGCGGTGACTTTCTCACCTTTACCGCTCCAAGTGGTGCGTTATCTTGCTGAATCTCACTCTGCTACTGCGGCTTCCATACTGACTCCGATTCGTGGCACAGATCCTGTCTTCTTTCTACATCATACTCAGATTGATAGGCTTTTGTGGAACTGGCAGAAGCAGGACCCAACAGGCGCAAGGTTTGAAAGATATGACGATTATTGGGAGGAGAACTCGACGATCCATGTTACATTGAACGATCCACTGCCGATGCATGGTCTAGCCGAAGATCTTATGGTCCAGGACATTCTATCTACGGAATCAGACATCTTGTGCTATCGCTACTAGTCGATATATATGACCGTTGAATGATACTGTAATCGGTTGAACTTTCGCTTCGACGGGCCACGGGTGCTGAGTTCAATGAATACTTTGCATGCTATAATCCAAGATAATGTCACGTAGCAAGTGCATGCCATAAGAATGATATCTAATATAACATGACATGATCGGCTTAGCGAGCATCACCAAACGTGCAAATCAATGCTTCCCCGTATGCGTTCCGCAAGCAATAAACCCAGGCTTGATCTCGACCTGCGTCGGACCTTTATCAGCCTCTCCATGAAGATTGCTCAGCATCGTCTTGTAGCAATGCGACACATGTTCGACATCGTAAGAATCGCTGTCGACCGGCGCCTTATCCACAAGCGCCCTGATCTGTTTGTGCCACAGGTACGAGCAATGGTTGAAGTGGTACTGAATACTCGTATACAACCTCGTGTACTCTGCTTTCTTGACTTCGTCCAACGACACGGTCTGCGTGGCGTGCGCGTCCGCGTAAAACGTGATTCCGTTGGTCGCAAACAGATTCACGTCTTCCTCGTTGAAACAACTCGAGGGCACCCAGCTTGACATCATGACGTCGAATTTGCAGCCGTGCGCAATCGCTTCTGCTTGGGATTGGCCACAACCCGTCCACATCCTGTCGTCGTGGTGTATGCGGCTGCCGACTTTCTTCGGAAGTGTTACGACGAGATAAAACGCAACCAATACGGCGATGGTCGTCGTCGAGACGAAGAGGACGAACACAGTCTTCAAGTAGGACCGTGTCCGCGCGGACCGGAGCCAGACATCCTCTTTGCCTTTGCTGGCATCGGCGCTGTCTCCCTCCTTTTCACCGAATCGGAAGTATCTGTAACCTGCAGCTGCTGTAGCCGTTGCCATAGCTATATGCCTTTCGAGAAGGGTTCCGTTTCCAGCAGCAACAGCACCACCAAATTGATCGGACTGGTATAAAAGGGTTGTTTAGAGGTCGCGACCGATAGCGGGTATACAGATGAAGAAATCGCACACCTCTGAAGCTCTCGCCTGTACGATCTGGCTCTGCTGCAGCTTTGGAATCTTGACACTTCCACCAAATAACTTACCTGTGCCTATCCAGATACTGGACAGTGGCAGTCACTTCGTGTATGGCGTATCGTATCGAATAGCTAGTATCGGTGCAGCTTCTTTACAGTAACACCAACTATAGATACCTTATTACACGCCAACGCCAAGTCTCTCGTCTTTACGCCGTAAGGTAACTTATAGCGATACTGTCTCTTACATCGACTTACATCGGTAAGATAGGTATCTATAACACTGTAAAACCGCACTAGGTAGAATGCCAGAAAACTCTAGATAGGTAGTGGGATTCAAAAGATCGGATATAGATTTTTTTTTGCTTTGCATTGCTCAAAATGATATGATTTGACCGGCTACCCGGCCCTTCAACTGTATCTGATGCTTCCTCGGCTGCTTGAATGAAGATGTTGCCATTTGAAAATACAGACAGACGGGAGGGCCATGAGAGAACTCAACATGTCGAAAAGGAAGACTATATCACTGTGTAGCTACTCCTATAGGAAGGAGAGCAGTCTTCAGTCAACCTTTTTGAAACCCGTCACAGACTGAACCGCCAGGATCGCATAGGATAGATAGGTCGCGTTCCCTAAGTTCCTTTCTTTGAAAGCATGATCAAGGCCATTCTGTTACTACCGCCTCGCCAGGGCCAGGCACGGAGTGTTCCGGTATGGTTTCGATTTGATGGTCCCTCGCCCACTCTCTGACGGCGTCAAAATTCTTACATCGATGCTCGTGGATGAAGTCAGGGATGATAGCCTCGCCGTCCTTGGTCCGGATCCACAGTTGCCCAAATATGCTGGTGTCGACCGTACACATAAGTTGCTGACGAATCAAGTCAATACAGTGACCTAGTAGGAAAATTGTAAGCTCGAGTTCCTTGTGGTCTATATGAAAACTCCCGAGGACTTACTCATGTGATACTTCACGATAAACTCTCCATTATCGAATTCGCTAAGTTCGCTGTTTGGGTCTTTGGATAGATCCAGATAATACTCGTAGTTGTGGTAGGATGTTTTCCGTAGAAGGTCCTGCAACCGAAAGATTTAGTTCCTGCTCTCCCATAGCTCTGGGACAAGGAGTGAGATTACCAAACAATGTAACTGGTGGAAGCCTTCAACATATGCAACATAGCCTCCTCCAAACTCTTCCGGAAGCTTGTGACGATCCAATGGAATATGTGCTCTTTCGGCGGTATCTCTGCTGACTTGGACTGCTCGATCTGCGAAACAATTAGCGAGGCTCTCCCACGTATATAAGGGACTTACTGGCTACACCCAGCTCTTTCCACGCGGCGTCCACAGCTGGACTCGGGTCCTGAGCATATATGGTAGGCTTGAATAAGCTGAGGTTGAAAAACGTATTATGGTAAGAAATGTCGAGGTCATCGGTGATTGGTGCTGAGTTCGTCTTGTCAGTGGTCCGAACCCTTCGCACTCAGGGTCAACCGCAAAGTCTCACATCTCAAACCAATATGTCTGGAGCATATCTTGTCGACGTTTCTTGGTAGCATCATCCCCAGTAAGATCCCAGTTGAAAATATTGCTATCGAGACCGCCCCAATAACTGCGTACCGAGTAACCCTGTTTTCTTTGTGTTGACTGGATCGTTTGTCTGCTGTATAGTATGCTGCCAATGCGAAATCTTCTTCTCCTGAAAGCAGTGGCAGGGACTTTTCAGAGGATCCCATACTGGAGATCAATCGCCCAAGACTGATATGGCAGAAAGCAGCGAAGTAAAGAGATCAATTGCCCAGGATCTTGAAGAGAAGCAATCTCGCCCTGAACGAATGAATGCCAGATAGTCTAGAACCTGGTCCTGCAACAGATTTCGGAAGCAGCTTGATTGGGAGAGGTGCCCTGGGTCTGTAATTTTTACCTACTTTCGTATAATGTAAGACTCAGCAGCACGAGGGGGACAGACAAGGTACCTTACCTACCTTACGGCCTCTAGGACCCTACTAATTCTGATACCTAATGTGGAAAACCCCTATCCCAAATCAGTTTCACAAATATTTCCATAACTTACCAGTTTACAATACATCTCAACCTTGGAACGCTTGCTAATACTTAGGGAAGCAATTCCCGTATCGAAAACAACGCTGTACAGCAATCTATACCTACCTAGGTAGCATCGCGAGAATGAAACCTGAAAAATACACCCGGTACACCATAATTCATGGTAATGTGGTCTACATAGTAGGTACTGATAAATTACTGTTTGTTTGTTACGACTATTCCAAGAGGCACTAATACCTGACGTCTTCCGGTATCGAGAGCTGTAAAATACGAGTATGTGTATAGTATCAATTTTGCTAGTAAGGTACCGAGGTACCTTATGACAGCATACCCCCAATACAGAAGAACCTGATCCCATCACTTACGTACACAGTAAGGGGAGTGTTTTGAGCCAAAGTAGAGGAGGCAATGCACAGCCAAGGCAGAGGGATGGGTGGGAGTCTCTCTGGATAGATGAGAGACTGTAGTATATAGTGTTATGGGTTTTATGGTCAAAGTGAATATCAACGGGTCACTGAAGGTTCTTGAGAGGCATAAAGGATTTTCCCGATCATTCCAGTATCCCAGACCGATTCCTCGCACGATACTCGGTCCCTAAGCGCATTATGAAAGTCCAATCTCGGCATGTATGAACGGTTCCCGAGAGTCCAAGATCAGACGCCGTGAAGGGTTCTAGGGCCGTGTCGCCGGCGCACATCACATATTGCCGTAAGAGCTCGATACAGTGTCTCACATGTCCCTCCTGGTGGAATGTCAAGTTTTGGGCCGACTCCATCTCTTGTGTGGTGAGATTACCATTGACGATGGAGTAGAGGATCATGGTCGTCCTTTTTAGGTGAGCCTGTGAAGGTATTAGTGAAGCTCACAGCCCTTTTTAAACAGAGAGATCAAAAAGGGTATTCAACGAACCAGGCAATGAAGTTGGTGGAACATGGAGATTTGATATACATTCCCTAGCCCTGGAGCCAGACCCCTTTCTTTCCAATCGGGTACATTGACCCATCCCTGACCAACTTTTCACAATCAGTCCTTCTTCTAAATTGTACTGATCATGATGGAGCAACCTACCTGGGTTCAACTCTTCCCAAGGAGAATTGTCGGAATCTCCGGGATCTGAGACATAGAATCGCTCGTCCTTGTTGAACGGTACTTTCTTGTAGGGAACTAAGGATTCAAATTGAGTTATCCATGATATACCAAGTTTTCTGGCAACACGCACTTTCAGGGAAGAACCGGTTGGAATGTCTGTCTCTCTTGTCCCAATCAAATGTAAACTCAACCCCGGCTCCAATAAGCAAGCTGGCGAAGAAGATGATGAGCAGTATCCAGGTCAAAGGTATTCGAGAGGCTCGAAATCTGGATCTGGTTTGATCCTTCTCGCTCAGTGTTGAATATTCGTACTGTAGTTCTTTGGTTTTGGGCGAACCTTGCATTTTTCGAAGGTCAGAAAACAATGAAGCCGTTTGCTGTGCAAACATCGACTGAAGCTTGAGTTGCATGGCTTTGGGACAGATTGGGCTTCCTGAAAATCATACTTACGTATAGGAATGTCTCGTTGTCCTCATTGGTGTTACTGATACGGAGTACGAGTCTCGTAAATTTGCTCTCCTTGACATTGTGTAAGTAGGTATTTTTTGGAAAATTACGAAGCGTTACCGAAAAGCTCAAATTACTGTCTCCAATACCGGCGGGTATACACCTGGTTACCTTATCCCAGCCACGTATCGTACTACTACCAGAAATGGCAATATGAATGTCTTCAGAAATGTCTGTGGTCAATATGGTGGTCGATAGAACGAGCCTTCGTGGAGAAGAGCAATCATACAGCGACTCGACAACATGATCGAACTCGAACTGTCACAAGCCTCCTCAATGAAGTCATTAGTCGACGCTCAGACTAGTCAGTTGGACTATGATAGCGATGATGAGAAGTCGAGCATGATCATGTCTGGGAATGAACCTGCAAGACTGGGAAAAACAGCCAGTTCCCTGCGCATCATTTTCCTTTCGTGTGGAAACTGTGGGTGAGCACTCCACGGCGTCTATTGCACCAGTGCAGCCCCTGACCGATGAATATAGACTCTCGGTTGTTTGGTCGTTGCTTCAGTCGAACGGCTATGTATGCTTTCCTTATACCCCTGTGTCAAATCCGTAGGTACGGGGGCTGATGTGCAAGGCCCAACTTCAATTGCTCGGTCTATCGAAAGGTTTCATAGCTCTGGCTTGGGCTGCTGGGCCACTTGCAGGGACATTTGTCCAACCCCTGATCGGAGCTCTTAGTGACCGTTGTCAAAGTCCGTGGGGTAGGAGGAGACCGTTCATAGTGCCTGGTCTGATTTCTACAGTTCTGAGCCTCTTTCTCCTTGCTTGGGTCGAGAGCACTATCGCTGTCGTCGAGTCTGCTCTAGGTATAGAGGTCAAAGTAGACAACCAGAGTCGTACGACCAAAATCGTTGCATTTCTCTTGGTCTATGTATTGAATGTATCATTGCAGCCGGTGCAATTTGGTCTACGAGCTTTGTTGATGGATACATTACCGGCACGACGACAGGCGGAAGCAAGTGCTTGGGCGACTCGATTTGGGCTAACGGGCAGCCTCTTGGAATACTGGCTTGGGTCCGCATCATCTCGATTCTCAATGCCATTGTTGGGGCAGAATTCGAGTTTCAAGTGCCTTAGCATGATTGCCTCAGTGTTACTTACAACGACAACATGCATCAGCTGCCTTTGTGTGCCAGAGAGGTCTCTGCTCCTGACAAGTCTTCGTGAAGATGAAAGTGAAGGCTTGTGGTCACGCTTCTTGATCATGATTACTCACCTTCCACCAACCTGCCGGTGGGTGTTCAAAGTACAATTCTTCTCCTGGATGGGCTGGTTCCCCTTCCTCTTCTATCATACTATGTGAGTACCAAGACCTTCCTTGGGGGGAGATGACACCCAATACCACTTACCATAATTGCTGATGCCGTTCTAGCTATGTGGGAAAACTACGTAAGCTTTATGATTAGTCTCTCGAGCAATTCTGACCAGATAGGTGACCTCGAAGTTGGGGCGGAGCAGAACGGAAAGGCCATGATCGAAAAGGCTGCGGCAATGGGATCCCGAGCATCATTTTGCTTCGCTCTCGTGGCGTTGTTGTCGAATTTCGTATTTCCTCGCCTCCTACAAACACCAATGCAAGCTCTTGAGTATTCTGCTTCTGCTGCAACCACAATGAGATGGTCATACCTGTCCGCAGGTCGCTGGCGTCATCATATGTCCATTAGCCGAGCTTGGGCGCTATCTCAATGCCTCTTTGGTACGTGCATGGTGGCAACACTAATTTCAAAAAGCTATAGCTATACTGCTTTGGTTGTTGGTCTCAGTGGAATCTCATGGGCCTTCACGATCTGGATACCTTTCACCTTGATTGGCGAAGAGATGGGTGAAATGCGACGACTGTCAGCCGAAATACTTTCTGAAGAGGGAGCTTCTAGAACAAGAGAAAATCAGATTGGAGCTATCATTGGGGCACACAACATCGCGATAGCTTGCCCGCAGGTACTAGCCGCTCTCATGTGCAGTCTGATTTTGAACGTACTGAATAGATGGGCCGAAGAAGACAGCCTAGGCTGGTTATTACGGTTCGGCGGTCTTGCCGCTCTGGCAGCTGCATTCATCGCCTTCCGCGAAGACCCAACATAATGACCACTAGAGTCTAGACAAGCTGAGATAATTATGTTGTATCACCACCGAAGCCTCGTGGAGTCTTCTCGTTGCATTCTCCGAGGGTCGAATTTGACATCTGTAGCACTACTGACAGAACTGTCGTCGCGCTCGACATCTTGACATGGACTGCTCTCAGGTTTGAATCAAAGATATCCACTGAAGCCATCTGCACCCCAAGACTTGATTGTGTCTGGAACCTTTAGAGATAATGTAATCCTGTCCAATTCGATGGAAACCCGCAGTGACCATTGCTTTTTAACATCGTCTGAGTGGACGTCGCATATTTGCGTGAGCTGACGCGGGAGTAAAGCAGCGTAGTACCCATCTGGCTGGGAGTGATGGATGTCTGATGATACTTTTGACAGGTCGGCAGTACTGGTCAGTGATGGTCATCTTTCGATCCCTCTTCCCGCAGTCGACGTCTTACGGCCATCAGTGCCTTCCCAAGCAGATTCCTTCCCCAATGTTCCTCATTTCCCTCTGCTTCATCTCCTCTGACGCCGATCCCCCAGTTACTGTCGACAGGGTTTGCTTCGACTAAGATCTTGTCTCCAGTGCCTAGCAGTGCGGTCCTACATTCCTCCACCTGGGAGAATTTGAGCCAATTCCCCTCTTCAGCGATCCTTTCCACCTGTTGACGCCACGAATCGGGGTCGAAGTTCTTCACCGCGCGGCCAAGTTTGTTTGCTTCCAAAGGAGTTGCAGCAACGATGATGCGCCGGGCTGTCTCTTCATCGCTCATGGCGAGAGCCTTGCGATACATTACATAGTGTTCAGCGGTGCTGAAGCGTATGTCGGGGTTAACCGGGTCAACGAAGCTCGATGGATACCATTGCTGTAATCGACTTTCGGGAAGCTGGAGCTCATAGCCATAGAAGAATAGATGCTTCTCTGTGACATGAACTGAAGGGCCAGAGGGTGGTTTGACTTGTGACGTAGAGGCCATCCTGCGAAGAGAGACGTTCCTTCGATACGTTGAGCTCGTGAATATTTTCATAGCGATCAGAGAGAAATTGTCATCATCGCGATGAGTTGTTTAGACGAACGGAAAGACACCGACGAGGTTGCCAGAAATGCTGATGTCACCAACATCGGAAATATTACAGTAATGAGCACCTAAGAGAGAACATCAAAAAGTCATTACAATCTGCTATCTCGCCATTCCCTCAACGACATCTGATACATATTCATAAGTATACATATATTCAATATAATGGTCTTCTCCAGCTGCTTGAGACAATCAGCACGGTCATTGCCGCGCTTCCAAATCGGATGCTCCAAAATGAAGCTTATTCTCCCCGTAGGAATACTCATTGATCAGTGATACGAGATACATCGCAATACAAAGCAGATGCATCTATCTCTATGAGAGTACCCTCGCCATACTCACTTTCGCTCGGTTGACACGTTATGGACTTTTCGTCACGTTCGAATTCGCACGAAATCTTGAAGCGCATTCTAAGAGACTTTTGATAGCAAGCAATACTGATCGGAAATCATCTGATTGGTCGAATTGGTCCCGGGGTGTGATTACCATCGAGGCTGCAAGGTAATAAATAGTCCGATGCCTCGACAATCCAGCTCGAGCTGACGACATATTCTCCGGAACGTCTCATTTGGAACCCCCCAGAGACTGGCTGCTCTTATGAGTCCATCAGCAACATATTGCAACAATCTTTTGACATCACTTTTCCTCTCTTTCTGACGTTTGTAATAACATGTCTCTTTCATTTGAAAACCGTTCGCGTGCTCTTGAAGAAAGAAACGCCAGCCGTGCATTACCTGTCTACTAAATGATGGTGTCGACATTGGCTGTGCTTTCGGTTGCGTCATTCGTGTCATTGGTCGTGGGTAGCTCTTCATTCAACATAGCTCTGCCGCATACTACTCAGAGCTCTCCAGTTATTACCCCGCCGCCTACTACGATCCTTCAGGAGCGTGCCACAAGCTCCGGAGGCCTGGTCGGATATGTTTCCCAAGGAACTGCATGTGAGTAGTCACTGATCTGTACACATATCACTACCGCTGAGCTGATCATCTGCATAGGGTCTACCGTTTTCTGCCAGGAGGGCAAGACGTTGATAAATACCGATGTCTATTACTGGGGCTGTCGAAGTCCTACGCAGACCGTGTTCTTCCCGATCAGCACTTGCACGACGTCTGGGAGCGCAGTGTACCTTTTGATACCGTCTACAACCTATACATGGTGATTGCCTATCTCTCCCATGCTGCTCATGAGTCCTCGGTCAGCTAATCACTAGACTGTCTAGCACTGGTCCTGCGAGTCATTGCGGGACAGGATATCTATATAGCAATCCGAGCGACGGACATCCACATACAGGCTTTTGGTGCGCCGAGTCTAACTACGACGTTCGCATCTACGAGCGTACAGCCGGTACGCATATTAGCAACGCACGAGAGCAATCCCAATTGTCTAACCGGTCCCAGCTGATACGACCTCGACCCCGACAACCACTGCAGGCAGTGCAGGTTCATCAAAACAACAGAAGGGACTCTCCGCAGGCCTGATCGTGGCCGTGGTTGTGGGCGTGGTTGCCACAACCATTATCATCACAACCGTGCTCGCTGTCATATACAATAGAAGCCGCAGGCGTCGAAGGGCCAAACTAGAAGTAGCTCGAAGTACGGGAATGCGAGCGGTCGAGATGAAAGGCAGCGGTGCAGAGCATGAGCTGGCTGCAAACGAAGTCCGAACAGAGGCCGGTGGTGGTTATACACGGCCGACGGAGATGCCTGTCAATGTGGTCGTTCAGGAGCTCGAGGGGTCGATGCCGGATAAGGAATTATCTCCATAGACGTGCTCAAAGTACTAGTAGGTACTTACCTAGGTAGTTATATACCTAGGTCGGTACCTAGTATAGTTGAAATTTGCGTTACGTTGTACTTAGTAGTAATAGAGAACGATCGGACGTGGATCGTCTGGATACCTACTGCCCTGCTCGACCTGTCACTGAAACCCTTAAGATGATAGGTACACGCAAATCACGCGTTCCATGGCTTTGCTTACCACACCTATGATCCTATTACGCACGCGACACTTGTACCAACAAACGTCAACAAACCCTCCGCAATCCGATCTGCCCCCGGCATCGGCACCCGCGGCTTTTCACCTGGCGGCTGATTGAGATAGGCCCTTTCGCCCTTTTTATCCGCAAGTCTCGTCCAGGCGTGGGGCTGCTTGTCCTCCATGAGGAGATCTACATCTACTCCATCTGCCTTTGCATTCTGAGCAAACATGATGTTGTCGGCAAGGAACAGGTCCCAGGCGCCGACTGTGATCCAAGTTTTGGGTAGGATGTCGTTCCAAGTACTATGTCCATCGGGTATCGGAGCTGCGAAATTAAGCAGGTGTGAGAATCGCTGCCGACCGGCGACACCGAGGAGCTGATTTACGCATTCATCAAGGTCAGATTTGTCGAGGATGTCCTTGTTCGCGTTGGTTTGGTATGTCTTTCCAGAATTGGTCAAATTGATCCAAGGGTACAGCAAAAGCGCACCACCCGGCTTAGGCAAATGATTATCCTTCAATCCGTACAACGTGGAGAGCGCCAGATGACCGCCCGCAGATTCGCCCATGACCACAACCCTTGATGGATCGACGTTCATTTCCTTTACGATGTATTCATATCCAGCGGTGGCTTGGTTAATCTGGGTCGGAAATTGAGCTTCCGGCGCCCAGGTATATTGCAGTGCAAAGATGCTCAAAGTCACACCTTTGCCGCTCATAAGCTCCCAGACTCTAAGTAGCTGGTAGAGAACTGACAACGGGTGGCCCTGTACATAACTACCGCCAAAGATGAACAGGACTGTCATGTCACATTCTGCTGGTGGCTGTGGTCGTCCAGGTGCTCCACGACAGACCCAATAACCTGCCAAGCCTGGTCGAAGAATGTGTTCGCAGAGCTCGTCCTTGAACTGAACGAATCTCCTCGAATCAGTTACCGCTCGAATGTCCGCCTGCGACACATGCATCATCGATCGTTTGATGGATCGAGGGGCGAACACGATGCTGCTTGCTGGTTAGAACGTTGAGCGCACGACACTGCACTCTTGGGCTAGGGAACGGACCTCTTGAAGACAGACACGAACAGTTCCCATCCTAGAGATGCATCGCTGCGGATGAAAAGGCGTCGGACAAGGCAGGAGACCATTCGAATTGGGAGTTGCAGAGCCAGTGCAGGCAACCCAACCAACCAGTCGTGAAGAGGTGCGTGGATAGATTCAGAATTGGGTTCCATGGCGATCAATCGCAGCAAGTCACGCCTTCCTCTTCAACAGGGTGAGTCGATGAGTTTGAGAGAGACACTGATGCCCGCCAGATGAGCTTCCACGTTGGTGATTGAAATCTGTACCTGCTGGTACCTAGTATCTCACTCGGGGGATCACCTTTCACTCAACATGTACTTGTCCGAGCTACTAGTAAAGTCTAGCAAGCTTGACATGCACGTGGACCAGAGAGCCCATGCCATGAGATTTATTGAGCATCACTTCGGACTCGAGCGATCTGGCCAAGCCTCCCCGGTACATAAGGTACGATAACGGAATGAAAGCTGTATGATGTGCATGATGCCCGCCCAGCCCGCGAGGTAATACGTTATCCCCCAAAAGGGAGATAATCCTTACGAATTGCCGACTCACCGACTCACCGACTTCCCCGACCGCGCGTGCGTCCAACAGGGCAGCTTTCTTCTCAACTCTTCGGCCCTAACTTCGAGGACTCCGGTCTTTTTGGCCCTGAGGAACGCAAATGACTCAAGTTGACATTGAACATCTCGTTGTAATCTACCTAACCTAGTAGGTAGCCTTTGAAATCAACTCTTGAAGGCCCTGTTGGAGATGTCATCATAACAGCGCTGACATGGTCGCAGTAATATGTTTATTGTCAGCATACAGTACTAATAGGTACCTGACAGGTAACATGTACCAATACCGTATCATTAACGTAACAGGGATCATCCTTTGGTAACAGCATCAATGATTGCTTTCAACGCAAAACTCGTACCAGATTGGGATGAAATTGCTTTGATTCAAGGTCACAGTGATCCGAGATTCTTCTTCCTCGGATTTGGTTTCAGCTCTCGTTACGGATTCAAGGTGCATTCAAGATTCTATTTAACCTGGGTATTGTAGGTAGGTAGGTAGTATGTAAATAAACGAGTTCGAACTCACTTCAAAATCCAAAATAAAATCAGGTGCCGCGTCGAGTAGATTAGGTATGTTATGGGTCGGTCGGATTGGGTTGTTGAAGAGGAACAAAGCCCGCGTCTTTACCTGATGTACTATTGACATAGTACGTAATAATACCTACATAATACCCCAGTGTGCCCATATAGAAGCGAGGTAATTGTTTCAGCAGTTTCTGCCCCGTCGAGTTGAGCCTACCAAAGGTCCCACGAGTGGAGGAAAGTGCTACCATCCAACCCGACCTAAAGAAAGTCGGGTAGGGCAAGCCATTCCCCAACCAGAGGCCATAATGCAGAGAAAGCAACTTGCAATTCTTGTCGTCAGCAGTAGTATATTACGGTAGAGGTACTAGGTAGGTTAGTCATCAACCGATGGAGGCCTTTGCTGGAAATGCTGCAGCCCATGATGGCAAGTGCGCGAACGAGGGCTGCGTGCTCACTTTGAGCGGGCCCGTCGCCAGGTGTACTGGAGTGGGTGGCCTCTGGGAATGTCACGCATGCGTTATAATCGTACCTGCGCTTATTGATATCGACCACCCAAGGTAACGCGTTACGTAACTCCGACCTTTCAGAGTACGTCTTCGAGAGAGGCAGTGACTGAGGAAGCTGAGGTTGTCAGGGTTGATTTGCTGCGTGTTGGATCATAGAGATGACGGGAGATGTAGGACAAACACGTACTTAGTAGTAGTGAGTGGGATAAGTAAGGTAGGTACCTAGATTGTGAGTGCGTTACATTGACGCCTTCGAGCTGTTAGAGCGTGATATTGTTTAGTGGGGAAATGCCAAGCTTGAATTATCATTGCTCAAGTGTCTTGGAAATCGCGGCCACTCGCACCGTCTGGTGTATCAACACTCTCCCCCAACGTCGCATAGCATCGTCCATTCTACAGACGTTTCCAAGCTTGGTTTCTACGACTTACAACATCTTCTTGATGGATGCATCTCCATTAGCCCGCCCAATCTCCCTTGGAAGTGCACCAGGAAACACAACCAACAAGCTCAGCAATAGTACAAATCCGTCTCCATCTGTGAAGCGGAAAAGGGGACGTCCCGTTCTCATCAACACCGATGATGAGGGAGTCATTCGTCGTCGCAGGCAAGCAGCTGTACGTGCTCGACGTTATCGTGCTCGAAAAAGCTTGCTTTCTGAGCGGCCTTCTGAACTGCAACAGCATCAACACGCGTTGAGTAACACGCCTGAACATGATGCAGCGGCAGTACTGATTGCGCTTAATTCATCTATGCGTCCAGCTATCACCCAGTCTGTTACCAACGGCGACTATACTTGTTCGATACCTACCAGCTCGCCAATGTTATACGAATCTAGCGTTTCGTCCCCCAGCTGCCCATTACAACAACCGTTCGCATCCTCCGAAAAAGTATGTTGCCTGCATGTATCTACATCCAGCACCCCATCCAAGTTCTCACCGGACAAACATCATACGAAGAAAATCAAGCATTCTTCTGACTCTGGTCCTGGTTTCCCCACACCGGTCCACCGGCCTCAGGGAAGTGAGCCGGCTCGTACGACTAACCCGCCATACGGTCAGTCGGTCCAGGTCCTGGCCGAAATTAAAGCTAAAGCCGCAGAGTTGCGAAATCTCGATCAAGATTCTGACGAGAGCGTATATTACAGCTGTCCCTCGGCGGATAGTTCAGATGCAAATGAAGATCGCCCGGAGGAAAATGATAAGCCCCCATTAACGTCGACAGTCGTTCCTACCGGGAGCTTATTGAGTAGGATACAGAGGGTTTTGTCCTGGCAGGTATCAGATACAGATCTCCGTTGAAGTTTGCATCGGCCTGATTTCTCGATTAACTATTTTGGCACTGCCATCGAAGGAAAAGATGAGTAACGACCAACTTCAAGGGCTGAAGCCGCTTGCTTAGACTTGTCCCTCCTCGCGCCAACTCTCAAGCAACACTTCCTCCCATTGGTAGACTAGGAAATTGTGGGATGCAATACGTCGTGAGCATTCCGTGGCCGGCCCGGTCAGCGCATCAAGACAATGTCAAAGGATTAACGGCATGGTTCACCGCAAGTACCTAGCACTACCTAAGTATGGCCGTATCCCTACAATATGACTCAGGACTGGTACTTACTCCCTCCATCCCATTCACATTCATTCATCCACCCAGCGACCAGATGTACCATACTAGGTACTTTTGAGTAGGTACTTTATACTGAGTATCATATCCTCCTCCATACCTCCCCAAGTACCTAGTAAGTACCTCCTCGCATGACGACTACCATGGCCTATGTACCTAGTAACGACACATGTTCATATCGAAACCGGCCAACAAAATCATGCTGCTGGAGTACTTAGGTACCTACTTAGGTAGTTAGACGTTTGGTCTCTCTACCTCTCTTGCGTTCCGGACTGCGGGTACGGGGCCAAGCTAGGATGATGTAGAGGAGGTGGAATAGGTCGTGCACGATGTCAGGAGAGCGATGCAGGAAGCGTGGTCCTGCGCTTTGTATGTATGACCTGGTGATGAGCATCACGGTAGAAAGGTACTAGGTACGACTAGGGCGACTGCGGTGTGTCACCCATCAAGACCAGAGGCAACCGAGTCCGTTCAAGTTGCCGAATACTCCAATTTACTTGTGACAAGAGAGTTCGGTCAACCTTATTCCCTCGAACGACCCCCAAAGGAGAGACTGCGAGCCATCGACTTGGAATTCACAAATCGCTTATGGTACTGGATCCGCCCGCACCGCTTTCGCTGAGAACTTGGGTAGCGATGACCGTGCCGGCAGTGTTGGTGAAGACGGCACTGACGATGCTGAGGCCGTAAAACGGGCTGTACACGTATTCGAGTTCCTGCATGGTCTGGCCGTATTTCGTGACGGTTTTGTTGTAGCCGTTGAAGGTCATGTCGGTCAGGTAGGAGCCGACGACGTGCTGGTTGTAGATCTGGCCGTTGTTGTGGAGGAATTGGTCGACCATGGTTCCGTTCTGGAGGAGCACGCGGTTCGTGTGCTTGTTGCCGCTGTAATCGTTGACGGAGTAAAGAATGTTGTGCACGAGGTCGTAGGATCGCTTGTCCAGTGCGCTCGTGCCGCTGCTGCCGCTGCTGCCGCTGCCAGTCAGACCGCCGACGGTGCTGTTGACGATGTCACCGACGTCGTTGCTGAGCGTGGCGATGATGGGATTGAGGTCGATCGAGTCCAGCACATCGCTGATCATGGCCACGACGTTCTCCAATCTGGCTTCCAGCACAACGTGAGCGCTGACGTTTTGGATGAGCAGAGACACGCGATCGATCGACACATCGACACCGGCGTTGAACTGTAGCAATTGCAACACTTCGGCGTCTAGGTTGATCTTGGCGGTCAAATTGTCGACTTCAATATCAATCTCCCCTACAAAGACGGTCGCATTCAAGAACACGTCTGGTTCTGGAACGGTGGTCGATACATTCGCAGGGGTTGAGGCAGTATCATATGTCGTGGATTCGTCGTCGCCTGTCACTGACATGGAATAGCCAGTGTATCCTGATCCTGATCCAGTGGACTGTGCATTGGCAACGGCAATGGCAGAAAGCAGGAAAGCAACGCTGCTGAACGGAAGAGACAACATGACGACGAGCAAACAGGATTATCAGAGGAACGGAATTGGATGTTACTGTGACTGGAGAAAGCGGCTGATGATATATGCAACTGGATGAGTGGTAAACATTCAGCGATGACCACTAACTACCTAGCAGGTACCTACTATCTCACAATATCCAAAGAGGAAACCCATCCAATCTCTTTCCCCAAGAATCCAGCAAGCAAAGAGAAAGGCATGACTTAGACCATGGCAAATAGCATCAATGCGACTTGTAGGGGATATAACGATCTCGGAATATTTCCTGATCAGGCTACTCTCCCCCGTGATTTCCTCCTCCACCATTTTCTATTTTGGTTGCTTTTTCTCTTTTCTCTTCTCCTTTCCCGTGCAGTTCATGAAACACACGACTAAGACGTTTTGGTTTGGCTTCATTTCCGTCTTTGGCCACGCTACGACGTATTACTTGCTAGCGATTCACGGCTGGGCCTGTTCTGAAGATTGCGAAGGCTCGAGCGAATCTGACGATCTCCCGACTTTTGATGGAAATCATGGCACGATCCTTGAACTCTCTGCCTTATAACCGGAAATGATATAAGAAGAGGCAATTTTAATCGATAAACCAACACATATCGACTCCAGACTGGGGACAAGCCACGAATCACTACCTATCCCGTCGCCGCTTCTTCGCCCGTTGGACGCCATGGGATTCCAACACCTTCACTGCGAATAGGCGACCGCCGTTTATCTTTTGATTCCCGTTCGCTTACCAGGAATCCCCTGAAGGATCACCCGATAACCGACAGTATTAAAGGAAAATGCCATCAAGAAATGCCTTACTCCGTACTTTGTCGAACATCGCATGAACCTTTAGTGACGATGCATGCAATTTCGCCTAAAATGAGCCACCGCCACCGGAACCCTCCAAGAAAAGTATATACAACCCTGTGAAAACAGGAACGGCAAGTCGTAGAGGCGCTTTTCTTACGTGTGTCTCTTATACCTCTTGTTGCGATTGCCAATTTCCAAGGGCATATAAGTGAACCCGAAAGTGCGCTGATGTTGTTGCTTTGTCTTCATCGTGAAATTGGCCAGTCTTTCCTTCGGCTGCCACCATCTTGTCTTGTCTTCAAGTAGGGGCAACGATATGTTAATGTTGAGTCTTAATCACGTTCAGTAAATTCCCGTTCGTTATAAAAATTCTCCAGACTTATCTCTGCTTTGCTTCCAACTAGCACCGCAGCTATGCATTCTCGATTATCGTTCCTTGCTGTCTTTATTACCACCGCTTTTCTGTCTGTTGGAGCACAAACGTTGACAGGCAGCGGCTCTGCAACCATTTCCACAGCTCCATCCACGCCACCCTTCACGGCTGCAACCAGCATCACCAACTCATCCAGGACCTCAACCAGATCTTCTACATCCGCTGCTACCTCGTCTACTGCACCGGATGTCTATCTCAATGTGCCCAACCTCTCCGTGGGACGGATTGAACTGGACGTGGACAACCTGCAAGCCGACATCAACCTCGCCGCCAACGTCGCCAGCCTAGTCTCGATCAACGCCGGTGTCGCCCTCTCCGTCACCAAGATCAATCTCACTATCAGCGACGTCGAGGCCGAACTCGAACTGGTCGTCCGTCTGGGCCACCTCGTTGACATCGTCAATCGGGTCTTCAGTTCCATCGATCTCAACCCGCTGCTCATATCGACCTTGAACAACGTCACTTCCCTCGCCGAAGATGTGGTCGGCGAAGTCGACAGTCTCCTCGGCACCATCACCCAAGGCGGCACCACTCTATCCTTCATCGTCGATAACCTCGGAAACATCGTCCAACAGGTCGCCGGCTCGGGCGGGAGCAATTCCGTCAGCACGATCGTCGGAAACTATCTCCAGAATATGACCGACACGGGCCAGAGCACGAGCCTTGGCAGCGGCCTCACGGAGAGAGTGTACTCGTACTCGCCACTCAACGCCCTCGTTGACATCGTCTTCAACGCCGCGGGCCAGGTCGTCCAAGCGACAGTGGGGAAGTCGAGTTCGACGAGTTCGGCAAGTTCAGCGTCGAGCACCTCTCCGGCGACGGCTTCAGCTACATCAACTGGAAGCACCGCCAGTATCACCAATTGAACCGCCACCCCCGTCACAACCATCTGGAAAGTCTACATCGCGACCATCTTGACTTTACATCTCTAATCCCACCACCATTTCCAACCCTTTTTATTGTACATATTCTGCTTCTGTTTTGGAGTCTATATATACCCGCTCTTTTAAGAGCACACAACACAAACACAAATAGTCGTCAAAAGGATACCTACCCTACCTACCTGCCTTGCGTATGCGATTACTAAGGTACCTACTACATACATGGCTCTCATTGATCTCCCGTTACAAGAAGAAACGTTTACGTTTTTTTTCTTTTCTTTCTTGCTCTTCGAAAACAAGGGAGTCTACCTTAGCTGAAGACCCTGACACGATTACTAGTTCTACTAGGTAGGTACCTACCTCTGAGAGCAGTTTGCCTACCTAAGCAGGTAGACAGGAAAGGAAGGAATGAGTGAGCGAGTGAGCAAGCGAGTGAGTCGGATCGACGAACGACAAAACTTTTGGAGTACATGGTACCTAATTACTAGGTACCTTATCTAATACCTACCAGGGAAGGGCATGCATGAAATGGAATGGGGCATGACGAGCTAAGGAAAAGCACCTAGGTCGTCGGGTGGGTTAAGAGGTAGATAGATATCACTAGGTAAGCAACTACCTTAGTACCTACCTAGTAATACCTCAATTCGGAACAAAGACGATAATTACCTACCTAGTTACCTACCTCATCTACTGCAAGTGCGTGCACGCAGTGCGTCTTCTGCCTCACAGCACAAGATCATGCCTACCTACGTAGGTAAGGTATTTCAAATGAAGTATAAAAACTTAAAGCTATATACATAATAAGCAAGCCAAAAATAAAGTAGTAACTAATGATAGGACAAGAATGGTAGGTATGTAGGTAACTTTCTTCTTCTTCTTCTTCTTCTTCTTCTTCGAAATCCTCGACATTTTCTGAGAGAGAGAGACACCCTTTTTTTCTTTTCCTTTAGCTGGGGGTGAATAAGGATTCGGTCTTTTTCTTTTTCTTTTTTTTTCTTTTTCGAAAAGACTGAAAAAGAATAAGTAGGTAGCTCAATCAAGCAGTTGTTGCCGCGAAAGTCGAGTTGATCGGTCCAACCCGGATGTTCGAGTACACGACCGAGGCCGAGGCCGACGCCGATTCAACATCGGCGGGTCTGCCGCTGCTCGCCGCGCACGAACCTCTCGCGACACCGGGTGCCGTTGTCGTGTCGTTGGCCGGGTAGTCGCTGTCGAGCCAGAGCATGTTCGAGTTGTGGTCGTCCCACAGGCTCATGACGAGGACCATGCCGTTTTGGAGCGCGGTGCCCATTCCCGCGAGACCGCCGCGCTGCGAGAAGTAGTCCGTGTCGCCGAAGGCGGTCTTTTGCGCGGTGCAGAAGTCGGTTGTGATTGAGTTGCCGGTGACGCCGGCGATGTCGGAGGCTGAGTTGGCGTAGACGTGGCCGTTTTGGACGTAGAAGCGGCGGATTTCGGATAGGGTTCCGTTCGGGGTGCCGTCGTCGGTGACGAATTGAGTCACGACCGTGAAGACGGAGTTTGTGTCAACGGTATGGCCAGCGCCGTACTGTTGGTTGTAATGAGGGATTAGCAGATGGTTCTTTGAAGCAAAAGGGAGATCCTTCGATTGAAGCCGAGGGGGAGAGCACTGACGAATGTAGTATTGCCCATTCTGTACGAGTTGAAATCACAACCGTCGGGATCGCAGTCTCCACCGTATCTGTCAGCAGAGTATGTTCCGCCACAGTCATCGCCAGTGCATTCGTGCTGGCTGTATGTCGTACAAGGATGCGGAGTCAATGCCGCAGACATGGAATTTGCTTCCCAGATATCCATTTCAGCACAGCAAGAGCCATGGTTACCGGTGCCAGCGTTGGTATCGGTAGAAGATGGCTCCCATCCGTCGACGTTGGCCTGTGCGCATATGTGTTAGCTCCCTAGCAAGTGATAGTAACCCATGTAGAACATACCGCGCCGTTGATGAACTTGAGATCACGAGGACACTGCGAGTCACAATATCCGGTACCATATCTTGCACCAGCATGGTTGGACGGATACCTGGACATGCCACCATCGGCGTCCATGGAGACCATGTAGAGAGCGCCATTAAGGCCGCAAGGAAGATTCGAGACATCAACGTCAAAGGTGAATTCCTGGCCCAGGAGATGGAACTCCTCATACTCTGTATCGCTTGCCATCAGGTACATGCGAGAGCCGATGTTGGTGGAATATTGGCCTTGGGTGACGAATCTGAGGGTCAACGCATCTCCACTTGTGGTGGCTCTTTTTGAGGTAATATGGTCAGCGCTGAAGCTTAGATAGAGGTGTCTCTAAAGCTCACCCGTATGTTCCAGAGTAGTCAGCACCGTCTAAAGCGCAATTGGTCGCACAAGTCGTGTCGTCAGGGCAGAGAGTAGCGTCCCACGTGTTGCCGGTATAGCAGTTCGTGCTGCCACCGACGTTGTGAAGCCAGCGCCAGTTTGCATCAAGAACAACCCCACCAGTAGTTGTGGTACAGGCTCCAGGAGCTGTGCATTGCTCCCAGGTCATGGAAGGGTGAGTCTCGGCTGTTGAGGTCCCGACCTGCTGAGCCTTTGCGACGGCAGCAAGTGAGAGAGCTGTAAGAATGTAAGAAGACATGGTGACGTCGATAATACTGTCCGGCAGTAAAGCGTTAAAGAATGAATGCTGCTTGGATAATAGTGAACCGATACTTGTTTCCCAGAGAGCTGAGGACCTTATATATCTCTCCTTGACCGTCCTGGTCGTGGGAAGCAAATGAGCAGTACCGTCCACATAGCTATTGTAGCAATTTAGATCTCATCTAATCTCAAACACGCCGCAAGACATATTCCAGAAGCCGAGTCCATCGAGAATCACAATATGGAGAAAAGGGCCAACGTTCCGCCATGTCCGTCTCAAGACATCTCTTCCCTGTATACTACGTAGTAAGTGACTTTACAAGGTCTCGACAGACTGTTCGCGAGCTGGACCTCAATTCAGTGCCAGACCAGGATCAGCCGGTCGGCTCCAGCACGGGCACTGCCGCTGTCGAACCCACATAGTAACACGACCTTGAGCGTACATGGTATAGATTGAGGTCCGGTCGACATAGTCTGTACTACGTAGTAGCATGATGAGGGCCGTGCTGTGTACCGTGGTACCTGATGAAACAAGAGGAGATCGTCGAAAAGCCGAGTGGTGTGTTATATTAAACAGCGATCCCTTATGGTTTCGATCCCGACATCCCGAGACGTCGAAACAAGCGGCAATTTACGCGTGTAAGTTACAAATTACCCCGTAATTACAGACGAAACAAAACACATCGATCCCTGCTCTATATCCTATCACACTTTATGCAACCCATGGTCACTCACTTTTACTATGTACTACGTAGTAAGACCAGCAATGATCGACTGGATCATATGAGACGGCACGCTGTAAGGTTTGGAGACTTCCACACGCTCAAACAGTTTCTCCTCCAAAGAAGACCCGAAGAACTGAAGAACTTCGCGGCCTAACTTTACAACTAGGATGCAGATATATTGATCTGAATCACTCCCTTCACTTAATTCCACCCGCAAATGCCGCAAATTGATGATTTCCACGGGGTGATTCAAATTGGGCGAGGTTAGGAGATGTTACCTTTGCACTGGAACTCAAGCTCATTGCTACTCTATCGAATTAATCCAGCCACTCGGGGCACGGCACATCTGAGTTCACAAAGTGTCGGGGAAACATGCCCGGAAATTGTTCATGTAGTGTCGTTTCACTCTCACTGACTTCCCAGCATTGACGTGCAATCTCTGTAGTAAGAATGCGGGGGACCAGAATCATATGACGAGATGGTACGCCGCTAGAAAGACGGATCTTGTTTGGAGAGCTCCTCTCATACATTTGCGGAGGAGATGCACTGCTAGATGCCGTAAAAGTCATATTCATTTGAGATGATCCTAATCAATAGGGGATGTACCCGGAGTTTAGTATGGAGAGCATATACATCCCAAACGGGTATACTATTTGCAAATTGGCTTTGTACAAGTTGTCTCATGCGTTCACGTCTCTCCCGGAGTCCATCAAGACCGCCATGTATTACTGACCGTTGTTGCGGTCGCGCAGCTGGGCACAGTGATCGTGTGATTTGGATCCGCTTCCCAAGTAACCGAGCCACTGGAAGCAACTCTGATGTATTTGTACTGAACAACAGCGCCGGGGGACAAGTTGATGGTGGCATACCACAGCGGGTTGCTACTCGTGTACCGTGACGAGGATAACGCTACGGCCGAAGCCGAAGCCCAATTCCCTAGTGCGGGAACATTGCCACTGATCCTGATGGTCTCACCATAGCTTGTGGTGACTATCTCGTCAAACGTAACTGCAACGGATGTAGGCGTAGTGCAGCCGGTACTGGAAGAGGAGATCCTTGTAGTGCTGGTTGAAAGGGTGGTTGACGCTATGGTAAAGTCAGAGGCAAGCTTGGGCATTTCTGGCGGAACAATTGGCAGACAGGGAACAACGAAATCAGTCTAACGTACCAGTTCTCACAGAAGAAGTGGTTGTAGGACCTATACTCGCGTTAGGCAAGTTATCAACGAAATAGCATTGGATGAGAATACCTATGATGGATGTACAGATCCCGCTGCCTGTCAATCGTGCCTGGGGGTAGAAAATGCGGGGCAGGCCACTCGCCATCGACACTGCAAGGTTACCATTCGAGTCCGTAGTATATCTGGTGCAGCTTGTGACTTCTATCAACGACTGGCTTGCTGTGAAGCCGGTCTCCGATGACGAGAGCGTAAGGGTGTAACTGCTACCGCTAGCACCGAGATTCGAAAAGACACTGATGATTTGGTAGTTGCTGTTACCTTTACGCATGACAATGGTTGAGCTGTCAGAGTATACCGGGTATGCTTGATAAGTGAGGTAAGTATTATCTTGGGAGATTGCACGGGTGCGGATTGCATTGATCGCTGAAATCCAGGTGTAGAGAGTAGCCGAAGTCGAGTAGCCAGAAGACCAGATTGCCTCCCTGTTATAGGGAACATCACCACCGGTGTAGTGTTGTTCCTGTCCTTGATAGATGATCGGAATTCCATCCTGCAACATTGTGAAAGCAATTGCATTTCTGGTTAATGAAAGATCTGACGTGTACGACGGAAATCTCGGGTTATCGTGGTTTTCGAGGAAAGACCCAAGCAGCGTTGTATCTGAACAAGTACTTTTCATAGTATTGATACCATTCACGAGATTGCTAATGCTGCCACTCGTGGATTCGAAAGCTTGGGTGATCCAGTAATATCTGGAATTCCTCAACGAGCTGTTGGATCACAGCCACAAATTAGAGACTTACGTGGGGTAGTTCAGAACACCGCTCATATATTCTTGATAGGGGCAGACATAAGAAGGGCCGCCATTGAAAACTTCACCAACAATATAGACACCGGCTGCTGACTCAAAGGGTGGGAAGAATGCGTTATCCACTTGCTGTGCACTGTCAACACGAAGGCCGTCGATGGTGTAGTTTGCGACTAGCTGGGTTATCCACGATTCCCAGGTACTCAGCACATCCGAGTCTTCTGTGCGCAGATCCGGCAGCGATACGATGTTATCACCTTCCCAGCACTGTCTGAGTTTAGACGATGACAAGATTGTTCTAGGGATATCGACACTTACCACTTTGATACTGTTTGCGTTGTTGTAGTCAATGAGACAGAAGGGATGGTAGTATGATTGCTGCACGACATCAACGTCTCGACTTGTAGTAATAGCACTACAGCATAGAGAAGTCTTACGGAATTGAATGGATTGAAGACGCTGTAGTCCACACATGTCCCGCAGCCAGCATAACCCATATGATTTGTCACGACGTCGACCATCAGATACTGTCGGGGTCAGAGGTTTCAAGAGGGTCCGCATTTTGAACAGGGAGAGAGCTTACCATGCCCCTGGCATGAAGCGCAGCTGACAAAGCAATCAAGTCAGATGCGGTGCCAAAATGTGGGTTGACAGAGTAGATATCCTGAGCCCAGTAACCATGGTAGGCTTCCCCATCACCAGCATTTTGCGGCAGGTTTTCAACCACTGGCGAGATCCAGACCTGGACTAGATGAGGGCCTCAGCTTGGGATAGGCTGAAGGGGGACTTACAGCGGTGAAGCCCATTCCTTGAATGTAGTCCAAATGATCTATGAGACCCTGCCAGGATCCTCCGCAGTATACCTGAGCGCCGGTATTGCAAGCAGCTGATGTGGAACCATCGGTGCGTGCAAATCGATCTGTCATGACCTGATAGATGGACTGACCACGCCATTCAGCAGGTGTCAAAGCAGATACCATCAACACAAGGCAAGCGGCCGTCCAAGCACCACCGAGGATGCCCATCATGCAGATCGTAGGGAGGCCTCAAGCAAGTGGCACAAGGGCGCAGAGAGTAGGAGCGCTTTCGTCTGAGACGATGATATCTTAACCCAGAGGCTTTCGCGAAGAGGCAAACATCGATGTCTCAAGATAGCCTTAGGGACAGCCTGAGGGGCCTTTCCTGGCTCATATATGGTCGTCTCTGATGTCGCGCTGTATCAACATTCGGATCCAACTCGCCCCACCAGTTTCCTAGCGTCGATTCCGTCTTTGTCCTTCTTTCCATTATGACGCTTCTATCCATATGTTCTTGCTGAGTCGTGGATAACACCCTGGTTCCTGATATGAGCACCCCTCGCTCTTTGACACTAACGTAGTAGGACATTGGAAGAGACGAATAGGAGGAATAGGCTGTTGAGCATGACTATGGTTGGGTCGCGTTATCATAATATGACTTGCAGGGATCTGGAGATAACATGCAAAGTAGATTAAAACGAGCTCAGCGCTCCTCCAATGTCATGCGATAATACGTTGTGAGAGCGAGCCGTCATCAGTCCATTCGGCGAACGATGTGCTGCAAACGGTGAGGCTATTCGAATCTCTGGACCGTTCTGGCTTGGCAGTGCATGTAGTCGATTACGGACACTGTTACTCCTTGGGGACAAGTGATGCAATCCAAGCGTGTCTCTCGTGCCTTATCACATCGACCGGCGCATGAAACATCAAACTAGAGACAAACTCTGGACGGAAGCATTATATCGCAGGGATCGTTGCTATACCTGCCGTCTGAAGTGATAACTGAATGTTTTCCCCTGTTCAGTATCCGTTCTGGAGAATTAGGCGGCCCCGCAGACCAACGCCATCCCGTCGCTCTGACCGCTCTGATTGCGACCTCTGAGCTGTAGAATAAACAGTACCAAATGACGGTGGCAAGCATGCTTTGTCGCGAGTGTATGATCGCAGATACTATCAGGAAGAGGAAGGGTTGGGCTACACATGGGCCTTCACCCGGAAGACCGTTTTCTCCTCCTCTGTCATCATGGCAATCCGTTATCCATCAGTGTGACAGGACCCTTGGTATGCATTATGCATCGAAGGCGTTAAAACCTTCTAGAAGGAGGTTCGGTAGGATGACTAGGAACTCTAGTGAAGTCGCATGTGAATATTCCTGGTAGACTGCATAGGGCTACTTTTTCGCCATACACCAAGACTTTCTAGAAGAAGGATTCATGCACTCTATAGGTCAACACGGGTTTCTAGATACGGGAACCAGGTATTTCACCACGGTGAGAGCAACATCAGACGTGCATTAGCTTCCCTGAAAAAGGTCGATGAGCCGGCACGAATGCTTCTAGAAGGCTTCTCAACGAGGGGTAAATACCGCATATTTGGATTCCTTGTTACCGAGGACCATAAGAGCACGGTGACTGGTGCACAAGTTACTCACTAATTGTATAGATGTGCCCCTGTGATCAAGCCACATGACGAAGTGTACGATGTGTCCAAAGTACTATTTGGTGTCGCTGCTGGCAGGCAAGACGTGTAGAAGCAATATTGCCAGGCTAAGAGACAGAAACAGTCGAGTAAGCCGACGATAGATGCGAGAAGCGGGGTACAGATTACATGGTCAGTCTATGGCCATATTCCCTTGCCCTCGACGGGAAGGTAGCGTATTCCTCATTGCCTTCGATCAGCTTCAGATATCACCAGACGTCAAGCTTGGTAAGGCGTAGCTGCATTTCGTCCTTCCGGCACGGGACGACAAAGCTTGGGTTGCAACCCCATGGCTGACGGTAAAGGAACATGGTCCTTATTCGCCCAGTTGATTGCCATATGGCCGTAATAGAGCAAATGAACGGATCGCTCGAGACACTAGCTGAATCACGACATTTCCAAAACATTAAAGGGAAACATTGTTGCTGACCACCAACCACCCCTTGGAGAGGTTGCACATGAGCCATTGGAAAATGTCAGTGATGAAACGGTCAACAGAGCAGAAAAGGTGGTCTAATTGATCATAAGCCCCCCAACGAAATGAAGTGAATTGCATGAAGTGAGCAACACATCCCCGACCCTTTGAGGACATATACAGCCAACTGAGGGAGCTATGGGTACGGGAAGAAAAGGCAAAGAAAGCTGCCCAGGTAGGTACATAAGGTAATAGTAAGTATTGTAAGAGAGAGATCTGAGAGATCTTCAGTAGGTAGACAACGAGGTTGAGTTGCTTACATGCAACGTTGCCTTTTACCGTTGCCGTGAGCCGGACCGGACTTAGGCGCCCAACACATTTCACCCAAATTCGAAATCCCCGACTGTCTTTCCCCCCTCCAAATCCCCCAACAACGCTGTCGGCCTTCCGTCGTCTTCTCAAAATCACGTCGCCGATAACATGGTGATAAGAGTCCAAGAACTCCGACACCTACTCTACGCCGCTGATAACCAGTTCAGACACGTTAAGATAGATGGCGAGTATGGAGAGGCCTCTACCAATCCGGGACGAAACCCGTTTCTGAAGGTGCAAGTGCTGAGACGGCTTACGGTAGGTAGTAGTAGGTATATAGCTGATATGTGAGAAGCTACAAAGAGACGTTTCTTTTTCCTATATATTGAAAGTACGACGCCGTTGCTCTTGTTCCGTTTGCCACTTCCTTGCTGTCGAACATTGTGAAATCCCAATATACCTAGTAGCTAGCTATCCCATATCATCAACCATACCCCGAAGGACAACGAGCACAAGATGTCTAAACAGCTGAACATCGGCGTCTTCCTGCCTATCGGGAATGACGGGTGGTTGATCTCCACGACCGCGCCTCGCTACATGCCAACCTTTGAACTGAACAAGACCATCATCCAGAAAGCCGAAAGCTACGGCTTCGACTTTGCCCTGTCGATGATCAAACTCCGCGGCTTCGGCGGCGTCACAGAACACTGGGATCACAACCTGGAATCGTTCACGCTCATGTCCGGTCTCGCGGCCGTAACCTCGACGATCAAAATCTTTGCCTCGTCGGCGATTCTGACGCTACCTCCCGCGATATGTGCGCGGATGGCGACCACCATTGATTCCATCGCACCGGGGAGATTCGGCGTGAACATCGTGACTGGCTGGCAAGCGGCCGAATACGAGCAGATGTCCCTGTGGCCCGGCAACGAGTACTTCGGCTACAGATACGACTACGCCCAGGAATATGTGCAGGTCATGAAAGATCTCTGGGAAAAGGGCCAGTCGGATTTCAAGGGCAAGTATTTTACGATGAACGATTGCAAGCTATCCCCAAGACCGGCAGGGGGGAAGATCCCCATCATTGCTGCTGGACAGAGTCCACGGGGTACCAAGTTCGCCGCTGAGTTTGCGGATTACAACTTCACGAGCGGAAAGGGAATCAACACGCCAACAGCCTTCGCAGAAGCCAACCAGAGATTGGTGGACGCTGCGAAGGAAACCGGCCGAGATGTGGGAGCCATGGTAAGAATTCTACACTCCCTTTTGTATCCGTTATGTTCAGCGTACCAATTCATTTCTTCTGCTCCTAACTCCTGAGCAATCTCACCACAAAAAGGGAATTTCTAACAAGGGCCCCCTTCTCTTAAAACAGGTCCTGCTCATGTGCATCACCGCCCCAACCGACGAGGAAGCCCAAGCAAAATGGGAGCACTACTGCGCCGGCGTCGACGACGAGGCCCTCTCCTGGGTCGCCTCCCAGAGCTCCAAGGACACACAGGCCGATGCGTCCTCGACCGCGAGACGCCTCGTCTCCTCGCTCGGCCACAAAGTGAACATGAATTCGGGCACCTTGGTCGGCGGGTACGCGTCGATGGCCGGCATGTTGGACGAGATCGCCGAAGTCGAGGGGCTCAAGGGCGTCATGTTGACTTTCGATGAGTTCGTCGAGGGTGTCGAGAAGTTTGGCAAGCATGTGCAGCCGTTGATGAAGTCGAGGGCGAAGGTGAACGAGGCGAATGGGGTGGCTGCATGAACGTCCAAAAGGAGTCCCCAATAGCTTCGGCGATGTGATGTTCCCTTGGACTGTAATTGATACCTCGGAAGAGCTTGGGTGTGCCTCTGTCTCATGACTAGTGAAAACGAAGCAACCGAGTGTGGACATCAAGATGGAAACACCTTCATTTCGGATCTGGGATGTAGTAAGGGGTTCCTTTCATTGTACGTGTACATGTGAGTAGGTACTTACCTACATAGCGAAATGGTCCCAAGATGACGCATCATTGCTTCGTAAATCTATCGATTTGATATTCCTACACGCCTAGTCTTTCCATCGTTAGTTACTGACGAACCGTTTACGAAGAGAACGTCTATAGATACTCCCAGTTTCGAAGCGTGTGAACTCCGACAAGTTACGCCGATAATTATAACTGAATGTACTGGGACCACAGCCATAATTAGTTGAACAGATCGACCCGAAAGCTGTTCTAGGATAATGGCAAAGCCGCATTATAGAAGATAATCGATCATTTTACCCCGGATAAAAGTCCGTGTGCCTCTTGAACCATCCCACGATTTTCCGGGGAAGATATGGGACGGAAAAATACCCACGGGGTAACAATTTCGAACCACCTCATCCTCGTCGCTGTCGTGGAGTCTTTCCGACGATCTCGAACAGGTCTCATCGCAAGTCGATTGGTCCATTGGTCCAACTCGCACCGGCATCTCCACAGTCCTGCCTCGATTTTCTGTTTCTGGTGACTGATCTCGGAGTCCTCACCGAGGGAGGGGTTGGTGCGGTCGTTCAGAGTTTCTGCGGAGAGATAACTTATATATCGTCACTGAAGTGCGGTACCCATTGCGTGAGGTGTTCCAAGATCAAGGAGTCAACTCAGAGATATAGATCTGAAATGGCTGCTGAAGCGAGTACCGGAAAGACCAGATTTCGGAGGAAGCTGGAGGATGCGAAGGAAGGAGGCGCTCTGTGCATAGGGCAGTGGTTAGAATTCCCGGGGTATAACATTGCGAAAGTGATGGCTGAGTTAGGAAATGATGTGAGTATCCAATTGAATTTATCTCTGTTCGGGTGCTTCAGTCCCAAGTATCTGAAAGCATTGAGATGCTCAACCAAGCCTTGTGGAGTAACTTCAGCATATACTCGTCGCTGTGACATCACGCGAGGAGCTAGGAATAGCATCTCCTGCTCTTGAGGAAGATCAACTAATAGGATCTGTTAGTGGATTTTGATAGACTGCGAGCATGGCAATATCGACGACCAGGAAATGTACCATTCAATCGGTGCCATTGTACACGGCGGAGCATCACCCATTGTCCGAATTCCCGGTACTGAGCCATGGATGATCAAGCGAGCTCTCGATGCTGGTGCACATGGTTTGATGGTTCCGATGTGTGATACTAAGGTCGGTCCTGCTCGGTTCCATGGCCACATACCTTACTATTCATGCTTACGTGAGACTTGGAAATCAGGAACAAGCGGAAGCCATCGTCCGAGCCACCAAATATCCTAACAAGTCATGGCCTCAAGGTTTTCGTGGGATAGGAACGATGTTCGGCCCGGCATTATTTGGTCAGACTGCCGTTGAATACCTCCAGACGGCAAATGATAATATAACCATCATTGTACAAATCGAGTCGAGAGCCGGACTTGAGAATTGTGGGGAGATCGCCAAAGTACCTGGCATAGGTGCGTATTCTATTGTTTACAGCGGCATAGATTGGCTTGAGAGATACTTCAAAGTAGTGACTGACCGTACTGGCAGATGCATTATTCATTGGACCAAACGACCTAGCATCTTCCTTGGGGTATTTCGCCTTTGACCATCCTAAGATCCAAGAAGTCCAAGATGCTGCAAAGAGGATCCTGAAGGCTGCAGTGGATGCTGGGAAATACGCCGGTCACTTCGCACTCAATGCTGAGCTAGGTGAGTTCATCTTCTGGCAGAATACGATCTGAAGTATTGACCTCTACAGCGGCGGCAAAGGCGAATGACGGGTTTCACTTCGTCAATTACGGCTCTGATCTTGTTGCTCTTCAGAGATGGTTGTCAGATGAGAGGGAGAAGTTGCTTGCTTTGACATCTAAATGAAAACTGACTACACTATGCTTTGCATATCTCTAGACAAGAACTGTTCATATGATTGTGTACTGCTCACCGTCGTTGTGATCCTCTTTCTCATCTGTCTGTTGATACTACTTGGGAAAGTCATACCGCGAATCTTGAGGCTCGATGACAGAAGTGACACAGCCGTACCTGCCATGTGAAGTAAAGCCCTAATCCCCTGAGTCAATCTGGACACTATCCTCACCAGGACTCTAACAACACCTCTCCACCACTTATCGTGATTGATTCAGAGACTGATCAAGTAGGCGTCCATGGCCTTGATAGCGAACAACATCAGGTAATTACATGTTAATCACTATATCATCCCACGGCAACAAATTTCTTCACCGCATTTGTTAAAGGTTCACCAATCCTTTCTTGCCAAACTGGGGGGCCTCCAGCACATTCGCACCTACATACCTCTTCATCCGCAGGCGCTCTCCCTTCTCTTTTCTCTCGATAACTCTCAACCTTCACTTTTCACCGCCTTCTTGTCAAAGACCAACTTCGTCTCACAGCAAAGCAAGATGAACGAGGCTGAGATTCACAAACGCATTCCCCCAGATGTCCTCGCCTTGTTGGACTCTAGATACAAACGCAAGTCAGGTATCAAAAAGCGCGCTTTAGATACGTCACCTGCTGGCGCAACCTCGCACCTAGACTCCAACCTACAGCAGAGCAAGGTGGAAGAGGCCAAAATTGATAAACAGGGAAATGGATCAAACCTTACTAAAAGACCAAGGAATTCATCAGCACCTTCTCCGAATACAAGTTCAGACCAATCCACAAAGCGAAGAAAGCTGGACAAGGTCAAAAGTCATGGGAATATCACCTCAGGTCCCTCTTGCTTCTCAGGTTCCAAGCACGAACGGAAATCAGATCCTAACCATGACTTCGGCTCACCATCCTCTAGCAGCGCCTCAGATTCAAACTCATGCACTATTTGCTTCGAGGACCTTGGGATGGAGCAGTCAAAAATCGTCCGCTGTTCATGCCTAAATGATTATCACAAATCATGTCTGCAAAAGTACTCGGCAACGAGACCTCATCCAGCTCACACCTGCTTGATATGTTTCCGGCCCCTGCCAGACAATGCTCGGTCACTTCTTAACGATGGTGGATCCATAATCACTCCATCTTCCCGCCTCACCCTCTGGCAAAGTGCAACAAAAGCCGAAGACCTGGCTCGCCTTGGCATGAAAGCACAAGGCAACCTGCTTCTCCAGATGTTGTACCCCGGGTGGTCATTCGATGACCTCACAGCGGTGCAGAAATTAGAATTGATCGAGTTCGGGTATGGACGCAGCTGGTACGAGTCACCTGGTCTACAAAACCCCAATAATCAGCATGTTGGAACCCTTCTTCAGGAGGTCCCAGAAAATCATCGTCACCATTTTGCCGATCTAATAGGGGATAAGCATGTGGCGCGAGTTTTGAAGTTTGGGGGCATTGACTGTTTCCAGATACTGTACTGGGTTGATGATGCATTGCACCGCAGGTTAAACCGTGGAGAATTGTTCCCCGAACGTGAAGCATTGGTTTGGATGAAAAACGCATTAAAAGTCGTGCAGAAGTCGAAGGGGATGATATCAGCCTTCTACAATGTCTCGTGCTTCCAAACGTTATCTACTACTTACCACCGGAGATACAATGGAGGCTTTTTTGTACCTTCTGCGTGGGGTGCGCAGGCGAGAGTCAGTCACCAGAGTGATCGAGAAAAGCTGCATCTCGAATCTCTGAGAAAGGATGTCTCACGGCAGCTCAATACACCAATTGAGTGGGGTCATTGGTTGATCATTTAGTAGTCTTTCGCCCTGATGATACATGGCAGCGAATCCTTGTTGATGAATAGAGATGCGCAGGGTACAACA
The DNA here is from genome assembly GCA_003868215.1 of Pseudophaeomoniella oleicola. Taxonomy (NCBI): domain Eukaryota; kingdom Fungi; phylum Ascomycota; class Eurotiomycetes; order Phaeomoniellales; family Phaeomoniellaceae; genus Pseudophaeomoniella; species Pseudophaeomoniella oleicola. The sequence goes on along the minus strand of QWDQ01000001.1, from coordinate 444,937 downwards.
GGGATACGGTTGAGAAGGGGATATGGGAATGGTAGCTGGAAGAACAGGGCACATGATTAGCCAAGTGCTTGAAATTGCCAGACTAGATAGAACACAAGAAGCAAAATCATCAAATAATCACTATTGCGGATTTGCAAGTTGTATCCTCCCCTCTGCATCATATACGATCTCCCTCATCTTGACCGACCTCAGATGGCTCACACCGCGAGAAAGTTCACAATCATGATAGAACAGCCACCACTTCCCCCCGAACTCGACGATCGAGTGATGTGTCGTCCACCCGACCACCGGATCCAAGATCCTACCCCTATACACAAACGGTCCGTACGGGTTATCACCGGTCGCATAGACGATATAGTGCGTATCGCCCGTCGAATATGAAAAGTAGTAGACGCCCTTGTACTTGTGCATCCAGCTCGCCTCGAAGAAGCGTCTGTCGTGGTCGTCGGCCAATAGCGGCTGGAGGGTGACCGGGTCGAGGATCTGGACAGAGCGGACGGGGCCGTCGAAGGATTTCATGTCGGGGGTTAGTTTGGCGATGCGGGGGGATAGGGCTGGGATATCGGGGCCGTGGGGTTCGCGTTGTGGGCCTGAGGAGAGGGAAGCGTCGAAAGCGTTGGGGTCCTGCCAGCATTGGAGTTGGCCGCCCCAGATGCCGCCGAAGTAGAGGTAGGAGGTCGCGTCGGGGTCGTCGTCGTCGACGAAGCTAGCCGGGTCGATGCTGTAGCTTCCTGGGATCGGGTCTGGGTCGGGTGAGAATGGGCCTTCGGGCTTGTCGCTGACGGCGACGCCGATGCGGAAGATGCCTTGTTTGTCGCGCGCGGGGAAGTAGAGGTAATATTTGCCGTTCTTGGTCGCGGCGTCAGGGGCCCAGAGCTGTTTGGAGGCCCACGGTACGTCTTCGGTTGTGAGGGCGACGCCGTGGTCTGTTGTTGGAGGGGCGATTGTTGGATTGGTGGGGGATGGGATGGAAGAGAGAGAGAGCACGTGGTAGTCGGCCATGTCGTATTGATCGCCGTTGTCGTTGAATTGGATGGTGGTCTCGCGGTCGTGTGAGGGGTAGATATAAAGGCGATCGTTGAAGACGTGAGCGCTCGGGTCGGCAGTGTAGATGTGGGTTACAAGAGGATTGGGGGAGTTAGAGGAGGAGGGGGGTAGAGAGGACGGGGCGGTGGTGGTGCTGTTGAGGCTTGCGGATGACATGCTTAGGGATAGGATTGTAAACAAGACGAGATGAAAGAATGGAAGAAGTAGGAAGAGATTGCAATAGCAAATAGTAGCTCAGGTCTCCTGGTGCAAAGACCTCGATACAATGACGGCAGAGGAGTTATACGATGATGGACAGCACAACTAGTATCCAACACTGCTGACAGAAAGGCAGAAGAGAGTGTGTTCCTAATAGAACGTCAATCATAAGCCGGGTGGCAGTCGCGTTTTATTCCAGACCTGAACCCTACCGACATCTCTTTGCGCATTGTAGGTGACAGAGATGGATGGTGTCTCACTGATGTATATCGAATTTACCCATTTTACCCGGTCACCCACGCCACGACGAATGTCTGACTACAAAGGTAGGATGCCTAGGATTCAAAGTATGGGCAGGTGGAATGCAGGATAAGCGATTCGCCCTTGTGCTTTCAGGAATTGGCTTCGGTTACGCTGATCGTAGACGACTTGTTCGGAATTGAACTAGATTCATGCCGAGCATATGCGGCGAATGCTTGGATCTTGTATGTCTTGATGCTCTCTCGGGTCAGAGCATTGAGCGGAAGTAGACTACCGAATACTGTCTGAGCTGCAAAGGATATCTTATTCAAATGTCAATCGTCCTACCTCCCTCAGGCTAGACTACACCACGATTCTAGCATGCAGTCAGGCGACCACTGTCATCGGGTCATACCGTGCGTCTTCACCGGCCTTGTTGAATTTGATCCCAACGTGAGAACCTCGAAAAGGTATAACGGATTCCGTGACCATGAACAGTGCCCACAACGCCTACATCTATCTTCCTCTATTTGGCTTCCCAGAACTTCTCTTTGGAAAAGCCAAGGGAAGCCTCAACTTGGCAAGTCTTATATCGTGGTCCTTGGCCGCTAAAGCGTCTGCACCGCCCTCCGTAACCTTCGACTTTTTCTTCTTTTTCAGCCCGAAAGCCGTAGCCTCTGCTTCAGTAGCACGATCAAGCCGGCACCCTAATTCTCGGTAATACTGCCTGACAATCTTGTCATCAACACCAAGATCATCTCGAATTGCTGTTGGCTCAGCCATATAGTGATACATCGGTTTTTCCAGGAGTCTGGGAAGAGGAAGATGCAAGGTCAAGGCGCAAATAGTCGTATGCAGAAGCTGCGTCTCGAACGAACGCATGGTGCCATCAGGAGGAACAAAGTGGCGACGTATGCTCTCGATCAATGGCTTCGGTGGTTTCGGATCAGCGAATTTCTGTAACATTTTTTCCGTAGGCATAGCTCGACGGCCAGAAGAATGCCCTCCCTTTGCAGAAACTACATTTGAGAACTCAATGAGGATCAAGATGTAACGCAAAGTCCGCAGCCTCTTGAGGGCTTTGCTGCTGCTACCAGCTTCTCTCTCCGAGTCTGTGAAGCTAGCGCGCACATAAGCTTCCAACCTTGAGGCAACAAATCGCGACCGGGTTTGAATATCCTTGTGCTCTTCTATAGCAGTCTGCCAGTCGGACACATCGATACTATCCAGCGTCCGTTCTGAACCGACGACAAGCGAGGAATAGGGGTATATTTCATCATTTGTCCCCGCGGAGAGATTAGGACTTGGGAGGGGCTTATTTGCTTGGACCACATCCACGCCGTCCTGCATGTTCTCTTCGGAAGGCATGGTAGCCAAAAGGGCGTTTGACAAAGGATTATTCGATTCATCTTCCCCGTCTGCAGCGAGCAGCCTATTTTCAGCAATGGACTGAACTGCCTTCTTGGATTTCTTGGTACCGAACGTCTCTGTCAACGCGGCTCTGGAGGTGTAATTTGAAATTGCGTTCGCAGCTGCCGCGGCATCTGCAGCGTCTTGCTCTGCTTGATCCTTCGGTTGCGAGCGAACTTGTCCCCGAATTGTGATCTTCCTCGCTTCTGACATCTCAAGCTTGCTAGTTGCAGGATCATATACTGCGACATAGTGTTTCAAAGGTGCACGGTCACCTTTCGAGTCTTCGGTGCCTGTGAAATCGATGGTAGGGTGGCTGGAAGTCTGCAACAGTATCTCAGAGCCATTCGAATAACTCTCAAATTTCGCCTTCGAAGGCAAGGATATTCCTGGTGTTGAGGCTAAGGTACAGCTGTCAGTAGGCATTTCAGACGTACTATAACTGGCGCGATATGTAGCATACCAATTACCGGCTTCACAAACCCGTCTGAGAGTACAGCATGGACTTTAACAACATCGTTTGACGACGCTACCGCCGGCTTCTTCCTCGGTGTCCCATCGACATTCGACCGAGCCTTTCGCTTCTTTTCTGACATATCGCTCGTCGCTTGCCTACTGTTGTATCCGCCGTGTGGGGAAGGAGTTGAGATATTTTTTTGAGATTGGAGAAACCCAGATGCAATCGATAGCGTCGGTGGAGTTACCAGCCAATGGAAATTTCACTCTGGGACCATTTGTAGCTCAATTCGAACGCTTTCATTCGGTCATGTCCCTTTCTCAAATACCAATGTGAAGACGCCAGGTTATGTATGGGCTCAAGCTACAATTCAATCGAGCAGAGAACCTTCAGATCTACGAATATCACCTCACAATGATCACAATTCAGCTTGGTCGGTTGACATTTGATTATCATTGTAGTCGATCTGTTACTGTAGCTGTCATCGAAGCAGACTAGCTGAAGCAGCGCCAGAGACTTGTAAGCAACTCTCGATAAGCTCCATTAGGTGATTGACCAGCTCCCACAAAGCCCCCATTGAAATCATAGCCATCCAATGAATCCCCCATCGACTCCTTTCATGAGACCCGATATCGTTTCGTCATGTTGCTGAGTTGGAAAAGTTCGTCCCTTCAGGAGGAAGCGAACAGACATGGTGGATATTGTATGTTGTCAGATTGGTGGATAATGTCTGAGTAGAGGCACCGGTGCTGAGATAGAGCCGCCGACGAGTTTACTTGCTGTAGAATTGTCAACCATGATCTTACCAAGACACCAGTGATTGCGCTTACCTGCGAGCTCTAGTCTTTCTTCTCTTACGCTTGAGGCGGCGAACGCGCTTCTTCCTCCACTTAGCTCTCATCTTCGATCACTGTGAGCGGTCAGTCAGCACAGCTCCTAGTATGAATGTGCTCAGCACACGGGGAAGCACTTGCTGCTTCTTAAGACAAGACAAATTGAAAGTAGAGCAGCTTTTTGAACATACCTTGAGATGATTGAGGACGAGATTGAACTTGATGGATGTTGAAAGAAAGAAGGGGAGAAGTTGAGAGGGGAGGAATGATGAGCTCTGATTCAATTGTGGGAGCTAGCGGTTTACGCTATTCCTGATATGGTAGAAAGTAGCACGTGATCTTGATGTAAGATGGGGAATTTCAGGTACGTAGTACGACAAGTACGCTGGAGACCATTTCCTGATGGCTCAACTTAACTTCGCGTCGCGAAATACCACGACCTTCACGATGCTGCTGCCTATGCGCACCTTCCGCCCAGACCTCACTATGTACATGTAGATATCTCTGCTGATAATGGACAATGTTTTCCTCCACATACCATCCTGGATCTGTAGTCTTCAAGCTTTCATTGACTGTCAGCGTTTCCCTCAATGCATGCACGAGACACCATCTCTTCCACGAGCCTGACTTTCTTCGATTCATTCTTGTTCTTCGAAGTCTGATCTGTCTTCCTGCTATGCATTCGTACTCTGTTACATCTTCATATCTATCTCCTAGGCATGATATTATCGGTCACATCCACGAATTAGATTCTTCTGGCAGCGTTTGCAAGCGTTTGTGGTCCCCCACATCCTTTGTCCTGCGCTAATTCATTTTAGAAACAGCCATATTTGCAGATCAGGAGCTGGTGATCGGACGAGACTTGCGTCGATGGTAGGGCCAGGGTGGACGACACTATTCAGCCCAACTCATAAGGCTGACAATGCACAGCAACTATTTGGTCTGGGACCCAGTGGTGTCGAACAAGCATCTCCGGATCCATACGATTCTCTACGAAAAGGATTCAGAAGCGGACTATGAGGCATTGGTCTTTGCCGAGGATATATCACGTAATGGTACCTTCCTCAATGGCTCACTGATGGGCCGAAGCAAAGGGGGATTCTTGCTCTCGACGGGCGATAAGCTCCGTATCAGCGCACGATTCGAATTTTATTTTGTTGCGAATCCATTGCATGAGCATCCTGTTGCATTTGATGACCTCCAGAAAGACGAGATGGAGGCACGGTTGGACCCTGTGCAATACTTTTCGTTGCAACTAACATCGGCGTAGCATTTCAAATGTCAATTTTCCGTCACGTCGCGCCAGCTGGGCTCTGGCGCCTTTGGCAGTGTTCATATGGCCATGGATGCATCTCCGACGAGCCAGATGCAATACGCGTGCAAGATCATAGATCTGCGAAAGTTCAAGGTCAAAAGGACAGTCACGTTTGGGAGATTCCAGAGACCCGACAAAGCTCATTATGTCGACTCCCATAGGCAGATACAAAAGGTCATGGATCTAGCAGCTAGGAGGAAGGAGGAAATTCGATTAAAGAACCTACAAAAACAGAGCCAACTGGAAGTAGAGATCTTAAAGGATTTGAACCACGTAAGTAATCGTCCGCCGTCTGCGAGATCTTGCTGACGATAAGAAGCCAAACATCATCGGCTTTGAGAAAGTTTTTGTCACAGATAATACCATGTGAGATAGGTCTAGCTCCGGACTTTGCATGTTACTTACTGGCATAGATATCTTTTTCAAGAGCTCGTGACGGGAGGCGATCTCTTTTCATATCTTGAGTCACAAGGGAAACTTTCGGAAGTCAATGCAGTGGTCATTGTGTACCAAATAGCTGTCGGTGTCAATCATCTGCACGAAAACAACATCGTACACCGTGATTTAAAACCAGAAAATATTCTTTTGACATCCAAAGCAAGTGGCTGCCGGATTGTGCTCACCGATTTCGGATGCGCGAAAAAGCTCGACCATAAAATGGCAAGGATGTCAACCTTCACAGGCACAGAACAATATGCTGCACCGTGCGTATCATGTGCTATGATTATTAGCTTCCTTCTGACCGAAGCAGAGAGGTATTACAGCTGAAGGCCGATCCCACATCGGCTGTCATGTATACCTTGGCCGTGGATTTATGGTCTCTTGGCTGCATCATCGCCACGCTGCTCATTGGAGCTTCACCGTTCTCAGAAGCATGCACTCACCAATTTTCCGAACAGCTCGCACGCCAATGCGACTTAAACTTCTTGAAGTCGTCCGCGTCGTGGGAGCGTTTACATCCACGAGCACAGGATTTCGTTCAGAAACTCCTCCAGGTGGACGCAGATAGGCGTATGACGGCCAAGGACGCAATCAATCACGAATGGTTCACAGCCAAGACCTACGGGGCTGAACTTGTCGAGCAGTATCATCGATCAATCAGACATTGGCGTCGTCGACGGCCTCGCTTACCAGTCTTTGAAACGTTCAAGGGTGGACGTCTAATTAAACCGACGTCTTTAATAATTGAAGAATCACCCGGAAGGAAGAAAAAGCGGAAGGCGGGTATCCCGATCGACCCGCCCTATCGACCATATCCTCGTAAGATGAATCGGCCATTCCTCCCTGAGAGGAGTACGACCGGGCCCATGACGCCTGAGGTGAGGGAAGCAATGAAGAACAGCTGGTCAGAGGAAGCCATGGCACGGGGGTATAGAAGACGTCAAGAGCTATGGAGAAATGCAACAAGTAGCTCCAGCAAGCACAGAGCCTACAGCCCGACGGCTTGGGAATCCGATTTCCCAGGGTTGTCCGAAAAAAGCAATGGCAGGCTGTTGCAGGGGCAATCACCAGCACAGTGCGGCCTCTTGGAGACTGTCTCTCCCGATGATAACAGACCATATCAAAGGGCATTAGCCGATAAATCCTGCAGCTCTCTAGATCCTGAAGGATTCAATACACCCCAAGCTCCTAGTACTCAGGCAAATAGTAAGGTCAGCATCCATACCGATGAAAATCTTGCCGCGACATCCGACAATCGGGAGCCGCAGGATGAATTGTCGGTGCGTATGTCGATCTTGCAAGAGCGGAGCTCCAACGCTGTCACGAAGATCAATCCAGCCGCACATGTTATGAAGAGGATCCAAGCTCAATCAGTGAGGTCCAGTAAGCTCCGGACCAAGTCCATTTACGACATCGAATAATTCACATTTGTTTCTCGAGGACAGGCGTGGGAGGGACAGTTGCTGTGCTGTTGGAGTCTACCTTGCTCTGCTCTACCAATTTAATGCCACAAATGAGCTTAGTTTGCGTTGCTGACTTGCGTCGATCGTCGGCCCATTATATTTGCTTATGTGTGATAAGCCAGTGTACATGAATGCTATGGTACGTAGTAATTATCATGAGCTCCGAGCTCTAACGGACATCGATTTCTCAGCTCGCCAGTATCGTCGACCGAGGTGTGGGGATGTCAAATCTAAATGAAACAGAACCATTAACGGGAACCGCCAGTCGCATGGCAGACGATCATCACAAAAAACTACTACGCATTGTTCATTCGATGGTGTCCAGACTCGATACCCGGTCATTCGAGAAGCCTAGGTCGTTCTTTCGAACATGCATGGACAGGGTTGCGCAACCCACCGATAGACAAGCTCGGTAGCTGTCGATAACCCAAAAGGACATGTTGGACGTGTTGGAGCTGCCTATCCTGGCCTTCTAGTACCTGAAGTACCCAAGTAAGTACCTTGTAGGGAGGTACATACAGAAACATGCGTTCCAGAGCCAAATCTTGGAGAGAAAAGGAGAAAATTTTCACGTAATTGTCTACCAACTATATGTGTATTTGATGCTGTGAATCTGTAATAGCCCGTGCCATGCCTTTCCTGCATCGGGAGAAGCTTAGGAACTCAGTAAAGATGAGTGGGTTAAGGAGGAGCCCTTTATAGAGGTACTTGCTTAGGTAGGTACCTAGATAGGTACCTAGGTAGGTACTCTTGCAGTGTCGCTAGGTACGTTAGGTGTAGCGAGTGACGATCACAACCCGAAGCTCTTAATTAAAAAAGGCTTGATGGGGGTTCTAGACTACTGTTAGGGCCCCCCAAGGTATTGAGGCTGTGCATCCCGCCTGATGATCATCTTCTCATTCTTACCTTATCCAAATCCCATCCCACTTTATTTACTGCGTAGTACTGCACCCAGCTAGGCCAGCTTGCCAGGTATGTACTGTACCTTACCACTATCACTCCGTTGCTATAAGCGTCAACTCTTCATGCACTTGGTGCCAAATCTCCCCATCGCCCAAAATGTGCCAGCCGGGTTTCACATTGTGTATTGGGATTTCTACGTAAGTCGTCTCGTTCGCTGGCCCTCATACATGCAGCTGGTCTTCCTCGCCTACCGCCACTAACTCTCGTTCAGGGTACCTTGTTGAGCAGAGGGTCAAGCCAATGCCCGAACCACATAGCCTCAGCACAAGCACCCACCCCACAATCTACGCCCTGGAGGGGATAATCATCCTTGCGCATAGTCATGGGTAGATTGCGGTAGTTTCCTACACATATCACCATGTCATCTCGTGCGACCGACACCTCAGGTCAATGGCCTCCCATCCGCGACACTCCCGGCGGATATCCCGCAACGCCCAGTGATCAACAGAACCAACCCCTAGAGTCAACGCCTGCTTCGTTGTCACAAGCTGTAAAAGCTCGTAAAGCCGAATATGTCAAGAAGAAGACTATCAAGATCAAGGTCGGCACATGGAACGTCGCTGCGATCAATGGAACGGAGAAAGACCTGGGCGGATGGTTCGTGGACGGGAAGGGAATACGCGGACTCAACGAACTCCTGCCCAATTACACTGAACCCTCCGAGAGTGGCAACCGCCCTGTGGGCAAAGAAAACAAGTCGGCACAAGACCTGGAAACTGTAGTGGACCAGGAAGAGCGCTTCCGGAAAAAGAAGTCGACCTTGCCTAAGAACGATGTCGCAGCTGTCCCGGCTGGTAAGGATATAGGCATCTATGTTCTCGGCTTGCAAGAAGTGGTCGATATCTCCTCGGCATCCGAGGCCCTTCGACCGTACACCGACCCATCGACCGCGAAAAGATGGAAAAACGCGCTCGAAGAGGCGCTACCTTCTGGTTATCAGAAAGTAGCCGAAGAGCAACTTTTGGGTTTGTTGATACTAGTCTACGCAGCAGCTGATGTTGCCCCTACCATCGGTTCGGTTAGTACTACAAGCGTCGGCACTGGGCTTCTGGGTTACATGGGCAACAAAGGGGCTGTGTCGGTGCGCTTGGTGCTTGGAGAGACAACGCGTCTTGTCTTTGTGGATTGTCATTTGGCCGCTGGGTCGGATAAGGCAGCCCTTGAGAGGCGAAATTGGGATGCTACCCAGGTTGTCAGTCGCACGAGGTTTGATGCTGTCACAGACAGTTCTGGAGTCAGTGAGGACTTCGGAGATGGTATCGGGGATGAAGATTTCGGATTTTGGTTCGGAGACTTGAACTATCGTTTAGAAGATATTCCTGGGGACGACGTTCGCCGGCTCCTTCTGCTGCATACAAAAAATGAATACGATCTGAATAACAAGTCCAAGCGCAAAATAGACAGCGAGCTCGGTTATATTTCAGCACGGTCGTCTACTGAGGGCACGGACCACCCCCAGTCCGACGATGACCTACTTCTGGATCCCAAGTCCGACCCAGCATCGTTACATACAACCCTGCAATCTCTTCTACCGCACGATCAGCTGCGCAAGCAACAAAAGGTCCGGAAGGCTTTTCATGATGGTTGGAGAGAAGGCGATATCGATTTCCTGCCAACCTACAAGTATGACGTCGGCAGTGTGGGAATGTTCGACTCCGGCGAAAAGAAGCGAAGCCCTAGCTGGTGCGATCGAATTTTGTTTCGCACCCGAAAAGATCGTCTTCACGCACTTGAGCGAATTAAACAAGAGGAAGAAGACAGAAAGAGAGATGAGGAGATGAAGGTACGGGGCATCGAGGAAGCATCCCAGGAGAATGACATTCTATATGATTACGACCCAGAGACTGATGCTCTCACTTATGATGATGGTGATGACGACGGTGATGATGAGCAAGAACAGGCTACTCCTGAGGTTGGGGACGTTGTCGAAACGAAGGAGGGTTTTGAGGATACGATCTCCCTCGACCACTACGCCTCGCACCAACGAGTGCTTTCATCCGATCACAAACCGCTCGATGCAATATTTACTTTGACTTATGATGCAGTTGTACCCGAGCTGAGGGCTAAAATCCATCAAGAAGTTGCGAAACAACTTGACAAAGCAGAGAATGAGGGACGGCCAACCATCACGATAGTTGTGGAACACTCCAAAGAGGATATGCCCGAGGCTGACAAGCTCACCGACAACGATCTTTCTGACACCCAAAGCATCAACTTTGGAGAAGTCAGGTATCGCCAATGGAAGTCGCGATCCATGACTCTTGCGAACACCGGAAGTGTTATCGCCACAGTCTCATTTATCGATCGCCCTGTCGAGGAAGGCAAAAAGGGTGGGAAGGCCCCGCCATGGCTCTCTCTCCACGTTGAAAAAGCAAGCAACAATGCTAATCCTAACCCCTCGGCTGTCCACGTATACTCGCTCGAACCTGGAGAGACCGCACATGTTGAGTTGATTGTGGACATTGACACTTTGAAGTTAGTACACAGACTCAATGAAGGCGTCGTCAAACTCGATGATGTTTTGGTCTTACGTGTCAACAACGGGCGTGACCATTTCATACCAGTTCGGGGACATTGGATGCAATCATGTCTATGTCGCAGTATCGATGATCTTGTTGTTCTGCCCGAGGGCGGAATCCGCAGAAAGTCATTGCTGGCTTCTGATAAGCACACTGGGAATGTCGCTGCAGACGAAAATACTGCGTCTTCAGGAAGGCTCTCAGCTCCTCGTGAACTCTTTGCTCTCACAGAGGGTATCCAAGAGTTTCTCACCCGAAGTCTTGCAGAATGGGATATGACTCACGAAGCTTCTGAACCTCGTCCCTGGACTTTCAATGAGATAGCTTTCAATGGGTGGCCTTTCAGCGAAACGACGCGGACCCTCACTGCTTCCCCTCATCGGGCTTCGCTGATCTCTGCTGTGTTTGAGGCTCTTGACACTGGTGACCCGTTAAAGGAGCACTTCCCCGAAGATGCACCTAGTCTTCTTCGGTTGGAGGCACTCTGTGAAGCGCTCCTTATATTCCTTTCGTCTCTCCAAGACGGAATCATTCCACCTCAGTTGTGGGCGGATATCGATGACTCGTTGAGAGAAAAGGAGAAAAATAAGACCCAGAATACGCTTGATGACTTGCAAACATTGATACTCGAATCACTCTCGACAAAACCTGCGCATAATGTATCATTTACGTTCCTGCATTTCTTGCTAACACGCATAATTCATGAAGTTGTCTCGGCTTCCCAACAATCAGTATATTCTGGTACCAGCGGGCAATCATCCGCGCCGAAGCCAACAGCCGACGCAAATTTGCAAGAAGTGAACAGCCCAACTAGTCCTTCCAAAGCAGCATCCTCGATCTTCTCATCCCTCTCCATCCGAGGCCGTCGAAGTAGAACAAATACACTGTCCTCGACAACCTCATCTGCAGCGGAGACTACGGCAGATTCCACTAGTACGGCTAACAATGCTGCTTCAGGCCCATCTGCCTCTGGCGCTGACCGCCGTAATGCCATGGTCAAGGCCTACTCGACGATCTTCGCCGATGTTGTCATCCGGTCTTGTGAGCCTGCTTCATCAAAGCAGAAGGACAAGAAGGCACTCCTGCAGAGAAAGAAAAGGGTCATCGAGGCTTTTCTGCAGTAACATTGCAACATCCGGGGCGAAGAGACCAAGATGAAAGGGCGGAGCATCACAGGAAAACAAAAAAGGAGACGCCAGAGCCTCAAAGGGAAATGACGAGGATCAAGGTTTAGAAGGATCACGAAGACCGGTGAAAAGGCCAAGGGAGAAGGAAGGTAACTCGGTGTTTTTTTTTACCTCTTCTTCACAAGACAACAACAACAATAATACACCCTGCCTGCAAGAACAGAAGCATCTGGGCAGAGCATACAAGACAGTAGTAATAATACCCCCTGCTTTCTTCCTTTTTTCAATTTTTTTTCCCCCTTCCGCCCGCGTCGGAATAATTAGAGACGGAGGAGATTATCTCATGATGATAAAACAACCAACCACATCGCGGGGCAAATACGTTAGGTAGTAGACAAGAAGGTCTGTGTCTGTCTGTCTGTCTTGTCTGTCCGTCTAGACCCCTGCAACAGTTACTAATAATAATAAGTATTATTTTTTTATATATATATGAGTTTCTAGCCTTGTTCGTGATGATGATGATGATAATGATAATGATGGTTTGTTTTCTATCGTTTTGACTTGGTTAGTTGGTAAGTAGTAGGACCTGTTATATCATATATGGGAGATGAGGGATGGAAGGAGGAGGAGGAGGAGGTCATTGTGATTGATGTTTTGATTTCTGGTTTCTGGTTTCTTTCCGGGGAGGGAAGATAAGGGGGGGAAAGGGAAAGGGAAAGGGGAATGGAAGGAAGTTCATGGATTTTGTTTACGGCTACTAGACAGACAGACAGACATATGTACGTAGCTACATTATGTGTACCTCGATTGAGTGAGTAGGTGGGTACCTATCTGATGATATTAGCCGGTAACAAATTGACCATGATCTATAAACCCCCTTCCTCCCTGCCCCCCAAAACCATCAATTTGTTCCTGTGTCATCAATTCGTTCTTGTTTTTGGTTTTGTTTCATTGCTTCATCTCTAGATCCGAGCTTCGGCTAATCATCTTCATGTATGACGGCCATGTCCAAGACCTCGACCCGACCCCGGCCCCTCGTCTCGGCGCCGACGAATTCTCCCAGGCCCTTGAATGAGCCCGGTTCGACGAAGCCGGTGACTTCCCAATCGCCGGATTCGGGGGATGTGTCTTGGGATTCGACTTGTTCGACGAAGGAGAGGATTTTGGCTTTGACGGTTGTGGGTTGTTGTTGTTGTTGCTGCTGTTCTTGTTGGGAAGTGGGGGCAGATGTAGAGGAGGCAGAAGAGCGGATGGTTTGTTTGGCGATTGAGGCTGGGATGGTGATGTGGAGGCGCATGCGTGCTCGTTGGATGGGGATGGGTTGATGGTAGATTAGGGCTTTGATGGCTTCGAGGGCGAGAGCTTTCGGGGGTTTGGAAGTCGAGACTCCGGTCCAGGTTGGGAGATGCTTCTCATTTGGATCGGCTCGATGCTGGCCATCTGTCTGGTCTTGCGAGTTTGGTTGAGAGTGAGATGGCTTTGGGTGGTCGTTGGTAGCGGTGTCGCGGTCGCTGTCGTCTGGAGAGTCCTTCCGTGCGCCACCTTTGTTCGCTTTGGATTTCTTGTTCGATTTCTTGCCTTGATTCTTCTGGTGTGATTTTTTGTTTCCCTCCTCGTCGTTGATGTCAAGTTTGCCTAGGCCCATGTACCCCGCCTGTTCTTCGTCTGCCGCTGCCCCTTCGTCCTCTTTGTCTAATTGCTTCGGTGCGTCAAGTCCTTGCTGCAGCTGACCGGACTGCTTGGCTAGCAGATCCAGTGCCTTGCGGATAATACCAGTGGTGTAAACTCTCTTCGTCTCGGGATCGACAACCCTTTCGCTAACCATTTCAACCACCTGTTGTTCTATCCGATCAAGTAGTTCCTTCCGCTCGTTCGCTCCGACCTGCACTTCACCCTTCTTCAAGATTTCTACTATCATATCGTCATTGCTGACACCCTTTCCAAACGCTTTTTGTAGGTCTTCTTTCGGTGCCGTCTGACCCTTTGAAACGCTCAGAAATATCGTAGGGACTTGTAGGACGTTGTCGAGGTCTGTCTCCAGCCCGGAACGGTACTCGAGGAGCTTGTTCTTGTAACATGCTATCTCGAACCTCTTTTTGCCTTTCTTGAGTCGTACGAGAGAGATGTTGGTCAGTGATATTCTGTTGGCGGGTTGGTTGATGTTCTGTGGCATCTTGAGTACAGTGTTTGGGCTCACGCCCGGGTGCGTAACGTTGGTGAGAACGGGAGTAGGCCCAGAGAGGAGAATACGCCTATCAGGAACCCAGAGAGATATCTTTCTTGTACTTAAATACTCGTCACCATGCGGGCAGTTTATTTAAGCAACACGAGATTATTATATATATATCTCGCTCACGTCTGGGAACATTTTTTGCGGGACAATGACGAAAGCGGTGAACCCCGAAGGGTCCTCACCGAATCCCACATGGCATGAGTCAACGTACAGATATTCCACTCGATAGCTCGAGAATGACTACATATAGATGACTCTAGAGTGAGCCTGCAGTGTAACGGAAAGTATCCTCGCTTGAAATGTTCTCAATAAAAGGACTATGCAATACGATAGACAACTATAGGTTCAGAGTAGACGACGAAACCAAGTACAATCAAAACAGTCCGGGGTAGATTCGTGTTTCTAAAAATGACCTTCTCACTGCCAGGTGACATCCAAAGCTTCTGCCACTAGCCTGTCACCATTTTCAACGAGACATCTAGAACCACTCCTCTGCGAGCCATCTGTTGAAGAAGTCCAAGCTTGCTTCAGGTTGGTCGTACGGAACCATGTGTCCAGCACCCCAGATGCGCATGAAAGTAAAGTTTCCAGATCCACGCACTTGACCATACTCCTTGGCTTCTTCGTCGCCACCGAGGGTCAGAGGCTCCAACTTGGAAGCAGAGAAATCCTTGTGGCCAGCCCATGGAAGAGCGTCAGTCCAAGCAAAGTTACCGAGCCAGTTGCAGATAAAATCGGCATCACCGGCATAGATCAAGACTGGGATCTTCTCCAGAATGTCGGGTACGAGGCGATGGAATGGCTTCATCCAATCTCCCTGGAAGAGGAAATTACGGTTGACATCAAAGTTGCAAGATTCGAAGCCATCAACCTCGGCACCGAGAGCTTTCAAGGTCTCTGGCTTGTTGAGGAAAGTAGCAATTGGGCCGAGTCCTGCGTAGCAAAGGTTGCTGGAATCCTCGCATGGGCTGCGGACATCATATACATTCATGCCGGTGCGTTGGTATGGACCCATCATGGCGTTGTTGCAGTAAATGGCGGCAGGTACGCAAGACCACACACTCTCACTGTTGTAGCAAGATTCAATCAAAGATTGACAACGTGGAAGAGCGTTGTCCATGGCCTGACATTCAGATTCATCCAACACAGCTGGGTAGCCACCCTCACCGCATGCCATTGGACGGTAGTGGGCATATTGAGTGAGACCATCAGTCAAGCCGTTGCCAATAAGGATTGACTTGAGGTTGATGTTGGTCTTCTTGTGTGACAAGATTTCGGCGGTGAAGACAGGGATGTAATGTCCAGCGTACGACTCACCAGCGATGTGGAAATCCTGAGTGGCATATTCTGGGAATTGCTTGAAGAAGAGGGTCAAAAGAGCATAGACGTCCTTGCTAGCAGCGACAGTGTTGGAAACGCTGCTGCTTGAGTAGGAGTATCCGGTATTAACAGGCTGGTCGAGGAAGATGACCGAAGCATTGCTGTTCCAGGAGTGTGGGTTGTATACTGGCTTAGCATTTTTATCAATGCTTGAGGGACCGAGTTCGAAGAAGAGACCGGTCATAGAGGAGCAGCCTGGGCCACCGTTGAGCCACAAGACAACGGGATCATTCTTTGGGTCATTACGCGATTCAAAGAACCCTAGAAATTTGTCAGTAGATGTCCATGAAAACACCCATTAGCAGTTATTATGTGACTTACAGTAGAAGAGATGTTTATCGTTCTCGTTGTCATCCAAGTAGCCACTGTATTGCTTGACACCGGGGTCAACGCCCAACGAACTTGGGTCAACTTTCTTAACCCTCAGATCATATGTTTCGAGCTTGCCGTCAATTTCACGCTCCTTTTCACCTTTGGCATTCTCGACCCAGACGCTCTGAACTTCTTCGCCACGGACAATGTGGTCCCACTCGTGATCAGGTCGGCGAGTATGTTTCTTTGGTGGTGAGAAGAAGCTAGCCTTCGACATTTCCTCTGGAAACATCATGGCAACCTCATCCCAGGCGGCCTGTGCCTCCGCAGTCAATGACTTCAAGGCATCCTTAAACTGGTGGAGAGGCGATGAGGCACTCTCGGAGACCTGCTCTGCAACCTTCTCGGAGAACTCCTTAGGAGCCTGCATAACGTGCTGTTGGGGAGCAACAGCGGCAGTCGCCGCTCCCGCAAGCAGAGCAGATGCAAAAAACTTCATCTTGTACTCAGAGATATTTCTTCGTGCGCGGATTGAAGTTGATTGATTTCACTGAGTTGAGACCAGCAACAGCAGTGACGTCGCAGGCGGAGAATGACGACAACCTCGTCGTTATCTCGTACCTGAAACTACTGGGAAGAGGAGGAAGATACAGAGGATGCTGAACGGTTCGAACAAACCGAAGCTGACACAAAGTGAAGATAGGATAGCGATCAATGAAGAGATGGGCTGATTGATGAGGAGGATAGGATGGGAAGAGAGATGCTGTGTTCGTGGTCGGGGTAAGCTCCCTGGTGCCTGAGACAATCACCGGGTCTTGTTTGGCGGATAAGGTTAGAGCAGCTGAGTGGCCGCTGTGACTCGATTAGTGTGGAGACTTTTGGTGGTTGGAGTCGACATTTGACTCCAATCCGGTTGCCACAACACCCAAGCATAGCAGAGTCACGTGGTCGTTTCCACCGCCGAAGCCGGATGCAGCAGGTGAGATATCACATCGACAGGAGGCGGGCCTACTTGAGACGAGACACTAATCAAGGTAGGTAGGTACTTCAGGCCAGCTTAAACGTCACAAAAAACAATAAATTATAGTTACGAAGGTAATAGCTACATGCGTCAATCGGCGTTCAATCGTTGAATGAAAGATCAGTTCTGCGAAGTCTCAACGTCCCCAATGGCCATGAGCACCTAGTCTCGATCGTCAAATTCGTATTCTTATCCCAGACTCATGTCCAATTTGTAGCCTTGCGGCTGCCTCAAGCGGTGAATAGACGCGCAATGTCTCTCTTCCTGGCGGTTTCCATCAGAATTTTCGCCGACATGGTCGTACCGTTTGGTGCGCGGCAACTGCCATCATCGGCGCACACCCAATCAGGTCCTTCGGTGACATTGAGAGTCGAGTACTGAGTGACCATGTCATATGGCCACTTGCCGACACTATAAGATGCCATTATTAGTCTCTGTATTTGACCGACCAGCAGTCACACATACCTAGCATCCTCATACTTGAACCACAGTGACAATTTGAATTTGTTGTTTCCAAGCCAAGTTCCTGTCGGGAACGCGAAGGTCATGTTCTTATTCTCACATGACCCCTTTACAGCTTTGGTTGGAGGTGACGTGCTGTTTCTCCAAGTGACACTGCATGCCGACGTGACGTTACGTTCGGTGGACTCGTATACAACTGGTCCAAGATCAGTATCGCAGGGAGCAAGTCTGTCGAAGGATACCAACATGCGACAGTAGTAGAGAAATTGTTATTTGCATCGGCTGTGGGCCCTACCACTGTCATTTGGGAAAGGACGAACGATCCATGCGTAACAGAAGTGAAGCAGAGGACAATAGCAAGTACCAAGACTGCTATCTTCGCCATCGTTGTAAGGATCTTGGATCTGGAAGTGAATGCGAACTTGTAGCTGATTTAGAGTAGTAATCCGTGAGTTGGAAGGATATCATGGAGAACGAGGATAGACAAGTCGAGCTATATATGTCTTCCTTCTGCATGCTTTCGTCCTCCCAAGATCGAATCGATCAAGGTACGCGTGATTTGTACCACAGCGCCAAAGTTAGCATTCTCAAAAAGGTTCTGTGGCGGTTGAAGAAGGCTAAATGGCAATAACGACAATGTGTAACAAGGCCTTCCGATAGAGGCTGTAAAGGGAGAGATCAAAAGCCTCTTGATTCCTTCCATGTGCCACCGTTTTACGGTGCAGAAGCCGTAACAGGGTAGTAGACGGACTCTTCGAGCAAATGCTGGCGGTTCCTACCTGTCACAAAGTATGGGACGGTACTTTTTCTCGGCGATCTGATTGAAGGAACAGTAGCGGTGAGGGGAACGCTGCCTGGAAGGTGGCTTGAGGGTACTTTCTCGTTTGCCTCTTGTCTGTACACGCCCACAGGGTGCACATCGGCCGAAAGAAGTACGCGCACAGCGACAACGTTCCAATCTGGGCTCGCAAGTTACTTTGCATTCCTTTGTGTGGTCGTCCTTGCATTGAAGCAAGGGAGACGCAACGCCCCGTGCCCGTAGATCTAAGAAGGACACAGATATCTGACTTTTTCTTGATAGATCTGGTCCGTACCAACCGGAGACAAGTGCCGACTCCCCTCCCAACCCCCGCGGGCTATGGTTTACGGCCTTCATAAAGGAGTCGGTTATAGAACATCAAAGTTCATAGCCTACGAAACCGGTTGCACGAGCTACCGCCTGCAGGCATT
Organism: Pseudophaeomoniella oleicola; assembly: GCA_003868215.1. Taxonomy (NCBI): domain Eukaryota; kingdom Fungi; phylum Ascomycota; class Eurotiomycetes; order Phaeomoniellales; family Phaeomoniellaceae; genus Pseudophaeomoniella; species Pseudophaeomoniella oleicola. Next base: position 426,286 of record QWDQ01000001.1, on the reverse strand, counting down.
TGAGATACGGACTCGGAAACGGAGACTTTGAAAAAGGTAATCCAGAAGACGAAGAAAGGGGTGTAAAAGAAATTGTAGTCGAGGACTCTATGTGATAGACGTGAGAGATGGCAGCAATACACACATTCTGCCGTTTGCATGCCAGGACAGAGGGTTTGTGTGAATGATCACCCGCTACAAAATGAGAGAACATGGCCTGAACTGGTATGATAAGAGTCCTCATCCAGGAAGCTAAAGTTACGATCAAGAAGGTGTATGGTTAAGTTCATGCAGAATACTCAAAGGAGCAAATGTGATTTTTTTTATCTCATTTTCCTGCCATCGCCCAGATGTCTGATATGAAGTGCAACCATGCACCAGATAAACCTGAGCGTACGTACGTTGAAATCCCTGCAGCATCATGATCACCACCACCAATAGTACCACGCCGATAGCCCACGTAAACCACTAACCCTTCTTCTTGCTGACACCAACGGTACGTCCTCTTCTGCCGGTGGTCTTGGTGTGTTGACCGCGAACACGGAGACCCCAGAAGTGACGCAGACCACGGTGGGCTCTGATCTTCTTCAATCGTTCCAAATCCTCACGGAGCTTGCTCTCCATCTGGTTAGCCAAAACCTGAGTGTCCTTGCCATCGGTAATATCACGTTGTCTGTTGAGGAACCATGCTGGGATCTTGTATTGTGTAGGGTTTTGGATGATAGTGACGATTCGTTCAAGTTCTTCGGAGGTGAGTTCACCGGCACTGGGAAGTTTTTATCAATATTGGAATTCCCGGAACGATCGGATCTTTGTAGACATACCGCTTGCTCAGGTCAACATCGGCCTTCTTGCAGACCAAGTTGGAGTAACGACGACCGACACCCTTGATCTTGGTCAAGGCGTACATAATCTTTTGTTTGCCATCGACGTTGGTGTTGAGGATACGGAGAATGAACTGGAAGTTGTTCTTCTCACCCGAAACGAGAGCTGCGACAATTGTCAGTCTTTCAAATCCACATTTTTGAGCGTCTAAACCCGCTGGAACTCAAAGGCAACAAAAGCGCCACAGTTCCTGAACTAGGGACAGATCGCATTACTTACACATGATGGGCAAGTCTCTGGTTGTTGAAGCCGACGTGGGTGGTTGATTGCTGTCGAGATGGATTAAAGATCGCTTCTTCTGAAATTCATGATTGTGGGTGATTGTGGGCGGAGAAACTTTGTCACCGATAATGCGCTAACCCCAATATGGAAGACTTCATTCTGGGAATTCCATCGTCCCACCTCACCTTACAACGTTATGCTCTCGAAGGATCGCCATCAAGACAAGCTCCTACGTATTGAACCAATCGCCCCCAATACACGGTAGACGGAGATATCATCTGAAGTATAATTTCGACGTCGGTACACCCTATCTGTGTACCTGTCTCGCTGTCAGCTTTCCGTGTTAAACAGAGTTACATGTACAGATTCTTGGCGATGGAATCCTCCCTCTGCTGCAAAGGATAAGTAAGCACTCAAGTGTTGTGCATCAGGATCGTGATGCATTCATCACCCTACCTACAGTGTACCGCTTACGGTTCAGGAATTCAGATATCCAGCCTGTTATCGAAGGTTTTTGGGCTCGCACCCATCACCATGCTAGATCGACAATCATCCAGTTGCCTTGCCATATATCTCCGTGAAACTCAACCACAGTCGTCATCTGCATTTCCATATGCAGTGTCATCCCGTCTACGTACTCGTCCTTTTGGCTTCGAGTAGCTACAGTGGTAGGACAATTTAAGCTCACTTGATCTCAGTAGCTCTCTGAGCAGCCAAGATGCGATTGAAGTCGAGGAGAATCAATTGGCTAGATACTACAAACATCCTGCTGGTGCAAAACTTACCCGGCGTCTTTCTCCTGCACTTATCATTAGGCGCTCATGCTGCATGCACATGTACATACTCTTGGCCTGATTCCGTGGCGCCAAGACGGCAGAGCGCAGAAGAGAGAGACTAGTGCTATAATTATTTTGGCGATCCAGAGGAGCCGTCTGAATCATTAGAGCTGAACGGCTAAATCTATACCATGCCTCCGTGAAAATGGTCCTGCATCCCACACATGCCCTCTTGCGATAAGATCATCAAAGACGGTACTAAAGTCGGGTATCAGACGAACATCCTTCACTTTTGCAGAGATGAGGAGACTACTTACTCTGAACTCAGGGTTCTCCTTATCCGTCATATCCAAGAATTCGCTGTTCTCCTTGTGTTGCTGTCCCAAGCCAAGTTTGTCCCTTCTGCGGTTCTCCCACGTATAGTACGCCAGAAGGACCGCCGTCACGACGATTGCAAATGCAGTGGTGACGACGATGGTAATTTTCGCCGGAATGTAATCCGGAGCGTCGCCTTTTCGGAATGTTAGGGGTCCAATGATGTTACCCAGACCTACAACACATCATGCTGTTAGCCTGAGATGCCTCGCAAACGACGTAGGTGAACGGGGGAGATCGTACAAAACGACATGAGAAGAATAGCATTCATCGTCACTTTCTTGGTATGCCCTGCATAGTTGGCTCCAACCCACGAGTACAACAATGGTAGGCTGGCCCCAATACAGTTCGTTAGATAGTTGCCGATCAACTTTCCGATCTTTTTGTCATCTGGCAGGAATGCAAGGAGACATCCACCCAGCACTCCAGGGATCAGGAGCGCGATGATGAAATAGCCTCTTCGGTTGAAGTATCCGGAGGAGCACGTCGCACCGATGACAGATATCATTGCCACAGCGCCCGAAGGGATTGACAGCAGAGCTGTCTGCTTGGATGTGTAGCCAAACCCCTTGATGATGGTGGCTTGATAACTGCTCACAGCTCCGTTAGGGACGTTGCTCGAGATTGTGAGTACGGCTAACAACCAAGTCTGCGGGTCTTTGAGGCATTCGAGTGCTTGATAGGACTTGAAATGCTTATTCTCAATACCTGTCTTGTTCTCCCTGAGCCTCTCGATCGCCCAGATCTTTTCTTCGCGGGTTAGAGATGAGGACATGGGGCTGTCTGGCATAAACATAAACACCAGAATGCCCACTACAATGGTTATAAGACCGAACATCAGGAACATGATTTGCCAGGATGAGAACTGATGACCGACGTAATGCTGGAATCCGAAGGATGTTAAGGCTCCGATGATTGTCCCGGTTCCCGTACCTACATACCAGAACCCGATTCGAGGAGGCTGTTCCTGCTTCTTGTACCACATCGTCGTGACAAGAATAAGTGCTGGAGCGACAGCTGATTCGAAGCAGCCGAGAAGAACACGAAGAGTGACGAGACTGGCAAAATTATTGGCGGCGGACGTGCAGGCAACTTTCGACGCGTCAGTATCATCTGCCACGAGCATCTGGAAATAACGCACCGATCACGCCCCATAGAGCCACGTTCACACCGAGATACTTCGCGGTTGGGAGTCTTTGCATGAGGTACCCAGTTGGAAATTCGAAAGCCAGATAGGTGATGTAGAAGACGAGTGCCAATTGTGAGTATTGGTCGCCATTAATGTGCGTGTCGTCCTCGAGACCCATAACATTTGCATAGTTGACTGAGATCGTTGGTTAGCACGAAATTCTCGCCTCTAGTCCTTCTCCGCGATAGGCTTACTGAGGGTTTTGTCCAGATACTGAAGGTTGTAGCAAGCCCACCTGAAGACACACAAGAATAGTTCAGTATTGTTTATCCTCTCCTTTCTGCCGAGGCTGCGGTGCCATCACTCACATCAAAGGTACAATTCTGTAATCAATTTTCCGGACCAATTTCTTCTCGTCCACGTCTGACATGAGCGTCTTGTCCTCATGATTGAGATACTCGAGCGCGGCATCTACATCGCCGGCAGTCTCAACCACTTGACCACCTTGAACATCCGGGGACTTTTCGTCTCCGATGTGTCCGTTCTTTTCCATGTCGGCCATCATGAGCAGCCTGACTCAACGATGTTGGCGGAAAGATGAGCAGTACAAGTGAAGGAAGAACCAATGGATATGTTACGAATGCACTGCACAAGGAGAAGAAAGTATAGAAGTGTCTACACAAAGGAAAGGCTCGCAGAGTATATAGATATCAGGTGGCAGGATGGCATAGGAGATACGGCCGGTGGCTCCGTATGGATCAAGTTCACAGATACGATAGGCGATAACAACCTGGATCTTGGTACAAAGGTGCGCGATCCAAGGTCTTATCGGGCCATTGCTGTTTGTTCCGGGCCATGACTAGTGACCAGCGAGCCAGCAATGCTCGTGTTCCCACAAAAGCGGACAGAATGCGTGCGCCTTGAGCGACGAGAAGACCAGGCTCGCAGGCTCGAGCAGGGATGATAGAGGAGGAGGAGGAGGCGACAAGAGATAAAAGGTGACCCCAGCGATGATCTTAGAGGAGTCGAGTAGGTGCCGCGCCTGGAGACGGTGGGATATCAGGAATTCGCTGCTAGTGCGTCTGAAACGGGAAGCTCGCTCGTGATGTCCGCGGATATCTTGCGCCCCTAATTAAGTGACCAAGTCTAATAAGTCCCTCCTCATCCCCCTCGCCCTCCTACTCCTCCTACTACTACTACTACTACTACTACTACTACTACTACTACTACTACTACTACTACTACGACTCCTCCTACTACTACTACTACTACTACTACTACTACTACTACTACTACTACTACTACGACTACTACTACTACTACTACTACTACTACTACTACTACTACGACTACGACTACGACGGTACTACGTACTATTAATTATATAGTAAAAGTGACTAAGTCTAATACTACGTAGGAAGTCCCTCCTCATCGATGCCCCGTCCGGAGATATGCGATTGACCTCTACCGTAGTGTCCAAAGCCGATCAGCACCTTACGGAGACCCTAAGTTACTGGAGTAATAGTTACTGCTCGATAACTTGATGCCAGTAATCTTCCAGTGCCAATGAGAATGAGGTAATATCATCAAACATGGTACATCTTAGTGATTTCCATTTGTACTCGAAACATCCAGCGTCGGCAGATGCTCCTAGTGGCTCGGTGGCTAACAGCTCGTGGCTCAACCTCCTTGTTGTTCTCTGGGAAGTGCCCTGTAGGAGGTGGCCGCCGTGAAGAATGCACGTAGTGTACAGTTAGAGACAGGAATACTGCTAACGTAGTGAGTTACTCTCGAAGGGAACTCTTGCTTCAGATGTATATATCGCCGAATTGTCGGCCAGAATGTCACGCCATAGGCCATCGATTGGCACTGCATGGCGGTGGCCGAAGCATTGCTATACTGTAAGCATGATATCGTACAGGCCATCGACGAAGAGCAGCTCGCTCTTACGCATGTCGATTTGAGCACGTAGATTAGACACCCTTCATGAACAGTAGGCGTGACTCCCGAACCTCGACAAGCATGTCGTTGACGATGGCCAATGACTTGCTTCTTCGCGGCTCGAGAGTGAATCAAGGGACTCGCTAGCCTACACGTATTAGGCAGCCAAATTAAATAGCTAATGTTGGTACATAGGAAATATCACCTCTCATCATCAAAATCAGAAAACAAAACCCCTTCATTCCATACATATTGCCATCATTCTTAGCAACAAGATCTTCGTTACACGCAAGTGAATAGAGGGGGAGCGATTCATCATCAATTTCACGGTATCCAAAGGTCAACAGCCAAAAAAGAGAGAAAGGTCTACCTACTACCCACCTACATACTACCTAGGTAGTTCCTTATCGCGTCGCAATGCCGAACCTCCCACCCCGAGTTCTCGTATCGACCGGTCTCGGCATCGCCCTAGCCGGCGGTTTCGCCTTCACGGGCCTTTCCATATCTGCCATCACGCTCCCTGTCCTGCTCCTTCCCTCACCCTCTGCCACTTCTCCGGCCTTATTGCCCACCAAAGAAGACCCGGCCAAGGAGCCCGTCAGCGGCGGTGGGTCATCGAAGGGAGCTGGGAAACCCGTGTCATCTGCCTCGCATCTCGCGCGTCAATGGCAGACGCTGTATGATTACGGCAAGAAAGCTGGGCCCGTCGTCGCAGGGTCCAGTGCGTTGGCGTACGCCGTCGCTGCCACGCTGCTCACGAGAGCGGGCCCTGTGGTGACGAAGGGGCAACTTCGTGTCAGACTGCTTGCTCTAGCCGCTGTGTTCGACGTTCTCGTCGTACCGTACACGGGCATGTTCCTCAGGCCGACAAACAATCGATTGACGGCCAGGGCAAGCAAAGCCGACGAGGGAGACGATCTCGTTGAGGAAGAAGCTGGTTCTGAGACGACAGAGGACCTGATCAAAAGCTGGGGGAAGGTGAATCTCGGTAGAGCCGTATTCCCGTTGCTGGGTGTTGCTTCCGCTATCACCGCGCTCAGTATCTAACACGTCTATATTCGTTATTGTACTACACATGTAGCTTGCTACTGTACTATCACCCTATGTCTGGTATATTCTCCCACTCCAATCCGATCCATATCATATCATGGTTGCCGTGATAAAGGGTCGCAACATCAAGTTATCTGCTCTTTGAACAAGTTCTGGTAATTCATATCACGTCGTGAAATATCTAACTTGTCGTCCATACCCAGTACCTCATACATCGTGTCATAGATCTCTAACAGGGAATCATCTGTAGTAGTGAAAGCGATGAACAGGGCTTTTGATCTGATAAATGAAATGACGTCAAGCAAAACAAAATCACCTTCTTGACCTGCCACCCTCGCTACCCAAGAACATAATGCAAGCCGCCACGATGACGATCCCAACAAAAACAAACAGCAGCTCATTCAACGGGCCCCTCTGCACTAGGGCAGCCTTCCTCGCGTATCGGACCACGGTCCGTACGTAATTCAGCCAGCCGGCGCCGAGGGTCAGCAGCGATAGGACGAAGAAGATGATGCCGAGCGGGAGGGAGACCTTACGGTCAAAGCTAGTGGGTTGGTGTTTGAGATGGTAGGAGGTGAGGATGGCGAGGGAGACGACGGCGAGGTAGATGCTGAGGCGGAGAAGGGAGAGGAAGGTTCGTTCGTTGGCGCAGTGGTCACGGGCGTTGGAGGAGGGGGGCTTGTTGTCGAAGAGGAGAGGCGAGAGGATTGGGAGGTGGAAGAAGGGGTGGGTGTCGTGGGCGTGGAGGGGGCTGACGAGGGAGATGGGATGGTTAGTTTTCTTTTTTCGTGAGGGCTCAAGGCTGCAGTAGTAAAGAAAATGCAACAGGCTTTGCAGACCGATATATCGTATCCAAATAGACAACATGCAGGAGGACAGTAGGTAGTAGAGGCACTTCCCGAGAGCAACTTTCTCTTCCACGACGTAAACGGGGTATTGACCCAGTCCTCAAACTCCTCCTCCTCCTCCTCCCTTACCCTTCCAATACAGCAGACATGCACAGTAAGGTACCTATAACGAACGATCCAAACTCTTTCATCCCAACATCATCTCTGCAACAAAGGAAAGTAAAGAACCCAAAACCCAACACCATTGATGCATAGACGTAGAACGCATAACATACATAACATACCTATCAATCAAAATCCCCTTCTTCCCAAACGGACTCCAAATCCCCCTATGCACCAAAATCGCCCTCTGTTCCTCCAACGCATTCTCAATTTCCGATGTGACCGTCGTCTCTAATGGCGGCGGCGGTGCGGTCGTCGTCGTCGTCGTCGTAGCCGTCAGCGTCGAGATTTCGCGTGAAAGGGACGCTAAGGGCATCTCTTTTTTTCTTAAATGTTTCAATGGTATTTCAATTGGACATGCTGGGGAAATGTAGATAGTAGATACTTAGGCTTGTAGGGGAGAGAGGGTTGGGAGAAAGACGGAAGGATGATGATAGGATTGGATTGGGGTTGGTTTGGTGAGATCTTTGATTTTATTATTACGAGAATCCTTCGATGTATTCGTAGTGGTAAGTCACATCCTCACTCTAACGTTACCGCTTTTCGCAATCTTGTCTTAATAAATCAGGTAACAGCAGGTTAAGTTTGAGACGAGACACTTCTACTGATTCACTATCTAAAGTACCTACTCTGGCACAACCATACTGTGCATCATCCTTGAATACCCATGTGTTCTGAAAAAATCCACTAGTAAATGCCGATTTCTATATTCCGTCTTAACATCATCTTCTGCCTGAGGTACCTAGGCACCTAGGTACCTAGGAAACGTACCTAAACTATGTGAACCATGGATTTTGGTGAAGCACTTGTGGTGAATGCACTCATTAGGTACCTACCTTGATACCTACACTTGAGCCTACGATGAAGAATTCAGTTGAGCGTACTACGCATACAAGGGCAAAGAATACGCGAATGATGAATGAAAAGGCAGATCACAGAAGATTTAAAACTTCTTATATTGTCGATATTCAAAGATAGTACTGACAAGCTTGTCAAAGATGGCAAAAACGTGATCGTCAACCAAGGAGGGAGCCAGACGAGGCTCTACCGTACCCCGCGGCTGGAAAAGAAGAAAGATTCCTCCTTTTACGCCGCGGTTGCAGCAGCAGCGACGTCAACCACTGGTTCTTCGGGCTGCATCTGCGTTTCCAGGATTTCCTCCAAGGCCCTCTCAGATTGTGCATTGTCCAGGCCCAGTTGCTCATCAGTCCAGAGCGTTTCGACTGGGGGGGCGTTTTCAACCCCAACTCCGACAAAACCGCCCATTGCTTTCCAATCACTGATGCGCTTGAGATCAAGCTTGGTCCAAACGGCTTCCAAAGCCTTGACCAATTCATCTCTCAATTCCTGTGTGTGACCTGGGGTAGGCGTAATCCTCAACCGTTCCTCACCGCGTGGTACCGTGGGATAATTGATTGCCTGGACATATATATCATGGTCGATGAGTAGCATATCAGATGCTTTCTTTGCAAGCTCAGCATCTCCAACGAGCACCGGCACAATGTGGCTAGGGTTTGGAATGACCGGTATGTCTTTGGCCTCCAGTGCATCTTTGACAGCACGGGTATGTAGCTGCTGCAGGGTGCGGTCATGTTGAAATGAAGCTTGGTACTCAATCGCTGCACGCGCTCCAGCCATGGTGGCAGGGGGTAGCGAAGTCGTGAAGATGAAACCGGGAGCGAGGGAACGAATCATGTCCACAAACTTGGCGGATCCAGCGATGTACCCGCCAACACACCCCCAAGCCTTACCAAGAGTACCCGTGATTATGTCTATACGGTCCATGATAGTGCCTTTTGTCGGGAGCTTGCCCTCCGAAGCATATACCTCGTAGTCAAGATGCTCCGCAACACCTGCACCGTGAGGACCATACATACCAACGGCATGAACTTCATCCAAAAAGGTGACGGCACCGTACTTATCTGCCAAGTCGCAAATAGCCTCAATCGGAGCTACGGACCCGCACATGCTGTATACGGATTCGAAAGCGATGATTTTGGGGACCGCTGGGTCCAAGGAAGCCAATTTATTCTCCAAATCCTCCAAGTCGTTGTGTTTGTAGACCATCTTCTTTGCCCCAGAGTGCCTGATGCCTTGAATCATAGAAGCGTGGTTCAAACTGTCTGACAGTATAACGCAATTCGGTAGTTTGCTGCCCAGGGTAGCCAAGGTGGCATCGTTCGCAACGTAACAAGAGCTGAAGACGAGTGCGCCTTCTTTGTGATGTAAATCGGCCAAAGTCTTTTCCAATGCGACCGCATGCTGATTGTGACCAGAGATATTGCGCGTTCCTCCGGCACCGGCACCGTATTTATCCAGGGTCTGATGCATCGTTTCCAAGACTTGCTTGTTCCTTCCCATGCCCAGATAATCGTTAGAGCACCATACGGTCACCTTCTCTTCCGGCGTTGTCATGTGGGCCCGGGGAAACTCTCGAGCCAGCCGATTGATGTTGTTGAAGTACCGGTAGGATTTATCCTTGTGCTTTTTGTCAAGCTCAGCATCGTAGAAACCCTCGTAGTCGAATCGCGGCACAGGAGGAGGAGCTGGCTTCGGACCTGAAAAGGCAGCATCTTTCGTGGCGACCGGAGTAGCAACCCGTGGGGACGGAAAACCTATCATTGGAGTCAGAAGATGAGCTGGGATCTCACGCCTGTCATCGCTTACCGTGTCTGTTCGGTTTCAACGTAGAGGTATCCACATTGGCCTTCCTTTCAGCAGAGGTATGCAATTTTCTTGCTACAATTGATTTGAACGCACCAGCCTTGGCGGTAGAAGTGGTGGAGCAATTGGCGGTCTTGATTCGAGCGCTCTGAACGGCCAAAGCCTTGCTCATGACAGGGCAGCGACGTGCAATGAATTGCAAATTGGTAATGGTGCCTCCACCGGGAGACTGCTGTGTGGCAGTGGAGAGAGATCGGAGGGTGGCCGGCGACGTCTTTTTGAGGAACGGGCATACCGCCTTGGAAGAACCGAGAAAGGCTTCCATGTTGACGATATCGCGATGAAGGGACAGAGATAAAGATACCAGGAAGAGTGGAGAGGGAGGAGGTAAAAGATGGGAGGAGGAGGAGAAGAGCAGAACAAGCAGAAAGAGGGAACGAGGTTTGAGAGCAAGTAAGAGAGGAGAGGAGAGGAGAGGGGACAATGGAAGTGTTTCGGACTTTGAATCTCTTTTCCTCACTGACGATTGATCGTAATTAGCTAAGTTAATAGCGATTGTGGGGAACGGACTGTGAATTCCAGAGAACGCCACGACATGGGCACTGGGAACTGCGAAATCCGTAGGTCGAGCCCGTTCTGTGCCCTTTCTCTTTTTTGCCGTTACAGACAACAACACAACGATATCGGCCATCAAGTTACAATTTACACCAATGGAAGAAATCTCAATACTATGCGTAATACTCTTGATTACCTCCTATTTCCAGTCTCTTCATCATTTCCACTGTCATTTCTGTACCTATGATTCACTACCGGTAAGTTTACGATACTTTGTCAGAATCATCATTCCCTCTTTGACGCGCCAAAAAAGGTAATCAATTACTGGTTGCCTCTGGTTGGCTCATTTTTCAACAGCCACCAACCCCCCGAGCCCCCCCCTCACCGCTGGTGCTACGTAGTACTAATTACGTGGTACTACGTGGTACTACCCATGATGTCCTCACTCTATCTAATTGATCTAATTGATCCTCCGGCTACCGGCCATGATTCGGTCTTTCAGTTGTTAATTACCGATTACTTATAGAACGTCATCCTGAACTTTTATTATCGTTATAACTTATACATGACCACACTTTCCAATAATTACGATATTGATACTCTCATGAGCATAGGCACATAACCAATACTACTACTACTACTACAGACCATGATTTGATATTGTATACGATTTATCAATACGTCAATCCTTATCTCTTACTTTTTCTCTCTCCTCGCTGCCTACTTTATTCTATCTGTAATTAGATAATACTTCCCCGCAAGGCGTGCTGGGTCGATTACCGAGGTGCTTCATTACCTCATCAGTCATCTGAACACGTCTTGGTTCTCACTCGAAACGCACACTGTGAGCATATCCAGACACAGAATGATGGAAGCATCGTCATGTTGGACCGATTGTCAACTTACTGAGACTGCACCCTTTTGCGAGTCAAATACCGGAGAAGCAAGCACGAGAGAATACCAGCGATCTCTCTTTTGTCTAATTCTACATGCCATGATCGAAAGCAAAAGGAAACTCAGAAGAGAACAGACAAGCGGTGAACTCAGGAGGAACACAGGTGAATAAATGTACAAGAATTGTCGACCCGGTCGAATCCATCCCATGACCCATCCTGTCCTTTTCCCCTTGCCCATTCGTAAAAAGATGACTTGGATCAGAACGCCTCCCAAACACATAACGAGGCCAAACGTGAAACGACTTCCTGTACATGGAAGTACCGAATCTATGCTCTCGTCTAGAAATTAACCTTCTTCATCCCTGATTACAGAAGCCGCACAACCTCAGTCAGAGTCACAATCCCATGCCCCCTTCCCCATCGATCATTTGCAGCCGCTGTTCTCGTGTCTTCGCCTTCTTCGAAATGCCTTTCCCTGCCCGGGGTCCGTTTGTGGTGCTGATGTCTTCCACCGGCGTCGCCGCTCCTGAAGGCTTGGCGCTCGCACTCTCGCTCTCAAAGCTCCCTTCACCTATCACGTTGTTAGCAACATCCCGGGAATTCAAAATTAATGCATCCAAGCACATACCTTCATGATACAGATCATCCATACTCAGATCGGCCCGCTTGCGCTTGATTGCGGCTGCCGCTGTGGCTTTCTTACTTCGCTTGCCCTTGGCCTCTTCCTCAGGACCACGTTCAGCTGCCTCTTTCTCCTTTTGCTCGATAAGAGCCGCCTGGTCGTCATCTGCAAGCCACATAGCGATGTCCTTAGTACGATTCTCACGGATTCTGGTATTGAAATCGACGCCACCGGCAGCACCGCCAGAGATAACAACACGCTGCACCTCCTCTTTTTGCAAAGCGCGTTTGCGGATTCGTTCTTCGATAGTTCCGCGTGTGATCATTCGGTACACAGTGACTTGTCTCGTCTGACCAAGACGATGAGCTCGGTCCATGGCTTGCGAGTCGATCGTCGGATTCCAGTCCGAATCGTAGAAGATGACAGTATCGGCAGAAGTCAAGTTGATTCCCAAACCACCAGCTCGAGTAGACAGAAGGAAGATGAAGATCTCCGGTCGCGTCTGGAAATCATGTACAGTATCTCGACGATCTTCAAGTTTTGTACTGCCATCGAGACGACAGTATTTGTAATTTCGATAGGTCAGGTACTCTTCCATCAAATCAATCATTCTGGTCATTTGGAAATAGAGCAAAACACGGTGACCGCCGTTCTTCAGCTCCCTCAGTAGTTGGTCGAGTTTAGCAAGCTTGCCAGAGTCGGTCACGAACCGACGCATGGACGGCACCGAGATGTTTGTGAATTTGGCTTTCTGATTCGCTGGTGGCGGAAGCATGCCTGTTACCGGATACAACTTCGGATCCATGTCTTCACTTAATAATGCTTCCTCCACCACTACGGGCAGAGGGTTCAAGGCTTGGCGCACAGGCATGTTGAACATCGTATATTGGCGCTCGGTGGTCGAGTTCTGGTCGAAGGAAGAGACCTGGATGGGAGGCGCAGAAGCACCCGGTCGACTCGCTGGTTCAATGAGACCAAGCCCCTCTTCCTGTATGAGTTGACGTGATACATTGCAAAGATCGTGCAACGGGTGGCTTGATTCGACCTTGCCCAAGCAAGGTTTCTTCGCAATAATCTCGAACAGTGCATGCAAGGGAATGATATCCTTCTCGGCGTCGGTCTCATCAGCGGAAATTAAGCGTTGGGTACCGCTGTTATTACTTTCCGACCTGATAGCTAGCGCACGCTCGAAAAGACCATGTCTGGCAGCATGGCATACGTCTCCAACAGATTCGTCGATGAAGCGTAGGAACGACAGAGGTCCACTGGCTCGTGTAACAGGCAAGATGTACTCTGGCGTCCATATGTTCATCAAGTTGTGCAAATACTTTTGCTCGAAACCAGCCTTGGGATTCATGGGTCCAGCTATGTCCAAACGCCCAGTATCATTACACAAGATACGGGGAAGGTCATACTCAATGCTGTTCCGGATAGAGTAGCCGACCTGAACGTTTTGCCCTTCACGTACGAAAGATGCCGTCTCGGCAAAGTGTGTAAATGCAAAAGGTGAAGTCGTATCTGCTCGTTCGAATAGATCAGGATGATTGCAGACCTTGCGGAATTGCATGACCAAATTCATCAGCGTAGCTGTGTCCTGATCATCGCCCATTGTGGCCTTCTCGATCAAGTCCATGATACTTATTCGACTGCGCAGGTTGCTGTAATATGCACGCTGACGATACGTCAAGTCGCAGAAGACATCAATCTCGACCTTGTCTCCTAATTCCTTTTGCACATGGGCCTTCACACGCCGGAGCATGAAAGGTTTCAGAATCATGTGCAGACGCTTGAGCTGATCCTGATTGAGCTTCGTATTACTCTGAGCATGACTCTCAATGTCTTTGGAAAACCAGTCGCTGAACTCGTCATGTGAATCAAAAAGCGTGGGCATTATGAAATGAAGGAGGGCCCAGAGTTCTTGCATGTTGTTTTGAATAGGTGTCCCAGTAAGCAAAAGCCGGTTACGACAATGGAATCCCAGGAGGACTTTCCATCTCGAGCTGCTGGAGGATTTGATAGCTTGAGCTTCATCAAGAATCATGTATTGCCAGCGGACCTTTTGGAAATACTGCGCATCCTGAACCACGAGTTGATACGACGTCACCAAAACGTGGAACTCGGATTCCTTGGTGTAGGTCACATGCCTTCGATCCCAGAATTTACGCAGCACTTTGCGGTCCTTTGCATTACCCCAGTATGGCAGGACTTTAAGGGTTGGAACGAATTTGGTGATCTCTTGTTGCCAATTGTGGAGCGTAGATGCGGGTGCAATGACTAGGAACGGACCCCAGATATTGTGAACTTCCGCCAAATAGCTCATCACCGATATAGACTGCACTGTTTTTCCCAAGCCCATCTCATCAGCAAGAATGCCGTTGATGCCTTGTTCATACAAATTCACGAGCCAGTTGAGACCCTTGAGTTGATACTCTTTGAGCTGGGCTTGAAGCATCTTCGGCTGTGTGACCTGCACATCCCCAAAGCTGGTGGGGTTCTGGAAGTTGAGTTCCCCGTCGTCAAAAGCGGCCATCTTGTTTTCTGTGTCGTTGAATGCTCTGGCTTTATCCTGAGCTTCTTGAATTGCATTTTGGGCATTTGCCATGGCCGCCTCTTGCAAAGCAGTCTCATCTTCGGCATCAAAATCAAGATCTTCAATGTGAGTGACCTTTCTGTTGACATTGGCGACAGAATCCGGCAGCTGGACAGTATGAGCTTTCTGGTCTCCAGGCTGGATCTTTTCTCCTGAGACAGCAACGTCGGGATCATTAGTGGCTCGCTCGACTTCATCTGTCTTGATCTTGCGGCCGATGAAGTGAGAGTACAGCTCCGTCTGAGAGATCAAGAAGTTGAGCTTCCTCTTTTGTCGATTTGCCTCTCTCTCAGCTTCTGCACGTTTCGCGTCCTCGATCTCTTTCTTCTCAGCCAAGCGCCGAAGGTCACGCTCTTCTCGCTCATTTCTCTTCCAGAAAGACATCATCTCCCTCATGGTACGTTTTGCACGGGCCTGGGTGTCTTTCATACTCTTATTGGTGCGCTCTTGCCACTTCTTAGCTTGTTTACTAGCAAGCTGGGCAGTCTTCCGAAGGTTTTCCTGGCGGGTTGAGAGAGAAACAGTCTTGATACGTAGGACCTTGGGTATATCTTTCCGTGCCATATCGCGCCAAATTTGGTCATAGATTTGAATATAGCCCTTCGAATCATAGGGAGACACTGGCGACGCAGGTGTGACCTGTGTCGACTCCTTTGGTTCCTTGGGCTCCTTTGGTTCCTTTGACTTAGACGCTTTGCCCTCTTTCTTAACAGTATCCTTACGGGTATCTTCCTTCGGGGCAATGCGTACAGGTTCGTCCTTGTCCATTGCAGCAAACGCGGCCTCGGCCTTGTCCTTCTCATGCTGCTTCTGCTCTTTGGACTTCTTGAGTCTGGATGACCCTGCTGTTCTTCTTTTGCTCCGCGACGGTTCAGGTGATTCTCCGGCACCCAGTTGAAATGTCGATGTCGTGCCTCCTTCAAGGTTCGGTGCCAACGGTGTGACCTCCGATATCTCTTGTGGTGCATTGCCACGTTGCAATGCTCTTTCTGTGACTTTGATCTTCTTTCCGTGCTTCTCGGCTTCGCGCTGCAACCGTTCTTTCTCGGCGCTGTCCTCTGCCTTTTCAGCCCTAGCTTCAGCCTCTTGCTTCTTTTGCAGCTCGTTGCGTATAGTTTGTTCGCGACGTCGCTTTCGCTGCATGTCCTTCTTTCGCTCCTTTTCATCTTGAACCTCTTTGTCATGAACTTCAACCTGGGCAATAGGCTCGTAGGTCACACGGAAGCGTTCATGTCCTATGGCTGCATTAGTGGCAAATGAGTTCTTGAATGTCTCCAGGAGGTCGACTCTACGACGCTACAGTCATATGTGAGCAAAACTCCATGCGGCGATGATGGATTAATCTCTTACCTTCTGCTTGCTCATCTCCGCATTCTCGATTCCTAGGCGTCGCTTCTCCCTTTTTTGATTAAGCAAGTCTAGGAGTTCAGATGGCAGGGGCTCATCAACGTCGCTTTGCTCGTCCGTTTCGATCCTGGTGATCTCGCTCATGACCTTCGAGTACTCCACATCTGTGAGGGTAAGGCGCGGCTCTGATATTCCATTCGTGTGACTGTGAGTCTTGGTGATACCGTTGACTTTTGCAGGGGTCGATCGGATTGGGCTAATAGCCGGCTTTTCGTCCGCGGGTGCAGCTTGGTCTTCCATCGGGGTAGGTTGGACCGGATCTAGCTGCATCTGATCGTCCAGTGGTATTTCTGTCTTGATACTCCTCGAAGACCGTCGCTCAGAGACATACGGCTCTTCTGATACCGGTTCTGGCACAGGCGATGATGCTTTGGGAGCTGGTCGTGGAGGCGGGGGTTCAGAAGCTGGTTCGGACAGGATGCTCGCAAACGACATGGGATCGTTGGCACGCATCGGTTTCTAGTATGCATCTGTCAGCTAGGTCACAACACCTTGGATATTGCCTTTGCTCACCTCCTGAGAGACCGGACGGCTAGTAGCCGGTGCGGGAGATCTTATGCTAGCTCCATCACCATTATCGTCATTTAAAATGGAGATAGTATGCCTCTCTCTTGTGGGCGACATCATCACCGACTCCTGCCGATTTTGGGGATGCGCATGATTCGAGGGTGCACTCAGGTATGGAGCTGATGACGGCGTGGGGGCATATTGCGTTGGATAGGAATGCTGTACTGAGTAGCCCGGCGATGCTGTCGCGCTGTGAAATCGTGGAGAGGAATCAACGTTTCGCGGAATCGAGCCATTCACTGTAGGCACAGCAGTATTAACACCATGCTGAGATGCTCCGAAATGTGGGCTTTGATGCTGCGCCGAGAACTGAGGTGGTGTTTGGGGAGGGTATGTATCGTTAGCAGCATAGTAAGGTCTCGAGCGTTGCGTTGGCGAATAGGGCGGGAAGCTCTGATTTGGCGCAGACTGAGCAGTTGGCGAGCGCAGCGGCGGAGGATACGATTGCCCCCCTGACATATTGTTTATGCCCCTATCTTGTTATATCTGACGCGATTGAAGTCATGCCGGGGATGTTAGACGATCTGAAGTGGAAAATTGTTGACTGAGGGTTCGAGTCGCTGACATCTATCTGGGGGTTGCGCTTAGGACAGCATAAAAGGCGACGTGGGCTAGCCGACAACCACCGATGTCCAGAGAAATAGATGGGAAGGAAGTACCTTCGTTGAGGATATTGGATGATGAAGACTTATTGCAGAGGTGTTGAGTGAAGGGCGATTGAAGGGAGCGAGTATGCAGTTTGGAAGATTTCGGCTTGGCAATTCAGGTGATCAGTGATGTCGCGACTTGGGCAAATGAGCCCTTTCTTTCAATTGAAGCCGCGTAGCCCGCGGATTTACCGTATACGGAAGGTTGAGGTTTATCGAATCATGAACAGGTTCAACTACGTCGCAGGATTTTATAAATGGAATGAAGGGTGGTGGGATGGAAGAAGAGAAAAGGAAAGCAAGGATTCGTTACAAGGTCTACGTTTAACGGTCTGAAGTTGTTGTTGGGAAGGGCGACATTTCATCAGCAGGAGATCCATCGGGGGACTATTGGATGTTAGAAGTTTCTCTTTCTCTACGCTTTCGATGTTTCCCTTTCCCTTTCTTGTGACGATTGCCTCGCCAAGACTTTCCCTGATGAGTTATCAACTTCAGACCTTGCCACCTTTCATCATCACATCTCATCTCATCTAGACAAAGAAGTTATAACTAAAGGTATAGACGTGTCAAACTTCATCTTAGGCGTCCGAGTAAACTGTCGTAGACCTTCTTACTGGCCCCCCTCATCGTCATCATATCATCGCTCATCGTTGCCAATCTACTCCTCAGCACTAAGGAATGTGCAGCGCATAGAAACGAATTGGAATGTAGCATATGTCTATAGTCAAGTTCGCATTGTGTGGTCTCTCCAACCCTATCTTACACAGACCCTCCTTTCCCTTGATCAAGCAGTAATTTTGGCTTGATATAATCCTCATCCAGCTGCTTGAGCCACGCAACATGATCTCCAGCCGACCTGTTGAGAATATCGCGGAAAGATGCTCCGGCTGGTCCGCTGCTGTCGGCAACCGTCATGTTATCCGCCTGCGAACCACCTGGTGTTGGGGCTTCTGCTATATCAGCCCCGAGTATAGGTGACAACTTCCGGTGAGGCGACTTCCTAACGGCGGGTGGCAAATCACCATCTGAAAACTCAGCTTCGTCATCGCTGGGGGAGCTACTGTCCTGACCTAACAGAGTCTGAGATGCACCATCTCTCTCGCGTTGATTGAGAGCCGAGTTCTTGCGCGCCGACATACCAGATGCAGGCCTGGTCGGTGGGCTTAGTCGGTTACCGCTGCTGTACCCTGCGAGCTTCCCGGGGCCACCGGTACGCCGTTCGACGTTATCCAATGCAATATGCGCGGCACTCGGTCGCGGCGTGTGTCCGAGCGCAGTGCCCGCCCGCTTGTAGTAGGTGCCGCCGTTTGCTGTCTCGATGTCAAATTCATCATCCGAGTCAATTTCTTCAATAACACCAGTACGAATGCCTAGAATCTCGAGCATACGGGCGGTTGTACCGCCGAAAATGATGACGGTAAGCACGACCACCACGAGGACCGTCGCTCTCAGGGCAGGACCATTGTTCCCCTCAAGGCCTGCGGCCAATGCAACACCGACAGCACCCCTGAGGCCTGCCCAGAATAGCATTGCTTGATAAGGATAAGGCAGTTCATCCGCAACGTCCTGCCCGAGCTTCCTGGCACGGTAACGAATAAACCAATTTATGGCCTTCGACAAGGGGAAAACTGCGAGATAGCGGGCAGCGCAGATTCCAACTACCGTGACCATGATGAACAATGGCTTGAAAATTAGATCCGTCTCGGTGAACAACGTAAGACCGAGATAGATGAAGATAAAGTTTTCCGACAATTGCGCAAGCACTTGAAACAAATACTTGGTAGCCAGTTGGGTGCGGCGCGACATATTATAATATGCCCAATGTTTCAAGGTAATGCCACAGAATAACAGAGACACAATACCTAATATCATTCAGTTATTGCATACTTGTAGTTCGTGGGAAACAGACCAGATCCTTGAATACCGTTTGAGAAGAAATAGCTGGCATATGCCACCAGAATGATCAAGCAGCTCTCAATTTTAGGAAAACGTCGGATATATGTGAGTTTAAGGCATAGGGCAGTACCAATGCCAACAGCGACACCAATCAACAAGCTGCCGAAGAACACAAGCAAGAATATACCGATGGCTTCAAACAGCGAGATGATCGTCAGGTTGCCGGCGGCTCCACCGCTCCTGTATCTTTGAGCAGTTTCGAAAAGCACAATGGCAATCGCATCGTTGAGGATCGATTCGCCGAATATGACCGTGTATAACTTGGGCTCCACTTTGTAAAGATTGAAGATGGCAAGTATCGTGACTGGATCAGTCGCCGACAACGTGGCCCCCACGGATATGGCCTCAACGAAGTTGATGTCCAATCCATCGAGAGGGATCCGCGTCCATAACCATAGAATGACACCTAGTACAACTGCAGATATGAAAGTGCCGGCAAAGGCAAAAGTGAGAATTGTTCCGATATTGCGAAAGAAGTTGGCCTGGGACAATTAGTCTTAATCCAAGCTACGCTGGTCCATCCCACCTGATGCAACTCGTATCCCGACGTCAGAATGATAGGGGGGAGGAGCAGATTAAAGAAGAACCTTGTCGTGGTCAGCTACGCTGTCATGTGGCGGCGAGATTGGGAACATACTGATAGTTGAAGCTGACAGTATCTTGTATAGAGCTGCCGGGCGTCACTCGTATTATCAAACCAACCAGCATTCCTGCGAGAGTCAGTCCCGCTTGAAGGTCCTGGACCATGTACCAGCATACCAGCGAAGATTGAAATGACCGTCTCGTGAACAGCTTGTATCTTTTTCTGTTGTAGGATATAGCTGGTGAATAGGGCAGTTATAAGGAGTGATATGAGGATGAAGAGTGCCCATGATGTAGAGATTTCCTTCTGGCCTGGTTCGACAGGTTCTGTAAACGTCAGCCTCGTCGAACAGCTATCGCTCTGCGAGTCTACCTTCAGGATCGACATCCTCTACCTGCCTCCCTGTCCAGAATTAGCGTAAAGCCGGAGGAGTGAAGCTCTACCTCATACTCAACAGTTCAAAAGCTGCGCCAGTAATATGAGTCAAGGCCTCTCGAACCATGGCGGCGAAGTTGCTGCGTCACAGATAAGGGAATACAGTGGCTTTAATGAAGAGGGTAACCTCAGCATGATCCTCATCCAGAAGTTGTCATGCCGTATCTGGAGGGTGTCGCACGTTGTAAAGGTCGGCGCAACAACTATGAACGCTACTGTGAATTGTGGGCGTGGTAGAAAATTGCAGAATAGCTGTAGGATCGCAACCAATTGTTGCTGCTGATCAGGACAACTGCACCTCTTGAGGATTGCGATAGCAGCCCCGTAAATCTCGCCGATGATTCCCTTGCCTTGCATCTTGTGGGGAAGGGGTCCGATACATGGATAACTTGAAGAACGAGTTTCACGAGAGCATATAATTGACTAAGTTACCACGTTTATTGGGAATTTTTCATTCCTGCTGAATACTGCAGCACAGATACCCTGGCCCTGGACCTGTAGGGCTTCACTATAAGCCGGGAACTGGGAGGAATGGAGGACGTTGTGCAAGATTCGGTTATTTACTCTGGAATTGCCAGATAGTTTGATAAGGATGCCTCTAGAACGTACAGTCGTTCTTTCAGGTACCATGATTCACAATGCAATTCTCTGTACTATGGCAACAAGACCTGGATCGATGTTGTAGATGTTTTATCTCTCGGAACTCGATGGAATCTCTATTACGACCAGACACCTTCAATACAGATTCGATCCACCAACTTTAGAGGCATCAATATCGAAGCAATCCAGGTTTTCACGCCTTATGTCTAGAAGACGGGTGCCAATCAACCCATACTCATCATGCTTCCGAAGCTGACGATGCAGCTTTGAGTGCGTACAGCAATTGACCTCATGTAGCTGAAGGCGTCCGCCGCTTCTTCAACATGTTTCAGGTAGGCAAAAGCATGTGGGTAGTTTCGAAGGACCCTTGGACACACTCCTGTTTGAGGCAAGAGAGATGAGTTGATTGTATGAGAGCGGCGTGCATTGCTGAAGCTTTCCGCAGCGAGATGGACAGGCGAAGCACGCTGCCACTTATAGCTAAACTGTAGAAAGACCTCGACTAGTCTTCAGCACAAGCCAATACACAAATATTGCAGATGAGACTGCCAAGAGGTCAAAGATCTCCCAAGATCAGACGGTAATTTCTAGCCAGGTTTGGGCATGCTTTCGGTGAGCCTCATTGGTAGTCGCTGAGGATTTCCATCAACAGGACTACGTCGGACCTTGCGAAACTCCACGAGCAATTTGCTGGCAAAGCGCTCACTGTCCGTCGAATAGTCCATTCCTGCAATCTTATTAAGCCGCTGTCTCATGTTCACTGGCGAGCTAGTCTGTACACAGAGCCAAGGCAGGGTTCAGCCAGTATGACTGGAGAAGGTGAATCATGAGTAGAGCCTTTCTCTAGCTGGAGGGTGGTAGGATCGAGTTGTGCGAGTATACTCGGGAGACTTCCTAAGCTTCAGATGTTGTCCTTATTCCACCTGACGCAGTCTTCAAATTTGACACCGAGACCACCAAAAATGTCCAGAGCGCTACCAATCGTTAGGTCAACCTTACCATCACTTTGCTTTTTGACCAAATCTAAATCATCAAGGTTTCTGCCTCCTCCTGCGTACGTTACCGGAATAGTACACCACTGTGCAAGGAGAGAGATGAGGTCTTCGTCCATACCACGCTGCAAGCCCTCGTTATCGGCAGCATGAATGAGAAATTCTGAGCAGTACGGCTCAAGCATCGAGATACTCTCTGATATTCCGCGGTTGGTATGTGATCATGTCTAGAGCTGGTTTACACATACCTTGGTTGACCTCCATGTCGGTAATGGTCTGCCATTTGTTCATTGCTACAAACCACTTGTTCCCTTGCCGTCGACAACTGATATCAATGACTAATTTGCTCTTGTCATTTCCCAGTCTGGCAAGCACGTTCTCAAGTCTCTCCTTGGAGAAAACACCGTTCGGAAATAGAAAGGATGTGATGATAATCTACATGTTACTCCGCACATAAGTTACCATGCTTTGTAAGATCTGTAAAAGCAGTGAGTAAACAATCAGTGCGTACCTTCTCGGCACCAGCCTCGATCCATGACTCTGCATTTGCATCCGTAATTCCACCTCCTAGCTGAAGCTTCCTAGGCCAGGCTTTCAGGGCATCTCTGGCAGCCTCCTCATTGCCAGATCCAAGCATTATGACATGTGCCCCAAACAAATTATGTTCTCGGTAAAGATTTGCGTAGAAGCTTGCTGGGTGCTCGGAGACGTAGTTCGTCTTGAGATCGCTCGAGACATTGGATAACGTCCCTCCCACGATTTGCTTGACATGACCAGCATGGAGATCGATACAAGGTCTGAATTTTGTCATTACGTGGGCTTCTATTCTTAACTTCGAACTTCTTCGCATGCAACGAGAGGCCGCAGCTATACCTGGAGCAAATGTCTAAGTTGTAGTGCTCATGGAGATGCTCACCGCCCGTGTAACGATAAATTATTTTGACGGCACAAAAAGTTTCACCGCTTCCGCGCGGCGAACTCTCGATGATAGCTTTGAAGACGCCACAACTTAGGAAATATTGCTCCTTGTTATCGTTGCGTACAATACTTTATCCAGATCTGGAAGGATGCCACGAAAGGTCAAAGTTAAGGCCGCGACCGTCGTCAGAAGAGAAGCAGCCGCGGAAGACCAAAGCCATCCAAATACCCCCCAAGATGCAAACGAGGTCTTTCGCCAGTATTTCGAGCAGCGTTATGCGCCTCTAGAACCACAAAGCATACCAGTACCGGAGCAGCTCGATCTCTCAGAGGCGTGCTCTAGTGATGGTACAGGAGATTCCGAGTCCTGGTCCGGGTTCAGCGAGGTCGAAGACAACGGCCCAGTCCAGGTGGTGGACTACACGCAAAGTTCGCAGGGGGATGAATTAGCATTGGATAAATCCTATAAAAGCTACATGGTATGGTATGAGCATTATAGATCAATATCGGGTTTCTGACCAGTCTGCAGTCTTCCAAGCCTCCCAAAACAGGCGCCGAGCATTCTTCTAGTAAGACAGCACAGAAACAGCCTCAGACCAGCCAGCAAGACACAGATGATACAGCGAACTTGAAGAACGACCTAGCGCTACAAAGGTTGCTGAAGGAATCACATCTACTTGAATCAAACCAAGAAACGACTCCTGTTGGTTCACAGAGGCACAAGGCACTCGACTTGCGGTTACAAGCGCTCGGCTCGAAGGACTCCATACTGGCTCAAACTAAGATGCCACTTTCCCACAGGAAAGGCATGAAAGCCAAAGCTTCTGCAATAGAGACAAGGCGTAGGATCGAAGCTAAGGAGAATGGTATTATACTCGAACGTCCTATGCAGGCTTCAAGAATCAAAGCGGTACGGCGCGAGCGAGCTGTTGGAGGTCCTGGTATCGGCAAGTTCAGAGGAGGTACTCTTAGTCTCAGTCGAAAAGACCTTCAAAGCATTCAAGGATCAGGATCGAAAGGCCGACGTACAAAGAAGAGATGACACAAGCATGCCAAGTAACTCGACACTGCGCTAGAGGGACTTATGACCAAAGCATACGTTTACGTAGTAGCATGCTTGGGCACTTCGCCAGCGCCACGACGTTCTGAACTCACGATGATATCAGCGTACCGTGAGAGGCGAAAGCCGACGAAAGGTCATAGCAAGAGTGAGAGAGTCAGAGATCAATCGATTCGAGGCCCTTGCGGACATCCACTACTCGCCACTGCACTGTCCCCGAGCCGGCGTTTCTGATTGCGTCGATCACCTGGTCGGACCTTTGCCCTATGGAAATAAGTACTAGTTGTATGTAACCTGCGGGTCTGGTGCACGCCGAAGCTAGACAGGTCTAGGCGTTTCGTACCTACAACAACCAGCCGAGAAGTTACCTCGCTACCACGTACTTCTACCCGGCTCTCGACGGCTCGACACATGACGAGAAGGAGCGTTTAGACGTGGAAGACCCCATCCAAGCTGGGCAGTGATGGGTCGACGGAATGGCGGAATAGCTAGCCACGTACTACGGTGCACGGCGCGGAAGTTGACGAAGGCCCAAGTTACGCAAGCCTGAATTGCCCATTCTGCTCAGGGCATGCGTTTCGTCTTCGCTTCAATACTATGGTATGACCTAGCCTCTCTTTGACGGGTAGAGCTTGTTAGCACCTACATCTGCGTCGGCATACTACGAAATCAACAGAAGCCAGCTGGGTACTGGTTACAAACTCGTTTAGCCTCTGAATATTTCTCGGATTCGATTTCGATCAATCAAAGCGAGCACCTCAAGTCGAGGAAGTGGTGATGAAATTGCACCAATGCAGGATCTCAGCGAAGCCAAGTGTGACAGGTCCCAGCGAGGTGCCTATCACATCATCAATGTCTCTACATTCTCCGGTCAGTGGTGGAAATAGCATATTCCGAGAGAACGAAAGATGTAGTGACGGTGGCTGACTCTCGCTCATTGACCTGGAAACTTGAAACGCGAGCTCTGGTTGCTTCAGAATCTGCGGCAGGACCCCTGGCGGTGGCAGGTGGGCTACTAAGTATGTAGTACTGGTTTTAGTCAGGGGTAAAAACGGAAACGAGGGGAGGATACATCGTAGTACAGATACAAATGCGCTTGCTGGTTTTAGTCCGGACTACCACCGGCTAGACTACAACGTTGTACTACGTAAGATACTAAGTATTACACAGTCCTCAGTAACCAAAATCTCTCAACTAATTATGGTAGTAAATCGAAAAGAACCGCAGAAAAAAGACTCATACTCCATCCTCGAAAGGGCGGTAGTCGTCTTCCCTCGTTTAAAACCCTCTTCTGATACCTCATGATTACAAACAAGCCTTTCATGTATTTACTCTACAGTTATCACGCACTTCTCCGCTATGATAGGTTACCTAATTACTAGGTAGAAAGGTAGGTAGGTAGTCAGGAGAATTACTGACTGACAACGAACATATCAAGGCAATAACTCGGTTTGGGTGGTGAAATCAAGATACATAGGTACATACCTAACCTACAGACCTACCTGACTTCGTTACTTCTTGTAAAAGGTGAAGAAGACTGTACTTGATAGGTTCCTAAGAGTTACTGACTGCAGCTACGTCGATGGTGTGTGTGTTCACGGTGGTAAGTGCACGTACCTACGATACCTAGGGCAATGAGGTACAATAGATATGAGCGGAAGTCATTGTGCTTGATTGATACACTATTCATGTTTGTACAGGATCAATAAATATATTGTATTGCTGAAATGCTATCATTTCTTCTCTTTCTTATTTCCGTAAAATTATGGAGTAAACTCCGGGATTATTTCCGTGGTTTCTTCCCGCAGTATCTACAGCTACCACCACTCACTCATTATAAGTAACAGTGGTGGCGTTCACGCAACCCAATGATTGCAAGTTACCATATATCATATGACTGTCACCGGCATCAATCATGACCTTGACACCGAGCCAAACGAACGCCAGAGATCTTCGAGAGTTTGTGCCTACTCTCCACGCTGCTCCGTACCCGGATATTGATCCCTCGCTGGTCAAATTATCCCAACCATATGTTGCCTGCATCATCGGCGGGAGGGGAGCAGTCGGTAGCGGATTGGCACGTTCCTACGCTCGTGCGGGAGCCACGGGGCTTGTGCTGTGTGCACGTTCATTGCCGGCACTGCAGTCAGTAGCAGATGAAGTCAAGGCCATAAATCCAACAGTGAAGACGCTGGTGCTGGAGTGTGACATCACGTCGTCCTCGGATGTAGCTGCCATCGCAGCAGCGACCAAGGCAGAGTTTGATAGCCGACTCGATGCCGTTGTGATCAATGCGGGATATTCGGGCAAGATGCAGGCAGATATCACACTTGAAACCCCAGGAGAATTCCAGACTGCTTTCAGTGTCCAGGCTGTAGGCACCTATCATGCGGCTCATTACCTCATACCGCTCCTCAAGGCTACACCGAATGGCGCGATGGCTTTCATTGCTATCAATTCCATGGCGGCACCGACAGTCGCGGGGCCAGTTGCACATATCCACTACTGTGCAAGTAAGATGGCGCAGGTGCGTATTTTGGAGATGATGGCGGAACAGGATGCCTGCAGAGGAGTCTTCTGTGCCAGTGTCCACCCCGGAGGAGTGGTGAGCGAGTTCTCTGAAAGGAGCATGCCGAGAGAGTACCAACACTGTAAGAGATCTGACATAAGCCTTGGCCTTACCCTGTCTTGAAGGCGTATTGAAAGCTAATCGATTACGCCGATATATATTAGTGCTAGTAGATGATCCGAATCTTGCAGGATCATTTTGCGTTTGGTTGACCAAGGACAAGGCCAAGGCAGATGCACTGAACGGTAGGTTTCTCTCCTGTAAGTGGGATGTGACGGAACTGTTAGCGAAACTGGACGAGATCAAGACCAAAGATCTCTTGAAGTTCCGAGTCGCCATATGATAATTATGTCATGTCATACATAGCACTTGACGTATGTACGGGCAAGATGATTGATTGCCATTCGCTTCTTTAGAATGCCTGAATTGATGGAGCCCTGAAGACCCGTTTTAGATGAATATATATTGATTCCTGGGCGATCCTTTCATGAATCAAGGAGGGGATGAGGAAGTGTCTTCCCGTCGAGGCCGTGTAAGGGATTCTGACGTTTTCAGAGCACTGTACTTCATATTGATCTACTGTGATGTATGACCAAGTATGTAGCTGTGCCTTCGGTACCTCAAGCATCCCATCGGACGGGGTTTCGGTAGGTATCTAAGTAGAGGTAGGTAGGCGAACACGATCGTGTACTGTGATCCTGATCGTGGCCCCTACTGGCCTAGGGATCGCATACCATAGAGGTAGTAGTACAGCATGCACCTCATACTACCTATTACTGTAGATCCTATATCAGTACTAATTAACTGAACCTAACACCTTTGCTTCAAGATAGAACAGAAGAGGAAATGAGTGGAGCAGACAAAGCTGAAATTGATTTCTCTTTTTGACTCTCGTATAGCACTAACACCGTACCTGCATCTTTTTGAATATTCGACCACCCTTTTATTGAGATAGTCCCGTACAGTCGGGTTGCATCTAGTGACTGTACCAGAAGTAATATCTACCTACACTTACCTTATCCAGCCTGTTCTCCTCCTCGCTTCCGGAAAATGGCCCTCCGGTATATTTCTAGTGGCAGTGGGGGGATGGTCTCGCTGTCTCTGGTCGTAAGTCGTACATCGTACTATGTAGTACGGCTATTTCTGTTGTCGGGCCCCGCTGAGGCTGCAACGACTGGTCATAATTGACCCTAGTATAGTCAATTTCTGAGACAGGCGCCGGGCATGAAGGAACTGCAAAAACACCGTCTCAGCTCGCCAGCCAAACAAAAGGTAAATTCCCGTACCTGACTCTAAGATCTCTCCTTGCTGATTTCAGGAAATGAGCGAGCGTATCGCCAATCCCTTCAAAGAGAGAGCAGCAATCTTCAAAATGTAAGTCCAATCAGAGTCAACTGAAAAATCATGTGTATTATTTATATCTACCTAAGGTACCTAGGTAGGTATGTATCTTTACCACTACTCGGAGTAAGTGCCGTGTAGGAATCTTGCTTCAGCGTCACAAGGGCGACTACTACGTAGTATCACTTGAGCAATTTGTCGTCCCCTGAGAAAAGTCAACCCAGTGATCAATCCACTCATCCAGTACACAACCTACTCAACGGTAACTTGCACTTGGCTTTGATTTCCGTCTAAGTTGGATGGCACGAGCCCGATTCTGATGTTAGGTACCGTTACCAGTAAAGTTACTACCCGTTCATGATCAAGCCTCCATTCCAGACCTTTTGATCGGCAGAGGACCTCGCGTGGTCCAGTTGACCGTTTTTCGCCGTCTTGAAGAATATTGTGTCGCAATCGGACAGTAAACAAGGCCAAGAATGATGTCCTACCATGAGGATAGTACGGTAAGTTCGACGATGCAAAGACATAACCAATAACCTCATTGGCTCAATGCAAGACCATGGTCACTTCTCCTCGACCTTTAATTATAGTAATGACAACAACAAAAACCAAATCACCATCATGACCCTCATATTGGATATGACAGGGCGGAATGTTCTTGGGTAATTGGGTGATTGGGTGACTGCAATTGATTATGTCTCCAAGATCCTACCAACCTTGCGTGCATTACAGCGGCTAGGAGTGGCGATCACACACTCCTTGCCAACGCGCTCGCGCGGTATATACGACGTTGTATAGATGGATGTGGCTGCTTCAACCTCTCAATTTAAATCCTCACGTTGGCGGAGCAGGCTTTCTATCGTTCGTTCGCCTTATGGATATGAATGAAAATGTGAACGAGAGCTCGGATCTCAACTCTGTAATAAGCGAAGATCAACACCAGCAATGAGAAAAGAAAAATGGTGCTGAAAATGTCCATATCGTAGGAGCCGACTGGAGTCTGGGACCATTCCCAACCAGCATCTCTCAAACATAGACTCTGGAGCTTAAGAAGATGAAACACAAGTCGCAGATTTCAGTCGGTTCCACTCGCTCAATCATCTTTGACCAGAAATGTTATTAGCGTACCGGATGATAAATTAATTGTCTTGTGTGAACGGGGGTTCGTGGTGGGGAGATTACCACGCCGGTGACGGTACCGTACCTGAGTCTCTCCTGTTCCCTGCTTGCGTTTCTTAACCACCTGCACCGAGCGAGCCACCTAACGAATGGAGACTTGATATGGGGCCTAGTCAAGACGTTATTGGCGTATTTCGAGGCTTTAGGTCCCTCGCTTATAGGCCGCAAGCCAATCTCATCCTTGCAGGTCTGTTCGCCATCTCTGGTTTGGTCAGCGCCAATGTGCCTCGCTTATTGCGAAAAGTGCCTTCTTGAACGTCCTAATCCCTGACTGCGATTCCCTTCCCAAGAGTCAAAGGCCCAAAGACAGCGGCATCCCTGTTGATATTTTGGTAATGGGCCCGTATTCGTTGTCTAGGACAGGGACGATTAACATCTGTTCGCTTGAAGCACCTATACTTAGGTGAAAGGTGATAAATGCGAAGGTACCGTACCTTAGGCATAGACAGAGTACTGGGTTAGGTAGGTAGCTGTGTAGACTAATTACCGTACTGTACTGTACAGGCAAAGCTCCATTCTCCTGTGTCTCGTCTGCCGTACCTTTGCTTGACTTTCCCTTCGATGAAGCTATGTTTGCCTGTAGGACTGGAAAGAATAATTGACCCATTTTTTCAATTTGACACTTTACGCCTTCCAGTAACTACACGACTTCTGGGTATCCAGAGTGCAGTAGTTCAACGGGAGCAGACTGGGAGATGGTTCAGTCCCTCCCTGTCTCTTTCCAATTCATGTCCCTGCTTGCAAACCCCCCCCTGGCCCGTGTGACAACTCTCCAATGTCAGTCTCCAATCTGACAAGAAGCAGCAGCAACAGAAGTTGCAAGAAAGGAAGAATACCTAGGTACGAGATATAGGTACCTTATGTACTAATCATGTTATAATGGTTGGTATCTATACCTCATGTATACTATTCATATTACCATCAAAATAACAAAAAGCGCGGTACGAGGTGCCATAGCGGTTGTTAGTAGTCCAATTACCACAGGGTACTTAAGATCCTGTGTGGGCGGGATACCCGGTCCCCCTACCACGAGCCGTTCACTTCACGTCCTATCATTTTGCGGCGCTCCTCTGTCTATCGCCCGCCCGGAGCTTTAAGCACCTACTACCCCCCAGTCCATGCTCCCTCTCACCTCAAATCTCATACATATCCTCTTTTGTCGCACCTTTCCCTCATCTCATTAAAACATTCATCTTCCCCTTCCTCAAACAACTTTCATTTCCTCTCCCCACGATTGTCGCAGCTTGATCGCTTCGTTGACAATCTCGTTTGGTGTTTCTTCCCTGTTGAGTCGTGTGGTCATTGTTGGCCCCCTCACCCTCGTCAACCCCCAGACTACGACGAAGAAGGGAGATCTTCAGCGGGCAGGCCTCGACAAGACTCCCGCACCATTGGGTGATAGAACATACTACCACAGCGTCAGGACGTTGCGAGGGCAGGTCTCTCGCCAGACAAGTTTTTGTTTACCTCGTCTGCCTCATGATTCACTCGTTTTGATCATCGAGCCCAAGACAGACATTCGTTTCCGACCTATTGCTGAAGCTTGTCCAGCACTTCGAAACACAGGATTGCTTCACCAACCCAGTCCTGATACTCGCCTTTGTCCCACGACCAGTCTTCGCGAAATTCTCCTTCGAAAGGACAGCCAATCTTCCTATCATTGGCCTTAATTAACAATGTATTCTCAGGCTGGTGCGGCAATGGCACCGCCTCAAAAGCCCGAAACTTTCATGCTATCAACTGAAGCTCAACAAAGCCTACCTCAAGATGCCCAAGTCGCGCTTCAACAAGTCGACAACTGTAAGTCGACGCTGCCCATCCTTCCTTGACGGTTAGCACGCGTTGGCGCAACGCGTTCGACTTGAACATCGCTAATAGCTCCTCACAGTGAAGTATTTCTTGATCTCTGCGCCAGTCGACTGGACCCCGGACCAATACATTAGACGCTTTCTTCTCCCAACTGGCGAATATGTATCCTGTGTGCTATGGAACAACCTCTTCCATATCTCAGGCACGGATATCGTACGATGCCTTGCGTTCAGATTCCAGGCCTTTGGGAGACCGGTCAAGAATTCCAAGAAGTTCGAAGAAGGGATCTTCTCCGACCTCCGAAATTTGAAGTCCGGGACAGATGCGTCCCTCGAAGAGCCCAAGAGCCCTTTCCTGGACTTTCTGTACAAGAATAATTGCATTCGAACGCAGAAGAAGCAGAAGGTATTCTATTGGTACAGCGTGCCACACGACCGGCTGTTCCTGGACGCATTAGAGCGCGATCTGAAGAGAGAAAAGATGAATCAAGAAGCGACTACAGTGGCTGTGGCTGAGCCCGCATTGTCTTTCGAGTTCGATTCTTCACAGTCTCTCTTCGAACAGCTCACGAAGGCTCAACAGGCAAACTCTTCTTCTTTCTCAGCGCATGCAAATACTTCATATTCGCAGTCGACCTCGCCAGTCATGAGAGCTGTCGACTCAATGCCTCCTCCTTCTATGATCCCCCACTCGATGCCAATGGTACCGGAGGATACCACCTTGTCTGCTCCGATGTATAACCAGATGTCAATGGGGAATACAATGGCATCAAACATGATGAAGCGTGACCAAGACTACGGTCAGCTGCAGTTCGATCGTAATGGAATCGCATTGTCAAAGGTGCATCAGAGACATACATCTGTTCCAGCATACATGGAGTATTCACCAGCTCCATCATTTGTCTCATCGCATTATGATGACTATAGCAATCGTGCTATCTCCTATGAACCTATTACCCCACCTCAACAAGGAATGGGATTGGGTGCCGAGCCCGCCTACATCGCCAATGAGGACACCGGACTCTACAGCGCTCTTCCTGATGTTTCAGCGGGTACATTTAATCCAATGGCGACCCTGCCACCATCAAACCTCGTCGGTCCACAATTCTCCGCTGCGACGCGGACGTTTCCATCTACCAACGTCTACTCTGTAATAGAGGGCTCTCCAACGTACAAGCAACGCAGGAGGAGGTCTTCAATCCCACCATCAATCCTTAATGCTGTGGCTGCCAATGCGGCAGCACAGGCCAAACAACCACATGTAGCGCACAGACCAAGCGACCTCCGCCGCTCGATGTCAAGCTCTGTCCTCCCCTTTGCGGAAAACGACGAGTCGAACAATACCTCTCCACCTGGCCTCACAAACAGCTATGCCTCGACAGTTGTACCAAAGAATGACCTGCTCCAAGACCTTTCTCGTCACGGCACCCCCATGCCAAGCCTTGAAGAAAGCCCACAACCAGCCACCATGCCTATCGTTAGCCCACAGCAGGACGATCTTTCCAGTCTGGTCCATGATGATTACTCATCGTTTTCTCTGCATAACAGTCCAGCGGTGAGACAGGAACGCCCTGGTCCAGTCCGCCGTGCTCGAAGCGCTACCATGATGGAGCTTGGTCCATATCCCCACAAGTCACATTCGTGTCCCATTCCGTCATGTGGTCGATTGTTCAAACGTCTCGAACATCTTAAAAGGTATGTCTTGCATGCCACTTCTCGTTTTCTATTGATTGGGCAATCTATTTTAAATTTGGGTTAAGCGCCAGCTAATTCTCCGGCGGTTAGACACGTTCGAACCCACACTCAAGAACGACCATACATCTGTCCCTACTGCAACAAGGCCTTTTCTAGGTCGGATAATCTCGCACAGTAAGTTATCGTCGACCTATAATCTCCCTTGATCAGGACTCCAATTCTGACAGCCTATTGATAGACATCGCCGAACCCATGAGACCCAACCGGATGGTACCCATCCCCATATGAGTCTCAGCGACGAGGATCTTGAAGCCGAGGAAAACGAATTTGGTTCACTTGGCGAAGATTCACCGCCAGAAGATGGAAGCTTCACGCTGTCGAGTTCGGGTATGCTCAATATGTCAAATATCAGCAGCATGCACGCACCTGGTTCTAGCGGCTCTACCAATGTCCACCATGGTATGTTCCAACAACAGCAACACTCGCACCACGATGCCTCGGATTTGAACTCTCTTCAAGGTCAAATGATTCAACCACAACTTCTACAACAGCATATATGAATCATGTCGTACTTTGAAATCTGTGCCATTTTTCTCACTGTCGGCCTGAATTGTATCTGTCAATCGACTAGAACAATGCATGAGGAGACATCATGGCTTCCCCTTTTGGCATGCTATTTTCGTGTCATGTGTTGTGTTGGACTTTTCGAGCAAATTTTTTTTATCGTCTGTTGATACCATTTATTTTTCATTGGAGACAGATCATGCCCTTGGTGGGCAGGGGCATTTCATTGCATGGGTTGGTATGGCGAGCTGGATGTCTCCTCACATAAAGTCCCTGAGCGTCTTGGATTTGGGTGTATATGTGAGAGCATTGAGCGTGTTACGATGATCATTTGGATGGGTTTCGATGGCTTTACGATTCTGCTACCTTGATGTTTTTATTATTATTTGTTTTTTTTGATCCATCGTCTTCTCAACCGGTGCTTTGACCCGATGTCAGACTTCGAATGACCGTGGGAGAGCAGAAGCACGTGAAAAAGGGGAATGGTCCTGTTCTTATACCATTTCCCTGTCTGAAAAGAAAAAAAGAACTCTGTTGAAACAAGGTGTGATGGCGTTCCCCAGGAAAGAGGAAAGGGGACCTACCGACTTTAGCTCACAACTCCTCAGATGCAAGAGAAACACAGGAAATGAAGGGTGGGCGAGGGAAAGGGGAGACGGGAAAGGAATTACCATGTACAACTACCAACATCTACCTTCATACCAGACGCAACATCAGATTTCATTTTTCTATCCTTGAAATTTACCAATCCTTACCTCAGTTCTTTCGTCACAGAATGGGTTCAAAAAAGGAATTAAACCAAAATCCAAAAAATTACATGTCTACAAATATCTTTTTTTCTCTTTGCTTTAATCTAATCTTTGGTACTTGATGACATGATCAAAAAGTGAGAGTAACGTTATGAGATTCATGATATCTGTATTGGGTATTGAGTAATTATTGGGTATCAGAAAGCAAACGGTCAATGGTACGGATATTCAGACGGCCCCCTTTTTCTTTTTTGCTTTCAGGTTCATATGTATCTGAAAAAGTACATAATAAGCAACAGCAACAGCAATGAGGAGGAGGAGGAGCAGGAGGAGGAGCAGGCACACAAATCACTTCTTGAGCGCTTTCTCGGGATCTTTGCCAAACGCTTCACACCACTTCCTCCACTCCCTCGCGCCCTTCTTCATCACTGTTTTGAAATCCTCTTTGACTTCTTGGAGTTCCCATTGGTCATCTTCCCAGTTTTTGACGGGTTCGGTGGAGGTGGTTGTACCACTGGTGCCGCTGGCACTGCTGGGGTTCCAACCGACGGCATGCAGCACGTCGGATTCCGTGGGCGCGGAGACGTATTCGGGGAAGAGTTTCGGGTCGGCTTTGTTGCATTCGGAGGCGAGGTAGCGGCGGAGGAGTTCGAGACGAGGGGAC
Source organism: Pseudophaeomoniella oleicola (assembly GCA_003868215.1). Lineage (NCBI taxonomy): Eukaryota > Fungi > Ascomycota > Eurotiomycetes > Phaeomoniellales > Phaeomoniellaceae > Pseudophaeomoniella > Pseudophaeomoniella oleicola. The sequence continues at coordinate 391,858 of QWDQ01000001.1, read as the reverse complement.
GGCGTGAAGGTGAGGTGGAGCGTGTCCTTTTCGTGGTCTCCCGATGATGAGGAGGTGAGGCGTTTGGTAACATTGCGGGCCGTTTTGGCGCCGCGGAGGGATTTGTAGGCCCAGACTGTGTCGACTTCGCCGAGGCCGCCAAAGGGCCATACTAGGGTGGCAAGAATGTCGATACCTGTGATGGGATTAGTATGGTTATAGATAGCAGAGTAGGGACTGGAAGTGATAATGGGAGGCCAGGAGGGGAGGAAGACGAGGAGATGAAATATGAATTGAGTCAATATAAGACTTACCATAAGCTACTGGCATGAGTCCGGTCGCAATGATAGCATCACGTTGGGCTTTGGACTTTGTCCGGAGCATTGTGTTGACAAATTCCTCACGCATTTGCTGCCCATTCAGATTCATCGTCGGAGGGTACACGAGCACCATTTCTTCGACACCAACCGTCTTGTGAGTGGTTTCTCCCTCTGGATGGCCGTCGTTGGCGTGTCGGTCGCCTTCAGAGTCCGATTTGTTGCCTGATACGCGACCAAGGAAATCCAGATTAGAGGATGTCGTGTATTGCATTGCTTTGCTGATACCACGAGTGGCTTTGCTTTTGACACCTTGCCAGCTTGCCGTCTTGGCCGTGCTTGTCTTTGCACCGCGAACCTCTTCTTGCCATTTCCTCTGGACCATGTGAAGCTTCCCCTCTTTCTCTCCCTCAACAGGTTTGCTCAATGGGGGAGGCGGAGGAGTATAGATCAAGAAGCGCAGAGGGACTTGGGCAGGGTCTACGCCTTTGAGGTGCGGCGTTGGGAATGGAACCAGGTAAGCAGTGAGCTTGTGTGGGTCTCTAGTGTAGTGTATTGGATTTGAGGGATCGTCAGCACCGAAATCTTGAGATCGTCTCTTCGGAGGTGGTTGCCAGGTATTCAAGTTTCCCGTAGATGGGACAGAGGCACCGCTTTGAGGTACATAGACTGCTGCAGTGTCTTGGTAAGGTCGCTGTGGAAGCGGTGGTGCTTGTGCATATGCAGATTGTGCCATGGGACCTCGAGGGAAGTTCTGCTGCTGGAATTGTTCATGGTACATCGGTGCTGTCTGTGTTTGAGGATACGGTTGAGCCGGCGGTGGTGGATAGTAGGCTTCTTGATTTAGCATGTGTTGCGTTGGTGCTCCCTGATTTACATTCATCTCAGACAGCGACAAGTCCTGGGCCTGTCCGGCACCAGATTCTGTAGGAGGTGGTGGAAATTCTGCTGTACTGTAGGTGGTTTGGGCCATACTGATTGGACGTAGGGAGGGACTGTGAGGATCGAACAGCTTGTACAGCACCACAAAGGAAGACGAGAAGAGGAGAGAATATATCTATGAGTGGAAACGCATGTAACTTAATCATTGACTTACAGACTATTAATGGATATCTTGATACGAACCAACTGATGTTGATACGGGGCTGAAGCGATGACGATGACGCGCAGCGTGGCTTGAGAGTACGTGTACCGCCACAATCGTCGTGGTGTAGGGCAGTGACACGGTGATCAGTTGCCAGGATCTGCAACAAGTGACTATCTCATCCAATATTGGCGACACAAACATGAAAGGAAGGAGACGAGTTTGAGAAGCTGTTTGGAGTAAACCTTTTCGTCACTTCTTGGTTTCACTGCTTGACTTGTTGCGTATCTTTGATAGAACATATCGTAGTAGGTTCACACTATTTTCAGCTAAACGAGCAGCCTTTTGTCAGCGCGGCTTTAGCTAAATTGGGATACAGACATGAAGCATTTCAGATACAATTGGCTCAAGTAAACATTGAATAGCTTTCCAAACCTAACTTGTCTCTATCCTGGAATACCGAACCAAGACCCTCACATACAAGCTCAGATGAACTTCAGCTTATGATACAAGTGCTTACCAGTCTCATTGCTGGTCGACCGCTACTACGACACGATGTATCCAGTAGCAACCCGACATCTGCTATTTCCGGGGAAAGAATGTCACTTCCGCCATCTTTGGGGCCGCCGTCTCATAAACGCCATGAGCAACACCAACACCTGGCTCTACTGACCGACGTAACGTCAGAGCCGCTCTTGGTCGAATAGCCCACTTGGAATAACCCTTCTGTACGCTTGCATGTACGGTATGTCGAAGAAATGCAGTGAAGTGCTCTGCAGAGGGCATATCGGCAATTCCCATTTGCTTCAGGAACCGTGGGAAGTCGTCGATGTCATGCAGACGCTTGACGTCGGCGGCCAGTCTGGTAGCCGCACCTCTTGGTGGAGCGCCATGCCGGTCGAATAAATCGTCGCGAATCTGTGCCAATGACTTCGTTGAATCATGTGGTCTTGCGGTCCGACGGAATAGTTCAGAGAACATCAACAGCCGGTAAGATGTGCGGCTGCCTTCAAAAGTCTTCCTGAGACGGTAGTATGAGACGACGTCAGGTTCCATGTAACTCATTTCGGGCATATTGGCACCTCTCTTGTCAAGGAGCCAAACCACATTGCGTGTTATCGCTTCAGTAATGATTGCTTTGACGAGGGCAGCAGTAATTTGCACGTCACTAATCAAGAGAGCAACAAGAAGGTGACCAAGGTTTGGGCAGTCAGATTTGGACGTCTTGCCAGATATAAAAGCTTGCACAGTCCGGTTCGCTGAGGTGATAAATGAAGGGTTTCCGGTGGTGATGCAGAGTAGGAGATGGAAGAGATGAAAATATGACTCTATTGCTTTCTCGGATGCATGTCTAAGGGTGCTTCTTGATGCATGAGCATACTGCCGATCTTGCATAGCTGTGTCCGAGGTTTGCTTGTTCAGCCTTACAACGATGTCGTTCATGAAGGTGTAGAGGGTATTGACAATGGATGCACCGGCCATGTTAGCAGCCCTGGCAATATCGGCTAGATTGGTTCCAGCATGATCTTTGACCCGCTGCCAATGGCGGTATGAGATGGGAAGAGGTAGCCAATACTGGAATGGGAGATGATGAACAGAATGCCGGATCCCGTGGTCACTGAAAGCTTCCAATGATAACAAGTCAAATTCAGACTCGAGTTGTTTCTGGTGGCCCCTACCAGTCACTGCAACCCCTACCCCGAGCCGAAGTTGATGGTAATTCGCCTTCAGAAGGAAACACTGCAATTCACGAGTACGGATTATGTCATACTTTGCGATGAGATGACCGACCTTGTGCCAAGCGCGTGCGAAGACGGTGAGATCTTCAGTTTCAAGTTGGTCGAGAATGAGAAGAAGGATCTCGTCAGGGAGATGCTGCATGAGAGTTTGATGAAGACTTGCTCTATGGCGCTCATTTTGGCGCTCATTTTGGCTCTCACCACTGAGGTGGATTGAAGCAAACTGGGTGCCCAGCGCCAGCGTTAATTGATTCGGTAAGGATTCGTTGCGAGTACCAAACTGGCATCTGGTGCATACAAAATGTGTGCGACCCGTACCAAAGACCTTTTTCAAGCCTCCGTTCATCTTCCTGTACTCTGTCAGGTCATATCGACTGCCGTATGACTGGTCAAGGGTGTCACTACCGAAGAAGCTCAGCAGCTGTATTGCAATCCCTTTCAGGGTATAAGCTGGCGTATATGCGGTATGATCGTTGAGTATGGAGGCACAGATGTAGTTATTGAAGACATTCGGGTGAACAACATCCGTTTCTATGGTGACTGTTGGGGGAACCAAAGGATATCTTCTGCCAAACAACACAGTGAGATGTAAGGGCCCAAATCCTTCAGGCGTCAGTATCAAACACGCTCGTGTGAGATCGTCATCACACACGTGGAGGGCGATGTTGGGATACGGGTTTTCTTGAAGCTCTGCGATATCAAGTAAGAGTCGTTGACGGAGTTTAGTAGCCATTTATTATGACAGTAAAGTCAGCACTGTGTCAGAGAGTTGCTTTCCAGGCGAAGATTGCCAAGACCAAGGTTGAAACCTTTTGAGCTATCGATGTTGGACGCTGAGTTCAGGAGCAGATGAAGTAAAAGTGAAACCGAAAGAGAAAGATGAGAAAGGAGATTCACGATGCGTAGTGTGAGATCAATTCAATGCATGTGACGGATGGATGCATGGATCGGTTAGAAGGGTCTGAGTAAAGGTTGCTAGCAACATATGATCGTTGCTTGAGTAAATCTCTTTATATATCGACGAATGATAGAGATTAGTGTTTGATGTCTCAAACCTACTCATCAAGTATGAGTCCACATGCCACATGTGACTCATGAGCTCACGGATGCAGCTCTATCTGCCCAATCTGCTGGTTCGACATTGGGTGTGCTGCCTCAGTCCTCACCCTATTCCATTTCCTCACAGTAATGGCAGTTGGACGGGTGGGGGATCACTGGGATAGAACCCCCCCCTTTGAGCAGGCCAACCGCTTAGAGTCCATCTGAACCTTCCATACACATTTACTCCTCACTTGCTCTGGAAGCCGGATTGAGGTCCACAGGCATGGCAGGCCAGACTATCGCACCTCCAATACTCTTGCAACGGTACATTTGAACCTAGTCGGATCCACCATACGAGTCTTTCCTGGATCTATGGCGAATTGCTCTCACCCTCAAGCTAGATCAATAGCCGTAGGCGAACTGCTGTGCAACGAGAGCGAGAGTGCGGCAAAGTTTGACAACACTGTCGGTAGAAGCTTGAAAACGCATTCGTAAAAAGGGCAGCATGCAAAAGCAAAACCTCGTCTACTTCCTCTTCGAAACACGATGCTTCCCACTCTTCCCTGGCTTTTGGAATGTAATAGAGTTCTTCGCCTTCCTGTGAAGTTTCTTCTTCTCATTTTTGTTGGCCTTCTTCTTCTTGTTGGCCGCTGACGAGGTTGTGCCCTTGGCCTGGCTGTCGTTCATTTCAACATCCATGGCTTCAGAACCATTGCTGGTAAACTCCGGATTGGCGCTGGCAGATTTCCCTAAGTCGTGCGTAAGCAGCTAATAACATGATGTAACCACATAGTGCATACCCTCAGCCTCAACCTCCATAGAAGCGTCATCTTTGATATTGGTTGACTTAGGCAGTGATGCTAGTTCTTGAAGCTTTGCAGACAACCGTTCTGTACGAGCATCCGCAGCAGGCCCGAAGACTGTAGACCGTAATTTGGCATTGTTCCTCTTCACAACACTGGAGCGAGCACTTTTTGCCATGTTGGCGATTGCAGGACGCTCCTTGTAGACTGGCGATCACGGCGCACTTGCAGGATAGAGCTTGATCAGACAAAAAGGGTCTTGTGGGGGACTGCGAAAGTGAGGGCTTTCATAGAATTTCACGATTTGGAGAAGGAAAAAAAGTGACGGCAGCTCGAACTCTGCATGACAACGGTGATCCGTTTCATTGTCAGAACTCACAGCTAGTCGCACAGGACGCTGCTTCCTTTCACCTGCAGGCAGCGGTGGTCTGAAGCGTTTGAAGCCTGTTGCCATGCATATGTCAAGTCAAATTTGATATAGAAGAGGCGCCATCCGCCCCTTTCGAACCTTCCACCTCCCATATCTCTCGGTCGCCCGAAATGGCAACGAATGGGCGCCGCCCAGATCCAGTCGAAAGACTGAGCCTGAAGATCAAGACTTTACTCAACGCTCATCTCAAGGAGATTCTTCGAGCAGAGTCCCTGCCAGTCTCTGGAGTCAAGCAGGAATTAATCAATCGTTTGCAAGATCGTAAGGCTAGACCCCCGCCGGCATTGTCCGCGCACCCTTCGCGATTCTACGCTGGTAATATATCGCTAACTTCAACCCTTCTTATAGATATCCAGAACCTCGCAAATGATGGTGATACTCAGCGAATTCAAAGAATCCTGGCCATAGCCGAAAGGGGCCAGGCTGCGACCAGCTCATCCTCGCCAACGGCGCCATATCTGCCACAACATTCATATCTACCGCCCTCGAAAAGTACCTCATCTTTTGGGCCTTTTCCAAACATGCCATCGAAGCCTGGGATACCTACAGGTATGGTTTCTTGCGAAGCACCTATGTGTACTCACTGACCAATTTCGCATGCAGCGCCAATACGCTTCAAACCCTCTCCATTTTTCACGGTCGATCAAACTCTGGTATCTAACAGAGAATTGAAGATTCGGGAGAACACCCGCGATACTCTGGACGTTGAGCTCAATTTGAGTCCGGGTGTTGTCACAGCATTGAATGATCCATCTACGAGGGTGATGGTTTACTGTGCTGGGGACAGCGGTCTCAGTCCGTACACATTTGCGGATGTTGCATTTCCTCACCAATGCGAATTAAAATGCAACTTAGACGACGTCAAGGCGAATCTTCGTGGGCTCAAGAACAAACCCGGATCAACTAGGCCGGCTGACATCACCCCCTTCTTGAGGAAGAAGGTTGGATATTTAAACAAAGTGAGCGTTACCTATGCTTTGACTACCAAGGTATGGATCACCCCAGACTTCCTGTTTTCGGCCGGACACAGAATGACGGGGTTCAGCAGAGATACTATTTGGTCATCAACCTCGTTAAGAAGCACTCCGTCGAGGAGCTGGTTCAAAAAATCAGGGCGGGGAAATATATCAGCAAAGAGCTTGTGCTGAAAGAAAGTAAGATGCAAACCTCATACCTCTACAAACAATTTCTGACCATTTTGTGCAGTGCGGGGTAAAGCTGAGGATGCTGATATCGTAGCTACCTCATCTGTGATGTCTTTGAAGTGCCCTCTATCGACCTTGCGACTAGAAATCCCGACCCGTGGAATGACTTGCGCACACAACCAATGTTTTGATGCTACCTCGTTTCTCCAACTCCAGGAGCAGGCGCCAACATGGACGTGCCCGGTATGCAACAAATCCACACCCTATGAATCTCTTGCCATGGATATGTATGTCGATGGCATACTGAAATCTACGGAACGAAATGTGGAACAAGTCACAGTCGAGCCTGACGGCACATGGACCAAGAACGCGCCACCGGAGACTCCCGACAAATCTAGACCCTCCGCATATGATGATGATGACGATGACGACGATGATATCGTGGAGATACAAGACACCCGAATTGCGTCGTTGAAACGAGAACAATCCACTGTCTCGCCCATACAACATACTCCTTCTTACTCTTCGCGTGAGCCATCTGTTACTCTGTCGGCAAGGCAGCCTTCCTCGGCCCCGAAAAGGCTAGCCAGTGCTGTTATTGATTTGACAGAAAGCGATGACGACGACCTACCTGTAAGGCCACCCAAGAGACCATCATTAGCTCCTGGTCCCCCTTCGTCTTTCAATACGGGTATCAGCTTTCCACTCCCCAGACCGAGCCTACCTCCGGCACCACCAAGGCCAAGTTCTGGAGGATATCATCCATCGTCCGAGACGAATCGGTACTTCAATACATCTCTTTAGGGAACCGGGTTTTTTTCTTCCTGTCCATGACATCCCATTTTTGTCGATATCTTTTTTTTCGTGTGGGTTTTCGAATAGCGCGCGCGTTTTGGAGTTCTTTTTGCCAGGATATGAAATCGGGGATATGACGTCGATCTATCAAAAGTGTCGATGTTAGAAGGGAGAATTCTGCGCTCCGGTAGGTACGGATAGGACGGAAAGGGACGGGATCTCATGCATGCAAGACATGTGTCTGTGGGAAGGGCGGTGGTTTACCACGATCCTGCCGTGGCTGGAAAGGCTATCAGTAGGTAGACATAGCCAGCATGGTATCAATGAGAACATTGAAGACTGTAAACCCTTCTTTTCGCGAATAATGCATGGTTTGTAACTTTTGAGTTTCTATTTCTTTTTTTCTGTGCCTTTGTTGATCTGAGGGTCAAACGGAAGTCATAGTGATTACAGTAATTACTACGATCGAATCTTCAACAACAACATTTATCTGTCTGTTCCCACCGACTGAGACTAGGGTTTGCTGGCTGGCTACTCTTGTTCATATATATATTTAGAAAAAAAAAAAATTCCTTTTTTCTTTTATGTCCCCTATCATTTAGGTAACATCGACATGTTATCTATCTATCTAGATATCTTTTTTGAGGTTCGTGAATCGTGATCGTGATTATAATTGATTTATTAGGAAGGAAAAACGTTGTTGAGCTTGCATGATTTGGCTTTGCGCTGTTCTGTCTGGATTACTGTAAGAGGGAGAGAGAGACGTGAGGAGGAGTGGGATATACAGTATACGCATATATGTATATATAGATCTAGTAATTATTAGATTGTTTGAATATATATGTCTGTATATATATGTAGTAGTCGATAAAAGTAAGGTAAGGTACATACATACATAAAGAGAAAAGGACGAGATAGGTTATTTGTTTTGAATGTTGAGAAGAAAGAGAAAAGAAGGGGAGGATGAAAGCATGAAAGCATGGCAAGTCATTGAATACCACATACACGTAACATATCCACATCGCTCTCTATAATAGCTAATTTTCTTTTTTCTTTTTTGTTGTGCTGTTGATCCAGATGTGTAAGTAGGTACCCTAGTAAAGACATCGAGGTTTCGGATGACGGCCGTCATTGTTGGTATTATTATTATTAGTGGTGTTGGTAAGTCGTCTCCCATGCTTTATCTACTCTAGAAATTGAGACAGATGGCCGTGCTTGTGGACTTGTGTGCTGCCTGCAGCCAACCAACCTTAAGCAACCTGGGTGGTTCTCGTCGAAACTGTTCCTGTCGTGCTCGTGACGACGGACATGGAGGCGGTGGCGAGGGAGCTGGTGACGTAGTAATTGAATTGCGTCGGGCCGCCGCAGGACTCGGTCGGGTTGCCTCTGCAGGCCATCGTGCAGGCTCTGTTTCCGACCAGGCTGGTGAGCGGGGATGCGGGGGCGGAGGTGGCTGCCCAGCACTCGCGGCCGTACTCGAGGCCGACGTAGGCGTATGTTCTGGCGGGTTGGCGAGTGAGGAATTGTTGGGCATAGCTCAGGCAGTGTTCGACGGACATAGTGTCATTAGCCAGAATTTCGTACCGGAGTTCGCGGGTTCTGGCACCGTCGTAGTAGCAACCGAGGGAGTAGTAGCCGAGAGTCGGAGTCGGGGAGGCACTGGTGGTTGATATTGACACTGTAGTTGATGCTGTGGAAGATGAGGGCGAGGTACTTCTAGAAGCTGTTGTGGACACAGAGGAGCTAGAAGGGGACGTGGTTAGGAAGGAACTCAGACTGCTGCTACTGCTACTGCTGATTCCCGTAACCGTGGTCAATGCACCATCGATTCTGACTGAAGCCGAGGATGTTGGGCTGGTGCTTGAGGAGTTCGAGGTTGGAATCGCGGAAGAGCTAAAAGCGGAGCTCGACATTGACGTTGAACTCGACGTGCTTATGCTTGTGGATGCATTGCTGGCAGCTAACTCCGTTGCATGCCATACAGAGAGTCTGTTGGAACCACCACACAATTCTTGAACATTACCGTTACAGGTCATGCCACAGTCCGAAGGACTTTCAAGGACACTTCCAGCTTCGATGACGTTGCCACAGTAACATTCTAGATTGATGTCAGTGAGCCCGTGAAAAGAGATACAGAAATTTGATGTCTTACCGGCTGAGTACTCTGTACCAAAAAAGGAGTACCCCAATGCGAGGCAGAATGTCCCACACCTTTCGTTGGTCTGAACAGTGTTGTTTGTTCCACTTGTTGAAGCTTTTGACAAAGTTCGGATTCCAGTGGCCTCGGAATAGCAACCAGCATAGACGGCCTTGCCGTCCAAGATGGTACTCTCGCCAACCGTTGGGACAGGATTGACCCAGGCGGTGTTGTTCCAGACTTGGAGAAGGCTTGGGCCACCACACCACTCAGAGTAGTTGCCACTGCAAAGCATTTTATGAGTCGTATCGCAGACAGAAGCGCTTAGAAGTGTGGCGCCAAGTGTACTACCACACCAGCACTCATCACCGTACTCAAGCCCGGCATAGGGCAGATTCTTCGAAGCACAGTATGTTGTACATTGATCTATAGACATGCCTGTGCTGTTGCTGTAGTCAGCCGAGTTCAGAGCACGTCCATTCGTTGGTTCGTCTGCACATCCAAGGTACGTCCAGTTGCCCAAGACATAACCTGGTTCCGGATTAAGCATCGATGTGTTTGTCGCCTGCGTGTAGTTGGTCAAGCTTGCCGTCTCATTGCAATTTGCGACAGCAGTGGCATCTTCCGGTCCCGAAGTGATTGGATTGCAACCAGGAAGCTTGTCAAGCCACCCATGAACCTTCTCATTAACAACTGGCCGTTGTTCTGGACAGTTGTCAGTTGCGTAAGGATCGACCACGAAAGCGGGGCAAGCGGCAGGATAGGTGACAGAATCGTTGTTAATGCATTGGTGGATGCCGTTGGCGAGCGTCTGGTTGTCCCAACCGTTGATGAAATCTCCATGGAAGCCATACCCGGTAGTGTCACCATTAGCAAAAACAAATCTCCCGCCGTCGGATTTATCGATTGAGTTGACGCTATAGTAGACCTCAAAGAACAGGTGAGGAAGAAGGACGGGATGAGTGTCCGGACAGACTCCATTGTCGATTTGGGACAAGTACGCAACGTGGCTTTGGTCCTCTCTGTAGAGGTTGACACCATCCCAACATGATTGAAATTGAATTTGTGCTCGCATGCCATCCGCACAGTCAAGATAGGTCAAGTTGCCCGTCTGGGGTCTGGTCTCTGACGGGGTGATACACACGAAAGTAACACGATCTGAGATGGGCCTTCCACCGTCCCAGGTCAAAATATCGTCCTTGTAGGAGCGTGCGAATGTGTCTCCGGAGTACATCTTGAACCCTGGAGGGAAGGGTTGAATTTGATCACGATTATCACCTCGTCCGAGATAGTAGACAACAGTGCCGCCATTGGGTACTTCCTCAAATGAACCATTCGCATGTTCGTAGTAGAGTTGAGGAGTCCAGTAAGCACTGAGATCTTTCTGGATTTCACATGAAGTACACCTAGATTCTTGCAGCGAATCAAAAGTCGAGCTCAGATCAATTGCTGATAAAAAAATAAGTATGATACAGCGTGTCAGGACAGTAGCATATTCACTCACTATTAGCGCCGCTGATCTTATGCACATGGCCAGAGAGAGAGCCGTAGCTGATCACAGGATCGACACGCCCGGTCTGAATGACTCCACATGTCATACGCCAGTATGCTTGTACAGAGGTCGCGAAAAGACCCAGAAAGAGATAGACAACGAAGTGAACGAGAGACATCATATTGGCATTACAAGGAAGCGACTGAAAATAGAGGATCTTCGCACCAGCACGCAGCCGTCAGGGGGCCGACGGACTGTTCATATAGAAATTCTTTCATTCATCATGAGCCGTTAAAACCGCGGCGTTCTGTATACGCGAATAGTGTCATCAATATCCATATGTGGCCAAAAGCCCGTCGGGCAATGACACGCCAGAGACTCGGCAACGAGGATGCCGGACAGAAAAGGTGTAGACTGAGTACTCCTTGATTGTGAAACAGAACCAGCTACCGATGAGGACTGGAACCAACAAAGCCGCTTGATGATATGAGGATAAGCACCACAGGTAAACACCTGCGAACGGCCAGTCATTTGAGTATGGCAGGCCAACAATAGCAAAGTCGGGTATGTGGAGACAAAGGACCGAGTATGCAAACGGATAGTCAATAGACTGCATTCCCACAAGTCGCAAGCCTAAATCTGCGCGAGTTGAAACATTCTTGAAGACCACATGAAAAGAAAATGAGTACGTGGAAGGTGTAGCAGAAGAACAAGATCCATACTGATGGTGATGTTGGGGGGGAACTGATGCTAGATTGGAGTGTCGGTTACCAACCAGGTGGAAGTTCAGACCCTGGTATGTGACAAGGCAACGCAGTCAGACTGCCTGCAGTAGGTTCAATTAGAGAACCGAATGTGAGGCACAGAGGAACTAGGATTTCGGACGGGACAGCCCGCGCCTTGAGAGTCCGAACGAGCACTTGAGACGTCGGAATCAAAGCGAAAAAAGGGTTGAAGGTCTGCCTGCAATAGGAAAGGAGATATAAATCTCGGAGCCTCAACGCATGGGACGGTTCCACATAGTACATTCTGATGATATCATTGGTAAATGAATACGGTTAGCCCCTTTCTACGCGAGCCCACTCCAAATACTTCACACAATCAAAGAAAGAGAAAAAAGCCTCTCGGAGAGAGCTCATCGTATTAACACGGATCCATCCAAAGAGGATAGCAATGGAAGAAAAAAAAAAAAGGGGCTGAACTGGGGATTGAACCCAGGACCTCTTACAGATGTGTTGGAAACCCAAAGCAAGAACTATATCATTGTAAGTATATATGAAAACCAGACGGTGCGAGTGAGGCTCACTTCTACCACTGAACTATCCAGCCACTGTAATTTGGAAGAGGGTATTTAGATATATAATCTACAATGGAAGTGAAGTCTCTCAGGAAACTACCTTGCTATGCATAACTACCTACCTTATCGTTGACAGCAAGCCAGCCAAAGAGGTCTTGTTGGCAACCTATGAGAACCTCCCATCCATCTCTTGACTCGGGTCCGCAGTTTACTCTCGGAGACCCACCGTATTCTGCTTCAAGGATGGTCTGTCTGGAAGAACTCTCTGGTATCCTTTCAATGCATCTACGTAGTATGACTCTAAAGTATGACGATGACAAATTTACTACGAACATAGATCCATCATACCAACACTTAGCCTGGTCAAGAGGAAATGACCGAGTCTTGTAGCTAATCCGAGCAGTTCTAGACAAGTCTAGTCTCGTCTCTTAGGATTCATCATGGTTGAATGAATCAAGGGTCATTAAACACACTTGCAAAGGGACAAGGAGTGTGCCGCATAAGGGATGGCCTATGTATTCCAATGGCGTGTGGGCTTCCTTCCTGAGGCGAGATGGGAACATGAAAGACAGAGGTAGAGAGAAGTTGATGAGCTGGTGCAAGACATTGGATGATAAGTAAGCAAGGAGAGCCAAGGGAAAAGAAGACTCTTGCCAAAGGGGGAAAAAGACAGCCAAGGGAGGCCAAAAAAGAGACGCGACTTAAATTGAGAGGAACGCGAATTGTCCGCGTCTACGCGTTCGGATCGAATTGAATTTTTCTCATTTTCAACGATCCAAGGCAAAGAATCAAGATCTCTCAGAGGCATTAGAAGTCAGGAAGCACTTATCGTGTCCCATTTAGCAACCAGGCACTATGATAGTGGTCAATCATCGAGCCTTAGGTATATTGTTATGCTGTGTACTGTGTGCTGTAAACCAGATGATTGGGGGAAGAGAAAGAAAGAGGGAGGGGGAATAGCAAGGGTAGTTTTCCCAATTCCATACGAGAGGAACTTCAACTTGCCCTTCCCACTATGCTCGTGTTCATGTCTCCATTGAAATGCAAGGCGTGCATCGGCTCTTTTCTGTTCGAGGCGAGACGATCCAGTAAAGGGCACCCCTTCCTTCGCTTCTCCATCTCTTACAACGAACCGTGGATCGGTGAACGAGCCTGGAATGGATGCATGGCTGGTTCCAGTCGGACAATTTCCTAAAGCATGACTTCAGCCACCATCTACGACGTTCCGTCTGCCTCAAATTCTGATGTGTCGATCTTGATGGTGCAATGATACCAGCAGCGTAGTAACTAGTCTCTCCAACATCGTGAACTGAGAGATAGCGTAGAACCCCCAACCAAGAAGAGGTCACTCAAATCCTGATGCACAAGCAGCAGCCGCCACTCTTTATAGATGACATGTCCAGCGGATTGTGAAACCTGGGGTGGAGAATGATTCACAGTAAGAGAAGAGAACTAGAAGCTGGTATGATAGGTACTACTATGCAATTAATAGGTAGACAGGTGTTGGGAACAGCACCATTGTGGAATCCCGCTCACTACCGGGACTTGCACGTTTTTCCACCTTCGCAATTTGCCCGAAATCCTCCTTGCAATCACCCTTCAACCAACCCTCACTTCCTCCCTTCAGCCAATGACTGAAACATCACCACGACGCTGATCGTAATGAAACAGACATAGACCCCTACAATAGACTGTTGCGATTCTATTTCCAGTCTCAAATTCATTGAATTCCTGCGTTCCCGAATTCCACGAGCTCCGGCGCATTCTCGAGAAGGCTGTTGACCGCATTTCGACCGCTCATCCCATTGGCAACACCGACGACCACCAATCGACCTAGACAGCAAAAGACGATCGTAGGAGAATTCTACAGCCATAATGCTCATGCCATCTGTCTTTCCTTGCGATGGTGGTGCACCACACCAAGTTGCGCCGGCGCGCAACTACCTGTTCCCGTCGCAAGAACCAACCCGTCCACAACGTACATGGCACGAAGAGACATTGAGCTCATGTAGAGCTCTACAAGCGATCCTGGGTTCCCGTGCGCCATCACCGTGTCCTCGCCCGCAACGACCAAGACTGATACGATCGCCGATGGCCACGCAAATCGAGAAAGAGCCTGTCGCCGAGCCGTGGACGAGAGATGTTGCAAGCCACGAACGGACCATTCGCCCATCGCAGACGTCTAGAAAACACAGATTGGACGACGAACCGATAGGCCTTCCTCCACTGCCAGTATCGCAACCACAGACCCAGCATAGCAGAAGTTTCAGCGAAGCCTCGACCCTTGTCACAAGCCCAGTGATAAAGGTAACAGAAGACATTCCTCCGCTGTCAATCTTCACCATCCCTCCTTTGCTGTCTACCACTCAACCCTTTCCACATCGCGTCGAGGCACAACCACACATCGGCTCTACAACGCCGACTTCCCCTTCTTCCTCCCCATACTCGACCCCCAAACGCCGGCGCATAGCCCCTCTCTCTCTACCCCTCGGCCTGACAACCCAAGACTACGAATCCCTCTCCATGCCACCCGGCTACGGCCCCCAATCTCAAGCCCAACCCCTCTCTCAGACTAACCCACACTCGCCACCTCTCTCCCCGCCGATCTGTATTCCACACCCAGCGCCCTCATCTCACCCGTCAGCACCAGAACACACCGCCACTTCCACCTCTGACCCCCTAACCTGGACCCCCGAAGACGACGTCGCACTAGTCCACCTCCTCCTCCAAAGAATGCGCATCTCCCCTCGAGACTGGAACGAGTGTGCCCGCATCCTAGGCAAGGACGGCGACAGCATGGGACGTCGGTGGAGGTACCTATTGCACAGCGGCGACGTTGGCTTGAAGACCTCCTCTTCCTCTTCCTCCTCCTCCACCTCCAATTACCAACAGGGTCAGGGAGGACGACGGCACGAACAGCCGCAGCAGCAGGAAAGCGGAAACGGAGAGATCAGTAGAGGACGAAGGAGGAGGAGAGGGTTGAGGGACCTGGACTTGGCCTTGGACCTACCTTACTACGGGAAGAGTTAGGTTCGAATCCAACAATCGCTCTCTCGCCTCCCTCGTCGAAGGAAATCTTATCTACCATCCCAATTCTTTTCTTGGGGACTTTTTATGTATTATTGATTTCACGTTCTTATTTATTATTATTGTTATTATTACTATGTAGTAGGTGGGACTATGATGATGATACCCTTTTATTCTTCATTTTAGATAGATACTTGGTGCATATATTAACTTCTTGCTGGATGACGGTGAGAGTGATTCTAGGGTTGGTTTTTTGGAAGAAGAAGAAGAGGAGGAGGAGGAGGAGGAGGAGGAGGAGGAGAGACTGGGAAAAGGGGGGTCTTATGTATAATGTGTATAAGATGTATGGTGCGTTTTGCATGCCATGCTTTTATCATTTGTTCTATCTTCTAGTGAATGTAGTTCATGAGCCGGTGGGTGGGGTGGTCTCGTCCCTAGGGCCATGATATATGCTTCCATTGCTTGACATGTCTCTTCGATCTATGAATGTAGGAAATAGACCGTTCCGCGGCACTAGTACCCTAGATATGATCGATTCGATGCCGCTCTAGTGACTGACTAGTATGGAGTTGTTCGTTCCATATGTAGATTCTCAGCCCTCTTCCGCACCTGTCATGATTTGAATAAGTCATCTCAGGCTATCCCTGCTAGAACATCCACTAGACCTGAGTGGATATCCTTTCAACTTCGTGGCGCTTTATTCTCCCCGGTTCCCGACCAGACCAAACGCATATGCAGCAGATTTGGGCTGAGAGACGCCATGAGCCTTCAGGGTGCCCGGCGCCGGGATCCAACAATGGTCTCCCAGTGGAGATAGAGGATGCACTGTTCTGGGGTAGGGGTGGAGCTAATCGAACTCTCAAAAAGAGCTCGAGCGCTGGAGCTCGGGATGGCTTCCCAGTGTATTGGTGGGATCTGTGTCGGCACCATGACTTGAGTCCTCCGAGTAATCGAAGAATATCAATATGGCTGGCGGCGTCCCTGCTCGATTAAAAAGCCTCCTCTCTGGGAGCTCCAAATCATTGTAAATGTAGTTGCTTGTGCCATGTGATTTCCAATTCTGGAGTTCAGTCGTCATCGTCACTGTCCTCGTTTTTGGGTTGGAGCGTCTTGCTCATGTAGGGCCCATCAAGGTGATACCCAAGCTTAGCATAGTAGCTACGCACACCAATGCCGCTGATGACGCTGATCTTCGAGCTGCCATGCTCTTCTCTTGCTATTCTTTCAGCTTCTTTCATCAGCAACGTTCCATATCCACGATGTTGGAACTTGTCCTTGTCACGACCATGTACAGGAACGGCGAGACCGTAAACATGTAATTCTCGCACCATACTTGTTTGTTGATCGGTCAATTCTGGTCTGAATGTGTGAGTAGGGCTGCACTTGCGCAAACGCAGCAGGCCAATGAGAATATCCTGCTTGGGGTCTTCATAAGCAAGGAAGGTTTCCCATCCTCCATTGGCGACGTAATCCCGTCTAACCAACTCGACCTGCGATGGTCGAATTTTATTCTTCACCTCGTTGATACCTACCTCTCTGGTACGGACATCGCGGCATGTAGTGCCGAAGTCTTTCATACGGGACAAAGCCAACTCGCGAAGATTACCGTTCTCAACACCAGATGTGACGAGGGGCATAGGGATATCTCGCTGAACGCGATAGATACGAGTCCATGGCGGGACAAGTGCAAGTATTCTAGCGACGAGGTCCACAAGAGCATTCGGCGTGTAGTTCTTGTAACGCCCTGTCCGCCACAGCTCGTATAACCCGGTGCCCCGGATGACCAGCGTAGGATAGATCTTCAACCCGTCTGTTCGAAAAGCAGGATTTTCGAAGTATTCTTCGAACTGGAACAAATCCCGTTCCATTCCAACATTTGGTAGATCGGGCATCATGTGCGAGACGACTTTGAATCCAGCATCTTTCGCAAGCTTGAAAGTCTCCGCCACTGCGGCCACCGTGTGCCCTCTGTTCGTGTCTCGTGCGACATCTTCGTATAACGATTGGACACCAATCTCCAGCCGGGTGCAACCGTAACGAAGCATGGCAGAAAGATGTTGGTCCAAGCAGTAGTCAGGCCGTGTCTCAATAGTGATGCCGACGCATTTGATGGTTGACATTTCTCCAGCTCTTACAGCTTCGTCCACGTTCTCCGTCTGATATCCACTGAGTGCATTATGAAGTTGGGAGATGAAATGGTCTCTGTAGTCTTCAGGCAAAGACATGAACGTACCTCCCATAATGATGTATTCCACTTTGTCCACGCTATGTCCAAGAGACTTGATCTGATCCACACGCCCACGTGCTTGTTCAAAGGGGTCATATCTGGCTCGGATTGCTCGCATCGATGTTGGCTCATATCCCGTGTAAGATTGTGTAGAATACTCGAAGTCCGAATCGGGACCACCGGGACAGTAAACGCAAATATTGCCGGTATAAGCGATATGTGGACATCGATGGGGTTTGCACATAACTGCCACAACCGCGATACCAGATGATGTTCGGATCGGCTTTGCAATGAGTTTGGGAAGAATGTATTTCTTATAGTGTTCAGGCACCGCCGCGATGATGGCCGTCAATGGCGGCTGGCTGCTCAGTTTGTGCTTCCTTGCCATATCTCCTCTCAGTCGATTCAAGTTGATGTCCCTCTTCGGCTTTGAGCTGTCGATCTGCTCTTCGTATTCTTGAATGAGCGCATTGGCAACGTCAGCGCAAGCACGCATGTATCGCTCATTCTCTGGTGCCAATTCTTCCTTCTTGGTGAACTTTGCCTTCGTCCGCACCGGGTAGGTCATCGTTTCTGTCGCCATGATGGACGCCGTCCAAGCCCACTTGGATAGGAATCGATTCCTTTGTCTAGACGGTCCGCCTTCTCAATTACCCATGCGCTCCGTGACTGTCAGGTCCTACTAGGCAGAGTACGCTTCGAGAAAATCCTTCATTAACATGAAGGGAAATCTTTTGAGGCCTGAACTTTTGTACTCAGAAGCGCAATCATCATCGCGGGGCTGCGGGGCTACATTCAAGGTCTACTTCAGAGGCAAAACCTCCATGGGCACGACAGCAACAACAAGAACAACAATAACATGACGTCTCTGCAATAAAACAAGCGAGCTCGACATCGAGGACTGAGCTTCTTTATGGGAGAATCGTTATACTCATATGGCAGCGACATGGAGTTTACCATGGCAGTCGTGGCACGTACAGGAGGTTGGTACTAACCAAAGCTGGTCATGGAAATCTACTTTCTACATCTCTGTCTCATTTATAATGTCCTGAGCTCTTTGCAGTACATCTGTCACTTGGATCAACGATCTCTGATGCTAAGATTTTGGCCATTTGTCGAACTAACTTACCTTACCTTACCCTGTACTTAGACACAATCTTCCTGTAACTGTTCAGGTGAAACCTCGGATCAATCGACGCCAGGATCCACGTACTGGTCCACGTCTTCCATGCCATCCATGTCCCCCCTGCCTCCCCCATCATCCCCATCACCCCCATCATCCTCATCATCCACCTCCATCAGCCGATCGTGGACGAATCCCCGAGCAGAGTCACAAAGAGGCATTATGGTCAGCAGCTCCTCTTCCGGCGGAAGGGCGCAAATGTTCCACGTGCGCGGCACCAATCTCGGACGCATCGGAGTCTCTGGCATGCCTGCATCGTCAACATTATATTCAAGGTAAGCATTGAACATGTAACTGCTCCTTGCTACCCCCAGAATCCAGATAGCGGATATGAACCAATCTTGTTCACGCCATGGATTTTCCTCCTCGTTCACCATGAAGTCAAAGAAACCCAAGTCAAGTTGGTGGCTAAAAGCGAACTGCTCTTCTTCTTCATTCCACTCGATATGGACAAGCGATCGATCATCCATAGGGGCCGATTTTGGCAGAAGGTGCCGAACATTCATAGGGACACTTTCAATAACTTCGTCAAACCTTCTTGTAGGCGGTGGGTGACTTTCGCTGAGATGACGGCCCAACCTTATCTCTGCCAATTCAAATCTTTGTTCTGGTGAGAGGAAATAGAGGTGGATGTTAGGCTGCAGAAGACGGAGAAGGGAGCGATCATTCTCGTCAGACGTCGGCGCTTGGCCTATCCTATTCATGATGTCAGTTCCGGCGGTGGTATGGAGGAGAATTTGCCAATAGGGGGGATCAATGCTCATGCCTTGCAACGGGTACTCGGGCGGCGGTGGTGGTAGGCCGGAAGTATCGCTGATCACGGTCCGGCACATCGGACAGCTCCATTTATCCCATGCCTTCTGTTCGAGCCACTTCTCTAAGCATTCTTCATGGAACCGATGACCACAACCCGTCTCAACCGCTTCATCCTCTTTTGGATTGCACAATTTTAGGCAGATAGGACAGTCAAAATCTGGCACGTCGCTCGATTCGCTTCGAGTTGGATCGATAAGAGGTTCCATGCCTTGAGAGGTGGTTTCGCAATTGACGCCTGACACACGTCCAAGCATACAATAAGGATACTAGGATGCAACTCAATTTTGAGAGTAATGAGGGACTATTTATAATAGACAACGACACTCGCATCAAACGCGATAGAAAGAGCTAATTTTGACTTGAAGGGGCCATTGTTTCTTCTAGACTGCGATCTCTTTGTTTCGTCGTTCAGAAGCAAAGGCTCATGTGTTTCAGTCATCGATACATGGTCTCAGTCTCCTTTTGTCTCATTGTTTGCATGAACCACCTTTCCTCGTCCTTTTGTTTCCAGATCTTCTACAAATATCACGTCGCATTTCGTTCGTAACGACAGCTTTTCTTTTTCGATAGAAAGAACATATATTTGTTCCCCTAAGTCTCAGTAAGGCATCTATCATTTCCTTCGGAACCTTCTATATCACTATCACCATGGAGAACAATTTCCCGCAAGTTGATGTGGTATCCATCTGCGAATGTGGTCTATCGTGTGCCATTTGTACAGAGGTTTTCTTCATAAATGAAGAGGTGGTTCGGGAAAACAACTGTGGCCATTGCTTTCATTCTGTGTGTCTCGTCAAATGGCTTCTGAACGGAGATTCATGTCCTCTATGCCGTACAGACCTGAGCAAACTCTCAAGACATATTCAGGGGAGGTCAACTGCTGAAGTCCCGGTGGTCACAGAGCATCGTGTGCGGGCCGATGCAATCGCAGAGCGATTGACGACTAAGTATCGGCGCGAAGCACGCGAAGGACTCCTCACGATGTCTGACGAAGACCGTCAATGGCTGAGCAAGTATGAAACCGATGAGGCTATACTTCAGACACTATATCCATACGTCCATTACATGCAATTGGTAGGACTAGAAGTGGATGAGGAATGCGATCTAGAGATACAGGAATTCCGCCGCGGTCACAGCGCTTTCGAACACTCCCAAAAAGCCGCCCCGAGAACGCTGACCGAGCTTCACAGATTCCTCCCACGAACCCATCGTGATCAGTTCAAAGAACTACTCAAATCGGACAAAACCATCATCCACTTACACTCTAGGCACGGAAATATCATCTTCTACCGCCACCTGACCCCCGACCTGATGACCTCTCTCCAACGCCAGGGTAAACTTTTCGGTCGCGTCCGTCAAACCGCCGAAGCCGCGCTCAAGATCACGAGCAACAGCAGCAGTCACCATGGCGGCTCCCCCAACGGCTTCCTGACACCCTGGTACCTCGAACGCGTCAACCTCGACACCGGCTCGACGACCAGCATGATCCGCATTTGGCCCAAGACATGGCGCTTCGACCTCCACCCCCGCACGTCGACGCTCCCAAAGACGTTCCGCGAGTACGAAATCACGCTATCCAAGATCCACGATATCGTCAAATCCCGCACCCACGACGGCTTCAACGATATTCGTCGCCGCATCAAGCTCCCGCCACTGCACGAGGGAATCCAGGCCGAGGCATCGAACGCTCGCAGACTTGCTGTCTACGAGGGTTGGGAAGATTAGGTAGATATCGGGAGTAGCATGGGAAAGGTAAGTCTATCACAACGGTAAGTCAGAGAAATCTCGATAGTGTGGTAAGTCTCTTGTATACATTGAATTTGTTCCTCCACCCCCTGGTATCACATAATACTTGTGACCTATGACCCTTAGTTCTGCGGACAACTTAACATTTTTGTCGGTCGTAGGAATAGGAACCCGGCGTCAATCAATATGACTTGGTAATTTCGCCAACGTCTGTAACCGTCCATATCGCCAGAGCTTCAGATCAAGGACGAAACGCGCTCCAGCATACCTCAGTACATAATCCAGTACTTCATTATATACAAAGCGCCATGTAATCCTCATGACCTTCAAGGCTAATCTATTACAAACTTTCCGTCTGACCAAAGTTTCCTGACCTTGGCCGTGCCCAACAAAACCATCGAAAACAGAATAGAAAGACCTCAACTGAGCTGCTGCCCGCAACCTGCAGGGCATTGAGACTGTTTTGATAATCAAAAATTCGTAAAACTTGAAACAACACCAAGAAATATGATGAATAGCCAATGACCTGTTGTGATAGTAGTCAAAAAATGCCAGCTAATCGTAAAACGGCTTCCAGCCATAGATGTTACCGTGCTCGAAATGGGTGTGCTTGACATGCTTCTGGGAGGATCTGCACTGCTCATCGTCGCGGTTACTAGACTGGTTTCACTGGAGAGAGTCCTGTCCGGAGCTGGGCTGTAGGTTGTTCTGGTCTTTGACCCATCGCTAAGGCTAGAGGATCTGGTTGTTGGGCTCGTGTGAGGTGTACTTGACGAGAACCTGCTCTTCTCAGCTGTAGATGTGATCATAGCCGACCATGATGAACTGATCAATGTTGGTAGCGCAATGCTTGGATCCACGTCCCAGCCAATGGTAGCTGAAGGGCATGAAGGAGGTGTGATAGAGGACGTGGCATACGCTGACTGCCAGGCAGCGGTAGGATTCAATGTGGCCCATTGGCTCTTCAAGTTGTCGAAATCGGGCAACACCGGTATAGGAGTTCCTGAACGAAGAAAGCTTATGGAATATTAGCGCTGCAAGAAGTCGACGAGGGGATACATACCCGTCTTGCACATTGGATGCAGTAGCAGCCCCATCTGCCGTCGGCCCATAAGACACAATCCCATAGTCATTGACTTCTTCGATCCATTCATATATCATAGCTCCTGACCACGTGCCCTCCATGTCAGGCCCAAGTATAGCGGCCTGATCTGTAAAAGTACGGGGCTTAACTGCATTGCAGCCCGTCTCAGAAAAGAAGACGGGAACAGGGTAGCCTGCGGCTTGCGACTGCAGATTGGAATATCCGGATTGATCATAGGTTGTCTCGCCACACCACTCATATGCGTTCAAAGAGAAGAAGTCTATGCGTTCTGAAACATTGTCTCTGCACACCAGGAAGTCTTGGAGCATCGGTCTCAGAGTAGCGATGTCGGCCGCAGAGTATCCAACCGGAATATCGCGATAGCTATTAGAATCCCTGTACGCCTTCATATCGTGGGCAGCAGCCAAAACATAAGCAGCCGCAGGGGCATCGTTTGCTTTGAGATTCAGTAAAAGGTGCTTCGTTCATCTCCAGGAAAAGCACCACTCACGTTGTGACAGAACCTCGTTCCCTACGAAGAAACCTGCAGTATTGTCATACTGTTGGAACTCGTCCAAAACAGCAGAAAATGCTCGGAACTGAGAATTTGTCCACTGCGGATTGTTCTAAATATGGTCAGCTAGAGCTTTAGGTATGTCAAGATTAGTCGAGGACTGACTGCCACGATTTGAGTATCAAAGGTATCTAAATCGACAAAGACATAGATGCCGGCAGTGCCAAAAGCAGACATACAGCCAGAATGATCAGCTGAAGAATTAACGTGATACACTCTGATTGCATTTGCTCCCAAGTCCTGCATCAAGTTCGCGTCCAACTGACATTGCTCGGTGTCGATAAGCGGATCGCTTGGTGTCAACTGGTATGCAATGCCTACAAGCTCATCAGCCCAGTCTACGACCATTCAAGCTCATGTGAACCTGTGAGCCTGGAGTAGAACATATGTACCTTTAACAAACCACTGGTTTCCATCACTCGTGAAGAATTTTGATCCAACAGCGGCAATAGAAGGAAGGGTATAGGCTCGTGGCACGGTAGCAACAAGCCCTATGAAGCCTAGAAGCAGCTTGTACAACATATTGCCAAGTGACGGTTCGGCAAGTAGTGATGGTATGACAAGTCATACGGCTACGACTGAGGGGAAGGGAACGGGATGCTTAGAGCTGAAACTGGAAACAAGAGGCGGAGTGCAAGAGCAATCAATGTCGACAGCTTTCCAAAGCGACGCGAATTGTGAGAAACGATTGGGCAGATAAGTGTCGTAAAGGCAAAGACAAAATGATCGTAATAGTAGAGGTAGACAACTGTGCAACAAAGGGAGAGAGTGTGTGCGTGCAATAACGGAATTCGTCACAATGAGTGTGTGAAACAAGGCGACTTGGAACGGCAGAGAACGCGATTGTCAAGGTGTCCAAAACGACTTAGAAACGAAGGAGACGAGAGACTGCAACCGAAGAACCTAGACAATCACAGTGAGGGCAGCTAAGTAGATGCCATGAATATCTGGATCGAATACAGGTAGTCGCGACTGCTTGTCCAGTAAGTATCCTCTATTCAAACCTCACTTAGTATGGAGCCAAGAAGCAGTCGGCAGTAGATCTTTGGATTAGGCAGGCATTTCTTTCTCAACTGAAGTACAATGTTGCTGAAATGATATTTCTTTGAAGCCTAAGAACATGCATGTGTTGTAGCAGAAAAAGCACTGCGAATTGTTGGTAGCCTTGTCTTTGTCCCCTGGACGGAGAGCACAAAGCAAGATGGCGTCACACATCACTCTCTTCATCTCAGAAAGCACTAGAGGCCATCAATGCTTGATTACCCAAGACAGTAGATACAGAGGATGCTCTATTAGAAGCTGAGACGAGAGGGTGGACTGTTGTCAGGAGCGATGTTGGGTGAGCACCGAGTAAGGGTATATCAGGAAGTTCCAAATACTGACCTACTCCCATGATAGGTGCCTAAGATCTCAGAACAAAAGAACTAGGTACAGAAACTTGTAGACCTTATCATGTTATAAATTGCTTGTGAGATGTCTCGATGTGTTCTGCTATCTTCGCTACGCCAAGGCTTACCTTTCGGAGGTCGGGAGAAAGCGTTTGATCGGAGCTAAGTGGTGAACTACTGTGCTAGATTTCCCGAAGCTCAAAAGACTGCCACATGTTTTGAACGATCCCAGTCCATTCGCTCTCAGGACGATAGCAGAGCAACGACCTTCAGACTGCATTAATTGACATCTCCTCTCTAAAATTTTCATAGTCATTCATTTGGGAATGCAGGCAATTCGCACTGGCGCCTTCTCGGCGCTGCGATCCGTGGCTAGAAGGCAAGGTTATTCGACTGCTTCGTCAGGATACGCTTCAACCAACAAGAATCTGAAAATCAATGGCGATACAAAGGTTATCTTCCAGGGTTTCACTGGAAAGCAGGGAACGTAAGTTGAAGCCATGGAATTTGATAAGATCAGGACTGATGCGAATTCGATAGATTTCATGCTCGACAAGCTATCGAATATGGTTTGTACCCGTTGCGATTACGATGCGCCGAACGTCTACTCACGATTCATAGGTACCAAGGTTGTCGGTGGAACGAACCCAAAGAAGGCTGGCGAAACACACTTAGGACAGCCTGTTTTTGCAACAGTCGCAGAGGCGGTTAAGGAGACGGGAGCTACTGCGTCCGCAATCTTTGTACCGTAAGCCAGTCCTTACAAAGTCTGGGGGATAAGATATCTGACCTTCTCAGCCCACCTCTAGCCGCAAAAGGTATCGAAGAAGCCATTCAAGCAGAAATCCCACTTATTGTCTGGTAAGTACAAGACTCTTCTACGCCGTTGCGATAGAAGCTGATTTCCAATTAGCATCACCGAGGGCATTCCTCAACATGACATGGTTCGCATCACAGACATACTCAAGACGCAAGATAAGACACGTTTGGTAGGCCCGAACTGCCCTGGCATTATCGCTCCAGGCCAGTGCAAGATTGGTATCATGCCCGGGTTCATTCACAAGCGTGGCCGTGTCGGTATTGTCTCTCGATCTGGTACGCTTACATACGAAGCCGTCAACCAAACCACGCAAGCTGGTCTAGGTCAATCTCTTGTCGTTGGTATCGGTGGTGATCCATTCTCCGGCACGAATTTCATCGACTGCTTGAAGGTTTTCCTTGAGGACGATGAGACCGATGGTATCATTATGATCGGAGAAATTGGTGGAAGTGCAGAGGAGGATGCCGCTGAGTTCTTGAAGAGCGAGAACAAGATGAACAAGCCTGCCGTCAGCTTTATTGCAGGTATCTCAGCTCCACCAGGCCGAAGAATGGGTCACGCTGGTGCCATTGTCAGCGGTGGAAAGGGTGGTGCCGATTCCAAGATTTCGGCATTGGAGGCTGCTGGTGTGATCGTGGAGCGAAGCCCTGCATCCCTGGGCAAGACGTTACATGCCGAATTTGTGAAGAGGGACATGATCTAGAAGCGCGTCGCTTTATACATTTAATTTGTGTCCAGAGCATACCCTTTGCGTGCTGAACTTCGCTGTTCTGGTTTGAAGATTCTCGTTAGGCATCTGTCATACAGCTTGTACAAATCCAATACCAGTGCTTGACTGATTTGAAGCGGAGACAATGCATACATAACTTGGGACGATGGGCTCATCCGGTCAACTAATCCGTATTCGCCTTGCTATTGTAGAATAGACTAACTGAACACTGAGAGCTATCAACACATTCGTAACCTCTGTCGGGTGGTAGTATATGTGCAGTTTCACAATTGAAGATCCGAGTCTGCTGAAAAATCATATGCGATGCGACTTTCAAGTCAACAGCACCAAAACGCCACCCTTGTCCCTTTGTGAAAATGGGTAATGCACTATGGCGATTACTGAAATGGCACAAACGTGATATCCCAGCACCATTGCCGTCTATAAGTTATGTAGGAAATCTTCCACAGGTTCGATGCAAGCCTCTCAGCGCAACGAGATCTGCCCTCTTCGACTCGCTCTGACATGCAGGTATGCTTGAAAGCCGCAGAAAATAAAGAAAGCCTGCCGCTTGCGTTAGACATATCGTCCCGATTTCGAGCTAGGAGGCCAAAGCTTACCGCATACACGGCCACTGCAATAAAGATCGAGGCTGCGACTGCAGCGCCATCCTCTGGATCGTTCGTGTGTCCCATCATTGAGTGATGATTTGTCTGTTGAAACCGATCAGCCTCATGATACATCCCAATATACTTTGCGTTGATCTCATCGATGATGATTGCGTACGCACCTTGAACAAGCTACCGAGGACAGAAAGGATGAGTATGGCGAAGAAAGAGATGACAACGCTGTTCAAGGAGCGTTAGTAGAGTCCATTGGGGGTATAGATCAATCGTACCAACTCCATGCGTTCATAGAAGAGACGACGGGCTTCATCTTTGCGGTTGAAGCTGCGGACAGCAGCGAATGACTTCAGCGATTGCTTTTTCTTGAAGTCTGTGAAAAAAGAGAAATGGTCTTAGACGACGATAACAGCTACGACAGCTGAAGTTGTGTATGCGCCGACTTCTGGCAACTGGGATCACTAGGGAAAAGCAGCTATCGATCGCTGTGACGGCTATCGTAGCATGTAAAGCATGTAAAGCATGTAGTGATGATGAGGGACCGTTGGAACGACATCGGCGATTCCTCCAGAAACCTCCGACAAATTATTGGAGCGTTTGATGGGAGAACCCGACGTGCTGGGGCGGTACCTTTGAAGCCACAGCCTACGATGCTTACTAGTTACTATCAACTTGTTATTGCGCCCCCAACTAAACTGCATATATTAACTGAGTACCTACTCGCCTGTAACATACTCTGCTAAGGTAAGGTAGGTAGGTACTTAGGCGATGAACTTCGATAATTAACTTTTGAACCCCCTGAGCAGATCATTGCATGCGACGCGATGCGTGTCAGCTAAAATGGTAGGATTCTGCCTGTATATCATCCTGTATGAACGTCGCCTAAGAGACAAAGAGACTCATACCCGTTTCCTTGTGACTTCTGTAATTAGAGATAAACTGCCTGAATGCTGTACTGGTATGGGATAGACCCTGAACTACCACTACCTAATACTATGTAGTACCTTACTTCCTGAAGCGGACCAAGATTCATCGGTGTCTTTGGGGAACTTGCGCATTCGGCTTTGTCCGCTCCGTCGCCGACTATGTCATACTGGGTAACCCACCACAAACAACTTCCATCGCCATCGCCATTCTCTTCTTCCAGAATTCAGCACAAGCACAAGCACAAGCACAAGCACACAATCTCCATGAGCTCATCTTCCCAAGGACCTGTTTCCTGGTAGACTTCCTTCTTCCAACTATGAATGCTTGTCCCTCTCTAGTGGTGTTTGGCACTTTAGACACCTGATCTTACATCCTTTCTCGAGTCAGCAGCAGTCAACTTGGTCAGACGACGACACACGCGCATTCCAAACACGAGACCCCCTTGTCTATAGCACCAAGATCTTTAATCCAGTCTACGGCTCATTGCCAGCGGCTACTTGTCCTGCAAAATATCACTCTCTTAGTAGACTGTGCTCAACTTGTGCAGATTTATTCACAGTACTATCTATCTCGAATGCCTCGTTCTGACCTTCGTATTCAAATTGACGAGCAGTCTCCCCTGCTTCGCCGTGGTGATAGCAATGGGGCAGCAACCGACTCCGAACAGCCGTCTTCACAGGGCTTGGGCTCGGAGGATGAACTGAAGAGCAAGCCATGGTGGTACTTGTTACTGCTAACCATCAGTATTGGTGGCTTGCAGATCGTCTGGTCTGTTGAATTGGGAAGTGGCTCGCCGTATTTGTTATCTCTTGGTCTCAATAAATCGATATTGGCATTTGTTTGGATCGCTGGGCCACTGACTGGAGTTCTTGTTCAACCCTACGTCGGTATTCGCAGTGACAACTGCAGGATCTCATGGGGTCGGAGAAAGCCATTCATGATTGGTGGTGCGATTGCTACCATCATCTCCCTGCTGGCATTGTCTCGTGCCAGGGATATCGTGGGAGGGCTCAATGCCGCATTTGGTGGTGAAAGATACAACCATGGGGTGAAGGTGGGATCAATCGTTTTCGCCACAGCATTCATGTACGTCTTGGACTTTGCAATCAATACAGGTAAGCTTGCTATGTGCATCTTCACAATTCGACTCTCTAACTTTTCCGAAGTTCAAGCGGCTATTCGAGCATTCATAGTCGATAACGCACCTGCACATCAGCAGGAAGAAGCCAATGCTTGGGCAAGCCGCATAACTGGAATGGGCAATGTGGTTGGTTACGTTTTTGGATACATCGACTTACCAAGAATCTTTCCAATCCTTGGAAAGACGCAATTCGAGGTGCTCTGCGTGTTGGCATCACTCGCCTTGGCTATCACTCTGGTCATCAGCTGCCTGACGATCCCAGAGCAAGATCCTAATGCTTGGGGGCCGCCAGACCTGTCAAGCAGCGGCTTCGTCGCTTTCTTCAGACGAGTGTTCAAGTCCGTTCGAGGTATGCAGCCACAAGTTAAGAAGGTATGCCAAGTCCAACTAGCGAATTGGATGGGCTGGTTTCCGTTTCTGTATTACATTACGACTTTCATCGGCCAACTCTATGTGAACCCACACCTGGAAAGGAACCAGAAAGATCATGATCTAACCAGCCATGACATCGATCGTCTCTGGCAAGAAGGCACGCGGGTGGGCACGTTTGCACTTCTCATATATGCGGTTGCCTCCTTCGCATCCAACGTTATCTTGCCATTCCTGGTCGTTCCAACCTACAAAGACGAAGCAGAAGCGGCCAACAGTGTTGACAGCATGGTGGCTCCTACATCTCCAATCGGGGTCCGACCGAGAACACCAGGAGTGAAGACACCTGGTACAAAAACACCAGGTGGTCCTAAGACTCCCGGTGGCCGCCCAGCCCTTCCATTGTCGTACTCTGCCGCCAGCCTCAGCAGTTACTTCCCCCTTAACATGCGCTCCTCTACAGTACCAAGGAAAAGTCGCCTAGTCCGCTTCATGGAACACTTGCGTATTCCGGGTCTTACCCTCCGCCGTCTGTGGATGTTTGCTCAGATCCTCTTCGCTATCTGCATGTTTTCGACCTTCTTCATCCGTACACCCATTCTCGCGTCCGTCATGACGGCTTTTGTCGGTATATCCTGGTCAGTGACGCTATGGGCACCATTTGCACTGATCTCTGCAGAAATCGCACGTAGTGCGGAGAAACGTCGCAGGGAGTACATACGCAAATTGGCCCAGCAAGCTAATGAAGAGGACGGCGATGGGGACGGTGACAACTCAACGCCTAGCTCGCAAGCTCAATCACCAGCCAAGGCTGCAGCACAGAATGATATTGAGGAGGGCTATGATGAAGAAAAGGAGGAAGACGAGGTCACAGACCAAGCAGGTATTATCCTCGGTTTACACAACGTTGCCATTTCAGCTCCGCAGCTTCTGGCGACATTGATCAGCAGTGCAGTATTCAAAGCCTTGCAAAAGCCGAGAGGAACACCGGGCGATGATAGCGTCGGCTGGGTTCTGCGCATGGCCGGTATTGCCGCCTTGGTGGCAGCCTACTTGACGAGCCGCTTGAGGGAACCAAGAGAAGAAGACGATGAATGAAATTGGAAAGGAAAAAAATGTCACGGTCTGATGTTAGTTACGGTACGATGCAGCGTCGTCGCTGCTGCTGCTACTGTCGCTACTCACTGGGGGGAAAACACCAGACCGAGAAAATTCGATAGACAATATACCAAATTGGGATCACATTATTAGGGCCTCGTGTCTGACTTCTTATCTTCTCGCCTACATGTACCATGCACATCTAATAGCATGATTTTTGAAGTTCGAGTTGCGAGTCCTCGAGGCACCTTCACCTACCTATTAATTAACACTACTACTACTACTACTACTACTACTACTACTACTACTACTACTACTACTACTACTACTACTACTACTACTACTACTATGTTACATACTGCACACTCGCAATCTCACTTACATGTCCGACCGGCTCCTTCAGTCCTAGGAATTATTCTTGCTTGATTCATGTCGCCCGTAGGTAGGGGGAGGGAGGCAGGTATGTATGTATGATAGGATAAGTAGTGAATCATGTATATTTTAGGTAGGTACCTAAGGTACCTAGGTAGTTCAATGCTCATGCTTATGCTTATACTTATGCTATGCTTTGATGAGAAGATATAATAGTAAGTTACACAGAGAAACAAAAACACAGACATAGACACGGACACGGACACGGACATTACCAGCACCAAACCGTGTTGCACTGAAGAAACAGTCACCGAAAACCCGGCAGTTGGGGGGAAAATAATAATATGAAGGTATATCATACAACTACAGACAGACGCCTTAGGGATACAACACAATGGCTTCCAGTAACACTGCCGGAGTACATCTCCTCTCCTCCTCCTCCTCCTCCTCCTCCTCCTCCTCCTCCTCCTCCTCCTCCTCCTCCTCCCCCTCAACCCGGGAGTTTACCATCTTCTCCAACCCCCCCTCTCGTCTCCACTAGCACCATCACCATCACTATCGTCATCTGCTTCCTCGCCGCCGCTACCGCTAGCGCTACTGCTGCTACCACTGACCTGGAAGCTCTCGATGTCGCCGTCTTCGCCGCGGTCAAAGTCTCTTCTAGATGACCTCGAGGACGAGCCTGGCTTTTTGTTGTCCTTGTTCTTCGTCTTATTCTTCTTTAGGTTGAGGGTGCGCATTGATAGGCCGCTGCCGACTTCGGATGGGGTGTGGACAGTCGGCTGTTGTTGGTGGTGGGCGTGGTCATGGTCGTAGGTGTTATAGGTGTGGTGGTATTGAGGGTTGTTTTCAGTTGAGGGATATTGATGCAGTTGTTGGACGTGATATTCGTGGTAGTCGTAATCACGGTCTCGTTCATATTCTGTAGGTGCACCATTGGCACCGCGGATGCCGACTCTTTCTTCTTCCGTTCGTCTTTCCTCTGCTATCTTTTCCCTGGCTTCAACCCATTTCGGACTGATCTCCCACCTCCAGCCGTCACCGGTGGTATTGCAAATGGGTAACCACCAGAGCCAAGGGTCGGGACCGAAAAGATGCAGGAGATTCCTCCTCCAGCCGAGGTTGAATGCATGGGGAAGTTTGGGAGCGAATTCTTCGTCAAGGTATTCTTGATACCGACGACGTTCTGAGGATGCCTCACGAGATGATGCCGAGCGATGGTGGTGACGGGTGAGGGATGCCTGTGCAGGTGTCATATAAGATGCGCGGTTGTCATAAGGACTATCATTGTCTTGACCTGAGAAGTCGAAAGGCTGTTGACGAACCGGAGTTGGTGAAGGGTGTTCTTCACCTTCTTCAATTCGTGTCGCACCGGGGATTGCATTCGCATGCATAGCAAGTAGATGCTCGCCGGCCTTGTGAAACGTATCCGATATCATCCCTGGGACGTCATCATGCTCCGATTCACCATTTGCACCTTGTTGTCTGGTCAGTTGCTCCTGGTGAGCTTGACGCAAAGGAGATAGGTATCTGGTCCTCTCCAGACACTCGATGGTAGTAACCCCACGGCATGCAAGGCTAATATGCCATACCGTGAATCCTGTCAAGACGAGTCCAATGATCCCTGCGATAACGGCCAGCATTACCACATTTATCGGCATCAGAATTTCCAGGTACTGTTCGTCCGCAAGGACTTCTGCCCACAGCCATTGCCCGGAAACGGCAAAGCAGACCCAGCAAAAGATCGAGTTATATATCAGGAAAAGTAAGAAAGCTTTGTAATTGTACAGTCCTACACACGTAGCCAGCCACGGACAATGATGATCCATCTTCAATACACATCTCCGACAGGTACTGCAGTGATGTGCTCGATCAGGCTTCGGAGAAACACACTTCTTGCAGAAGCGAGGCGCTCCAACAGAGTTGACTGTGATCGCAGTAACGGTTGGATCAATGCGAGATCGAGGTTCAGTGGTTGGCAAGTGAGAGTATCCATCTTTCGATGCCGGCTTACCGATCGGTGAGCCTGGATCCGTGAAGACAGCCACGGTGTATGAAGTATTAAGCAAGATGTACAGCGCAATGCCGATAATGGACGTAGTGAGCCCCGACCATGCGGTTTTCGCAGGCATGAAGCCCAGGCTAGCTTCCACCCATACCGCCCATGTCGATAATCCGTACACAAACGCAAGTGGGAAGCCTGTTGCAACCGCGCAGCAACAGCGTTCACATTTCTGAGCCCAAGACTTTGTGCGTCGCTTGAAGGGTTGGGGGTGTGAGAGATCTGAGGAGCCTGCAGAATTCATCGTGACCGACTTATATCTATTGCCCTTCGAAAAGCAGGAGCCTCTGAGTATTATCGACGGTTGCTTGGTGCAAGTCGTTCGCAAGACATATTGAACCGGTTCAATAAGGTCGCTTGAGGAGCGTAAAGAATGTTCGTCGAAAGCAAATGGCAAGTAACCCAGAGTGTAAATAGTCAACTCCTGTGCCGCTCGTAGAGACACGAACTGATATTGAATGAAAGATTTCTTTCAAGAATCCTTTGCCTCTAAAAGACTGCTGCGACTATTTCAAAGCAGTTGATCGCCGCGCCGCGTACTGCACGTCGGAAATGACGGGTTTCCCGAACACAAAACGGGGCTTAGTTAGTAATTAATGTCTGGGGGAGTCTCCCGAATCCATAAATAGCATGATTTCCATGGTAGAACAATAAGTTACTGAGAGACAAGTGCTTAGAATTGCACGGTAATACTACGAAAACTCGGCACTTTCTGAGCTGTAAACCAGACTGTTCCTTCGATATCCAATAGACATGACCACGTACCATTTCTATGCGATGTCTCAAACCCGAACAGGTGCCCTAATCGCTAATCAAATGTACACTGTACGACCTGTACATCATAAGCGCCTTATGCTCGCTCGAATATATCCAATGAGGTGGTATCTCTATCCTCAAAGCACAAAAAGACGCCCTCGCTATGCATACCGCTGTACCAAATACCTGTAGATGGAATCATCAAATGTGGCAGTCCCCTGGGATGGCTTATCGTGAGACTCCATGATGTACACGTTCAGTCAATGAAAAAGTCAAATACAAGGCTGTCCATCACGCCTAGAAGATCTCTCTTGGAATTCGAGCTGCTCGAAGACACGTTCGACAATTGCAAATTGCCTATGTCACACCAGTTCTTCACAGGCTGTAGAAAGTCAGTGGTGAAATCTAGAGAAATACTCTCTAAAGGCCAGGGAAACTTACCAAGCACGAGAGGTATTTGCACCAACTGCATGTGTTGCGGTATTTGTAGAAGTTGTTCAGCAAAACGACAAAGCAAACCAGCACGCCAACCAAGGCCCCTGCCCTCAAGAGCCACCATGCCCACCACAACGGCTTTCGACCTTTAAAGAACCCACCAGGTTTCTTGGTAAAGCTGGTAATTCCTGTCTGAGAGGTTTCTCCAGTAGAAGACGAGGGATCCATAGGCTGGTAGGGAGTAGAGTAATCTCCAATGCGCTGGCGAAGAGCGTTCGGGGAACGCAGAATACATATCCCAAGCACTAAACCCATAAGAAGGCCACCCAAGTGAGAGAAGTTGTCCACAACTCCAGGTAAAAGGCCAACGACGAATGCAATGACAACGTCGAGGAGTGAGAGCAAGAGATCCCTTACTGGATTACGGCGCTCGCGCCAAGAATAGAACAGATCCAGCAGATAGAGTCCCATAATCCCGAACAGAGCACCGGATGCCCCTGTTGATGCGATTCCCGTAGCAGCAAAGTTCCCACCTAGGACGAAGCCAAATATTCCACTGGAGAAGTAGACGAGCGCAAAACGCAGTGAACCGATCTGTCGTTCCATCTCTCGGCCCATGGTCATCTGCATGAGCATGTTGATCCCGATATGGATGATACCTGCATGCAGAAACATAGGTGTGATGAAACGCCACCATTGATTGGGATGTTGGAAATTGACGCCACCCATACCACAAAGTTCTGACAGCGTACACTGATTAGACGCGGCCGTGACATCGGAGGTCGTTGTGTTTGGACACGGCCATTGGATCGTTTCTGTAGAGCCTTGGATCTCGGCAATCGTGCGCATGCATGGGACGTAGCGGGCACCCATATTGATCAGCACGTCCACTGAAGGACCTATCATCGGATTGAAGCTGGGATGTATCTCGATCGGTGTTCCTGTGAGCACGGCATACTTGACGATCTCCCCGATGAATACCGCAGTCTGAATCAGCGTCAAGAGATACACGACGTACGGGATCCGTCCGCTAAAAAATCTGCTCTTGGGCTTTTCCATCTTGTCCGGCGTGTATACTGGCCGCTGGCCTTCTAACGAGCCGGGGTTGTACTGTGTATTTTGATTCTGCCAATCATATTCGCCATTGGATACTTTCATGTTGCTTTTCAACGGTATGTTATCGCCATACTGCTCCTGATCATCCAGCCTGCCGGAGTACGCTGTGGGTTCTGGTCGCGAAGGCCGAAAATCACCGGGTTGATTGTGATCGTAAGGATAGTCATCATAGGCATGTTGCGGATTGTGTTGGTTTGGAGAATACATCGCAGCTGGCTTCATAGAAGACGGAGGAGGCGCTGGCGGGGGACCGTCGAACGTCTCTTGAGAAGCATTGTAGTAGTAGCTGTGTTGGATCGGACGCCCACTGTAATACTCATTGGCTGCCATAACGGCAGATGACAACCTCTTTCTGCTCTACCTCACTCGAAGATATATGATCGCTGATATTTTGACAGTATGTGAGAAAAGGCCTCAAAGCTCTCCAGGAGCGGAAGGGGCGTCTGAGGGAAACGAATGTTTGAACGGCGTGAGTGACTTCTCCCGTCGCTTCGAATAAGAGGACAACGACAGATTAGACGAAAACGAAGGTCGGTGCTCCTCAAAATGTTGTATAGAGAAGAGCGACAGGAGCAGAATAATGACTGAAATGGTTAAAACATCTAGAAGGAGAGAAGGTGAGTTCGAGTAACTTAGACGCGAATACTGGGGTAAAAGGTAGAGTGGAAGGTGGATACAACGAGACGTCAACACGATACGATCCGTGGCGTTATGTTGAGAGGCTTAGGCGAAGGCTTAGGCTTGGGATCATGCTTAGGCTTGGGATCATGCTTAGGCTTGGGATCATGCTTAGGCTTGGGATCATGCTTAGGCTTGGGATCATGCTTAGGCTTGGGATCATGCTTAGGCTTGGGATCATGCTTAGGCTTGGGATCATGCTTAGGCTTGGGATCATGCTTAGGCTCAGAGTACAGTTGCCTACCTTAGGTACCTTACCTAGTACCTGCTTAGATACCTAATTCTAGGTACGTTGGTTTGTGAGAGCAGGGCAGTGTTTAGGGATGGTCTACCCAATGTCAACGTTACGGATCCTTGAGGTAAAAGGCGTTTCAGGCACTCTTGCCAGGGCTCTTATCCCCCGGCGGCTCCTTTTAATTCATTGTGATCTGAGTCTTCTATGGAAGTTACTGGTAAATCATCCACGTACTAACTGTAGTACTACGTAGTACTACGTAGTACATACCAAAATCTGAAACTAGACTCCACTTTACCTTTCGTTCCTGCTCTGATCGCCATTCTTGATTTACATTTTGCCGCGACGGGCTTTTTGCACGGGATGATCATCAGTTAATGATAGGACGGGAAGAGCCACAGTAATTAATTAGCATAACTTCAGGGATTGAAACCTCGCTTGCCTTGTCCTGCGGATAGGCGCCGTCCATGAGCCAGTACAACAGACTTCTACGAACTACTCCCGTCAGCATGTCAGTATGTCGACAGTCTGAGATATAAAGGATAGAGGTGAGGTCAATGACAACGACTATCGTCAATGCAAACTCTGCTGATGCAGTACATATTTCATAACACTGCTTCGCAGAACAAGCAGTTGGTCTCGGCACAGGCATCTGATCTTTATCTCCGGATATCGAGTGATAGAATGTATTATTAGTATTATCAGCATCTACCCCAGTAGATCGTATCTCAGGTGACCTCTTTCCTACTCGTAAAGTGATTGAAATGGCCCCCTCCGCCTTGGGAAAAGCTCTTAGTATCTTGATCTCAGTCGTAATTTTCGTGAAGAAGCAAAGATGCCCTCTGTGGTATTCGCAAAATTTGCGATCGTTCAGTCGTTCAGGTCCTGCCTAAACAACAGGGAGACCAACATTCACACAGTCGTAGCATCGTAAACATAGTAAACCAAGGCATCATTATGCTTGCTGCCACACGGGGTTCGTCTACTCGACCACCGCGTTGAACAAGAGGGTCGGCACAGGTGGATGTCGCTACCGGTCTTTAAAGTGCAAACAGTGAAGTGGTTTCGGTGCTAATATTGCCGTAGAGATTGTCCCCTGTGCCCCGTATACAGTTATGTCCAACCTGGGCTACCTTGTTGCACAGTTCCTCCTTGCCCTCCAACGACCCGGTGGTATAATAAAGCAAGCGGCAGAAGGTCTGTACAATGAACGGTTGGAGACCAGAGTAAATACCCCATGATAACAACGCCAAAATTGAGATGATAAACGCATTCAACACGAGTTTTTCGCCAGGGGACATCACATATAGGCCAAATGTGACTTCGTACTGGTAGTAGCGTAGTCGAAGTGTGTCCGCCATGCGTGTGAAGACCGACGAGTTGCGACTTGAGCGATCTAATGAAGAGCCTGGAAGAAGCGGATAGCCGCTGAATGGGGTGTTCATTTGCGGGTTGGGTGGCGCTTCGGTATAGGAGGGAAACGGCTCAACTGCATACATTCTGGTATCCATGGTGTTCGGTGTATATCTCCAACGAGTCAATGCTTCGAGTGGCTATTGATATAATGCCATACAGCAGAACCGACCAGTAAAGGTAACACGGGTCTGTCCCTGAGATCGATATCACTGGATTCGCGGTGTTCAACAGGGCCAGCCGTGCACAGGGCAGATGACGATTTGTCAGAGGCGTACAGCACGCAGAGTCGGCGTGTTCTTGAGAAGGGGAAGTGACCTTTTGGTACAATCGCGAGCTTAGGGTCAACGCTCAGAGTCCGTGAACTCTGTATTCTGGTTATGAACAGTATGAGATGACAAGAGAGAAGGAGAGGAGAGTACCGAACATCGCAAAATGACAGAAAGGAGATGGGAAAGATATAAGTATATATGGCTCGGAAGACCCGGCATTGGTAGAAAGTGACGGTTTTGTTAAGGTAATAAGTATTGTGATGGACAGTATCCCCGACGCACGCATGTAACTGTCCTTACGATCTATTCAGCAGAATATCCCAAATGAGAAAAGACCGAAGGAGGAAAAAGGAACAGACGAGCGGTCGTCTTCGGTCAGCGGAGACCGTTGGTGGGTCGGTAGATGCTTGTTGAAGTGAGGACGTCAAGGATTCGAGAGATGAAGGAGACTGCAGAAAATGAATGACTCCATAATCGATCGAATGGGAAACGCTCAGGAGATAGCATCCTCCCATGGAAAATTATTCCTCTCCATTCAACCCGTTCCTCTTAGTCACCATATCAAGGTTCAAGCATTGCCCGTGTGAAGGCCGATTGACGACGGAAGAGGCCAAACTCTGAGGTCAACAGGTGCACCACCTACCTACTGCAAGGTTCCTCTGTTTTCTTCCTCTTTCTTGAAAGTCGCTTTATATACTCCGATGGCCGTGAGGATCTCCCCCCCCCCCTCCTCTCTCTCTCTTGAACTTCCTTCAAGTCCAGTGTTCGGCACTGATACAAGATTGGCGCATTTCCATAGCTGGCTCGCCATCTCCTGTGCATGAAATGAAGCATATCGTACGCCTCCACCAAACAGGGGGATGGAAAGCACCGGAATCAACAACCACCATTGCAAGGACCGTTACGCACTAACGTAAATGATCAGCAACCATTCAGTAAACGAGCGGCTCTCTTCTCCCTTGTGACCATTCGTCTCAAGGGCAATCTACAAATGAGATTGCTGCATCCTGCCCTCACCGGGTTGTCAGGGTAAGGCTGCATCAACTCTATTGTAGTCGGTAAAACTATCGGCCTCGGCGGCGAGTCATCAGTCGTGCGAAGCCAAATTGTGGAATCGACTCGTCGATGATTGTGAAAGATCCACCGGCTGGAGAGTAGGAATCGGGTCGCTCGGCAGCCGTTTGATTCATACCTACCTACTTTATTTCTTTTCTGTTCTTCAGGAGTCTACCTACTTCAAGGTTCTTGTTTCTTTCACTCGTGCTCTCTTCGCTTTTGTTTTCAAATGTAAACCCAATGGTTATTCGCATGTTTCCGACCAAGCGTACTTACGTAGTACAACGGGTCGATCAACCCAGATGGCTCGGTGTTGTTCTGACTTGGAAAAAGGAAAGATAGAACACTAATCTCATCTTCGACCCGTAGCCGTTCCGTAGCGGGAGAGCCTAACGACCAGCCTCCAATTACTGTACCACAACTTAGTCAGGAATACGATACATATTGCAACTCAATAGGAGCATCATCACCGAGATATAAGCGACCCGCCGAGACGCTCGAACATCCAGCGAGCCAGTACCACGCAGTAGCCTCTCTGAAGGAGCGTGCCCGTTGACTACTTTATCGCTTTATGATCGTAATATAATCTACTATGTACTAAGGTAGGTATGTACTTATCGTAGTATGTAGTATGGCCAGTTCGCGGACCAGGGCGTACCTTGTCCAGGTAGAACCGTCGTCCACCGGATGACAGAAGGCGATGACTCCCTGTGTAGCAAGAAAATCAGAATGGCCCTTTACCGTGTGTTGCTTCTCTTTGAAGGTCGAGCATTCTTGTCTCGGCGCTTCTCCTTCATCTTTCTGTCCTTACGTATATCATCGACAGAGCGTATCTCGTTCTTCCCTGCTACCCCTGCCGTCCTCTCTCTGGCCGCCTTGACCTTCTCTAGATGCTTTTCATAGTCACCGCGATATTTGTCGGCGGGCTTTGGCGCCTGCATCTTCCGATGTCTGTACTGCTTCTCCGGGCGAGGGCCTCCCACAACCGCGGTTTTAGCTTCCATTTCTCCCACTTTCGGTAAGCGTAGTTTATGCGCTTTCTTCCAGGCATCAAAACGTCCGCTTCGAAAGCTTGCTGCGATCTTGGCGCCGGACTCACCGCGCACCAGTCGAGTGCCTTTGGACCCATCGTCATCATTTTGTCGTGAGACATACTTCTTGTGTCTTTTATCCCACCTCATGATCGCTCGGTTCTCTCCAAAGGTTTTGGATGCCTCGTCAAGAGCCAGATCCATTTGGGCTCCCCTGGCTGCTTGAGTAAAATTAGCGTTCGATCCCGAATGAACCCCATAAGCACGGTCTTCTTCAAGATTGGCATTGACAGGTGTGTATGACATGAAATTTTCGGTATCGCGGAACACATTAGGGTCCAGAGACGATCCTGCTGTCTTCGCTTTCGACGCTTTCGGATCTGAAAATGTCACTTCCAGCTCTGAGTCGGATGCCATTGACATATCATCAGGGAGCGCATCAATTTCACTGTCTTGTTCGTCATCGGCACCATTCGTTCCAGTCTCCTTGTCCTGCATTCTCATTTGACTCTTCTGTTTCTTTTGGTCAAGAGTCGTGCGCACCCTCTTGATAGCATCCATTGCCTCATCGGTTCCCTTTTTCCCTCCCCGTCTCCCGCCAATCTCAAAGATTGACTCCTGAGGCCTGAATCCGCCCACGATAGCCAACATTTTCTCACGTTCAACTTCCATGTTGTCGGTATCTCCGTTGAAAAGAGGATTCAACTCGCTCCATGAGTCCGCTGATACCAGATTCTTCGCACGTTTTGCGCTTTCGCTAGAAGCAGAATTTCGCGTACGCAAGTATTGCTTCTCGCCTTTCATGGCAACAGACCGCAGTGACCACAGGTCAGTGTCATCCTCCAAATTCTTGGTGACCCATTCACAGTGATTCGCCATTTGATCTCGTGACAAAGCCCCAATGATGACATCTTGGGAGAAGCTCAACTTGTCCTTCTCTTGTCTTCCAACAATCAATCTCTTCCCAAGGAAAAGTTGCAGATCGAGTAAATAGGGAGCATCAGTGTCTGTGATGAGACTGTAACTCCATCCCTTCTGACCAGCACGTGCAGTTCGCCCCACACGATGTACGAAAATCTTCGGCTGAGAAGGAAAATCATAATTGACGACGTTGGCAAGAACAGGTATGTCGATACCACGAGCCGCAACATCGGTGACTACCAGGACGTTGCTCCGGCCGGTACGGAACCGGTGCACCTGTATTTTCCGGGCAGTCTGGTCGAGCGAACCGTAGACATAGGATACAGCGTATCCTGCTAAGCGAAGTAGATGAGCGAGATATTCGACGTGATGTTTCGTGGCAGCAAAGACAATGGTGGAATCGGGACTTGGGCCTTGGGCGAGCCCAGTTGTATGATCATTCCCACGTTTTCTCTTTTTGGTTGCTTTTACTTCTCCTTCGTCATCGTCCGTAGCACCCTCAGGCTTTGGGGGTAATTGGATAACATTTTGCAGAACATGAAGCAAGGCTCCTTCCTTTTCAGAAGATTTGACAGTGAAATAAGCGTTTTGAAGATCTGGCGACATCTTACTCTCTGCATCTAGACGGATGAGTACAGGATCCTGAAGACCAGCCCGGGCGAACTCCACCAACGACTTAGGCAAAGTTGCAGAAAATAAGAGCGTTTGCCTAGCCGCTGGGAGGGCGTGTAGTATCTCAGTAAGCTGTGCTGCGAACCCCATCTCGAAGAGCCGGTCAGCTTCATCGAATACCACATATCGAATACTCGAGAGGTCAAGGCTCATCTCGACCTTCAAATGCAGAAAGCGACCGGGTGTAGCAATAATAACATCCGGATTTCCAGTCATCGCAGCAAACTGCTCTTCAAGGCTATCTCCGCCGACGAGTAAGACACATTTCAGATCAGTGCCTCGCCCAAGCTCTTTGACAACTTGTAGGGTCTGCAGGGCAAGCTCTCTCGACGGTGACATAATCAGAGCTCTAGCCCCAACTTTTGTACTATGTGCCTTCAATTTTTCAAGCATGGGTATAACAAATGCGGCAGTCTTGCCAGAGCCTGTCCTAGCCATGCCTACCACATCCTTATCTTGGAGTAAAAGTGGAATCGTCCTCCTCTGAATTGGTGTTGGCACCGAAAAGCCTTTCCTGGTGATGGCTTTGAGAAGATTTCCATTGAGCCCCATGGCCTGGAAGCCTCCCCCCTTCTTCACGCTCCGACCTTTCACATTGGAAGCTTTCCGGTTCGAGGCTGCTTGAGACGCAGCAATGATAGCTTCATCGTCGTCAGAGGTACCTCCTAAAAGATCGAGATCTTCCTGTAGTCTCCCATCGCCATTGTCCGGCCCTGAGGTTTGCGCTTCATTGTCGAGGTCGTCACGGCCGGTGAATAGGGCATCGGATATATCATAATCATTCATAGACGGCGTTGGGCTAGCATGTCGGTGAGGCATAGTAACGGTGCTACGGAGCCCGCCACTCGCAATGGTATGTTGCGGTTTTCCCCTCTAATCGTGAAAACCAAGTTGAAACATCGACCAGCGTAATGGTGTCTGGTTAGGAGTTTATGATTCCTGTATTTGCAGGCTCAAAAGATTGAAGCGCAGCATGAAAATATTATTGTTGCGCGCTTCTGGATCTTATCGATACGACGAAAACTCTAACCCACTGTGGGGATATTCCGTTATGATATTCCGCAGTCCTCCTCCTTTCGATCATACCGAGGGCCGCACAGGATTGCCAAACGTCGGTATATCCTATCATCCACCCAATTGACGATAATCGCTTCTCATTGAGTACCCCTTTAATATGTGGTATCAAAGCATCATAACGGAGCTCTCTGCTAGCGGCTTGACGTGTGTAGACAAGTCGAGACGAGGGATGTGTTGAGAAATCTAACTATAATAGACAGACATGCTAGGGGGTGTCTTAAGGCTAATATGCAAGGCACGAAAACAATTGAGTTGATATGTTGGATACTTTCATCTTTGTCCGCTGCTTGATCACTCGAAGAGAGAATGCCTGCACACGTGTTTGCGTTCCCTGCGCCACAGAATTCAACCATCTAGGCCTGATCCCAGGATTCTGTTCATGCCGAGTGACTTCAGACAATAGGCATCTCATTTTTCG
Source organism: Pseudophaeomoniella oleicola (assembly GCA_003868215.1). NCBI lineage: Eukaryota > Fungi > Ascomycota > Eurotiomycetes > Phaeomoniellales > Phaeomoniellaceae > Pseudophaeomoniella > Pseudophaeomoniella oleicola. Next base: position 349,353 of record QWDQ01000001.1, on the reverse strand, counting down.
TTGGCGGCTGCTCCCTGGATAATCCATATATATCATCGTCACTGCGAAACCAATCAGTCAGGCGTCCTTCATACCCATGTACACTCAATATGGAGGCCAGTCGAGCGGACTTACAAAATAAACTCATCCAAGTACTGTCTTCCATGAGCAACCGAGTTGACCCAGATGCTGACGCTCTTTGGACCCACGGGGAAGGTACCCCAGCCAAATTGATCGATGATCACCTCACCCCAAGCCCACTTTAAGATATCGGTCCACCTTTCGCCTGCATGCTGCTTACCAACATTCATGCGTTTATATGCGTACTTCGATCTGTTAGTCATGACGACGGCTAGACCAGCACCGCCGGAGTGACTTGGATGTCCAAGTCTTGTAAACCCAATGCAGTGAGGTTGGTCGAAGTAGTCGAACTGGGTGCCATATGCATAAAGTTTACGAGCAAGTACCATCCTTGGTAGATTCCCTCCACAGGATGGCGCCACGAAGTTGGAGAAGTCTTGTTTCGGTGAGTGACCGGGGCTGCCATAAAGATCCCCGTAAAAGACGCAAGGATGACCGGAATTGGCATGGAAAAGGATGAGTGAATATGCCATAGGGACGAAGTAAGGGAGGACAGGGGTCTCCAGAGATTGTCTATCCTGAGTATCGTGATTTGCAACGAAAGTCTGGGTGCCGTTAGAAAAGAAATTCCACGACAACGGACGTAGCACATACAACAGCATTAGCAGGTTTGCACACAGCAAGAGTGCCTTCAAAGACGGTTCTCAAATCGGCCTTTCTCGCCATCGAAAGCCGTGAAAAGTTGGAAACAAGTTTGACGTCGAACAACGAGATTCTATGGTTCAGGTACTCGATGTAACCGGCGAGAACCTCGGTATCTTGCCGCCAGTATTCTCCCACTATGAACCAATCCCGGCCAATGGTGCGGTCAACATGCATGACAAAGTCTCGCACAAACCGGCCAGAGAAGTGCTTGATCGCATCAAGACGAAGACCAGCCAGACTTACCTGACTGCCAAGCCATTGCACCCAGTAGAAGATATCCTGACGGACTTCTGGATGAGAGTGATCGATATCGGCGAACATCCTACATAGAGCAGATTAGCATCATAGACGTCCAGTTGAAGCTGGGCTTGATACAGATAATCATAGTTTCCTAGCTCTTCATCGACATCTAGAGCCCACCCGGGTTTGTTTCGACCCAGAAATTTCCATACACCGTTCGTTTTAGTATTATGATCATAGTCAGTGCCGGTGAAATGGTCTTTGTTCCATCTCATAGGACTGTATGCCCCATTACGGCCCTTGAACTCGAAGCCAGTCCAAGCCTCTATCAGCTCTGGCTTCCCTATCTCTTTAGTTCGGTCTGGTAGCGGAACGCAATCAGCTTGGGCAGAGTCGTTCGGTAATTGGCTTCATATACCTTTTGGATCTACTTTGACTGCCGTTACTGGTTCTGAATAATCTGCGGCTGCCTTATGGTTCAGAACCGTGTCCCAGTATATCCCAATCCCGTGGATGTTGCAGGTCTTGACCATATCAAGCAACTCCTCTTTGGTCCCCCACTTCGTATACCGAGACCCCTTCTGATCGAATTCACCCAAGTCGTACAGGTCATAGATATCGTAACCGTTGCTGCCATGCCACCCCGCCTTGCAGCCGGGTGGTATCCAGATATTATCAATTCCCATTGCAGCCAAACTAGGCGCAGCATCTCGGAGCCGTTGCCAGTGCTTATGATCAACAGGACAGTACCATTCGAAGGCTTCGAACATCGTCTTGTTCTCCGGACATGGTTCGTCATCCCGGATGGTGTACGGTCTGGGCATCATGGACGAGGGTGCCGGTGACGGCGAAGGCGAGAACGAACGGTGCATGGCGACTCTAAAGTCGCGCAGAAATTCATTCATGATGGGGCATTGCTGATGTCGAATAGTAGCTGCTGAGGATAGCTGGCGACATCGTAATTCGGCTGACGAGAGGTAAAAGCTTCACAACCCCAACTGACTCCGGCGCCCGAGCCGGCATCCTCGAGCAATATTGACAATAGTGGAACTCTCTCATCGTCAGCAATCATCATTACTAACTTGGATCTATGAGATGAGACATCTTGCACAGATGTATCTATCACTATGAACAGCGCAACTAAAGCGAAGCTTTGCGGCTATTGCCAGACCTCTTGACGGATAAGCGCGGGCAACATTCCAATCCCAATTGGCACTTGTGTCCCACCATTTCACCCTCGGCTATTCTCGCCAACCTTAGATATCTTATGTTCCATGCATCACAATACAATTCTTCTCGATGTTTGAAGCCCAAGACAATATCATCCTGTTATTTATATGTCTTGCCTTGCCCTACTTAGTCAATACACTGGCAGACATGATGCACGTCCTCTTCATAGATAAAGACCACATGGTATGATTATGAACGTTGAAAATTCTTCCCATCCATATTGCCTTCCAACGGATATCGTATCTTTGCCTATACTTACTGCCCATCAAGCAAACCCGAGAAGTGAAACGCTCAAAAGTGAGTGATACCGGTTCAATCTTTGCCATATTACCATTTCTCTCGACTAGAAATGCTTCGATTGATGTGCCGCCCTGTATTTTGTGTATGGATCCAATATATGTATATGTATATATCCTATAGCGTTTGCTAGCATGAGGTTCACCACAGTACAATATGTATTTACTGTGTGAACTCACCAGATCCCTATCTTATCTGGCTCTGATACATGGTCCTACTTAAGATAGTACCTACATTTCTCTTAAGCACACGTCTATTTCGCTTGCTTCCATGATGTCGTCCTGATTGAAGTTGTTAGCGAAGGATCGCGCCAAGCTTGACCCTGAGATATTCAGCCTAATGAAGCTGCGTATCAAATAGTAAGCACCTAGGTATTTACCTTACTTATCTTAGTCATGGCGGCTGAAATTTAAGGCGAAGGGCACCGAAAGTCCGGGCCGCAACCATGATGTCAAGGACCTCACGCGCCTGGAACGCGCCCACGGAATCATTATTGCGGTACTTGGATTGTATTGTCCGCTCACAAGATACACTCAAGTTCAATAGGATTAAATATTCCAAATAAGTGTGCTTGCTGTTTGATCTGTTCTTGACGTAACGGTGGCTACAACGACTCGGACTTTTGTGTCATATCTACTGTACCTAGGCAGCTAAACAGATTGCTATCTCTGACTTTGCTTTACTGCTATTGTTTGGATATATTTCTCGACATGCCACCCCGGCGCTCAACTCGAAAATCAGCTGTCTCGACCATAGACAACGAAAATGGGTCGGCATCAAAAGCTAAAACAAACCATAAGAGGCAGCTCTCCGCTAAAAGCACCCCGGATCAATCAACGCCGGTTTCAAGGACTTCGAAAAGGCCAAGACCCAGCTCGGCCACCCCTGGCTCGAAGACTACAATGACTTACGCGAGCCTGAAGCTGGGGCCCTCACGAGCGGAGGAGGTAAAAGAGGTAAAAGAAAGAAAAAAGGAATCGCAGTATTTTGAGTTACCCGAAGCTACAGAGGCGTCATCAGAGGATACAGCCTCGGAGGACAGGGAGTCGGCCTACGAGCAAAGTGACTCTGCGGGACTACTCTCCCCGTCTGCAGCATCAGGCGACGACGACGATGACCTTTCCGAGAGTTCTCTCGATGGCAGGAAGAAAGGGAGATCTGGGAGAGAGCCTTCAAGTCGCAAAGGCAAAGATGTTGCGGTCGTGGCAGTGGGGAAGGATAAAGAACTTTGGCGAGAAGGTGTCAAAGTAGGACTGGGTCCCGGAAAGCAGGTCTTTATCGAAAAGCCTAAGCCAAGGGGTGATGGAGGTATCAAATACGCCAATGATAGGATACATCCGAATACCTTTGCTTTCTTGGGAGACTTGAAGGCGAACAATGACCGGGAATGGTTCAAGAGTAAGTGTGCTTTATGTTATGGTCTTGGAGGATGGCACCGCCGACCTCATCGAGTATTTCGGTTAACAAGGACTGTCTTTTGCTGACAATATTACCGTCTTAGTGCATGAAGCCGATTACAAAGCATCAAAAAATGACTGGGATACTTTCGTTGAATCTCTCACAGAGAAGATAATTGAGTATGACGATACTGTACCTGAGCTACCCCCAAAGGATCTGGTAACAATGATCAAATCACCTCTTGGAAGCCCTGACCAACGTATCATACTACAGGTCTTTCGAATCTTCCGGGACGTGCGATTTTCTTCAGACAAATCAGTATGCATCATCTCTCCAACATATTAAGACATGCTGACCACCTTCATAGCCATATAAAGTGCGTTCGTACCTAAGTATTCAGTAGTATTATCTGTCTCTGGCTAATCTCTTATAGCCACATTTTTCTGCAGCTTGGTATGTGTGCACGTCAAGGCAATGACCTCTGCCGACGTCAATGTACGAACCGATTCTAAGGCTAATCTCTTCACCCAGGTCTCGGACGGGAAGAAAAGGTCCCTACGCCCACTACTATGTCCAGATTACTCCGGGCAACAGCTTAGTTGGTGAGTAACTTTTTCTTCTACCTACCCTTGATGCACCATGTTCCGCTTGGCCTGCAATCCAGGACTGGAACTCGTTCGTTTTATGCAACGATGTCATCCGGACCTACCTGTTGAAGAGACTGGTAGCCTTATTTGGTTCCAACATCCGGCAAAAGTTCATTGTATTACGTCTTCACCTTGTCACCTTGCTGTTTTCCTGGTATTGCTTTCGTGCGGGCCCCTTCTCAAACAGACTTCTATAATCACTGGTCCAATGTATTGCACAGCGAATCTCGAAGTCAAGTACTGATTCTTCGGGGTCTCTAGGCTCGGGTCTGTGGGCGCCTGATGCTGGACCGCTTGCGCTCGTGCGCCATGAAATTGATCGTTCTCCCGAGGAGCTCAAACGAATCTTAATGCTGCCTAGCATCAGGAAGGACATACTTGGGGAGACGAAGAACGATGAAAAGAAGGCTGTGGATGCATTTTGTGTTGAAAATTCTGGAAGCGCGTTGAAGACGAAGCCTAAGGTGAGCACTTCATTAATACACCTTCCTTTCCTCTCCTTCAATGTTTGCATGAACAATGCCTTGAGACCTACGCATTGGCCTGTATCGGTCTAGGCCCAAGGCAACGATCTCATCATCTTGGGGTGGCGCAACAAAGGTTGCAGGTCATATGAACTGCTGTATCATATGTCCATCGGTCCAAGCGCACATTACACCGATGTATCGTTGCCGGAACGCTTTCCTGCGACGCCCGTCCGTTTCCGCGGTATTTGTCTAAGTGCTACGCTCAGGCGTTGGACATGAGCACCACGCTTGTGTGGGGAGGGGTTTGGCAGCTCGTCGTCCTCAGGCGCGCTCTGCTAATCCAATAGCAAAGACGTGTCTGTTGTGATGGTAGGCGCAATAGACTACGGGACAGCCTGCAAGCTTCTGTGATGTCGTGATTGTCAAGCCGGCTTCTGTTTTTGTGCTTTCAATTTACAAGATTCGTATTGGAATGTAGGAGAGGGGTGCTCCCGCACTTTAATCTCTACCCGGAGCACTGGAATGTTACACTGGGCCGCCAGCCATGAGACCAATGCCCCACGAAAGTCCACGCAATCTCCATGAAGGACACCTCATCTTTCGACACAGTATTTATTTGCAAGATCGCTGACTATGTATTTGATATATAAGCAGGGGTTTGACGCTGACCATCCCAACATCGAGCTGCTCAAGCTTCGAAGCTACAAGATGACCCGAAAACTTAAGGATGAAGAGGTAAAGGGCGCTAAAGGACTGGAACACATTGCGGGATTGATCCGGTGTATGGTACCCTTTGTAAGTACAAGAAACCCCTCGAGCACATCACCTGTCACCGCTCTTTTCTGGTGTGCCCACGGCGAACTGTAGCGCAGTCTTGCACTCAACTGGCGGGGATTAGGAGACTGCTGTCCTGAGGGTGGATTTGGGATTCCAATGAGGCACAGCATCCCCCTGCACCATGGATTACAGGCTAAAATAGCGCTGGTGAGGGCTGACTCTAAGAATTTGTGAACAGGTCCAATTTTTGAACAGTGTCGTGATGCCTGACGAGGCCGATGACTTGAGCCAAGTGAGCGATGAGCAGTAGCGAAGATGGCTCGGGCCTCCGACCATGCTTCTTTCGTGGGTACGTGCAGATCCAAGCTGCATACTGTACATAGTACATGTTGTCATGTGTCTAGGTGTGCATACTGTAGGACTACGTAGTAGTATATACAGTCTGGCCGTCGGCGCATTATGCATAACGCGCAGTGTATTCCACTGTATTCGATGCAGTCATTCAGGGATGGCCGGTAAACCCACCACCTCAACCCATGCTATACTACCCTTTCCATGGCTTGCCTGTCGTGCCGTCTTTCTTCATGGCCGGTATGCCTGCATCATTGAGTGACTGGCATGGATATCTAGATTTGTGATGTGTCTCAGAGCGGCCATGCCATTATCCTTCCAGTACATTGATGTCTGACGACGAACGATTTTTGATGGTTTATGAGCGGTAGCATGATTAAACCTGTATTTTGACGCCCCTATCTCTAGCTCACGATACGTACTCGCTATGTCAAGGTTCTGCCAATTACCGGTCTTCAGCAACAATAAGCCCTACGGAGCGGCTCGATCGATTTACGTAGGGTGTGACTTTTCTTCTTATGTCACAGTTTGTTGCTACAAGGAATCTACTTATTTCCTCTATCTTTCATAGTGATAAGTTCAACATGTAGCCTACAGCGGATATGGAAATGTGGTTTGACAAACTAGCTGGTACTGCATGAAACTATCTAGTATCAGCATGAACAGCATTAACGACATGTACCTACTGCTAGTAGTCTGGGTATTCATAAAGGATCAGATATTCGGTTGCTAGAAAATAGGCGCGATCATGTATGGCTAAGGTATACCTACCAGAATCATACCTAAGATCATTAGGGAGGTTACCTCAGGTATACAGTTATATGGGAGCACGCAAGCGACTACGGGGCTTGGCTATGAACATGGCGGTTTGTACCGCAAATAGGCGCGGCTGTACACATGCGCTAACGGTCACTTGACCCGAGAATGTCCAATCATAATAGATACACATAGCACATTGTCCGGTCCACTCATCCATTTAATCATTTGGTTCACGCTTACCTACTATGGTCGCTAAATCGAACATTTAGGAGGTGCCCCCCCTCCTCCACGAAGTGAAATAGCAAAGGGAACCATCCTAGTAAGCCAAGGGACGGGTGAGAAGAGGCAATTCAGAGGCAGTCAATACGGTTATGATAACCTTCGAAAATTCCTCCCAAATGTTCAAGTGCAGGCATACGGAAAGGATGGCTGCAGCTTGACGAAAATCTGGGTTCCCTGTTTAATACGGTATGTGTCACGATACGCGGTATTTCGGTAAATTTGCCAATATTACTTTCATCGATACCTTACCTTACCCCTCCATCGTGAAATTCAGCACTGGCCCTTCACACCCCCCTTGTTGAATACTTACCTAGGGTAGGAATCAAACCCTATACGAAGATACAGCGTACCGACGCAGCACATTCCTCGTCCTTCTCGAATCATGTAACAACGATATGGCCGCTTCGTCCAGGAGATTGCAGCCGACTAAATCCATCCACGGCAACCTGCGTTTACCCACATGTGGAATGTACATGATCAGGTGTCAGTAGGCGACAGGGCAAACCAACGATTGCTCACACTCGGTCACAAGTTCGAACACAGCACTGGGTCCATGGATGGGCGGGATGGGGCGCAGCGAGCGGCCCGTCTGTGGGCATCGCTTGTACCCTTGCAACGTGATTGACCGTCACACAAACTTCACTCGCCTTAGATACATGACATATAGCTGGGGTGATGACGGAGAGTTTTCGCCCTCTCCAGGATCAGACCAGGTGCAAGAGTTCTTGACAGGGGTTAAACTGTACCGCCCATCTCTTCAATCTTTCCATTGTATTCCGGTCGGAGCACCAACGACGGCCGAAAGAGAAGCGGAAGGATTCCTGCCCACGCCATGAACCAGGTTTGCTTGGGGTTAGCAGGACCCCCAAACACTGGGATATTCGGAGTTCGCAGGTATTGCTCTTTTGAGGCATCTAGCATGGCGGTGAGCAGCGTGGGGCGGATATGAGTTTTATACTTGCAGGATTCGACAGCATTCAGCACATCCCTAAGAGGATACGGTAGGTCTGCTGGGCATATAGTACGTTAATGCTGTCCTACGTACTACGTAGTACTACACCTACTCCACTGAACGGCGCGACGACGCGGTCTTCGACAGGGACCTACCGGATCGGCTGGCTGGCTGCCTCTCTACGGGGAGGTCAGTGCTATACAACTACTAGGTACGTACGTAAACAGCATGGGTGTATAATCTTCCAGCAACCCATTCGCTTTCGTTTAGAAAAAGCGTTCCACATCAGCTAGGTAATGCACTAGATGCTCGTTGCCAGGCTTGCAACTGCGATGCCTCGAGAACATGCAAATACAAGTCTCTTGACGCGACTGCGTCTGCAAACGACTTTTTCGAAAAGTCGTAGGAGTAAATCAAAATCCGTAAGGTGATAAACATCGGTGGCGTTTGTGGAACGGGTCGTGCCGCTTAACAATGATACAACCCCATTCAAAGTACCATTGAGACGTCGACTCAATTCCTGACACAGCATCAGGATATTCGAATGCAGTAGTCAAGTAAGAATATCCCGTTTTCAGAGATACATTTGACACAAGCATGCTATTAGGCCATGTTGTGAAGCCAACTCATCGGTTCGTCGAAAGCATGAGCTTGCTATGCAGGGTCGAGAGAATTGGGAAATGCCTCCTTTGTGAACAAGGGTACCCTTTCATTCCTTTTCTTGCGGTTCCTCGGCGTCTGTACAACTATACTCTCAGTTTTTTTGAATGTCTGTGCGCTCACAATACAAAACCGTCCCTAGGTCACCAGACATGCATCTGGAAAAGGGAGGTGGGAAAAATCAATTCTATTTAGTAGCTCATTGCAAGGGTTGTATGACGCCGCAAAGAACAAGGGTAAGCATGCTGGCCTACTTCCCTGGACACTTTTCCGATGACAGGTATACATGCGAGTTCATTGGCCTCTGACACAATGGATGAAGGGAATACACGGAGGAGCGACGTTGAACACATGGCCCTGTGTTCCTTCAACGGTCTTTGCTGCTAACGTGGCTCCTGTCACATTCGAGAATCGCATGCACACCACCACCACCACTGCCACCACCACTGCCACCACCATTTCGAATTTTGGCCCCATGGAAAAGAGAAAAAAAAGGGATAAGAAAAGATCCCCAAAAAAGGCTGTTGCCATACCAAGTGGCACTGTAAGTGGTCCACTGTATCAGTGGTGGTTTTATGCAATTATTCATTGCTACTTTTCATCAAAAGGATTGTTTTCTCAGGCCGGGTATCTTTCTTGACGTATTGATCGAGTCATGGACACCGATGTCTTCTCCTGTGGTCAGCAAATGATTGGAATGGGCTGTAGTCGGGTTTTTTGACGCCGCCACACCGCTACAGATCCTCGTGTGGTCCATGCTAAGCGATCGACGGCTGCAGCCGGAGATTTTGGCTTAGGTGAAGCTCATGGAGCCGTCTCACATTGGATTGCAATCACCTGCTCAATAATCCTGGACAGATCATCCTTAAGTGGTGTGCGCTCGGCTGATCTACAAGGATGTTGCTGACAGCCAAACAACCCCAGGTAGCTTGGTGGACGAACATTTACCAACCATATCTTTTTTTTCTCCTGCAACAATCTAGGTACATACTACTACCTACTACGTACTACATACTACGTAGTAGGATATTAAAGTCCAGGAGTGGCGCCTCATTGCCACCTACTACGTAGTCGAGCGGTCTGTCAAAGCACTCCCTCTTTCCAGCCAGGGATGCACCCCTACTCTTTATAGAAAAGGGCCGATCTACGAAATGGAGGAAGCGCGCTACAAATCAAGGAGATCCTGCCAAACACGGAGAAAGGGCTGCCACTCTTTTCGCTGCACGGCGAGGTGGCTCGGTGGTCAGCCAATAAACCTTGCATAACCCATGCTCACCATGGATCTCTCACGTGGCTTTACCCTTGCAAGTGCCATCGGAACCTGGTCAAACTCCGTAAAGCTGGAAGCGAGGCCCAGCCCAATGCGCCAACTGATTGAAGGTATTGCAGTCTATGGGAAACTACAGCACGGTTTACCCAGAACCCTTTACGTAGTAATGAGACGAACAGTCTTTCATACAGTGTCTTCGTGGCCGGCCGCAGTCACCAACCCAGGAATCTGCGGGCAAGATCGATTAAGTATTATATCCAATACAATCTGCGCACTACAGAGTACCTATATAGTAGAAGTTTAGACGACTGGGATAGAACGTCACGTTACTATATACGTAGTAGGATCCCAATAGATGTACCTTTAGGCGAACCAACAGCTGGGCGGAGATCCTCCGGTGTCTGTGGGGCCCAAAGCGGCGCTGAATTATCGTAATGCGCAGATTCCTGCACAGTCGGGTTTTGCAGCACAGACATTCTAATGGCTTCAGTCCGAGCGAACTGGGATTGCAAAGCATGGCGGCGGTCTAAAAGATGGAGTACTAAGATAAATAGTAGACAATGATAACACCTTCCTGGGCTATAGGTCAGGGAAAAGACAAGGTCCCTCGGTTCCCTAAAACCAAGGCAAAAGGAGGAGGGTCGGGTCGTAGCCTTTATCCATCATCCCGTGGGCAACTAACCCGGGGTTGGCAAACGTGCTGTACATAGTACAGTAGCTGCGGCACTCCCGGCCAGGTCGCAGGAAAGGCCATGCAGATGTAAACGGTAGTAATATTACCGTCACTGATCCGAATACCATACCTGACACAGGTAAGATACCTTACATCACAACTGGCTTCCATTGGTAACGATGCATTTCGTACCGTTTTGGTTTTGGTCATGGATCAAAGAGCGTTAACGACTCGAAGTCGTCTCATCAAATAAACATCGAAAGTGGCTTCGTGCACTCATCACAATGCAGTATAGCAAGTGCATGTAACCAAGTATCTCGCGATGAGAACGAGTCACCAAACTTCAAGTTGTCGAACATGGGACATCCTGGAAAACGTTCTATAACTATAATGTCTTCAGATACTACGTAGTAGAACCCAGAGCCACATACGGAGTCCATGCACCACAGATAGATTGGGCCGTGCATGTTGTTCACCGCTCAACTCTCTTCTCATGATCCTTCGGAGTGACTGCATATCGTGCGCCACCAGTGGATGGTGCACGATGGACGACGGAAGGAGGCTTTCGAGTCGACAACCACGGTGATTTATATTAGATCCATCTATCCTCTTCTCTACCAATGCCAATTTCCCATGTTCTCATTGTGCACTGTACTATACACCCACCTTCTCGCATAGTAAATTAGGTACCTAGTATTGCCTCAATTTACCTGGAAGTCATTTGATCCGGCCGAAAGCACAAAGAGGAAGCCACACTGTCGCCTGACTCACAATCGCACGACAGCTAATTAGTCACTGATTTAATTTTCCATTGCCGCCACATTACGCGGCACAGCCTAGGAAACCCGGATAGCACGAAGAGTCAATCAAGCGGCGCGCCGGCTAGGACATAGATAGACACGGCGATTGTCGATAGAAGACATTGAGAAGGGCCGGCACGGTAAGTGAAACCAACAGCATCATGTCATAGAATGATTATCCTTTGGACCGGCTGCTTTTTGGATCATAGCGGTTCCTGCATATCACCACTTAGCTTTGATCCCTTCCACCGAATCGCGGCTCGAGGAAGACATACGCTGATGAGTTTCCAAGAATATCCCAAAATTGATCAACGTCGGCCACGGGGACTACCTACGCACTACGACACCCACTCAACCTTTCTTCTATTTTGCCTTGGGGTCACCAGACGGACGACAAAACCGATATACACTGGTAAGTCCCGGCAGTCTGGGACTACCGAAGCGTCGAAGCAATAGTCTGGACGGTAAAGCGCTTGTTTGACAAAGGATTTGTCCTCGCCGTTTCGCCCAAAACCAATGGTCTTTTTAAGCTGAAAGGGTCGGGCCTGCTTGGATCAGGACCTCGCCTACCTTTCACGGATCTTCCGAGGTGAAAATATCCCCGTCTACCCCTGATATCCATCGAAGGCTCCCTACAGGATATCCACAAGCTACGACCTATTGTTGGCATGTGGATGGTTGTTGAGCCATAGCTTCCCACCTGCTGGATTCTGGAAGAAGTTTTCTTTGTTTGATGCGGACCTTGGGACTCCTATGTCTCCATTGGAAACGGTGGGTTTGGAGGTTGCTTTGCTACCATCAGATCATCCCGTCCTCTACCTTGTGCTTGGGCCCTTAACCTTTGAGTGTCGATGTGGGTAGGAGTGGATTGTCTGCCTCAAGTTCGTCTTCTCGGAGCGTGACATTTCTACACTATTTTATTGTCCTTGGGCCACTGAGGTCTGATTCGGCTCGCCGGGCACACTACTTCGTCATTCCGAGACCTAAGAACCGACCTCGTGGTCTTTGTTGTACCTTAATTTCTTTGTTTGGCAGAACACCGCCGTGAACACTTATAAAGGACTAAGGTACGTAGTACCTAATGATCACCTATAACTTGCTTTAGTTAAAAAGGTAAAGTAGCGTTGATGCCTATCAATTGCTATCTTCTAGGTATCTGCCATGCTAACTACCACGCTTAGGCACCTTAGTACCCCAGGGGAGCCTCCCGTAGGTAATCGTTAGTGACCTGCAAGGGCACTCGGTCACCTAAACCTTACCGTTGTCTGCCGAGGTTCACCTGGAGCTTCCCTTACCCTAAGGCCACGTCCACTAACGACAATTGTCCCTTGGACTCTACCGTCGTCCTTGGTAAGTAGATACTCGCCTTGATCTAGATCCTTTGATATACGATCCACAAGTCGTGAAGGACAACGACAGAATTGAAAGAAGAGGCCAAGAAAAAGGATCCAACAAGCAAAGACCAAAGAAGAGGGGCTGCTGCATTGTTTGTCTATCGAATCATTGAATCCTCAGCTCTGATTGGATTTGCCCTCCAGTTCGCCTTCGGATCTATATCTCCATCTCTGAGACTAGAGCAGACAACTTCGCGGGAGGCAAATCTCACCCCATCCAAGAGTCGATCAAAGACTCTTTGCCCTCAAGGTTGGTAGTCGGCGTCAAGAATCAGACAGAATCGGCTTAAATCCTTCTTGATTCCACTTTACACTCGATCTGTGGGAAAGGAAATCTAAATGTTCACTGAGATACGCGAGTGTCTTGTTATTCTCTACCTACCAAAGGAACACTGACCTCGTATTGCGCCGCGACGGTGGTACCGGTCGACTCTCTCGTTCTAAGTCTTGCCCCCTGGACTAGACGCACTGTGCACCCTGAAGTTCTGGAAATTTAGGCGATCGATAGGCTCTAATATAGCTATCCAGGGAGGGTTAAGCTAGAGCCTTTGTCTACCACGGTTGACTAAGGTCAAAGGGTATTAGGCATTTTTATTAGCAAGGACCACTACGAAGCCAACCAAACCAGGACCTGGGGCATCCTTTACCCATACGCATTCTTCCCATTCCTACCGTACAACAACTGCACGCACAAGGTAGCGTTCCCCAGAGAAAGCGAGACGCGTGTTCTGGCAGACTCCATCGTCGGTTTGCAGCAGGGATAAAGAGATCTCAAAGCCAACCCAAAAGTCTCAACTTTCCTCCAAAAGCAGAATTAGAAGCGGAAGCGGAAGCGGAAGCCAAAGAAAGGGAAAGACAAAAGGAAATAAATACCTTACGATTTCCAACCGGAAATACAGTACGGCAGCAGAGGTATTCCCGGAAACGTGTATCGATACCTGTCGATACAATACCGAGACCAACAGCTTCAACTGCTGCTAATAACTGAGGTATAATCCTAGACCCTCCGTTTCTTTGTCAATCATCATTCATCGATCGAAAACAAAGGTCGACAAGCTACGTGACTTACTACGTATCCCTTCCCTTGTCCAGCAGCACCGTGTTCCAAAAAGCCTCTTTGCGGTATTATCCACCTTTAGTGCTCGTCTTTGAAGTTCCCAACCCTTGACTCTTTGTCCACCTTTCCGCCTCGTACAATACCAGAAACCCACACCATCTGACACTACGCTTCACACCATCGTCAAGTCGTCCAACCAGTCGGCCTCTGCCATTTCCACTTAGCACCAACCCAGCATTTCAGGCTGCCTCGATCCGCATATGCAAGGGAGGCCCGCCGAATTACTTTAGTAAAGTACCGAGCCATCGCGCTGGAACCTGGGCCGCTTACCTTCCCTCCTTTCGCGCCTCTCACCGTCACCGTCCTAAACCAGGATATCCGACCGCATCACAAAGAGAAGTTCAACGCCAATCCCTCAAGCCTTGCCCCTAGTGAAGCAAAAGTCGTCCCAATTTAGTGGCCGCCGACACTACTCACCCATAATATCGGGCACCATTGACCTCAGCTGCCATAACACGGTACGAATCCACCTCAGACAGACTTCCTATTTTATCGGTCAAGAAATTTTCCCAAGGGCCCGCCCGAGTCAGATCATCGAGTCGGAACCACTTCCCCTCTGCACGCCGACTTGCGCAACAATCTAAGATAGTAGCTTTCCTCTCCCACAAAACTACCTCCCTCTCCACCATCTTCATTGCCTTGGAACTTCTGCTGCTTTGTACCCCTCCATCGCCGCATCACCGCACGTCAAATCTCGGTGCGCCTCTTCCCACGTCACCCTCGAGGCCTGCAATTTTCCTGGCTCACAACCTCCTGAGCACCTCGACCAATAACACCTGGTCAGCCTTACCCTTCAGCGCACAGGGGTCGCATTGTCAGCAGCATCTTCTATCCGACTCCTCACATAATCCCATTGGGAGGAGGCGCAGTAACGCCCAATCGCTCACGTGTTCCAACTGCTTCGATCACCACATATCACCGTGTGTTACGAGGCTATGATCTCGTTGTAAGATTGCGAGTATCTGGAGGAGTTTCTAGCATCCGCATTGTACGATAGCACAAATGACGACCGAACCGAATCGACAGCAGGGGCAGTATCCTGGCGGATCACAGTACCCTCCACCGCCAGATCCGAATCGTCCGCAAGAACAGACATATCCGCCGCCAACTCAGTGGGCTGGTGAGTTTCTCTCTGGTACTTCAAGCAGAGACCGACGCGCGAGCGGTCGACGGTCGAATTACAGTTTGCTTGCACCACCTCCCTTAAAACGTCGTCGTCTCGCATGATTCATCATCCATTGAGCTAACAACTTATGCTTGCACAGGGCCCCCTCCTGGCTACCAGTATCCTGTATGTAGAAGTACTGTGGGTTCGAATACCAGGCGCAGTGTGCTGACTGTCTCAGGATCCTTCTGCGCCTCATCAATATCCCTACCCACCACCAGGACCACCAATGCATCATCCATTGCAGCCGCAGCATCCTGATCCTTTCAGGTTGCCTCCGCCACCACCGATGTATCCTCAACATCCTGGGTATCCACCAGTGGACCCTTATCGCCCTCCCCCGCACATGGCTCCGGCCTACAATCAACCTGCGCCGCGGCAACGAACCGCGATCGCTTGCAGGTACTGCCGACGAAGAAAGGTGGGTGATCGGGTTGGTGACCGGGTCTTCGTTGCACAGCTAATGGGTTCCTAGATTCGATGCAGTGGTTACGAAAGTGAGCACGGCAAATGTTCCAACTGCGTGAGATTCGGGCAGGAATGTCTGTTTACTCCAGTGTCATCATCAGCTCAGGCGTTTGTGCCAGCACATGTTGCGTACCCGCAGCTCCGCAACCAGGGCTCTGCGCCGCAACAAGGTGGCCGGCAACCACCAACCCAGCTGTATGGTGCTCACGGACAGCCACTTCCTCCCGATTATGCGCAATCACCACAACCTGGGGCGGATCCAAAAGCGTATCCTCCGCCGTCTGCTCAGGCCGGGTACTCTCCGTATGCATATCCTCCGATATCAGCTCCGTATGATGATCGTGGCCATTCAGGCCAAGCAAGTGACCCAGTGAGTCGAAAGCGTCCCCGTCTCGACGACTCTATGAGTCAGTCCTCACAATCTGTTCAGCGTGCTCCTGCATACCCTGATCCGACCAATATCGCACCCGTGTCGCCAGCCACGTCCGCCTCGAGCTATCAGACTGGACCACCGTCTGGCGGCGGCTACTACCCAAGTGCTCCTCCTTCGTCTCTAGCCCCAAGATCCTCCCCTCAGTCGGCTCATTCCTTCGACAACAGGGCCTCGGGATCTCCTCACGGGTCAATATCAACACTCGCGGCGTCCAGCCAAAGTCAGCCAATCCCTGGGCGTACACCTCCTCCAACTTCTGCTCCTCCAGGGGGCCGTCCAGGGATGAGTGTTGCTGGGATGCTTGGCGGACCTACCGTTGGCTCACCTGGTGACCCAAATGGCTCCTCGCGAAGCACACACGACAACGACATGTTGAACGCACTTGACCGACGCAATAGGGGCAGCGGCGATGAACGCAAATGAGCAAATACTGGAACTTCTTGTATGCCTCGACGGCAGCAGGTCACAAGCTGAGCTTGGGGCCGTCGAAACCCTTCACCTTCGTCCATGCTATCTACCCTGGGGACAGCAGTTTCGTGACGAGCTGGCTCGAGACCCGGCACTGCATCCCCGCCAACAGGATCGGTCATGGATGCTTTTGTTGGGCTTTCGCCACTAAATACTCTAATTCTTTCCAACAACAGTGCAATTTTATTCTTATAGAAAGATTGCCAAATCAGGGGCGACCCAATTTTCCTTTTACTCAACGCACAAAATTTTCCTCCATATCAATGCAGAAGGGAGGTGTCGGAACTTGTGATGGCTATGGCTGCTGAAGAGATGAATAACGATGGATGAGCTACTTGACTTGAGACGCTCCCAGCTTGCTCTGCTACCTATACGACCAGCACTTTGCGACTAGGAGCTCTTTTGTCACATGCATTGCAACGAGATACGGCTATCTTGCTACTGGTTATGAACGGGGCGCCACGGAGGCCGTAGGGAAGGAATGCATCGACGGGTCAGGGTTAGGGAAGCTCTTGGAGGTACAGGCGGGGTCCTTCTTCAGTCAATGCACATCTACAAGCATGAGTCTCTTTTTATGTCAAAGCGAAATCTGTTTCGGGAGGCTGTCTGTCAATTCTTGTTGTTATCATTAAATTCACGCGCAAGCTGATTTATTTGTTATTGCACCGGTCGGGCAAAAGTCCAGGAGCATGGGAAGCAAATCGTCCCTTCAAAAAGGTCTTTGGGAATCATATCACCTACTGCTTTTTTTTATCGATTGGCAGACGGGCTAGAGGTTTCTTGAGGCATTTTCTGATCGCATATCGACCTTTTGTCGTGCTTATTCGGCTTTTGCCCAAGGAAAGCGCTTTGTTCTAGCTAGCAAAACCACCGTACAAAAGCTATACCCTAAGGGTTTGAACACACTCGGTACCTAGATTTACATGATGATCTAGTTCCTGGGGATGCCGGTGCAGTTGCATTGCTGCCACCTCTTCCCGTAACAAAGTCGAGTCTGGGGAACGTTAGTAAAAGCGCAAGCCTTCCTGCAGGGTCGAAGATCAATCAATGATCGATCCGTTTAAGCTTAAAAAGTCGGACATTCGGCGGCCCGCTGTTCATCCGCTACCCATACTGTCACGGTATCTGTATCTAAAGATCTTCGTTAATTAATTACATTCCTTACTTACGATCAAGCGGTGACTATGTCTCCTCAATGAGTGATCTTAAGTCGCCATATACCCTGCTTTAGAATCCTTGAGTATCTATCCTGTTCATCTCCCATCCGAAACTCTCGGTTGCCGTCCGCGCATCTTGTCGACGACTTTTTACTTTTCGGCTTTCGATCCAGCCCCAGGCGACATCACATCGCATCGCCCTCGTCACCTACACCCTATATCAAGATCGTGTCGCACTTCGACCATTGCCCAAGATGCCGCGCGCTGAGGCGGGGTCCACCAAGGCCATCGCGAATGCGATGAAAGCCAAAGGCCTTCAACGACTGCGTTGGTACTGTCAAGTCTGTGAGAAGCAATGTCGGGTATGTATATAGTTTGTGTCTATTTTCAGCAGAGGAGCAAAATGTTCCCCATCTACGATCAAGGCCGGCTGACTCCGAGAAACCAACAGGACCAGAATGCTTTCAAGCAGCATTGTTTGAGCGAATCGCACGTTCGTCAGATGCAGGTTGTAGGCCAGAATGCGGGAAAGTTCATCAATGAATATTCAACCCAATTTTTGAAAGATTTTGTACAGCTACTGAGAACGTCGCATGGGGAGAAGAGGGTGCATATCAATCACTTTTACCAGGAGTACGTGCAATCTCACATCTACCACCCGTCATCAGGCAGATGAGGATATAGCTGACTGCGACTAGATATATCTCGAACAAGACGCATGTTCACATGAATTCCACGAAGTGGAACAGTCTCACAGAATTTGCCAAATACCTTGGACGGGAAGGCATATGTCGGGTCGACGAAGAGGAACCCGGGGAAAGCGGCAGGGGTGGTATTTTCATCAGCTGGATTGATAACAGCCCAGAAGCACTACGGAGACAAGAAGCGATTCGAAAGAAGGAAAGGCAGGACAAGGGAGATGAAGAGCGCGAACAGGCCATGATCAGAGCACAGATTGCACGGGCCCATAAGGATAAAGGATTGGATGATGACAGTGAAGTGGAAGAGGAAGATGAAAGGGTCCGAGAGCTTCAAAGAGCAGAGGGCGAAAAGATCAAGCTCAGCTTCGCACCAAAGCTCTCTACAACACCGAAGCCACCAAGTCCGTCTTCGGTCGAGAAGGAGTCCGATCAATCATCTCGTTCTGCACACCCCGAAACGCCGACCCTACCTACCGAGGCAGCTTCTACTGAATCCTCTGTAACGGCCTCGCCCCTAGCCCCTATGCCCAAAGCTACTTCTTCAGCACCCTCAATCTCCATCAAACCTAAGAATGTATTTGCTTCAGCGAAGAAATCAAATCCTCTAGCAGTCAAGAAGTCTTCTGCGCCGATCCCGCAGCAGAAAGCCATGAGCGAAGCTGAGAGGATCATGAAAGAGGAGCTGGAGAGGAAAAGGCTGAGAGAAGAACGAATGGGCGGTGGAGGAAAGCGGCAAAAGTTGTATTGAAACTTAAAGACGAAGGAAACATCACAAGTGACTGATTTCTCATGTACTGCTGGTTGACTGGCACCCACACGAGGATAATGGATTTTGCATACGAAACATGATAACTGCACACCAGTTTCTATCCGGGCTCGATATTGAAGCAGGGGTTATTTAGGTTCCCAGCTCCCTTTATCCCTCATGCCAGGCATTTTCCCGCCACGCGGACCATGCTCTTGCAACCCGCTCACATCTCCCGCTTCAAGAGGGTGAAATCCATTCATCGACATGTCCACAGCCCGATCCTGGATCCCGATATACCCGTACGCAGAGCCTCCTCGGACCTCGATTCGACCTTCACATGATCGTCTTCCAAAACCAACAAAGATGTCGGTTCTCATAACTCACCGACATCGTCGTTGAATGCGCGGCCGTTTCCTGAACTCGGCCAGAAACGGAGCAGTGTTTAGCCTGGTACTCTGAACACTCATCGAATCGGAAGTGGAAGCGGTCAGCTAGCCAGACAGCCAGCCATGCGTCCGGTTTCCCAACACGAGAGGAACATGATGGAATGAAGATGGAAATGGAAATTGGAAAGGAGGAAAGGAGCTGAAGCAAGGAAAAAACGTGCACGGCGAGGCAATTCCTTCCATTTATCTCTCCGCGAGCCAGCCGTTATGGGTTTATACGCAAATCTCCTACGACGAGGCTTTCATTGAAAATCCACGTTATGTTCGTATTTACATATGTATGTATATATGACAACAACAACAACAACAACAACATCTATATACACATATAAGGTATACAAGTTATGTACATTATATGGAGAAAACAAAAATCTTTCAAGTTCATGCTTGCTTTCTTTCTTTCTTTCTTTCTCAGGTACCTGACTAAAGTAAGGTAAGGTAAAATAGGTACAGACAGGCATGTAGGTACAAGTAGGTAGTAGCTATCTATCCCCAAGTGAATGAAATGAAATAAAATGAAATGTTACATGCACATGCACATGCGCGAAAAAGAAGTTGGGGGTTTGAGGGTGGTTGGAAGGTTGGTTGGTTGGGGTAACGTAGTATATATATATTTTCTATCTGGGGAGATGGATAATAGACGCCGACAAGAGAAAAATCACAAGATTTCTGGAAGGAGACTACGCGTGAGAAATGGGAATTGTGTGTGAAAAGGACGGGAGAGGAGGAAATGTACCTAGGTAGGTAGAGCAAGGGTATCGGAAATATATGCATTCTTCTTCGTCCTTTAGAGAATATATTTATGATAACTTGCTATTAATTCACGTCTTTCGATTGGGTTTTCCTTGAGCAAATGCTGCCTTTATCCCGATTTATTGCCTTTTCCATTCTACCCGTCCCACCCAGCATCCCTCCAGGCCTCGTCGAGATCCTCTTGCCGAATCTCCCACGCCCAATGGTGGCACGTCTGATGAATCACGGGACTCACCTCCATGGAACCATGTAGGTCTTCGCTGCCGTCGTCGAAGACTTCGTGGACACCCATGGATAGGTACTTTTTGATCAGCATACGGCGCCAGCGACCTGTGCCGGACGAGGGATTGGGAGACTGCTGGTGGACTGAAGGGGATAGAGAAGAAACGTTCTTCTCGTCGGTATCTTCGGGGTTTCTGGACCGGGGTTGAGATATCTTGTGGTCCGTGCGACCGACACAACGTCGCCAACGTCCGATTTGTCGATCGTCGTCTGCGCATCTCCTTCCCATGAAGAAGCGGCAATACCATTGGAACCAACCTCTGACGTCGTATTGATGATTGATCCAGCCGTTGGCTTCCCATTCTTCGATCGATTGGCCGCAGCGAACTTTGTATTTATTGACCTCAGGGTCGTAGATTTCGGAGGTAACGAACTTGGCTATGTCGAGGGAGCTGAGCCATTCAGAGGGCAATTCGAGATAGTCGGATTCGACGGTCAGGTCGAGGGTGCGTGAGTAGAGAGGGCGAAAATACGTGCCGCCAAAGCACCCTTGCTGAAGGATTTCGGAAGGGCTAAGGTTTGGCGAGAAGGTTGGATGGCTGGAGAAGTGGAAAGTGTTACGTGCGTCGCGGGTTGGGGGTCCTGCAGAGAGCGTCCAGTTACTCCAGGAGAGTTGGAGGTTTGTAAGATCTTCGGGCAATTCACTTCGCGCGGTTGGTGGTTGACGGCGGTGGAAAGGGGTGGTCGTTGTAACGGCCGCTCTTGATTTCGCCTTGGATTTGATCGCAAGGCCGTTGCTCTGTTGGTCCTCACTGTAGCTTGGCTTCGATGGCGCTGATGCAATCCGGGCTGAGGTACGCGTAGGAGGAAACCTCGGTTTCGTTGAATCGAGCTTCTTCTTTTTGTGCAAGGGACGTTCCTTGTCTACGTCGCGTGGCTGTGTGTCGCGGGTAGGCTGTCTGAGGCCAAGTTCGTCGAGGAGGGCTTGCTTGCGCTTAATGTTTGCCAGTCGTTGAGCTTCGAAATCACCATGTTCCTCCATTGATGAGTGTTCCGATATCGTTGTGGACCTTGTGATACCTCCCTGGGCACCTACCTTCAGAGTATAGAGTAGAGCAGAGCGGAGTTCGCGACGAACGGTTCAATGGTTCATTGACTGCGTGTTGACATTTCAAGTCGACTACGTCATACAAACCTTGGGAGGTCTCCGGCTTGGGCCCATCATTTGTCTGTCTTCGATATCTCCCATGTTCTGGAGTATGAATCCTGGTAGACAGGACAGTTGACAGTTTGGTCGTGATGAAAGACACTTCATCGAACATATGGCATATCAAGATTGACATCCATTGCCTACTACAATTGTTGATTGATGTGACAATCAGTAATAAAGGAAAATGAGAAGTCCATGGCTTATCGAGAGAGGTACGATATCTTTAGGCAAGTTACTATCATTTGGGGAAGATCATTAATCCGCTTAACTTATCGGGTATCGGACTCGACTCTCGAATACTACGTAGTACTACTACGTATGTACGAGGCCCCCCGCCTTTTCAGTGGAGATGCCACACCCTACTACTACTGCCTACAAGGTCCCTGAGATCCCTGAGGTCCCCGAGGTCCCTGAGGCACAGGCACGTAAGCACTGCCTAGTTGTATCCTAGTTGTGGATGGAAGTTGAACAGCCAATTCTACCTACCTAAGGTACTATGTCCATATAATCAGGCACCCATTAAACTCCTATCAAGTGCTCGATCTTATTCGAATCTTGAAAGTGTCGCTGCTATTGTGTATAATCCGCATACTATCTCATATCCTACCATGAAGAGAACCGAGGCTCTCTTGTCGGCAACGCCCTCAACTTCGTCCCTCGATCTCCTTGAATCATCCATGTCGAGTGACAGTCTTGCCAAACATTACTTTGAGCATTCGACGGCAAAACGTGTCAATACTGATGCCTACATCTTCCAAACTCTCAAAGAGCTTTATCCATCTGCTCACATCACCGTCGTCCCGGAAGGGACTTGTAACTTACTGGCTTACGCCGCTTCGGGCAAGGCCTTGGTGCTTCCAACGAAGGATACTGTGGCCTTGAAATGGAAAGTATATCAGCCTCCGTTCAAGCGGCTTGATGGCGGTGAAGGCCGACTCGCCGACAGAGTACTATATGAAGAGTATCAGTACGCATGTGGTGACCATGAGTTTCATGTCTACCTGATAGATGGGCGAGACGGTGGTTCGGCCTATCCGACTGTGCGCAATCAATATATCATTGGTGACGAAGAAGCGATTGACGAATTACTCTTATCTATCGGGAGATGGACCACAGAGCTTCATGATGAGATATGGGTTTTCAATCAAGGCAGTTGGCGTAAAGATGCAGACCTATACAAAAGTATCCAAAAGGCGTCATGGGGCGATGTTATTCTCGACGATGATAAAAAGAGGGCCGTCATATCAGATATTGAACGTTTCTTCGACTCCCGCCAGACGTATCAGGAGCTTCGAGTTCCTTGGAAACGAGGCTTGATATTCTACGGTCCGCCGGGTAACGGGAAAACCATATCCATCAAGGCCATGTCGCATTCGCTATATTCCCGCGAGAAGCCTGTTCCGACATTATATGTCAGGACTCTTACCTCGTATGGTGGTCCCGAATACTCTCTCGGTCTGATATTCGGAAAGGCACGACAAGAAGCTCCCTGTCTGCTTGTGTTCGAAGACCTGGACTCGATAGTGACGGACCAGGTACGATCGTTTTTCTTGAACGAGGTTGATGGCCTATCAAACAATGACGGTATCATGATATTGGGCTCGACAAACCATCTCGATCGTCTAGACCCTGGTATCTCCAAGAGGCCCAGCAGATTTGATCGCAAGTACCTCTACGACGATCCTACCGAGCAGGAACGAGTCAAGTATTGTGACTTTTGGAAACGGAAACTCCGGGGTAATCAGGAGATTGAGTTTCCCCAGAAACTTTGCAAGGCGATTGCAAAAATTACCTACGGCTTCAGCTTTGCCTATATTCAGGAAGCGTTCGTGGCAGCCTTATTGGATATCGCCTCCCACTCGGAGCCTACCGAGACCATGCGCACGCTAGGCTATGGTCAATCGTTCAGAGACACGATGACAGCGATCCAAGGCCCCGAATCCGACAATGCAAAGGATGACGACCTCGAGGAAAATCTTCTTTGGCAAGCCATTCAGAGGCAGGTCAAGATCTTGAGAGAAGCGTTGGGCGATCAAAGTGGGCAATCAGCTATCTCCAGTCTGGAATCAATCTCGAAACGGAATACTCTCCCGAGTGACAAGATCACTACCCGCAAGGGATCTGCCGACCACTTTGACGTATTAATCGTCGCCTCTCTCTTCGCTGTTTGTCTTATCGTATTGATTGTTCGGGTAACCATGCCCATCTCGTAAATCATGAACCCGGCTGGAGCCTTGTCGTTCTAGAAGGATACTAGAGGCCCCATGTATAACCATTGCAATATCATGGCATCTCGGCACTTGATCTTAGCGAACCATTGTTTCCGAAAGTGCTTGCGGGTGGCATCAACATCTCGTCCAATCAAAGTCTTTGTATGACATCAGCCTAACCCAGGGCGTACAAATGATCGTGGAGGCAAAGTATCGAACCCTGGAAGGCTGAGCCAAGTTTGAGGCGTCGAGCGTTTAGTAGTTAGACTTTATTCCCTGTGAGCCACAAGTACGATTCCTTGCTCCTAAAGGGGATTGGACGGTTTGCGGAAGATCTGGCTCATCTATGTGTGTTGTGTTGTGGGTATTAAACCTTCTCACTATGTCTATTCATCGATCCTCGAAGACCAGGACATGAATACCAGGATCACCAGAAACTCTAGATCGCGTCAAAAAATCCCCCCAAGCTGGTCGCATCCGGTCTTGCAGGCAGGTTTGTTGTAAATAAGATTTTGTCAATTATAGTTTTCGACGGCGAAGACAGACATGCACAAAAAATGAATAAGGCGATGTCCTCTATGATGGCTTCGACTCCAGGAAGCCTCACTGCCTTCAATTCCGTTGCGACAGCAGCGACTTCAAACATTTTGGCGCATTGGTTTTTATATGGTAGTCGGTTGCATGATGCAGCTTCCGAGGCTTGATGCCATTGCTCAGGCTGCGTTCAATGCCCAGCAGTTGCCCAGTCTAGTCGTGTCTGCCGACGAAACGATTGTGTTAGCCAACAGAGCAGCGGACAGGCTTTTTGCAATTCACATCGAGGATACATCTGAAAAGCATGACCTTGCGGGCACATCGGTATCGGATCTTTCAATTAGTGGCCATAAATCGAAAAAGAAGTTCGACCGCATCTTCAAAGAGCTACTAGAGGATGAAGTGGCCGCTGCGCGAGCTGATACGCTTGGTGACGAAGGGTCATCCGATGATGGATTCTGGCAAGAACACGAGAATAGGGGCTCCCAAGGTCAGACGGTGGACATTTTGAGGACGTCATCCAAAGCGGTGACATCTGCCCGAGTTCGCTTACAAAAATTGGACATTGCTTTAGTGGCTTATTATCTATTATCCTTCTCGAAACCAATCCAGCTACTCGATCAGCCCATGCTGTGGCCATATATCAACACACATGATACTCACATTCCGTCAACAATCTCCATCGCAGACGATCCTGCAGTCAGCCTTCCATGTTCGAGGACTCTGTCAAGGACCCCTTCATATAGTACTTCAACAGCGGGGAGCCTTGATGCTCGGTTCGCGAGACTAAGGGAAGCTGTCGATTATCATACCAGCGACATATCTGGCTTCCTCTTCTCCGCAGACGAGAAATTCGCTGTGCCCAACTTTTGCGGCCCGGACAAAGTACAGCCTGTCGAAATTGAAGACGTCCAGCAATTTTGTAGCCAGTGGGATATTTGGGATGACCACTTTGTTGCGAGGCTACCAATCGAAGAATGGCCATGTCTCAGGCTGAATAGGGAGCGGCAGGATTTTAGGGGGGTGAGGGTCGGAGAAATTCAAGCAAGTGGTGTTAAACGGATCACGGAGTGTACTGGAAAATGCCTTTACGATCAGCAAACTGGGGAGTATTTAGGAGGTGTTGTGTATTTTCGGCACTTGGGAGAATACGCCCAAGTGATGGCTCAAGAAAAGGAAGGGAGATTGGCCAGTTATGAGACGATTTGCGACAGCATACCGCATATCATGTTTGCTGGCAGAGGGGGGGAATGTGATTACTTTAATAAAGGGTGGTACGATTTCACAGGATTGACAAAGGAAGGATCGGTCGGGGAAGGATGGAAGAATGCTGTCCACGAAAAGGACTTGCCGGGACTTATTGACAAGTTCGCCCAAGGTGCTGGTGAAGAAGGTGATTTCTTCTCTCACGAGTGTCGCTATAGAAGGCATGATGGAGTCTATCTGTGGATGACGCTTCGGCTGAAGTCGTTGAAGGACAGCACCGGTGCATTGCTGAAGTGGTACGGCAGCATCACTGACATCGATGATGATGTTAGAATGCGGAAGGAAGCGGCAGACATTCAAAAACATATGTCAAACATTTTGGCACATGCCTCCGTGACGGTATTCCGTGTAGATAGTAACTACAAGACTCTCTCAGTTGGAGGTGAGGGCGGAATAGGCGCACACTCTGAGAGATGGAGACAGCGGCTCGGCACAAATGCCATCGACTCGCTACACGCTTTGCAAGAAGGTGGAGTGCCTGAATTTGCCAGCAAAATGGTTGAGGCCATGCAAGGGAATGTTGAATTTACCACTTCTGAAGACCATATAAGAGACAGAGTCGTCAAAACCCGGTTCATGCCGGACATCGACAACAGCAGTGGAAGTCCGATGGTCAAGGGGGTGATTGGCTGTTCCATTGATATCACGGAGCTGCATCAAAGGTCCAATCTGGAAATGGAGAATGCCCGATTGATAGCGGAACAACAAATGGCACAGGAAAGCAGCCGACTGAAGAGCCAATTCCTTGCGCATATGTCCCACGAAGTTCGAACACCTCTTGCTGGAGTCATCGGCATGTCAGATCTGTTGGCTGAGAAAAAGCTTGACAGTGCAGAGAGAGATCTGGTTGATTGCATCCAAATCTCTGCTCATAACTTACTGGCGATTGTCAATGACATACTCGATTTCTCTAAGATTGAAGCGAATGAGATGCATCTTGAGAATATACGCTTCGACTTAGCTGCGTTGATCCAAGAATGTGGTCGACTGTTTGTCCATTCGACGCAGCAAAAGTCGGTCGATTTCTGCTATTCGGTCGACATTGCTAAGGATATGATGCTCATGGGTGACCCCAGCAGGATACGGCAGATCCTTTCCAACCTGCTTAGCAACGCTGCAAAATTTACTACCGAAGGATCAGTCAAACTCTCTGTCACTCTTGCCGGTAATATGGCCGAGATTATCGTCGAAGATACGGGTTGTGGGATGGACAAAGCCACCCAAGAGCGGATATTTGAACCTTTTCGTCAAGGAGATTCGTCCACCGCTCGACTGCACGGAGGAACAGGTCTGGGACTTGTGATTTCTCGAAATGTAAGTTTCCATCTGCATCGTCTTGTTCATCTCATTCTGACTGGAACAGCTGGCTCAAATGATGGGTGGCAAACTTGAGTTGGAATCCTCTCCAGGGGTTGGGACTAAAGCAAAATTTATACTTCCCCTTGTTTATTCGAGCAGACCACAATTGTCGCGGCATAGCACCTATACAGTGCAAAGTGACAGTGACGATGCTGTATTCAGCATCGATAAGAACGTTTTGATTGTGGAAGACAAGTAAGCAAGCTTATCAGCATCTATACGGCAGGAAACTGACAAGCTTACAGTCCAATCAATCAGAAAATTGCTCTGCACTCAGTCAAGAAGCTTGGCTACAAAGGCATCGCGGTCTCCAACGGAAAGGAAGCCCTTGATTACTTGCTTGAAAATCTAGAAGTTGATGTCATTCTGATGGACGTTCAAATGCCTGTTCTTGACGGATACCAGACCACCCGCATCCTTAAGTCCCAGGCGCAGTATCAACATCTGAAAGATATTCCGATTATCGCTCTAACTGCGAGTGCTATCAAGGGAGACAACGAAAAATGTGCGGCTGCCGGTATGGACGACTATCTCTCGAAGCCCTACCCTCTCAAGAAGTTGAAGGACAAATTGTCCAAGTGGGCGTCGAAACGAGGCTGAGCAGTTTAAACGGGGTTGTACAACCATTTCCGAACTACAACCACTCTTTGGCAGCCTTTGGGCAGTCCGTCTTCCTTCATCTTGTCAGTCAGCCAAAACAACTGCAAATGGCCGTATGGACCCTTGCAAGCCATCCAACCTGCCCATTCATAAGTCTCATCCACCGGCGCAGAAGAGCTGGCACGGATATCTCCTCCCTTCCAGACCAATTGCTCAGTCAGTGCTTGGTCCTCGTCAGAACCTGCACCGGCTTTTCTAGATGCAACTTGACCGTTGCCATCAAGCGGTTCAAATGTCCAGCCGGTCTGGCCGGAGTCGTCCAAAATCTCAGCCCTGTGCCAGCCTGCAAGGGCTTTTGAATCTCGTGGGTCAGTTGAGAGAACGAGACCCCATGATCTACCCACATGTCTTTCGGCGTGCGAAGTGATTATCTGACGCCTGACGACGCTTTCTGTTGCCTGGACTAGCGGCGTCACCTCGACTGCTCCTGCATCATCAGGCTCAAAGTGAACTCTGAGGTATATTGGTGGTGTCGGGACAAGCATCACCGAATTCGTCCCGGAGCCATGAAGACGAAGAAAGAGACCCGAATACGCAGCGGAATCCGGCGTTGGATATCGGGGATCTGGATAGGTTCTCAGATGGTAGTAGCGAGGCGACTGCTTCTGCGTATCAACCACCGGAGTGTTTCCCTCGTCGTCCGACGCCGCCATCTTTTCTTCACTATGTCTAAAATGTTTAGAGAGCCTCCCGATGATGTGATCAATTCCTCTTTTATGTCGAGAAGGGGGAAAGCGGCAACCTCTTGTTATTTTCACATGGTCTTACTTGACAGGGGGAAATGAATTTATCAAGACATAGTATATTCAGAATAATTCACACACTCGTTGAAGTCGCATCATCTTATTGTGTTGCCTAATCGCTCACTTCTTATCACATTGAATACTATGTATGATGGTAGCTACCTACCAGGTAGGTAACTAGCCTCTTCACAGCGATTGCGCTTATTGTCCCGCGACGCTATAACCTCTCGTAGTCTTTTGGCCGTACTGCATACTACATGCTCTTGGTGCCGTTCAAAAATAAAATCTACCAGCATTGGAAGTGCCTACGCATAAGCTCTCATTTTGCGGTGGTTCTAGAAAAGCTCGACCAGACATATTATACGTACAAGTTAATATAGCGGCATCTGGCGTCTGCTGAGTTTTACTTCACATCACAGGAAATAGACTCAGGGTGGCTCGCTAGTGCAGAAGGATGATCCGATATATCTCATGCTGCAATGCCCCTTCGCAAGGACCCGACCGACCATAATCGACATCGTTACATCGTACATGGTCCACAATCTCGGTAATGAGGACTATACAGACGGTGGCAGTCTAACATTTCAGGATATTGACCATTCTCAGTTAGACTTGACCTTTTGGACTACGGTACCAGAGGAATGGTCATCAGGAGGTATGACCGGTTGCCCTATGTGTTCATCGGCGGGCCAAGTCCAGAGTGAAGTTGAATCCAGATTTCGACATGCAACGTAAACGGAACCAAGTCCGAAGAAGTCCACATACCTCTTCACTGACAAGGCGGATGGTCGAGAAGATTAAGTCTCTCCCTTGTTTCAAGTCCTGAAACCAGGCATGATTGGTGAACTTGAAGAGTCGAAGTCGGACAATTCCAAGCGTGACATTGGTGATGTGGGACTCCAAGACGTTCTGGATGTCTCCCACATTCCTGGGGTTGGCTTTTCAACCACCTTCTCTCACCATCACTTGCATCCCCAGTACCATTTTTGTCGCTGAAATCAGCTCAATCCACTGAAGTAGCAAGGCTTCCTAGCAAGCCTCAGCCGATAATCAACCGTCACCGACGTCAAAGGCTTCTTAGATGGCGCGCTAAGTGTGGAAGGCGCCGTGTTGGGTGTAACCCTTCGTGTGCGACGACAGAAGATGCCGAGATGTAGGCCTGGTCTGAGAGTCATGATCACCACCCAGGCCTGGAGCATGAGCAATTGCATCCATACTTTCGAGATGGCCCTCCGTGTTCTTGGAAGCAAGTTCTCGACCGACCCCACCCCTATGCTGCGTGATTGTCATGACCGCGACCGAGTAGACGATGCTCTTGAAATACCTGCACTACCCCTCCGTTCGTTTCCTGCATGATCTTTCTATTGTCATTAACTTCTCTCTATTCTTCCTGAGCATTTCGCTTTAAGCCTTGCGTCGTATTTTGGTACCTCGGGGCTGCTGTGAAGCAAGAACTGTCAAGTGTCACACGACTTAGCCGCTGACCCTGCTTCACCACCACAGAAACATTTCCAGGACCGCCTTGGAAGCGATCCCTCGGGACATTAATTTTCTAATCACTGAAAGAGCTCATCACGCGCCGCTCTCGCATCGTCGCCAAGAAGCTGTTCGGTCTGTGTTGATGCGATTAGTACCCATCGCCTAGAGAGGTGGCATCGTCCTCGCTTCGATACGAATTAGAGATTCTGCTTTGCGTTCTGGGCAGATGCAATCTAATCGTAACCCCCTCTTCCTTTCGAATATCTTTGAGCCTTCTCTAAGAGGTCAACGTTCATCATATTTGAAGAGGATTCGGCTTTAGCAACCTGTAATTGCCTAGCCATAACAACAAAAATGAAAATATCGATCTTCGGCATTGTCCTCCTGAGTACCATACCGTACTGCGGTGCCATAATATATGCGCATAAGTATGACAATGGCTGCGATGGAGGCGCTTATGAGCTTGATGGAAATTGGTATTGCGAAAACAGTGTCCAGGCGGTCACCTACACTGGGTTCCAACAGACCGGAAGCTACTCCAGAGTGACCAGCATGAACGATGGGGTGTGCTCTTCAGAACCACAGAGCTTCAACAGTACTCTGGGATCGTTCGGAAAGGGAAACGATGTATGGACTCATGGCCCGTGTCTAACCTGTTCGCATAGCTGATTGTTCGCAGATTTCATGGCACTTACGTGGCCCTCTCCAGCTGAAGCAAATTGCGTATTACACGCTTCCAGCATTCTCGGTCAAGCAGCGAAATGTGAAGCCGACCTTTCATGAACGCCGTCATGGCCATGAAGCTTTTCATGACC
This sequence comes from Pseudophaeomoniella oleicola, assembly GCA_003868215.1. Taxonomy (NCBI): domain Eukaryota; kingdom Fungi; phylum Ascomycota; class Eurotiomycetes; order Phaeomoniellales; family Phaeomoniellaceae; genus Pseudophaeomoniella; species Pseudophaeomoniella oleicola. The sequence goes on along the minus strand of QWDQ01000001.1, from coordinate 318,437 downwards.
GAAGTAGCAGGCGTGATAACGAACAAATTTCAGAGATTGATAAGCGCCACGTTGTAGAAGTCCAAAAAAGAGCTGTCTGCGATCCTGTCACGGTTGTCTTCGGCACTGTCACAGCATCGTGGCTCAACTTGTGGAATGGCGTAACCAACGTTCCTTCTTCTGTCTGCTATCATTCAACCACTACTACATCGCCAATTCCGACAAGTTTACAATACCTATCCGCTGTTGTTGATGCAGGTGAATTAACGACGACAACGGTAGAGGCTAGTCTAAAGACCCAAGCCTCCTCCAGTCTTATTAAGGGTGATATAAAACCCACGACTACAGCAACTCCCCTTCCGGCAACATTTTCATCCACTGTTGTCCGTGGTGGCACAACGACGATCACATACACGGTCGTATATGCTTCTACTAGAACATCTAAGATCAAAGGTACAACCGCTGCTACTCCGATTTCAGCGTCTGCTCAATCGCTATCTTTGACATTACTCTCTTCCGCCTCACCCTTGGCTTCCTCTGAGTTACCAGCAACAGCTCCATCACTGTCGGGATCATCAGCCGGGTCGACTTCGCAGATACAACCAAGTTCATCCACCACCTCTGCTTCAGAGAACTCAACAAACTTTGTCTCGCCGTCAGTTCCGACTACTTTACTTTCCCTGAAAGCATCGACCTCAACGATGTCCCAATCCTCGAAGTTGTCCGAGTCATCGATTTTACTGGGAGGCACATTGACTACGACGACTTTGTCAAATGCAGCAATCTCGTCACCTGAATCGGTATCTTATCCTCAAGGTACATCAACCCCGAACATTGCGATGGGCACTTTCGGTCGCCAAGCATACTACAATGCCGACATGAAAGATAGCACGGGTTTCACATTCTTGAACCACAACGGAGGACAAGGCTCTGGGGTATGGGATCTGGAGTTTGGAAATTCACTCTCATATGCCTCAGCAGACGGTAAGAGTGGCTCTGCTAGTCCCCAAGTCTTTGATGGCTATCTCGAAGATGGGCATGAATTAGTGATCATGTCGGATAAAGAGTGCGGCTCAGACGACATATGCGGCTATTCTCGCCCAGGAACAGTAGCGCATCAGGGATTCTACGACAGCGAAAGTCTCTTTCTTCTCGACTTTAGTATGCCAGCCACCCACCGGAAGGGATGGAACATGGACATGCCTGCCATCTGGGCTCTCAATGCACAGATACCCCGTACACTGCAGTATGGCAACGCGGAATGTTCTTGCTGGAGCTCAGGTTGCGGAGAAATGGATCTGTTCGAAGTGCTCGATGCTGGCAACCCTCGGATGAAGGCATCGTGGCACGGAGACGATGATTCGGCCGGTTCAAGCTATTGGTTTGAGCGACCGCAATCATCTCAAAAAGCAGGAGTCTTGATGAGTGAGGGAGATGCAGCTGTAACCATTTTCTTCATCCCTAACGACGCAGACTTTTCTCAGATACTTGATGCTGATACCGTTTCGGGCTGGATCAGCTCAGCAGCAAACAATGGCACGCTGTTTACGCTATCATGATGAAGCCAGTGTTCTCTTTCAGCTCATGATACCCATTCATTCGATTCTTTCACAATCTTGTTGATGCATTTCTGAGCGAAACTTTTGTCATTTCACCGTGGGCGGAACTTCGTATATAAAGCAGATATGATCTCTGGACCTGTGTCTGTTCCTGAAATCCCAAGGAACAGGTTATGACAGTCGTCTCCTCTCATCTTGTAATAATTTAATGCCATTTCTGTATCGCAGTCCGCGCTCCTGAATACCATTAGATACTCGTTGATCTAGTCTTTTCAACGTGAGCAGAAGTGGCTCTGTTTCAAAGGAGGTTGGTAGAATTACATCAGTGGCATGTTTAGTCCACCGTTATGCGTAGTAATACCACAGTAGCCCTTTCTGTTACTAACTTACGGACAGGAGCAGAATCGAGTAAAGTTGCAGATCAATAAAACCGGCTCCGCCAACTTAATCACTGCCACTCCAACAGCAACGACGACTGCCTCGACCAGTACTATCGACATCAATTCTATTCGAACCGTGCGACTCTGTATCTCGAATGTGACAAGTACTTTGCGAATACTTGCACCAGACGCCTTGTAGTCTCGAGCGCCAACCACTGCAGCGACATCTCCATCGGCGCCAATCCCTTTTCAATCTACACTGCTCGCTCTAGGTTCCTCTCAACTACTCTCTTCAATATGATCGTGCGGCCATATTGGCTGTGTGCCGCGCTCATTCCATATGCTCTCGCGGATGTGAGATTCACGAGACCTGCCCCTGGCGCAACACAGACAGGAGGAGGAACTCTGTCGGTCTCCTGGGTGGATTCAGGAGATTCACCATCACTTGACCAACTCACATCATACCAACTATTTCTCGTCGGTGGAGGAAACGAAGATAACAACCTTGTGAGAATTTCCCAAATGTTCTAACACAGACCGTCAGGCTGTTGCAGTGTACTAACGATTGTTCTCACTGGGCAGATGCAATTAACGCTTGTTGCCAACGGTGATTTTTCCACTGGCAATAGCGCAGAGGGCACAGTCACCCCCGCTTTCGGTGGTTCAACCAGGAACGCATATTATCTGAAGATGGTTTCTGTTGCAACTCAAGGCGGTACGGTCATCAATTATTCAGAACGTTTCACTCTTAGCGGGATGACCGGTACTTTCCCTCCCCCCATCGAGGCTGCCATTACAGGGCTCTCAGGTGCCAGCGATGTTCCTGCTACCCAAAATAACGTCGCGTCAAACAACAACGCCAACGGTGCATCCGCTTCCATTCCAGAAGGTAGTTTTTCTATGGCGTATACCCTACAGACAGGCGCAACCAGGTACGCGCCAATGCAATCGCTGGCTCCCACGAAAATCACCGCGAAAGGACCACCTCCCCCAAGGTATCCTACCAGTGCGTTCTCGATTGCCGCATCATATCTTCCCACTCCATTGCAGGTAACCACAAACACGGTTAGTCAAACATTCTCTACTTCGAGCATCGAGAATACGGTAAGCTTTCCACTGCATAGACGTAGAATCCTTAACAGCTAACCGAATTTCTAGGCTGCTGCCGCCCCTATGCCAACAGACACGGCCATGGCCCGTTTCTTGGAGAGATGGAAGGACTAGATCGACGTGAAAGAGTTGTATTGTTTTTTTCAAGCAGTCGAAGACTTTACTACGAGGGGTCAGGGTCGGTTTGGCGTCTTAAGGAAAGATTGAAGCGCCGCAATTTTCAAGCATAATATACCAGCATTCGGAGAGGCGTTCTTATTACATAGCAGTCGGCTGTGGGCTTCTATCGCAGCCCTTTCTATCTGATCGTGATGATCGCTCAATACATAGACAAACTTTGGTATCTTTTCCATCTCAAAACGCCATGCAATGCCATAGATGTCCATCAACTTAACGCCATGCTCTTGTGAAATCGCAACAGGCAGGTGCCAAATGAGCCCCCCTTCTTCTTGCAAAGTATCGTGATATGCTTCTTGTTTATCATCGGTATATCTCGTCGAAGGGCCTCGTGTCTCGGAAACAGCTCTCCCACACCTCGTTGACCGCCTTCGCAGCCTCATCGTCGTTCGGGCAGAACGGCCGGGCCGCGACGGACAGCGTCGCTCGCCTCCGAACGCAGTCCTGGTGGTGTTGAGTGATCTTCCATTGGTTGCGGCCGAAGAATTCGCGCGCGAAACGGCATTCGCCGCTTAGGGAGGAGGCGCGGATCTATTTTGGAGGGAAAGAGTTAGAGGGTGAGGTTTTCTTTTGGGAGGAAGGGGCTCCGTAGGTGGATGGGGGGGTTTAGTTTCAACGTACCTCTGTACAGGCTGCGTGTCTTAGGTTTCCCTTCCACTCGCTTTTCCACCTCAGACTGTCGTAAGCGTGTACCATTTCATGCGCAATCGTATCCTCGAGGTGGTTCTGGCTCTTCATCCGATTCGCGCAGATCTTGATGCCGTAGACCGGATCAAAGCCGCCCGCCTGCTCGTCATCGCACCTCCGGCAGTAAATGTTGTCCTTGTCAATCGTGCCTCCGAGCTGGCTGATCTCTTTCGAGAGGAAGGTGATGACGGGCGAGTACTGGAGCAGGTAGTCCCGTTGGGTTTCGCAGCGCTTGCAGTCCAGCTCTTCGTAACGGCGGTCGACGTCGGCCCAATAGGAGCGTTGGCCCGTGGGGGACATCTTGCCTGTCAGCATACGGTAGAAGTTTCGGAAGCGGGTCATGGTGCTGTCGGTGTTCGGGAGGAATGGAAGGCCTTGCTCATCCTGTTGCGGTAGAGCTGCGGTAGAGGATGCATTGGGAGGAGAACTTGCGCTGGCTGAGGGCGCAGGACGCGCAGTCTCATTTTCTGCCATGGTGATTCACTTGTTCTCCTGACGGTCCTTAGAAGTTTAGCAGAGTGTAATCCTCAAATAGCTGGAACAGATCTCCTAAGGCAAGTTGCTTTCATATCCAACTAGAAGCTCGACACTTTCATCTTGCCCTATCAAATGGGGAAGGTGTCCCGCAGGCGGTGACAAGGGGTGGAGCGGACTCGGAGGCAGAATCCCGGACTTTTTTGATGGATACTGATCGCTCACAGGGCGTGATACTCCTCTTGGGCTTTTGGCCGGCTTTCTGTTGTGCGAGATCCCATATATAGGGTCAAAGATTTCTCCGGATTGCACACGGGAAGCATGTATCGGTCGGTGAAAAAGGCTCACTCAAGATGAAGGATCCCAAACAACTTACGATTGTCATCAAATTAGGTGAGAACATGTTGCCACTGCTAGCATGACTCAGCTCCGGGTTTTAACAGTAATCGTTAGGGACAAGTTCCATAGTTGATGAGAAATCGCATGAGCCTATCTTATCTATTCTCTCCCTTATAGTAGAGACAGCAGTCAACCTTCGCAAGAATGGCCATAGAGTTGTCATCGTTTCCTCTGGGGCCGTCGGCGTGGGGCTCCGTCGAATGGACTTGGAGGCAAGACCCAAACATTTGCCAAAGGTGCAGGTATGAATTGCTTTCTCACCCCTTTGTTGGAACTTATCTGAACGTCTCCAGGCACTGGCGGCAATCGGTCAATGTCGTCTGATATCACTCTGGGATTCTCTGTTCGCTCACCTTCGTCAACCGGTTGCGCAGATCCTGTTGACGAGGAATGATATTGCGAATCGAACACAGTATATCAACGCCCAGAATACCCTAAACGAACTATTGAGCATGGGTGTAATTCCTATCGTCAACGAGAATGATACGCTAGCAGTTGCCGAGATCAAGTTCGGAGACAACGATACATTATCAGCCATCACAGCCGGTATGATCCATGCTGATTACCTCTTCCTGATGACGGATGTGGACTGCCTTTACGATAAGAACCCCCGAACCAATCCTGACGCCAAGCCTATCGAAGTCGTCTCCGATATCAACAGCCTCGCAGCGGACGTTTCATCGGCTGGGTCGGCTCTCGGCACAGGTGGTATGAGTACCAAGATCGTTGCTGCTCGTCTCGCTACGTCTGCTGGGGTTACGACTATAATCACGAGGTCATCTAAGCCAGGCAATATTTCCGGCATAGTTTCATACCTCCAATCACTTCCCTCACTTGATTCGATCGGATCTTCAGCTTCTAAATCCTATATTGCTGGGCAGCAAGGATCGGATTCTTCGGTAGTGTCTGCCACACCGGGACTTGATTACCCCCTCCACACGAGGTTCATACCATCTCCTAATCCAATCCAATCGCGCTCTTTCTGGCTCCTCCACGGTCTCGCGCCTCATGGTACAGTCTACATAGATCGAGGCGCTTTGACTGCATTACTTCAAAAAGCTTCCTTGCTCCCTGCAGGAGTCGTTGGCGTTGCTGGGACCTTCGCTCAGCATGAAGCCGTGCGTATTCTCGTTGTCAATCGTCCTAATCATAGCTCGCATTCTATGGCTTTAGACGGAGACGTGCCTACGACCATTATCCCGAACAGCGCACTATTTGCTAAAGCCGAAGAGGTCGGTAGGGCACTGGTCAATTATTCCAGTGTTGAGATTGAGAGAATAAAGGGAGTAAGATCGAGCCACATAGAGAGTCTGTTAGGATATGCCGATAGTGAGTACGTTGCGTTGAGAGAGAACATTGGTTTCTTCGGTCAATTGGAAGAAGACAGAGAAAGAAGCAGACCTGGCACGCCTGGTCCAGGGGAAGTAGTAAGGAGATTGACACCAGATCTACACGACGACCGTGTTAAAACTTCGGGGAGCTAGACCAGGAATTTCACCAATCTCCGTCCCATGATCTTTGAGGCAGGCCCAGTACATCAGCCCTCCCCGAGGGCAGCTATTCAGGACGAATCTCCTTCGTGGTTTTCTAGGCCTGTTAAAGTATGAGGCTCCCACCCATCCGTTGGGGGGATTAGAACAGGCCCACCCACCCAACCAACCGTTGCATCTCTCAATCTAGCCGGAGCCTCCTTCAACCAAAGACATCCAGAGATTCATTCACAGGCAAACTGCGAAAACCGAACACGGAGAAGAAGGCAGAAGAAGAAGCTTCTCAAAAAAGGATCCTGAATTATCTCCCCTCCAAAGAAGAGAAGACAGGGAGAGGCTTACTTGTTGACTATCCGCCGCAGAAGACATGGTTTCCATGTCATCGGACCACAAAAGTCCGAAATACGAGACCCCAAGGACCCAGACCAAGAGATACAGTATAAGGGCCTTGTAGGCGGCCTTAGGTATCTATGCGTGATAGAGACATGCAAAAGAAAAGGAAAGACGGAACTTGTTTTAAATATCATCATCGTCGTCATCATTCCCAGGGCAGAAGAAAACCCAGAAGACTTTAATATAACCAAAACATCTCTCGTACTCATCCTCAAGCTCAAGCTCATGCTCATCCTTCTTTCTCCGCCTCTGATGCTCCGTTTCCTCCTTTCTCCGTCTGTCTTCTCTTCTTGATCTTCTTCCCCAAGTCCTCTCACCATCATCACAATGCCATCATTCCCCCAAATGCAAAAAATGTAAGACATCAAAAATCTCGAACCGTCCCAATAAAAGGAACATCCTTGCCATTCATTGAAAACAGAACGCCGGCCCCGTACTTGTTGAACTACTCAAACGCCTCTCTTCCTGGGTAGCCAAAGAAAATACCCGGAGCATGCATAAATCAATCAATCAACGCATTCTTCCTAATAACCCCAAAAAAGGAAAAGAAAGAAGCGGCTCTAGCCACAATTCAAAATCAGTCGTTCCCTTTCATTTTTGCGACTTGTCGGCCCTCTTTTTCAATGCTTCAGGGGAGCAATGTTTTACGATCCAGGGATGCTGCGAGACTTCTTCGAGCGGGATTCTACTTTGGGGGTCGAGGACGAGTAACTATTCATTCACATCGTTAGTTTTGGAATCTCCCGAGAAGTATGCACAATGATCAATACATACCCTCTTGATCAAGTCTCTAGCCTCGGAGCTGACGAAACTTGGTATCGTCATCTCTCCTCTCGCAATCCTCCGCTGTGTCATGACAGGTGTATCCTCGAACGGGGCCTGTCCAACAAGGAACTCATACGTGAGAACACCCAAACTCCAGAGATCGACTTTTTCATCGTAAAAGTTGTCGTTGCTGCCAGGTTTGATCATCTCCGGAGGCAGATAGTCCAGTGTTCCGCACATGGTCTTTCGCCTATTATTGGGTGCGTGAACAGACCAGCCGAAATCGCTGATCTTGATCTCACCATGTATTCCCACGAGAATATTTTCAGGCTTGATGTCCCTGTGCATCACGTGCTTCTTGTGGAGGTATCTCAGTGCTGCTGCCATTTGGGCGATATATTGCGCGGCCTTCCACTCTGGAAAACGTTCCTCCTTTCGAAGATGTTTATAAAGCTCGCCTTTTCCAGCGAATTCGAGGATGAGAAAGATTCGCTTAGAATCGTGGAAGTGACCATATAAGCGTAGGATGTTTGGATGACGGAGATTAGATTGTATCTCAATCTCGCGGCGTACTTGCTTTTCCACTTTGCCTTGCTGAAGCTCGGATTTGTGGAGGACTTTTAGGGCGCATACAAAGCCCGTAGACTTCTCGCGCGCAAGGTAGACGCGTCCAAACTTTCCCTTGCCGAGTGGCTTCCCGATCTCGAACAAGCCAAGGTGCAACTGTTTCGGCTGCTCATAGAACGGATTGGATGATCTAGTTGAGCTTGTGTTGCTCTCATCAGAAGGCCTTGAAGTAACCGATGGGACAGCTTTCCGCGGTGGTGATGGAAAGCTTATGGTCGTGGTTGCAACTTGAGTCACAGTTGCTGTCCCATTCTGCTTGGTATCGTTTTGATTCTGCTGTAGAGCGTATCGGAGGAGATTTGAACGAGGCTGATTCGGCATGTGTTGAGCTCCAAGACCGGACATCGACATCGCCGTGGATAGCGAACTCTGCCATTATTGTCAGTATCTATCTTCACTACCAGCAATTCTCCCTACCTTGGACTTGAGGAGCGTGGATCCATGAGTGACAGGCTCATTCTCGTCAGTGACCGAGAGCTGCTCGAAACGAGCTTCAAGCGCCTTGGTCGTCATGGCTACACCTCGAGAAGTTAGAGAAACAGAGGGCTGCTGCGCGATTATTGCAGTAGGTGGTAGTACGTTGGTGAAAGTCGATAACGTGATTGAATGAAGCATATAGGTTTGAACGTATCCTAAGAGAGTGAGATCAACAATCGGAGTTCTGCTACCACAGCAACGAGGCTAAGCGGCCGCATTGACATTGACGCCCCACCAAGTTTGTCACGACCATCTTCCCCACATCGACCTCCAATGGGCTCCAGCGTGATTATTCATCCGAACCTCAGTTTCCTGTGATAACTAATAATGTTACTATCGTGATACCACCATTGCGCCGTATCTCTTCGGTCAACTCATGACTTTGTGACAGCTCCTGTTGCATACCCTGCTACTATACATACGGACATGCATGCGTGGCAGCGTCTTTCTCGTCTTCCTTGTCATTTGTGTGATATTGCTGATGCCTGATCGTTAACACGTTGAACCAATTACCTACTATCTTAGTATATGCTTCAGTCGTATGTACACCTTTCAGCCTCATTTCCAGGTGTCGATATATATCTATATTCACCGCCAAATTTTGTCTAGCTATGCAATATTACAAGCTCATTCGAGATAACACATCCCAAATCTCTGGGTACAGATCGCAACGCATGTTCAGATCAAGATGGTATCAAATGAAGAGCAAGGCTTGTTGTCTGAACCCCAGGACAATGATTCAACCGAGCACGGGAACCCAGATCTAGGAACATTCCCTCCATCAACAGAAAGCATACTTTCTACATCTTCGGATAATTATTTACCTTCATCTTCACCAGCTCCACCTCGATTACTTACCTTTACCAACGGAATAGCTATTGTCGTTGGTCTCCAGGTCGGTTCTGGCATCTTCTCATCGCCTTCAGCAATTGCTACCAATGTCGGCTCCCCCGCACTGGCAATGCTGGTATGGCTTCTAGCAGGCTTCCTAGCATGGACAGGTGCTGCTACATTCATAGAGCTTGGCAGCACTGTTCCACGAAATGGGGGAGTGCAGGAATACCTACGACACTATTATGGAGATACTTATGGCTTCCTGGCCGCCTGGAATTGGGTTTTCGTCGTGAAGCCTTGTTCTGTGGCCACTCTCTCGCTCACCTTTGCGGAATACCTTGTCAGAGGGTTCGCTTCTCATGATTTACCATCCATATGGGTTTTAAGAGGAACTGCGTTATTGGCCGCGACCGTGATCACCTATATCAACTGCATAGGCACCCATGTAGGTGCCAACACTGCGAATTTCTTTTTCTTCTTGAAGCTCATAGGGCTCTGTTCAATTGTCATCATCGGAATGTCCATATCCATCTTTCCGCTTGATCGCCACCCGCATGCTGCTGAATATGCAGTTGAGATATCAAACATTCCGGGAATTGATGACGCTAGCCTTGCACCAGGGCTCTGGAATCACCTTGGGGGCTATACTGACGCTACTCTCGCTGCACTATGGGCATATTCGGGATGGGAGGCTGTTAGTGGCTCTTGCTTTGTCCTGTACCCGCACTGACCTAGTGTAGCTTGGTCTCGTAGCAGGAGAGCTTCAGAACCCAAAAAGAAATGTGCCGCGGGTACTTAACAGCGCCATGGTCATCGTCATTACACTATTCTTGCTGGCGAACGCTGCTTACTTCACCGTTATACCTATGGATATCATGGTGAAGACGAACACCGTTGCCTTGGTCAGTTGGTTTACCCTTAACCTCTGCTACATATCTGCGGCTTGCTTGAATAGCAATTGACTAGTTTAGGACTTTGGACGGACGGTATTCGGACCTGTCGGAGCTCTATTTTACGCCTGGGTTGTTTGCCTCTCTTGTTTCGGCGGTCTGAATGCCAAGATCTTTACTGCTGGCCGAATGACCGAAGCGGCTGTGGAGCGCCGTTACCTTCCTGATTTCCTATCGACTGCTTCGAAGTCGCCGAAGTCTCTTGGACCATCGGAAGACGGGCGTAAAAGCCCAAGTGCCTTTTCGATCTGGAGACAGCGGCTGCTTCTTACCAGAAAAAGCCCAGGAATCCCGATGTAAGGCTCCCAGAAGATCCTGATTGCCGTTCCATGGGTGGAATGCCTCAATTGATCCAAGTCCATCCTGACTGAGAGTACAGTAATGCAATGCTGTTCAATTTGTTCCTGACAGCTATCTACCTATTCCTCGGCACCTTCCGGTCCCTAATCGTCTTTGTTGGTAAGACCTCAGCTGCCCTCCGTGCCTCTCCTACAATCCCAGCCCATCATCTAACCGAGCTTTGATGTCTAGGAATGTCCGAGTCCGTCGCTCTTTTTGCAGCCGTGGCCAGCGTACTAATCTTCCGACGCCGTGCCAACGCCTCCAACCCAGCCACTACCTACCGCACCTACGCCATCAACCCTGTCATCTACTGCACCGTCATCATCGTCGTCATTGTGCGCAGCGCAATCAGTCACCCTTTACAGGGTGTCGTCATCGTCATCTTCTACGGCGTTGGGGTCGGCCTGTACAAATTCAGGTGGTGGCACAGGACAGCTGGTCGGGGTGGAGACTTAGGTTGAGGGATACTACGGCAAATGATAATCACAGTAGACCCGAGCTGACCGGGGCGGTCATGCACATTACAAGGCGTTCTTCTTTTCAAGTGTTCTCGAAACTTTTGACCAGGTCATTGCTACCATCGGTCATACTATACAAAGAGCATTGGATTTGCATCGTTTTTGGATCTAGGATACGAACAAGATATTCATAGAAAGCAGCGGGGGTGTGAGAAAGGAAGGTCAAAAACCGACTGGGAATGATTACGATTCACGATAGATATTTCTATATACCTCTAAGTAATTTACCCTGTCCAGGTAGGTACGTCAGGTATGGACATCCTTATGACCGTCGGAGACTTAAAATCACTGAGCTTTACGGCTCAACGGCGGCGGGCAGTAAGGGCAGGCGAAGCGGGTCTTGACTAAATTCATTAATTACCCCGGAAAGCTTACGGTAGATAGGGCTGATTTCGGTGGAGAATCTCAAGGACTCTCTACTCTTCTGTGTGTTTACAATTAACGCCCATATGGAGTAAAAAAAAAAAGAATATCAATGATCGTTCCCGCTGTTCAGTATTACCTCAGCAGCAGATCTGTTTTTTAAATCCTCTCCTTTCGTGTGAAATCGAGCAGGGCGCAAAGCGAGAGAGAGAGAGAGAGGGAGAGGGAGTGGATCGATCTGACATTGGATTTGATGACTTGTTTGCTGGAAATCTCTGGATTAGATCTAGTAAATAGCTAAGATGAGTCGAGCGTGAATCCTCTACACCCTCTTACAGTACAAAGTTGCATGATAGTAAAGGTAAAGCATCTAATTCACTATACAAAAAGACCCTCCTCCCCCTCTCCACCCCATCTCAAATTACGTCGTAACGAAGAATTAACAACTGATGCTGGGCCCGCCTGCGCTCCCAATGGCTCTGCCTGGACAGCCTTTCTTAAGAAGAGGTGGGAGGTTGAAGTGCGCGCTAGCGCCGCTCCCTGTATCGGGACTCCAGGTCCAGTCAGTAATGGCGCCGCAACCGCTCTCTTGATGCTTTAGACTTGATTGGACGTCGTCGGAGCTCCAGTTCTCGATGCCGTCGATGTGCACGCGGTGGTAGAGGAATTTGTTCGAAACATGGCAGCTGGCTTCTGGGGTGGCGGTCGCAGCAGCAGCAGCGGAAGATGCGGAGGCAATTGAAGCAATCGAGGCGGCGGATGCACTTGATACGGAAGCGACTGAGGCGCTGGAGATTGAGGCAACTGATGCGGCTGATACGGAGGCGAGTGAGGCACTTGAGACAGAAGCTAGAGAGGCTGATGCCACGGATGCACTGGACAGGGAAGCAGAGTCGGCGGATGTTGAAGATGACGTTGGGCTTGTTGACGCTTGAGTCGAGTTGATGCTGGGAGAGATACTTGACAAAGTGCTGCTCGTTGTAGAAATGCTCGTTGCAGAAATGCTCGTTGCAGAAGTACTCGTGGCAGAAGTACTCGTTGCGTTCGTGGTGGAATTCGTTGTGCAGTCAGGCCAGGTGTCTTGTGGAGCCCCGTTGTCGCAACTGACCCAAGTCATGTCTTCCTTCTCGAGACACTGTAAGCCCCAGTCTACGCAATCACAGTCGTCAAAATCCGGACAGTCGGTGTCTTGACGTGAGAGTAAAGCACCACCATGGACGGCGAATTTATCGTTCATGGGATTGAAGAGCGAAGCAGAAGCAGAAAGCAAAATTGAGGCCAGTGCCCCGAGAACGAGTGTAGACATGTGCATCTTGATGTTCGATTTATAAGAGATGCAATAGAAAGATGTTTGATATATGAACCTGCAAACACATAACGGATCTGACAGTAGAGGAGAAGATAATGCAACAGAGTGACCGTAGAATATCAACGACCCTACCTGCGAAGATGCTCGGAATAGAAGGGAACAGCTGAGGACATGAAGATTGGACTTATGAGTATGTGCTATAAGAAGGGGGAGAATGCAGTGTATGGGTTTAGACAGGCCTGATGGTCCATCCCTCTCGAGTTCATCTATTTGTGGATCATGTCCTTTTCAGACGTTAAGTCCGAAACTGAAGGGATTCTCAACAATAAGAACAGTACGGAATCCGTATAGATCCTTGACCAATATCGTTCAACGTTACTTCAAGAGATCCAACTTTCCGTTTCAGAAGTGCAGGTGATTGTTGATTCCCGCTGCATGTATTAATTACAATATGTATTACAGTAAGTATGTCTGTAGACGTTCCTCGCTTTCGCTTTACCTTCTTCATTCCGCTGTCCCGTGAGACTATGGTACAATATCTTTAATTTCCAGATGGTCACCTCAAATAAACCAATTGCGGCACGTCAACCGTGTTGAAACACTCGTTCATGCAAGAAAGAGCCTGGCTTTGGCAATGGGAGTCCTAGAAGTGCAATTTCCGACATTCTCTTCTGTTCCACAAGACTTTTGACCTAAATATACTCTGTGGACACTGGTCGATCATGATTAGCAGTAAGCATGTTGGACGAACTGGTGTAATCTGGGGGCCAGTTTCAACACCCTGTTAGCCACTCCTAGACCCTATTCGAGATGTTGGTGGCCAGGTTGCCTTGCGGCATCGCCCTGCACGACGAGGATGATGGACGTTGGAAGTGGTGGACTCTTCCGCAACGGGCCGACTATACAAAACTCCAGTCGCCTTCCGTGCATCCACCTCATTTCATTGCTCTTGTCGTCCGCGGCAAGTCTACCTTCACCCACTCCTATGTTTATGCATGTAAGCAAGAACTGATCTGCTAGAACGTTTCAACCTGCTCCTGGCTTTTTTGAATAGAGCCCCCAGTTCAGAGTCGAGATGAACCATGGAACTGGGCTCATATGAATGACTGAATCCCCCTATCTGCTATGTGGAATTTCTTTACTCGTGGGCTTCGATATCTGATGCTCTTGTCCTCAAGAGCTCTTCCTGCAGCCAGCTGCCATACACTCTCTCGTTCTTTCGCTTCTTGTGTCACTCTTTTCATATCGTGAATGACCTATCATTCCGTCCGCTCTCTTCCATCATCAACAGATTACATTCATACACAGGAGGACGTCACTATTTATTAGCACGTCATACGACTTTCGACTGGCTTCACTGGTAGCCCTAATGACAGTGGTAGAATAGCTGTCCAGCCGACATCCTCTTACAGAGTATATGTCCGCCTGTTTTGTTACGAAGCCTACACCATGTTCGCTTTCCAATGGCTTCTCGCAGCAATTTTTGCACTTTTGGTTGCACAGGGCTGGGCCGATAGCAGGCTTGTCACCACCAGAGTCTCCCTGCATTGTCTGTGCTGATGCGTATTCAGCTCTCTCATTCTTTCTCCTGGTTCCAATTCTTCTGGATTGGACGCTCCAATCGGTTATTATCCGGCTGGTACTGGTTCCCCATCAACCGCCCACAGTCCTTTATCAAGTTCCACCTCGTTCGAAAGCAGCACTCTTGTCACATTAGTCATTAGGGCCAACACTTCTGCTCGCTCGACAACCTCGACAACAGCTATCAACCCATTATCTGCACTCAACACCTCCTCAACGCTGGCGCCAATAGGTACTACACTCTTTAATGTTTCTGCGACGACGTCCACAAGCTTAGCTACTATCTCGGATGTTGGGAAGAACACAACTTTGATCTTGACATCATCCAGTGCAACCTCACAGAATTTCTCCACGTCAACTGCTGGAGTCAACACAAACACTGCCCTGGCCACGGCCACCTCAATCGGAAACACCACTACCTCAATCTCAACTAGCTCGACGACAATTCCAGCGTCCACCCTAAACGCAACCTCTTTCGCTTCCATCAGTACGTCTTCGCCCAATGCCATAAGTATAATTACAACGAGCTCGACGTTGAGCACGTCCACTACGTCAGGAGCTGTCAACACGACCTCATCTAGCGTTTCCGTGACAAGTAATGCGACTAAAGCAACGTCTCTGTCCACTTCCTCCATCAGCACAACAGCAACATCTACCGTGTTTAACAGCACCTCGTCAAGAGGCGGTGCGCTGAGCACTTCGCAATCCGAAAGTTCCTCAGAGGGGGCATCGACGAGCTCTAGCTCGACGGTCACGTCGGGCTCTTCCTCCTCCTCATCGAGCACGACAGCAGTTCTTGCCATCATTACTTCATATAGTCCTGATTCTTCTCCTGTTAGTTCCATTGAAGGAGTGACAACCAATACCCGTGTGACTACTAGCGATTCTAGCCACCCGTCGGGCGTCTACCCTTTCTTATGGCATTGTTTGTTCTGTCCGCCCAATGAAGGGCTCCTTCTCTGGGGAATGGGTAAACCAGGAATATACCCGCCACCTACTCCTCTACCTCCAGTGCCTGTCGGTGCTGTCTGGCCTACCATTGTTGTGGATGACGACTTAGTCCCTACACCGTCAAGTGATCCTACTGATACCGGTTCTATCACGTCCACTGGTACTAGTACCGGTTCATCTAGTAGTTCCTCCAGCTCCTCAAGCTCGAGCAGTAGTGCCTCCTCAACAGACGCATGCGAAACTGGCATTGCAGTCACGAAGCGTCTCGTCTACACCGATACATACCTCGTGAAACGTGCCGAAATCGTCGCCGAATACGCAGATCCTTTAGGGCGCGCACTTGGTTGGCTTGGAACTGATGGACTGCAATCCGCAACAGGTCTGATTAGCAATAAGCTACAGAGAGGCCCTCAACAGAACACCAAAATTTTCGGCCTTGAGGGCAAGTATACACTCCCAAAGAACATCAAAATCGAGGGCGTCCAGATGAAAAAAGGGGACTCCATTCCCTGGAAAGTTCGCTGGGATTGGGATCCCGTCGACCAAACCAAACTGGTTCACGTAAATGGAGAATGGGGCAAGAGCAGCACGCGGGCCAAAGTCGCATACAAGTTTCCATCTACAACGACGACCCTCGACGAAAACAAGGCTGCCATGGCATCGGCCGTCAAGGCGATGACTCAGGCTTCCAACGTGAAGAGTCAGGCCCAGCGGACGGTTGAAGAAAACGCGCAGGGATTTCTGGTGTTTGGAGAGGGTGCCACCAAGGAAGACGCCGTGCAGGCTATTATCGCTCTCTGGACTCCTCTAGTTGGTCCGTTCCCAGGCTGCTAGTTAGATTACGTGGCCCGTTTAATGGGTATACTATTCCGATCGTTGAATAATAGGACGTTTCCCAGAAGTTATCGGAATGTCTCAAGACTTCGCCATTATAGGGCCAGCAGTAGCTTACTCTCTCTTTCTCTCTCTCTCTCTCTCTCTCTCTCTCTATCCCCGAGTAGAGAGCAGCCAAACAAAACGCCCTCCTTGTTGTTAGGGGGTAGTAGTAGCCGATCCCGGCATAGATACTCCCACCATACACACAACCATCCATCCCATCCCATCCCATTCTACCAGTCCCCAAAAAAGGTTTCCGCGAACCGTTGTAGTAATTACACTGCCCTTGAATAAGATGTAACGGCCCGTTCTCTCTCTGACCCGGATAACCAGTAATATATTTCTCAAAACGAGACTTTTTGGCGGCACCTATCCAACCAAGCTTGGTAAAAGAAAGAAAAAAAGAGTAGGGTCTGTGAGGTACTCTATACAGAACGGGTATTAGAGTGACGGTGCCATCTTGTAATCGAGAATAAAAAAAAGATGGGTAGATTTTGGTAAATTCCAATATAAATAGGGATCCTGACCGACCGACCGACACCTCTCTCAGCCACTATGAGTGACATGAACTAACCCTAACCCTTACTTAACTCTTCTTTTTTTTCGCAACCACAAAGGTACAATCATCGTCTGCGTAGACACTATCCCATTTCCAACTGTCATCCTCCAGCAAACCCTTGTCATCCATCCTTTGCCACGACTCCGCGAACTCCTCGTCCGTCTCGTTCTCCTCAAAGTCTTCGACGTGGCCCGGTGTACAGAGGCCGAATTGTTTTGTGCCGATGCCCAGTTGGCCCATCACGGCGTCGCCTACGGACCATAAGGAGTTGTCTGCAGCGAGCGCTACGACATGGTGACCGCCGGTGGAGACGTCGACGATGCTCAGTGGCTCTCCGTCGGTGTCGGTGATGTTGGCTATTTTCCAGTCCTTGGAAGGAGTGTTCAGGACGTTGGCATCTTGGATCTCGGGGCTGTTCGCTGAGAGGCTGGGTGTCCAGATGTACAGGCGTTGGTTTTTGGAGATGGCGGCGTCGTAGCGGGAGCCTGTAGAGAGCTTGGTGATTGGTTCGGGAAGTGGCACTTCTGTTGGCTCGTAGTTGAGGCGCACTGGCTGTCGAGGGGGATACTTGGCGATTGGCGTGTCAAAGAGGTCGTTAGCAAGCTCCGCATCTGCGAAGGCTTCGTTGTCTCCTGGAGGTGGGCTAGGTTGATCAGGCGTCTTTTCGCCCCATACATACACCCTCCCAATTTCTGTGAGAGCAGCGAACCTAGGTGTAATTTGCCTGACTGGTGATGGAAAGGATGCCACATGAAGGGGTTTGGAATCGCCTCGCAACCAGCTTAGCATAGAATCCCAAGCAGAGAATGAGAGAACTTCTTCGGGACGACACTGAGCCACAAGGGCAACGGCGCCGGACACCAGGGCGGGATTGTGGTGTTCGACGCTCCTCGCTGCAAGAAGGAGGATCTCTTTGCCTGCTGCTGGTGTGTGCTTGACGATAGTATACTTGCCGTCTTTCTCCTTGTCCACTGTACGTAGTGATCCATCTTTAAGCAGGAACGCCATTTCCGACCTGCCACAGAGAGATACAGCTGAGACGACATCCTGCGAATCTTCAGCTACTTCAGTGTAGCCTATGTCAAGGCTCGATCCACGTCCGAGACCTTTAAGCGCTGTGTCGACAAGAAGGAAAAGTGGCGTGCTCCCAGCACCATTTAATATGCGAATCGTCCTTGAGGCCTTTAGGACACTTTTCATTTTCAAAGCCCAAAAGGGACAGCCTTTCCCACCATCGCTGTGCTTGCAGGAGTGGTACGACACTTCGCGTCGAAGACATGAACGAGGCTCCCCAAGGTATCCATCATTGTTACGTCCGCATCCATATAGCTCCATTTTTAAGACAGGTGGAACGCTGTAAGATACTGCGATAATTCAAGATTCACAGATGAATTGGTAGTCATCAATAAGCCGACCAACTCGAGTAGCGTACACCGTTGCTCTTGTGTCTTTTCGGAGCGTTGGAGTAGGGGGCCGTTTCCCCTACGGAATGTCCGCCTGCGTTGACGACGCAAGATGACCAATGTTATCTGAATCAATTGTTAGGGTCCTGGTCTAACACCTAGTCTGCTTGAATATCAAGGTCTTGGTTGATTATCTGGGTATGGGTGATGAAATACTGAGCAGGGTAATGGGAACACTTGTTACAGAAGGTCTGGTACACAATTGTATTCAGTTCTAACGATTGATGAGTCAAAACATGCCCCCAGTCTAAGGTGTGACACTGGCGTAGAGTTGGCAAGATTGAATGACTGATTATGATGTCCACAAAAAGAATGGTATCATTGATCAGAGAAGCGTAGAGATCAATTCAGAGACTGAGCTCCTGAGGCACAACTTGAGCTGTGACGGTACAGCCTGATCATCAGTGAGCCGAAGTTGAGCCCCAAGCCTGATTGTGCTTACTGTACATAAAGCGGCGATTTGCACCAACGACAAACAGAAATCACGGACGGTCACTTTTCGTTGGCTAATGAATTAACAGCACAGGCTTCAAGGCGAATCAACTACCCTGAAGGAAACACCCGATCCTCCAATCGAGGTGGGATCGGGGGGAGAATCTCTTATTTTCTGTTGAAAGCTGAGTTATGTGGAATCAAGCACTTTTACATGTACCTCGTCGTGTCAAGATAGCCCCAGATCCTGGGCATTAACACTGAACTTTGTCACCATGTAGAATGGGAACCCGCCTCGGCAATGATGGCCTTCGAAATCCCAAGAGACTTCGGCTGAGACTTGTGGTGTTGGGCATGATGAACCGAAGGAAGAACAGCAGCACAAGACCACACAACCTTTCATTGAGCTGACCTACCTCTATGCATAGATGTCTACATGAAGCCACTTCGGCGATGCTGCCTTGTTTACATTGTTTGCTATCTTTCCGGATGCTGTGGCTTGAATCTAGATTGATTCTAGATTTCCTCTCAATCCGGGGCAAAGGTTGATTGTCTTCCTGTTTCTCTTCCGGAAAACAGACCATCCGCATTGAGATCCGAGACTGATATGATTCGTCAGTTCCACCACATTCGGTTTTACTTTCAGATCATGATGATATACTTTCGGTGCTATGGGACCTCATCCAGTTCCCTTTCCCATTTATGATGAGTATGGAACAAACCCATTTTCTTCTTACGGACCAAAGAACAGTTTTGAATTTGGCGAGGTCCCTGACATTATCTCAGCCAATATCAGCTCCAGCAGCCCCTTCTCGTGGAACTTGAATGACGGATCAAGCAGAACACAAATTCTGATATACTCTCGTCTGTCAGGCAGATCAGAAGGTAGCAATGTTCTAGATGTAAGTGGAACCGGCATCAAAATCCTTTTGATGAGGGTCAACATCAATCAAATACAGCACAGCTGTCATGTCGAAAATCTATATATCATGGTCCATGTCGCAGACTTCGGCCAGTCTGCTCTTTGACATACGTCCATTCATTCATTCACATTGACAAGCTTACGAGAGAGGTTCTTCTCTACACCTTCATTACTTTTTCTATTCACTCTCCCGTCAATCCCTTGAACTGCCCAACATCTCTCAGAATGCATTCCTTCACACCCGTTCTTCTTGCGGGAATGGCATCAGCATCGGTCCTTCAAGATCGTGCGGTCACGTACTCAACCAATGTGTCAACAATCACCACGACGGCTTTGACCCCTGTCCCGGTCACTATCAACCAAGACATTCAGGCCACCGGTGTGACGGAACTCATTCCTGGTCTGTTGACCATGACCTTCGACGAGATTCCTGCGTATGTCTATCTCGAAACCGAAACTATGGTCATGGCCACGGTTACCACCACAATGACAGTGTCTGTTCCCATCACCATCCCTGATTCCACCACTAAACCCACCACTACATCTACCTCGACGACTACAAAACCCACCAGTACGTCCTCCTCGACGACTGTAAAAGCCACTACTACGTCCACCTCGACGACTTCAACAACCGCTACTTCCAAGACGACTACCTCCACGTCGGCCGCCGCCTCCGGCACCCAATGTAATACCGCCAAGGGCCTCGGTTGTGGTTCCGGCCGTAATTGCGTCAACGGGTACTGCTACAGTCTCTCGACCGATTGGAACAACTGCGGTAGTGTCGGCTTCGTTTGCAATTCCACCACCGCTACTCAGTGTTATAATGGCGTTTGCGTCAACACCAAAAATGACCCGAAGAACTGTGGCAAGGGTGGTTATGTTTGCTCGACTGATGGAAGCGAGGCCTGCAGTAACGGAGTCTGTATCGCTCTGTTCTGGGATCCCAAGAACTGCGGTACCGTCGGTAACGTCTGCAAGAGCGGCTTGTGCTGGGATTACAGGTGTCTTTAGTTTTGCTGCGGGTTGCATTGAATATTTTGAGAGTCCCCACGAAGCTATTGGTTATGTATTAATGACATTGGGTTAACTATAGAAAGGATGCGTTCATTTTCGAGCACTTCCATATACCCCGAATATTGAGTCTAAATAGGACCGATCACAGTACAATGTATGCAATCACTTTTCACGATAACGACATCCATATCTCCAAGCTTCTTTTCTACATACAAGATACGCATGTAGATGAACACGACACATTATGCTGATACTCGCATGTTTCTACTCACCTCGGTTCTTCCGGGAATCGGGCTGACATGGAGGGCCTATGGAAATATGTCAATGAAGAATGGAAGGCTTCGGGCAATCCCAAAAAACCATCAGCCTATATATTGAAGAAGGAGATTTAATCCTAAAAATTGATTATTTCTCTCCCGTGAGTATTGAGGTCGGCTCCCTCCCTTCTCACCCCTGCTCACCCGAATTGGTATCACCGCTTTCCCACATTAAATTGAGGGTAACGTTAGGGCAGAATCTGAATCTTATCCTCTCCGCAATCTAAAATCCGCTAACCTACATACGGTACTGCGTATGCGTCTCTCTCGTAGCGGGGAAGATCTCACTGTCAATATCAGGAAGCTGTATCCTTTACTACACACATCGTGTCATTCTTGGATCATGTCCTTGAACGGTGGTTCAAGCAATAGGCCCGCGGACGGCCCGTTCATACCGGCTATGGACACCACGTTCCCTGTGAGTCCAGCAGTGCATCCCCCACGATCCTTTGCAACGAAAGGTTTCAGAGTCTTGACACAAAAATTGCCCATACTCAAGGCTGGACCTATTGAGGATATGACGAACAAGCTGGGCATTGCGCCACCGGAAATGATCTTTGGTGACAATTTTGTGTCCATCGAACACGTCAAAAGTGGTTGGGGCATCGCATTCAACGCTTTCGATGCGCTGGACAGAGTGGATAAGACGGGCGAGAAGAGACTGAAAGTGGCATATTCGAAAGAATGGCACAAGAGCAGGTATGAGACCTTGAGAAGCCGTGTAGCGGTCCTCTCTTGCTCTCCCTCATACTAACGCACGCAACAGGGAAGATAGCCACGACATCAAAGAAGTCATCAAGCCATTCGACTGGTCCTACAGTACCGACTACAAGGGCTCTCTTGCCCCGAACTCCCCTCCCTTCTCCCAAACCTCCACACCCATCCCCATCGAACTCCTCAAGCGACCAGACCCTATCAACTTCTTCGACGAAGTCATGCTCTATGAAGACGAACTAGCCGACAACGGCATCGCGATGCTCTCGTGCAAGCTCCGAGTGATGCCAGCTCGACTCCTCCTCCTCCAGCGGTTTTTCATGCGGCTCGATAACGTCTTAGTGCGCGTTCGAGACACACGGGTCTATGTCGACTTTGATCAACAGGAGGTCATAAGAGAGTACGTCGCAAGAGAAGAGGACTACGAAAAACTACGAGAACGCTTAGCGAACGGCAGGGAAGATGTCAGCGCGAAGCTGAGGGACCCGAACCTGATCGTAGACATGTTACCTGTTGTGGATAGAACGCTGGAGAGAGTATCACTAGGCGGATGAGTAGAAGCCGAGACAACGAAAAGAGAGACTGAAGTCAATATCAACGAAGTTACGAATCTAAAATCTCAATGACGAAGACACGCAAGTCCCAAGAGTGTCCATCGGCAGAACATGGCACATAGCCAAACTCTCTAACCCTGTTCATCTTCAACACCCTTGTCCACACCCTCAGGACATGATGTCTAGGCGCTGATTTACGGTGGTTCAACATCGCGAGCTGAGGACTGACAAAAACCGCGCCGGTCCTTGCCGAAAGTCCAGGCCTGAGTCTTGCCGCCCTTCAGAGCTTTTCAGGCCACGTAACTATCGCTGGCTCTAAACGATAGCATGTTCATGTTGCTAGCGTGTGCACCATTGCATGCACTGGAAACCGAGGACCGAGGTCATGATATGAGAGATGGCCGTGGCAATTTGCGCGGTGGACGGATGGCTCGAGGATGTGGAATAGAGCTAGCTAGCTGACTTGCTCTTCAGGACGGATGGTGCAAGGAGGGTTTTACCCGTCTGCGTATGAAAGAACAACATTTGAGCTTACTTTGTTCACTCCTTAAATGGGGTCATGACTATCCAGAGCAATCTACTTGCATGAACATGAAAGCGAATCGAAGCCACATCTCACCAGAAGATCAGGTGCATGATAGACCACTTTCTGAGATCACCCAGCTATAGCAAGAGGTATCTCATGAGCTTTGATGAAGACGTTGAAAGAAAGAAGAGGCAAGTGATCAGAGGCGCCGTACATGCTTTCCCCCACTCGGCCAGTCTTGTCCAAGCAGTATTGAGAGCCAGACATCGATGCCTTCCCTGTTCCATCCTTCTTCGAGCATCCAACATTGGTTGATCTTCACTCTTGTCAACGTCACTCTGTCCTAGGCAATATGGATGATGAACAGATCATTCTGTTAAACGGCTTCCCTGACGTTGAAAGTGGTAATTTCGGTCTTGTTACTTTCTGTATTTCCGAATATCCTGAAGTTATCGACGAGTGCAGTAAAGGGCGTACGTAGTGTAGCTGTATGGATCAGAAAAACACGACGAGTACATGTGTTTTACTTCACTTGAGATTATAGATAGACTCGATTTCATATAGACTCGGACGTCTTACTACGGAAAAGATACGAATCTGAATAAGAAAAAGATATCACCATCAATCACTAGGTACCTCTTATTCCGCAGAACGTAATTATTCTAAACTCGATATATTTACTGTAATGTAATATTGCTAACTTATTACCTCTCTTCACAAACATCCTCCTAAATCCCCAAAACAATCCAAGTCTCAACCCTTCCCTCTCATCGATAGCATTGTTACCTACCTAGGTAACTAGAGAACTTTGATCAACCCCAATCCATCGCCAATACTCAGAAACAATTCACACACACACACACACACAGAGAGAGAGAGAGAGAGAGAGACAGAGACAGAGGATCAGAAAGAAGAAAAGAAAATGCACCTGTCCAAAATCCCCTTCCTCCTCCACATCATCCTCGAACTCCCCGCCTCCCTAAACTTCTTCTTCCGACCCCATCACCAACTCTTCCTTTCTGCCTCTAGCTCCCCTTCCCCCCAATCCTCTGACCCTACAACAACAACATCAGCCGCAAAAGCCCTAATCCGCCAATACGCCATCCTGCTCCTGTCGACCGTCTTGATCGCTTACTACCACGTCGTGCGTGATGTACAGGATCAATTAGATGTGAAGGTCGCGGGCGCGTTGGCCGTGTACCATTTCGGGCCGGTGGGGAGGGCGGGGTGGAGGTTGTGGGGGGGAGGAGGAGGAGGGGAAAAGGGGAGGAAAAAGGGGGAGGCGTGGGCGTTTTTGGTTGGGCATTTGATTTGTTTGGGGGCGTTGGGAGGGGTTTGGGTATGTGGGTGAAGACGGGGGGGAGAGAGGTGAGCGGTGCATGGTCAAGGGGAGGAGGTTGAGAAAGGGTGGGAAGAGGTGGTACAGGTCGTTAGAGATCGGTAGTCAACTCAGACTGCGTGGTATATGGCAATTGTTCTATGTACGGCGGTTCAACAGTCGTCAGTCATGTCTATGACGGCTTGGAGATGTTCACTCTATGTTCTCTGATCTCTGATCTCTGCTCTGTTGCAGCAAGTCGCTCACATACCACGACTTTGCATGGTACCAGTTACTTGACTGCGCACACTGCCGTCTCAATCTACTGGTTCCGCCTGAATAAGCTCGAAAGGGCTCTCACTGCCGCCTCTCGACCGTGTCACGCGTTTGAGTACGGCCATCTCTATCGCTATACCAGGACCGAAAGCACAAGCAAGGATATGCTCCCTACCCGGTGCGTCAAGCAACTTCTTTAGCACCGAAAACACCGTGGCGCTCGACGAGTTTCCGTACTTCATATAGACCTCATAGCTCGCTCTCAGATGCTCCGGGGTCAGGCCCATACCCTTTTCAACGTTCATTATGATTGTCGAGCCTCCTGGGTGTAAAGCCCAGTCGAAATCTTCAGCTTGCAGGTTGTGGTCGATTTCCGCCGGTGATATGGATTTTATCAGGTCGCCAAACATTGGGGGAACAGCAGGACATGTGAGCTCCGGCACTCGCTGTGTAAGCACGACCTTCCATCCTAGGCACAGTCAGTCAAGGTCCGATTACACAATTCACCCGTGCTTTACCATGAGGATGCACATCAAACCCCAGGTCTTTCTCCGTATCTGGGATGATCTGGTGGTCCCAGCCCAGAAGTTCCAGCAATGGGTCTTCACCGGGTTTATTTTGTATACCATTACTCAGAATTACTGCTGAGGCGCAGTCACTAAACAATGCGACACCAATGCGAACCTCGTTATTCTTATCGACGGAATCTAATTCAGATCGCACAAGAACCGATGAGACCTCACATGCCACTACTAGCAC
This sequence comes from Pseudophaeomoniella oleicola, assembly GCA_003868215.1. NCBI lineage: Eukaryota > Fungi > Ascomycota > Eurotiomycetes > Phaeomoniellales > Phaeomoniellaceae > Pseudophaeomoniella > Pseudophaeomoniella oleicola. The sequence continues at coordinate 293,342 of QWDQ01000001.1, read as the reverse complement.
CCTTGCTGGCCGTCTTCGGTAAGAAGCACCCATGGCGATATTCGCGGCTGTCCTCAGAGCAGCTAGGCCACCGGAGCAGCCCACGCCGTGAAGCAGGGCTTTTTCCACACTCACGTTGAGACCAAGTTCCTTGACGACATAATGATCGAATCCCGGATTTGCTGAATTGGTACATGTCGTCGATACGACATGCGTGATGTCTGCTAATTCACCTCCCCACTGCTCAACAGCTTTTCGACATGCAGCAACTGAAAGTTTTACTCCTAGGTCGAGGAAGAGATCGCACAGAGTGTCTATCGTAGGAGGTCCAGGCATGTTTACGATCGGATGGTCAGAATTTCCTATTGAAGATCTAGTTTCGATACCAGTGTATTGATTGATTGTAAGGACCTTCTCCATGCTACCATTGAACACTTGTTAGTTAATTGGTCGTATTCGCAGTAGAATTTGACTTACGCTTGAGATGGCGGATAGTATTTGCGTGCCAGGTCTTCCAATGCTTCAGGTCCATTGAGGTACGGCGGGTACTCAACGCCCACCCCATGAATCTGTAGACCTGGTCTCTCTGTGAAACCCGGTGAGCCTGGGCGTTCAACGGATGGTGACATGATGGACACAGTGCGCTGGCTTCCAATTTGCTGTGAAGACGCTGCGACTGCTACCTACTAGTAAAGAAGGTCTACGTCTAATTGCTCAGAATAGCAGTGTGACATCGGTAAAGACAGTAGCCACCGAGGAGAGAAAGTATAGGAGCATGCGACAAAGAGTGCTAGGAAAACAGTGATATGGGACAAGATCGTAGGAACATGGGGGACCATAAGAACTGGCTGTTGCATCAATCCTAGTACCTGGGAAATTTGAGCCAATCAATTCTTAGGGAACTGTTGGGGGGGAAGGTAAAAGGAGGAAGGTCGCATGCTGAAGGCTAAAGACGACATCATCACTTGTTTTTGTAGGATGAAACTCATCTTGCCGCACTTTGAATCCTGCATCTTATAGTACATGTGAAGTGTAACTAGGTAAGTGTGATGGACGCATACCGTACCTAGGTAGTATGGGGGAAAGATAAGGTACGGCACAATACGTGGGGGTTACAGTACCTACCTGAAATATTACTCTAATAGGCACTCTCCCCACTACTCCCCACTGCTCCTCAGGTGTGCCTCAGACGCTATGGTGGCTACCAATAGGCGGTAGTTCCGGTTGTGTCTGACACCTACAGCACCTAAGTTAGATATCTCCTTGTGTGGAAGCAGTCACGCCAATTACCCGTATCAAGGTATTACCTACAATACCAAGGGAGATCTTTCATGCTTCAGGCAAGCTCTCATGATATTACAGGATGATGATGATGATAACGTCGAGGTGAAGAGTCAGTCCAATCACAATAAATATGTACTTACTGACCAGGTAACCATCAACAAACGATGTTCTCTGTCAGATCTCTCTTGACATATACTACTGGCAGCGCAGGTTTCAGTATCCAATTGACCCAATGCTGGCCGTCTACTTGATCCTTTTCTTAACCACCATCTATGTGTTCTATCATTTGGCAAGAAAACCAAGGATACAGCAGAACGGCAAATCCTTACCAAGACCAGGGGATACACTGCCCTTGCTAGGAAATGCCATCACATTCCTACAGCCAAGGGATACTCTCTACAACTGGTTTGTAGGATGTCAGAAGCATTTCGGTTTAGACACATATCAGATCTCAGTTCCGACACTGCCGCCGGGGGTTGTCATCAATGATCCCAAGATCCTCGAATTTATACTCCAAAACGAGCTTCTGTTTCATAAGGGGGATCTATTCCGGACACGTTCATGGGACCTGTTCGGTGATGGTATCATCAACTCTGATGGTGACTTTTGGAAGGCTCAACGGAAGGCCGGTTTGCAGTTCTTCAGCGGAACCAGTATAGATACGCTGATTGAGGTTGAACTTCCACGCCAGTATGGCAAAATCCACTCAAGGCTCCTGAAAGCTGCACGCAACGGGGAAATTATTGATCTTCAGGATGTCCTGTTCGACCTGACAACTTCCACGATGGGCCGCATGGCGTATGCCATGGATATCGATGCCTCGTCCACTTTCGCGAAAGCTTTCGACTACGCTTCAGGCAAGACGGGCGACAGGTTCCAAAACCCCTTGTGGTGGTTGACAGAATTGTTCACTGGGGGACAGTTCCGTGCCGCTCTTCGTGAAGTTCATGACTTTGGCAGCAAGATTGTCTCTGAAGCCGAATCACGTCTGCTCGATACACGTGCGACCGCTAATTCTCTTCAAGAGCTTCGTACTTCTAGAGACCAGAGTCTGGAGGTTGAGGGTACCCTTATTTCTTCTCTTCTTCGCAAATTTCCGGACAGAAAAGTCGTCGCCGACTCCGCCTTGAATTTACTCTCTGCAGCTCGCGATACCACAGCTCAGTCCCTAACATGGACGTTCTACTGTTTGATGCGCAACCCTGATGTGATTGGTCGTATACAGTCAGAGATCACTGAAAGCAACCTCTTTGCCATGGCAACCCTCAATACAGCTTCTCTACAACCTCAAAACCTCCCCTACCTCCACGCTGCCTTCAACGAAGCTCTCCGCCTATACCCGCCCATCCCATTCGAAATCAAGCAATGCGCTGATGATGCAATCCTACCCGACGAAACTTTCCTCCCTGCCGGCTCCGTCATCCTCTGGTGTATCTGGTCCATGAACCGCTCCGAGGAGATCTGGGATTCCAAAAAGGGCAACTTGACAAGCTACGTGCCCGACCGTTGGCTCGAGTACCCCAGTACTACTGGAAATGCTGACCAGAACACCAATAGCGACGGCAAGACAAAGGTCCATGACGTGCTTTCTAGACCCCGATTACAACCCAAATCCCCCTTCGAATTTCCCGTCTTCAACGCCGGTCCAAGAGCATGCCTAGGCAGGAAAATGGCCGAACTGATGGGCGTCTGGGTCATTGTCAAAGTGATCCAGGATTTTGCATTGATCGAATGTGAAGATTACACCGCGGACGCCAGGACAGCGGCTGATACTGTCGGCATCGGAGATAATCTACCCGAGAGAAGAACGAAGAACAGTTTGACGCTGCCGATGGAAGGCGGGTTGCCTTGCAGGGTGAAGAAGAGGGTGGAAAGGGCAATGGATGGGGTGGACCCGTGAGGTTTGGCGGGAAGGGAGGAATAGATTTTCTTCGAGCTTTGGATGAGAGGGAAGGGGAGAGGGTCTGGTCTTATCAAGTAATGGGGTCTATCTAGGGAGTGGAACGGAATGGTCGAACAAAATTGAGTACCGCCACTGCGATGGGTCCTTTCTACTCTCTATCTCTCTTCATCTAAGATCTACTCTCGAACGAAATCTACTCGCAGTAAATTCTTCTTCTTTTAAAGAAAATCGTAGATACATCCATGAAAAGCAGCAATTCCACCCCTCAATATCTATCAATCAAAAAGTCAAATCAATCAATCATCTCGAAACTCAAACACCACACCCAACGTACCCCTTCCTCCACCACCACTGGCGTTTCCACTCCGTCCGCAACACACGCACCCACGCTAACCAGTCCAGTAATCACAGGATCGTTTCGAAAGGTCGGACGATCATGCCTTCCTGTTGTAGGTAATCTTTGACTTGCTTGACGGTGTATTCTCCACGGTGGAACTGGTTGGGAGACACAAGAGTGTTAGCGATAGTGATCTCGGGATATTTTGGGCATTGGGATTACTGGGAGAGGGTCGCGAAAGGAATAGAGAACGGATATATGGGAGGAAGTAGGAGAGAGTAGGGATAGAGAAATGATGAGTCTCACCATGCCAGCTCCCAGAGCCGCGTCTACATTCGTCCCTTCAAAGACCTCTTTGAAATGTCCCGGATTGCCGGCCCCTGAACTGGCGATCACGGGGATCTTGACGACGCTCTTGACCAGCCGGATCAACTCCAAGTCAAACCCGCTGTTGCTTCCATCGTGGTCGATGCAGTTCAGGAGGATTTCGCCGGTGCCCAGCGCTTCGACGGCGGTGACGAGCTGGACGACGTCGAAGTCACGGCCCTCGCGGCCGCCTTTCACGGTGCACTGGTACCAGATGTACTCCTCGCCGGTGGGGCCTGGATAAGCGGTTTTAACGGTGTGGTGTGGCGTGGAGTCTGGGGAGGGGACGTATATCCGTTTCGGATCGACGGAGACGACGACAGCTTGGTTTCCGTAGGCAGACGATATTTGCTCGATGGCGGTCTTGCCACTTAAGGTTTTGTTGGAGGCAAAGTATTGTTCTGCGGCGTCGACGGCATCGGAACCGATAGATACTTTATCGGCGCCAGATTTGAAGTACATCGTTGCCACTTCGAGGGCAGATACTTGTTTGCCTGAGGCAGGGTCGACTGTATCGCGAATGCCACCACCGATAGTCAAAGGAACGAAGACGGTTTCTGAAGTCTTCCGGAGGATCTCAAGCATGGGAAGGTCAGCGAGAGGGCAATTACGGAAGGATGTAATGTTGAGGAAGGTGACTTCATCGGCGCCTTGTTCGTAGTAGCGTTTGGCCATTTCTACGGGCTTCCCAAGATTGCGGACTGAACCACCGGTGCTGACGCCGGCTTTCTCACGGACATCATATTGGTCGCCTTTGGTGACAACTAGATCCCCCGCATCATTGGTCCTAACATCGAGACATGCGATTAGACGACGGGTCAGACCTGGTTCGGCTTTGCTAGGAGTAGTAGAGGTAGAAAGTGGGGTGAAGGCTTGACCGTCGAGGAAGGCCTTGAGCAGACGAAGGCCTGCTTGACCGGATTTCTCTGGATGGAACTGGGTCGCGAGGATATTCTCCTTGCCTACCGCACCGACAAAAGTCTCGTCCCCGTAAGTACCGGTTGCGACAGTCCAGCCATCTGCTTCAAGAACACCGGGTTTGTAAGGAACGGCGTAGGAGTGCACGTAGTAGTACTTGCTTTCCGGACGAAGGCCATAAAATTCGAATTGCTCTTGATCTGCCTTGTGGACAGTGTTGGCGGAATTCCAGCCAATGTGTGGGACACTTTTCGAGTCGTCTTGGAAGCGTACGAGCTTGCCAGGTATTATACCCAGACCCGGTACGCTTGATCCTTCTTCTGAGCCTTCAAAGAGGGCCTGTAGTCCTACGCATATCCCCATGAAAGGTTTCCCTTTTGAGATGTGTTCTCGAACGGGCTCAAGGAAGCCGCCCTTGCTGAGCTGAGAAAGACAGTGGCCAAAGTGGCCGACCCCCGGAAGGATGAGTTTCTAGAAGAAAAGGACATGAGAACAAGACGGCAGCAAGGTAGGACAGTCTACTCACGTCTGCATTCTTAACATCTTCTGGACTCTTGATCCATTCAACCTCATATCCTAACTTTTCAATTGCATTCACCAATGATCTTATATTGCCGGCCACATAGTCCAGCAATTGGACCTTGGGCATTTTCGTAAACGATTTTTGATGTCTGTCGATCCTGTTCTATAATGCACTTTTCCAAAACCAGTCAATAATTCATCCTCTCGGCCCTAGTGTCGAGGCTGTATTGCGTGGACCTTTATCAAATCCAGGTTGTTGTCGTCGTCGTCGCTGTCGTCAAATAATTGTGAATTTTCCAATGACTAATGCGACCTCGGCGCCATAAAAATATTCAGGACGTAAGTACGTAAGGCTTGGCATCGGTTCATTGTTTAGATCTGTCCCTACCTGGAGACAACTAACCACTCTATGGGCGTCTTCACCACATCGAGAGTTATATTGTAGTCGGAAGCATGTCTCCCAAGAAGAGACCAGAGGGAGAGAATGTCACCCAACGGGCCATAGTTACTGCAACGTCTGGGACATCCTACTTGATTCTCATCCAGTTGGCATCGCGCTTCTTTACATTCGCGGGAAACCAGGTGCTACTTCGATTTCTGACACCCGCCACGCTGGGAATTGCCTTGCAATTGGACCTGTACAACGTCACGGTTCTGTACTTCTCTCGTGAGAGTCTACGTGTAGCTTTACAACGCCAACCTCTAGAGGTGCACAGCCAGGACGGCGAAGATGTCAGGAAGGCCGAGGAAAGGAGAGCCCGGCAGACTCAAAGCACTGTCAATGCCTCCTACATCGCCATAGCCATAGGATTACCCCTGGCAACGATCCTAGCAACAATTTACTCTCAAAGAGGGTTCCAAGAAGTCCTAGACAGCCCTTTCTTCCGGCTTAGTCTGCTGATCTATGGATTCGCGACGATTGTTGAGCTCCTCTCGGAGCCTGCATTCGTCATTATACAACAGAGAGGCCTGTATCGTTCAAGGGCTGCAACTGAGACGGTAGCAGCGTGTCAGAAATGCCTTGCAGCTTGTCTGACAGCTTTCTTGGGAAAGTCTTTCAGGTTCCAAGTAGGCGTCCTCCCTTTCGCAGTCGGCCAATTGGTATACGCAAGCGCAATGTTTCTGGGCTACCTATTCTCCGTATATGCTGCCGGCAAGGATGATGACTTTTCGGTGCTGCTACGGCGTATCCAGTCCAGGTACGATGCATCCATGCCGTAAGATCTACTCTGACTTTGGCACAGTGAACGTGAATATTGGTACCAGCGTTTCTATAAGCCTCTTGTCTCCTTGGCTATTTCTATGTATGTGCAAACAGGAATAAAGCAACTCTTATCGCAAGCGGATTCTGTGATCCTTGTCGCGTTATCCAGCCTTGAAGACCAAGGAGCCTTTGCACTGGCGTCGAATTACGGAGGCTTAGTGGCGCGAATAATCTTTCAGCCCATCGAAGAGAGCAGTCGCAATGCTTTTGGCGTGCTGTTGTCCCAGGGACAACCGAAGGAGAATGGCGAAGAAGGCCTAAAGGCAGCCATAAGGCATTTCACCGATGTCTTGCACTTCTACAGCATCCTGTCCATCTTTGCCTTCTGCTTCGCACCCTCCCTGCTACCGTTGCTAGTACGCTATGTGGTAGGCTCACGCTGGTTCTCCCCCGAAGTCGCAAACCTACTTTCCTCCTACGCCATTTATATTCCATTCATGGCCTTCAACGGCATAACCGAAGCTTTCGTCTCCTCGATCGCTACAACGACCGAGCTTCGACGTCAAGCTGTATGGATGGGCGGTTTCACTGTGGCTTTCGCAGCTTCAGCCTACCTGTTTCTTCGGGTACTGGATCTGGGTGCCAGCGGCCTAGTGTACGCGAACGCCACCAACATGTTACTCAGGACGACGTGGAGCTGGTGGTTCGTAAAGAGGTATACCAAACGACGTGACGTTGCGCTTGATGTGCGAAATGTCATGCCAATGCCAATGAGCATTGCTACTGGCGTTGCTGTTGGAGCCTATCTAAGAACAGCAGCTAAAGGTGGTGCTGGGCTCATTGAGTTCGCTATCATGATCGGTGTGTGTGGAATTGGTGGTCTTGTAATGTGAGTCTGTCGAGATACTCATGCATAGACAACTACTGACATATCTAGTGCGTTCTTTGAGCGTGATTTCATATTGCCATATGTCCAGACCCTCATTCCCAAACGCCTTGCTTCAAAATTCAGCTCAAAACGAAGCTAGTCTAGTCATCAAAAGTGATCTTAGTGGCAGTTTTGCCCTCATCATCGGCCTTATAAAATGCTCCGTAAGCATCATGCTGCTTCTTCTTTACAGTGGCACCGAACTTGAGCAACGCCTCTGGCACTTCCTGATTCGCTCCTTTCAACACATTGATCAATCTGGACCATAGTCAGTATGTAAAAGACTAGAGACAAAGGGCAAGGGGAAGCTTACGGTCCCGAAAGGTGCTTATCATCCTCTGTGAAGAATGTTATAGCTCTACCAGAAGCACCTGCACGGCCAGTTCGGCCAATGCGGTGGACGTAATCCTCGGCTGTCAATGGGAACGTCACATTAACAACAAGTTTCACAGCCGGAATATCCAGACCGCGGGCAGCAACATCGGTTGCTACTAGAATGGAGCACTGTCCAGCCTTGAAAGCTGCAAGGCTCTGTTCGCGATCCCGCTGGCTCATGTCTCCATGGATACCTCCAACCTTGAAGCCCTTTGACCGGATGAATCGCTCGATACGCATAGCTTCTTTCTTATACAAGCAGAAGACAAGAATCCTGTCCTTCGCCTTGTCGCCTCGGGCCTCGTTGTTCAACAACTGTTGCAATCGCGGCTCTTTGCCGAAACGATCCATGACCTCCACGGTTTGAACAATTCGAGTATTGGCTCTGAGTTCTGAAGAGTCGTTGTCGCCGATGTTGATCCGGACGGGCTCTTTCATGAAAGTTGCTGCCAGCTCCTGAATCGACTTTGGCCATGTAGCCGTGAACATGGCGGTCTGGCGCTTCTTCGATGAAGGCATTGCGCTGAACATTTGTTTAATGTCGTCTTCAAATCCCTTGTCGAGCATTCTGTCTGCCTCGTCCAACACAGCATATTTTACCTTGCTCAGACTCACAGCGCCTTCATTTAAAAAGTCCTTGAGGCGGCCCGGTGTCGCTACTACAACGGCCGCGGACTTGAGGGCAGCTCTCTGCTCATCCTTGCCTACACCGCCGTATACACAGACTGCTTTCACGCCAGTCGATGACGTGAGCGCCTTCACTTGTTCAAAGACTTGTATCGCAAGTTCTCTTGTTGGCGCAATGATGACGGCTCGAGGGCTATTGCTTTTCTTCTTCTTCAGAGCCGAAAGACGGACAAGGAGTGGCAGAGCGAAGGCAATGGTCTTACCACTACCGGTCTCGGCAACTCCGACAACATCCCTACCGCAAAGCAAGAAGGGCCAAGCAGCCGACTGTACTGAAGTTGGCGCTTTGAAAGCTTGGAATGGCTGTAATTTTCGGAATGCCTCGGGGAGTTGCGAAAAGGCAGTAATTGGACGAAGGTTGGATGATTGAGGGTCTGTAATCTTGATGTAGTTTGTTGCTAGAAAAGCATCAATTTCCGACTGTGGCAATGCGCTCAATTCTGCGGTCTGCTGATACGTAAAGTCTTCAGATCCAGGTTCTTGGTCGAGAGAATCAGGTGTAGGCAATTGCTCGGCCTCTGCCAGCTTTTGGGATTTGTCCTTCTTTACTTTTTTCTTCGGTTTTGAATCATCGCGCACCGTAGTGGCATCATCCCGTGAATGTTTGCCCATGACTATTATCTCCTCAAACTTGGATACAATCACTTTCGTAACATTCGTGTTCTAGGCCTGTGAGAAATTTCCAAATTTCCTTCCATTGACGGTGTTTTTTTGCCGGTCAAATTAGGCGGTGAACATGGATAGTCCCACTTAAGTTTTATTCGTATGCAATTGGCCTCGCAACCCGCAACCCTCTTTTTTGCAATATATCGCAAGTCTATATACTAGAGCTTTGCATTCAATTAGACAATCCCGATGTCTTCGACTGCAGAACCCCCTACTGCGACCTCGCATCCTGAGGATCATGATCTTTCTACTCTGGCGCATGTTAACAAAGTCTGGGACCGTATCCGCGAGTCTTCCCCTGTTTATTCTTTCTTCTTTACTTCAGTAAACATCATTCAAGCGGCTCCTGGGCTCTTCCGTGCGCGGCTAGTCCTGGGTCCCAACCATATCAATTCCAAGCACACTCTTCATGGATCTGTTTCCGCTACCTTAGTGGACTGGGCTGGCGGACTGGTCATTGCCACCCATGGACTTGATTCGACGGGGTTCAGTACCGACCTCAATGTGACATATGTTAGTACAGCAAAGGAAGGTGAGGAGATTGAAATTGAGGCAACGCTGCTGAGGTTGGGAAGAAATATGGCATTCACACGTGTGGAGATCCGGAAGGTCAATGGTGACGTTGTGGCTTGCGGAAACCATACGAAGTACATCCAGAAAGAAAAGAAGCCTGATAAGTGAGACTAGGCATTCCTTGATGCTTTTGGGGGGTTGCAAATACCAAGGGACTTCTCTCAGATCATTGCGTGGCCGCGATGCAGACGCCGGCCGTTCGGCTTCTCAGCATGGTCTCACAACGAGCACGTTTGAGAGGGTCGCTGATACCTTTTACAATGGGAGTACCCAATGAAAACGACCGCCATCTTCTTTGCATCTGGCATGATTACATGTACTTTGAATGCCCGGATTCACTCGGATAGCGAAGACCAACACTTTTCGGTTCTGTGCTTTAGAACTCGACCCCTCTGATCAACCTTCTGAGAGGCCGAGAATTTTGAATCGAGACATAGCCTCCAATCCATTGTCGTTGGTATATAGAGAAGACTAGTCAACAGGCATATTTCATACCCTCAAGAAATCCAACCACTCCGCCCACTGTCCCCCGAGTCTTTGCGCCAATTCTACTGCTACCAGGCCCTCTCCATTCTTCACACTCCTGATATCCGGCTCAGGACTTCGATCGGCCGGCGAAAGGCCTAAGCTGTTAGCTCCCTGTAAAACCTGCTGCGGGAACCTGTCCATATCTAGACCGCTGCCCAAAAACAACAATAGCCATGCGACATCAGTCTGCCCATTTGTGATCGCAACATGCAGCCCACTCCCATCCATTGTTCCAAAACTACCCGTATACCTTAACACGTCAATCTTCTGATCTTGCTGCTCCTCCTCCTCATCGTCCTCCTCCTCATCCTTGACTAAATGCACAATCGCATCGACATCTCCTTCCCTACAAAACTCCAAAAACGCATGTCCCCTTCTTTCCTCTGGATACGTCCTCAAATACGCCTCCTCCTGCGCCAACGGCAAGATATCAAACCCTTCCTGCACCCCGCCTTCATTCCGCACCGTACACAACACCTGCTGCTTTTGCGACGCAGAAAGCGAAGACACGTCGCGCGCACAGCTCGGACACTGCGTCACCGAGTAGGATTCCAGCAGGCATTCCCAGTGGTAGTGGCAGCCGCAGCTGAGTTCGACGTCGTCGGGGACGGAGTGCGGGATCGTCGAGGTTGAGGAGTCTTCGATGTCGCTGTCTGGCTCGACTTCGATGAGGAGCGGCTCGTGGCACGATGCGCACAGTTCAGCGGAGGAGGAGGTCGCCATCGGGAGTCCTTTTCTTTTTGGTTTTGTTGTCTTGTTGCAGGATATATAAATGTAGTAGTATTCCACGCGCACGGGAAATCAATTGGCAAGAGGGTTTCCAGAGCTCAAAGGTGCTTTCGCAACAATGCCTGCGACCTTGAAACTATGCAGGTGATATATGTTGAAAGATCCAAGATACTGATATTCAAGTCTCTCCCCCCAAAATTTTCCTTTAATTAGCTTACGATAAAAAAAAAAAAAAAAAAAAAAATGACGATCATTTACCAACGAAAGAATGGATAAAGGGTCCCCGGAAGCTTAAGCCTTACTTAGGTGGTAATTATTACCTTGGTTAGAAAGAAGAAGGCCCGCCGGCAAACTCCAATAGCAGCTATTAGTAGCTACCTCTAGGTACCTACATGACCTCCATTGCTGTAAACAGCTTTCCCAATGCCTAGGTACCTAATTTTTCCCTTCAACCTTCCGACGAGCTTGAGTTCTTAGTAGCCGTCAAAAGTTCGTGCGTGTGTATGTGTGAGGCCGCTTTGGTCAATCGATCAGTCGCTCAGTTGGGGAAGGAAGGAGGAGGGAGATGCCAACGACGACTCGGTCGCTTCTATTACCTAGAGCAGCGGCGGCCGCAGGGTGGTGGTCGGAAAGGACTGCTACCAGAGCACCGTTGCGGTCGGCTGCTCTCATTGTTGGAAGAAGAGGCGCTCCTTCTCGTGGTGGAACTGCGGTTTCGTGGTCGCCGATCAATACCGTTGGTTTTGCTGCTGCTCCTGGGAATGTTCGGCTGAGTTCTTCGAGCACACGGTGGACCGCGCGTCAGAATCGGGATGCGTTTGCGCGGGAAGCACGGGTACAAGGCTTGAAATCCCGTGCGGCTTTTAAACTTCTACAGATTACGGAGAAATATCGTCTTTTCAAGCGTGGGCAGACGGTCGTCGATCTGGGATATGCGCCAGGAAGTTGGAGTCAGGTACGAACAACACAGCTCACGGCAGGCAGCAAATAGCGATGCGCTTGGGGAAACAGAGCGAAGGATCGTTTCTCTATATACTGACTGATACATGTGACAGGTAGCTGTCAACCGAACCCAGCCTGATGGTCGTGTCTTAGGGATAGACTTGATACCTGCGCAGCCTCCCAAGGGTGTATCAACAATACAGGGCGATTTCTTGTCCCCAGACGTGCGAGCCGACGTTAAGAGCTTTCTCCGAGATACACAACGTGGACGACTAAGGCGAACTCAATCGATTGCAGCGTCCGAAGAAGAGGCCCTTGCGCAAGAGGAAGTCGCCACAGCTCAAGAACAAGACTCAGAAGAACAACCAGCAGGAGAAAGTTACATCGATCGCGAGCGCAGGGAGACTGCCCACGATGACATTGACGAAGGCCAACCTGCACCAGAAGAAGCAGAGAGGGAAAACAAGGATAGAATGGTGGATGTTGTGTTGAGCGATATGTCCGCACCCTGGGAGCAGACTACTGGTTTTTCAAAAAGGAGCATTAGTGACCCGTATCGTAGGTTGATGAACACGAGTGGCAACAACTTTCGTGACCATGCCGGTAGTATGGTAAGTGATATGGAGCATACATGGAATAGTGTTCGTGGGCGGAATGCTGATCCTCGCAGGATTTGTGTCGCGCCGCTCTTGAGTTCAGTTTCGACGTACTAAAGCCTGGGGGCCATTTCGTCTGCAAGTTCTACCAAGGCGCCGAAGACAAGGCCTTCGAGATGCAGCTCAAGAAGCTGTTTGCAAAAGTCCACCGAGAGAAGCCAGAGTCGTCTCGAAGCGTAAGTAGCTACCTTGCTTGAATCCGCCTGTTGCTGACAAGGCTTAGGAATCGAAGGAGGCCTACTTTGTGGCCATCCGGCGACTGGGAAATGCTAGATGGGAAGAGGTATTTCCACCTGCTTGACCGTCGATGAGCAAACTAGATGATTTCACCTTCACCGTCGTCGTCTTCGCCATCTTCACTCCACTCAATCTCAGCGGCTGCAGCTTCTGCACTTCTCTGGACCTCCGTCAATCCACTGAGGTCTTCGACGTAGCCTCTCTCGTTCATGGCCTTCTCTACAAAGTCCCAACCATCCGTCTTATAGGCGTCTAGAATACGATCTGAGCATGCACTGCAGCAGTCATAGCTTCTGCCAGCGATACTCAAGTTCTGGAAATTGGACAGGAAGCCACGGATCTGATGAGGGACTAGTCCTAGGGGATGTTCTCCGCGATCTTCACTAGAGTTGGCGGAAGCCGGAGCAGCTGCTCCATCAGGGTGCTGAAGAACGGACACTAGTAGTTCGACGAGGAGCGCTGATGCAATTGCGGCAACACCTGGTCTTGTCACTGTACATTGCTGGTCCAGAGTTTGGTCCTTCATTGACTGCTGCTATTAGTAATCGCTCCAATGCTTGGATCGAACACTTACGTCGGCTGGGGCGACCACGTCGTTACAGAAATAGCACCCGAGTTCTTTGCTACGATCGCCTTCCAATCTAGCACCATGTCGCATAACTACGAATGAGTCAAATCCGAGAGCGGCATTCATCACAATCTTTCCCGCCGCTTTCCCCATGACTGTTGGCAGCCACCTCGATTCGCGGGTATCCATGAGGAGAAATATCACATCGTGAACCTCTATCAGAGCTTTCAATTGCTCAAACTCTTGTTTGGTCTTGGTTGCATCCGTTACTGGATGACCTGCCATCGGGACCGAAATGACATGGCCGGCTGAGTCGACGCCTGGATAAATCTCTCGTAAGGCTTCCGAAGCTCGGTAGGCCTTCTGCGCTCCTCCTTCGAGACAATCTTGGAAGTTGAACAGAGGTTGTCGGACTGGGTTCGAGAAAGAAACGGAGCCGTTGTCCACGAAGGTTATCTTTCGCACGCCCCAACCCAGCAAGTTCCGCGCCACATAACTCCCCAGTGTTCCAGCTCCAAGCAGCAGACATTTCGTGTTTTTGATCTTGTCCAGATCAAGGTTGGGGCTTATTCGCCATTTCATCAACTTCAGATTCAGATCAACTGATTGATCTGCCAATTTGGCTGGGTCCATGTACTCTGTGAGATTGGCCATCCTTCCCATGAGTTTGCCACCGTTTCTCTCCCAGCCGACAACCTTTGGCATGTCTTTGGGATCAGCACGCGGTGCTTTGGTACCTTCCGCCGGGGTCTTTAAGGTGTATAAGATGCTGCGCCCGCCGTCCCGACGGTTCTGAATGTCCCTATAGCAGAGTACTTGCACTTTCTCCAGTCCCCATAATTGCCGAGCCAGAACGAGCAGATTTCTCAGGGTCCAACCTGGGGCTTGGGGATAATTTGATGGGTCTGCGAAACAAATGAAGCGATCTTCCTCTTCGGTATCGTTGAAGAAACCATTATCATATGCAGATAGCGATCCAATTGACCAGGAATATCCAAGTTTTTCTGTCGGCGTCTTCGGTATATGTACGTCCTCTTCATCCTGTGCTCTCGCTTCGTAGTTGATGCCACGCATCTTCTTAGCGATAAAGAAGCCGTGTTGCCTGTGATCGACGCTGTATCTCCATGTCTGTACAGCGTCGACTAGAGCAGTCGTCTCCAATCCGGACATTGATTTGCCCTTGAATCCTTCCGGATCTGGTGTCCATGATGGGTCCAGCTGAAGGGCTGGAAATGCAAACCAGTAATGAAACTTATATTTCTTTAAATCCGCAAAAGATAATACGACGAAGGATGCCAGAAGAGATGGACACGAGTATATGGTACCATCATTAATTGCATCCCAGATCTAAGGCAGTTTCGGAGTCAGCATCGAACCCTAGCGGACGAGGTGTAAGAGCGTTATGAAGGAGTAGAGTTTACCGTTCGCCCTGCCTGTTGCAGGAATGACGTCCTATCTGCACATAAATGCTTATACTCCTCAACTGTGTTGACATTCTTGATCATGCCTTCTGCACGATAGTAACCTGCGGGCACCCTAGTGTCACGGATGTCAGGCTTGATTCTGCTATCAACAGCGAACCTCTGGTCTGAAGGGCAACGGAGGTGAAGACTCACTCGTCGCTCGTCAAAGCATTTCCATGGATTTGCATCCGGCATGATGTTTCCGGCGAATCATGTGGGCGTATCTCATATAGCCCAAGCACCTTGCGGGCCGAGTCATCGAGCTTATCATGATTTATCTTGTGCGAAGCAAGTGAAGCGTAGAAGGGTATCTCGATATCAGAAGCAAATGGCACGTATTGCATCTTGGCAACCGAGGAGGAAGCCCCTTGGAAGCAGATTTGGGGTGATTGCAGAGACGGAAAGTAGAAAAGTAGCGGCTCAGATTCTTCTTCAACGAAGAGGAAGCTACAAGTAGATCAGTAATGATTCTTGTACAAGCTCGTGATGCCAGCGAATGCGAAGTCAGGCCGGAGATGTTGATCCCTCATGACGTTGTCACCAGTTGCCGATGTAATCAGCGGCGGGGAAAGACGCCGGTTGCCTTGATATGCAGGTACTTTCGAGATGACCAATCAACTGTCGACTTCCTTCGCGACGCGGAAACGCGTCCGTCGAGGCGTATCGGGTACATCAAAAATCAATATCATTTGAAGCTGCTCGTTATGCTGAGAAAGCAGAGAAGATCAATAATGTTCTTGTCTCTTCGTAGCAGATGATTTGCCAACTGACATCGAAAAGTACATCCTGTGTTCTCGACTGACTATCTGATGTCTGACAGCTGCTGCGTGTAAAGGCTGATAAACCTTTCTTCGACCTACCCGGATCATTGATATGCAATTATATCGGTACTTTGGATATATTCTCCTGACCTACGAGACCGAGGCTTGATATACGAGGTCCCGACCTTTAAAGACTACCGGTCATACATACATTTGCTTGTGCAAGATGCTTATCGGGCTTTGTGGAGGTAGCCGTCCTTCCTCCTATGAAGATGAGCTGGACTGGCAAAACACCAATGCTAACCCCTCCTCTCTCCAGGGATTGCGGCCGGCAAGGAGGCCATCGCCGATTATCTTGTCCAGAAGCACAGATTCACCCGCCTGCATCTCCCCGACAAGGTCATGACGCCGCTAGTGGATGAGACCGAAGAACACTCCCTCCTGTCGACGCTCTCAGACCGACCTATCCTCCAGGAAGAGTCCTTTCTGAGCGTTGAATCGCTTCTCGAACATGTCACCAAAAGATGGCGTAAGCACTTCGTAACGACAGATATATGCGACGATGCTACATTAGAGATGATGCTCCGCCGTCCCTTTTTCCTCCTCGTTAGCGTCGACGCCCCAGTGAGTCTGCGATGGAAACGATTCAGTGATAAGTACGGGCCCCTCTCCAATGACCCTTATACTAGCCTAAGTAGCACTGACCTTTTCCATCAGATGCGTTTCCCGCTCTCTACCCCCTCCATCACTCTCCTCTTTCGTCCTCTGGTCAGACCGCCACCTGTACTCTTCCCCCAGCTCATCTCTCTCCCCTACCCAGCCTGGCCCCGGACTGTCTCACATCCTCTCCCGAGCCCACCTACGCCTCATAAACTCCAGCACCTCCCTCGACACGCTGCACTCCGCCCTAGACTCGCTCAATCTCACCGACGAATCCCGCCTCCGCCCCAGCTGGGACCAGTACTTCATGACTCTCGCCTCCCTCGCCGCCCACAGAAGCAACTGCATGAAACGCCGCGTCGGCTGTGTCCTGGTCGGTTCATCCCGCCGCGTCATCTCCACTGGCTACAACGGCACCCCGCGCAACGTGACCAACTGCAACGCCGGCGGCTGCTCGCGTTGCAACGGCGCTTCGGCCGGCGGAACCTCCCTCTCGACCTGCCTCTGTTTACACGCGGAGGAGAATGCGCTGCTGGAAGCCGGCCGAGAGCGAATCCGCGACGGTTCCATCCTATACTGCGACACGTGTCCGTGTCTGACCTGTGCCGTGAAGATCGTGCAGGTCGGCATCGGCGAAGTCGTCTACAGCCAAGGTTACAACATGGACCTCGAAACAGCGCGGATCCTCAAGGAGGGCGGCGTGAAGTTGAGGCAGTTCAGTCCGCTGAGGGAAGGGGTGGTCAGTCTGGAGCTGCAGCAAGATAGACCGCTGGATCTAAAAGCGTTAAAGGCCGCAATAGGCGTCGGCAACGGACGTGTATATTAATCACCGAATTGTACATATCAGCAAGAGGAGAGCCAATATTTTGGAGACTTTGACTGAATTTGTTTTTTTCCTGTTATCACTAAACACTACAAGCCGCCGTTACAGGTACAACCGCTATTGAACTCGGATGAGCCGCCCCATCTGCCAAAAACCCGATTTTTCCTACTGCAAGGTCAAACTTGTCGCCATCAAAGAACCTGATTGGATGTTAGCTCATGTCCAAAAAAACAAGATTAAGCAAGATACGGGGGAAATGGTGGATGGACTTACCAATGAAAGTGGTCACGAGTCTGCTTCTGACGGTCACAATATCTTCTGGCACCAACCAGATAGTCGCTCCCATCTTTCTCGCAATACTGATACTGAGCTTCGCGTTCGCGTAAGCATCTTCGTCGGTCTTCCCTGGCGTCACGAGGTCATAGTCGACGTAGGAGCTCTTCATGCCGTTGAGCACGTCAAGCAAGAATACACCAGTACCGATGGTCTGGTCCTTGAAACTTCTGATTTGCGAAGTCCTTCCTCCACTTCGAGACATGTCGTTCGCCCATTTGATCATGTCCGGATCAGTAATCTCTCGTTTGCCGAGGCGTTGGGCCAACGATGCGAGAGTGTTGGTGATGTCCTTTCTCATCAATTGCCAGACCAAGCCCAGCGTTAATGTCCTCTGACCATCTGTGATGTCCGCACCTTGGATGCCAACCAGTGAAAAGCGATTCTGCTTTCCGAGCTCGACGACATAGTTGGTGTTTTCGACGGCCTTGAATCGCATCATTTCACCACCAGACGCCGGTGGCTTGTTGACGTGACGCCAGTTGACACTTCCTGGTATGACCTTATCGTAGGCTTGCAACAAAACAGATCCGTCTCGCAGGTCGTCAAACAATGAGTTCACGGTCGGCTGGACATCAAGGGAGTTGAGCCACAATGTAAAGACCCTCGCTTCGCGCTCGCCTTCTGCGTCGAAATCTTCGATCTCGAGCTTGTCTTCTTCGGTGATGGGATCGAGACCTGGGTGGGTATTGAAGAGGTTGGCGACAAATGCAAGGTTGAGTTTTGGGTTACCAGCCACGAGTGAGGTTGGAGTCAAGAATTTCCGGCAATCCAATCTGTCGGCGTTCCCAAGGACCTGCTCAGCTCTCTGCAGCAGATCTCGCGTTTGCAGCGGCGCTCTAGAGCAAGTTTCTGGAGCCAGCTGGTTTAGCAAGACCGTGTAGTTCTCACCGTCCTTGACATCTCCCGAGAAGTTGTGAACTCTTCTTTCCCACTTGGCGTTCTTCAGGTGGTAGTTGAACCATCTGAGTAGGATTTGCTCGGGGGGTAGGCGCAGGAACTGTTCCAGAGTCTCATCATCCTCGAGCAATCGGTATAGTTCTGGATGTAACTTGATGTCAATCTTCCCAAGAAGTCCTCTTCTGATAATTTGCCAGATAAGACCCAAGATGAGATGCTCTCTGACCTCGATGATATCTTGACTGCCGATGTTGACGACGGAGCAGCCAATACCTTTCGCGGAGTTGATGACGATGTTGTTGTTCTCGGTCATGTGGAATGCGTTCAATTTCTTGATCTTTTTGCCTGGCCTGTTCAGGACACGTTCATCTATTGTGTCGGGCACGCTGTCGTTGATCAACTTCGCAAGCACCAACCCGTCTTTACATTCATCGAACATCTGGAAAGTGTCGGTCGGAAATGGGAGCAAGTGACCGATGTCTGGATCTCCTGCTAAAACCGCATTGATATGTCTTGTGAACTCGGTTCGTTCATCCTCGTTGATGGTATGCGTGACATTCGCAGATGAACCCTGGACTTGAATCCTGCCATGTCCAGCACCACCTCCAATGCTTCCCTTTGATGCATGCGATGGAACAGGCGCGCCGTTTCCAGTAGGCGCGGCGGCCGGGCGACCTGGACCACTTACAACTCGTTTCTGTGCTGGAGAAGAGTCGCGAACTTTGGAAATCAGCTGAGAAGACGTGCATTAGCACTATTCCCACAAGCTATGCGCAATGCCTAAAGGACTCACATCAACGTAGTCTTCAAGTTCCACACGACGGGAGCTATCCAGCTCAACCTCACGGAGCGCCTGCCGCACAACATCGTATGGCTGCCTTTCCGACTGCTGAGTCGCTTTGATGGCGGTCGCTTCGTCGATGTAGCCCTTGTCATCGATATCTAGTTTCCGGAAAGCATCCTGAAGACCAAAGATTTCCTGCTGCTGGAACTGAGGGTATTTCCTGCCAGTAAAAGGTATATTAGTCCCTCGTTGTATTACCAAGTTGCGCATTGAAATGCGCCAGCACACCTACCTCTGCAGCTTCAAAACGTTCATGGTGGGAGCTATCTCAGTAACAGTGTTATGAAGCGGGGTTGACAGACGACAATGGAGGGAAATAATGCAAACGTTCAAGAGCTCAATGAACGAAAAGCGTTATAGTTATGCAAGAAGGGTTGTGATGAAGAGATGAAGGTGCCGGGCAAATATAGAAGCCTGTTTGTGCCCAGTTTCCTTGGAAATTTAGTCTTGGGCGAAATGAAGCCTGAAGCCTGAAGCCTGAAGCCTGAAGAATGGCAATAGATGGATGCGCACGGTGACGTGGGTCTGGTGGGCTGAGTAGTGCAGTTGCTGCGTAGTAAGGTACAATAATCAATAACTATTACAGTATCCTAAGCACAGCACAGCACCTAAAGTTGAACTGAATGCTTCGTGGGGAGAAAAGAAGCTTCAGCAACCGGGTACGTCAATCATTCATCAAGCAAGGGTTAATAACAACATTAGGCCACTCTATTCCAGACACATCTCCTTTGTTATATATACAACATCTCTCATATCTTCAGTTTTGCTTTCATTCATCCTGGTAATTGTAGTAACACTCTTCATCGGTGGCATCATCTTATAGGCATCTTTCACTCTGGACCCTGGCTCTGTGCTTATGCTTACAATACCAACGTTCGATTGTTGCATCATGTCAATCAGCTGTTGCCACTTAACGTAATCAAGGCTTCATTTGTCGATTAGACGACACAACTAAATAACTGACAACAAACCTGGCTTGTCGTCCAGCTCTGTTTCGACCATTCCGGCCTACCCGGCTCCGGGTTGGGGGAAGCATGGCAGCGTCCGAGTCGAAAGCCTCTTTCTTGAGCTGGGGCCGTTCTTCTACGCCAAAGCCTGAACCAGAAAAGGAGAAAGAGAGAGAGAAGGAGAAGGGAAAAGAGAAAGAAAAGACGCAAGACGTCCTCAAAAGCTCTGGTGGACTTGATCATCATACGACACACAGACCTATAAGCTTAAAGCGGTATCCCAAGGATTGTCCACCTTTGAAGACGAGATGGTTTTACGCTGTAGATGTCCCGAAGAGAAAGCCGTTCTCTAATGAAGCGCATAAAGAAGACAAAGGCAGACCGCCATCAGCCGCCAAAAAGTTCATACCATTCTCTGCAAGTGATTCCCAAGCGATCGAAACAGCCTTTCAAACTCTGTCTGATCAACGTGATACCGAGTCCCAACAAGGCCCCAGGAAGCAGCCTCAAGATACTGCCAAATCTTGGAAAGTCCCAGTGAATGAAGACTATCTGTTCGATGTCGACATAGAGCATTACGAGATTGAACCTGCGTACTGGTTAGGACCAGTATATGAAGTCCGTCGCGGGTCATGGTTCTATCCAGAGAATCCACCAAGACCATGTGATGAGAATCTTGCAAATCAACTTGAAGAAGGTTACCTGAAACTTAGGCCATGGGAGATTCCGGTCGCCAGAGCTCCCCGGTCTTCATCGCAACCTAGGAGCAGACCATCGTCCGTGATAGGAGACAAGGCAACAGCAGATAACTTTGCCTCATCGCCTACCACGCCCAAGCAGGCGCCAGCAGACATAAGGTTACCTCGATCCGATATATCTCCAGGAAAGAATTATCGATTGTTCGGTGCATATATGAATTCTACTGCAACCTACCATGACGCCACCACGGCCTACGTCACATCGGATGATCTCTTGTCGCGGATGAGTACGACGGTATACCAACGTTTCGGTAGCGTCGGAGGTACGAAGTTAGTGAGAGGATATATCGAACCCAGAAGGGGGGAAAGCAAGGTCACGGAAGTCTCAGCCAAGCGTCGTTCGGCACCTCCAGGAAGCGTTTCGAGCAGCACACCCGAAGAGCCGGAATTACCACAAGATGAAAATGAAGAGGACAGTACACCGCAGCGGACAGCCTTAGAACGGCAACTTTCTTCGCTTGCTGGCGCTCCAGGGGAAAGCTCTGAGGAGCTTGCTGAAGAAGCTCGTAAACAGGAAGAAAAGGAAATGGAAGAATATCGAGAACAGGATGGGGACGATCAAGGACGTCAAATAGACCATCTTGTGCTTGTGACCCATGGCATTGGGCAGCGGCTTGGTTTGCGGCTCGACAGTATCAACTTCATTCATGATGTCAACACCATGAGAAAGTCGATCAAAGCCGTCTATGCGAATTCTCCAGACTTGCAAGCCCTCAATTCGCAGATCAATCAGCTTCCAAAGAATTGCCGCATACAAGTGCTCCCGGTGTGTTGGAGGCATTTGCTTGACTTTCCGAAGCAAAGCTTGCGAAACAACCGTAAAGAACTCGACTTGGCAGACGTGGAGGCACTCGATGAAGATGAGTATCCTAGTCTTGCGGACATCACTGTTGACGGCGTCCCGGCTGTCCGCAATCTAATCACTGATCTCGCTATGGATGTGCTCCTCTACCAGAGTGCGTACCGCGAGCATATCGCAGGCATAGTACAGCGTGAATGCAACCGGGTCTATAAGCTGTTCAAAGACCGGAATCCAACATTTTCAGGTCGAGTCAGCCTCATAGGCCACAGCTTAGGATCTGCTATTCTGTTCGATATCCTTTGCAGACAGAAGGACCAACCGCCCGGACAGAGCATTCACTTGCAAAAGCCACCAGGTAAAGCTAGCGCCAGAGCACGATCGGATACCTACGCAAGAATCACACTGGACCTGGATTTCGAATGTGAGAACTTCTTCTGCCTCGGTTCCCCCATTGCGCTCTTCCAGATGCTGAAAGGCAGAACCATCGCGGGGCGTCACAAGGGCATGGGTGATCCCCTGGAAAGTCCGTTTGAGACTGACACCATGGATGATCCCTTTCTCGGACCAGGTGACTCGAGAGGTACAAAGGGTGACGCCAACCCACAACCTAGGAACCTACTCCCTATCACGGTTTCATCACCAAAGTGCAAAGATTTGTATAACATTTTCCACCCAACCGATCCCATAAGCTATCGCATCGAACCCTTGATCTCCCCAGCCATGTCGTCGATGAAACCTCAAACCTTGCCATACACCAAGAAAGGGCTTTTCGGAGCACCCGGCATTGCCAATATCGGCGCCCGTGTTGGTCAAAGCGTCGGGTCCATGTGGTATAACTTCACATCTGGCGTCGCCAGCAGCCTTCTGAACCGCAGCCTGGGTCTGACTGGCGAAGAACAAGCCCTGGCACAAGACGGCAAAACACCCGCCCAGCTTCGCTCTCAAGTCTTAGGTACCAATACCACCTCATCCACCAGTAAATCCGCAGGCGCAACAGGTGCAACAGGCCCAACTCTCATCGCCGACGGAAGAAAACAGCAAATGCTTGCCGACCAGACGGCACAAATGGACCCATCGGCACCCGACCACCTGCCTACGCTCATCGACTCCGAAATCGAAACCCTCTATTCCGGCTTCCAGAAGCGCCGTCGTTCCCACCAATCTGACACAGCCGGATCCTCCACGACCGCGGACGACCTCGAGGGTGGCACGACCGCGTCGTCAGAATGGCAAGAAGCCGAAGACCGAGCGCGCAAATTGAAGCGCGAAGAAGCCAAAGTGCGCGCCTTGAACTCCAACGGACGGGTCGATTACAGCATCCAGGAAGGTGTGTTCGACATC
This sequence comes from Pseudophaeomoniella oleicola, assembly GCA_003868215.1. Taxonomy (NCBI): domain Eukaryota; kingdom Fungi; phylum Ascomycota; class Eurotiomycetes; order Phaeomoniellales; family Phaeomoniellaceae; genus Pseudophaeomoniella; species Pseudophaeomoniella oleicola. The sequence continues at coordinate 270,308 of QWDQ01000001.1, read as the reverse complement.
AGTTTGCTAGCCAGTATCGCGAGTCACTTGAGTTACTGGAACGACGAGGACGTCAACCACTTCATGATGAGCCAGATGTTATCCAAGAAGCCGGAGAACAACCGTGGTGGGGCTGAAAGGGATCCGAAAGTGTAACAACAACAACAACAACAACAGCAGCAGCAGGAGGAGGGGCAGCGACGAACTGTATAAACCTATCTCTTTTGAAAACGAGAGAAGGGGATAGTCATTTGTATTTTTTAATCCCACCCCTCCATCAGCCACCTAGATCCCAGATCGGTCAGAATCAGACATTCCAATATGAAATAAGTATTAGAAAGGAATTAATGTCAACGGCTTTCTTGGTGGTGTATGTAACCTACTCCGGATCAACATCTGCCCCCCCCTCCCCCTAAAATGAATAATATATATATTAGCCCACCACCATATATGATCATATCGCCGACGTAGTCAGGCACTCCGTCTATTACTGTAATTTTATGTATGTAATACTATTGGTCGAGATAAGAGAAGGTATTTCATTCTTTATTTATGAGTATCTACGTACCATGTACCCTATGCAGTGGCACATATACCTTAATTAGCTGACCTTATGTAATATTCACGCCCTCAAAAGAAACAATCAATCCCTCCCAAAAGGAAGAAGAAGAGTAGTTTAAAAAAAAAAAGAAGAAGATATTATCGTTATCGTTATCATTTTCATTTTCATTTCTTTCCTCTGGGAAAATATACATATGTATTGTTTCCTCCCCGCTCTCATGCAACCCCCCCCCCCAAAAAACCCCCCTTCATGTCCACACCCTTTTTGGAGCTTGCTGGGTCTATGCAATGCAAGAAAGAAAGAAATAGAGTAATAACAGTAACTTAAAATACAAGAAGATGGAAACAGGGCTGAATTTTGACCACCCAATGCATCGCAACGCATCGCAACGCAACGCAGCGCAACCACACCAAATCGCTCTGTTTAGGGTCTGTTTACACCCTTGATGATACCATTTGACACTGTGCATGAACCCCTCCCTGGAAAATGTTACCGAGGTCGACGATGTGCTCGTTAGCGGGAAAAGTGGTCAATGTTGATTGCTCGTAAGAGAAGACCGTCCAATTGATGTGTACTGCCCAAATTCCATGAATCATACTCACGCCTGTGAACCTGCCTCGGCCAAAGATGAAAAGTTTCAATAACATGCAGAGAAGGAAACAGGCCGATCATAGCTCCCGATAATCACTCGGCCGAACTCTCTTCACTCGATTTTGATGGCGATATGGGTTCACCGGCTGCCGCATGTAAGGACTATCCTCGCCGCCGACAGCGCCCATGGGTGCAGACCGCTGCTGATTGGCAAATCTGTTTGACATGAAATGCTGATTTGGGCCGACTTGCTGCTGTTGTTGTTGTTGTTGTTGTTGTTGTTGTTGTTGTTGTTGTTGTTGTTGAGCGAAGCCTTGATATTGTCCGTTCTGATTGTTGAAGTTGTTGTTCATGGGCATATTCGGCATACCAGGCATACCAGGCATTCCAGGCATGTTCATCCCCATGTTTTGCATACCGGGCATCATGTTCATGGGATTGAAGCTTCCAGGGCCACCCATGCCCATCATATTGCCCATCATCATAGGGTTCATCATTCCCATGTTCATCATATTGGGCATGTTAGGCATGTTCGGCATATTAGGCATGCCAGGCATACCAGGCATGGGGAAAGGCATGTTTGGCATGTTCGGCATTGGGAACGACATGTTGGGGAAACCTGCTTGAGACATCTGGCTGAAGTCTGGTGGCATGAACGAGTCCAGTGATTGATTTTGGGCATCTGTGCTCTTCTCCTTGTCGGCTTCTGCCGCCGCCGCTGCTGCCGGGGACGTGATGATCCCTTCAATATTTTCCTTTTCTTTATCTGATTCAGACGACTTTTGACGTTTCATTACCGAGGCATCATGATCGCCAATGTTCCCGTCAACGTCCGCTTCATCTGCTGACCTCTTCTTGGAATATGATGACCCCTCTCCATCAGGAGCTGCACTGGGGGACTTGCTTACATCCCTATGGGGAACAGGAGATTGCGGCGATTTGCCCTCTTGTGACTCTTTTGAGTCCTTACGTTCCTTGACTGGAGATGCTATTGCAGGCAGCGTCGGACTGTTCGAGACTTCCTGTTTCTGTTGACCCTTTACTGCCTCGTACTCTTTGATACGCTCTTTTGCCTCAGTATCCTCCACAAGATTGTCAATAAGTACACCATCGGTAGAACACCCAGGACAGACAAGGTCATGCTCAATGAGGGCGTTGGTGATGCAGTCACCACAGTACGTCTTACCACAACAAGGAGTTTTCATTGGATCTACGAACATCCTTTTATCGATAGGACACTCGATCCCACGATCTTGGAGTTCTTTGTTAGACGCAACAGCTTTCTGGGCTTCAGCGGCCTGTTTTTGTTTTTCCTGATATTGTTTCCATGTCTTCTCGTCACTGTGTGCTATAACAAAGTCGCCATCGGCGTTGACCATTACCCCTTGTAGTTCCGACATGTCGCCATCACCGCTAGGCTTCTCTACTTTAGTAAGAAAAGACTTTGGGATCCCTGTGGTCCGTTTTATCCTCACTGGACCCTTGAAACTGGGGTCATTATTCGTGGGACACGCTTGTATCCAGTGACCTGCGAAATTGTCAGTAGGCCTCAATACGGTTAAGAAAAGTGAGCTTACCCTTTTTGCCACATCGGTAACATACGTATCCATGAGGCGGCTCGCCTTCTGGTACGTTTGGCGCTTTTTGGTTGGGTTTGCCGTAGAAGACCTTCTGTTGCCTGTCATTGTGTCAATTAGACTATATCAGATTATTGATTTGATACTTACGTGGCCATCTGTTGTTTCTCTTGCTCCCAATTTTGTGCCTCAAGCCCCATGATTGCCTTCATTCGTTCTTCTTCGGTTTGAGCAGAAGCCAGGTCTGTATTCTTTGTTGCTGATAGCGCTGGTTTTGGAGGACCGCCCAGAGCCTTCACTGGCGCTCGCCCAGATACATACCGTGCCGCCCCGCCCTTGCCAGGCTTGCTTGCTGGTAATCTTCGTGCGAGTACAGATGTTGACCTAGGGATGATGGTTGTGTCGTCGTCATATTCTACGTCGCATGTCAGTAAGATTTCCCTCTACAAATAAAGAGGCCTACATACCTTCATTGGTGCTCTCATTGTATATGGACAGTTCAAAGTCTGTCCCATCTCCTAATCTGCTAAGATTGATGATTTCCCTTTTCAGTTCGAACACTGAAATACCAGTTCCATCTATGGGTACTCTTGTGGGATCTCTTTGCGATTTGAACCTGAAATAGACGGAGGAAGACATATTCTCAGATCACCTTGGACTCAAGAGCTGCTAGAAACTTGCGTTGAGAACCAGGATTGCCGGTCCGGGGTATGATTGACAAGCTGAGAGTGTGCGAGGAATAGAACAGTCAAAATTTGTCGATGTAAAGGCGTTTGTTCTCTGCCTCGATGGCGTATCAGATGGATGACGAGAGGATTCGACTTCAATACTGTCGAGTGAACAAGAGGTGGTACTTCAGATGATATTGAGGGTCAATGGAGATAGGTAGAAAGAACAGAAACAATCTTGAATTAGATATATGGCCAGAATGAGATTATCTCAAAAGCCAGTGAATACAGTTGCTGTGTTGGTACATGAGAGAAAGCAAGGCTTCCAGTAAAGAATCCTTCCGACAACTTGATCTTCCCCCTCCAGTTCCTTCAACACCACTGATCGTACAGATCGAATTGCGCGTATCACAGATGATTAAGAACCGAGGAAGTGAGAAGAAAGGGACGCTGAGGGTTGTCACAATACCAACAGTCAGCTGCGACTGCGGCTGATAAAGACGTTAACGGGTTGAAGTCACGGCGCTCAACTAAAGGAGTAGGGAAGTGACGGTACAGGTTGGCGCAACTGTATACCTAACGAGCACAGACGGATAGAGTGATATGTTGGTCGCTGATAGTGATGGGAGTTGATGACAAAATGAAGTTGAAAGAGAATGAAGCGCCACTGATGCCTTACAGACAAGAAGATAAAAGGATTGCAGAGATTCCGTTTGTGGTTTAGTAACATTTACCTTGCTGAGTCATCATACTGTCATCATACTGTTACTACGGAGTAGGCGTGTCCCACCGTCAAGGGAGATCACTCTCGAACACGATATATTAATAAGTTACAGTAATAGAAGAAGGAAAGGAGCACATGGTCGCCCTGTGCATCATCTGCCGTTACTTGCGTGATATCACTCTTAGGATGTAGTCATGTCGAATGAAATAGGCGTCCAGAATGTATTCTCTCAATATTTGTAGGCCATGTGTGATTTGCCCTCTGTTCTCTTGGTTGTTTACATCTAGCTTCTCTGTCTTGTACAATGCTGTACAATGTTGTACAATATTACATAAAAAGATACATGCTGGTCAATAAACTCGGCCCAACCGCCAATCCCAGCCAGAAAATGACGTTCCCAAGAGTATCTTTTCCCTTGAGTAATCGACTCCGGCTCAACTGTACAAGCGGCAATTGCGACATTTGGAACATGAACAAGTAGCCCCTGATCTTCCCAAACAGCACCATCATAAGCAATTCGTGCACGCAGGCCGATAGCAGGAATGTTACAACTGTAGCCGACTGCTTTGAAAGATGGAAGGCAGAAATTGAAGAATGATAAGCATGGCGCAGGAGAAAGTTGTGAACAGGGACGTTCCACGCGCGTGCATAGTAGTCCCAAGATTTCGAGTTCCACCAGTCGGCATAGAAACCCCGATCCGCAAATCTCGTCAATTCGGCGAGCACATTCAAAATGCATTCCCAAATAACATACCAGCTGAGCAATTGTTCCATGAGGAGCGGAAAGAGTAAGTCCATGAAAACCCAAGGGGATTCCGGCAGCCTTTCAGAGAGACTGAGACCACTTTCTTTGAGCTCAACTGTATGAATCACGACAGGGTAGATCAAGGCTGTGGAAATGACATTCATAACGCCGATGACGCCAAAAGTCGCTGCGCTCTTCTCGAGGACATAATACCAATTGATCCTTTCTTGTCGAGGATACTCAAGCTCATACACCAGCGTTGGTAACGGTATATAACCGTAGAAATCCTTCCAATTTAGGTTTCGTGGGTAATGGTTGTCAGTGACAGTACATTTCCCTCTGAGCTCTTCCGAGAGTTTATCGATCTCCCATTTCATCAGTCTCCGCAGGGATTGGGTTTCCGCAGCTGTCAACGGCCTGTCGTGCTCAATCGCCGAAGCCACGCTGCTGATATCACTATCAGCGTCTTGAGCATCCGCTGTTGCTTCGTGCATGGATTTGCGTCGGCTCGTGAGGTGGCTGAAATCACCTTCGTCGAGATATGAAGCGGCTGAGGTGACGGTGGGCGAATTAGGTACGGTAGCGAAAACATCCGAATCTTCAAGACGCTGAAGCTTCGATTGAAGAGTTGTTCGTCTTTTGTATACCTCCGATACTGTCCCAGTTAGATATGTAGCAATAAGCACCAGCTTTTCTGACCACCTACAATGACCATTGTAAAACGCATATGAATGTTGTTTCATGAGCATAGTAAGACAATGTAAAGTAAGAAATATCGAATGCGTCCATGGCCATTCTCGGTAACGTGCCCAGCCGATGAATGCAAATAAGTAGAACGTCTGCCAAAGCTGCAACATCGTTAGCATAGCCTGAGGTAATCAGTTGCTGTCCTAAACTCACATTTTGCAATACCCAGCCACTTCGATCCCAATTCAACCACCCATTCAAGACTGCCTTCTGTATGACGAGGCAGATGATTGTGAGGCCGCACATTACGCCGTCAGTGATTCCGAGCACCATGAGGTCTCTGGATACCATTAACCTCACGATCTCGTTGTTGCCAAATATTGAGCCATAGTGACGCCAATTAGTCGCGGCTATTTTGAATAATAGCAAAACAACACTCATCCTAAACATGAGTTAATTAGACCGCTGGTTACAGGTATAGACAGCTTTTACCAGAATAGCGTGTAAAATCCATGAAACGGAGATGCAGCGCTAGCAAGATTTTGCCTGTCGAAAGTCGTGAATTGCCTGGTGAAGACAACGTCGCTGAACTTGGATCTCTTCTTTTGAAGAGCTCCTTTTGCAAAGGTGTCCTGTAAAAGAGATTGCAGTTCGGGATCTTCCGAGTTGAGAAAGTATTTGCCGTTCTCTCCGGCTTTCTCTAACCTGATGGTGATGCTCTTCTTACGCTTCAATTTAGGCTGGTCTCCCATGTCAATCTGAGGCGGTTTCAGGCTCTCGTAACGGGTGTTATGCAGTTGTCCCTCTCCGGTGAGTCCTCCACCTCTGCCGCCCTCGACCACAAGGGCCGGATCGGGTTCGAGTGCATCGCCGTCGCTCTCGGTCGAAGAAGATGAATTATGGGAGGGTCGCCTGAAAGAGGCAGGACGAGTCGACGCGTTTTCTGAGGTTCCCTCTCGCTTCACTATTGCTGTTCCGTCGGCATCCAACTGTCCAACTAATCGAGGAGCACTTCGGAAGGATGAGTAAGCAGCTCCGTTTGGACGTTTGGACACAACCATGGCACCATGAGACGGTCAATGAAGACAATCAAGTGTGAGAACCGGAATGCAATATGAGTGATAGATAATAGAGAACACCTCAGGCCACAGCGACAAGGACCACATATACCTTCATAATTCTCCTTTTCAATGTTGCTGAAACAAGGGTCCCTTTGGATCCGAGTGCTATGACTGGTTGGACGTGATACGGAATGACGCACCTTCCTAGCCGCGCTGCGGTGCTTCCGGATCGGATGAACCGACTCGCCGACCACCTCAGCATCGCCTCCTCGCAACTTTGTAAAGTACCGACCGAACGACTTAACCGTCCGGACGGCTTGGATGAGGCAAAAAGTCAAGCATCCTTCTCACTTGCTGCATAGCTCGATGGGATGAAGAGGCCAAGATGTCTACTACGTAAGGCATTTACATTTTCTATCGAGAATATTCTACAACAAGCTGTGCGTAATGACTATCATGTGACATCAACTCGATACAAACCGACAATCCTCTCCGACTGGCCCCAGGCAGTATAACCCAGGAAATACATGCCTGGCCTTTGCGAGTCAGCGATGAACACTAATGGAGCTGTCATTATTCAGATCCGTGCAAACACAACTCGCTGGACAGGTCGGATGTTTGTCGTTAGATGTACAGATTGCACACCCCCGAGACTGAAACGCTGAATACGTACTGTCATTCGCTGGGTTGGGCTCCAAACGTTGTGAGCAAATGAGGCGCATTGGGGCTACTCGCTGTTATGCGTTGGGTACGACTTAGCTCGAAATATGCAGCGCATCTAGGTTGAAAACATTAGAACATCTAGCATTGGTTAGTACTCGATACATGGTGATCTGAGATACCGAGTAGACTGAAACTGTGCGAATGCGAAGTTGCTCAAGGGGACCAGACAAGCTATTCCACAAGATTGTTAGTATTCTCCGAACGTGAGGAAGCACGGTAACACCGCTTGGTGGTCAGGTCTGGTGCGCGGCTCGAAAACGGGATGAGGCATAGCGACATATACGAAACCGAGAATGCTGAGAAAGTGGAACGGGGCAAGTGGTTGACGATAGGGATGAGTCGGGAAAAGTAATCGTTCGTATTGTTCGCATTGTTCGCTCGCTTCGAGGTATGGGATCGACCGCTCGTGATAAGATCGCGTTGGACAACCGGCGGGTACTAACTAAAAAAAATCTCTATCAATGGATAACCTCGCAAGAATATTATCTTGAGACCAATCACCCTGGCTGCTAATATGAGAAAATAAAGACTTTTCGTCCCATAGACCCGAACACCGTCCATCTTGAAGCTGTGAGTTTTGATTTTGCCTAGAGACAGAGTGTTCCTAGACAGCATTCTGTGACTTTCATTCCGCAGTATCCAGTTCATCATGAGCTGGTGGAGGGGAATCAAGCGCTGCACAGGTTAGCTTGATCAGACACTAAAGCAAGGGTGAACGAACTCTTTCGATCATCACCATTAGTACGATCACGATCATCGTCGCGAGGATCTTCCTTCATTTCTCGATCACCGTCATCAGGGGTCCTAGAGCGGTCTCTTTCTCGGCGGTCGTAGTCGCGGTCGCGGTGGCGACGCTCGTCTTTACGAGGAGAATAATCACGGCGACGAGGTGAGATAGATCTGCCGCCACGACGAGGTGGTGTGCGGTCTCGGCGAGGACGATCCCGACCCGAATCAAAGCGCCAGGAAGCAGATGGAGGAGTACGAGCCCACTTATGAGATGTTAGTGCTGCCACCTAAAGGAGTTAATTGCACAAGCGAACCTCGATCTTCAGCAGGTCATCCCGGCCAATCCGCTTGTTATGCATTTCATGGTAGGCATCATCGGCATCTCTGCGGTCTTCGTACTCAACGAAAGCAAATCTAACTAGATTAATCTTCAAGTCGATTTCTGGTAGGAATACTGGGCTCACAATCGGCTTGTAGATGTACGGGGAGCTGGAATGTCGCAACGAACAAGTCGTCCGTATCTGAGATCGTAGAGTCAGATGAGTTTGACGGATGCGCAGGAATTGCGAAGGCATGCGGGACGTGGTTGAAGGGGGCTATCTGCCAAAAGTGTTGCACTCTCCATAAAGGTTCGGTTTATGGAAGTTCGCCGAGGGGCAATGGGCTATGAGGACATCGATGGGAGGGCGCATAAAGGACAAAGACGTGACCGTAGGTGACATACCGTTCGAATTCGAAAGCTAGATCGCGTGCGCGAGTCCCATGGCCAAAGCCAGTGACATAAAGCGTCGTGCCTGATCGAGACATGGCAAGTGATTGCTAATGAAGCTACACAAAAGCGCCTGAACAATTCCAAGTTGAAGTGTGCGGTTGACACTTTGCAGTGGATGGTCGACGGTCGCACAGAATCAGACAGACGAGGATGGAGTAGAAAGGAAGGGGAAGCGAGTTCCTATGAATTAAGATTAGGAAGCGTTCATCCTTCTCCAAGTTTTTAAAGCGGATAACGTTCAAGAGGCCGCTGGGATGGGAACAGTGTTTGGACCAATGCGCTTGTCTCTAATTAATTCACCAGGATTCTCTAAAGCCTAGATTCTCCCCCAAGGAACACGGGCAGACCGTCACCAGATTCTTCTTTCGCATCATCAACCACATACGATACTTCTTATTTCAGTCGCAGCACAGCCTGTTGATTCGGGTCCCCAGTGTTATAACTTTTTGAACAACAACGCTCTTTTGCCCTTGTCATACGGGCTTGTACCACATCTTGAAAAACCCGGGGAATCACATTCTGCATACTACTCATCCCGTTTCTGGACTTGAGCGACATAATAGTTCAGCAAACAACGAATTATCCCAGATTGGACCACATCTCGTCGATAGTCTCAAGTCTCAAGAGAGTTGCGACTACAATAGCACATTGTGGACACTGAAGCGGATCGCTCTATCCCTCTGTCTTGTGCATCCGCAGTCATAGCAAGTCGCAACAAGGTCTTCGATGGCCAACGGGTACTTATATCGCTTTTCACGTATTCAACCTTCAAACTCGACAGGAGATAAGAGTGCGCGTATGTTGTAGCACTCGATTTCCTACGGATCATTCAGCGACTCCCCAATAGTCTTCACATTTTCATTGCAGAATGAGCCAAAGTACAGCGAACAGTGGGGGGCCGATACCGACTGGGGTTTGCTCCTCCACCCGAAGATGTGAACACTCCACTGATCATGAACAGGCCATCATCCCACCGCCTGCAGAATCTGCTGCTAACCGGCTCAAGAAGTATGTCAGCAGACCTGTCACAGCTGCATTCCTTGCAGGAGGTGTCGCAGGTGCTGTATCCAGGACCGTTGTATCGCCTCTCGAACGATTGAAGATTCTGTATCAGATCCAAAGCCGAGGCGTCAACGAATACCAGCTGTCGATTTGGAAGGCTTTAAAAAAGATGTGGGTGGATGAAGGCTGGAGGGGTTTCATGCGGGGAAACGGCACGAATTGTGTTCGCATTGTGCCATACAGCGCAGTACAATTTGGGAGTTACAGCATATATAAAAAGGTGCGTCGGGTATCCAGAAATGCCGGTACTTCGTCTAATCGCGATAGTTCATGGAGCCTTCTCCTGGAGCGGATCTCACCCCGTTTCGGAGGCTGCTCTGCGGAGGTCTTGCGGGGATCACGTCTGTAACCTTCACATACCCCCTAGACATTGTGCGTACACGACTTTCAATCCAATCGGCGTCATTGGCGGCTTTGGGACCTCGAAAAGAGATGGAGCTGCCAGGAATGTGGGGGACTACTATGAAGATGTATAGAACAGAAGGAGGAATGAGAGGGCTCTACCGAGGCATTATTCCTACAATTGCTGGCGTGGCGCCTTACGTTGGCTTGAACTTTGCCGTGTACGAGGCCGTTCGAGAATATTTCACGCCAAGTGGAGAGAAAAGTCCGCCCTGGTATCGAAAACTGGCTGCTGGTGCAGTGTCTGGTGGTGTGGCTCAGACCTGCACATATCCATTGTGAGTCCCTACTAAACGTTCTAACTTCTCGATGCTCACAGACACGGCAGTGACGTCTTGCGGCGGCGCTTTCAGATCAATTCGATGTCAGGGCTGGGTTTTCAGTACACTTCCATGTGGCACGCTGTAAAAAGCATCGTCACCGAGGAAGGCATTCGCGGGATGTACAAGGGTCTTCTAGCAAACTTGCTGAAGGTCGCCCCCAGTATGGCCAGTAGCTGGCTGAGCTTCGAGTTGACTAGGGACTTCTTCTTAGGACTGAAAGTTGCTTGAACCGGCACCGGATCGGTGCCACTTCTTCGTCACCTATCTTCCTTGAGGCTATTAATTGTGTAACAATGTCAGAACAGCACACTAGGAGGGCGTTTTAGGACCAAATAATGGTTGCTGAATCGGAGCAGATTCGCGCCGAGGTCGTATGAATCTATGAAGAAACAAAAAGGGTCATATTGTGGTGGCCACAATATGACATGGTACAAGATATCCTCATAGTTGTAGCACAAACCAATAACGATGAGACGAAAGACTAGATAATTGAGGATTACCGAAAATAGTTTAACTCAAGCCCGAACATCGTTCCTGGGTGCCAAGGGAAATTCGGCAAAACTACCACAATCGGAATTATCTTTTTGGCGCAATGCAATTCTACCCACAAACTTGAATTTTGGTGCGCTCTTTTCGATCTTGAACATCGACGCCGACAATATCCAACAACCACCCTCTCGACAATAACCGGAAAGATGGGTATGTTTATTCATATATGCACAACTCCCTGCGCCTGTTCAAGATTCATATGATTGCTATGCATCTGTCGTTCACGATTGAAGACTACGAATCTTTCGGCTGACACTGGTTCCTTCAGGTATCGATCTCGACCGCCATCACGTTCGTGGCACCCATCGCAAGGCGCCCAAGAGCGACAATGTTTACCTCAAGCTCTTGGTGAAGCTGTACCGCTTCCTTGCTCGTGAGTGGCCCCTCCCTCCAAAAGACGACTTCGGGCAGAACGAAGAGCAGTAGAGAAAACTTGATCAAGGACTCCTTCTGACAGCGCTTATCTCCAGGCCGTACCGACTCAAACTTCAACAAGGTCATTCTTCGCCGCCTTTTCATGTCGAGAATCAACCGCCCACCAATGTCCATTTCCCGTATCGTTTCCGTTGCTGCCAACAAGCAGAGCGGTGAAGCCAACCAGGGCAAGACCGTCGTTATTGTTGGGACCGTCACCGATGACAACCGTCTCCTCACCGTCCCAAAGCTGTCAATTGCAGCTCTTAGATTTACTGCTACCGCTAAGGCTAGAATTGAGAAGGCTGGTGGTGAGACCATGACCCTGGATCAATTGGCAATGAAGGCACCGAAGGGTGAGAACACTCTGCTCCTCAGAGGGCCAAAGAACGCCAGAGAGGCCGTCAAGCACTTCGGCTTTGGACCACACAGCCATAAGGTGAGGATTCCGATTCTCAAGAGTAAAGACATGAGTCTAATGTATCATCGCAGAAACCATACGTCGAAAGCAAGGGACGAAAATTCGAGAGAGCTCGTGGTCGCAGAAGGTCTCGTGGTTTCAAGGTCTAAATGTGTTGATGGCTTTCGGGTTAAAATTGGTAGGAGCCGAGGTGCTGGGATACTGGATCAGTGTCTTCGAGAATCGCCACAGAAAAGCAACGTCGACATCTTACGAGTATGCTGCAATGGAGCTTTTTATGTCGCTGCATTCGAGCTGGTCGAGAATACATTTTTCATGACAAAGAGTCGATATCCTCCTTTGGCAGGCAATGAATGCAAAACTTTCAAACTTCATGAAATATTACTAAGAGGATCTAATTTCTCTATATCCGTGAAATGCTTTTGGTGCTCAAGCTGACATGTCTCACATGCGACGAAATTAGTTCTGGTATTCCATCTCCGACCAGTACTTGAGTCTCTATAACCTTTTGATCATCTTGAAAACATAGCAATCACGCAAAACACGAATAAAACACGGACCAAGTCTCACACCGGCAGCCTTTTATGTTTGTAAACCCGGCCCCCCTCTCCATACATACCTGCCGCTTGCCCGCTTCCTCTAATGAGATACTTGTATATCGTCAGCCCTTCCAGCCCCACTGGACCCCGACTGTGAATTTTGTTCGTGCTAATACCGACCTCGGTACCGAAGCCGTAGCGCATTCCGTCCGCGAATCTTGTAGAAGCGTTCCAGTACACGCCTGCCGAGTCCACGCCGGCAAAGAAGCGTTCGGCGAGATCTTTGGAGGAAGTCAGAATGGCGTCTGTGTGGTGAGATGAATGTGCATTGATGTGTGAAATTGCAGCGTCGACGGTGGTCGTGTCATCGTCTGTAGATGGTATAGTCTTGATAGCGAGTACTAGGTCGAGGAATTCCGTCGAGTAATCTTCTTCGGTGGATGATTGTAGCAGAGTTACCTCGGAAGCGGTTAAGGTGGCAGAAAGAGCGGCTTTGGAGGCCTCGTCGCAGCGCAGAGAGACACCACGCGCTAAAAGGTCCGATGCGATAGGAGGCAGAATGTTAGAGAGAGCATCTGCGTGCACAAGCAGCGTTTCAACCGCATTGCAGGCGGCAGGATACCCGCATTTCGCATCCGCGATAATTTGGACTGCAGACTTGGGGTCGGCATCTTTGTGGATATATATCGAGCATAGGCCATCAGCGTGGCCCAAGACAGGGATCTTGGTGTGGTCCTTGCAGTATCTGACCAGCTCGTTACCCCCTCGTGGGATGACGAGGTCGATATATTGGTCTAGGCCGAGAAGCTGGTCTATGACATCCCGGGTCTTCACAAGTTGGATTGCCGCATTCGGGACGGCGGTCTCGGAAAGAGTTTGCGAAATGACACCCGAGATCGCCTGGAAAGACTGTGTCGACTCTTTCCCTCCCTTTAATATAGCGGCATTGCCCGACTTGATAGCCAGAGAAGCGATATTTGCGATAACTTCGGGACGAGCCTCAAAGATAATCAGAAGAACACCGATCGGACATGTTACTCTTTCAAGTTCCAGTCCGTCATCTAGCTCCGTCCGAAGTGTGACCTTGCCGATCGGATCTTCCAGATCTCTCACATCTAGGATACCCTTCAGCATATCCTCGTATTTCCCTGGCCTTGTAAGATCCAGTCTCTTGAAAGTACTTTGTCGAAGTTCGCCATTTTCCGTCGCCTTCTTAGCAGCTTCAAGGTCGAGTCTGTTGGCCTCTAATATCGTTGGCTTTTCTCGCAAGAGCGCATCGTGCAGCGCGACAAGGGCCTCGTTTCTCTTTTGGGCGGATAAGGTTGCAAGTGTTCGCGACGCAATAGACGCCTGTTTGGCGGCTTCAGCAGGGGAGGATTCTGTGAATGACATGACTGGAAGTCCGTCAAATTGTCCTATAGCTTCCAGCTTTAGTTGAGTAAGAGGTCATAGAAGTCCAGATTTAAAATACCAAAATGTCCAATGCGCCGCCCATCCCCGCCAATGACTAATTCGACTGTGGTGAACCTTCGTCTCTCCAAAATTCGACAGAAAAATTGGAGATTCTGCCCTATCGATAAGTACTACCGAGCTACGTAGTAGGGACCTCAATCCGTAGGCGGTCAGAGCTTCGTGATCATCACGTCTTGTGGAATCAATGACATTCTAGGCGACGGTTGAAGCGCGGCTCTGATACAGCATATTCTACATAGGCACGTATTGTCTGGCCCTTTTCTTCTTTCTCTTTTTCCTCTACAAATCTGGAGGCTTCTCACTGTCAGAACAGGCTGGTATCATCATTTCCAATAGACGCCCGCGCCTTATGATGCCACTCTCGTGACATCCTACATTCTTCGAACCACGCAGCTGTTGCGACAAGGAATTGCTTGACAATGGAAGAATTTCTCACCCAGGCACTCACATCGATAGCGGCGGGTCAGTCAAGTGATGCTGAATATGAGAGACGAGCAAGGCAGCTCGTCAAAACATTTAGCGAGACGCCGCAGAGCGTACTAGTCGACAGAACCAGTGGCGGAGACGATCTTCTAGATGTGCGTCTCCTTCAGCTTGCAGGATCACATTATACTAATAATCTCAAGGTACTTCACCCTTCTGAAAACACACTTGCGTACACTGCAGTATTGGCAGCAAGAATATCAGTGCAGCAGGGAAAGGCAGGGCAAGGTCGGACATCACTAGTGCGACCAGACGAACCGCTTTTTCAAAAGCTGGTGGCCTATCTCGAGGGATTCGATCCGATACAAGTTAGATATGCAGGTTCGGCTTTCGTCAGTCTGGTTCAGGCGGCTGTAGAAACAATCGAACAAAGCTCACAAGTAAGTCCTCCAAGTCCACCTTTAAGAAGCAGATATTGACTGTGATAGCCGTGGCTGGCCGTCTCCTTACTGAGAGATGTCATCCTCCGCCTTGATCCTAGCTCTTCGACCTTGACGTTCTTCCATCTCCATCTTGTCTATCTTTGTCTCCGATTAAAACTTTATCGAGAAGCGCTTCCAATACTTGATCTGGACATCTACCATGTCCCCTCTTTACAAGATAGACGTCCTGCGATCATTTGTGCGCAGGAATCAAGTGTCTCATATTTGAATCCGGCGACGGGCTTGACGAATGAGGTAACTTCAAGGGACTACTTACAATACTTCATGCACGCGGCTCTCGTTCATATTGCACTGCGTCGATGGCGGAGGGCACTTGTATTTCTCCAAATTGTCTTGCTCACTCCTACATCTGGAACTGCATCCTTAATTCAGGTGGAAGCCTATAAGAAATCTATCCTTATAGGGCTGCTCATGAATGGCAGGGTATGTTATTATATTATATTACCTATTTGGCTCAGAACATTGTATTGACATTTACAGAGTGTTTCTTTGCCGCGGACGATCCATCAACAAACACTGAAGATTATCAAAGCACTCTCGAGACCCTATGACGTTATTGTAGAAGCTTTCGAATCCCGAGACTTCCAAAGACTCCAAGGTGACGTGGAGGCAGGCCGTCAGGAAGGTATCTGGTCACGCGACCAAAACCTGGGGCTGGTCTATGAAGTTATCAAAGCCTTTCGGAAATTCTCCGTACTTCGTCTTGCTGACACATTTGCCGCACTTCCAATATCAGACGTCGCACGTCGCACCTCTCCGGACCCCACAGATCTTCAAGAGACGCAACAGTATATCTCCGATCTGATCCTCTCTGGAGATCTCAAAGCATCCATAACGCACGATAGCGGCTCTCCAATACTCCGATTTTTGTCTATGGAGGCAACAAACAAGACCGAGACACAGCTGAAACTTGAGATGGAGAACCAGAAAGCAAAATTGGGAATGCTATTGGAGCTAATTGCAGACAATGACTATCGGGTGGAACTTAGCAGGGAATATGTCGAGCATCTACAGAGACTCAAGAGGAGTCGAGATGATCAGGAGAAAGCTTCGAAGGCGACAGGGGTAGCTGGTGGGAAAGGGGGATCGGGTCCGTTCGGCGCTGACGCGCTCGACGAGGATGTGATGGCCGACACGTAAGATGATAGCCGATCTCAACGATATGACGACGTACATGAAGGATATCTGGAGCCGTTCGTCATCATGTTGCCTATGTGCAATTCCACGGTATCTCCGAATGCACGACGTGACAAGTACGTGACGTGATGCTGCTCACAAAGGTGGGAATTGATAGATCCCGACCTAGTATCAAGATGATGGCATGTCCGCTATAGCTATTACATAGACGAAATGATTGCAAGCAGTTTCCTTTGCCATGCCTCGATAGAGCAAAAGTCCCAACGCCGTATACATGGAATTTCCACATGGGTATCATAAGATAGTAGTCGGGTGCCTCCCTCCGGTGTTTCAAAGTTATGTACGAACTCGCCTCAAGGTCTTCACGCTACTCATCCTCGTCCTCGTCGCTTGTTGCCTCGATGTTCGATTTGATGATTTCTTTCTCTTTTAGGTCGTTATCATTCTCGTCCTCATCTCCCTCTTCATTTGCCTGAGCTCCAGGCCCATCATATTTCGGCCTCGATACCTGCACGCCTTTGCCCTTTAATGTTTTCTCAAGCTCTGGCATTATATCCACCAACAGGGAAAATTGATCGATACTCAGGGCAATGCCTTTCTTCCCTGGCAAATCCTTTCCGTCTTTCTGATAGTATTCTCTGATGTTCACAAACGTTTGGCCCTTGAAATCGGTGATGGTGACACGGCGCCGATTGGAAATGTCCCAGTAGAGGTTCCCCTCTGCGTCTTTGGCAGAGCCTGTAGATGCGGCAGTACGGGCTTTCTTGGTCGGGCGAGAAGACGGATCTTCGTTGTCAGACGCGACAAAGTCATCACCCTCATCATAGGACGAAGCGCGCTTATTAGACTTGAAGCGAGCCATATTGTTTGAGGTATCCACGGACTTTCCCAAGGTTACAAGCGTAGTTCCCTTTGACTGCAAGTTCGCGACTCGGGCTCTGTCGGTGTTGGAAAGAACTTGGTCTGGCAAATGATCCTATTTTCGGATCGCGACGCTACAAGATGGACAGGATTTCAATATCGTAAAATCTGTAGAATCGCAGTGAAAGAAGCTCAGTATCGTTCACCAGGTCTCATATGATCCTGCGGCAAGCGCGTTCCTACGCGAATGGAAAGTGATCTCAAGGCTCGGCCCAAGGGGTTTTAACGCCGAGGGAAGGTTAAGCGGCGATCCAATCAGATAAGATTATCGGATTCTCTGAGCGAATGAGGAGAAGATAAAAACGCCCTTAAGAAGCTCCGCTCGATCTCGCCTCCATGACGCCAAAAACGCATTAGAAATTCGATTTCTCTCTATCAGCGACCTCAAGATTTGTTCATCCTACAACCTAACATTTATCAACCACACTATCTACCACCGAAACCAACCTCAGTTCGGTGCACTCAAAGCCATTCACATCAATTTCAGATTACCCAGAGTTCCAATCACCATCACAATGTTCCGCAGAGCGATTGCTCTTGCTCCCCGCTCGGCCTCCCGGGCTATCACTTCTTCAGTCCGCCCATCCATCGTCTCATCCTCACATCATGCTGCCGCAGTCACAGCGCCAATTCAATCCCGTCGTTCGTATCATGAAAAGGTCCTTGACCACTACTCCAACCCTCGAAATGTCGGGTCAATGAGTAAAGGCGACGTCGATGTCGGAACTGGACTGGTTGGTGCACCAGCCTGTGGTGACGTGATGAAGCTTCAGATTCGTGTCGATAAGGACAACAACACAATCCGTGACGTTAAATTCAAAACTTTCGGTTGCGGAAGTGCCATCGCTTCATCAAGTTACTTGACTGAGTTGGTTCGGGGAATGACCTTGGAAGAAGCTGGTCGAATCAAGAATACCGAGATCGCGAAGGAGCTTTGTCTTCCACCTGTGAAGCGTAAGTTTGGAATCTCCAACTCATTGGAAGATTGGAAAACTGACATTTTGAATAGTACACTGTTCGATGCTCGCAGAAGATGCCATCAAATCAGCCATCAGCAACTACTATACTAAGAATCCCAAGGCCAAGAAAACAGACCTCGGCGGTACTGGTGCATCCATGCCAAGGGTTGAGGTCGAGACAGTGACTGAGTCTTCGCCATCCGCTGCTACCGCATAGATTGATTCTCTGCAGCGGTGAAGGATGAGTGGACGAAGCAAGAAGGTACTGAGATGAAGTGGGAAGAGGAATAAATCAAGCTTGGCGACTCTGGGTGGACCAACCCTTCACAATATGGCTGATCGTAAGGCGTTGTTGCAGTGGTATTTTTGCATGCGTTTACTCGATCACACAAAACAAAACACTTACCCATCGGCTTTGCAAATTGCTGTTGTTATGAGACGGGCGGACATGGTCATTCGCTGGCTTTTTCCTCTTTTTGCCACGATGTATTATGTATTTTATCACGTTAGGATAAACAGGACCCAACGGGTCCATTACCAATCCCCCAAAAACAGTTTAAAAGCAAGAAGACTGATCATAATTACTACTATCAAATTGTACCTCAAGGCTTGCCTGCCTATTAACTTACCTATGATGATATACTTAAGGTAGGTAAGTACATAGGTACGAGTAAGGTCGGTAATCACAATACAAGTATCAAGTTTTTTTTGGCTGGGATCAGGGTGTGGGGTGTCACGCCACAATTGTCTGCCTGGTAATTACGTGGCGTACGTACGTACCTATCGTAGAACTACGTATGGGTTCTGGGTTCTGGGTTGTGTGGGTTTAGGACAGGATAAGATAGATAAGGTAGGTAGGTAATTACTGCTGGATAAAGCGATATTTATGGCTGTAGTACGTATCTTAGTAAAAAGGAAAATGGTGGACAAGTGTGAGGTAAAACTAGGAAAGAGGATTTCTACTAATTATGTATTACATGGAATGAATGGATAAGGTAGGTAAGGTACCTAGGTACCTTAGGTAGCTATAGTTAGATTTATATATGGGATAATAATGGTTCGAAAGATTCAAATGCAGTTCAATTTTAAAAAAGATAATATATATTCACGAATAAGTTCTTTCAAGCACTACTCTCCGCCGTATCCAATCTCTGCTGCACACTGCCCTTGCGCCACATCTCCGTGTGGTCCTTGCGGTCGCGCTTCTTCGCCTCGGCGCCGACGTTGCCGTACCCGCCGCCGCCGGGCGTCATCACGATGATGCGCTCGCCCGGTTGCATCGAGGCGGTGTTCTTGCTGCCGAGGTTGATGTGTCGGTACTCGAGTTCTTCGCTACGGTCGTGCTGCTTGGGTTCTTCCGCTTCGGGTTCCTGGCTGGCGCCGCCGCTGCCGGGTTTGCGCACACGGCGGATCCAGAGGTTTTTGCCCGGTTGGGCGTCTTCGCCGCCGTGGAGGCCGTAGGGGCGGTGGACACGGCGTTCGGACAGGATGGATACTTGGACGGGGATGCGGAATTCGATGTCGCGGATCACACCGTCACCGCCACGGTGTTGGCCGTTGCCGCCTGTGTTAGGACGTAGAGAGAACTCGCGCAGAATGACCGGGTAACGTCGTTCGAATATTTCGGCGTCTGTGATACGTGTGTTGGTCATGTGAGTGTGAACACCGCTTGTGCCTTCCCAGTCGGGGCCGCCACCGGATCCGCCGGCGATGGTCTCGTAGTATCCGAAACCTTTGATCTGTTCGCCGCCACTTTGCTTGCCACCAAAACCGAAGGTAAGGTTGTTACAGTCTCCTTGTGACGCGGCGCAAGCTTCAAAGCAGCGGAATATGACGTCCGTAACACGTTGAGAAGTAAGCACGTTCCCTCCGACGACTGCGGCGCCATCAGAGGGTGAGAGGAACGATTTCTTCGGAATTCGCACATCGACAGGTTTGAGACATCCTTGGTTCAAGGGAATGTCTTCAGAGATGAGGCATCGTAGACAGTAGATAATAGCGGAATAGCTTACAGCTTCCGGTGCGTTGATATTACCGTAAACTTCAGGACCGGTGCCGGTGAAGTCGAATATTGCTTCTCCTTTGTCGCCATCAATGGTTATCTGGAGTTGAATCGGTGATCCATCATCCATGTAGTCAACGGCTTTCAGGGGTTTTCCTTCGAAGCGTTTGCTGACGTCCTTGAGAAGGTTTCGAACGCTGAGTTCCGCGTTGTCTTGGATGTTTTTCATATAAAATTGGACGACCTTCTCCCCATAGTCTCCTATCAAAGTGGAGATCAGGTTGATGCCTTTCTGATTTGCGGCAATCTGAGCTTTCAGATCATTTAAGTTGTCGGCCAAGCACCTCGTACCGCTGCAGTCTGGATATTGTGCTGGCTCGTCGTATAGCAGTTCGGTGATTCGTTTCTCGTTGAACTTGCCCTCTGATACGAGCTTCTCACTCTTGATAGCGGCACCTTCTTGGTAGAGTTCCTTTGAGTGAGGTGGCATAGACCCTGGGAGGATTCCACCAATATCAGCATGGTGAGCTCTGGACGCGACATAAAAGATGATTTCGTCGCCGGCGAATGCTGGAGTTATGACAGTGATATCAGGCAAGTGGGTACCGCCAAATTCTGGATGGTTTGATACTATGACGTCTCCTTTCTTCAGCTTGCCTTTCCAGATCGCGGCCTGCTTTCTTACGCACGTTGACATACTGCCCAGATGAACTGGCAGATGCGGCGCGTTTGCAACAAGACCACCGTCAGCGTCGAATAGGGCGCATGAGTAATCCAGCCGCTCTTTGACGTTGGTGCTAACACTAGTCTTTTGGAGTGCCCTGCCCATTTGTTCCGCGATAGCCATGAATCGATGAGCAAAGATACTCAGCATGATTGGGTCTACATCTTTGTCGTTGACCTTGACATCGTTGATCTCGGAGTCACCGATATTGATGACAACATGTGTCTCGACGATCAAGGCTGAAGCACCCGGAGTCACCACGATAGTCTGAGTGCCATCTGCAAGGATAGCAGGGCCCTTGACACGATCTCCGATCTCTAGATCTTCCAGCTTGTAGATTGGCGTTGTTAACCTGCCGCCCTCGAAATATACTTGGTTTCGCTTGTATTCTTTCTTTGGATCCACATCTTTTGGCTTAACCTCTTTGAGCTGATCATCCACGGTCTTGTCCAGACCCTCGAAGCTCTTGCCAATTCCACGGACGCGAACATCGTCGACGATGACATCCCTGTCGGGTAGAGTGAATCCAAACTCTTGCTCATGTTGTTTGATGAAAGCTTTATCAAAGGCCCACTGCTCACCTCCAAAGTCCTTCGTAGACTCTTCCGCAGATGGTTTCAATATCATGAGTGCCGACTCCGTCCCACGGTATCTCATATTGAGATATTCCTCGAAAACAATACTGTCTTCACCGAAGCCTTGATTCTCCAACTTCTTGGTCGATGTCTGCTTCAACTCCTCCATTTTCGACTTGAGCTTATCGATTGATTCTTTCTGACCATCCCAGACTTGAGACTCCGGTACTTGGCTCTCGTCTACTACATCTGCAAGAGCCATTCCATAAGCTGACAAAACGGACGAATAACGGTGAACGAGGATCTGTCGAATTCCAAGGCTTTCCGCAATGGCAACCGCATGTTGCCCACCAGCACCACCAAAAGTCGCCAATCGATGCTTTGAGGTGTCGTGCCCTTTAGCTTCCGTTAAGGAGCGAATAGGTCGTGTCATGGTCTCATTTGCAATCTTAATGAAGCCATATGCAACCTCATCGGGTGACATTTCCTTTCTATTCCCTTTGATCTCTTGGTTGATCTTCTCTGTCAGCTCTCCAAACAGCTTCTTACTTGCTTCCTCGTCGAGACCTTCGTTTTCGTTCTTCCCGAAGATCTTAGGGAAGAAGTCTGGTAGCAATCTCCCTAGGTAAAGGTTGGCGTCTGTCACAGTTAGTGGTCCCCCCTTTCGGTAGGCTGCAGGGCCCGGGTGGGCTCCCGCAGATTCTGGGCCAACAACAAAAAGGCCATTGCGGAAGAATAACCTGGAGCCACCACCGGCGGCAACAGTATTGATGTCGAGTTGAGGCGATTGTATCGTAACACCAGCGGTGGTGGTTTCAAAGACGTGTTCGTATCGGCCCTGACCATAGCGACTAACGTCTGTACTCGTGCCACCCATGTCAAAGCCGATGACAGGTATGTCTGTCTTCGGATCATATGATGTTAGAGCATACCCCACAACACCGCCAGCGGGGCCTGAAAGGATTGCCCGCAATCCAGAGAAGATATTGACGTCCACAAGGCCTCCATCTGACTGCATGAATTCGCATCGAGCACCATGAGAGCCTCCCTCCTTCTTCACGGCTTCAGTACCCAAGCCACCTTCGAAGCCGGCTTCGAAGCCAGAAATGTACTTCTTGATTGCAGGGGTAAGATATGCGTCGGCACAGGCAGAGGTAGCCCTTGGAACAAGCTTAATCATGGGCATCAGCTCGTGGCTCAGACTGACGTGTTTGAATCCAATATCCTTCGCAATCTTTCCAACCAGAGCCTCATGGTCAGGGAACGTGTAGCTATGCATGAGGCAGACTGCAATACTTTTAACACCTTGGTCGTATATCTCTTGTAGTTGCTCTTTAATCTTGGCTTCCTGTGGTCGCTGCAAGACTCGTACAATTTCTGATGATTGCCCTCTGACGAGGTTATCGTCTTTAGACTGCTCCAGGCCTGTGATGGCCCTCTCGGGGTCTTCGGCGTAGTCTTCGAGCGTTACCCGCTCATCGATCTCAACGACTTTCTTGTACAGCACGTCCGGTCTTCGGATAGCAAGGTCGAAGATCTTTGGTCGCGATTGATTACCAATCTCCAGGCAGTCCTTGAAACCTTTGGTCACTACCATGGCGATGGGCTCTCCTTTCCTTTCCAAAAGAGCATTGGTTGCAACAGTAGTGCCCATCCGTATGCTTTCAATCTGCGAAGTGTCTAACGGTTCCCCTCTTGGAATTTCCTTTCCAGTGAACTTTGACATGAGTCTCCTGATTCCCTCTAGTGGTGCATCGTCATAATTTGAAGGGTCTTCCGACAGCAACTTGATGATTACGTCGTCCTCCATCTTGCCGGTGCCGGGGTTACCTACACAGTCCGTAAAGGTACCGCCACGGTCAATGGCGATCCGGACGCCTCTCTCTTGATATTCGCCCATGTTGTAGCTGTATTCCCCTTGGTTCCGGGTGGGGGGGGGGGGGGGGGGGAGAATTAGATGTTGATATAGATGTCTGAGGATATGTCAAGGTTATAACCCCCGCGGAGGCCAAGTCCGAATTATGGCAATTAAAATCAAGAAAGCAGGACGGAACCAATGGAAGAACTTCTCTTCCTCGAGGATTAAGACACACGATCTGTCGGAAGGGAAGGTTTTATATTTGGGATGCTTCAGCGATTGATCACTGGTCTTCTCTCTGGACGATTGGCGAGTATGTCTACTACGTAGTACAACCGAAAAGCCATCAAAGCAAAGCATTTATGGTGGGGGATCCGGGCAAGGCGTCTCGGTGTCTCGCGTCCACTGGAGCGCCAAGCGATCTTATCAGTCCTCAGTATCGCCTCCGATCGGAAACCATCAGATTCTTGCCGAAAACTGAGGCAACAGGGACAGGAACCACATACAAATCCATGGAAAAGGAAAGGACTCGCCCGGTGCGCCATTTGATTTGTAACAGTCACAAAAAGAGCCATCGGAGTTCGAAATTGCGTCGTACCACGCCCATGGCATGATCGATCGGCTATGACCGCCCTTTGTGGACACTATCACTGCAGACCGAAATTGCATAAGCAAGTAGAGTAATATATTTGAGAATCCAGTCAAGTCATCATCCAATCGCCAGCAGGCTATACTGATATGACGCTCTTCCTCCGCGCAAGTATTCATATCTGTCGAATACTGCCATTGCAGTATTGCGAAGGACATGTTCCGTGATCAGTCTATACACAACCAACGAGGTTATGCCGGTGAATTGAGGGTGCTTCTCGGCTCACAACCACAATGCTAGCCAGGCTGAATGGTTGGGATGTAGCACTTCACATCAACATCTCAAATCATTTGTCCACAGTTGACGCACACTGGTGACAAGGATGATTCCCATCAATTCTTCCTCAGGCATGTCTTTCTCTTTTCGTGGATAGCCGGCACGACGGTTTTCTCAGAGAACCTGGTGATGCTGTGATCTGTACCGGTCGTTGAAGGAGGCATCAGTGATCAATCATCACGACTCTGATGCGCATGGAATCTGCTGCAAGACATCGACTCAAATTAAAGAGAAGCTCGTTCGGAACATCTCACAAACAAGTTGTCCAGTGCTCGATGATCTGAGCGCCTCCGGATATTGGTCGGGTGCTACCGAATGCTGAGGCTCAATAGGGCCGTTATCGATAATCAGGTAACTTACACACGCAACAATCAGGGGGAAGCCTACGTACGCTTCTAGGGGGCACCTGCAGATATTCTTCTAGGTCATTAACTTCGATGTTTCCTAGGCTCGTAGATCAAGTAGAGATACCTAAGCATTTTTACCCCGTAAGAGACACATACACTAACCACCTTGAAGATACATGTAAATGCCCTCTTTGAAAGGGGAAAAAAGTATTCTACTGTAATATTTGCTGCCCAGTTATCGAGACTATTATGATTATCATTAATTATCATTGCCTGTAGTATCCTGTGAGATAGCAATGTACGTAGTACCCTACCTCCACCCCTCTCTATATAATACTATATAATACAACAGAAGCATACATTTATTAGCTGGGTACCTAATTGCAACCTCGACTGAGTTTAGGGGCCGAAATGATTGTGATTGTGATTGTTATTGTTATATCCATAGGGAAAGGTAGGTACGTAGTAAGTCATGTCATTCGAAGTCGCCTTGTCGCTTTCTCTCTAGTAGCCCTTGGTCTTGTGGATTCTAGTGGTTATGCTAGCAAGGGAAGTCCCATCGCTTATTCGTCTATCTTCACGCCTAGTCGCCTCGGTGGCCACTACGTAGTACGCGATCCTGGTGCTTGGGTCAGGGGTCTCTCGCTCTGTCTCATTCACTACTGGAAGATGAAGGGTAACAGACAAATAGACCTTACTACGGTAGTTGCTTAGGTGGTCCCCCCTACTTGTCAGTGAGACGGCATCTCGAAAGTGTATCGGAAGCCATTGTTAAGGCCCGTACGGTAAGGGGAGCCAGGGTTAGAATACTGGCAGAGAGATGGGGTGGTCGTTCACTCTCTCCTGATGAGGTAAATCATGTCCCTCTGCGCTCTCGGCGAGGATACTTTGGTAATTAGATAGTAAACATCTGTTGCCATTATCGTGCGGAATGTAGGATACCTCATTCAGGGTTCCGGACAAGTTCTTCTGGCAATTCATCTGGAAAACGTCGTTGAGGGCTCCATCCGAGCAAACATACCCTCGGGGCATTTTCCCCACAGTCTTAAGGAGGTTGAACTGACTCTGCTCCCTCCATACACCTACGAGGAATTCTTCTCCCTTGCGACCAATTAGGCTCGACCCCTTGCTACGAGAGTCTGTATTCATGGTATAGGCATATTCTTTCTTCTATTGTCGGTTTTCCCTCGTCGCGCGCCTCTAGTCGACGTCGAATGTTGAGCGTTGCTGGCGCTTAGGTTCTCAGGAGAGTTCGCCCACGACAATTCGGCCACCGCTTCTTGTCCCTACCGGCGACCTGCTTGTTAGTTGATCTGACCTCGACGACCCCTAGTCGACCAATCCGCGCGTGCTGTTATCTGTTCCTTCGACAAGGACAAGGCGTGCGAAGTGCGAAAGCTGGCTTCTTTTCGGAATTGGCTGGTCTTCGCGCAAGGCTGCGAAAACAAATTGTCCTCGACATAAGCCCGCAAGTGAAGTGTGTGTTTTCAGGAACAACCAGGAAATATATATATAGAGATCAGAGATCTCTGCCCCAAATTTCTCCGAAGGTTGCAGGTGTAACGACCTTATCGTCATGGAGGGGTGACTGAAGCTAAATTTCGAAGCCGACAGCGTTTCAGGAATAGCCACCATAGCGAAGAGGCAGTGCGCACGACCATTGGGCGCTCATTGCCGTGCATGAGACAACAGGCCCAGGTTTGGTCCATAACCTCTTGCGTTTGTCAAGATTGTATTTGCATAAACACGCGCGAGCTTTGATTGCCATCCTGGGGGTGCTTCGTCGCTTTCGCTTCCGCTTGGATCAAGCGAATTCCCTTCAGTGATTGGTCGCTGGTCCGAATCGTTGCTAGTACGTCCATCTCGGTTGCGATAGAATTGATGCGTTTCAGGAGACCTGGGATTCAGCGACGACCCTCGTCTCGTGCGGCACCCCTTATTGTCGGGCCCATATAGGACTCCCCTCCAAGGATGTTAGACGCAAGCGCAGCAAAGGCGAATCGGCGAAAGTCTTCAAGGTCAAACTCAACATCATCATCTTCCATTGTTACCATCAAGCGCGCTGCTTCTGTGTCGCAAGCTCGCGCGCCAACTCCTGATCATAATACCATCAACAACAGCAGGACGCTTTTGGGGGAGAACATTCCAGCCAACGAAGGACCGAGCTCAGGGTCACACAAGAGACTGGGTAGTTTCAGCGGAGTCAGAGAGGGGGTAGGGAGTCTAAATCGCTGGTCCCAATCTACAGCTTCAAGCCGGGCCTCCAATAGTGGTCCGGTGGTCAACGTGGAAGGTGAAAAGGTACACACGAGGAGGAGGAGTTTCTCGCGCCGGCTGAGTATTGGAGGGTCGGCAGCCCTTGGTGACACAAAACTAGCTACGGCCCAATCTTCGCCTCCACGAAGAAATGTTCTGACAAAACCACGTCCGTCTCCAACCAGAGCTGTCAATACTGATCAGCGCGTAAACACTGCCGAGTCCACTCCCAACCTGATGACCCAGGTCAAACCCGAGGAGAGCAGAAGTTTTGCGCCCAATTCGGGTACGTCGACTCCAGGTTTCACGACGCCATCAGCTCGGTCGGTGGAATCAGCGGACTATTTTGCAGCGACATGGGCCGGTAATTCACCCGCGTCCTCCAATACGACTGCGACTGTTCGCAACATTACAGGCGATTCGAGTGCATCGAAAACGAAAGTCGCATCAAACCCGTCTCTACATTCACGCGCTGTCCAGTCTCAAAGTAGCTTTAGCTCGGAGAGGACCGTTGACGAAGACCTTAACCCCCTTACAACCGGCCATTCACGAAACCGAGAAGGGAACAAGGGAAGTGCCGGTACTGACGAGAGTTCAGTCTCATCAGTGCGTAGTGATCGCAAGAAACATAGACCTCCTTCGCAAAAGACGATGCTGTCCAAGGCACTACAAAAGGCCAACACGGCCGTTTTGTTGGATAATGCTCAGAACTTCGAGGGTGCTATGGAAGCCTACGAGGACGCTTGCTCGCTATTAGAACAAGTGATGATTAAGAGCACTGGTGAGGAGGACCGAAAGAAGCTCCAACAGATTGTAAGATATTCAGTTTCGCACGAAGTATGTCCTTACTCTGCTAACAAGTCGGCTAGCGCACTACGTATACGAACCGGATCAAGGAGCTGCGAAACCTCGATCCCGCCTACCAAGTTGCAGGAGGCAAGGCTCTTCCCGATCGACCGGTCAGCGACGCTTCGCTCAGCGCCGAGAGCCGTAGCTCTATGGATTATGACGAGGATGACGGAGCTGTCATCGAAATAGCTACAGCAACGAAGATAGTGAATGCAAGCGACGAGCTCGACAGCTACCAGAACCAAAGGTCTGTTCATGCTCGATCTCGGTCCAATCAGTCATTGGTACCGTCAGTTTTCGCCGATGATCACAACACAGACCGTCAATCTGTTATTGGGCCGAGAAACTTCTCTCGGTCACAGATGCGGGACTTAGAACGATCTGAGACTCCTCGTGGCTTGGCTCCCCCAATGCAATCCGAGTACATGCCGGCACCGCTGTCTCCAAGGCGAGGAGTATCGCCGAATGAGAGTCATCGCGCGCCAGAGGCACCATCGGCAGAGAATCAGCTAAATTATCATCCAGGCCACTCGCGCGAGACTAGCACTGAATCAACATCATGGCTTGATACAATCGACGAGTCGGGCGGGTCTTCACCTACGTCTGTTCACTCTAGGACCTCGTCTATGGGCTTCCGTCGAAGGTTGCTGCCGAAGCAGTTCGGATATGACGAAACAGAAGCTGAGTTCGAAGCCGCCCTTGATGCTGCAGTAGAGGCGGCATATGACGACCCTTACGAGATGGCGGATGAGCCTGAACCAGCACCAGCTGTCGATGAGATCATACTACAAAACCGTCGAAATGTAGAAATAGCGAAACAACGAGTGCGAGAAGCCGAGATGGAGGCAGCCTACATTGAAGAGACCAGGCGTCGACAAGATGAGCTAATAAGGAACCAACAAGAGCCGTCTCAAGAGCATGACTATCTAGACGACGAGGAAGAGGAGGAAGAGCGACTTTTAGAGGAGATGACAAGAGGCTACGCTCTCGACGAATTTGAGTTCGATCTCCAGACAAAATCGGCCCTACCGCGCCAGTCGGATTCGAGTGGCTTTTCAGGCCGTACATGGCCGAGTTCGCTCGGTTCAAATACGGCGAACACTTCCTTGACATCAACCGAGAGTGTGAATTTGGGGACTAAGCAGAAGCTACCTCCACTTCGTCCTCCACCTGCGTCTGCTCTTCCCCCACCTCCAATCCCCGCCCAGTCAGATTCGCCAGCGCGGAATACACCAGGACAGGGATTCTCAAGACCTCCCAGCCTCACAATCCATGGCGTACTTGGTGTCAGAGATCGACGTCTGTCGGGGCAGAACCCAAAACAGCTTACGATCGATACACATCAAAATGCGAAGGTCCCCATGGTCTCGGAATCTACCTTGGACTTATCTAGTTCGAACGACGAGCCTAAGACTGCCACATTGCTTCCCTCGACTCAATATACCATGCCCGTACCTGCCACTGGCCCGTTGTCAAGTCTAGAACGCTCCACAGTGAATGAAGATGGGCCGGAAATCAATATTACAGCCGACAACGATTTCGTGATGTCTTCAATCGCCGAAGATGGTGTCATGGATCGTAAGGGGCGAACCCTGAACATGCCTTCGGTCCACAAACCCCTCGCAAAAGTCACAACCGCCCCTGACTCTATGCTCAAAAACAGGTCGTTCAGTGGTATCGCAAAATCTCGTAACCTGTCGGTCTCTACCCCTGAACCATCGGACATCTCACCCATAACGCCCACCAGCTCCAACCCTGGGACAGAGGGCCGGAAAGCGTCTGCCGGTGGAGCGCCTGGTAATTCTACACCGTTCGGAATTGGTTTTCCTACGAATGGTTTGCCAACAGGCGGAATGAATATCTTCGACGACCATACAAAGTCTCCAGCTAGTCCCAATTCTAACCAGGAGGCATCTACCGCTCCCCCAATACATCTTGAACCCTGTCCTGAATCCTTCCTCTTGCGTCCCTTCTGGCTTATGAGGTGCCTGTACCAGACACTTGCACATCCCCGCGGTGGCTATATCTCCACGAAACTTTTCATACCGCGTGACGTATGGCGCGTCAAGAACGTCAAACTCAAGGGCATCGAAGAAAAGATAGCCTGTTGCGATCTGCTGACTGCAGCCCTACAAAAGCTTGCGAAAGTGGATACACTTGATGCAGACGCTGTGCTCGAGGAGATGCAAGCCTTTGAATTAGTGCTTGAACAAGTCAGAACTGTACTTTCCAAGAAATTAGGAAACGAAGTGGGTGTCCAGAACCCAACATCTTTATTCAAAGGTGCAACGGCGGTTGATGAAAATGCGAACTCAGAGGTCCTAGCTTCGAAGAATGCTAATGCTCCCACCAAATCCTTTTATTCCGGCTGGCGGAAACTACGGAACAAGAGTTCTGGTGTGGGATTCTCCCATACAGGGTCGATTGCAGCAATGAAAGATGGGGCGAAGGAGGGGCTGACGCTGAGCAGCCTACCTATGACACCCAGCATCACTACCCGTCCTATAAAGAGAACCATTCCTGCCGTACAATATACTGGAGCCAATGCTGTCTACATGGAAGCCTTAGCACGTTTGTTTGACGCAGTACAAATTCTAGGTAAGAACAAACCGTCATTGCTGAAGCCGAATATCGTTTGCTGACCATCTTCTCAGACCAGATAGCCCGCCAAGTGGAGGATCCTGGACTGAAGTACTCGTCAAAGACTCATGTAGGCCTTGAACTAAGCACGAGGAACGCAGCAGAATTCTTCGGGTTTTATGTTTGTCGTTTCGCCCTCAACGACGCAGGAACACTGCTTGATAAGTTCATTAAGAGAGGGAGTGAGTGGGTGTTGGCTTGAGTACCAATGCTCAGTCGAAAGCGCGGGCATGGCATGCGCAATCATTTCTCGCCAGCTCCTAGCATGGCAATTTTGAATTTTTACTTCTGTCCTTCGTGATACCACAGCGTTTCAGCGTCAGATCATGGATGCATTGTTCTGCATACAGCCGGTTGGCGCTTCGTTATCCTTCTCCGCAGCTAGCATGATGTGCTTGTCTTGATGCTCGGTATATACGGGTCTTTGAAAATGTGAGCGGATTCTCAGTATCTCCCTCACTGGTTAGGCGGCTTGCTACCAGTGCTCGAGTCACATGCCGGATGATTTTCTGGAGGGCTGTATATTTACATTTAGATGAATGAATATATTTCCTCGATTCAGGCCTGAAGGAAACTTCACGCCCATCAATGAATGCAACCAATCCTTGTTCTACCCGTCTCTTTTCCCTCAAACCGGTGCTTGGAAGGTCAATTCATCCGGCCAGTGAGGGCGACTCTAAGGGCTAGTGTTCAACCCCTGCATATCAGGTGGTCACAACAACACATGAAAACTGGGGAAATGTTATCAGCCTCACCAACACAGCATATTCAACCAGGGTTTGACAAATACAGAGTGGGGTGAAGTAGTACAGGAAAAGCAGGTACGATCCTTGCTAGACTTCGGAAGCAAGCGATACCCAGTGAATGACCTAGACTTTCGAATACGCCCAGGATCGGCACGTACCGTATGTACCTCGTGCTCATGACCACCAGTTAAAGATTCACTGACCTGCTGAGCTTACCAGACGAAGTGTTCAGATAGGACTTCCTTGAGGGCCAGTTCGGCCGATGCCTGATGCTCATGATGTATCTGGCTACCTCACGACCGATGCTTCTTCATACTAGAGAGAGGAATGACCTAGCCGGATACCTGGCTTATATTGTATACCCTACTGGCTCGAGATTTCTCTCATTGATAAAAGGATGTGTCGGGGAAACGAGTGCTAAGAAGTACATGTGGAGTGCTTGGAGATGCCTCATTCAATAGACCGAATGGGAATCGACGGCTTTCTGTTACTTGCCTCAGGGCTCTAGCAAATGATCTACCCGCCAGAAGAGTACCGTCAAGCGAAACATTTTAACCAGAGGGCACTGAGCGTCGAGTAGATGGGAGGAAAGGAATCCTGAAGTCCAGCATCTTCAAGGGTCACGAATGTCCTCAATTCGGAGAGGAGGAGAGGAAACAGAGACCGGGGTATGAGAACTGACATCAAAACGAGCAAATCGCGTAGCAAGGCCCTGAACTTGTTATGTTGTGCATGACCCTGGCGACCTCATCCTCTTGACTTTTCAACGGCTGCTTACCCTAAACTGCATGGGTTGCTTCGAGCAGACCATGGGTCCTGTTTTTGATGTCGGGACAGGCTTCAAAGCTGTATAGATTCCAGCTCCGCATCTTGCACGGCACTTGTAGGCCTCAAAGATACCAAAAATCTACGAAATACCCAGGATCTGAGGAAGAGGGGAGAGAGAGAGAGCAGCCATACCGAACTCAGGCCACCAGGACAAGCCACATCAGTGATCCTGACCAATCGCGAACTCTTCTCAGGTAAGACTTCCTTTTCATAGTCTCAATCATGCCAAAAATCCCGGCCAATTTGGTTCGCATCCCACCAAACGGGGTAAATGCAGGCAACCCACCCAAGATGGAAGAAATGAAACCTGAAATGCGGAGCAGTCGAAATGGAGAAGGATGAAGATGAGGACGAGGAAGAGGATGGGCTACGGTAACAACACACGCTTAGACCTGATCCCTGCACACCACCTCCCACGACGCGACACTTTTCGAATTGTCTTCGTCCAACAAACCGACGGACATGGCCCCAGACGATTATGTAAAGACAGTTCAGCCGCCTGAGAGAGTTGGCCAGCTGGTCCCCTTCCTCCCGTAACCTCATAGCCGCTCATACACTTGGTACTCACTCATGTTGCTGCGACACTGGGCAGATTTTATCCGCGAATCATTGTCCTCGCGTGAATGCAGCTCGAAAGTCTGTTTGATGGTCGGCCCGATCGACATCAAGGATCTGTACCTACTCTGCATCTCTAATTGATATCGTCGAAGCCGTTAATGGCTACACGGAGAACATTCGAATGAATCTTGGGCTATGGGCTATCCAGTTCAGTGTAGCAACAACCGTACACATTAGAAGACCCCAAAAGCAACCGGCTCTCTCGCTGCCTTCCAGAAGTAAATCGAATTAAACTTGCTTACTTGGACAACATCTAAACAACTGCGTTCATCTTGAGACCGCAACCATCACCATTAAATCTCTTGGAAAGAGTGAGAAGGTCATCAGCGGTAATGGCTGCCGACGCTGGATATACGCCTGCCGCGCGAGAGTCGTTTGCTATCGCACTCCCAGATGCACGGGATGCCGATAGCCTCATTCCCGGCGGTTCTACGAAAGCTGCCAATCACAGCATGAAATCGCCAACCTTTGAGATTTGTTCTGGACCTATCTTTGGTAACGGTGGCAGACCCAGGGGCGTGTCAATGTCATCATCAGAGCCGCCAGACGCGGCAGTGGATGCCATTGAGTCATCGCAGCATGAACCAAGACCAAATCCCAAGAAAAGACCAAGCACAGATACCCTAGATTACCCCCGGAGAAGAGCTACTATTGCGGTGAGAATGCACACGTGCTCTGTCTGTACTGTACTTACTGGTCCTCGATAGTGCGAGGTCTGCCGCTCCAGAAAATCAAGGTGTGACGGCCAACGTCCAAAGTGCCGTCTGTGCTCAGAGTTGAACGCGGAGTGCATCTATCGTGAACCGGGTGTCAAGCTCGACGCAGGTGACAAGCTGATATTGGAGCACTTGAATCGTATTGAGGGCCTGTTACAGGCTAACATCGTCACGCAATCACAGAATCTGCATAGCCTACAAAGTCTCCATTTGATATCAGGCTCGCCATCGGGAAGTAATGGAACGACATCTGGTTTCAGCGACGACATATTGGCGCGAAGCCTAGCTCAGATGCCACAAGGCTCTGCAGTTGGACTACCGCCAGTGATGGGCTTGAACACATGGGGCCAACCTGCCAACATCAGCACAATGCCGAGAATGCACACCACTCCGGCACTACATTTATTACAGTGGCCGCTGATCAGAGAATTGGTGTCTCGCCCATACGATCCCCAGAACCTGCTTCAGTTGGAAATGGCCAGAGAACCCCTTCGATTCAGCAACTCTCTCAAGTTGGATCTGTCCAATGCAGCAAGCCTTGTACAGGCGTTCTTCGAACGTGTCAACGTCTGGTATGCTTGCGTTAATCCGCATACGTGGCCAACACATTACAGGGCGGCTCTCGGGCAAGGCTTCCAAGACGGTCCTGATTCATGCATTGTACTCCTTGTCCTTGCCCTCGGAAGTGCTGCAGCTGCTGGCAGTATCAGCTATCAGCCTCCAGACAAAGACCCTCCCGGTTACACCTTCTTCGCGGCCGCGTGGGGTCTATTGCCCACTCTTATGACACGGAACACGGTGATCTGTGCTCAATGCACAGCTCTTGCCTCTGCCTATCTCTTTTATCTCGTTCGGCCCCTCGAGGCATGGACCCTCTTGTCCAACACCAGCACCAAACTCCAGCTCCTCCTCGGCAGCCCCGGTCGCATTCCTCCTCACTCCAAGGAGCTCAGCGAACGTGTCTTCTGGAACACCCTCCTGTTCGAAAGTGACCTTCTCGCCGAGCTTGATCTTCCGCACTCTGGCATTGTCCAGTTCGAAGAAACAATGGAACTGCCACGGGGGTTTGAAGAAGAAGACTCCGAAGACCCTGAAGACCCCGCCATCGCTAGCAGCCGCGACGAACTTTGGTACTTCCTCGCGGGGATCGCTCTCCGCCGACTCCTCAACCGTGTCAGCCATCTGGTCCATCAAAAGGGCACGCCGATGTCCCTCGCCACGCTGGACCCGGTCACCGCCGAACTCGATTTTCAACTCGCCCAATGGTACGAAAGCCTCCCTCTCCCCGTCCAATTCCCCCACACACGTTCTCCGCTCGCCAACCCACTGCAAACGGTCCTCCGTCTCCGATACCACGCGTGCCGCACCATCATCTTCCGCCCCTACGTGCTCGCCGTGCTCGAAAACGAGACCCTCGCCCACGACGCGACCGTCCGCGAAAACTGCCGCAAATGCCTCGACGCCTCGATCCGCCAGCTCGAACACATCACGGCCCACCACGCCGGCCACCTGCCGTACCTGTGGCAAGGCGCGCTCTCGATGGTCAGCCAGACGCTGCTCGTCATGGGCGCGACCATGTCGGCGCCGCTCGCGCTGTTGCTTCCGCCTCCCGGTCAGATGGACGTCATCATCTCCGACGTCGTCATCGAGGTTGAGCGGTATGCTCACTTGGCGCCGAGTTTGAGGTTGAGCGCCGAGATTGTGCGCGAGGCCGAGGATCGGAGACAGAGGTTACGCTCGATCGCGGCGGCTGTGCAGGGGATTGGTTCTTGATCGAATTTGGAAAATCGGTCCCCCCAACTAATTAACGTTATTACTGTAACTTCTTCGTCAACTCAATTAGTAGTAAATTAATTAGTAGATCCCCTCGAAGGATGTGTTTACGTACGTACCTACATACTTTATATCCTTACGTACGTACCTATTCATTCATATATATCTTTCAAGCGTTCTCTTTCTAAAACAAAAGTCCCCGAGGGCCCCCTTTTTTTTTTTCTTCTTTCTTCTGATTTCTCTCTATTAATTACAGTACCTATCTCATAGTAATTAATAATCATGATGATTTGAAAGGGTTGCATTTTTCTTTGGGAATATAATTACAGTATTGATAACAAAAAAAAAAAAAAAAAAAAAAAACAAAGGATTTTTTTTTTTTTTGGTTGTGATGATGAAGGTAGGTTACCTACCTATGTTAGGTATCGTATATATGTATGTAAGGTACCTATGTAGGTAGGTATATATCATATATGGTAATTACCTAGGTACATACATGATGAGATGAGAAATGGGATTTATGTATTGCGCTTTCAAAACCTCCCCCATGCTTCCCTTTTTATCCGCTTTATTCGGACTCTTTCTTCTTAGCAGGATAGTTAAGGGCATCCGATTGTGATGGAGGAGTTATGAACGAACCAGGCAACATAATTACCAGCTTTTTCCTTTTTACGTATAATGTTTTTCAAATGTCCGGATTTTAGTCTTCTTCCCATAACGCTGCATATCTCTCTTCGCCCCTCCTGACGACTCTCAACGGCACCCTTGCGCCCTTGATCTGCAGCGTGATCAGAATCTTGGATTTTGTCATCCAGATATGATTTGCTTCGGCTTCGGCTTTGGACCATTCATTCTGAAGGGAGTCTAAATCTAGATCTTCCGGAGATGGAAACGGAGAAGAGGGGACTAATTCGACAGAGTATTGAGAGAAGATGACGGCTAGGGCGGCGAGGATTTCGACTTGGGCGAATCTTCGGCCTAGGCAGGCGCGGTGGGCGGTGCTGAATGGGATGTAGGAACCGCGGGGAGGAGTATAGAGGGTGCTTGAGGTATCGTCGGAGGTATTGTTCAAGCTGGGGGTGTCTGGCATTGGGGTTGAAGTGGCGAGAGAGGAGGGGTTGTCTTTGCTATCACCGATAGTAACGGTTGGCTTCAGCCATCTTTCTGGCTTGAATTCTTCGAGGTCGTTGTCTAGGTTGCTGGGTGGGAAATATGGCGTGGACAGGTCACGTGGTGGGCCGTGTGGCCAGTACTTGGGATTTCGATGGACGGAAGAGGCGCAGATAGCAACATGTATGCCAGGCGGAGCAGTGACTTCCTTGCCGTCGACTATTAGTGTCTGGGAACGATCAGACGTGACGGATTTTGGAATCACGGGACCGGGTTGCATGAGACGAAGTTCTTCGTTCATGATAGCTCCAGCCATGCCACCGAAGAGCTTTGGGAGATCACGGTCGTAGTCCCATTCGGAAATCGGCCTGTTTTGGAATATCTCGTCCAATTCTTTTTGGAATTTGCGTTGGGCTTTGGGCTTCAAAGCTAGGAATAGCATGCTAAAGTGAATGCTGTTTGCGGTGGTTTCATGGCCGGCGAGGATGAAGACGAAACAATTGCCCATCAATTCGATGTCTGTTAATGTTGCTGGGGAGCCAGACTTGGACTTTTCTTTCGCGCCTTCGCTTTGTCCCTTGACGAGCTGGCTGATAATGTCTATGGAGGAAGCTTCAGGAGCTCCAGACTCGACCGCCGCTTTCTTCTGGGCAATCATTTCTCTCATATACTTTCCCCACTCCTCATACGCTTGATGCGCCTTCTGCAACACCTTAAAAGGGGCGTTCCCTAGTCCAGATGTCAGTTATGAGGATCTGGCAGTACGTATGGAACGAGTACATACTTAAGAGCCATTTGGGTAACAAAATAATGAGCAATATTTGCTCAAGGACATAATGAATGGAGTATGCAAAACTCATTGAATGACCTTGAGAGGTTTCGTCCTCAGCAAAAGCATTGGCAGCGTCGCCTGACTTGGGCCACTGCAACGACTGACCGAAGCCTGCTCGGCTGATGACATGCAAACTCAATCGCATGGTGTCTTCTGCAACACTGAGGACCGTGCCTCGGTCTCGGCCATGCGATACAGCCCATGCAGACACCATCTGTTGAGTTTGATCGAGAGTCTCCTTCCACACGAGATGGTTGTTGCTCTCGGTGAAAGGAGGGGTGGTCAGTCTTCTCTGATGACGCCAAGCTGTTCCTTCAGAAGTTACGACATTACTACCATAGATGTCGAGGAGCTCGTATAGAGCAATTGGTTTAGGGAAGTCGTTCCGTCGCATAGTCACTTGAGATATGACATCAGCATCGGCTGTCCACATCATGATTCCTGATGGAGCGACGGTCAGAAAGGTATCGGTGCCTATATCTGCGAAAGGCTGATATCTTTGTATCCAGGGCCAGTCTGGATCTGCGACATGAAGCCATGATGCAGTCAAGCTATGTGGGATAACCTTGTTGATAGCAGTGAGTATGAGAGGATGGAAAACCCTATACAAACGACCGTATACGAAGAATGGAAGCACTATATATCGCATGCCAGATGATTTAGCAATGCGAATATTCTTCACTAGAGTTGACCCTAGATGTATCGTGTACGCCACTGACAGGCTAAACAACGCCAATGCAAGTAATGAAAGCATCACTAAAAAGAAGGGCTCCCGGCGAGCTCGATGCTTGACGACTTCTGGATGATCAGCAACGACACACCTTCGATCAAAGCGAATAGGCAGAACACGAGTCTATGATTTTGGGGGGAATGAAGAAGCAAGAAACTCGGGATGTTCGCTCATAAGATAGACCGAGGACAACCTCTACCGTCTCTAGGTTGAGAACAGAGCCGTTCCAGCAGGAGGTTGCATAAGCTAGAGATTCGGCGCAGATAATTGTCAATAAGTCAACTACCCGTTGCGAATGAGCGATGGCAGAAGCACATATAGTTGCTTCTCTGCTATGTTGCCTAGAGAAGCATGGTTTCTGAGAAGAGGAGAAGAGGAGATCGGTGGCACAAGTCGACAGAAGGAAAAGCTCGCAGCTATGAGTCGAGAATGGGGGATAACGAGAGAAAGAAAGTGCAATTTCTTGAACAAGATTTGTGGAACATGATACGAACTGTAACAGCACCTCCTCTGGTTGGATCGACAGCGGGTTACTGTAACTGATCTCAACTGGGAGGTGGACAGGCGCATAGTAACATAATGATACCAGGAAACATTGTACGGTGATAGCACTATCAACATGATCAGATGCAATCTCGACAATTGTGATAGCTCTCAACTCTTTCTCTCTCTCTCTCTCTCTCTCTCTCGCTTTCTCTCTCGTCCATACATAGTACGCATGGTGGCATAATTGTGACGCTACAGTGTGTTTCGGAATGTACGTCAATGACAATTAAGCCCGTGAGCCCTCGGCTACGTCCCGTCCTGTCTCAAAGTGGCAGGGTTCCTGTACGCCCTCATGAACGACGGAGGTAGATCAAGATAAGAAAAAAAAGAATCCGAGAACGTGATTCTTGCTCTTATCGTGGTTAAAATCATCGGACGATTGGCTTGTGGCTTGATGAGGGATAAGGACAAGTGATGTGGTCTGCACAGCGTTGATAAACTAGTGGAACGTCTCTATGCTATTGAATAATATTTACAGTATCCATCTTCAAGCTGAACTCCCGTAAGTTCAACTAGTAGACTGATTGATGATTGACACTTCCGAGCCGGACCACGCCTCTGAAGCTTTCATAGAAGACATCGATATAGGTAGCATGGCAGATAGTGACCGCTGAAAAAGAGCCATGATTCCAGCTATGTACGAATGGAACCATCAGACGTACTTCCAAAGGCGGAAAAGGCTGTCTCACGCATGGAGGATCGCCGAGGAGAATAGGGCACATGCGCCGGAATCGGGGTCAACATTGAAGCATGGTTAACCTTCCACGGGATCACGCCAGCTTGCGAGTGGAAGTAGCTCCTGTGTTACTTTCGAACCTGTATCCTACAAACACGTCCCAACCCATTCCTCCCACCTCCTGACCCCTTTTCCAGCTTCTTCGCCCGTAACACTTCCACCTAGTGCTTCGATCCTCATATTGGCACCATCTTCATCCTCCAGCTCCGCAAAAGTAAACCCCTTCTCACCTGTCGCGAATATGTCTTCGTCATCCTCATCAATGTCACCCTCTCCAGCATCCACGCCGACAACGCCACGAGTTCTTGATTCTCGTATTCTCTGTATCTCCTTCTCGAGCCTCTCCTTGACACTTCCCGCGGGAAGTGCGGTAAAAAGATCCTGCTTGTTTGCAGCAATGAGAATGGGAATGTGGCGTTCTCTATCCGCTTTCTTCTTTACGTGCTTCTTATCTTTCCTCCTGCGTAAGAGAGAGACGAGGACGTCATGTAAGTAGCCGGCAGCGTCCGTCAAGTATGTTGAATTGTCTAATGCTGAAGCGTCTACGACAAAAATCACACCATATAGTTGAGCGTCTGATATGGTAGATGTCGTGAGAGACACGGTGGGTCGCAACTTGCCGTGCCCAGGTGTATCGACAAGATAATAAGGCGTTCCCGTGGATTTCTTTTGGGCTACGACAGAAGTATCTTGATCGGAACGATATTTATTTGTGCCTAGTGAAATCGACCCAGGCAGTTTCAAGGCATAAGAGCGTGGAGCTTGGGAGGTATGCGTCGCCGACGGTGACAGAGAAGATGCACCAGTGGCGGCCAGAGCGGATGGTAGAGACTGCTTCTGTAGCTATTGAAAGTATGTCAGTGAATGCTAATAGTTGCCAAAGGTAAACTGTGATCTCACCAGTGTAACAAGAGATGTCTTTCCGGAGCCTGCAGGACCGAGAAGAAGGAGCCTTGCGGCGGTTGGAGGGCGAGCAGCTGATCGATACAAAAGATAGTGAAGAATCATAGGTGAGAAGAGGGTGAACAGGACTGCTATCAGGATTGCGCCAGGATGGCCCGAAAATATGAAGGTGAGCCACTGAGTGGCAGAGTCCCAAGTCATCATCGTCCGCCTTTCTCACGATATGACGGAGAGCTGGGAATCCAATTCGAAGTCGCAAGTGTCAACAGCCCACCGAGTGACTTTTGGGTACCTTTTTGGACTGATGACGGTAGAAAGGGTCCTCGGTCCCGCCCCGACTTCGTTCAGTATCGCCCCGCAATTTCAATGTTGTCCGCCGGTTTACGGTGCGATGAGAGGTGGGCAAGGCGCGGCAGGTAAAGGTGTCTAGAATTTGAACCCCTTTGCGTACTAAGGCAGATAACAAGTCTCCATACTGCTAGTACGACGTTGTATTGCGTCAATCGAATTGCGGGTGTGTCCAAAGGTATCTAAAAGTGGAGGTTCTATTATTCTTTTCTAATGGAAGTATGGTAATATACATCTTGTAGCAAGCACAGCAGCACATGAGTATCTGGAGCAAGACAGCGGTTGAGCGCCGAACTCTCAGAGATCCCACCAAGTTGGATTGCCTGGTAACGAGACATTGTTCATGTCGACATCCATCGAATTCCCGCGACCATACTGGATTTCTCAAGAATACCTGACATATATGCTCATGCATTCTCCCTCGCCGTGTGCTTCTAGTCCCTGTGCCATCAATCCTTGTTCTGCCTCAACATCCAGGTCAAGAGGTCCACTTTGGTGACAACAGCCACAGGCTTCATGGAGCCCCGCTCATCCTTTTCAGTGACGACGGCAGCGCTTCTCCATTCAAAAAAGCGATTCAAGGTACTCAGAGGAGTGTCCAGTGTAATTTCGATGAATTTCTGGCTCTTCTCCCTCCTCTCTTTTTTATCACCCTCATTAGAGATCTCTCTAGGATCAGTCGTGACTTCTGTTATCTTTTGAAAGTCGAACATTATATCTTCGACTGGTGTCTCAGCGGTAGCATGTCCATGGGAAATGCGAGAAAGCATATTTCCGAGGGTGACTAGGCCGACTAACCGACGAGAGGTGGGGGATGCGAGAACTGGAAGCTGGTCGAATGCACGATCGCGCATAATCTCAATGGCGTACGATAGATGATCCGATGCAGAAACGGTAGTAACAGGTTTTAGCCGGAGAGAACGCACCGTATGCCCCTCTAGGGGGTTAGAAGCCTTGGCTGTGGAATCTTCTGACGGACGAACTTCAGGACTACTTGGCTTTGTAGCAGAAGGAGTCGGGGGCAATAGATCATTGGCCGCGAGCCAGTCGTCATCCACAAACTTAGTAAGGTAACTGCGTATGCTATCAGGGAGTATCACAACCATCACGTCGTCTTTGCCAAGATTGAGGTCTTTGGCAGCCTGAGCCGCTGCGGCCACCGCGGAGCCGCTGCTTCCGCCACAGAGTAGACCCTCCTCGGCGATGAGACGTCGCGCGAACTTGAATGATTCGCGATCGTCAGTCTTATACCACTTATCAACAAGTTCTCGATCGAGCACATCAGGTATGAAATCGTATCCAATGCCCTCAACTTTGTATGATTCGTTAGCGTGCTCGTTATTCAATATCTCGGGAAGGGCAAGGATGGAGCCCTGAGGATCTGCTGCGATAACCTTGATGTTGGGGTTGTGCTTTTTCAGTCCACGGGCTAAACCAGTGATGGTACCCCCGGTGCCTGCACCTGCGACAACAGCAGTGATTTTGCCATTTGTCTGTGCATATATCTCCTCTGCTGTGCCAAATTCGTGCGCCAACGGGTTGTCCTCGTTACCATATTGGTCCAGAATATGTGCATTTGGCAATTCTTGCTGTAATCTTCTTGCTACACCGATGTGTGACTCGGGCGCGTCAAAGGCTGCTTGTGTTGGGGTTCTGATGATGGTAGCATTCAGCGCTCTCAGCACGGCAACCTTCTCGGCCGACATCTTCTCCGGCAAAGTGATGATAGTTTTGTAACCCTTCACGGCGGCGACAAGTGCCAGGCCAATTCCCGTATTGCCACTGGTTGGCTCAATCAAGGTATCCCCAGGCTTTATCCTACCTTTTCTCTCGGCTTCTTCAATCATTCGTAGGGCAATTCTGTCTTTTACACTGCCTCCTGCATTGAAGAATTCGAGTTTCGCATAGACAGTTGCTTCTATGCCCAAACTCTGAGGTATCTTAGTCAAGCGGACAAGAGGCGTGTTACCGATCTGCTCGATAACTGAGTCTATCACCACCGGGGGACCGGCAGGGCGAGTGAGAGTCGACATGACGTGCTGACAGGACCAACAGAGGTTCAGATGTGCATGTGACGATGTGGCACAACAGCGTTGACAGAGCAGAAGATCGACTGAGAGCTTGACGAAGTACGTTGCACGTCTCTGAAATTTGCTTTGCTTGTAGATGACTCTCAGCGCGATTGCGACATTATAGACCTCTGGTCTGGGCCGACGATAGCCGCACCTGGTTACATAAAAGGTGGGCGATTGAATGGAAGGGTAGCTTTCCTAGTGCGCGGGTACGAGAGCCGATCTTTAGTTAAAAACTGAGCATCTTTTCAGAACATCTCACCTGATGGTAATTTTCTGTTTCCCAGATAAATAGAATAAGCCTGCAGTCAGCAAGTAGTAATAACATGTGCTTGCAATGGTCACAATGCATAAAGAGAAACATCCTCTTTACTCTGCCCAGGAGTCAGTGTCAGTCCCAATATGCACTGTACCTACTCTAAAATATCTTAAGTCCGATGTATGCCTCTATCTATATACCTTACTTGGCCCCCTCTCACATCAACTTGACTACATAGTTATGGTCTTACAGTACTCCGTATATATCT
Source organism: Pseudophaeomoniella oleicola (assembly GCA_003868215.1). Taxonomy (NCBI): domain Eukaryota; kingdom Fungi; phylum Ascomycota; class Eurotiomycetes; order Phaeomoniellales; family Phaeomoniellaceae; genus Pseudophaeomoniella; species Pseudophaeomoniella oleicola. The sequence continues at coordinate 227,703 of QWDQ01000001.1, read as the reverse complement.
CTAGCATAATTCAGTAGATACATAAAGCACTGCTCCTGGACGAATTCCTCTGAGAACTGCTGAAGATAATATACCACGTAGTAGTACTTCGTAGAAGAGCCGAAAACCTCTAAAATGGGGATGCGAAAGTTGGGTTTGAAGCATAGTAAAGTAAGGTAATTACTACGTAGTACTTTAGGTAGGATGCGTGGCTGGGTGGGATGATGAGCTTAGGCTTGGCAACGACGGGTCCTTCATCATTTTGTTTATTGTTCTCTAAAGGCCCGATTCAGGGTCCCGATCTCAACTATCGTGATTTGAAGTTATCACTAAGTTATCACTTTCCATTGCAGAGCTCACATTCAGAAGATCCAACAACTATCGTGGTGTGAAGTACTTAAGGAGTCTCGGTAAGGGGGAGCTTTCTTCACGATAAAAATTGAACATGAGACGCGCCAAGCACTTCCTACCCTCTCTGCGAAAGTGAAATGGGGAACAGGAGCCATTAAAACATAAGCGATTGATTTAATATGATTGACCAGCTTCAAGCTGACGCCCGCGCATCATGTTACAAGAGGCGCCTTGGTAGCCTTGGCGATCGACGTGAATCTCCCCCAGTTCTGGACCAGATTCACCGCCCAGCAAAATAGTGACACCCAATATGCACAAGAAAGACCAAAAAACAAGGTCGCACTGGGAGACAAACACATCTTTACCTGCGTGTCTATTCCTTGGCTACACCCTACTTCGTACCTTACTTTGATTCTCTCCTTCATTGCTTCTATTCTCTTGTCGTTCCTTGTTTACTGTCTTATTGACCTCTTTTAGCGTAATTGTTTTATTGCTTACCTGCCTATCTATCTACCTTGCCTTAGTATTTACCTCAGCCAGCGTTCATTCCGTTCCTCAGTAATCGTCGGAAGTCATCCTTCTTGCGTGTCATCACAAGGTGCAGTGGCCGTGACCAGGATCTTCTTGGTATCCTCACAAGAGTGCTTTTCTGCGATCTCTGCATACACTCCTACCAACCTAAGAGCATGCACTGAATCTCTAATCTGCAACCGCAGTCGACTTTTGTCTATCGTAGGGGGGCGCGCTCTCACCACCGCTATGTCGTCTCATCACAGGCGAAGATCTTCCGATGTGACCTCAGCGACATCTCGCAGACAACCGAACCCTGCAAGCTACACAGAAAAACCCCAGCATCGTAATCGTCGTCATCACCGTCATCAACATCCTCATCTTCTGCCGACATACAATCACAATGGACACAGAGTCACTACAGGCATCAAGCCGGAGGGCGAAAGCGGCAGAAGTGGCTTCCAACCGGGGTACTTCCTCAGGATTGTCGGTAGAAGTACCAGCAGAGCCTCCATGGTCGTAAATGCCCTCTGGCCCTTTGTTCCAGCTGCTATTGCATTACACTTCGCTCGACCGGACCTTCACGTATGGATCTTCGCAATCAACTATATCGCCATGGTGCCTTGTGCCAATCTACTGGGATTCGCAGGTCAGGAAATGGCGAGGAAGCTACCGAAAGTCATGGGTATTCTAATTGAGGTGACACTGGGTTCGGTGGTCGAGATCATCTTGTTCATGGTTCTCATCGTCAAAGATAATGGGTCGGGCAATCTGGTCCCTGTTATTCAAGCTGCTATCCTGGGGTCCATTCTAACGAACCTTCTTCTGTGCATGGGTCTCTGTTTCTTCGTTGGTGGCATGCGCCGGGATGAGCAGGAGTTTCATGATGTTATTGGTGAAGTCGGTAGCGGCATCTTGCTGGTGGCCGGCTTCGCTCTTCTCATTCCCAGTGCCTTCTTCTCAGCATTGTCCTCGACCGCTGTCTCTGCCGCAGAAGGTTCAGAAGGGTTCACAACAGATGATCTGCATCGCGCGGTCACAAATATCAGCAGAGGTACATCTATCATACTGTTGATCGCTTTCCTGTTTTATACGTGGTTCAATACTCGGACACATCACGGACTCTTCGACGAAGTCCTCGAGTTAGATGAAGCGAAGGATGAGGATCGCCACAGGGATCTGGTGAAAGCCAAATTGACCTTCACGGAATGTGTTGTAGCAATTCTCCTTTCCCTTACCTGTGTTTCTCTGATTGCCGTCTTCTTGGTCGAGGAGATCGAATTCATTGTCACTGAGAAGGGCGTACCAGATAACTTCATGGGTTTGATCTTGGTACCACTTGTCGAAAAGGCAGCAGAGCATTTGACTGCTATCGACGAGGCGTGGGATAATCAGATGGTAAGTGACACTACCAAGGGGTATCTATGTGTGGACTGACAGCTGCCTCTAGAATTTTGCGCTCTTTCACTGCTTAGGTCCTTCCATCCAAACGGCACTTCTCAATGCACCCCTCGTTGTCATTGTTGGCTGGGGCCTGAACAAACCGATGGATTTGAATTTCGAGATCTTTATGGTCGTCTTACTGATCCTGTCGATTCTGGTGGTGAGCAACTTCCTCCGCGACGGAAAATCCAACTATCTCGAGGGTGCCCTCTGCGTCTTTGTCTATGCGATCATTGCATTGACGAGTTGGTATTATCCGAACGTCAGTCAAGGAAGTTCCAATCATGAGGGAACCGTGGAAAGATGAGCGAAGAGAATGAGCTATGTATGACATCTGTTCTGTCATCGCCAAACTTGTAACTTTCTCTGTCTGAGCAAGCGTTCATCATAGCCTTTTTGATGCTGAAGATTACTTCTCACTACTAGCCTATTTTACTATTAGAGTGTTCAATTTCGTGCAAGGCCCGTTATCCATTTCGAAGACTTTGTGAATCCAGTGCTTCCTTTCGGAAGAATAAAAGCCTTCTGCATCAGCTACTATCAAGGATGACGGAGGACAATACTGGATGAAAGTTTGAATACTATTTGAAATATGACAGGCCTTAGGGGACAGACTTAGCCACCTACTAATACGTAGTAGCCGTCAGGATGTGAGAGATCGAGGATCCAATTGTGACTGTTGTCTAGAATCCATCATCTTCCCCGCTGTGGATCGTCAATCCCCCCTCGACCGGCAGTCAATTCAGCATCGAAGCCATTCTACTCGCTTATACCAATAGCCTCCTCGTCGTTAAGACACCACCCCGCCTTGTCAGTCAGTGCTGGATGTAGAATCGACTGCCGTTGATCTATAGCTTATTTTCTACATTCATGATCTGTTTTTTTTTTTTTCTCAACAGCTGTTCAATGTCAATGGATCGAAGACAGTTCAACGACCGTCCAATTGTCCGGAAATATACATAGTAACACTAGGCTCCACTGCCGTGTGTCCCAATAAATCCAGAGATTCGAGGATTCTCGACCATTGACCCACCAAGCAAATCCTTTACCAGTGATCCGTCGCCGGTAAAAGTCACGCGCTGGATTTTCGTCGGCAGTACATAAAACCTTGGTGTCCCGAACTCCTTTGGGGGGGATGTTTTTCTGTTATAATTAGGGGATTGAGAACCAGATACAAGGACATGACCTGACCCGAAAGCCACCAAATCAAAACCCGTTCATGAACATAGGCTTGTCGCTGGCCATGACTCCCTCGCAAGCGACAGTACTACAGCGTCACTGCTGCTTGACATCACTATAAAATTACCGTTCCGATCATAACACTTCCGTTGGGTGTGTTACGGTATACTAGAAGAGGAGGTCTGCTATATATCTCCAGAGGCCCTTTTCGACGGGCCGCACATTCACCAGGAGTTGCTCACGACGACTACCGGAGCAGGCATCATGGAGAATGTCGTGTCGCCTCATCCACTCCTCCCTGCAGCACCAGATCCGGCGAAAGATACAGGGGTAGTCCCGTCGATCACTAGCCCTTCAGCAGATGATGGCGCAATCCCAGAACATATCGATATATTCAAACTGTCACCACTGGCTGCCCTGAGGATGTTATGCCAAAATGCGGATGCTCTTGTCCAGGCTACGGGTGACATACCTCCAACGCCGCCAGTAAGCGCAACAACAACACCCAAAAACTCACCGCATTTATCCAGGACAGCCTGGGATGCAGCAAAGATCCAACACATGAGTGCTAACAGTCCCCCGGGCTCACACGCCACGCAGTGCATCGATGGCGTGCCTCTGAAGAGTGGGCCAATTGGAAGCCCTGAAGCCCACCATTCTGAAGCTGTCCATATTGTCGGAGGCGACAGTGCACCATTATACATACAACAGGGAGCTATTGCTCGGAAATTCTTTTCAAAAAAACCCCCGCCTATATCGACGGAGAGTTACCTTTTGAGGCTACATCGGTACTGTCCAATGTCAGTTGCGGTATATCTTGCTGCCAGCCTCTATATAAACCGACTCGCGATTGTGGACAGGCTGCTGCCAGTCACACCTCGAAATGTGCACCGACTCTTACTCGCAGCTCTGCGGGTAGCAATGAAAGCTCTGGAAGATCTCAGGTATGCGCACAGTCGGTTCGCAAAGGTCGGCGGTGTCAGCGAGCTGGAACTTGGTAGACTGGAGATCAGCTTCTGCTACCTGACATCGTTCGATTTGAAGGTCGATGAGCATATGTTACAACAGGAGGCGGAGGCGATAGGTCCGAGACGCTACGGTCAGGGTATACCAACCTTTGAACCGAAATTACCGATTGGGAGGAAAACGAGGCTTTCAGAGTCGGTCATCACACCGCCAATTACATCTGTTAATGGATGAATGGTTACTATTTCATAGCGATTAATTATGCTTCATTTACTGGGCCCTTCCGGGTTGGATGCTGCGAATTGGGCGTTCTGATTTGGCGTACGTCTGGGAGGCTTTAATGACTGCTCACGGCATTTTACGGCATCTCACTGCATATAGGAAAACATTTGGATATTACCATTGTAGCCAGTCCAAAGCATGACAATGCGATATGGTTCTACGTAGATCATTTGAATAGCTCAACGGCGAGGGTGGGTGGGAACCCAAGTTCGGTAATTCGGGTCCAGCACCGCCGCAGCGGATGTTCCCACGATTAACGTTATGGGCGCAGCATCATCCTCTAACCTTACTACGTAGGTAAGATCTGTACTACGTAGTAATTACTACGCAGTAGGTCCTCCGATTGTCTGCGCGTCCCTGCGCTGTTTCCACTGTGGACCACTACAGATTTCACCATTTTCAGCAACTTGAACGTACTCTTGATCTTGGTCCGCAGGAGTACATGGTCGACACTCCCTCGAAGTTAGTGGTCTGTAGTCTACAATGCCAGTCCGCGCAGAACACTCTGCATAGAGCTCACATATATAACAACTACCATGTCCGGAAACCCGCGGGCGCCTCAACTCGCCTCGGCCAATGGACCGGTCAAATCAGAGGCAGCGGCACCCCATGTGGCAGCAGCAGCAGCAGAAGAAGAAGTAGTAGAGATGAGCAATGTACGAAATGGGGAGCAAGGCGGTCATCTGCCACTCGAAGACGATATCATGCAGTGTGCGCGGTTAGGAGAGACAGGGCTTATCCAAAAGATGTTTGAGAGTGGGAAATACAAGCCAGCGTATGCGGATGAAGAGGGCATAACGCCACTACACGTTCGTCGACTCCTGCTTTCGTGCTGTCTTACTTGAACTTGAACTGACACTCCTGGTATTGTAGTGGGCGGCCATAAACAACCAATATGCGACATGCAAGTTTCTCGTCGATCAGGGCGCGGATGTGAATACAAAGGGAGGGGAATCAATAGCGACACCGGCAATGTGGGCGGCCCAACGGTGTCACTACTACATCGTACATCTGCTGCTCAAGTGCGGCGCCGATCCACTCCTGGTGGATGGACAGGGGTACAACATTCTACACCTGGCTACGATTGACGGGAATGCATTCTTATTAGTCCTTTTACTACACCAAGAGATTCCAGTCGACGTCGTGGATCCCCAGCAGCACACGAGTCTCATGTGGGCGGCATACAAGGGTCATCCCGCGTGTGTAGACATTCTGCTTCGACGAGGAGCGAATGTGAATGCTAGAGACGACAAGGGCCTGACACCACTCCATTGGGCGCTCGTCAAGGGTTCCCAGCAATGCATCCAGAAGATCATAGAATTCGGTGGAGATCGTTTTGCTGAGACCAACGATGGCAAGAACCCGCAGATGGTCGCAGAAGAGATGCGGTCTACAAGGATGTGGCACCGAGCACTGGCAGAATGCGGTTACGATACAACCGGAAACCCGAAACAACTACCTCTCAACCTAACGTCGTTCCTCAAGAGCGAAACCTTCATGTCAAGGTTCTACCTTTTGTATCCCTTTCTCACTCTCTACCTCCTCATCACTATAATTAGCCACAACGTCATCTATATCGGGCTTCCGTTAGCTTTTGTGGCGGCATGGGCGTTGCAGCTGGGGTTGCAGCAGATAGCGCTGCTAGGCCCTGGAAAGCTTCGGAATCTCCATCACACGGTCAGTCTCGGCGGTACTATAATTTTATAACGGATGCTGACAGGACTTAGCCATACCTAGCGGGGTGGTTTGCAGCTTCGTTGTTCTTCGTCGGCGCTCGATGGGTATATTGGATTCTGCCTGGTCAGTGAACGTGTTCCTCTGTAACGATTAACGATTGTGCTGATATCGAGTTTGCAGTCACGTTCACCACAAATGCTTTCATGAACATCATATTCGCCACGGCCTATGGCTTGACTACCTTTTTCTACTTCGTCTCGCTATTGGAAGATCCGGGCTATATCCCACGATTGAATAGCCGGAACAGAGAGAAGGAGACGATCGAAGAGCTCTTCTCTCTATGGAAATTCGACGAAGAAAACTTTTGCATTCAGTGTATGGTCAGGAAACCTTTGAGGAGTAAGCATTGTCGGCGTTGCGGCAAGTGTGTTGCAAAGCATGACCAGTAAGTCTCAAGGGAGAACAGACCAAGCAAGGAGCTCACTATTGGCAGCCACTGCCCATGGATCAACAATTGCGTTGCCGTTAACAATCATCGACACTTTGTACTATATATTTTCTTCTTAGAAGTGGGCATAATACTCTTCGTCCGCCTCGTTCTTGCACGTAAGTTACTACACGATGATGCCAGCTGGCCCAAACTTACCAGGGTCATCAGATATCGACCAGCTTCCTACACCGCCACTTGTACAATGTACCATTTTATCAGACGACCTCTGTGCAGTATATAGTCGAGACCCTTGGACATGGATTCTGGCATTATGGTCGACCTTCCAGCTCGTCTGGGTATCCATGCTTTTGATCGTCCAGACTGTGCAAATCATGAGGAACCAAACCACCTATGAAAACATGAGAAGCAAAAATACAGATCTCATGCCGAATAACGCCTCTCGAGCCGTTACTGCCGCTCTTGCAGCAGGGACCACATCTTTAGGTGGCGCTGGCCTAACGAGCGCTGGCACGGGCCCTAATCCTGCTGCTTCTTCTAGTGCTGTAGCATCACCTCGAAAGAAACAAGGATTCTGCGGTCAATGGTCAAAGTTGCTCGGTCTAGATACTTTTATTGCCACTGCAAGAGGCGGGTTGATCAAGGACCCCGCCACTGGCAGATTGCAGCCGCGTCCTCGAGCTCGAAATCCATTTTCTCGGGGAGTTATCGGCAACTGCAAGGACTTCTGGTTTGATCCTGCACCGTATTTCGGTAAGAGGACAGGATCGGACGCTATGCTTGGTGGACAAATCGTCAATTACGCTCGAATGTACGATGTTCCCAGGCAGACGACGGGCAGTCGAGGCATGGTCTACACGAGCTTGGCAGAACAGGCGGATGCGGACGACAATGTGTAATCTTGTTATAGTATTCATACAGAAGTAGCTGTGATACCCAGTGGTAACCTTGGTTTATCGATCATTGCATCTCGAAGTGAACACAGCAATAAATTACTTCAGGAGTTGATGAAATCCATCAACCTCGGATATTACGGAAAGAATGGGAACTCAGGAGGGGCTACTGGATCATTACATCAAGTTTCGTAGCAACATATCTAATGATACTGTACCATTGATATGAATGAATGAACGAACATAATCACTATTTACCCAAAAGAACTTTTTCAAAGTAATCAACCAATTTTCCTTTGATACATAAGGTACATAGATAAACAGTACATAAGCCCCCCTGGCGTCTTGGACATTTTCATATCGATCCTCCCCCCCTCCTCCCCCAAAATGGACTCCAGTCAATCCCTTCCTCTCGCCGGCCTCTACAAACCCCCCAAACTCTCCGCCCTATACTACGGCCCCGACGTCGTCAAAACTCACCTACTCTCCTGTTTCCCCTCGCCATCCTCAAAGGCCTTCATCATCACGGGGAACTCGCTCGCGACCAAGACGCCGCTCGTCGAGCAGGTTGAGCAGTTGTTGGGTCAAGAGAGGCATGCGGGCACGTTTGCTAAGATCGGGCAACATGCGCCGGTCGCGCAGTTGGATGAGGCGGCGGAGTTGGTGATGAAATCGGCTGCTGTTGATACGATTATTAGTATTGGTGGGGGGAGTCCGATTGATGCGGCCAAAGCGATAGCGTATCGAGTGCATTCGAAGAATAACCTGTCAAAGTCGTCGTCGTCGTCGTCGGCTTCGTCGTTTCTAACCCATATCACGATCCCGACGACCCTCAGCGCCGCCGAATGCACCTACACAGCCGGCTACACGGGTCCCGACGGAACCAAGAAGTTGGTCTCCGACCCCAACCTCTCTCCGTCCTACATCTTCTACGACCCGACTTTCGTCGCCGGATACACGCCGCCGCGTCTGTTCCTCTCGACGGGCCTCCGCGCGCTCGACCACGCCGTCGAATTGCAATGCTACCCGACCACGACGCTCGCGCCGGCCCGCGTACTCACGCTCGACGCCATCACCACGCTGTTCACTTACCTCCCTCTGTATCACAAAAAACAGCAGCAGCAACAGCAAGACCAGCAGACGACAGCGGACCACCCGGACCTCCATGACATCATAACCCGCCTGCTCCTCGCCTCCTACCAATCCCTCGGCTTCCTGGGCCAAAACCTGCACGGCCCCCTCGGCCTCTCGCACACCCTCGGCTACGCCCTCGGATCCCCCTACGCCATCCCCCACGGCATCACATCATGCCTCACGCTCGGCCACGTGGTCAAGTTACGCGCCCGCTTCGACTCGACGGCTGCTAAGAACTTCGCCGCTATCCTGCCGCATATTCCCGGTAGTGCACACCTCGCGAACTCAGGGAATCCCGTGCAGGATAGCGAGAGGGTCGGCGAGGCGATACTGGGGTTGGTTAGGGAGGTGGGGTTGCAGACGACGTTGTCGGAGTATGGGGTGGGGAAGGGGGAGGTTGATGTTATTGTTGAGAGGGCTTTGGGTGGTCATGGTAATGGTCGTGGTGCTGCTGATGGCGGGCAGATGGATGGGGAGTTTAGGGAGGGGTTGAAGACGCTTGTTGAGGGGTTGTGGTGATGAGAAGAAGAAGATGAAGAAAAGGGATGGGGGATGTTATGTGTACATCCATAAGGTACATGCTATACACCTAGGAGGTAAGGTAAGCTAAGGTATCTAAGATATCTATCTAGGTACCTAGTCTATCAAACACACATAATTCACAAAACTCCACACTTATGCAGAACTCATCCTTTAACCCTACCTGCCTAGGTACCTTCTTGCCTTCCTAGCACCCTACCATTCTTAATACACTAGACAATCAAAACAATAATAAACATGATTACAAAGCACGCATAAAACCCGACCATCTCAACAAACCCCCCTCCAAAGAAAGCGCCACAAACAAAAAATCAGATACATGACATGACTCAGAACATACCGACCTTAAGCATGCAGTGATCCTAGAACTCCCCTCTACCTGTCCCAAACATCATCGTCATCAACAACATCATCCCTCCACACAATCCTTTCCCGTCTCCTTCGATCCCGTTCCTGGCGTATGGCATTTTGTTCTGCTTCTCTTCGGATTCGGCGGTCTCGTTCCCTGGCTGCTTCTTCTCGTTGTCTGCGCTCGTGGATTTCGGCGAGGACGTTTGCGCCGTGTTGTTCCATGGGTCCGAGGGTTGAAGGGTCGATTATTCTTGATGCTGGATTGGTTCTTGAGATGATGGCTGGAGGTGGGCGTTGAGGTTCTTGGACCACTGTGACGGAGCGCCTTGGGTGGATGTTTCGAATGTTTGAGCGGCTTGGTTCGGGGCGATGCCCTCTTCCCCTGCCGGGGATCGTGGTTGTGTTGGACCTATGTAGCCGTGGAACAGGTGGTGGTGGTGACCTTGCTCGATGCTGTCGTTCCCGTCTCTCTCGCTCTTCTAGTTCCCGTTCACGTGCTCGGAGTTCGTGCTCACGACCCAGGTGAGTACGCAGTCTTGTGTTTTCTGCATCTGTCCGAGCTGTTGCTTGAGCAACTGCCTCGACTCGTTCTCGCACCCCGATATCCCGTTCACGATTCATTTGCTCCCTGAGTCTATTATTTTCCAATTCCCTCTGGACCGCAGTGCGTGAGGCCGTGTTTGCTCGATTCCGAAGTCGCTCTGCTTCCTGCTCTGCTGACAAACGTTGGCTGTGTTCTACCTGGGCCTCATGTGCCGAGATTTCTGCAGAGATGCGAAGGCCCTCTAGACGTTCAAGGGTAGCTGGAGACAAAGATCGAGGGCGATGAGGTGGTGTTGGCGAATGAGGTCGCTGTCGTCGCGGTGGAGTGAGTGCGATGTATTCTGCGATTGTAGATTCTTCATCACTGTCGAGAGATCGAACATGGCGGTGTATTGGAGAGATAATCTCAATCGAAGGGCTGGAGGACCTTCGAACAGGTAACGGCGACGAGGGCATCTCTGGTGAGAGTGGAACTTCAATGGATATCCTTTCGGATCTCTCTCCTGGTCGAGAGCGAGAGCGAGAGCGCGACCGGTGATGATCATCGACAACCTCAATCACGTCTGAGTTGCGACTACGATGGCTGTTCCGAGAATATCGGCTTCCTTGAGGGGAATGGTTGGTTATGGTTACACGACGTGTCACCCGGGGTGTCTGCCTGCTGGTTGTTGTAGTCCTGACAATCTGCCATGGGAGCCTGAACTCTCTGCTCCTTCGCACAGAGCTCGACCTCCGTCGTTGGACCATCCTGGGTTCCTCCAGCGATCCCCTGGAAGAGCGTCTTCTGCTAATAACAGCTTGACTGGCCCTTTGTCCCGATTCTTCCACCGTCATATCGAATTCTCCGACATCCTGAACGATAATGTTAGAACAAGGCTCACCACACCTTCTACCCTCGTCACAGAGTGACCAACGAAATGAGCGTTCTTCTCTATCGGGGTAGATGTTCGTCCAGGTGTACTTCCTACACATCAACCTGTTGATGCTGGCCGACACCTGCTTGAGGATATGAAGATTGCAAGCGTGCTGTGATTTGTCGAGGTCTTCGGATGTTCGTGATGCAGACTGCAGGGGAGGATGATATCGCTCCGAATAGAAGACCTCTGATGAAGATAAGTAGAGTTTGACTCTTCAGGAGCAAGAGAATGCCAGTGAGCAAACCACTGCGTGATCAGTACTCAACGTGTCTGAAGACGATCAAAGAGAACTTTGTGTACGCCAATGAAAATTGCATGCAAGAGACCAGTGGGGGAGAAGACGAAAGGACGGAAGGAACTAGCTGCATATATGTGAGGTACACGGGGGGTACCTGAGAGGGGGCCGATTATCAGTTCAGGGATTGGTGCCTAGCGACCGCAACAAAGGCCTTCACCAAGGAATGTCAAAGGAGCAGGTGTTCATGGTATGACCTAGTCACGACCACAACCACACGACCCACAGATGACCCAAGGTGTTGGTCTTCCGGGTGAAGAATTCATGGGCAACATCATAAAGCATCAACCCAGTAGGGCTACCGGGGCCCATCAGAGCGATCGATGCAGGACATAGAAGGCTGGCCGCAAGGGACCTGGGAAGTCATGGACCACACTACGCCCTGCACCAGGCATCCAATACAGGATATCATGGAGCAGAGCAGCCTACACCAATATCTTGACCCATACCAGACAAGTAAGGCTGAGGCTGTAGGTACTACGTAGTAGACCTTTTATGACCTTCTCGCAGATCAATTGACCGCCGTGGCTGGTTTAGTCTATACGGTGACAGTATATGCCTCTCTAGCGCTGTGTGGCAGGACCATCCCAGTCGTTGTAGCCTCTGCGACATGCTTTGCTTCCAGTAAGAACTGCGATAGACAGCCACAGTGAATCTATTGTGCCTGAAGGGAAGAGCTGAAGAATGAGATTGTTGGTGAACGATGACAATGACAATGACACGCTTGGCAAGTGGCTGTGTTCAGTGCGTTGGGGGTGGCTCCGCATGCTGACACTACCACCACTAACTACATTGGGACATACAATATGGGGGCTCCTTTATCGACATATCAAGCCACCGATTTAACTTAATCCCTCATTATTCAGACACGGTCGAAATACCCCCTCTACCCGGTAGGTAAGGTAGTCAGACGCTCCATACAGAACCTTGCTCCATTCGCATCCTTGGACATTGAACCAAAATGGATGTACAAGCATGTTTAACAGCTGCGGCTCGTTGACAATATACCCCTCACTAATGGTTTCCCTTCTCTCTTATTCTCTTTCCGCTCATATCTGACAGCGTGAACACTTAGACCTTAGGCTTAAGTACCACCAGCAACCTTTAAGAGAGAAGCTCACGAACTTGAGGAACACAAGGTCTGGCTAGACCCCACTATAGAGACAGGAGCATCGTGCGAGCTGCTGAGGGAGACGACGAGGCATCGATCGCTATATATGTTCAAGAAGGTGCCCAGTAACATCGTCTGCAAGCATATCGGGATGCCTAAAGCCCTGCTAGTTGTTGTATTATTGTTACAAGTGGTGGGACCGAGCTCATAGCCACCATGACAGTTCCAAACAGACTCATGATAAGGCTGCTTAATGCTGCAGCCCGTGGATCTGTCGTCAATAGCATCGCCGTTCCAATGGCCGAGCTGTTCGCTCCAATCGTCAAACCCCGGGTGACGTAGTCGTCCTCCGGGATCCTTATCCAACGTAGCAAAGTTGGTCCAAATAGCACTCCCAAGATTCCGCTCATAATACATACGACCGCCACCAAGGATGCGTCTCCGCTAAGGTTGTTACTGGTCGGAGTCGCCAAAGCTAGGGTAAGCGATCGAGCAGTGAATGCTAACGAGTGGTGGGGATTATCCAGTAAGTACTTGCAAAATGCCGGATAGCCAAACATAGACAGACCAACGAGCGGTAACAGTGGCAGCAACATGATCACCATATGTCGCTGAAGCTCCTGCCGGTATTGGAACATTGGCAACGCCAGAGCTACAATGCTGACATCCAAAATACTGCTGAAAACATCACCTGCACCCGGTTTGCGGAGGCCCTTCTCGCCGTCCCAAAGCTGAGTGTATCTAGTGCTGGTAGAGTAGGCGTGCAGTGCTTGTTGAAGTGTCTGTTGTCGTGTAAGGGCCAATATCCACAATGCCATGATCGTGAACGCTGAAGACACGAGGACGGGATGAAGGAAGCGCTTCCACTTGGGAGGCAGTGCCAGAGCACACAGATATGCAAGGACGTTCAGACATATTTGCTCAGGCATTGGGTAGCCGGTAGCATAGTAGACTGGGAGGCCGATGAACACAAAGAAAATTATGTAGGTGTAGAAGTCAAGATGAAGGCTGATGTGAGTAGCCCATACTTGTTCACGACTCAAGGGTGGAGGCATCTGAACGGCCCTTGCTACTGCTGGGTCGGTGGATGGGCTTCCATTGGGGATCGGCGGCCCATGAGTAGCCCGTACTGAATCTGGATGTCTCGCAGGATCAGGAGCAATAAGATCTTCTAAGCCACCTCCTACCTCACTAGTGGGTGTCGGTGTCCCATCTGCAGGGGAAGGCTCGTTCGAAATCACCGACAACGGTATGGAGTCATTCTCATTGCCCATTTCTTCGGCCCTCTCGATCACTGCTCGTTTTGAAGTCCCGAAGATTATCAATAGGAAGCGCACTAGATAGGCTGTAGCGATAAACATTGCAAAAAAGCCAATGACTGCGATAACGTCAATATAGCATGAGACCACGAAATAGAATGGCCACTCACGGAAGACACCAATGATCTTTCCTATCTCAACTCCGCTGACGGATGGACTGAGGGGTAAGGTGACGAAGGACGGCGTGAAGAATATAGAAATCCATCGTAACGCAAAGCCACACTTTTAGAAGTCAGTCTCCCATCCCGACAGTCGACACAAAGCAGCATACCGGGATGTCAACAAAACGAAGTATGATCTTAGTCCTCCGATCTCCCAGGAATCGTTGACAGAGTAGTAACACCACAAGCAAGACGAGCATCAACGCGACAGATGCCGGGAATGATACGGAGCTCAGGCCTATCAGAGAATCCACGCCCCAGCACGCCAGAAGCACAATGACGATGCCAGTAGGCACGTACAACCATGCCGTCAACTCTCGTTTCCAGACCCTCTGTGAGACCTGATATCACGTGAGCAAGATGATCATTGCTTTTCATGGAAGGGAGCAGAAAACATACCAACACAAGTGCTTGCGCGACTTCGCTCAGGGAGGCGTCCATTCCTCAGAAGAGAGGAAGGCCACTGTGAGACCTGCCCCTGGATTGGACGTTATTGTTTACTTGTCCAGTAATTCTCAATGTTGAGATTTAAATTGAACATTTGGTGAATCTCTTGATCCTATCTCCACCTTCCTCAACTTCGGCCATTTCCGGCCCGCTAAAACAACGTTCTGTTCTGGGGGTTCGCGTTTCTCACCGTGCATGTTCCAAAGAAGCCACAGAGTCTTGTATATCGGAACTCACAAAAGGGACTGAGAGAGCCGAATTTGATGAAGCATATACAGAACATAAGATGTCGAGAAAGAATGATGTTGGAAAGCACGAAGCCCAGAGTACAGTTCTGCCAAGCAGCGAGGAAGAGTTGAGACAGGCCATCAAATCTCTTGAAGCATCAACAAACGCCATCGAACAACAAATCACGCTGTTGAAGAGCCAGCACGCGTCTATTTCTGCATTATCACGAGAAAGTGCATCCCAGAGCAGGAAATTTCAGGCATCTTCGCGCGCTCTCCAAACGAGATGGATGCACGAGAGTCAACATACTGGCATGGTGACGGAAGAACTATCATCCGACATTTCCTCGATGCTCAGGGGTTTGGATGAGCATGTCGCGTCTTCTATCAGGACCGTCAACCCCTTGGTTACAGCCCAACTGAAGAAGCATGACCGCGTACTGGACCAGCTCAATGTCCTTGGCAGCACATCCCCAATCGCAGTTCGCGATGAACGGTTTACCGAAGAGAGGATCGAGAAGCTTGCAGCTATCCTCGCCAAGTTTACTGAAGATGAGATCCGCACGCGGCTGAATAGGATTTATCTCGAGGGTGTTGCGAGTGCTAGCAACGAGTACACCAATGATGCCATTGAAGAAGATGTCGACGCTGCTATTGCTGGTATCGATGCCAGTATTTCACCCCTACAATCCGAGATTGCAGATGTTGCAACCATGTGCACACAACATGTCTACCGTGATCCTGCCCTTCTCGCGTTGCGTATCTCAGACCACGATGCTGTCTCGAAGGCCCATCTTCGACAAGATCAGATCCTATCGACGTTGTCGCATTTGACCGAGGACACAGCATCCATGACCGACCGTCTCCTAGAATTCGAGTCCTTTCGAAAAGCTCTCAGAGAAATTCAATCAATCTCATCACAAAATAGCCTGAACCCCAGCAAACCATCATCTCCAACAAAGTCGTCCGCTGCTATTCTTCCTCGTTCCCAACGGGACCCTCCCTCTCTCCTAACTTCCCACCCCTCCCTCCTCACCCTCCTCCAAAACCTCGGTCTCCCCATCCCCTCCTCCACCGACCCTTCAAAACTACCCTCCCTCCTCAAATCCCACGCCACAAACCACGCCACCTTTTCCGCTAGCACCGACACCATCCACGACGTGTTCTTTCCAACCCTACAGTCCCACCTGTCAAACAGCCGTACAGCCCTCGAACGGATCGGCGAGGCCGTCGAGCAAGACGATCTTACGCGCGACGCGGCGATTATGCAGCGGGTCGATGACTTGAGCGTCAGGGTCGGAGAGACGGGGAGGGATGTCGAGTTGATGGCACGGAAGGTTGAGGGCGTGGGGCGGGAGGGGGATAAGGCGAGAGATGAATTCGTGAGACGTTGGGGATCGGGATCTACGTGATCGTTCGAGATTTGTGGCAGGATAGCAAATGGATCTCTCTCTTTTTCTTGTCTTTATTACTACCTCCCTAACTCTACCCAAGAATCCTCCCCGGATCATCCGCTCGATAATACTTCTGCCGATTCGCCGCCTTCTCCAGACCGGCGCGATACCCATTACGCGCGCGCTGCTCTTGCTTCTGCATGCGCTTCTGTGTCGCGAGCACGACGCGCTGTTCTTGCGTTGTCAGGCCGATCAGCGCGGTTTTGTCGGAGGCGCGTTGGTTGCGTTGGAGAAGGGCTAGCTGCTTGTTGTTATTGTTGGGGGTCTGTTCTGCGGGTGGGGAGGTGATGATGGTGGTGGAATTGGAGGGCGAGGGAGCGGAGAGGCGTTTGGGTTGAGTATTGGGGCGTGAGGCTGTGAGGTGGTGATGGCGGTGAGAGAGGATTTTGCCGGACGGGAGGTGCAGGTCGTCGTCGATGGAGGATGGTAGCCGGCGAGCTCGACTGCTTGTATTCGGATGGGAATCAGATTCGGATTCTGAGATGCTGTCGAAGTCGTAGAACTCTCGGAATTCGCAGTCTTCGGCGTCGAGACTAATTCTACAATGACCCTTTCCGAGCATGTGCTGTTGGGCCGCTTCGGCTGTGCTCTTGATGGATTCGCAGTAAATGCATTCGGTGAACCGGAATACGATTATGTGCAGGTAGCCGACGAGCACCTCGACATCTACAAGGAGATGATCCTGTTCTGGTATGAAGAGACCGTGAGTCTTGAGCATATGATCCATGTTGTCTTCGAATATGGTAGATGTATGATTGCAGAAAATGCATTGGGAGTCCACGAATGGCGGGTAGTTGGATTCTTCAGTATCAAGATGGGTGTCTGATACATTTCTTTCCTCATCTAGCAGGGCTGGCTTGGTGTTTTCGGACACTTCTTCTTGTGCCATTGCTGGAGACGGTAGTGGTATCGACGCGGGTTGATCCGGCGTGTCATGCAGCACCTCTCGTAGTTTGGGGACCTGCTCTTCAAACACAGCGCGATCGATAGGGTCAAGAGATGCTATCCGTCGTTTCACATTATAGACACTGTAAAGAACGATGAGAAGAGTAATTGAATCCAGGAGAAGCCAACGACATACTGCCAATCACTTCGCGAGTGCTGCCGGTGAGCGTCTGCGGTATCGAAATCTGTATTACACGTATTGCAACGGACTGACAAGGACGGAACTTGACGACTTGAAGAAAACTGAGGCTCATCATGAGAAAACATGTTTGACATTGAGCAAAAAGAAGAGGAAGAAGAAAACGACGATGCTGCTGCTGCTAGCATCGACAAAAAGGAATTCGGATGAAGAGAGTAAAAGTTGTCCACGGGGCGATGAAGATTGCTGGACAGGTTATTGTACCGTGGATAGTATGAAGAGATGAAACCCCTCCTCGATGAAATACCCCTTGATAATGTATATAGATCTGAATCTAGAGAAACACAGAATCTTGTGTCCTGATAATCGCACGATCGATTGCCCTTTTTATATACTGTACCTACATAGTACGCCATATGGTACTACACGAGATGATAGTCCAGAACACTGACTATGAACTCAATCGGCCAATCAGAGAGAGCATTGGAACCGAGGTTGCAATTGGGAAGATCGAGTCTTCGCAATGATTACAGTGATGACTCTTGGGAGGCTATGTGATCAGCTATTGGTGATGTTGGAATGCTTTTGTGACTCATTCGTCACGGGCCAGCGATTCGGGACGGTTGAATACGGATATATGCGCGACTCGATCATCTATCATCATGCACTCTTGCACGTCTTTTCGTCATAAATGTTGTACATCGTAATACATTCGAACATACGTGTTCCAGCACAACATAGTATACATGATATCATACAATATGCTTCCTGATCCCATCCCTTCCATGTCATTGAGTCGTCGCACGTATAGCTTGCAAGACCAGCGCAAACATTAGCCCCCTACTGACCTCCTCGATCTGCAAACAGTCAAAAACCCGTCCCAATGCCTCACCACTCGCTGCCAATCCCATCACACTCGTCAGTGCCTGTGGCATCCCACGTTCTACCAATAACTTCCTCGCCTTAACTCTCAACTTCTCCTTCTCTTCAGCAGATGGCTCCGGCGGCCATGCCTTCAGCTCTTCCTCAGTCGGCAGAGCATTTTCCCTGACCTTCAATATTTGCTTGGCGATTCCTTCATCTGACGTGAAGTTGGCGTCCAGAACCGATTCTTGGATCAAAATGCGGATTGACTCGAGCTGAGGATTCCCTGGTCGTAGAAGGAAAGTCTTTGCGGCAGATAGCAGAGTTAGGCGGATATTCCATGCGGAAGAGAGGCTGTAGAGTTCGTTGATGATGGCGAAGAAGAGCTCCACTGCCACTCGAGTCTCTTCTTCTGTGATGGGTTTGAAACCGTTGTTGTTCACCACATGACTTTGCTCTTTGCTTTGAATTGACGATGTCTCGTCGTCGTTCTGCGACGGCACTGTTCGTTGCGATTCTCCGCTCTCTTTTGGCGGCGGGGATGTTACTTGATGAGGGGCCGGTCTTGAGATGCCATAATCATCCTCAATAGAGCTCGGAGGAGGGGGCAGGTTGATGCCTTCCGGTAAGAATTCAGGGATAACAGAGCTTGGATTTGAATTCGAAGTTGTCGAATTAGTCCTCTCCACCCTCTGCGGTCGAGGTGGTTTGGGAGAGTCCGAGGTCGAGCTGACAGTCGGCGCCTTCTCATAGCTCGAACGCTCATTGTAGCTGTCCATCCGGGGTAAGCTAGTCACTGATGCCGATTTGACGGAACGAGAAGGCATATGAGACGACTTTCGCTGAGCCCCTATGCCACCTACGGCACCGAAGACACCTTGTACACTATCCAGAACGGCTTTGCCACCACCCTGGATCCCCTTGTTGGCTGTCCCGAGCACATCAACGAAGCCTTTGCCTACGTTCTCAAGAGCCACGGGGCCTTTGATGAAACCAAAAGGGTTCTTGGATGCAAGACCTGCTCCTAAGGTGGTTTCCTTCTCGAGAAACTTTCTCATCCCCTCACATTCGGCAAGCGGCTCAAACTGTAGGGCATGCTGGAGGTAACGCTCAATATTCTGCCTCAAGTAGTTCTTTGTTTGTCCTTTCCAGGTTGGCAACGTAGCATGCTTCTCCGTGAAACCAGAAACACCCGCAATGACGGAGATTCGGCGGAGGACCTCATGCAAGACCTCAAAGTCCGCATATTTGCGCGAAATCATCCACCCAGGGTACCTTGATGACGTAGGTTCAATCTGCAGCAGATAGTCATTGGAAGGCTTGGCTCGGAACGTTGTTTTATCCTCTGGTGTTGCATCGTCGTATATGGTGACGGACGCGTTGTGAAGAGAGGCTGTGGTGCGAACATGTTGCTCCACCGGCGGAGGGGAAAACTGAGAAGACATACGAGTGGAGTTTGGGCCCGGCGTTGTCACACTGGGAGAATCTCGCGGCGACATTGGCCCAGGAGGCGTCGAAGGTGTAGGATCTGTTGGAGACATAGCTTGCCCTAGGGTCGTTGAGGAAGGGAGCGATCGCTCTCCGGTTCCATTATGATCGCTATCTACCGATGTTGGTGTGGCCATCCCTTCTGTAGTAGCGGTAGAAGTTGACTCTCCCATGTCAGAAGAAGGACGCTGTTGCTGCTGCCGTCGGAGTTCATCAGCAGCAATCATGTCGCTCAGCCTCTTAGCTTCTGCCATTGCTTCTTCCATGGCGTCCTGCGCATGACTGACTCTTTTCTGGTCTTCCAAATCAACGCTATTAGTCGCAAGCTTCGCAGGCCGCGCAGCGTCTGCATTTGTCTTTGCAGCCCCTTTCATGTCTTCGACGCCCGCGTCAATGACTTCAAGGAATTCGGGTTCCCCTGCTTCAAGCAGATAGACGATCCATCCATTGATAAATTCCGGTTTTGAGCAGTTCCTGATCGTCATTTCGAGCACTACATTGGCTAGGATCTGTTGTAGGAACACCTTAGCTGGACCACACGCATAGGCTTTTGATTCTAGAAAGTTGTGCAGTATGTCATCTGCCACAAGCGCAAGCTTCCGTTCTTGTTGCTCTTTGCTCAAAACGTTGGCAAGGCTACTTTCAGGCGCTTCCTGGAGGTACCGTTTCACAACATCGCCCGGTGGGCTGTTCAGGTTCTGCGGGCTCGTCAATGTCGCCGAGAGTTCGTTTAGAAAAACAATCACGATGGATGATGAGTTTGTGAGGAAGTCAAGGAATGTGTCAGCAGGTCGTTTCCGTGAGACACGATTAGAGATTGAGAGGATGAAGCTTGTGAGGGTCTGCCGACAAGCCTTCGGGAAACTATTGTCAAAGGGGACAATAGGGCTGTACCACCACCTGATGTAATGTAAGCGATAGCTTAGAGGTATACGAAGCAGGCGCATACCTCACATAATCCCGTATAACAGCATCGGTGAACTCGGCCAGAGCAGCTCCTGTTTTTGGCTTGAATCCCGATAAATCCGTTACCCCTGTCACATTGTCCTCCGTACTCAGCTCTGGCTCCTGTGCTTTAACACTATTCCACTCGAGCATCCTCTTCGCGACTTCCAAACCAGCCTCTTTGTGACGTCTGTTGCCTTGCGACCTCGTAGGACCAGAACCAGCGCCTAGGATTATATCCTCCCATGCCGCGTGTAGGACAAATCCTCCAAGCGCACCGATGAGAACAAGGGCCACACGCCCGAAGACCAAATAGGTGCCAACTGCAAGTACAGCGGCACATGCGCCTAGTGTCTCATTGCTGGCAGTAGCTAGAAAGTCAAGGAGGCGACTCTTTGGGTCGCTGTTTTCAGATTGCTTCTCTGTTCCTGAACCAGTCATTACGCCTGAACCTGGGAGAGCGACCCCAGGCTCCTCTTTGCTGGTGATAGATGTCGATGACTCCGGAGACAGTGGATCAGTCCCGACGGGTTGCGCCATGATGATTGCTTGCTTCGCTCGTCCAAGGTGAGTTTCGCCGTATGCTTATCAAACATGCTTCATGTTATTCGCAATTGATGGCTCGACATATTCATACAATATGTATTAATTACCTAGGTGCGCGCGACACGGCGAGGAGTGACCAGGAAGTTTAAAGGTGGACACTTGCCGATCAACTTATGGTGAAACACGATTCGGGAGTAATTGGCTAAGCTTAACTTATTTATTTTAAGCATTCAAGTGCCGCAGGGGATGAAGTATGTACTACGAAGTACCTCTGCCACATCTTTGTCTGATCTATTATGTGTATGTAATTATCAACTGGCCAACTCACGGGACCAAGTGAAAGGTCTGAATAGGATACGTTGTATTCGTAAACACATGGACTGATCTCTGAACGGCTATTGCTGTCACAATATACCTTAGAGTTGCAAGATGAAGCATGTAAAAACCACTCATGGAATCATACCGCTCAAGTCATCCAGCTGATGTATCAAACAGCCTCTTAATATACAACACACGGGCCATTTTAGTTCCCATGTACACCATCAATGCGCCAACCACCCAAATCTGATCATGGAATCGCTCAATTAAAACCACTCGCAACCTCATTAGGCCGATTTCCTGTCCTTCTTCAGAGGTGAAAACTCGGCCAAACTTCTTGGTTTTGCGGTCAGTGAGAGGCCACCGCCACGAAGGCCAACTGCCTTGTTGGTAAAAAGAGTCCTCGCTCGAGGCTTTGGTTGCTCCGCATCGTCTTCATCGAAGATTGTGCTTTTGCTTTTCCCGCCGAGAACTTTCTGCTTCTTTTTTGCTAAATGTGGCTGTACACGATTCGTAGTTGATTCGGCTGTTGGTTCGTTTTCCTCGTCGCTCTCTTCAGTGACCTTTGGAAGTGACATCTTGCTTAGCGGTTTCCTATTTGGCCCAACGGCGGCATTTACGCGAGGACCCGTGGCCTCTTGCAATTGCCTTGGCTTCTCTTTCGCTACTGCAGGGTTCCTTGCGGCCTTGGTCTTCACAGCTACAGGAGAGCTTGCTATCTTGGCTGCCTGCCCGTTGGGAGCAGGGGAATCTTCCTCGGCAATGGCTGGCTCTGGATCGTCCTTGGCCGAGTCAGGAGAATCCATAAGGATGCTCGTCGTCTTATTCAAGAATGGAGTGATTGAGAATGTTGACTTCTCCCCAGGTGCAGTGGAAATCCTGGCCCTCTTTGCAGCATGTGATTCTCCTGGTGTGCCGATCGTCAGATCAGGATCGAAACGTGCCACTGGTCGTTTGCGAGCATTAGCAATAGCTGAAGGCTTCGGTGCTGCCTTTGCCACCGCTTGGGACTTTTCGAGCTCTTCCTGCTTTTCTTTCAATTGGTCCTTCGTGGATCTCAACTTGTCTCTGAAAGCCTGCAGCTTGCTCTCAAAGACCGACTTTTGGGTTTCCCATTCTGCAGCCTGCTTGCGCGCTTCACGTTCCATTTTTTGGTTCTCTTTCTTCTGCTGCGCAAGCTCCTTCTTGAGCTCTTCCAGCTGCGTCTGGGCTGCCTGCTCGACCTTTTCACTCTCCTTCCTTCCTTTCGTAAGTTCCTTTTTGAGCTGCTCCAATTGTTCCTGTGCTTTAGTATCATGTTCGGTGGACTTATTGTCTCTCGTCTTCATACGTTGGACGGCGCGTCGCTCGGTCTCGAGTTCTACTTGGAGAGAATTGACTTCTCGTTGTAAAGCCAGCTTCTCAGAAAGAGCATTCTGATTTGCTGCCGCCTGAGACTTCAGGTGTTCCAATTCTGGCTTCAAGGTAAACAGCTCTCGAGAAAGGGCTAGTTTCTCTGTTAACAGTTTGGTAGAGTCTGCTGAGATATTCTGTAGTGCTTGAAGCTCGGTCTGCCGAGAATTAGTCGTCTTGCCTCGATGTGAGAGGTGCTGATCACAAACCCTGTAGTTCTCAACTTCTCGGAGGCGCGTCTTCAATTCATTTTGAGCAGCTGTAAGTTGCGCTTGTGCTTCGACAAGCTGCTCCCTGGTCTGCTCATAGCTGTCTTCCAACTGCTCTCCCTTATCTTCGGCTTCAGCGAGCTGCTCTTGCAAGTCGAAGTTCTCGTCCTCAAGTAATAATAGCTGCACCTTAAGCACACGCGCCTTTTCTTCCTCGTATATCACTTCAGATCTTTGCAAACCACGTTCATAGACCTGTTCGAGCCGCGCAGTTCTCAACGTCTGCGTCATCTTGGACACGATTAGAACTGCCTTATCGATGTGCCATCCACACTTACCTCCTGTTCAACACTGACTATCGAGCCTTCAGCAGTCGCCATTTTGATGTTGTTGTATCATACACCTATAGCAGCGACTATTATGAGGAGTGTCGTGATACACAAGTGGGACACTCGTTGCATTTCGGGAGATAAACAAAACAGTGAGCCAAAAAGGGCATAGCGTTGTATCATGACCGCCAAGACAGGTCTGCGGAGATCGTCGCAAGCTCTCCGCATCATCTTCTGGAAGGACACGAATACATGCTCTCGTGGACCGACAAACACTGTGACGGTATACAGCACGACAAGGCAAGATGAGATTGTTAGCATTTTTGACGGCGTCATTGCTATCTTGTGCAGCTTTGGCTGCGAAGAAACCTGCAACGAAAGACACATTCCAGGTGTATCACTCCAAGTCCTCAGGCCCGCTGGACTTAGATGACGCCAGCTTCAACGAACTGACCTCGACACCGAGGGATTATTCTGTTGCAGTAATCCTGACCGCCTTAGATGCTCGATTTGGCTGCCAAATTTGCAAAGACTTTACGTCAGAATGGGATCTCGTTGCGAAAAGTTATAACAAGGGCGACAAGCAGGGTGAAGGACGACTGCTTTTCGGGACGCTGGACTTTACCAATGGCAGAGACACTTTCCAGAAGGTGACTACGGATTCAGCCTTTATACTTTGATGTGCTGACACCTTTCACAGATGATGCTTCAGACTGCACCTATCCTTTTGCTCTTTCAACCAACTATCGGCCCAAACGCAAAATTGGATGGCCAGCCATTGCGCTTTGACTTTGGCGCGTATGTTTTCCCGATCTCTCCCGTATTTTCCCTCTCTGAGAAGAATATAGGCCACAATCTGCTGAACAGGTGTATGGGTGGCTTCAACGCCATCTTCCCGACGGGCCGCGACCTCCTCTGGTCCGCCCCATCAACTATGGCCGGATTGTTGTCTCAATCACTACCCTGCTAGGCCTCATCACGTTTGGAACTGTAGCAGCTCCATACGTCTTACCAATTATCACGAATCGCAACCTGTGGGCCGCTGTTAGTCTTATTGCTATCCTACTCTTCACTAGTGGACACATGTTCAATCATATCCGAAAAGTGCCTTACGTCTCTGGCGATGGTCGAGGTGGAATCACCTATTTCGCTGGCGGGTTCCAGAACCAATTCGGATTAGAGACACAAATCGTCGCCGCGATGTGTAAGTCTTGTCCCCTACCCGTTCCATTTTCTCCGGTCACTTGGACTAATTCATATTCGAAGACGGCACTCTCTCCTTCGCAACAATTGCCCTTGCCCTCAAAGTTCCACGAATCTCGAACCCGAAAGCCCAACAGACAATGGTCTTTATCTGGGGCATCGCAAGCCTTGGAATGTACAGCTTCCTTTTGAGCATTTTCCGCATGAAGAACGGTGGATACCCCTTTTTCCTGCCACCGTTCTGAACTGGTCGATGCATTCGAGATCACATATCAACGTTGAAAATTGGCATGGAGTACTTGAAGGATTATAGCGACCTTGAAAAGTTCTGTCCAGCCGGACGCACATGGCGAAGTCGTCAGTGACCGCAATGGAAGCGGAAAAGTGTAAGCTTAGCGCAATATAGTTCTCTTTTCATATAGAAGGAAATGTATATCATGACAACACAAACACTCTACGTGTTCCATAATGCACTCCTGAACTTCCCCCACCAACCAGTCCATCTCCCTTCAAATCTGTTGAAGTAGGAGGGAAATCCATGAATTGTCTCACCTCACCTAGCCTAGCCTAGCCTACTACATTCGATCAAGCAGATTTTCAAGTCATGACGGAACGCGCCCAGATATCAGCAATGGTCTCATTACAGTACCTGAAACGCGACATCTTGTCCCGAACGAAATTATTGAAAAGGAAAAGACGTGAATGCCACCAGTAACTTCCGTCATCGTATAAGTCATCAAATAGGAATCTCCCAATGCGTATAATACCCCCAAACAAGACCGAGTTTCCATCCCACCAGCAGCAGCAGCAGCAGCAGCAGCAGCAGCAAAAAAAAAGCTCAGAACCGTAACTCCCGAACATTTCCTCTCCTCGTCCGAACATCGTATTCGATCCACTTCGCGACACCCTTGCGGCCCCCCGCGACAGTCTCGTCGACGATTCGTCCTGGGTTCATGACGTGGCATCCTTCATATGAGACGGCAAAGGGTGCTGCTTCGGCGTCTGCGAGGACTAGGGATGTCGGGAGCGGGTACAGGTGCAATGCGGAACCGTAGTCCCAATGTACGGGTCTGATTGACAGGGGAAAGGGTGAAAGATAGGCCTGGTCGACGATTGTCTTTACGAGTTTTCGCGTGGTAGTGGCGGTTGCTGGATTGTTCGGCTTTGAAGTTTTGGATTGCTGCTGCTCTTGAGGCATATGGGAAGCCGCTTCTGCAACCTCTTGATCAACTTCCATTTCGCCGCCACGGTCGGCGTCGGCCTCCTCGTTCACCTCGTTGCCTTCAGGGGCTTCCGGTGGGTCATCCTCTTCTTGCTCCGGTACGTCGGCTTTGAATAGGATTGCACTTCGGCGCAATCGACTGGAGATATCGTCGCGGAAGAGCACGACCTCATGAACTGGACCAAATAAACTGATTCGAGCTGGATTTGTAGCCCATATTGCCTCTCCACCACCTTCTGACTTCCCGGCTTCATTGTTTGCCGCTGTGAAAGCTCTTCTGATCCGTGACGTGAACAGATCAGGCACGCTCTCTCGTGGTATTGGACTTGCTGCTCCTGCTCCGAATGCAGATGGCCACGGATCGTTATCTCCAGGGACGAACACAAATGTGCTCGTGGAGATTATCGAAGGAAACTCAGCAAGGACCGATGCAAGGCCGTCGAAGTGTTCCTTATACTCAATACTTCCATCTCCAACGCCGCCACCCATGGATGGGTTGCTAACAAAATTGCCCATGACGACAAAGGAAAAAGGCAGATCCTCCGGAGGCCCGGCCGCGTAGGATGCGAGTATTTTACGCAATGCCTCCAACACCCGAGGATTGTCTAGTTGTACTTCTCCTAGTATAGTAACTTTCTTCCTGCTTGGTGAGCTCGAGTCAGCGGAGTGTTCCCGTCTCCCTATCGTCTTGTTCTCTAGTCTTCGCATCCTATCGCCGATAGCCTTCTCGCTGCCGACGCCGAGGAAATCTACCCAACCAAACCCAGCACTTGATTGCTTCAGGTCTTCTCCTTCCTTTGATTTGATACCCAGTGTGACCTCACGTCTCTCACAAGGTGGGCCTGTTACCGTCACAGCAACAAACCGCCCTCCTATAACACCACCAATTCCACCTCTTCTTGATCCACTCGACCCGCCGTCTTCATCATAAACACCTTCAACAAGCACGATCATTCCAGGACATGCCCATAAGGAATCTGACGGTTGCAGAGACGCTTCTGATAAGTCCAGGACAATGCTACCGGTCAAGTCGGTAATTGCCAAATCACCAGTGGCAGCTATCCCGAGGAGACCCAATAACAAATGCTGCGTCCCAGATCGCCCCAGCAAATTCGCTATTGGGGTTATCTTATAGGCTTGCTGTTGAGTTATGATAGATGATGCCGAACGATGAAGAGTGGGGACTCTTTTCTTCGCCGCTGCTGCAAATGTAGGTGTCTGAAATGATTCCATACGCATGAGCCGCTGGTGAATGAGATTGTACCGGGATCTAAATAGATCCGTCTTATGAGAAGGTGACGGGAACAGCGAGGGAGGAGTGTTTATTGTCTCGAAGAACTTTTTGGTTGCGTTGTAGTGTAATCGTGGCTGAGAATGGGCCGGAATGACTCTGATATGCGATCGCATATCTTGTTGGAGCTTTGGGGCATTTTCTTCCTCAGAAAGCTCCTGCTCAGAGTCCGAGACCCCCAGCGCAGATATACCTAAGGACGTCTGGCTGTCTTCTCGCGAGACAGCGCTAGGGCGTCCATCGCGAGATGACGATACTCCTTCAGATGGACGTTTCAGCTCCACGACGCGCCCTCCTACCATACACTCCTCGAGATTTTTGAGTAGTTTCGTCAAAGTCTTGTCCTTTCCATCCTCGAGTAGTATTCCGCCCCCGTTGCGCTTCCAAATCCTTGCTATTTCATCTAGAACCCGCTCTGCTAAACCTTCTTCCCTCCATCCTGAACCGCATTGCTTTCCCACAAAAGCAGCAAGTTGTCCCAAAGCTGAGGAAGTCAAAGTAAGGTTGTGTTTTTTTGTGATGGTTCGGAATGCGATAGGACGAAGAGTCTGCGGGGGTAGTATAACTGGCAATATGGCTGATGCAGGCTTAGGTGCCTGAAAATGGAGTCTTGTCGCATTGGTGCCATTGTCGTTCTGTGGCTGCTTCCGAGGTTTGATGGGGAAAGCAGGCGTACCAAAACCTGGAGATGAAGAAGGAATCGGGTTCGTCGTGTCAAGGCGAGAACGAAGTGAAGTTGTTTGTTGTCTCGGTGTCAGTGCTGTAGTATCATCCATGACCATGAAATCCAGAGGGGTGTGTCGCCCGATATCTACATGCTCATCGTCTTGATGGCAATGCAGTAAAGTGCTATCAATTTATCCTTCAATATTCAATTAACGCGTGTAAACACAGTAGACGCGTAGCCCGCGTCAAAGTTTCATGGCAGAAGTCCGTTGTGGAGAACCTTGTTTCGCGGTCGCTACTTGCGAACAAAATATCACGAGCAATCCTCGTTTCTATTCATTTTGTCTTGTATTAAATTCTTTGCGCGGTCGACCATTCTGGGGTACATATCAGCAGATCGAAGGCGGTCGCCAGTAGATACATCTCCCCAACGTGCGCCACTCACTGTCCTAGTTCACTGCCGACATGGCTTCAGCCACGGTAGACGAAATATCGGAAGTTGCAGCGACAATTCCTGATGGGCCCGATCGAGCAAGGCTCACGGAGCTCATAGCTGAAGCAACCAGCAAATATTCGGTCAAGGATTACAGTCCTGCGGCCGAGCTATATTCGCAAGCTACCGAGCTTCAAGCTGAACTGAACGGTGAAATGGCCATTGAGAATGCCGACCTTTTATACTCATATGGAAAGTGTCTTTATTTCGTGGCCGTCAGTAATAGTGATGTTCTCGGAGCGAAAGCAGCTGGCGAGAAGGTTGGCAATATTAAGGAAGAGAAGACCGCGAAATCAACACGAGAACCGACAAAATCGAAAGCAGCAGGCGCCGAAAAGGAGCAACAAGTCGCTGAGGAGGTTGTGGCCAAGATAGCGACAGAGCATGAGCCGGGCAATGCGGATTCCGATGCAGGCCAAAGCGATAAATCAGGCAAAAAGCCTTTCTTTCAGTTCACAGGCGACGAGAACTGGGATGACTCCGATGAGGATGAAGTCGACAACCAAGACGGGGAAGACGAACAGGAAGAAGAAGAAGAGGATGACTTCTCAAATGCGTTCGAGATCCTTGATCTCGCACGAGTCCTACTCGAAAAGAAGCTACAGTATCTCGAGGAGACAGTTACCGAAGCTGCTGGCAAGGGCAAAGCGAGAAACACTGACGCAGTGGATTCGCCTGAAATACGGCAAGTTAAAGAACGCCTAGCAGACACGCATGATCTACAGGCAGAAATATCTCTCGAGGGTGAACGATTCCCAAACGCCGTTATGGACCTCAAAGCAGCCCTGGTGCTGAAGGAAAAGCTGTACCCACAGGACTCCAGTCAGATCGCCGAGTGCCACTATAAGCTCTCCTTAGCTCTGGAATTCGCTTCTGTTACCCAGCAAAAAGATGAGAATGATGAAGTCGTTGAAGGCAAGCAAGCCGTAGTAGACGAGGAAATGAGGAAAGAAGCTGCATCGGAGATGGAGAAGGCCATCGAGAGTTGTGAACTACGAATCGAGAAAGAACAGGCAGAAGTAGATGGAGGAAAGACGTCCGAAACGCCGTCAGGAGACTCCAAGGGCAGACCCATCACACAGAAGGACATCGACGAGGTCAAGGAACTAGTTGCTGATATGCGGCAGAGGGTATGTATTGCTAAAGACCAATATATTGCGACTGTGACTGACCCAATCAACAGCTTGTCGATCTTCGTGCACCACCGGTCTCGCTCAATGATCCCAACTCAACTGGCACTCTGGACGGAGCGACGCCGCTGAATGGCATATTAGGTCAAATTTTAGGGGAATCTGCAGAGGAACAGAAGAAACGCCTCGAAGAGGCAAGCAAAAGCGCTACCGATCTTAGCGGGTTGGTGAAGCGAAAGAAGCCGAAGCAGCCTTCAGCTGATCCAACAGATCAGACAGCAATTCAGAGCAATGGGGCCAGTGTTACAGACGGAAAAAGGAAGCTGGAAGGTGATGAGACAGCAAATGACTCGGCAAGCGGTAAGAAGGTGAAGTTCCAGGATCCTGAAGACGGATTATAATCCTCACGTGCTATGTTCGGTGGATTACTCTAAAAAGGTTTGCTTTGGCTCGAGCTAGGAGTTGGATATGAGGGGAGGACTGGTTCACCTGGATACTGATACCCAATGCTGTATAGCTGTACAGCGATATATTTCTTCGGCGTATTTGGCACCTGGGTGGTTTGCGCGCGAATTGTTCACTCACCAAGGAGTGAAAGATGAACCCGTATATAGCACAATGGTATCGAGCAGAGCATGCCGGTCTCTGGGTCAGCATGCTCTCTCATTGAGGCAAACGTGTTCCTCTAAAAAGGTAGCAACATATCGTGGCGCTTTGCAGTAGGCAATGCACCTAATACCTCATGAGGTCCACTATCAGACATCCAATCCGCCTTATCCTTAGGTATCCTTATCCTTATCCTTAGGTATCCTTATCCTTATCCTTAGGATTATCCTCAGGATTATGCCCCGAGGCCCTACTAAGTTACTATTAATTAATCACTACTAACTCCCGGAAGCGGATTTAGCTGAGCTTTAGTTGATTGATAACCGCCAATCGATAAGCCGGAAGCTATGAAATAGTGATTCCCCACCTAAATTTGCTTGGATGAGGTCAGCATCAATCACGCGTTTTGGGTATTCCGCATCCCATACTTCTCCCCCTCCTTCCTTGACCCTACTGACCCTTGCAGTATACCATGCTTCACAACGTTCATGTTACCGGCCTGTACCGCAAGGCTCCTCATCCTGAATCCCTCCAATTTACTCATTTCGATAGTTCGAATACCTTCCGAATTCCCTTTCCACGTATATCCCCACGGACTAACTCTGCCACTGTTTGCATGCTTCACGAGCTTCTTACCGTAGAAGTACCCCGCCATGTGACTAGCCTCCAGTAAGGGTGGTATATCTTTTCATGACGGGTACCTCAACTTCGGAGCGAATACAGATAATTCAACCTCTTATCTAGCCGTGAGGAAAGAGAGGCAGCATTGCTAGCAATTGCTCAGACTGACTTGAGAGACCGAAGATGTCACGCACACTGCCCTTCCACTTTCCCACCTTCCTGTTCCCATCGGTACCCTTTAGACGTCGAACCTCTTCACAAGACTCAACCTCCAGCACACTTAGCTCCTCACCAGGTGGTACATCGGGATCAACCGCACCTTCCGGCGACTATCTGCGAGGCTCAACCTCACACTTACGTTGTGCGCGGTGTGCGACGGACTTATGCCTTACAACGCAAATCATTTCCAAGGGGTTTACTGGCCGCTATGGCCGTGCATACCTTGTATCACCCACAGTACCTTACACATACAGTTATACTTCAAACCTCCCACCGCACAGCTCTTCCTCCGACGCCAAAGACAGCGGCAGCCTTCCAAATACCCACATTCACAAACCCGTCCCGAGGCAACTAGTAACGGGAGCCCACGTGGTTAGCGACATCAGTTGTGCTTTCTGTGGCAGTGTGCTTGGATGGAAGTACGTCGGAGCTGAAGAAGAAGCGCAGCGCTACAAGGTCGGTAAATTCATATTAGAAACAAAACGAGTAAGGGCGAGCGTTTGTTGGGAAAACGAACACGATGACATGGATGCCATCGATGGAGGTATTCATGGTCCTATCGAGCGCCGGGCCTCGACAGCATTAAGCGAACACATGCCGTTCGAAATGGACGAGCACGATTTCACAATGCCACCGGACCGCTTAGATAAGATTGAGGATATTGAATTCGACAGTCAAGATGAGGACGAGTGTGACGACATTTTTGCAGGTGTCTGGAGTCAGCACCTCGCTGCAAAGCGAAGGAAAGGAGATTTCTTCGGGAGGCCTTGAGGTCCATTCATGACTCTCTTGGGCAGCATTGAGATCCATGACTACTTTGGATGTCTCACGGAGTTGGTAGGGTCAGCCAGTGGTGGCTCGCCACTACTGGGTACTAATCAAGGGCGTCTGAAAGGTCAAGGAGTTACCGTGACTGGAATTTTTGGGTGTTCTGTGCGAGGATAATAATCAGAATGCATGAAGGACATGGATTTATCGGATGATACCCCTGCTCCCAAACTGTGGGCTTGTTGAACTTAAATTTTTGCATGTATTGCGATTTTGCTTATTGGATAGACTACTCTCGAATCTGTTATTGATATTCCACGCATTTTCTAGTGCAACTCGACGTCCTGTATGATCAATTCTCGCTGTTCCTTTGCAATCCCCCAATATGATCACCTCAAACAAACCAAGCCAACCCCTATTCCAGCGACAAAGTGCCGTAATGAATTCCGGTCAGGGACCAGGCCCAGCAGCTGCAAGCGAGGTTCTTCCTCAATCTATTTCTGTCCCTTTGCCCTCCCAGTTACATATTCATCGGCCATCTCCTGTTTGCTCTCAGGTAAACTGTGTGGCATTGTGTTCTTTCGTCGTTTCGGCAAGGCAGTCACATATCTGTATCCGGTGGTGTCAGGGTGCTCGTCGTTGATCTGTTCTTCGCGTTCCATGCCGGCGATAAGGCCTTGGTCGGCTTTCGCGGCTGCCTCGGAGGTGTTGATCATGGATGGCGAGCTCAGGGTGGGAAGAGGAGAGAATGAGGATGCAGGCAAACCGAGTGGGATCGCGTTGGAGCGCTTGGGTCTCTTGGTTGGTCTCGAAGGCTTGGTTGGAGAGCCAGATGTGTTGACAGGAGCGTTGAACGGGTCTGTGTGGTCAGATGGTTGTTCAAACCCAGCGGGCGCGCAGTCACTGTTGGGCTTGGAGCTGACTTCCGTAGAAGCTGCTTGTTCATTGTTTCTTGGAATGCACTTGATCTTGGGAAAGGCTGGCGGTGATGATGTTGGAGTCGTGGACGACATAGCTTTGTTTCCAGGGGGAGAGTGGTCAGCCATAGCGATGCTGTCTCAGTGAAAAGGAGAGAACGGACAGAGAGGAAGGGGCGTATGAAAGAACGTCTTTGAGAGAAAAAGGAGAGGGGGCAAGATCCATATACTGAATATCATAGAGCAAGATAGAGACCCAAGAGAAAGAATAGAATATAGGTGCCATTGTTTGTCATAAGCGGGTCTACGTGTACGCCTACTGCTTCACAATCTGGCGACAGCGTACAGCAACATATGACCTATAAAATGGTCGGTTGGGTACCTAGAGGTTCACCACCATCCGCAGGGCCGGTGAATACCACATCTGAGACAGCACGTCTAACTGCCCCCATTGTTTGCGGTTCTATTCGGACGATGCACAAGTACGACGCCCTGGAGTGGGGGATCTCAGAACTGTCTCGATGCATAAGATGCGAAGGGACCAAAGATGAAAGAAGCAAACAGATCGTAGATCAAATACTCAAGCCAGTATATTATATAGATGTATCGGCTTTGACACAGGACAGAACTCAACAAGAGTCATATTGGATACATTCGACTGCAGTGTCAGAAGAGTCTGATGTTGACTCTGACGTCTGAGGGGCAATTGCTGGCTGGAGGCGATTGTGGAGAAGTTCGAGCTTGATCTCAAGGTACAGTACAGCTTTCAACTGTCGCATGTCACCAACTCTGGGGGATAGAAGTGATCTACTCATATCTGGTACTCTTGGCTGCCTCCCTCGTATCTTGTCAACACTGTGAACAGAAACTCGCCTTCTGAATATCGTCGCTAACACAGAGGCGGTTTCCGCCCCGCTCTCACAGTAATCATGTCTTGCAAACATGTTGATGTTGACCGTAAGTGCTGCGAATGCTGGATGTATATCTAAACCACCCTGACACGCTTCCAGAACTTCGACCTCCCCGTGCAAACCAGTCCGTATACCGAGAGGATTGCACCCAGTGTTTTGGCTCAATTGACGATCCGACCGGTTTGAATGTATGCCTTTACTGTTTCAATGGTGGCTGTACAGGAACGAAGAACCATGCGCAACTACACTATCAACGCACAACGCATCCCCTAGTCTTGAACATCAAGAGGACGAAAAAAGTTATCCAGAGAGATGAACCGCCTCCAAAGATTTCGAAGCTCGCCATAGCAGCGGAGACTGAAGAAGATCGGTACGATACCACTACGAAGGTTCTCTGCTATGACTGCCAGGTCGAAGATGTGGACAAGTCAGCTGGAAAGCTTGGACCCGTCGTTGACGGCGTTATGAAAGCCATGACTTTTGCCAGACAAGAAGAAGTTAAAGCATGGGAACAGGAATTCACACCTTGTGAGCATACCTTATGCTTGGAACAACAACCTGGCAAACAAATAGAATCTCAAGAACTGGGCCAATGCTCCATGTGCGATCTGAAGGAGAACCTCTGGCTATGTTTAGAGTGCGGTAATCTCGGTTGTGGCCGGGCGCAATGGGGTGGCGTCGGTGGCAACTCTCATGGCCTTGCTCATACCGAATCTTCGGGTCACGGTGTTGCCGTCAAGTTGGGCTCCATCACGCCTGAGGGCAACGCAGACGTGTATTGCTATAAGTGCAACGAGGAACGTATAGACCCAGAACTTTCGGCACATCTTTCACACTGGGGCATAAATATTGCCGATCGCGAGAAGACGGAAAAGAGCTTGATGGAGATGCAGGTCGAACAAAATCTGAAGTGGGATTTTTCAATGACTACCGAGGACGGCAAAGTGCTCAAGCCACTATTTGGAAAGGGCTTTACAGGCCTTAAAAATATTGGCAATAGCTGCTACCTGGCCAGTGCTGTTCAATGTCTCTATGCGCTTCCCGAATTTCAAGCACGATATTTCCTACCTAACGACCTCCCTCCATCGACAGATAGTCCGGCTGATGACCTTGAGACTCAATTGCGGAAACTCGGAGATGGTCTTCTATCTGGTGACTATTCTCATCCAGACACCAGCGATGTACAAGCGCAGCCAGATACACCAGAAGTTCCACATCAAAAGGGTCTGTCACCGGCGATGTTCAAGCATCTCATTGGAAGAGGTCACGAGGAGTTTTCTACAATGCGACAGCAAGATTCGTTTGAGTTCCTCACACATCTATTCAAGCACATATCACTTTCAAGACATCCCTCTCCTGACGCAGACCCGGTCAGGTCTTTCAGATTTGCCCTCGAACAACGACTACAGTGTCTTTCATGTAAGCGTGTTCGATATCGCGTCGATGAGCAAGACAATATATCTATTCCGGTCCCTGCTAGACGAAAGCCCGGAGAATCTGGCACAGAAAAGGGCTCCGAATTCGAGCCAGTCACGATGAAAGAATGTCTCGATATCTTCACTGCACCTGACACGGTGGAATTTACTTGCCCTGCCTGTGGTAGCAAGGATGGCTTCATCAAGCAATCCAAATTCAAGACATTTCCTCAGAATCTTGCAATCAATGCTAGACGGTTCGAACTCGTCAACTGGGTCCCAACGAAGCTTGATATCCCTGTGGAAGTCACTGATGCTCCTTTCGACATGACCGTTTATATGTCACGCGGTCTACAAGAAGGAGAAGAAGAGCTCCCAGAAGACAACCCAGTCGCTGGCTCTCCCGCCTTCGTCCCTAATGAAGTTGCCCTTTCGTCTCTCGAGGCGATGGGCTTCCCCCGTGTGAGGTGCGAAAAAGCACTTCACGCCACTGGAAATTCCGACCCAGAATCGGCCATGAACTGGCTCTTCGCTCACATGGAAGACCCGGACATCGATGAGCCTCTCAGCCTCAGTAATGACACCACAGCTGCATCATCAGGTTCAGCTATTAACCCAGCCCAAATTGCAATGCTTGCAGAGATGGGAATTGGCGCACCACAAGCCCGCAAAGCCCTCAAGGAGACAGGGGGAGACGTGGAAAGAGCAATTGACTGGGTATTTAGCCACCCTGATGACCAAGGCGACTTTGGCGAAGAACAAGATACCGCTGCCGAGCCCAGTGCCCAATCCTCGGAGAAGAAGGTCGCAGGCAGCACGGAAACTCCCGCCAAATTCGAACTGCAAAGCATCGTCTGCCACAAGGGCGCGAGTATCCACGCTGGACATTACGTCGCCTTCATCCGCAAAGAGATCCCTGAAGAGGGAGGTCAACGTGCTTGGGTACTCTTCAACGATGAAAAAGTCGTCAAGGCTGTAGATGTGGACGAGATGAAGAAATTCGCTTATGTTTATTTTTTCAGACGAATCTGAAACGACTCAAAGGAAGGGAAAATAGCGAGCGGCTGCATGGTCGTAAAGATGAGTATGGTGGCAAATGCAGGGCAATAGCAATGATTCAACGAGATATCAAAAAGATTAAAAAGTAAGAAAGAAAAAAGTCTCATAGAAATACAGAGGTAAACGAAAAGGACACCCTGGAACCAGACACCGCGTTTAGATACATAGGGCAGAATTCCAACAGAAATGTAAGAGTCCAACTCGAACTCGCAAAGGATCTTTTCTTCAACTTTATGAGTCCGCAAGAATTCGTAGAGGTCGGTCCATGTCCCAATAACATCTTGAAATCCTACCTTGATATCCAAATCTTTGAAGAAGACCGCAAGATTATACATACATAGCAGATCTAAGTCCTCTCCAACGTTTCAGGACTTGGACGCTTCAAGAAGACCCCCCTCCCCCCCCCCCCGAAAACACCATGAGATCCACAGTCAATCACATCTCCGTCCACTATATCAATCTTCCATCCATCCATCCGGCAATCCACCTCTTGCCTCGCTCACCCTCTATCCTCCTCCTCCTCCTCCTCCTCCTCCTCCTCCTCCTCCTCCTCCTCCTCCCAACCCTCCGGTAAACCCACCAATGCCCTCCACAGGCCTCCTAGAAACGTGCCTCAACATATCAACGATGGCACCGTTTTCGATAGCTAGCACGCTGTTGTGATCGGTGGCCGGTATGACTCTGCTCGAGAAGTCGATCTTGTCTCCGCGGTGGGGTGGAGACCAGCATTGTTCGAAGTAGGATTGGCCTTTGGTGCCGACGAGCTCGTCTGCGGAGGCGAAGATGGCGTGGATTGAGAGGTTAGATGATGGTGATGATGACGATGGTGCGTGAAGAGGTACGAATGCAGTCTCATGGGCGGCGATACGCGGTACGATGTCAGAGTAGTCGGTCCAATCACCCCAGAGGTTACGCCCCTTCTGGAGGCAGAGCAGGACTTCTTCGGAGCCGCCGTCGATATGTTCAGAGAAGATGTATTTGGTGAGGAGTTTCTCGAGGGTCGCTTGGTACACCTGAGTACGGAGGGATAAGTCGCCGTTGGAGGAATCGATGTGTTTCGAGGAGCTGGGGACCAGGCGGGTAGCTGTGTTAGAGGGACGGGTAGCATGGATTATGGGAGCAAAGGTCCCGTTGACAAAGGAAGCAATGTTGTGCCAGCTCCCAAGAAGTGAGTTGGGTAGGATTTGGAGCATTTGGAGAAAGAGTATATGGGAATGTCGTGGTGGCACCCACGGTGCTGAGAGATCTTAGAAAGAGACGAGATTAGTTTACTTGGGGAAGCGACGCACCGAATACTGCAACGTAGGGTCTCTCTGGATGTAGGATTTCTCGTTGATGAAGAAGGGTATTGAGCACGTAGATCGTACCGTTGCTGTGAGCAGCTAGAGAAACGTACTTGATTCCCAGATGTCTTAAAAGTGCCGGTACTATATCTGCAGCAATGTCAGTAATCAAGCCCCTGAGCATTCACATATTCCTTATGCCCACCCAGCCAGGTAGCTACTCTCTGCTCCAGAGTCACCTGATCGGTCCCTCCTATCCCAGGCTTATCCACAGCGAGAAACCTGACGCGTTGCCTTTGGGCTTCTTTGTCGTCTGCTACAGCCTGATATCGTCCTCCAAACATACCACCGCACCATAGAAGGACTGGAATCTCTTCACCATCTTCTGCATCTGCCGGATTGAATCCGGCATCTGCGTAAGCGACGCGGATGCTGTTATGTCGGCCTATCTCCGGGTTCGGTGGCAGGACGAAGGACCGGTGAAACCTGATGTCACTCGAGTATTGGATGGACCTATAACGTTTGTTCTCAGAAAGCTATTCCCGGGCAGATAGTGCATATAAGAAGAGACGAACTCTTGAATGATCTCGTCGACTTGATCTACTGGCAATCCTGAAGGTACGGAGCTGCCAAGAGGATTGTAGACGTTCCCATCACTACTGAGGTTTGCACCCATGTCCTGAACACACAAATAAAGAAAAGAAAGCAGGTAATATAGATCAACCAATTACGTATGGAAGCAAGGAGACGGGGATACAACAAGCACGTTCAAATCACCTTCCGAGGTTTAAGCGGGTCAGTGACAATGGACGACGTCGAAGATTTTATTTTCCCGCGAAGAAGCAAAGGGCTTACGCTGCTGACTAGTCTGGGCCATGTCTCCATTCTTGATCGGAGCAACGTTCATAAGATTGTCTCTATCAATGATTGCTCGAGTTCACACATATTCATCCCAGCCTCCATGATTTGACAAGGAAAACATTGTTCATTGTGAGAACCGAGGGAAACCCAAGAACCTGGTGCCGATGTTTCTCGGCTAAAACCACCATGGAGCTCCACCCGACGATGTTGACATGGCCAGTCGATGAAGTACCGATTGACTAGGTAGGTATATAGGATGGATCGTCTGCCCAACTTAGACCATGTCCTCCATGGCTCACTGTAGGAGCTATTCTACACTTCCATCGTGGTCGATCCAGAGCCAACCAAGCCCAAGATGGTACTTCTTAAGCCCCCAAACCAGCATGTGCTGAAGATGTTCAGCCTAGCTGGAAAGAAGGCACTTGTTACTGGTATGTACACGAAGGAGAATCAATTAAATGTACCATTTCTGACGAGGTAAAAGGTGGCGCTCGTGGAATCGGACTTGAAGTCGCGAGAGCGCTCGCTGAAGCAAAGGCCGACGTATGTGATATAGGCAATTGAGCTGTGTGTATCTCTACTCACAATGTACTAGGTTGCTATAACATATGCTACATCTAAGGGCGCGCCAGATACGGCCGCGAAGCTGGCTTCGGAAAACAATGTCAAGGTCCAAGCCTACCAAGCCGATGTCCGAGACCCGAAGTCAATAGAGAGCACGATTGCTCAGGCCGCAAAGGACTTCAGAGGTCTCGATATCGTAGTTGCAAATGCTGGTGTAGCTCACCACGACCCTGCCGAAGACTTTTCTGTCGAAAAGTACCGTGAAATCATGCAGACCAACTTGGATGGCGTTTTCTATACAGCTCAAGCGGCGTCCAAGGTTTTTAAACCTCAGCGACAAGGGAATCTCATCATTACGGCGTCCATCAGCGCCAGCCTGGTCAATATTCCTCAAAGGCAAGCAGTTGTAAGTATTCCTTGCAGCTTCTTATGATTGAAAGCCGCATCTGACCTTGCCAAGTATAATGCAAGTAAAGCAGGAGTCCTCCACCTGGGAAGATCACTGGCCGTTGAATGGGTCGATTGGTGCCGAGTCAACTGCATCTCGCCAGGATACATTGCAACGGATATGGTAGGAAGCCTTCCGGAAGACTGGAAGACGAAATGGATGGAGCTGGTTCCTGGTAGGAGGTTCTGTGACCCATACGAACTCAAAGGAGTAAGTGACCACCGTTTCTTTGACTCCTCAGAAGTCAGGGTTGTTTAATGTCTTTTACAGGCCTATGTTTTCGCTGCGTCTGATGCTTCGAGCTACATGACTGGAGCAGACATCACCATTGACGGCGCCTATACTGTTACGTGAGCTTTGAGCACGTTAATGCTTGCTATGGCGAGCAAGTGGCGAAGAAGACCTGGCAGAGGCATCTAATGAGTTCTGTATTGTGAGGACATGCATCAGATGCATCACTCCCCTAGCCAGGGTGATACCTTGATCAAACACTTCGTAGAATCCCATATTTAGCACCCACACCGACAACAATCTCTCTTTCAAAGAGCCAATTCTGCCCGTACGTGGAAGAATCGTAGAGGACCTCATGATGGAAATATCCATGCACTCACGTCCTTCGTACCCCGCCCCTTCTATCCTTCCGTATCAACCCGAGTTTTCCTCCTTCCCCCCACGCGGCGAAAGAGGGGTTGGTGGGGAGAGGGAGAGGGAACATGGAAGATCGGACTGGACTGGACTGGACTGGGTTGTACTCACTACCTCCTCATGAACGAAAAGAAAGCTAAGAGACACATTACCTACCTGGTATATCTGCCTTAAGTAGAGAGTTGATCAGATATCCGATGACTCTGAGTAAGGTAGTAATGTATACAAATCACGGATCATATAGATAAGCTTCGTTCGTTCCATTCGTTTTTCGATTTCCCATTTGTGCTATGCAAAGTGAGAGTCTTCAAAGTAATTCAGATATAATGCCTACATAGTCGTCTCAGCATTCGACTTGAGAATGATATATCAGTATAGTGTATTCAGTTGGAAAGGGAGAAAAAGATGAGGCAGATGAGGCAGATGAGACTTGGACCAGTCGAGAATCCGGGGAAAAGGTCTTAGCGTGGCAGTAAATTAATACTGTAATTGTCCTGCCCGATAAGGATCCGATAAGAAAAATTTCTGGCCGACGCATTGTCTTTTCAACAGCATTTCTCTGCAATCGGTATTCTACAACCAGTTATTGTTGGTATGGGAAAGATGATTAATCCGACAAAGAAGCGAAAGAGAGACCTTGACGAGACGTCTCTCAGTCTTGTTGAGGTCTACAATGATCTGGCAGATGAGAACGAGGAAACGCGTCTGAAGGCAGCCCAGACACTCCTTGAGAAGTTCTCCGACCAGTCTAACACAACCGCCGAGCAGATTTCTACAGCTCTGAAGCGTCTCATTAGAGGTCTTTGCAGCAGCAGGAAAGCTGCTCGGATTGGTTTCTCCATAACCCTGACAGAATTCCTGTCTCAAGTCTTTGAATTTTCGGAAGCACACAGGGGGCTCACCGCTTCTCAAGTCGTTGAAGTGCTGCGTACTCAGACTGCTCCCTTAGACACTGTGTCAAAACAAGATGAACGTGACCACTATCTTGGGAGACTCTTTGGAGCTGAAGCTCTCCTGAAGTCTGGCATTCTTTTCAGATCATCAGCATCGTCGGCTCTGAAAGAGCTTCTTGACGGGATCTGCGATCTCGGCACAAAGAAGCCATGGTTACGCCAAGAATGCGGTTGGATGCTCTTTGGCTGTATAGCCGGCCTTTCACCCGTCGAAAGCGGAGTTGTAGAGGATATTTTGTCGTCCCTCCGTACCCATAAGCTTATACGGACTCCGGAAGGTGTTGCCATTTGGCTTGCCGTTGGCCAAAGGTTTCCAGATGCAAAGTTTCCTAAAGACGTCTGGCAGCAAGACAATCCACTGTGCAAGAAAGAGAAAATCTTGTTGGCGAAGGTCATGCGAGATGCCACCCCAAAGAGCGAGGAAGAAGGCAAAGAGCAGCAAGCCCAGGGGAGTGCTATGTGGAATGCTTCCCTTCACTTCGCATGGTCTCCTGTTCTACAGGCTCTCTTTTCGGATACAGACGAATCAGGACAGCCGAAGAAGAGCAAACTTATATCATTTGAGACTTTTTGGGCCGAAGTCGTCGACGAGTCCTTGTTTGCTCAATCGAGTAGTTCTGAGCGCAAGCATACGGGATTTCTTGTCACTATCGCGGCCATGAACAACGCGCCACCTCCATTGCTACGGTTTGTGCTAAAGGGGAATCTCTTAAGAACACTCACAAACCAGCTTGCAAGTGGTGAGAGGTTGCTTCACCGAGCTGCCCAGCGCACCATCCAAGCTATCCTCGCTCGAGGTAGTCAATCGGCGGAAGCTTCTGTCATAATACTCAGGGCACTTGTCAATAACACTGAGGGCTCGGCATCTTTTGATCAGATCACAAAAACCAAAACAATCGACAAACTCGTCACCAATGTTAAAACTGAAGCACTTGGACCGATGACCGAAGTTCTCTCTGAATTCGTACAGAAACCAGGCACCGTCGATGAGAAGGTAGCCCATGCGAAAAGAGTCAATGCATCTGATTATCTAATCAATTTATTTGGCCAAAGCCTCGCTGGTGATGGAGTTGAGGAATTCCAACAGACGTCACGTGCAAATATCATTAAGCTGCTACTCAAACTATCATACTTCACTCCTATCCAAGAGAAGGCTTCAGAACAACAAGCTGTCTGGCCCCCACTGTCCACATCTACACGACAAGCCATGCAAGCACGACTTTCAAGTTGCCTGGAACGAGCCATGCGATCTCATATTGCGGCCACGGAGTCATTAGACATTGCCGTTGCCGAGATCAGGCGGATCGAAAGAAAGTCTAAAGACCTGAAGCCAACAATTGACATGGACGACGGTGTCAGAAGTGCTCTCGATACAGCGTGGATAGCATTGAGTTCACTTCAGAAGCCGAAGCAGCAAAGCTCGCCATATCTGCAGGCCTTGAAATTGCTGTTCTCGCTCTCGATATTGCAAGTCTACAACGGCGAGCCGGACGCTGTTCAGATTCTGGAAGAGCTGCAAACCTACATTCAAGACGGTGCCGACTCAGGGTTAAAAGATAGTGCCGACGACATTATCGAGATCTTGTTGAGTTTCTCTTCACAGCCGTCCAAATTTCTCCGACGTACCGTCCTTCAGGTCTTCCAGAATTTCGCTCCTGCCATCACTGCTTCTGGTCTACTGTCTTTGACGAGGATACTCGAAGCCGATGAGAGTATAAAAGGTCAACAG
This sequence comes from Pseudophaeomoniella oleicola, assembly GCA_003868215.1. Lineage (NCBI taxonomy): Eukaryota > Fungi > Ascomycota > Eurotiomycetes > Phaeomoniellales > Phaeomoniellaceae > Pseudophaeomoniella > Pseudophaeomoniella oleicola. Next base: position 185,297 of record QWDQ01000001.1, on the reverse strand, counting down.
GAGCTGTTTGATGCACAACCGTCAGATGTTGAAGAAGGGTCTGAGGACGAAAGCGAAGATGAAGATGACAGCGAGCTGGGGTCAGATGTGGAAATGCTGGACTCGGATGTAGAGGAAGTGTCGGAAGCAGAAGCATCTTCGGGTTCGGAAGCTGCCGAAGACGGTGAATCAGACGGTGAGGACGCTGAACTGGCTGCATTTGATGCAAAACTCGCCGCAGCCCTTGGAACACGGAAGGGTGAGGATGATCTCGAAGCATCGGACAGCTCAGGGTCGGATGAAGACATGAACGATGATGAGATGGAAGCTTTAGACGAACAACTCGCGAACGTTTTCCGAGCAAGGAAAGAAGTCACTAACAAGAAGAAAGAAAACAAGAACGCAAAGGGCAGTATCATTCAATTTAAGAATCGAGTTCTTGACCTACTGGAAGCGTACTTGAAGCAGGAGTATCTAAACCCTCTATCACTTACTGTGGTCATGCCGTTGCTTGAAACGGCAAGGAAGACAAAGACAAAACAGATCTCCGACCGATCATGCCAAATTATCAGGGAGTACTGCTCGAAATGCAAGGGCAAGAACGTGCCTATGCCTACGGGCGTTTCCGCAGCCACCGATTTAATTGCCTCTGTTCACGAAGAAGTCAGCTACCAATCGTCGCAGGCCCACGCTTCAGCATGCAGCCAAGCAAGTATTCTAGCTTCCAAAGTCCTTGTGGCCGTTGACACGGAGCAAGTGATCCTAGCGGTGGATGCCTATGCCACGCTCCGAAAGAAACAATTGACGGACAAGAAGTGCCACGTGCCACCGTCATTCTTTACCGACTGGAACAATTGGTGCACTACGGCGAGGCAACAACTAGCCACATAATCGACCGAGTCCCTGGCCGTCTCGATGATAATTATTATCCTCATTGTGTCTGAAATACAACGCCGAACAGGAGAATCGACGCTGGGCATGATTTAAATAGTATCGTCCTAGTTATAAGCGATTTAGCCAATACGCCGAAAAGAATGGCAGCTCCTCTTTGACATGTTCGTAAGAGATCATTTCATCGTCGTTGATCGTGTTGAATCAGACTACTATATCTTCATGAGCGAGGGACTGCGAGACTGTTCCTCTCTCCCATATCCAGGGCGGTCATATCCGGAACGACCATCCTCGTAAATAAGTTCGGGGCTTAAGACACTGGGGATCACTCCACCATCAGCGTCCCGAGCGATAGGAGACTAAGATCTAAGCTCGATCATGTTATGCTTACTGTATGATAGGATACGAGATCGATGATATGATATGATGATGTCGCATTGATAACACCATGCCAAGGAAAGCGAACCTCGTCAGTCACCGATGATGCCACTTCTTTTCCGACTCGAAACCTCTTCATCTACTTTCCCACCTTGCTTCTCTTTCTACTTATTCATTCGTTTGAAAACAACGACGTCGAAACGGTCGCTGCCTAGCTGAAGGAGCAGCGCTGACGGCGAAGGCATAGGGCTACTTAAGAGAAAGAACAAGGACAAATGGGTGACGCTGGACCTTTGGCGGCCGAGGCCGAGGCTGCAGTTAGTCAGGTCGTAGGGCGGGCCGATGAGACTGAGAGAAGGAGAGAGGTCAATGTGCTTGTCACTGGGTTCGGGGTATGTGCGAGTCTCGTTTGTCTTACCATCAAGCATCGCTATAGAAACCTGCCTTAAAGTCAGCCTTGTTGCGGCGCATGTATCATCAGTGGCCAGAAAGAGGGAGCATGCGAAACCGGTTCCCGAATTCCCTTCGATTTTATATTGTATACTCAAACTGGTCCAATCAATTGAAGGGGATCCTTCACTGACTCTTTCTCCCGCCTAGCCATTCAAATCCTTCACGATCAACCCCTCGTGGCTGATCGCATCGGCCCTCCCCTCCTCACTCGCCCTGACACTCCCCGATAAAGACTCCCCAACCGGTACTACACATATAAAGATCAACCTTCACATCTACCCTTCTGCAATCCCCGTATCCTACCACACAGTGTCCACCGTTATACCGCCATTGCTCCAGTCTCCGGCCCCGAATGGAGCCCCTTACGACCACATCATCCACATCGGCATGGCCGGTGGCCGAAACTACTACAGCCTAGAAACTCTCGCCCATCGTTCGGGCTACAAGATCCCCGACATCGACGGTCTAGACGGTTACAACGAAGGCGAGCGTCGATGGAAAGATGCCGAATTCTCCCCCCGCGGCCCAGCGCCCGAGGTATTGAAATTCGCTTACGACGAAAAGGACGCCTGGGCACGGTGGTACGAGGATGTCAACGGTGTCAATCCGTTAATGGTCGACGACGAAGAAGAACAAGATCCTTCCGAAACTGTTGCTGTCGCAAACGACGATGCAAATGGATCCTTTGACACGGTCAGCAAACCAACCACCACCCCTCTTCCTACATCGACACCGTCATCATCATCCTCCTCCAACTCCAAACGCAACAACAAGAAGGCACGCACCAACCCTCCCACCGAAGAAATCGACATCCGCATCTCCCACGACGCCGGCCACTTCCTCTGCGAGTTCATCTTCTTCACCTCCCTCTCCGAATTATGGAAAAGACAGCAACCGTCATCTTCTACTCCAGCTCCAGCTCCAGAAGTAAACCACCACCACCAACATCCCCTCCCTCTTCTAAAAGTCACGTTCCTGCACGTCCCCGGCTCGACGGATCCGGCTGCGATCAAACTCGGGACACGTGTCGCGGAGGGTCTGATCAGAGGGATCGTCGGGAGTTGGGAGGAGCAGGATCAGAAGTAGATAGTTAGTAACAAGAAGGGAAACGTGAATGTGTGTACACGTGTGTGTATACTGCTCGTCTCGTCTCGTCTCGTCTCGCCTGATGATATACTGATGCTATACTGATCTGATCTGTTTATTCTAAAGAGAGCAGCCTTGAACAAGCAAGCAAGCAATCAATCAATTCAATCCAATCCAATACATATACCACGAATGGGATCTTCTTCGCCTCAGTCTCATCGTCGTTCTCGCTTCGGGCAAAGGCTGGGTGGGTGGGTGACCTGAGAGCTGAGGGGGCGGGCGAGCGATCGAGGGAGAAGCAGGAGGATGATGATGATGATGATTTTCTTACCTTGCACCTTTTTACGAAATTTTTTTTTCTCTTTTGATCTTTTCCAGCATAACAACATAACTTGGTCTTTGATATATATAGCAGCAAACAAAGCATGTTGTTGGCTTATTTTGAGCAAAAGAGTCGCAGAGACAGCGGAGAGAGAGAGAGAGAGAGAGATCCAAGTTGTAGTCAACAATCACATAATATACCTACTTCCTACCTCCCTACCTCCCTATATAATCAAGGTAATTACATACCGAAAGATGATTCATTTCAATCTATATCAAGAAGCGAAAGAGAAAGAGAAAAAAAATTTTAAAAAAAAGAGGACCCGGAAAAAGAAAGAATTGCATGAAAAAAATGCGATTGATAGTTACTGCTTTGTTTTTCGCTTCTGTCGTTCTATAAATTGACCCCGAATCAATCATGAGGTTAGAAAAAAGACGATAACGACCAGACTGGACCTGGTTGTAATATCAATGGGTTCATAAGCAATGAGAAGAGAAACAAAAGACGGAAGAAGATCCATGAACTTCGACGTCGAACCGACACATGATTTCATTGAATGGTCTGCCATTCCAAATGATGCCTTGCACTTGTGGTTTGGCTTTCGTGTTCTCCTGTTTCCGCGCTCTTTAGGAACAGTACCACACCCGAATATTGTCCTCTTGCAGAATTCCTCAAGCTTTTCAGCAATTGGTTGATAGTAAACCCCCAGTAACGCATGCACTCATAAAAGAACATGTTAAATAGAAACAAAGCTATCGAAAATGTTCGAAAACGAAACAAAACAGGCATGCATGTGCGTGAAAACTTGGGATTGTGTTCAAAATCCGGCCATAGTCATGAAAAGGTCGTAAAATTTAGTCGTTCGATTCATACATGTTTTCGAAGGTCATGAGAAAAAAGGAAAAGATGTTGAAAAGCAGAAAACGTGATTCTCTCGCTTGCCAATTGTCCAGGAAATTTTCGCAGACCCATGCAAGAAGAAAACTGCAGCCACCACACCAAAAAAGTGAGACTACCCTGCATGATGACGATTCAAAAGCTGTCTTCGAATGCGTTCGGCATCCGAGATGCCTGGTTCTAGAGGGTCCAATGGCAATGGTTGACTTGTAGAACCAGATGATGCTGACTGATTTGGCTGAAACGCTGCTAACCGTTCTCCAATGCTCGATACAGCAAATGAGCTCGCGAATGGATTGGTGATGAAGGGTTCAGAGGTTGAGGCAGCATGACGAGGCGTGCGATTGTGCGAGCGGAACGTCTTTGTTGCGTCCAACTCGAACGGGGAACCGAGCTTCTTAGCATCGTCACCAAGAGCTGGTGGTGCTAGGCCGGCTGAAGGACCTCCGATGCCGGACATAGGCGTATCACTGGGTGGCGTGAACAAATTGTCAAGGCGTTCGCGAGCATCGACGGCCCCGAGTGTAAAACCGCGATTTCTAACACGCACACGTCGCTGGCTTACATCACTACCAGAAGTTGGTGAGAAGAGATTTTGAAGATCCTTGCGAGAATCTGACCCTCCTGGGCTCAATTCATGATCCAGCTGATTCTGTGCTCTTCTCTTATGTGCATTGGAGAACGGGTCCAGCCGAACAGGAGAGAGCAAATGTGGACCTGTGGCGTGCATTGTATCAAATTGATTCAGAGCCGGACGTTGAGATCTCCGCGAGCGCGTTGGACCCCATGTGTTGTATACGAAGGGTGACGCCAATCGTGGGACACTGCTTGGCGGTTCAAGAGCAGCAGCTCGCACAAATTGCTCTTGCGGAGGTGATACAGACATTTCTACTGTCTTCTCTGAACTGACAGGAGTATTGAACCAATCATCGGAATTGGGTTGTTGACAAGGTTCTGTTGCCAATCGCGCCAGTGGGCCGTTGATCTCGGTAGACATCAACGAAACACCCAGGTCTCGTGTCGCGAAAGTCATTGATGTATCCTCGGCTGCCGGGATCGTAGAGGACCTGGAAGCAGGGCGTCGAACAAAAGATTCCAAGAAAGGCGAAGGACTTCTTGCTTGAAGCAACCGCTGATAATGCGGTGCAATGGAAAACTTTCTCTTGCAAAGTTCCTTCAAGCGCCTTCGGGTAGATGATTCTTTGGGCCAGAAATTTCGGTGTCGTTCTTGTGGACCTGTAGGAGTACTGCTTCCACTGCGTGGAGATGCAAGATCTGGTGTCTCACTAAAGGAAAAGACGTTCTGAGATTTGCAGGCTCTTGACCAGGTCCTCTTAGCTTCCCGTGCAACTCGGTGGCACACACCGAGAGGAGGAAGGCTTCCTGGAACAGTCTTGAACGGAGTGATAGTCGGATCTTGCAGGTACATCTGGTAGATGTTCCAAAGATGAGCGTCCATTTCCGGCGTCCAGCGCGTCTTGTTGTTGCTTGTCGTCGCTATGGAAGAATCAGATCTACTAGGTACCATTTTTCTATGTGGTCGCGTTGGTGAATCGAGGTAGTTCATGCCACGTGCGCAAAACGGATCTTGGAAGTCGCTTTCAGGACTCGTACAACTACCTCCAAATGATGTAGGCCTTGAGTCAAAGCTCTCATCAGATGATACTGACGAATCGGATCTGATAGAGCAGGACGACTCAGGACGCTTGATGTCCCATCCGCCATGTAAAGCAGGTTCCGTCGGGGTTGTAGGTATTTGAGGTGACGGTGTTCGAGGTGGCTGTAGGTCTCGACGTGCTGAAAGTCGGAAGCGATCAAACGGTGTCGACGAAGATAATAGCTGGTCAGATCGCGACGGCCCAAAAGGATCGGAAGACGGCGCAATCTCAATGGATGGTATTGGAATGTCTGAAGCATTCAAGGTCGGCAGAGTGCCATCATGGGTAGCCGAAGAAGTGAGCTCGTTTAGGCGCGGTCGTCGAAAACGACATGATGAATGGTGCGGTGGCGCTGGAAGACTGAGATCGGAGAACGTCTGGTCTGGCGTCTTCGGGGGTACGCCGTCGGGAGATGTGTAGGCGAAATTTCGCGGAAGAGTGATAGACATTCCTTGCCTTCTCTGTGCCATTTTGTAGGCTTTAGCGGAGGTTGTGTATCGGCTTGACGTGTTTTCTGGTGGTTTGAGCTGGGTTATGCCTTCAATTGCTTAGTGACCAAACATTTTTCGATCTGAAGCTTGCCCAGCCGATGCAAGCTAATTGTATCGCGGACAGTCCGGCGCAATATATGACGCGACTCGTTCGTTTTGGATCTCTGTTCGCCTTGGGATCGGTGGTGGCACTCGACGATGTATGGAGAGATGAAAGAAGTGAAAAGAAGTAGCGAGGATTTCAAGGTCGCGATCGCAACGCTCTGTATTGAGCGCGCCAGTCGCGTAGGAAATGAAGAGAATAATAAGAAACGAAGGTCGACGGTGACAAAAGCACGAATCTGGAGTCGCGATAACCGTTGGATAAGCTCTCAAGGCTTGATTGTTGTGGAATTCGTGAAGAAAAAGGGAGGCTGGGAGCGTCGAGACAAGAGTTGTGTGATTCGGTGATCGACAGCTAACGGCAATAGTTCGATTTGATAGATGGAAATAGGCGTCCTGCACAGTAGAGGAGGTAATCAGAAGGGACAGATGATTGGAAGGCAGACTGAGAGCACAGATTCAATCAGCCCCTTTCTGGACATTTGTTGACGATTTCCCTGACCGGAACCGATCGGTTGTATGTGGAAGAGAGTTGGTATGCAGCGGAAAGGGCGTTTTTGAGGGGAGGGAAGATGGAATGTATTGTAGTCGCTGGAAACTTGGTGGAAATGGAGTTTTGACTTTTTTTGTGAGATGGGGACCCGGGTACCATAGTACTACGTGGGTAGTTGACGCTTGGGTCAACACAACAAGCCAAGCTTTGATTAAGTCTTAGGCGATTTAGTGGACCGAACGACTTAGAATTCTTAACTAATGGCGATTTTGGTCCCTAATGGAGCAGGAATTGATGGGTGGCTTTTACTGTACTGACACCTAAAACTCAGGTAGGTCCCTAGTAAGATATCCGGTAACATGATTCAGTGATTCAACCCTGCAGTCCACACGGGGGTGGCCACACCCACTCAGTTCCCAGCTCGCCTCAGTATGTACTACGTACTATGTAGTACGATGCAGAAACTTACCACCTACTGTACGTCTGTCCTGTACTGTAATGCTGTGGATATAGAACTATATCGCAAGTAAACAGCTGTACAGTCTTCCGTATGCGATATCATGTGCTCGAGTATCCAGACTGATTCCAACGCAAGGCATCTATTTGTCTGCTCAATGTCATCGCCAGTCACACTTAACTGCCATCGAATGCCGACTTTCAGGTACTGTGCGTTCTATTCTGCTCTAGACCAGGCCCAGGGACAGTTGACCCCATAGAAACGATAGCGCGCGCCTTTTGAGAATCAAGAGACCGATTTGTGTAGGCGAGACAGGGTCCACGTACGAAATCCATTGGAATACATCTCACCGCTTGGATCCTTTCCCACAAACGACTTAGCGGACCGTTCAAACATGCTCGTGTGCTTTGTTTAGAAGCAGTTGGTGCTGGTGGACGAGTGGAGGTAGCGGACTGCTGTAGAGCCGCGCTCACCGAGACACTGGTCACTTGAGTCAGTTCGCAGTATGCTGCAGTGTACTTAGTGTAAGAGTGTCGTACACCGTAATAGTGTACGAGGTGTACGAGGATCGACTAATGCAGAGGCAGCCATACGTAGTAGACCTCTCCTTATTTCCACATGGGTCAAGTCAATAGTGATCAGCACGATCAAGCCGCTTTTGTATCGGAATACAGCATGCATGCAGAAGACAGCAAGCAGTAAGTTAGCAGCAGAGACGCTTCTCGACATGTTCCCAATACTCAATGCCGTTGGGAAGCCCTGTCTGCAATTACTCCTTCAGTAACAATCACACGTACGAAAGAAGATCTACTACGTAGTATTACGTGTCCTGTTCAGCTTGGGCCACTTCTACAAAGAGCACGGTGCTCGATTCGATATGATATACGGAACATTTTCCCTGACCGAAGGATTCCCCAACAGAATGCAATGACTTTCTGCCACCACGGCATCAGATCCGATGAAACACCCTTGTACGTAGTAATAGAGAAGCCTAACGTAGTAGTAGTAGTCGGTAAGGTTTTCCAGTCCAGCATTCCAATGTTTTGAACTCATCGTCATTGTTTTGTTTCAGGTCATAGACTTTTCCATTAGATCCGATTGTTCTCGGCACGGATCAGATGAGAGGAACTGAAGAGCAAAGCAGAAGAGGACGACGACGATGCGGGAAGGACGATGGTACATATTGACGCGTCTATTTGGCAGCTCTAGTCTAGACGTGGGATGGTGCAACCGCGAGATAGACGCGCTTTTGATGTCGGCTTACTTCCTGTTTGGCTCTAACTTAGTTGTCGCTGATATTGTTGATTTAGTCTGCTGCTCTTCTTTGATTTACTACGTATTAACATGCAATTAGATTTAGGGTTGACCCTACCTCGAGGCATCCGCGTTACTGTACAGTTACTAAGGTACTAATGGTACTAATGGTACGTCGTATGATCATGATAAGACATGGCGACTTGTCCGTCAACATCCATGATCTTACAATTCACATATCCTTTCAACTTTCAGGTCTACTCCGTATCTTGACCTTGATATCTGAATGAATGCGAACCGCTGGTTGTAATCCCCTACAACCAATACTGACTTATTATGAGTTCGATTGACTACCTACATTGTACCTTTACTTCCATCCTCGTCTGACCTTGGAAGACATCACAACACCAGCCGAGCAGCGTGGGTCAAGCGGGTGTACTGTACGTACTACGTAGTAGTAGAACCACTACTGTACGGAGCCTGCCTTTGGCTCCTTCTTCTCTTTTTCTCCATCGCGGCCACTGCAGATCGAACCACCTCAACCACATTCACTACTCACACTAACCCGCAAAGTGTGGACCATACCTAAGAACTCACTCCTCACTGACCTTTTTCCTAAGAGACGGCTCGGGTCTGTTATGCGACAAACCAACAACACAACAAGCAAGCCTCAAGCATAACTACCTACCTACTGTTCTGTCCAACACGACACGACAGACAAGCCACCTGGAACTTGTTGGGCCAACTCTTACTTACTTAGGTACGTTAGGCACCTCGATAAGCTGCATCGGATCGCGCGCGAAAAAGACACGAAAATGCAATAGTCCCGTGTTTTCTTCTTCTCTTCTCTTCTCTCTTCAGTGCAGAATCCCGGCTACGCGCAGGACGCCTCTCCCGTAACAGGACTTTCGAAACAGGCAACATATGATGCATCACCACCCTACCTACGTTAGTTTCTACATACTCGTGTCTTGCTGAGATTGAATTTTAATCCCCCATCGTCGATCGGATCATGCGTTTCGTTCTCGTGGCTGAGAAAAGAAGAAGAAGAAGAAGGGTAGAAAAGACTCTTATGCATGTTTATGTATGTACCTATGTAGATACATACTGAGACTTTCCGACGTACCAATGTAAGAACCCGTCGGGCCGTATTCTGCTTGAGTAGGTACATGTAGAGTATAATATATGTAGGTACTTACGTGCGTACATTCTACATATGTAATATCTGCAAGAGAGAAAAGAGAAAAAGCCTCATATTTAACGATACGATCACAAGCAAGCAAGTAAGCAAGCTACTCAGTCACTCACGGTGGCGTTCCTTCCCGTCTCTCGCAAATAGTCCCCTAGACATAGGTACATGGCAGATATACTACAAGTTAACGGTACTATAATACAGATGACGATCAAAACAGTCTTTATACTTCGTAACCTAGGTACCTAATTAGTACATTACATAATGCTATCACAGTCTTCCCCCAGGGTATGTAGCTGCTGCTTCGTATTGGTGGTTGGACCTTGTGCAACAAAGTACACACAGTGACTTGGATTCGAAGTGGTCTAGAGGGTCGTTGGAATTGATCTGCTAGCTACCTACCTAGTATCATGGTTGCTGAGAGAGACGAGACATGGATATTAGTGTCAAATCATGATATATTACTCCGAGGGTCTTGTTCTTGTAAGGTTGTTATCATCAGACACGACCACGCATCGTGACGACTACAACTAGGCAAATTTCGTATTACTCCAGCCTGTCTGTCCTGAATGCATGCTCGGAAGACTGGATCATGAACCTTTCGTCTCAGACGAAGCTCGCGTTCGACCCCTTCTCTTCAACCCGATCCAGATTGAAGGCGGCACTGATGAATGCCAAGTGTGAGAAGGCCTGTGGAGTATTGCCCAGTTGCTCTCCTGCCATCGAGATCTCTTCCGAATACATACCCAGGTGGTTTGAGAATGAGGTCACGGATTCGAACATCGACTTTGCAATGTTGAGGTATTTGGGGTTGTATACTCCAGCCTGCGGTTGACGTTAGGAACAGCCTTAGAAAACCGTGAAAGTGTAGACTTACCCGGATAAGAGCTTCGACCAGCCAGAATGTACACATCGTAAATGATCCTTCGATACCTCCAACGCCATCTTGTACGGTGTTATGATCATAGCGAAACACAAGGCCGCCGATGTTCAAGCCTCCTTTCTCCGGGGATTTCAGGATCCGATCAAGTGTGCCCAAAAAACGTGGGTCATTCGGAGCGATGAAGAACACCAGTGGTGCAATAAGCACCGCAGAGTCAACCGTGTTGTGAGACTCGTAGCTTTGAACAAAAGTATTTAGCTCTTTATTGAACCCTCGTTCCATCACGCTTTCATATATATCATCACGTATTTGGAGCCAGTCCCATCTCTGAGGACATGGCAGATTCGGTCGCTTGTCACATAGGCGAAGAGCGCGATCCATAGCAACCCAGAGCATTATCTTCGAGTACACAAAGTTTTCTTTCTTACCTCGTACTTCCCAGATTGACATGTCTGGGTCCTTCCAAACGGTGATCACATAGTCGATCATCTTCCGAATGCTGATCCATTGATCATAAGTGATAGGTTTGCCATGTTTGTTGTACAGGTAGATGGCATCCATTAATTCTCCATAGATGTCCAACTGAATATGACCTGTAGCAGCATTTCCGATGCGTACGGGTTTTGTTTGCTTGTAGCCTTCGAAATGATCAAGCTCGAGTTCTGGAAGATCGCTCTCGCCATCGATGCTAAACATCAGCGGAAGTGGTTGGCCTTGATATTTGTTTTGCCAGTCTGCAATTCTCCTGAATATGAACTCGATATAGGCCTCCGCCTCTTCGACGAAGCCCATTTTAAGGAAGACATAGAGCGTGAATGAAGTATCTCGGACCCATGAATAGCGATAATCCCAGTTTCTTGGTCCACCAATAGCTTCAGGGAGCGAGAAAGTCGGTGCCGCTACAATTGCCCCGGTTGGTTGGTAAGTGAGGAGCTTGAGGATCAGCAAGCTTCGCTCAACCTTTCCAAGGAAACGACCACGATAGCGACATCTTCGGATCCAACTAGTCCAGTAGCTTTGAGTGGAATGTTCGAGTTCCTCTGCGTCCAGAGGAGAAGGCACTTTGCCTCTTTCGATCTCGCGTAGTACCATATACACCTGATCGCCTTCTTTGAGCGTTATTTTACCTTTAATGGCAGCTCCCGATCTATCCACGCATACACGACCGAGGACATGCGTCAGAGCGGACGCTGGGGACGGTGTAGAAAATTCCGTCCGAGAAGCGAGGAGCTCAAAATGCAGGTCGAATGACTTACTTGATATTTCGTACTGTTGGCAGGCGTGATCAGGGTGCTCAGAAAGGTGATGGTGACCATAGTCTTTGGTCTGATTAATGGTACATTCATCTTGGGCATAGTTGAACCTTGGCTTCATATCAATCTCTAATTCCATCTCTCCGCGGACGCATTCCAAACGTCTGATGAGAATGGGAGATCGGTTCGCCTCTATAGTATTGGTGGCTTTGGGTGAAGCCCTGTTTGGGGTCACCACGAAGAAATCGTACAGGTTCACAACGCCGGTTTCTGCGATCCATCTTGTCTGGAGAACATTGGACAGGGACAAATACTTCTGTTTGGTGACAATATTGACCGGATGGATCGCATCGGAAGGGTGGACAGCGAAGTGGCCTCCCCGGTTGTGGTCGAGGATACGGCAAAACACCGAAGGAGAGTCGAATTTCGGCCAACACATGAAGTCAATGCTGCCGTTTTGACAGACTAATGCACACGTATGCATATCGCCAATGAGACCGTAATCTTCAATTGGAGCATAGTGAGAAAGAGGCTCCGAAGATCCGGCCATCACCACTCGCATCGCAGGACCTGGTAGTGACGAAGGCATAGGAGAGAAGGAAATAAGAGAGTGGATGAAGAGATGGGTCGAACGAAATGAATAAGGTAGGCGAGTGTTTGCTTTCAGTGACTCGCTGAAATGAGCACGAGGCCGCTGTGTAGTTCAATTCAGGTCAGGTCAGATCAGATCAGGTCGTAGCATATGTATCAAAGGCATAAGAGTTATCATATCAGGAATGTTGCCAGTCAGTCAGATATCCAGTACACAGAATGCGATACAATGGTCAGATTTAATAACAATTCCCATTGCTGCTGATACTCTTGGGCCGGAATCAAAAACAGGCAGATTGTGGCTGCTTGCGCGCACACGGCGAAGAATGAATCGGTCGCTGATTTACTTTCGACGAATCCGAGATGCTGAGATTCATCCCTTCCCTTCCCTTCCCTTCCCTTTCCTTTCTGTTGATCCACCTTGGACAAGCCTCAAAAGCCTCTCCGCTGCTACGACGTATAGAAGAAGTCTTCCAGGGGTTATGATGGTCGCTCACAATGACCTTAGTCAGACTATGGTTGTCTGGGTACTGTACACGATCATCGTCTCGGAGGGGTAGCTTCTCGTCTTCACTTGACGGTCTGCTGATACACTGTAAGAAGCAGCTGGTTTAGGCTGCTTGATATCATCACTATTTGACTTCGACGAAGACTGAGAAACTTGAATGTGGAATGAAGTGAGTGCGGTGCTGCACGTCATCAAATACGATATACCAGTGATGCATGTACCTACGTAGTGAAGCGACAGTCATTCTGAATACTGCATATTGTTCAGGATTGCCTCAAATGTCATTGCTGTCCTCTTAAGTATAACTAGACCGAAGCTTGAAGCATTAGTTATATGATAACTAAAGGGGTACGTAGTGAAGGGTAAAGGGTCAACAAGGATTGGGCTAAGGTGTTCACTACCTACCAGGTACCTTAGGCAGGTAGGTAGGTAATTACCTAGGTACGTACCTTAATAATCCATCTCACACTAATGGGACCGGGAGACCCTGTGAAGTTCGGTCTACTTGTCATAATGTGCTGATCGGATCAGTTTCTCCACATCTGCGTCTGTATCTGCATCTGCATTCCTGACACGCCCTTAGCCTTGGACGACTTCAGCATAGAACAAAACGTAAGCGCTTCATCATTAGTAACACTTGAATGTGCCGTCTCACTTGTTATTCAGCTTGCAGATGTGTCTGACCCATGCGCAACCACTTCACAATCCCGGCGACGTCGACCTGAACAACCTCCCCGATGGGGAGTTCAACCAATCGCAGCTCCCAGGCCCCGTTGCTATCCGATGAACCAAAGCACTCAGCTAGCCCTGGCGTGACCCCGCGGAAATCAATCAGAAGAGAGGACACCCTTGATGAGCATCGTTTATCTGCATCGGAAGATGAATCTGATATGTCATCCCCAGGCGGGATCCTGGAGATGGAGGACATGAATTCGGAGTTTGGGGACGAGGAGGCAACTTTGAGAGCAAGCGAAAGGAAGAGGAACTCATTGAAGCATCGATATCACTCTCACGACGCTTCTGAGGTACCGCTGTCGCAGCACGAAAAAAGATTAGCCGACCGGGTGGTGATCAAGAAACTATTCGTCAATGCAACCTTGATAGGTCTGTGGTACCTCTTCGCAACGTCCATATCTGTGGTATGTGCTAGCCCCTGCGCCGATATTTGCTTCCGTGCAGACTAACAAGATACAGTACAACAAATGGATGTTTGCCCCTGACAGACTCAATTTCCACTTTCCGTTATTCACGACATCGCTGCACATGCTCGTCCAATTTTCGCTTGCGTCGATAATACTAGTATTCTTCCCACAACTCCGCCCTTCACGTGCGGCTACAGGACACCAGGAACCAACACCCGTCGAAGTCGAACCTTTGGAAAAGCCTGTGGTGACACCGCTGTTTTACATCACACGCCTCCTTCCTTGTGGTGTTGCTACAGCACTTGACATCGGCCTCGGAAACACTTCACTTAAATTCATCTCCTTAACCTTTCTCACAATGTGCAAATCATCTGCACTAGCGTTTGTCCTCCTCTTTGCATTTGTCTTTGGACTCGAGACGCCTTCGTGGAAACTAATCGGCATCATTGCAGCCATGACTGTCGGAGTCGTCATGATGGTGGCCGGTGAAGCAGCTTTCAACGTAATCGGCTTTGCCCTCATCATATCATCTGCCTTTTTCTCTGGTTTCCGTTGGGCGTTGACGCAGATTCTGCTTCTACGACATCCCGCTACGGCCAATCCCTTCGCGACGCTGTTTTTCATCGCCCCAATCGAGTTCGTTTCACTTTTCCTTATCGCACTTGGCGCGGAAGGACCTCTTGCCGTAATCAGTGGGATTTCTGTTTTGGTGGCGGAAAAGGGCCTCATTACAGGCATATGTCTCCTGATTTTCCCCGGTCTTCTGGCATTCTGCATGATCTCAGCAGAATTCGCCCTGCTCCAACGAACCAATGTCGTGACCCTCAGCATCTGTGGTATCTTCAAGGAAGTCGTTACCATTTCCGCTGCAGAAATCGTCTACCACGATCCCCTAACACCTGTCAACATCAGCGGTCTTCTCGTTACGATTGCCAGTATCGGTGGATACAACTATCTCAAGATCACGAAGATGAGACAGGATGCAAGGGAGAAGCTCCTCGAGCTCGAACCCGAAGATGAACAACTGCTCGACGAGGAGAGGCAGGGTCTCTTCGGTAGCGGATCGCCTGCAGGGGGACCATCGAGACGGCTCGATGGTGGTCCATCCGGACGCAGCAGATCGAGGAGTCCACCTTAGGAAAACGCATGGTTCGGAATGAGTACCTTCTCAGAGCGCATTTTGTTGCATAATCATACGGAGTTTTTCATCGGGGTGTTTAAGAAAAATAATTGCTTTTTCCTTTTGTTCAAAAGATCGGACGCACCTCGTGCCCCCCGGGGGGCGGGCGCGAGTTAGAGACAGATTAGACAAGGTAGTTAAATACCAGATCTCTCAAGACATCTAGTATGATTCTGGACTGTTTGCATTTGGTTCGTGATCCATACGTACTACCTAGGTACCTAGCAGGTAGGTAGATCACGGGTATGTGAATGAATAGACTACGACGCGCGAACTTATCAAATCAAAAGGGAAGTAGCCCTCTTTCGATTCTCCACGATCAAATCTAGAGTCTTCGCTGTTACTACTGCTACCACTACTATAATTCGCGACAATGAGCTACATACTATATGAAACATGTGTATCTGTCTACATTTCTCTCACATGGCTTCTAAACCTAAGTAGGAAGAGAAGACGCGACAACATCTCCTCCCGCATTTTCATCCAAATCTCATTTCGCCTTGAGCTGTTCGCTGATGTACTCGGCGAGCGCGAGCATCTTTTCTTCCTGGAATCTGCGTCCGACAAGTTGGAGGGAGACGTGGGCGCCGTCGTAGATTTCGGGGTCATCTAGGTTTCTTTTGTTAGAGAGGGGTGAGATGAAAGGAGTGAAGATATATGAATAACTGGGGGCGGGCTCTTGTTCGGTATGGTAGTAGAGGGAAAAGGCCACTTACAGTCTTCATGGACTTGTTTGTCGAGGTCGCTTAGGGGTTGAAATTTGGTGTCGATAACGTCGACGCTCTTGTCGACAGTGGTGATGGGGATTACGACGGAGGTGTAATCGAGGACGTTGATGATCGAAGAGTATCCGATATATCTAAATCGATTCGGTCTTGCGGCAGCGAAGGGGGCGACGGGCATAATGAACGCGTCGACGGGTCTGCCGGTTCCGGTGTGTTCGATGGTGCTGTTCCAATAATCCATATAGTCCTTCTTGTAGGTGCGAATGTCACGATTGACGGCGGCGATGTCGCTTGCTTTGGCTTGCTCGATAGGTTTCGTACCATAGACTTGCTGGATCTGAGGCACAATCTGCTCGCCAGAGAGGGAGAAGTCCTTGTGGACATCCTCACCTCCGTCAAAAAACCAAGTCTTGATAGCAACACCGTTACCGCGGGCATGGGGCGGTGGCTTCCATGGAAGGAGCTTGTGACCTAGGCCGTCCAGGGTAGCGGTGAGCATATCAAGTGCACGGGTAATGGGAGGATGAGGACCGACGATCCCGTCATGGCCGAGTACACCGATACAGAGCGGAGAATTTGATGCGAGCACATCGCTGATCTCTTTCTCTTTACTTAAGCGCCATGGCATTTCGGCGACCAAGGGATCGTACAGCCAAGGTGACTGAGACAGAATAGCTTGAGTGAGGAGTTTGACACTCCGAGCGGTGGTCGCAAGAGGGCCGACGACGCTGAGAATGCTATTCTGGCCATCCATACTGTTTGCCATGCCTTCGTAGGGCAGACGACCGCCAGAGGGTCTGATGCCATATAGGCCATTGAAGGCAGCAGGGATACGGATGCTTCCACCAATATCTGTACCGAAGCCACCAGGAGAGCCCCGGATGCCGATGAGAGCGCCCTCGCCGCCAGAGCTACCTCCACAAGCAAGATTGCGGTTCTTTGGGTTCCATGCATAGCCAATGATGTTATTGGTGGTCTCTCCGGTCATCAATGTATGGGGTACGGCCGTCTTGCAGTAGAGCACGGCTCCAAGATTTCGGAGCTCTTTAACCATCTCACTTTCGAAAGTACCTTTACGGGCGTCGTCTTTCATTCCTTGGAATGTGCCAATCCACCCCACGTATCCCATAGTGGTCTCGACATTTTTGACGTGGAACTGATCTTTCAGACTCACCGGTAGACCATGCAGGGGCCCCTTTGGACCCTTGTTTTTAGCAAAGTAATCGTCGAGTTCCTTTGCATCTGCAAGTGCTGCTTCGAAGAAGGTCTCGTGCAGACAATTTGTCTGTACGAAACCGTGAGCTATGAGGTCGGAGTAACATCTCCCTAAACGCTTACCAGCTGATGGGCCAGAGAAGCTCGGTGACAGAAAGCTGAGGCTACATCTGTCGCGCTCCATTCACCAGATGTTGTCTTTGCAACAATATCAACAGCATCACTTTCAGTGATCTCGATCTCGGACTTGGTCAGGAATTGATGGATGTAAGGTCCAGTGACATCCTTTTGTTCGTCAACGGTTGGGATCTTCTCCTGAATGAGCCACTTCTCGGGGATTGATTTTAGGATGGATTCTCTCTTCGCACTGGCGAGTGTCTGCCAGGGCTCAGATGCTTCAGCCATTTCAAAGAGGAAAGAATGGTAGTGATAGGGAGGTGTCAAGAGAACTGGATTGCAGGAAGGCAGACTTCATCTCGAGGTCAACTCCCATAGAATGTGTTTGGTGGGGGCGTCATTGGCATGAGGTTTGATAGCCTCGGAGACGTGCGACGTGCCGATCACCAACGATAAGAAATGGCGGGGCTCAACTGCCTCTTCGGGAATTCGAGATAAATCCCCTATGAGGTCGGTATTTGCTGGATTACTCCGTGATCTGGCGAACATTGAAGTTGATCCTCTTGTTCATCATCCATCCCTTCCAAGATCCATATTGCGATTCACCATTTGAGATAGTGCTGGGCCAACTCTGGAGCCATCTGGGGCAAGTCCCTTTCAGCACCTTAGGAACGCCATGCCATGCAAACCTGGATGGGCCGGTCATGAGTATGGCATCTCCTGATCTGACACGCACTGTCAAGATCCCGGATCCATCTCCGTTGCCAACCATGAAGATTGCATCGCATCCGATGCTGATACTTGCAAGGGGCCGATCGCATTCTTCGCTCACGTCACGATGCATGCTGAGGGTGTCTCCGGGGGAGTAAAGATTCAGAATAGCAGCCTGCGCCTTCATCTCCGGAAAGACTGAGTGCAGAAGCTCAGCAAGATCGGACGGGAATGGCGGAGGTGTTTCTGGCGGATAGACCTTGTTAGTCCAATCATACTGGCCACCCAGGGTAACCCAGCGTAGTTTCGAGTCCATCATAGCTTTCACTGATATTGGTCTATGCATGGTTGAGTCTTTCGCGTGTAGTGATATCTCTTGCGGTAGATCAAAGAATGATTTGGAGGCAGAGTTTTCCGTGTCAGTGATATGCCCCTGGTGTTGATATGGGAGGTCATAGAAAGGATGCAGATTTGTGAGATGGACTGGATTAGACACATCTCGGTGCAAAAGTTTCTCGAGAAGAGTGAGTTGGACAAGCTGAGGAAACAGCCCAGGGACTATGACTAGACCTACCTCGAGTCAGTCGAAAGCTTCCGGTATGAATACTTTCCAGGCTGACCAGGGAGATTGACCGCCTCGTACACGGGTATCGAAGAGTGCCTATCTGTGCCTTCAGGCAAAGTATCGCAATCATCGCTTCTGCCTATGAAGTCATGAAATGCGGACTGAAGTTGGCTCCTTGGAATGTCCTTGGTATGTATAAAAGCTTCTTGGGGATGGTCTGAAGCTCTCGCAAAATCAATGATCACAGGGTCTGTCTCTATGGTAGGAATGAGCATTCTAGAATACTGTTTGAAGACGGTACGAAAAGACTCTGGAGGACGTTGGCGTGCATCTAAATCCTGGATATGAGGCATTTCATCGGATGATGTGATAGAGGTAGTGTACTATAGCAGAGAGCTCAGTGTCTGGCTTGTCATCGATAGAGAGACCAGGAGAATTACGAGGTGGTGGAAGACAGTGAGGCTACAAAGGGTTTAGCTTCTCAATATTGTGGTGCGGTGTTCTGTCGCGCGTGTCAGACCGCTTTGTGCTTTGTGGCGCCCAGTGGGCGTCCCACGTCCGGACATTTGTTTACTCGCAGGGATTCGAAGGGTCAACACAATCAATCAAATCAATTCAGTTGTTTCTGTTGACGACAACAACGAAATTGTTCGCCAACACCAACCCTCTCAACGCTTGTCTGATGGACCTGCACGTTTGAGCATCTGCCATGAATTACGCGTCTTCACCATCTTTCAAAATCTTGCTACTAACCAGACAGCCTTCGTGAAGACCCCCGCAACCTTCCCTTCGAATCCCTTGTGCATCAGATCAGATCACGATCCAGTGTCGACAGCAACACTTCGACATCTAGACAACTACAGTGATAAAATTCATCTGGTTGTCCGAGTTATCAATTTGATATTCAAACACTCTTGCATTAGATTTATACAATGGAGAATTACCAGAAGATTGAGAAGATCGGAGAGGGTACGTCCCCCAGTTTCATTTCTACTACAGCCTACTGACATTGTCTTCCAACGCAGGGACGTATGGCGTCGTCTACAAAGCTCGCGATCTCACCCATCCGAACCGCATCGTTGCTCTCAAAAAGATCCGCCTAGAGGCGGAGGACGAGGGTGTTCCAAGCACAGCTATCCGCGAAATCTCTCTTCTCAAGGAGATGAGCGATCCAAACATTGTTAGACTACTCAACATTGTCCACGCCGACGGTCATAAGCTATACCTCGTCTTCGAGTTTCTCGATCTCGATCTCAAGAAATACATGGAAGCACTCCCAGTGGCGCAGGGTGGCCGAGGTAAAGCACTTCCAGCGGACTCAGGTCTTGATATCAACACCATGGGTCTCGGAGAAGCAATGGTCAAGAGGTTCATGGCCCAACTTGTTGAAGGTGTTAGATACTGCCACAGCCATCGTATTTTGCATCGCGATCTCAAGCCACAGAACTTGTTGATTGATCGAGAAGGCAATTTGAAGCTTGCTGATTTCGGGCTGGCGAGAGCTTTTGGTGTTCCTCTTCGGACATACACTCACGAGGTAAGTGTATATACAGTGATGTCAGGGCATTGAGCTGATTACGCAGGTCGTCACACTTTGGTATCGTGCGCCGGAGATCTTGCTGGGAGGGCGTCAGTATTCGACTGGTGTTGATATGTGGTCTGTGGGGGCTATCTTTGCCGAGATGTGCACACGAAAACCACTTTTCCCTGGCGACTCCGAGATCGACGAGATCTTCAAGATTTTCAGGTATGAACTTCCACGATCGTCCGGATCAAGGAACGACACTGACATTCTCTAGGATCCTAGGCACTCCTGATGAGACCAACTGGCCAGGCGTCACATCCTTCCCTGATTTCAAGGCATCTTTCCCCAAATGGAACAGAGAAGACACCAGCAAACTAGTACCAGGCTTGGAGGAAAATGGTCTTGATCTTTTGGACGCCATGCTCGAATATGATCCATCGCGACGTCTTTCAGCCAAACAAGCCTGTGTCCATCCATATTTCCAGGCTGGCAGCTCGGCTTACTCTGGTCGTGGCCGTAGTAATGGATATATTTGAATGTTACCATACGAATAATGTGGCATTGAGCGGAATAGGTCTGCTTTTGGTTGGAGTTAGGGGGCAATAGATCATTATGGCTCAAGCTTTCATTTATTGGACGCATCGGTTCTCTGGATAGTGGAGAGACGACATGTATCATACTTCTTTGAGTGGCTGGCAGTCTCTCTATGTAGCCCAACACAGGACAGCAATACACTTGCTTCTCACCGGTCAAAAGTGCACAACTCCAGCCACAATGCTAGTGGTCATAATACACTCCTTGATTAGACTCCCAAGCAGTGAGATGTCAATTACGATTTACTATACACACGCACTATCTACAAAAGCATGCCTCATAGCGCATTTTCATTTATACACCCTACACTTCAAGCTTTTGGTGGCAACGCTGGAACGTAAATCTTACCACCAAACACGTACAACAGCAGCCATACCGCTATTGCTTTCATGTTGTCGACCATGATCTTCTCTCAAGTCTGATCTGGGTTGGTCACTTCGCTTCGGAACGCAACTTAACTACCTTTACATGATTAGTCTGTCAAGTGTAGGTCAGCAATTAGTGGGTGCACTGCAAGTTTACCTGCCTTAGTGACTCAGTTGTTGTGGGAAAGTGAGGCTATGCGAGAGATGAGCATACTCCAACGGAAAAGTCAAAGCCCCCAAATGTCAGCCTTTCCCATCATCGCGCAGCCTTACATGGATCGAGCAGTGAATGTATATGCCCAGGTGCTGCAGATCGCCACCGCTTCATGAGATAGCTATTGGATGTAAGCCACCGGGCTGATTCGCCGCTTGGTCAGCTTCACCAGGCTGCCGAGTGCTGCCTTCTCGTTCGCTTGTGCTCATGTTTCGGGTTCTAGCCTCATCTTTCCAGAAGATGAGAGACTCTTCTTGTCTGTCTCATTGCTGTTTTCCTTTTGCTGAACGTTGGACGTCGAACGCGATTTTCGAATTGCTAGGGTGCTCAAATCGATGTTCTCATCTATATGTGGACCATGCAGACCGAAAGCCAGGACAACACTGCAACGGAGGATCCTAAGAAGAAGGAACGGTCACCTCAGGAAGGCGTAGATCGCCACTGGAAGAAGTTCTTTACCAAATGTCCTGGAAAGGTGACCTCGATACTTCCGGACAATCCGCATGCGAGAACGAGGGCATCGAAGACTCCGGTCGGTGCAGTGCAAGGTGAAAGGGCGATAAAGTCCTATAATGAAGCTTATGCCGAGTGCAAGCGTGATGTCGAACGAATTATACGAGAATGCAGACGCACAAATCATAAATATCGCGATCCGCATTTTGATATCGAGCTGGACCTCAAGTTGGGAAATAAAGACTGCCTTTATGGGCTCAACAGGAGGGACCACTCTCTCAGACCGAAGGGCGTGAAACGGGTCACGGTAAGCCATTAGCCAACTAAGAGCACTATAGTATTGATAGTGAGCAGGAGATATTTGAGAGCCCTCAGTTCTTCGTAAAACGTCCAAGCAGCGAGGACGTCCGTCAAGGCCATGATGGAGATTGCTGGTTCATGGCAGCCCTGTCTGCGTTAGGCACAAAAGAAGGGCTGATCGAGAAAGTCTGCGTAGCTCATGACGCGGATGTCGGTGTCTATGGGTTTGTCTTTCATCGAGGTGTGTCTATACCGTAAAAGGGGACCAGTAGACTGAGAACAGACAGATGGGGAATGGCAGCAGTGCATTGTCGACGACAAGCTCTACCTCCGAGTTGCTGATTACTATGAATCCGTCGAAGAGAAAAAGATCTGGAACAAGATCGACCGTAAAGCCGAGGAGGATGAATATATCAAAGCTTATCAGACTGGGTCGAGGGCGCTTTACTTCGCTTCTTGCTCGGATGAGAATGCCACCTGGTTGCCGCTGCTTGAAAAGGCTTACGCTAAAATACATGGTGACTACCTCTCTATTGAAATGGGGTTTGTTGGGTACGTCCTCCAATGATACTTCACGAGCGTTGCTGACCCGGAAAAGGGAAGGAATCGAAGATCTCACAGGAGGTGTTACGTCAGAAATATATAGTACAGACATTCTCGACAAAGAGAGGTTCTGGGAGGAACAACTTTCGCAAGTCAATGAGAAATTCCTCTTCGGCTGTTCAACGGGTCACCTTGCAAATTGGCTCGATCCAGACCGATGTAGCCAGAACATCAAGGGCATAGTCCAGAAGCATGCTTACAGCATCATCGACGCAAAATTCGTGAAAGGGAAGCGACTCGTCAAGCTCCGCAATCCTTGGGCGGAAGTTGAATGGACGGGACCATGGAGCGACGGTTCGAAAGAATGGACTCCTGAGTGGATGCATTTACTAGATCACAAATTTGGTGATGACGGGGTAAGGGTATTGCGCCCTTCTACCTAAGGCTTGGGAACTGATAATTCTTAGGTGTTCTGGATGTCCTACGATGATCTTCTGAGGAAATACCAGCATTTTGATAGAACTCGTCTCTTTGATGAGAGCTGGACCATCTCTCAGCTATGGACCACTCTCGATATCTCATGGTCTTCCGCGGACTATCACAGTACTAAGTTCTCTTTGACTTTGTTGAAGAAGAGTGAGGTCGTTATAGTTCTATCTCAGCTCGACTCGAGATATTGGAAAGACCTACAAGGACAATATACTTTCACGCTGTCCTTCCGTCTACATAGAGATGGGGCAGATGAGGATGACTACTTGGTCCGTAGTCATGGCAATATTGCTATGAAACGATCTGTCAGCACCGATATAGAACTTGAGCCGGGCACGTATTCCGTCTTGATGAAGATCATCGCCTGGAGAGACGAAGAGGAAGAAACGCCCGAAGATGTAATACGAGAGTATGCATACGACAGACCGGACAAACTTATGGCGCTAGGCTTTTCCTATGATCTCGCCCACGCGAAAGGCAGAGTCGTTGAAACAGAGGAGGAGAAAAAAGAACGCTTGCAGTTTGAAGCGCACAAAAAGTCCAAAGAAAAGGCTAAGCGCAGGGCAAAAGCCGAGAAACAACGACGGAAGGAGTGGGAGGTGCAGAAGAAGAAGGCAGCGAGGGCCAAGAGACAACATGCAAAAGAGATGAGGGTAAATGCGCGGCGTGCAGCGAAGGCGAACGCAACTCGCCGAAGCAGCAGATCCGAGTTTCTTCCCCCCCATTCTCGGGATTATAGATATCCTCGCGACATGCTACCGGTCGAGGAGATTGAGGTTGTCGAGCCGCCGGCGACAATGCCCACTCTGGTGGGCAAGGAGACTGCGTCCACGCATAAGAACACAGAGGGAAGCTCTGAACAGCATCCACAGGATGAACCCAAGACGCAGACAACGGAATCGGAGACACAATCCAAGCCTGTTCCAACGAACACACCCACTGGGTCGCCAGTACCTGGAGAGGAACCACACGAAAGCTCTTCTACAACTATGAGCCATGCTAGTCCAGAGGCAGCATCACCATCAGTCGACATAGAAGAGGATGTGGAGAACAGACCTATAGCAGGCATCCCTCCGACTGTTGCTTCGTCAACAAGTGACGATAGTTATGAGATAGTCTCCGCCAACAGGAACGGATTGCATACCGAACAGTCTCCGGAGACATCAGAGCCACCTACAGATCGTACTGAATCGGCAGATACTGTCGGTGGAGAGACTCCTTCAGAGATTGAAGCAAAGCATCCCGCTTCCGGGGTGATCACTTCTGATAAGCCAGATGAGCCTCCCGTGGGGGCTAATCAGGAGCACGAATCCCCCAGACTCGCCACAGCAGAAGATAGTACAACAGGTCCTAGATCCGAGGGAACAGCGGCTACCGCTCCGGAAGCTAAAGAAGCAGCAGGAGTCTCGGCCTCAGAAGTTACTATGCAGCCTCCTGCACCACCCCGAGCGGCAGCCAGCTCAGGATCAGGTGAAATGCTTTTCGATTTTGTGGACGATATCTCGGATACGGACTCGTTTCCAGATTTCGAATTCGATTCGGATCTTGATATGCCCATTCCACCTCCACCACCGCCTCCGGAACAACAATCTAAGAAAGCTCCACCGCCACCTCCGCAACCCGATTCGGACGGGGAAGACCATGAGCCGTGGAACGCAGTCTGCGTTGTTGGACTCCAAGTGTACTCCCAGGTCAAAGATGCGGATGTGACACTCCGGGTGATCAGACCGAAGAAATGGGAGCATGAGATAGAGCCAGTCCTAGACCGGGATGATCCTGCCAAAGGAGGTGTCAAGGCAGAAGCTTAGTAAAATGCAAAGGAACATCGAAAGAGCGAGATAGTCAGCCAGCATACCTCTTACCGGTCATATGGAGTTTGAGGGTTTTTCGCTTCTTCTGGCTAGTATGCACATAAATTTGGACTCCCCTCTAGGTCTTTATGCACAGCATTACACACTATACTGGTATACGTTGTATGCTTCTATTTCACCCAGACCACATCATCGTAGAGCGTACCCAAGCATTCTGCCTAGAAGATGACGTTCGCATCTCCGATGGCTAAGTGCACTCAGGATGATACCATCAATCTGGGGGGGCAGTGAAATTTGATATATTATTGGTTCGCTTTCAACGAAAGACCACTTTTTGGTTTTGATTCCACATATCTAGTACGTTAGTATATTCGCACAACCGTCGGAGTAATTGGAATCGTTCTTACCCATGTCTTTTTATGGTGACGGGATACTACTACGTACACAGTAAGCCTCAGGTTTGTACCTATACTTTTGCACTTGCAGCTAATGTAAGTGCTGACTGTGTGTGCAAAGAAGTATGCCTTTCAGACCGTTTGGTGGTCTCTTTCGTATCGACAGTCTTCCCGCCCTTCTCTTGCTCAGCCTCATTGGCACTTCCAACAAGTCTCCGGATGGGAAAATCAGGCGTCTTTCTGATCACGACTCACGAAAGATTTCTCTCAGGAACTGAACTTGTCCACCCCACCCATCATGACTGCAAGGGCTAGTCTTTTTCTCTCGCTTGCTGCCTGGCCAGGTTGGACCCCATCTGACTACTGTTCGTTCTACGAAGTGCGAGCCATCGAATCATAATCCCGGTTCAATCTCTTGGTATCTAGGCTGTCAGCCTTGTCCACTGCGTGGGTAAACTACTTTACCACATCATTGGTTCACAGCCCCCCTGTACCTGCAATTGGGGCCAGACACCACATCAGCCCCATGGATCCGTTATCATGACTGTGTCTGTTTTCTACGATGGCTTCAGTGTCATTTCCATGATGGGCTCTTTTCAGCTTTGAATTTCAATGACGCCAGTGCTCCATCTGTCCTCCATCTGCGAGGATATGGTAAGGTATATAGTGTCGTGAAGATGTCCTCAAAGTTCTCAATACATCTTCCTTCTATCCAAAAGATCTCATCAAATCTGAAGTCCATTTCTTAGCCCATTGATTCCGTGGCTTGACTCAAGTACTTCTTGCTCTCAACAACTTTAGCAGCCAGCAATCAATACAACCCACAATGACCATCAACAGTGCCGGTCCCCGAAACCTTGGGGATGGTAGCAGCACTCCTCATGTCGAACCAGCACCGACAGTCCAAGTAGAAGACGGGGGTGTCACGACACAGACCGACGGCAGTGGAAATCCCCATGTCGAGTCATCACCTGTATCCTTGGCCACCAATGCCGCGCCCATCGGCCAAAGTGACGGCAGCGGGAACCCTCACCACGGACCCTCTCAGACGCATGCATCATTAAGCTCAGATGATAATGGTGATGGTTCTGGTAACCCTCATCATGAACCGATTATCTCTCCTCCGGTCAGACCAGACGGCTCCGGAAACCCTCATCGTGAGCCGATCATTTCCCCTCCAATCCGTACTGATGGTTCTGGTAACCCCCATCGTATCGCTCCTCCGGTACGACCAGACGGCAGCGGGAACCCTCACCACGGACCCTCTCAGACGCATGGTTCATTAAGCTCGGATGATGGTGGTGATGGTTCTGGTAATCCTCATCATGAACCGATCATTTCTCCCCCAGTCAGACCAGATGGTTCTGGAAACCCTCACCACGCACCCAACGTCCACCCTGTGACCCGCTCCGACGGGTCCGGGAATCCCCATGTCCTAACCGCTACCGTTGCGACGGATCCAACACCTCTGACAGACGGAAGCGGTAACCCACATCGTGAGACTGTTCAGCTATCAACCACTACAGGTGCCACCCAGCCTCATATCCTGGTCGATGGCGGCGGCAACCCGCATCGTGTCGTCCATCCCGCTCCCCCAGCCAGTGCCACGAGCACCACACTACAACCCCAACAACAATGCCTCGACTTCACTCTCAACCTCACTATTCCTCCATCGCCATCCCCATCCCAATCAGCCGCGGCCGCTGCTCCCACCACTCCCACCTCACAACTCGTCTCCCTATCCTTCACAATCAGACTCGAAGGACCAGAAGGCGTGACCATTAGCCTCGCTCCTTCATCATCCTCATCAACGTCATCAACATCCACCCCCGAAAACAAGTCTTAGAGATACTCGTCCAACCCCATTCGTATAGATCTGGGCTGGTCCCGGTCTGGTGGCTCTCTCCTCTCCTCTTTCCCTTTATTTCACTCGTTCTTTTCTCTTCTGTATCGGTAGAATTTGGTTTTGATTCGTTTCGGTCGGCAAATAGGTATATAGCAAATGAAAAAAAGATAGCATAAAAAAAAAAACGGGGCAAAAAAAAGGGAGAATCAATTCTGTCTCTCTTCTTCTTCTCCTCTATTCCCAAATTTATCTAAGGTATCTATCTATCTATCTGTTTACATATTCTCTAATAGTGATCATTTTAGTCCAGTCAATCAGTGAGAATCAAGATCGGACGAAAGATTCTTTACAATATAGTAAATCCTCCACTTCGACTTCCACTGCAATTGCCTCACTTTGCTTCGCATTTCAATCCACACGTTCCATAGATGAGGTCAGTCAATTTGTCCATAAAAAGGAATCTAACATAAGAAAAGACACAATAGAGATTGTCGACATCCACCTCGGCATGTAGATAGATGGCATTTATCAAAAGGCCGAGAAATACGCATTACAGATATGCTTTCGTTGGGTGGGAGAAAGAAAAAGAAAAAGAAAACGAGGTCACTTTCGATAGTTACAAAAGAGGAGGTCTCATGCAAAACCTGCAATGTTATAAGTGAGAATTGTGGGTATTGATTGATACTGAACGCTTCTGTTTCTGCGCTTTGAAAGAAGAAAGATTTCATCGAAATGGGCCCTGCGAATTTCCATAGATTAGACCACGTCCGTTCCTAATCGAAGAGCCTTCACGACTCGTTGCGGAGAGCTGGTAACGGGAAGCTAGATGAGGAGACTGCGTCTTCGGGTCAGAAAAGAGTCATATTTCAACTTCCACTGAACCTCGTAGGATAAGTCGACATAGCTATTGGATATCATCTCGTCCGCTTAGGAGCTGGAGATGCTGGGTGCGGTACGGTTCAAGTCTTATGAATGCCGCATTCGCGAATGCTCTGTCGCAAGGTGTCAAAGACGGCGCACGTTTCCGGGCACAGAGCTATTTTCGAGTCGACTACCTTTGAAGTGCAAATCCTTAACAGGGATCGTGGCTCTTGAAGCTCTTTACGAGCCCTTCGATATGTAGATACGAATCAGTGACCATTGCTGCGGTAGCATGCTGATAATAGCCTCGAGCGACTCTGAAATGAAGCACCGATGACATCTGAGCTTGGCGGGAAGCAGTAGTGGTAGCAAATCTTCAGCCCAGCAGCTTCAGCCCACCCTTCGTCTTCGGGTTCTTTTTCTCGATCCCACCATGGACGACTTTGCCTCCTGCACCGCCGCCTCCACCTCTCCCATTGCCCTTTCCCTTATGACCCCCTCTTCCCGCAGCTGTCGGCTTGATTTCCGTCGTACTTCTCCTCAGCAACACTGGATGACTTCCAATGTACTTCCCTTGCATATCTCTCGCAGCTTGGAAGTATTCATCTCCGTTACTAAAACTGACAAATCCATAGCCTTTGCTCTTTGTGGTACGCTTGTCTCGGATAACCCTAGCTTTCTGTACGGATGGATATTTTGAAAAGGCTTTGAGGAGTGACTCATCTGTGACCTCACCAGCAAGATTCCCGACGAACAGTCGGAAATGTGCAGGATCCCACTCAAGCAGTGACTGATCTTGCCAGGTCTGACCTCCTCCAGAACGGACAACCGTCTTAGCGGCAGTAGTGTCAGGGGTCGCGATACTACTCCGGATAGGGCCTGCACTTGGGACTGGGTCTTTCTTGACAGCGGTTTTGGAGTTGTCATCTTTACTCACATAAGCAGATTGCCACTGAGCAATCTGAGCTTCAATGTCGGGATCGTAACTGGGACCTTGCGCGCCATAACCAGCCGCTGGTGCCTGGCCAGGTTGGGGGAAAGGGTTCTGTATTGATGGGGCTGCGTATGCTTGTGAATTGAATGTGGTGGCACCGTAGCCGGCGCCGGCCTGCGAGGTAATTTGAGGTGCGTTGCTGTAAGATGGTGCTGATGAATATGTGGGAGTGGTGGCATTGCTGCGAGTTGCAGGACTCGCTACCGACCTAGGTGCAAAAGTTGTGAAGGCGCTATAGCCGCCTGCTGGGGTACCAGTTCTAGCGCCGCCATAGCTACTCACCCCAGGTGCTGAATACGCAGGTGTAGGAGCAGACGAAAATGCTGATTTGAACGATGCAGAGCCTGCCGCTGACGGGGGTGGTCGGGGAGGCAGAGACGAATGAGGTGAAGGGTCGGTCGCCGTAGAATTTAGTCCTGGAGGTGGTGGATATGACATGATGAACTGGTGGTCGACTTGGAGGCAGTGGTATGCGACAGCATACGAAAACGTACCTGACGTGCTTCGACAACCTTGTCACCAAATCCCAAAAATTAAAGACAGCGTCCTACCGAACGCTATTTCACTTGTGTAACACGTCGCGAAACGATAGAAAGTAGTAATAGTCTTCGATGCAACACGTCTGAAAGGCTCTACAAGGGCGACAAGCTGAACGTTGGATGATGACGTTGGAATGCAACACAGAATACTCAATATACGCTGGTCTTTGGTCGAAGCACTCTCTTGTTCTTCCCTGTTATGGCGCACATGATTGGAAGCTAATAAATCCAATTCACGTGACCTCTGCTGACGTAATTTCCCTCCATTTTGGGCCCTTGTAATTTACGATCTTTGTATCGAGGCTCCCACTCCGCAAGACTTTCTCCGGCGAGCTTGAGCTTGAGCGAGCGAAACACACAACGGTATCAATACCTACCTTACCGTACCGGCGCCCAGCGGACAACAGAGATTCGTAATCGCCATAGTCAACTTTCGGGCTGCAGTGCGATTCATCCGAGAAGCGTCTGAGATTCGAGAAGCGTCTGAGATTCCAGTGGCCGACTTTTATTGTACAGTAAGGTGGGTGAAGCCGGGATGTCCGGTTATGGGATTAATCACTGCAGTCAGCTCGGCGGCAACTGACATCCTGTTTACCCTGAACCTAACCACGGGATGCGATGGTCAATTTCTACAAGTCAAAAGCACGATGACGCTTTCAGGTGCACACTCAAAGTAACAGCAGCCAGTGTTGAGAAACACATACCGTACATACTAGGTATGTGATTGCACGACTCTGAACAGTCCCTTATCCTCGTACA
This sequence comes from Pseudophaeomoniella oleicola, assembly GCA_003868215.1. Taxonomy (NCBI): domain Eukaryota; kingdom Fungi; phylum Ascomycota; class Eurotiomycetes; order Phaeomoniellales; family Phaeomoniellaceae; genus Pseudophaeomoniella; species Pseudophaeomoniella oleicola. The sequence goes on along the minus strand of QWDQ01000001.1, from coordinate 155,066 downwards.
AACCACCAATCCAGCCAACAAGCGTAGCAATCGTAAAAGTGCTTGTCTTCGGACTCTACATATTCCGCTGACTTGTCAATGACACACGTCTTCACATGTAGTGTTCAAACGTCATGCACTACGTAGTAGAGACCGCTATACTGACAGGTACGACTAAGCACTCGTCAAAGAGATCACAGGATCTGTTTCGATGTGCCCCTCCAATCTGAGAGGAGCGAGTGACTAATCAACCATACAAATACAATACAATACAAGATAATACCCAATCGGATTTCAATGGTTACACCCGTTTCCCTTTCTCTTACGTTGCATGGCAGGTATGAAGAATGGTTAATGCCCCACCATGCCGCCTAGTAATTGTATCATCGCTGTATCGCAAATTGCCCCTCCCGAAAAGAGGCTGTAACCAGTGTAACAGACTCTGCGTCAATTTCACGGCTTCATCATCGGCCGTACTTCTTAATTCTTTCTCTTTCTCTTTTCCCTTTCCTCTACCAAATCCTATAACATCTTCATCTTTCTCTCTTCGTCAAGAACTCCAATACTTTTCGTACACCGGACTTGCAGCATTTGCAGGCTTTGTGCGAAAGTAATCAGATTCAACTTGCACGTCTCAGTAACCACTACCCCACCACAAACGAAACCATCACCATGTCCGACTCAAAAGCAGTGTAAGTGATCTACTCTCTAGAACCTGGAGAAATTCCTCTCTCATACCGCATGCGTATTCGACATGCTGCGCCAACCCTTCTTCCCAATCGTACCTCCGATCCTCTTCTCTCTGACCCCATCACCGCGATGCGCCAAATTGACAGGACCTTTGAGCTAACTTAGTGCGCGCCTGGCTGGCATCACTGCCGGCTTTACTGCGCAGTCTCATCCCAGTGGAGACTTTGGTCTCATTGGTTTGGCCGTTATGGGTCAAAACCTGATTCTCAATGCTGCCGACCACGGTTTCACTGTCATCGCCTTCAACCGTACCGTTGCCAAGGTCGACCGTTTCATCGAGAATGAAGCCAAGGGTATGTCGACATATCGAAGATATATCAGTGGAACAAGGCCCGGCTCACAAATAGTATAGGCAAGTCAGTCATCGGCGCACACTCCATTGAGGAGTTTGTCTCCAAGCTCAAGACGCCAAGGAGAATGATGCTTCTCGTTCAGGCTGGAAAAGCCGTCGATGACTTCATTGAAGCACTCCTACCTTTCGTTGAGAAGGGTGATATCATCATTGATGGTGGTAACTCTCACTACCCAGACTCCAACCGTCGTTCGAAGTATCTTGCTGAGAAAGGTATCCGATTTGTCGGTACTGGTGTTTCTGGTGGTGAAGAAGGTGCTCGTTACGGCCCAAGTTTGATGCCTGGTGGTAACGAAGAGGCCTGGCCATACATCAAGGACGTCTTCCAAAGCATTGCTGCCAAGAGTGACGGGGAGGCTTGCTGTGACTGGGTCGGTGACGAGGGTGCCGGCCACTACGTCAAGATGGTTCACAATGGTATCGAATATGGTGACATGCAGCTTATCTCTGAGGTTGGCATCCCTCTTTCTTGACAACATTGTTCATGAACTCACAAGCGGACAGGCATACGATATCATGAAGCGTGGACTGGGCTTGACACCTAAGGAGATGTCCGAGGTATTCGCCAAGTGGAACAAGGGTGTCTTGGATTCATTCCTGATTGAGATCACCCGAGATGTTCTGGCATTTGAGGACGACGATGGCTCTCCATTGGTTGAGAAGATCATGGACTCTGCTGGTCAAAAAGGTACCGGCAAATGGACTGCTATCAACGCCCTTGATCTCGGCATGCCCGTCACCTTAATTGGTGAAGCTGTCTTTGCTCGTTGCTTGAGTTCCATCAAGCCAGAACGTGTACGGGCCTCGAAGGTTCTCGATGGACCTACTCCAAAATTCACCGGAGACAAGGAAGAGGTCTTGGCCAACCTCGAGCAAGCCCTCTATGCCTCAAAGATCATTTCGTATTGCCAAGGTTTCATGTTGATCCAAAATGTAAGCGGGAGGTCCCTTTTTTGTCCTACTAATCTCTGACATTTCGACAGGCTGCCAAGGAATACAAGTGGAAGCTCAACAAGCCATCCATTGCTCTTATGTGGCGTGGTGGCTGCATTATCCGTTCAGTCTTCTTGAAGGATATTACCAATGCCTACCGTAACAACCCAGATCTTGAGAATCTCCTCTTCGATGATTTCTTCAACAAGGCCATCCACCACGCTCAACCAGGATGGAGAGATATTGTCAGCAAGGGTGCCCTCTGGGGTATTCCAACCCCTGCTTTCAGCACTGCGCTGAGCTTCTTCGACGGCTACCGCACCAAGGACTTGCCAGCCAACCTGTTGCAAGCCCAGCGTGACTACTTTGGTGCTCACACCTTTAGAATCAAGCCGGAGTACGCCAGCAAGAAGTACCCAGAAGGTGACAACATCCACGTCAACTGGACCGGCAGAGGTGGCAATGTCTCTGCTTCAACATACAACGCTTAAATCCAGAAATCGCTCCCCAGCCGATGTCCGATTCTTTACTCTGCATCCACGAGTTGATCGGTCATTGCGTTGTCTATCTCGAGTTGTGAGAGGACTCACCAGAGAGGATCATGTTTATACTCCCACCTTAAGTGATATGTACCTAAATAGGATACCATAGCCTTCTGGCAAAAGTCTAATAATGAACGCGATAGAGAAAATGAAGCCTGAATTTAGGATAGAAATTGCAAAAGTGGTGTTACTCGGCCTTGTGGTACGATGGGTTGGGGTTTGATTGGATGTTTTTAAGTCCCTTAATTTAATAGTCGATGCGGCGCGTTGCGCTTGACTCAGCCGAAAGTCTCGGGAGCTTGTTCGCCAGTGTCTTGGTGCACCATTTGTCCTACCATCCTGTCCAGCAATACAATCTGATCGGTCGACTGATATTTCCTCTTTCCTGTAACCCCTCTCTTGTGAGGTGGTGTTCTTTCATGGTTCTGTCCATATTACATTGGTCGCGTAACAAGTGTGAAAGGCGAAAGAGGTACAGCTCCTAAGAAGATCATCGGACACCTCAGTGCTTGTCACTGAGGAAAATCAATCACCGTGTTGGTGGTCACGCAGCCACCAATATGACTTCGGATTCGAAGCGACAGAGTGCAGCGCCCAAGCCAGCTGTTGCGCTTCCCACTACTACTCCTACTCCGAACACGGTGCCGCTGGAGACTGCTCTCAGCGCAGCGATTGGTTCACAGTGAGTGTGTTTTCATACGGCCAGGGCCAATCCGAAGTGCATGGAACAGCATTGAGAATATCAAGGTCATATCTGACATTGTCTCCCTAGGGTCCGCATTACCACGAGCGCTCCCGCAGCTGCTACTCACGAAGGCACACTGTTTACGGCAGATCCAATCACAAATCTAATAGTCATCAATACAGCAGCTGCTAGTGCAGCTACTGGTGACTATCAGATCATTCCGGTCTCGCGCTTACAGTCATTCACTATCGTATCCCTACCAAAGGCAAATGGAGAGACGTCCTTCGCCAGCGCAATACCTCAGATCGCTCCTATCGCACCCCAGAGCTTCAGAGGACGGGAGGATGCCGCCATCCGTCGTCTAAAAGAGCAGGAATCAAGACGTGGCAAAGGCGTGACATCTGAAGCGCAGGATATATTCAATGCTTTGACACGCACCATGCCCGGCCGGTGGGAAGGCCAGGACATGGTCATCAGCGAGAGCGTTATAATTCGCAAGCCATATGGGCTAGAAGATTGCAAGGCATTGAACGACTCCGTCAGCGGTTCCGCAGTCCACAGAGTTCGCAAAGTGGTGAGATCGAACTACATGTATACTAGCATAGCATGACACTGACCTATCCCTACAGCTTGAGATGGAGAAGCAGAAACTCGAGCTTCGTCGAGCAAGCGTCAACCTAAGCAAAGTCGGCGCACCATCCACAAACATCAACGGCCAGCGCAAAGGAGGCTGAAACCTGTTTACCTAGGATGAGATGCATTGCGTCTTATGCCAGACTGCATCCATGCCACCAGCGACACTTGTGGGGAGGAAATTGCAAGCTCAGGCCGCTAAAGCTTTCAAGAGGCTCTCCGGATAGTGCGCCAGAAGATGGCTTGTGGCTCACCGCCGATGATAGGAACAGGGAGCATACTTGTAAGGGTGATGCTACTGTATGGACTCTATCGTCCATTGTACGATCTGACGTTGGATGGAAGCATCAGGGTGTACTCGGGACTTGGAAGAGGATGCCATCGACGACTTGACGAGGCGACACTTTGTTAGATCGTGACTTACAGGAGTAGGACATGTCATCACAACAATGCATTTATTGTCAGTACTTTTCAAGGCGTAGTTCCGTACTATGAGTGCCTGCTATCCTTGCAGAGTGATTTTGCTCATCTTAGGCAGGTATTTGTATGATAGAATATCCAAAGGAGACATTGAATCATTAATGATGCGCTCGTGTGGGATGGCCAACAGGTAGACTTGTAAATTCCGGGTAGAATCGAGATCACTACGATACTCATCCGCAAATATTAGCTTTCAGCTTCAACCACCACGCAATGCGCCTCGAAATATGATGCAATGCCCAAGCCGGTTCTTTGACCAGCAGGAGTCGGGGATTCATGTGCTAATTGTCCTCTGCTTACCCTAGGATGGGCAAGAGAAGGCGCACATCGCTGACCCAAGTACGACCGCCGTCAACATTTACAACATGGTGGCAACGCCTGCGACGGATTCCCCAGACGCCTCTGTCAGTGGAGGCGGCACGCCTCATGCGAAGCCGTCATCATTGAAAGATCGCACATGCAAATTCTGTGGACAGGTATTTTCATGCTGTTTCAAAGCGCAACTATGCACAGTACTAACGATCGCCAGGCATTCACCTCGTCGTCCTTGGGCCGGCATCTTGATCAATTCATAAGCAAGAAGAAGCCTGATGGCGTACACAATGTTGACGAAATCAAGAGAATGCGAGCAGGTATCACGCGCAGACAGGCCAGAAACTCCCAGGCTAGGCAACCTACGGAAGACACAGAGCTTGAAGACCAACAGCCCTCCCAAAGTACGCGCAAAGGTCCGACGCTTGAGATTCCTTTCGAAGATAAACGCCCAAAGGAGTTGAAGGTGTTGTTGAATGCTATGACCTGGCAGAATACTGGCGTCATCAACGATATACCAAGTACCGACTCTCCAGCACCAGTCGCGATACCTACAACTGTCCCAAGGAGATCTACGATCAATCTAGAGTCGCCAATGAGATCTGATACTCCCGACAAAGAAACTATTCGAGCATTGGAGCTTGCCTTACGAGAGGTTCTTGATACTGTCCAAGCTGCCAGGTAAGGCCGAAGAAGCTCGTATGATATCTTAAAGCTCACTTCATTCAGTGCGCGTACGAGGCTGCTACCATCCCCGTTCGATTTCGACTTTCAAGCTCAATCATACCCCTCTCTATGCTTACTACTATTACCCATTGCTCCCTCACTCTTTTCCAGCCAGGTTTTTTCAACACCGGACACGGTTCCGATTGAGCCTCCAGGGATGGACAACATTCACCCTCTGAAGGCTAAAATTAAGGAGGTCATTGACCGCTGGCAAGTGACGCATATGCCGCAGAACGAAGCGTCTACAGAAGAGTCTTCAAGTGATATAGCACAAGATGTATCAAAGCAACATATGGACATGGCTAAACAGCATCTTCAGATAGTATATCAAAAGTGGATAATACAACCAATCGAAGTCAAGAGGGAACAATGGCGGCTAGAACTCCTGAAAGCTTTTGCACAGGAAACCACTCGACGCAAAGAGACCGAGGAACGGCTGCATCGTGTAGAACAAGAGTCCCGTCGTCTCGAAGCACAGGTAGAGTTTCTCAGCAAATGCCAATGGCCTCGAGAGTTCGCTCTTTTTCCACCTGAACGCCGAACTTTCTCCAAAGAGGCGTCAAACATTCTACAAGAGGTCTCCACAGCCGGTATTGGTCAGGACGCTTCTCTAGAATCGTATTGGGATTATGACAATCTCGTCCAAAAGTGGAAACGAGTTGTCACCGAAGATGCAGCCCGGCGGTTGGGAATGGCTGCTTCAGCAAGGATTCCAACCGATTCAGCTTCTACCAGACCATCATTAGCAGCCTCACCAAGGGGCACACCGCGACTTGCTCAACGAGAGTCTCCGTCGAGTATACAACAGGACCGAGGTCCACCGAGAAAGAGATCTCGACGTGCCAATGGGGGAGTAAATGATGGGCATGGCCAACCTGACCTGGATATCAACTTCGGTCGTCAGCAGGGATCAATCTCGGACCCTGTTGCACGGCGTTCCGACTCGCAGGCGCCACAGTCAGCTCAAGGGCAGCGTGCAGCCACGTCTGGACGTGAAGATAATCGTGGGCGAGATGCTAGATGAATGGACTCAGTCGCAATGGAGGAGATACAAGGAATCATGCCATTGGTTGGCAAGAGAGAGTCATTCCTGGCAGTGGTGTCTACGAGATCCAGGACCGAGGTCACCTGATTACGTGAGCGTCACTCATACATGCTTCGAGCAAAATCTCCATGGGAAGTGAAATCAGGCCCAAGATCAGCGAGAAACTGGACCCCGGATCATGGTCATGTCTGTTCAGAAGATCGTTTCCGCCTCTCAACGCTGCAGCGTCGTTCCTCGACCCTTGCATTGAACGGAAACTTCCTCTACTGCTTCGAAATATCTCACCCTATGGCACGATAATCTCCACCGCCGTGAAAGAAGGACTATGATCGTCTCTAAGTATTCACCGAGAACCTGAAGAAGCCAGCAGGGAGGGCGAAAGTAAGAGGAAATACACCCCCACGCGTTCCAGGTGCGAATCATCACCCTCGCAAATAGAGGAAGAAGAATCCGGAGCGAAGAGGGAGACGATGGTAGGGAGGAAAACAGTGGATTGGCGATGTATTCGTTGGAATGGACGTCACGTTACGGGCGACCAGAAATATCAAAAGCAGAGAGATATGCAGATTTCGTCCAAGAAACCCATTGTCAAATTCGAGTACATAAATAGATAGATAGATACCTCTTAGGTATGCAAAGCAAGCAGGTAAAGGGGTATATATCATGATCAATGTTACTTACTTCCCACACCTCTCTCTCTCTCTCTCTCTCTCTCTCTCTTTCTTCTCAAAAAGAAGATTGAATAATCAACAAGGAGATATAGAACAGATATAAAGAAAAAGTCATTCCCATGTGCGCCAAAATGATCCTATCCCAGTTTCCCGTATTTCCCATGTCCCAAATTCGTCAAATTGTTGTCGCTCCTGATGATGATGATAATAATGATGCAAAGGTTGATATCATCTCCCCCTTTTTTTCCCGTTCGTTGTTTGTTTAGTTAGTTGGTTGATTTCATCGATGTCCATGCAGTCAGACCCTCGGCTCCTCCTTGAACTGCCAAAATTGCAAGCATTGCATTGCATGCGTCATTATTCGTCTCTCTTTATATGTAACAAGAAAAGTTATAATAAAAAAAATTGAGTACAAAAGTTCAGTCTTCTTCGTCTTCCTCTTCGTCTCTCACGCGTTTGCTGAACAGGCTGATCTTGTTCTGGACGACGTAGATGGCGAAACCGACGACGGCAAGGATGAAGAAGAGGACGAGCACGATGATGGCGATTACGTAGTTTCGTTGGACCATTTTGTGGGAGGGGTGTGGGTTATGTGGTGTTGGGAGGGTGGTTGTTGTTGTTGTTGTTGTTGTTGTTAAAGTGGTAGGTCGATCGAGTCGATCACAACAGCGGTATAATTTGACGGTAATGGTAGGTATTTCGTCCTTTTGATGATGATGATGATGGCAATAGTCGTTCGAATATCGTCAATGTAGAAAAAAACTGCCCAATATAGCAACGGTTGATTGTAGTAAACAACAGTATTCACAGCTTTGATAGAACCGTTTCGGATGCGTAAATTCTCGTGAAACTACCAATCGGCAAGACAGATGATGAAGTATGTCGTATTGTTTCTTCTTGTGTTTTCGAGAGATCGATGGCAATAATGTAGAGTATGCTGGTGACTGCAGGTCGACAGCTAATACGTGCAGATGGGTAAGGTAGATAGATCGTTTGGTTGGTTGGTCCGGGATATGAGTGTGAGTGATAGAGAGATAGAAGAGGAAAAGAAAGAACAGCAGCAAAGAGAAAAGATAATATACTCCTTCTACAACCCCTGGTGAACCGTGCATACATCTCGTTTGCTTACCTCCTATATACATTCAACGTATGATAACTTGATCGCTCTGTAACTCTCTCCAGCCATCGATTCATTTGTGAAATGGCTGGACGTCGTTGCAAGAACAAGTAATAGTAAACAATCGCTTTCTTTTTCGGGGCGCCCAGCCACGTTTTCTATCCGGAGTGGAGTATATTTCTCCACTTATACAGATTGAGGGACTGTTGATTGGTGGAGATAAGGGACCAGCCACTCGCTATTTTGAGATTAGTCTCCGAGGACGTTTGAGCTTGACTCTGAAGGAGAAGACCTCATTATTATTGTCATTGTCCTTGATCGTTGGTATCAACCGTGTCTTCCTTTATTCATCTCACTCTTGGATATTCTGTCTGCATTTCTTCCTTCTGGTCTGACTCCTTCATCGTAGAGCATCACAGATCTGTATGTCTTGCTGAAGCAGGTTACGGTCGACAGTGCACAGACCAATATCGACACATCACCGCTCATGAATATCAAGAACACATCTTGTCAGCTGTCCTAGTATGAGCATGTCTATGTTCATGTTCATCCATTGTCGCTGTATTACACACATGTCAATGGCCTTTCTACATGCTTACTGGCAATCTCAACAATGAGCCTTTCATGAATGTCTTCCTGAATTAGCTACCGGACTGCGCTGTGATGTAGCGTTTCGTATCGCCCTCTCTATATTTCCTTTGTCTTGAGGGTGTGGTAGCATTTGCTTCTATTGATGCGTTCTTTGATTGTTTCCTCTTGTCTTGTTACTCCTTTGTAAGGATATATGCTACCCGTATACAACCTCACCTGTCGTCTTATTATATTCCACGTCCGCCTTCCTCCTAATGGCTTCGTCAAAATTGAGCCATCGTCAGTACATTATAAGAAATCGTGTATGACATACCTCCTAAGATTGGCAAGAAAACGGGCTGCTGACTGCTCTCAATCATCGATCATGGATCGCTCTCTCAATCTCATAACAATCTCAAGCTTCCCCCCTCTCCCTGAGCAACTCCAAGAGGACACATCCTATCATTCCAAGTTAAACCCGCAATTATCTCCAGTATCTTCTTCCTCGTCAACATCGATCCAATTCAGTGACTTCGCTCACGATGAGCCGACCTTATCCCCGCTCTCTCCCAGCATCAACCCCGTCCCCTGGATCTGGACCTGCCACATCTGCGGCCACCGCTACCCCCTCGGCGCCACACGCAGATGTCTCCGAGATGGCCACTACTTCTGTTCCGGCCAAATGGGAACCGAACACCATCACCGCAGTTCCTCCTCCTCTTCCTCCTCCACCTCCACAGCAGCCGCAACGAAGAAACATAAAACCAAACCCTGTACCCCCTGCTCCTCCGAATTCGACTACATCTCATGGAGCAAGCACATACAATGGAAGAAGCGGAAGCAAATCATACGCCCCTTCTCCTCCCCCCCGCAAACAGAAAATGTCTCTACCCAACCCCCGCCACCGAATTGCCTCGAATGCTCATACCCCAACGAGTGTCGCTATCGTCGCCGTCTGGGTCGCTTGACGACGTGGCAAGATACGATTGGAGTGGCGATAGCTCACTAATAACTCCAGAAAAAGAAGAAGAAGAAGAGTCAAGCTGGTGGTATCGGCGAAATTCTCGAGCTCGGGAAAGGAAGGGAGGGGAAGGGAAGGGGTAAGTGAACGATTTCCAACGGGTCTTTTTTTTTTTTTTCTCCAATGCTATGTAGCATTGCTGTAAGATAGGATAGGTACCTAGGTAGGTATTTTTGGTAAGAGATCTCTTTTTTTTTGATGAGATATTTTCCTACTCAAAAGACGGACCAGATGCATGCACGCATGCATGCATGATACGGGTTCACGAAAATAAATCTCTTTTCTTCCGTAACATATCTCTTTTTTTGACGTCTCAAGGCTGTAAAGTTTCCGTGATAGATATTTATTAGTTATAGTACTACTAAACAATGATAGCGTTCTATATCACCAACAACGATAACCCCACAGCTCCTCCTACAAAGCATGACCACCACAATCCCGAACGTGATAGCACAACAGCAGCAGCTCCAGATCCACTCGGTTCGTACCCCTTCCTCCCCACTCCCAAATACCAAGACCCAATATTCGTCAATTTCCCTTTCTTATCCAGCATCGCAACGTTCTTGCCCACGTTGCTTTCGGACGTACGGAAGCCGCCGAAGTACGAGTAGCGATCGACGTAGGCCAACGAGTCGAGGTACGAGGCCGACTGGTTGTAAAATGTCTGCGTGTCCGCGACGGAGACGTCCGGGTACGCGTACTCGGTGATCCAGATCGGGAGGGTTGGGTAGGTAGCACGCACCTGGCCGATGTGGGACGCGAGGCCTTCGAAGTTGCCGTACCAGTGGAGCGGGATGAAGTCGGCGACGCACCCCTGGGAAGAGAGGGAGGCGCAGGAGCGGTTGAAGTTCGAGAGCCAGGTGAAGCCGGCTTCGGAACCGGTGACGGCGGGGAGACCGACTCTGAGGCTGTGGTTGGAGCGGAGGGGCGCGATCTGGGTCATCCAGGTTCGCGCGGCGACGTCGGGGTCCATGGCACTTCCGCCTGTGCTTTGGGTGCCGTCCGGTTCGTTGAAGGTGAGGATGTGAGTCAGGTTGGCGCCTGAGGAGAGTTGGGAGGTCACCGAGTCGAGGAATGTGGTGTCTGTGCTGGGATCACCGGACGGAGCACCCCATATCATCGGCACGAATTCGAGAGATGTATGGGACATGGACGCGACAGGGGTGGCGGTATAATCATAATACCACGTGAGATCTGTCTGCGAGTTTGTGAACTGCGCATCATCGGTATCGCTGTGTTTGGAAGAGACGTAGACAAGGCCTCGTTTGCTGGACCGAGTTGTAGATTGGGAGACGACCAGGGGAGGGAGGGCCGAGACGAATGTCAAAAGAGTGATGAAAGTTGCGAAATACATGTTGCTGATCAATGGAATTTCTCTTTTTCTCTTTCTCTTTCCAGCTCTGTCTGTCCTACACCCACGAGGATAGATGATTCCAACGTAATTCTCTTGATCACATATATAGGCAAAACCCCGCTTGATAGAATCATTCACTCATATACTCATCGCTCAAAGACACAAAAAATCAGAAAACAGTTTCCCTTTTTTTCTCAAATCAACCACAAAAAGTTCGAAACAAAACAGAACAAAGACAAAAAATTAAATCCCAAAGATGATTCACAAAGCAAATTATAACGCGCGTGTTGTTATCTGGCTGGCTGAGCCGAGCTTGCTTGCTTGCTACCCGTCAAGGCCGTTCGCTTAAGACAGGGCAAAAGAGTCCCAAATCAAGGCACCAATAATTAATCAAATGAAGATCCGAGTGAACCCCAACTCCAACCCAACCCTATGACGGAATGACGAAATGACGAGCTGGGGGGAGGATGGGAAACAGTGTAATTGGATCCAGAATTTCGTTCATCAATCAAACACGCAATTGGCAGTCGACCCTCCTCCTGCCTTTCAAGGAATACTGTATTATTAGAGAAAAGCGCCATGATGATGACCACGGGCCCCGACTTGTCTGTCTTCTGGGATCAATTGGCCTCGACTGTCAACTATTGAATGAGGCGCAGCGGGAGCAGTCGCAACAACACGAGGTTAAGGTTAAAAAAGAAAACTAGGGAGATAAGAAGATACAATAGTAGTAACGCCATTTCAAGCTAACTTAATACTTACCTCCCACTTCCCAATCAACACTTTCTGCATACCCGATTACCTATGTACATACAAGTTACCACGTTTCGTTCGGCGTCAGCACCATTCAGATGTAGCCTGGCCTGGATCAAGCGAAAGCGGTAATGTAGATACATAGAATGAGACACTAGTCAGTGCCGAAGAGTCATTAGGCATGTTCGTGGCCATGAACCACCATGCAAGTTACCTAGGTAGAGGAAGAAGCGGTATATAATTCGACAACAATACGATCCACCGATTGATTCCATCGCTTGCAAATGAGTCGGACATCTTTCCAAGACAGAACACCATTTCTATGGCCGTAAAAGGAGGCGTACATGTATTGCAGCAGCAGGCAGAAGCGACCAGAGATCAAAGGACAGACGGACGTCTATAAAAACAAACAGTAATAAGAGGTATAGGTAAGGATTGTCGCAGATAACCGTCCGTGTAACGCTATGCTGAAACATGGTAAAAGAGTAAAGAACAAAGGGAGAGAACCATCTTCAGAGACATGCTGTTTTCGTACCCCCTCAGAAAACAGACGGAAGCTTTTCACTAAATCCAATCGCCTTCCGTTCCATTACCTCGCTTCACCTACACTGTAGCCAACTCTAGGCAAGGTGGGTTGACGGAATCCTGGTCGTGCAGTTGGTGGAGGTACAGACCCATCACTACCGTGGCTCAAACTTCGTCCACGCGGTAACTGGCCCATCTCGGCGGCCGAGGACATCAGAGACTGTTCACTCTCATCACGACCACGGCCACGGCTCTTCTGAGTTCCACTACGGAACGGTTCGTATGGGCTGGGTGCAGCGTTGAATTCGGCGACCTCGGCTGCCGACTTCTTGTAGGCAGCAGGCTCCATGAGCAGAGAGTCACGGGCGTCGAGGGGTGTAAGGTTGTCACGGTTGAGTTTTTCTATCATGACAGTCAGCGAGGAACAAGAATGACTACAATTAGATAACACGCACCAGCTTCCTTTCTGCGCTTGCGGTGAGGGTTCTCACGGACGCAGGTAATGATGGCATTGATTCCAATAAGGATGGCCAACAGCCCAGTCAACCCGGATTGTACCGCAATCAGAACGACACCGGTCACGGTCTTGGTCGTCTGAGAAATCCCGAGTTCTTCCACGAAGACCAAGATGCACACCACGGACAAGACACGAATGGCCTGAACAGTGATGTTGATCCATTTACCTGAGGTGGTGTTGTACGGTCGACTCCAGAGCACACAGATCAACATCAGCGACTCAATGATCAACTGGCCAGCAGTTTGAACCAAGCCATGTCCGTCTCCTGCAGCAAGGACACAACCTTTCGCAAACATGTAGACGATGGCTGGTATGAAGAACCACCAATAGCCGGTCCTGAAGTTCTCGTAGAAGATACGATACTTGGTCCAGGTCGATTTGTCGTTGTAGAGTTTCGCGTCATCGCCTTCCAGCTTCTTGGAAGCTTGAACGACAGTCCAGATACGGAATCCATAGAAAATCAGGACCCCGGTAAATGTACAGAGCGTGAGAGCAGCCAGCAACTTTGCGGCCCAGGAGTCACCGTTGACGAACTGGTAAATGCAGTAGAGCACCCAAACACCGTACAAAAGCATGATCAAGCTGGTAACGGTGCGAGCCAAGATGAACCAGTAGTTCTTGCGGAAGGAAGTCAACTTCTTGGGAAAGCTACCCGTCAGAGACCAGGCCTCCAGAATGACCTTCAGTAGCAGAACGCCACAGACAAGGGCTGCAATCACAATCGCAAAAACAAGGAGGACAGTCATGAAGACATTGGCTGACGGTACCGAGAGTTCTTCGAAATACGCCTTGGCATCTCGGACGACTTCTTGAGTGGTGCCGCTGGAAGATGAAGAACTGTTAGAGGATGCGTCACTGCTGAATGAAGTCTCAAGTCCACGGACAAAGAGCAAACTATTGTGGATGGTGGATGTGAGCGCACGTTTTGAGACAGTGGTGTTGGTACCATCTGCAAACACGAGGGTGGTATTCTGCAGGTATTCGTAACTCTCGCGGGTCAAATTGCCTCCGGTAGCAGCTCGGAAACTGTCGATACTTCTCTGCATGCTGGCCCACGGAATTACACCGGTAGAGAAGGCGAAGTTCTTCGAAAATTGGCGATAGACTGTTGGGTAATCAACACTGTGCATACCGTTCATCGCCATGGATTGGAACCACCAGACAAGTTCGGTGAAGGTTGGACTGGATGAGGTTGCACCGGGGTGGCCTGCCGAAGCGAGTGCCGAGACGGCAGACATAGCGAATGCAGCTCCAGCTATGCCAGCTGCAATATACGATACCGCAGGCACATCAACAGACTTTCCGTTGTTGACATTTGACTCAATGCAGGCAAGCTCGTTTCCACTGTCCTTGGCTTTCAACTCCAGCTTGGCCAGGCCATCGAGATCGGGTACTGAGAAGGCGATCGCTGGGATCATAGATGCGTATTGAGACGGGATCGATTCGCTGCCCGATGCTGCAAAACTGCCGGACGGTACTGCAGGCCCCAATCAGTACATATCAACAAGGGATCGACCTGAATGATGCTTACCTGGACACAATTGCTGCACGTAGTTACCAGCTTCGCAAGGATCGAATGACTTGCTGTAAACTTCCTTGCCGTAGGCAGATACCACCAACGTGGCCGTTACATTCTGTGCCTCGGTACTAGTTCCGGCCACGTTGAAGACGACCTGTTCTGCTGTTCTATCATATTGAATATCCATCTTGGTCACCTTGATGGTGCCATTTGTACTACAGTCCGTGAACCCATTTGTCTTCAACACATCAGAGGCGGCTGCGCGTGTAGCTAAGTAGCCCAGGCCCAAGACAGCCCATGAGAAAACGGGTTGAGACCGCATGGCGGAGTGTGAGTGTGCTTTCGTGACCACAGCAGTAATCGATGGTAGCCCTCGAGCGGTGGACAATAAAGGATTGTTTGACAGTCGTAAGCGTTCGTCCTCGTATCTAGATATTAAAGATGTAGCGTGAAGAGCAGGATCAACCTGTATCGAAAAGAATCGGGCAGAACGAGGTAATGTCGGCTGTGACGACGAATTGATGAGCGAGAGTGGTTCGATGGTATGTACAATGAAGCTGTTCCCGGTATTTGCGAAGAAAGGGACAAATGCGTCTTTGAAGCCGGGACCTGAGGAGAGGTCGATAAGGCAGCTGGTTGAAAAGACGGTCAAACACAATGGGCGAGTCAGATCAACAAAGCGTTAAAGAAAAGGGCGCAGCGAATCCGTGATCGAATGGTGGCGTAGACTGGTAACAAAGATGAAACAAGCGAGAGACTGAGAAGAAGAACTGTAGAAGAGTTCCAAGAGCAAATGGGGATCAAAGAAGCACGAAGCATAAAGCACGAAGCACGGGCAACCAGGAAAGGGTGGAAATAGTAAGTCTAGTCGAGATGTATGGAGGAGGAGTAGAAAGCGAGGATGTTCCAGAGTCAAGAGTCAGACTATCTTAGTAAGTAGTAGTCAGGTACCTAGGTACGTATCGTAGTACTACGTAGTAGTAAGTTGTCAGGGATCATCCTCTAAACGGTACCTTTCCCGTTGACCGTTAACGTTACAAGTTGCCATCAGGTACCATCAGGTACCATCAGGGGAGGCAGTGTCAGAGATACCATCTTCCAGTAGATTGCCGGGGAAGATAAT
This sequence comes from Pseudophaeomoniella oleicola, assembly GCA_003868215.1. Lineage (NCBI taxonomy): Eukaryota > Fungi > Ascomycota > Eurotiomycetes > Phaeomoniellales > Phaeomoniellaceae > Pseudophaeomoniella > Pseudophaeomoniella oleicola. Next base: position 139,459 of record QWDQ01000001.1, on the reverse strand, counting down.
TGGGCTTGCGGTAGTGCTCTAGATACTATTATAGGTAGGCACTAGATACTGGATATGCACCATAGGATCAGTCAATATGGAGGAGGAGACTCTCTATACGAATGCTATTCTCCAGTCAGCTCTCGTCAATCTGCTTGTTTCCCAGTTCCTAGTTGCCATCTTTTGGTTTGACTCCAGACCATTTCCGACTAACTTACTCACTTACATTGATTTAATACAGTGTCTCTCCTATCTCAGCAAATCATCAATGGGCAAAGCAAGTCTGAACCACCGTCCAACAGACTTTCCCGCCGGTTATCAACACCTTTCCTCTTTTCGTTACTGCGGGTTTCAGGAGCCACCGGGATGGAACACGGGAATTAGTCTTGTTCATGGATCCTTCAGATTGATTGGCTTTGATTGGCGTAATTGGCGTAACGTCGAAACTTACCCCTGGTCGAGAACACGAAGAAAAAGGTTGAGGATGTTCGAGAGGTTCCATAGTTCGGATGACATTCACAATCCTGATCTCTCCAGTCGAGCAATAGACGCCTCCATCTCAGATCATCGACTGTGTTTCTTTTGTTACTGAGGATCAAGTTCATCATCGATTCAAACAGCTGGTAGATACCTATCTAACATTCATAGTTATGTATATATTTTGGATTAATCAAAGCAAGGCATGATATCTCCCCCTTGTCAATACCACAACTCCTACATTAAACCTGCAACACTGCAAATCAAACTGTGCCCACCCCGATGATTGGATTTAATATCCTCGCAAGATTACACAATTTCCTACATCAGTGTGTCTCTACAACAGGCAATTATGCTTCTTCATCTCGATTTCTCTTTTTTTTTTTTTTTTTCCTTTTGATTTCTTGGAGACACGGGCTGATGAAGTGAATAATTACCATGTATCATGATAGTTGAGGCTGAAGATACTCGGGAGTAGTAGTAACCTGTCTGATAATCCGTGATTGGTTTCCGTAGTAATTATGGTCATGTCTCAGTTCAGGTGATGTGGCTATGCCTCTCTTTATTCCACTTCATACTGGGTGGTAATAAGTTATGCAGCTTCAGGTTTGTTCTATTTCCAGCAACGACTTTCTTTGACCAACATCTCGCCATTTGTCTACAGCACGCAGTAAGGACTGCTACACAGCCCTATGCACGTGCAACCAGACACCCAATGATTCCGTCTGCAGGTAGAATCTCTCTCCCTCTCTTTCGGAGTCTATACCTACTAAGTACTATGTATCTCCAAAGTCCTATTACTATACTCAAGCCTCGGATTTATCCATCCTTGAGGACCTTACCCTTCTCACCGTAGAACGTGACCTATCAAGCTATCGAAAGATCGTCGTCAATAAACACTGTGCTTACCCTACTGCCTTATCTAAGGAAGGATTTTGCCATCTTCCAAGTCCTCGCCCAGTAACTTACCTAATTAGTCTCAATCCCGATCCAGTGCGGTCCCATAACACTAGTTTACCAAGTTGATAGAATTTCGATAGTTTACTGTTCACTATTCCTCCCCCCAAATCAGGTGGCTTTGCGTCTGTTGGTAAGTTTAAAAATAGGTCAAAGTGAGTAATTCCTCCAATGTGTGGCTTTGCTTGCTGGCGTTGGGGTATGTAGATATCGACATCTTGGTGGAAATCTGGAGCATGACTACTATTTAGGGTAACTATGAAAAGGAAGATAAAATCTTTTTGAAATGTTATGCATATAGTAGTAGACTATGTAAATGAGCGGCTGGAGTTAGGATCCTATAACGACGAAACACAGATTCTGGCAATTTGGTGAACTGTAGGAAAAGTTGGTACGCAATCTCCCACCTCTCAATCTCGACCTCGATCGTAACCCGCGCAATAGCTCGTCTCATCCGCCACGAGCCGGGCCACTTGCTCTCTTACCAGAACAAGTCATCTCTCATCATCACTCTTTCTCTCCGCGACCGTTCTGCTTATCCTTCACAGGCTCTCGGACCATGATGTCCATGCTGCATCCAACCTCTTCCTGCAGATAGACCTTCTTGACGGCCTTGAAACCCATCTTTTGGTAGATGATGAGATTCACATCGTGGGAACTTTCGAGGTAGCATGCTTTCCCCTCGGCATCGGCATGGTTAGTAACATGCTCGACCAATTTGCGACAATAGCCACGGCCACGACTACCCGACTTGGTGCCAATGTAAACAAGGTACCAGGAATCGTTGTCTCGTGGGCCAAGGACCGACGTCTTGGTTCCACCCAGCAATGGAAGGAATTCCTTGAAGAAGCGCTTCTTGCCTTGGGCAGAGAATTTGTAACTCAGCCTCCACATGCCACTGCGAATTATGGTCACTAGGTCGTCCATGTTCTTACCCGGCGGCATCCAGAGAGCGACGCAATCATAGTTGGGGCCGATGGTCGTGACCAGGCCGTTGAGGCAGTGAGCATAGGTAATATACTCCAGAGCTGATACATGCAAGGCCCATTTTTCCTCCTCGGTCCAATGAGCCCTGTCCGGGGTATCGATTGGATAACGAATGATGTGATCATCGGCAAAAGCTTCAGCAAGGCACCTCGCTGCTTCCTTGTACTCAGAAGGAGCAACAATACGGATTCCGGATGCGGGTCCGGTAGCGTTCTCAATGGCCTGTGCATCTGTCGACTTCTTCTCGTGAATGATGCCAGCATCCAGCATGGGCACTGCGGTTGACGGCATAGCCATGTTGGAAGAAGACTATATCCCGTATCTCGAACGTAACCTATTGATCTGATGAATGGAGTCTGCAGATCGGTCAACAGCTAACTCGCGATCGTATACATGCCCACCTACCGTATCAATTTATTTGTGCACTTGTTCAGCCACGATCAATGGGTCTAGTTAGGTCTCCCGTATGGACGGCAGACAATTGAGATCTCGAGATGGTTGAGACCCGAGCAGGGAATCTCAAACAGGTACGTGATGCACGTAGATCAACCGACATCAAGGTAGTGTCCTGCAGCTTGACGCTGGATAATCAATGGGAGGTTGAGGGATCGAAATTATCCTTTTCGATTACGCAGTCAAATTGCAAAGCAGGGTTCTACCTGGACTTGCGGATTTTGATCTCGTGTATGTATGGAAATTGAAGCTCTTGATGACTGTAGGGCGGGATGTGTTGACGGTGTCGACTCAAGGTCCTTTGGCAAGAAGCTACAGCGGGACGATCCAATCACAAAGTGTGCACCTGCAGAGGAAATGAGACACACGACAGTCTCACTTTCACCTGTGGGCGGGAGCGTGCAGATTTTGATAGATTGTAGGCAGGAAAATCCAGTGGATGTAGATGGAAGGTACAATGGAGCAGAGTGGAAGCGGTGACACGAGAAACCGGACGAAGTAAAAGTGGGAGAGAGAGGGATTGAGGGAGTCCTTCTTTCGCTCGAGTGTGATGAAGCGGAATTCTCGGACTTTTCCTTGCAGAGTCAAAGGCAGGCAGACCCTGGATACGCAGTCAAGGCTATACGATACGTCTTTGAGGTAAACTCGGAGAGAATCACGATGCTTTTTGCTTCCTGTGAAATACAAATCAAGGGGCCAAGCCAACAGGCGTGGGATGGGGTAGGGTAGGGTATGGTATGGTGCAGCTGGCAACGTGAAGCCAACGAGGATTCGGATAAGTTCAGGGTCAATAAGGTAAAGGTAGTCATCCGCCTCGCCCGCCCCTCCATTTCTCGCATGGAACTACCGTATTGAGATAAGCTGGACCATCTCAGCTCCCATCTCTTATCTCTTGATGAACAGGAATGGGGAGGGAGAGTCTAGATATCCTGATAACTAAGGTACTGGTTACATGATCCATCCGAACGCATTCATTGTTCTTCAATCAGCACGTAAAAAGTAAAGAAATACAAGTCTACTTCGAGGATCAAGATTTTGGATATATCATTTATTATTTGACTTCATTGATCTAGCTCATAATTGATACATAAGACTGCCTCGTTCATGATGCTGCTCGTAAAAGCATTTCCTGTACAGTACAATAAAAGCAAATGACCATCTGTGCCTCATCCCATCAGAACTCCAGAATTGCCCAAGTGTTATCATCAACAGTGGTGAATATGAGCCCCTGCGACAGCAACTCTTCCGAAGCCTTGTATACATCATTCGTGCCAATGCTCATCACGCTAGCCAGATGCTGAACGTGCAGCCCCTCGTTGCTCTGTGGTGTATTCTTGAGAGTATTGAACAACCGTCGGGCCAAGGGTGTCAACGATGGGAGTTGTCTGCCGGTCATGCCAGCGTCATCGGCATCGCCCTCGGTCTTGACGCCGTTGCTTGCTCCTCCATGACCATTTGCGGCACCACCTGGAGGACCTCGGGTGAAAAACAGATGTACAGCTGTTGATTCTAGCAGATGATATTGAACTTCATTGTAGTCTGAGATAGGACGAATTGCGTTGGCGAAGACATGTCGTTTGTTTCCAAAGGCTTTCACCCGGCCGCAAACACGGCAATATGCGTCTTCCACAAGCTTCGATGCTCCTTTTGATGCGTCCGAAGTGTCCATAGCATCTGCTCCATAATCCGTGTCGATCCAGTATTTGACTTCCACAGTGCCTGTGCCGTCATCAATCCTGTAGGTTATGTTTGTTGGCTGAGAGCTGATGTTTCTGATCTGGCCTACGAGTGAGACCTGTCCATCGTGTCAGCCCTGCATCGGTCAAAGGTTGCTAGTGTGTATCTCATACATGAGTGATCCCTTCTCCGTCTATTTTGAAGTCGGCATCGGGATGTGGTTGTTGTGCATCAAGGACCTGCTTTATCGTGACGGGTCGAAGAGTTTCTTTGTCATAACCAGCCTGGAGTGCACTGGAGTCAGCATCTACCCTCCTAGCAGCCATGTATATTTTCAGGTATTACCTTTCCACCAGCAGGACTACTGGTAGCTTCGCCGCCCATGAAGCCGCCGCCTTCAGCACCCCCGGTTGCGCCATAGCCAGTGTTGTATTGGTTATTGTAACCGTAGTCTATGAGCCAAATCAGCGCTGTCATGGACGATCTCAGGACTAGACGTACCCATGGTGAGGCTGATAGCACAATCGCTTTGAATTGTCCCTAGTTTTGCTGTGATTGTCAGCGTTGATAATTTCTGTGTAGTGATGCCAAAAATATAATCGTATTGCAGTCAGACGCGTATGGCAACCAGAGAACGCGTTTATTGATTTTTGCGGGGCTCACTTCCCCCATCGTCACCCACGCTCTTTTCATTCCGCCACCAAGTCTCCAGTGATCAATATCAACAATGCAGACCTGATATTAACAGCAGGTGATTAACGGATCGGCCTTGATTTATACACTTAATATAATCAACATATTACCAGTCAATAGATTCGTACGGGCCTATCCAGGTGAAATATCTAATCTCTATTCATATTCGATATTCCAAGGTCTCATACATTGTAATGTGGCTGCATCATCACTGCAGATACATGTCAGGAATATATTCGACACTCCTGTCGCTAGTGTATGAACTCTTCGAATCCCGATGAAAATCTCACCTGCTCAGTCTCAAAAGCCAGTTTAATACTCGATGATGGGAAGCTCAAGTAGAGTCATGTTTAATTTCTGATATTCTTTTCGTCTTTCCTTTCTTCCATGATCGTACGCGGGGGAAACAACCATGTCATTTTAAGGGATCACATATGTACGTCATTTATGCTGATGACCGCCATCTTCCAACCAGAACCTCAACATCATTTCCTGTTACATCTACTGTTCCTGCTTAAAACGTGATCATCAGCTTGGCCCTCACGCTGAGATTCTATATCGGCACATAAGAATTGACCTATCCATATCCAAACAAGAAAATCCTTTATCAAACAATGCAGTCCTTCACACGCAACCTCCGTTCTCGTCATACCATACGTCTCAACCAATCATGCACCATTCCAGCTCGTCGGACCCTTACATCCACTGCCCGCCTCCAGCTCAAAGAAGATGCTGACCGCTCTCCAGAAGAGCTCGATAAAGCCAAGCATGAGCAGATCAACGAGCAGAAAAGGGGCGAAGGACGCTGGAGAGAGGATCTAGCCAGCGGTGGAGAGACGAGTGTGAAGGCTGATAGGGAGGCTTCACAGGTGGACGACCATGGGGAGCATATGAAGGAACTGCAGAAGCAGACGGCGGGAGAGACGGAGAAGCAGAAGCCTGAGGGGAAGGCACAGTGACGGCGGCTACGTGGAGCAGCAGTCTTCCAGGTTACACGTCTTCTTAGGACGATTCCCATGAGCTTGTGAATGATGAGTGGAGCAAATTGCTGCTTGATTTGACTTGAAGAACGGCTGACTAGAAGGAAGAACAAGTAAGAAAGAAACTAATGAGATTCGTGTTCATGATGCGCCCGCATCCCTCGCTTTCCACACCTGAGATCCATCGTCTCAATTCAAGGACCCCATCCAGTTGTCTATCCATCGACTGTCCTGATGAGTCTCTCAATGGCTGCAGCATTAGGCTCCCTCCCAAAATAGTCCGTCAATGTCTTCCACTCGTCCTGACTACCACCCTTCTCCAAGACCATCCTCCTATACCTCCTCCCTTGAACCACGTTTGCCGGATCCTTCTCGAAGAAGGTCGCCCAAATATCAACTGAATAGACCCGGGACAGCGTGTAGGTGTACACACCTGCATCTTGAGAGCCCATAGAGTTCCGCGAATGAGTTTGTCCGCTCCCCCAGTCCCAGCCTTGACCTTCGAGCTCCAGGCCGCAGAGCCTCGTCACCTCCTTGCGAGTCTTGTTCCAGAGCTCAGTGAAGTTGAGGGCTTCGAGGTCGGTGTGCGTGGCTGGGCTGTGAATTAGTTGGTCGAAGATGGCGAGGAACATGCTACGGAGCCTTTGAATGCCAGATAGGGCGTGGCGGGATTCTATGATCTTGGTTATCGTGTCATGAGGGAGATGCTTTGGTGGCAAAGGCATGGATTCAGATTTTTCAGTGATCTCGGCTTCATTGTAGGCCGTCCCTGCCTGCTGTGTCCGCCATATGGCTGCATATTCCGGTGATAGGTGCGAGTAATGCAACGATATGTCTCTAATATTGCTTGCAACCCAGAAAAAGTTTTCAAGCATCATGCTTGGTACCTCCACAAAGTCTCGGGCAACTTTGGTACCGTGAAACCTCGCATACTTGGTTCTGGATAGCAAATTATGCATGGCATGCCCTAATTCGTGGAATAAGCTGATAGTTTCCGGCTGCTCGAGTAAGGTCGGTTTCGACTTGGAAGGAGGCGCAAAGTTGCCGACTACAACTGATATAGGGTACCGACGACCCCCACCAGCTCTTTCGTATCCCTGCGAGGATAGTGTTAGCAAGTAAGTGAAGTTAGGACGGTGAGCATACCGGTGCTAGAAATGTATGGCCAATATGCTCGTAGGTATTCTCCCTGGCTATCAAATCCAAATACAGGTACCCAAGAAATCCTCCCCCCTCATCATCACTGTCCCACACGGCATATAGCAGGACATCTTCATGCCAGACTTGGCATTGTATTTCTCCAGGCAGATTTAATTCCTGAAAGCGCATGCCGAAAAGCTTTTCGAATATTGCCATTTGTTGACCCAAAACGTGGAGGAATGGAAAGTACTCTGCTATCTCTCGTTGATTGAGCGTATATTTACCTTCCTTGAAAAGACGTCCGTAATAAGTATCATCCCAAAGAAATATTTCCGGGTGTTCATCTTTCTGGCTCTCGTTTGACAAAGCCTCTTGCGCCTTCAATGCCCTCAATTCAGCCAATTCAGTCTCAGCCTGTGGTGTCACCATCTCGCGCACTCGTTCAAGATTTGCCATAATGACTGCGGGTTCTTTAACCATCCGGTAATTTGCTTTCAAGGAACTATGATGGGAATATCCCATCAGGCGGGCAGCCTCATCGCGGAGTAAGATGATTTCCTCGAAGAGCTCTCGATTTACAGATTTAAATCGAGCCTCCCAACCGAGGAACATTTCCCTTCTTGTACGCCATTGTTTAGCTGATCTCAGAACCTGCGTCTGGTCCGGTCGCCTAAACGTGAGCCATACTCTTCCAGTCGCCTTGCCGTCGATTTCCTCATGTTTGTGACTTGCAATGAAATCCTCTGAGAGACCATCAAGTTGGTCAAGGTGAAACCACAGACCCGATTTGTCGGAGTTGAGGTTCTTAAAGTACTGAGCTTGAGCGACAGCTAACCTTTGCTGCACTGCGAGAAAACGATCACGCTGAACAAGGCTCTGTATATGGAGGCCGCTCAGTAGAAACGACTTGTGAAATTGAGACAGGTAAAAGGCTGCCTCTGCATCCAGTGCTTCCTCCTTTTCTACAACTGCTTGGACGAGCTTGAAGATATCCTCACGAGACCGTCGAGCTAGGTCTGCATTCAAAATAGGCTCCCATGCCCTTACAGCTGCCTCCTTAATTGAGGGAGTCTCACAGACACTGGCTGGGAGCCTGATCTCTTGCCCCTTGTCGATGGCTTTGTTCTCAATCTCGATCAGTGGTCGAATAACAGTATCGAAAGACGCTTCACTTAGCGTCACTGTTGATGCAATGTGATCCCAAGCGGCGTCAACCCCCGATACCAACTGATCAGCGTCTGCAATCAACTTCTCAGGCCTCCAGTCAAAGGTCGGGGGAGGCTCGGGTGGAGCTGGATAGGCGAACTTTTGAACAGTGGCGGCCATACTGTCCTGCTCGTCTTCTGTAAAGTCTTGATCTTGTGGCGGATCATTCTCAACGCAAAGGATCCCTTTCTATATAGTCTTGACATTTGGATTGTAAAGACATGGAAGATGAAGCATTCTGACCTCTTCCGTCTCCACTCCAAACGACGGTTGACGATAAGACCGGAGTAATGGGTGCCATGCCACCAATCATCATTCACGCTTCCTCGCAGAACCCCAAGGCAGACGTCAAGGCAGACGTCAAGGCAGATTTCATTTCGTTTACGGTGTTGTTAGACCAATTGTGTGTTCGGATTTGTATGTCCCAGTCGACTCGGATGAGTCGGTAACTCCCTGTCGTGACCAGTTAAGAAGGTTGCATAAACAGGTTACACATCTGTAGATACGGTATCACTGTATCATGTCGTGAGCATGTTCATCTCTATTGGAATGGTGGTTTGCGTACACCAATGCGATGCTCGTGGGAGTTCTCGATACGTGTGTATTCAAACGCCACCTAGGCGTTAAAAGAGGAGCAGGACGGTGTACATGAAAAGATTATACATACAGATCTTGGCAGGTAAATGCACACGTTTCTCACTTAGCTGGTTGCTAAAGGTACAGTCCGAAGATCATTCAGGATATGTCTATTGAAATAAGTCTTCTTCAATGGGCCGCTGGCAGCATGGTACTACTGTATATGGAGACGAAGCAGCCTTCCTGGAAATTGATTTTGAGTATTGCACGTCTGTCACCCCAAAGTAGTGAAGAAAACTATCAGATACCCAGTCTTGAAGCTACTAACATCCCCCAAACCTTCATATTGGATAACCACCGACCGGAAAATCCCAATTGTTCAACGTACAAATCAGCAGAATTGAAATAGCAGAGTACCAGGAGTGCAGAAGTTTCGAGCCAACGCCACACCCAGCCCGGTCACAGTCCAAGGCAACATATCGGGAGAATTCGATCCATAGAATAACACTTTTAGCTCTGAGCGCTAGAATTCCACAATATATGGATTGGTCTGAAAGATCAACGAGCATATGGATGGAAACCGCGATGACCACCTCTACCCCCTCCACGATAGTTCGCACCGGGTTTTCCAGCATTCTTTGGGCCAGTGGGAGCATTTGCCGGAGCAGTAGGGGGTTGTTGAGCTTGTGCAGAAGGTCCTTTCGGAGCCTTGCCGTTCATCATGGAGTTGGGAGTCAAGTGTCTGACTGGACCACCACGGCCACCGGGACCCAATGGCATATTCGGCTGAGGCACATCATCATACATTCCCTCCCATGAGGTTGGAGTTTGGCTGCCGTTATTGAAGTTTCCTGGCATACCTTGACGAGACTGTTGTTCATATTTCTGTTGCTCAAAAGCAATCTGTTCCTGAGCATTGTAGCCTGGGCGACCCACTCCAGGACCAGGGGACACGGACCCGGCAGCAGGCATTCCCCCCATACCCATCATTGGATTCATGCCTCCTTGTCCGCCCTGCATTTGTCGTTGCATGTTTTGCATTTGTTGCATCATCTGTGGGTTCATGCCTTGAGGTCCGGGACTCGGAGAACCCTGGTTGCCCATGGCCTGCTGCATTTGCTGCATTTGCTGCATCTGTTGCATCTGCTGCATCATCATAGGATTCATACCGCCCATACCCATGGCTGAGCCACTGGTCATTGCTGCCGAAGCCATCTGTTGTTGCATCATGGCGAAATATTGCTGCATACGTTGCCAGTACTGCGCCATCATTTGTGGTGTCATGCCATTGGCCATCATTCCCTGATTGGCGGGGGGTTGGGCCTGCATATTGTTGGATTGACTGTCGTCTCGACCATGACCACGACGTCCGGTACGTCGGGCATCTTCTTCTTCACGCATATTTCCACGTGGTTGTGCTTTCTTGACTTCTATGGGCTTTCCAAGGATTTCCAAAGGGCCCTCTAATGTCCTCTCGACAGCTGCTTCGCTATCAAAGGTCACAAAGCCAAAACCTCTAGGACGACCTGTATCTTTATCCATCATCAGCGTTGCGTCGACAACTCTGCCAAACTGCATGAAGAATTGTTTGAAATCATTCTCCGTCGCCTCCTGACTGACACCGCCGACAAAAATCTTGCTAGTCTTTTCTTGTTCCTCACGTGGGATTGCTCGTTTTGGATCAATCTGTTTTTTAGAGAATAGTAAGCTTCCACTATTTTAGACCGTACAATGTCGATGTTTGTACATGACCTGCACTTCGATATTGGGAACGAGAAGGACTAGGGCGATAAGGGGAGAGCCTTACTATTTTGCCATCTAGATAGTGTTCCTTCACCATGACTGTATTTACGCACTTAGGGTCCTTGAACGTTAGGAATCCAAAACCCCGAGATCGACCAGTGGCTCCATCACGCATGACAGTACACTCTTGAACCTCGCCGAATTGTGAGAAGTAATCTCGTAATGATTCTGTACGTGGTGTTAGAAGAGTTCGTCAGCACCAATAGAATGTCTATCGTACGATCAGTTGTCTCCCAGTTCAGCCCACCAATAAACATTTTCCTATAGAAACATAACGTCAGCTACCTGATAAATGTTGACAACGCAACATAGTCTTGCAGAATGAAGGCAGAAACATAGAAAGGAGGGTTTGAGAAATGCATTGCGAATCTTTGATGCGGTACTGTGGGCTCTCCTGGATTCGTTGTACTTTGTCGATAATTAGGCACGCAGTACGACGCAATGTATGTGTGCTGTCACCACGCCATGATCGTCATGGGAGTCTATACATCGTCGAGAGTATACAAGCGCAATGCTCTGTCCGGTCAGACATGGTCCGGTACACCAAAGCTTTGGAACTAGAAGTCCCGAAAACAGCCGTGTAGATATGCCAGTAAACAGCGTCAGCCGTACCACGGTATCGCGGCAGCGGAATTCAGGCTTCAAGAGACAGAAGGTATGTTTTGGTCCATACTGCGGTTTGCCTTTTTTTGCTATGGACAACTCATGGCTATCCTTTGTGCATGAAGAGGCTTTCGCGTCAGCACCCTATCAGCATCTATCTTCTGTTCTGAACTGCTCTAGGAAGATAATATCGATATAGGCTAGGGTACCATCAGGAGTAATTGGTGTCTGACTAGCAGCTAAGATACGCCGTTTGTCGTCCACGTTGCTTTTGTCCATAGAGCGCAGGACGATTCCAAAATAAGGTGGCTCTCCCATTTTATCCACCTGTATATAGCCACAAGCCAGGTGTTCGCACCTTTAAGTAGGTGTGATGGCATTACAGGCGATGTTCTTGCGGAATCATCACTCACACCCCCCACATCAGGTCCGACAAACCATGGAGAGTGCGCAGATGCACGCTGACCTTAACCAGAGTTTGACTGCAGCGACTAAAGCTCTAGAGGTGACACTGTCCCCCGTGCAGCGCAGCTTAGCCTTGTACCGCTGTGTCCCAGTTCTCCTCGATATCGATCGCCGCTACAGACGATGGTTTCGTGGATCTTTTGCTACCCATTGAAGTGGCAAACCACCCGACCGCGAACAAAGATTGATGCACATATCGCAGATCTTTCATTCTCAAACAAGAGCGAAAACGAGAGCGAAAAGGAAGGGGGAAACAATATTGCACGACTTACCCATCCTCCTTTATTCCGGTTCCAAACAACTGATCTTGTTGGTCTCGTTCCAATGACCTGGTGTCTCTCATCTGTTCATCATCGTGACCGTCTTCTGCAAAATCTGGAACCTGAGCTTGCGCAACCACATTTGAGGTCTGACCTTCTGCGTCATCATTATGTCCACCTGGATTGAAGTCTAGACCGGGGGTGTCTTCATATGCTGCACTTGTTGGTGCTGGTGCTAGGATTGGGCCAGCGGCTGATGACTGCGCTGATGCAGCAGCAGCATCATCACCATCATAACTGTAGCAGGAGCGCAAGGTCAGCAATCCACACCCGCATGCGCTCTTCATTATACACATCAGACTCACAGGTCAGCAAAGAGATCATCCTCGAACTGTTCTGGCTCTGTCATGGTTTACAATGCAAAGATGCCTGTGAGAAGTGGGTGAGTAACAAAAGCCCGAGGGATAAGCCCTAATGAACAGATCGTCTCCGGCTGAGGACGGATAGAAATAGCAAATATGCGAATGCTGTGATCAAATAGAACAATCCTTCGCTTTAGAGACGCCTGATCGCAATGCTGGTGGTTGCAGGTCTCGTTGAGTGATCGCAATAGGTTGAAGTGAAGATCCGTCGGATGTGAGAGGCAAGTCCTCCAATAAAGAAACCCTAAATGGGGATTCACTCCGCATGACTGCCCGCATACGTTCAACTACAGTACCGCGGGACGAACCATCAACAATACGTATATTATTGTATACACTACATATATTTTGAGCTCCCTCGTTGAATTTTATTCTTCGTTACTTGTCAAACTTTGTCAGAAAAGCTTCTCGTGCAGCTTTGCTAACGACACAGGGATGCATGGTGGGCGCTCAAGGTAACGCCAATAGTGGCCTGTGTTGGGCGCATTGAGCAATCATGGCAGGAAAGAAAGGGCATCAGGTACAGTCTTAAGCACCATAGAAGAAGAAGATGCTGATTATGGTTCAGGAGATGGTTCAGGTCGGTTCGTACCTCTTCCCAGCACATGCGCCAGATACTCACGCTTGAGATACTTCTTGTTGCTCCCTGAATGCATAGCTAATGACGGCGTCCCACGCAGGGTCCGAGTACGCACCGCAGATAACTAGATTACAAGCAGAAGAACTAACTTGACAGGAGGAGGTCAGCCTCGCCCTTTTGGCGCCGGCCTTCAGTCGCACCAAGGCAGGCGTCTGGGAGGTCAAGCCAGGTTATTGGTGCCTCCTACTCTCACGCCGACATGTTGAAGCTCGATACCATGTTAGTGCCATGAAAGCATATTTGCGCCCATTTCACTGATCCGTGTAGGTCTTTGGGAGGTTCATCACGTCCTAGGACACCACCAGGTGCTACTTCACCCCCGCCAGTGAGCGGAACGTCTAGGTTTAGCCCCCCCACGAGATCATTATATCCGCACGTCAACTCTCAGGCCAGCATGGCCTGGCTGGGAGACTCTCAGAACCAAGATGATGCTCTAGATGATGAAGATGAATTTGTCTATGACGACGACGAAGACGAATTCGGTCTACCGAGCCTTTCTAACATGCGAAGGAAGCAGAGCAAGCGGCGACAGCACGGCAAATCAAAGGACTCAATAAGTATGCATTCGAATGGAAGTTCGACTTTAAATGCACCTGCATTACATCCACGGACAAAAAGTTTTGATATAGGGGATGAACGAAATGTCCTTCTCTATCCCTCAGCGAAGAAGAACGAGGGGAAAATTCTCAGACCTCAGTACAAGGACATACTTCAAGATCCCGCAAACTCATTACATCTCATTAATCATGCAGCACTCCCAATTGGAGCCTCTTCTAAGGAAGTTGAAGAGCACGCAGCGCGTCTATCCAGAATAGACAAATTTAAGCGGATATTACAGGCAAGTACTGTAAACTTACAAGATCTCAGAGCCTCGGCGTGGTCAGGTGTCCCTGAGGAAGTTCGTGCGATGACCTGGCAACTGCTTCTTGGCTATCTACCTACAAATAGCGAACGCAGGGTGGCTGTTCTCGAGAGGAAACGCCGAGAATATCTAGATGGAGTTAAGCAAGCCTTTAGTGACGCTGGGGCAAAGCAGGCGCCTCCCCAACCTATAACTGGGAGAAGTCGCGGCCTCGACGAAGCATTGTGGCACCAGATTAGCATCGATGTGCCACGCACCAACCCGCATCTCAAATTATACGGCTATGAGGCCACTCAACGGTCACTAGAGAGGATACTCTACGTTTGGGCTCTCCGGCATCCAGCAAGCGGTTATGTACAAGGAATAAATGATCTAGTTACGCCCTTTTGGCAAGTCTTTCTTGGGACATATATCACAGATCGCGATATTGAAGAGGGCATGGACCCCGGACAACTACCCAAAGCAGTACTTGATGCGGTCGAAGCGGATTCATTCTGGTGCTTGACTAAGCTATTGGATGGCATCCAAGATAACTACATACACGCCCAGCCCGGCATACATCGTCAGGTGAAGGCTCTTAAAGACTTAACGATGCGTATCGATGCGAACCTCGCTAAGCACCTTGAACGAGAAGGCGTGGAATTCATGCAGTTCAGCTTCAGATGGGTAAACTGTCTACTCATGAGAGAGATTAGCATAAAGAACACAATAAGAATGTGGGATACATACTTGGTGAGAATCACATGACGGGTCATATTGCAACCAAACCACTGACCGTCCCACAGGCAGAAGAGCAGGGGTTTTCGCAATTCCACCTTTACGTCTGTGCTGCTTTCCTTGTAAAATGGTCGGATCAGCTCGTGAAGATGGATTTTCAGGTATGTTGCTCTCCGGACCTGAAAATTCGACAGGCTAATTGGTTCATCAGGAGGTGATGATGTTTCTGCAGGCGCTCCCCACTCGTGACTGGACGGAAAAGGATATTGAGCTATTGCTCAGCGAGGCTTTCATATGGCAAAGCCTCTTTCGTGGATCGAGCGCTCATCTTAGATCGAACTCCACGGGACCTCCCACTCCGTCTTCGTTCAATATATGACAGATAGAATAGTCATAAATAATCATAATCCGTAAAACTGTCACACGTGTCTCCAGGACTGAGGAGTTCACTGCTGGATGATCTTACACCTCAGCTGAAGTGTATGCCCTGTTGATTGAATGCATATAATAACTTCAGGAAAGCGCCTTCATCGCACATTCTAGCTCGTTGGTCTGCCAGCTTTGTCTCCTCCTCGAGAACATGTCTGACTTTCTCACGGACCAGCTCAGCGACTTTTCCTTTACGTTTGCGATTTGCACCGTTTACTTGCTTCGTCTTCTCCGCCTGCTGCTCCTTGAAAAAAGCGGGCAGGTCATCCTCGTCGTCAACGTCCATTATGCCGTCCCATTCTTCCTCTGCATCGCCGTCTGCCTCAGTCTCCACCTCCATTGCGGCAGATATTGGATTCTCCGGCGGTCCGTCTTCGACAGGGATATCATTTTGCGCACACCACGTGCGATAGTTACTCTCTATCATGTCCATTATACTGGTTGTCCCTAGAAAACTTGATCTTAAGGTCTTGTTCTTCCTCACAAATGCTATTCGGAGCAGGCCATCCCATTCATCGTAGCTGATCTGTGGTCGGGGAACTTTGGGGACCATTCGAATGACACTGGACTCGACAGCCGGCGGCGGTTTGAAATTGTTCTTGCCCACTTTCATAATGTGATCAATCTTCGCCCACATCTGCGCATTGACTGACAGACGACTGTATAACTTGTCGCCAGGTTTGGCAAACAAACGCATAGCGAATTCACGCTGAAACATCAGAATACATACGCGAGGTGCTGGTGACGTTGCGAGAAGCTTAAAGGTTAATGGAGACGAGATTTGATACGGAGTATTGCTGATGCAGACATCGAAGTAGGGTAGATCTGTCTTCATGACATCCCCTAGCAAAACCTCCAGCCTCTTTTGCTCGGGTCGTCCTTGTACACGTTTCGTAACTTCAGCAGCCATCCTAGGGTCGAGTTCGACAGCTATACATTTTTTCGCTTTCTCGAGGATTTTGACCGTCAGATTACCTGAACCCGGACCAACTTCCAGAACGACATCGCTTTGCTTCAAGTCTGCTTTATCGACGATTGCCTGGGCCACGCCGGGATTCTTCAGAACGTGCTGACCAATATCTGTATTCATTTTGAAAATTGCATTTGACTTCGCTTTTGCGGCTGCCGCATACGGGCCTGCCGCAGCGGCACTGTTGCGCTTCTTCTGTTGAACCTTAGGCATATTGAGATGAACGAACAAAATCCCAACCTCGTCCCGGGTGTAAAGGTTCAGTGGTATACAACCCTTATCAAGAACAAGCGCCGCAACAATAAGTCCTGGTCTTGGGCGGCGGGATTGTCCTTTACGGTGTATCGTCGTAGAAATTCTGAGCGGGGCCAGAAATATTTTGTGGGGAAAAGCGTTGATCGAAAGTCCGGAGGCTTCGCCCGCAGGTGTCGCATGAAGCCGAAGCCAGACAAGTCAAGCTTGTAACGCAGGTCCATGCGTTTTGCTTATCTATAGCAGCGCCTTAACGCGCAAATCGTGGAACTTCAACGGTGTGCCTTTTTGTTTTCGCGCGAGCTCATCATGGGGCGCTTAGATTTCTTGAACCAACCCGCTCCAGAGAACTATGTTGCCGGTCTTGGTAGAGGTGCGACGGGATTTACAACACGTTCAGATCTTGGGCCAGCACGAGAAGGTCCAACCCCAGAGCAAATCCAAGAGGCCCTTGCGAAACGAGCTGCTGCACTTGGCGCAGCTCCGCCAACAGCTTACGGTGCACCAGAAAAGAAGCCAGCGGAAGAAGAAGAAGATGACGAAAGATTTCAGGATCCCGATAACGAGACCGGTTTGTTCGCATTTGGCTCTTACGATCGGGAGGATGATGAAGCAGATCGAATCTATCAGGAGGTTGACGAGAAGATGGAGAAGCGAAGAAGAGCAAGAAGGTTCGTACCCATTCCCTCCCTTCCTCCAAAAGAAATCTCTGGTTTATCGTTTCATGTGAAGCGTCATGGACAGATTACCGACATAAATGTCTTCGCCATCTTTAGGGAAACCCGAGAACAAGCAGAACGTGAAGAGTATGAACGAAACAATCCGAAGATCCAACAGCAATTCGCCGACCTCAAAAGATCACTTGCCACTGTGTCAGACGAGGAATGGGCTAGTATACCAGAAGTGGGAGACTTGACTGGCAAAAACAGAAGATCGAAACAAAATCTCAAGCAGCGCTTTTATGCAGTGCCAGATAGCGTTTTGGCTGGCGCACGCGACTCAACGCAGTTTGAAACCTCGGTCCAGGAAGACGGTGCCGCTACTAGTGCAGATGCCAGTGATGGCACAATCACCAACTTTGCAAGTATTGGACAGGCTCGAGATAAAGTACTTCAAGTACGTCTCGATCAGGCAGCTTCAGGGACAGAGACCTCCGGAAGTTCTACAAGCGTGGACCCCAAAGGTTATCTGACCAGTCTTTCGAAAACCGAGCTGAAAGCTGGGGAAGTGGAGATTGGAGACATTAAGCGTGTCAGAGTCCTGCTAGACTCAGTGATCAAGACCAATCCCAAGCATGCTCCTGGATGGATTGCCATGGCCCGTTTGGAGGAGCTTGCGGGTAAGATCGTAACAGCTCGCAAATACATTGCACAGGGTTGTGAGCAGTGCCCCAAAAGCGAAGATGCATGGCTTGAGAACATTCGACTCAACGATAATCATAATGCGAAAATCATTGCAGCAAACGCAATCAGGAACAATGAGAGATCTACTAGGTTATGGCTAGAAGCAATGAAGCTTGAAACCGACAACAGGGCGAAAAAGCGTGTCCTACGGCAGGCAATAGATCATATACCTCAATCGGTTGCCATTTGGAAGGAAGCAGTCAATTTGGAGGAGGACCCCGCTGATGCACGCCTACTGCTTGCCAAAGCGACTGAGATCATTCCTCTTTCCGTCGAGTTGTGGTTGGCACTTGCTCGTCTCGAGACACCCGAGAACGCTCAAGCGGTGCTGAACAAGGCCCGCAAGGCGATCCCCACGAGCTACGAAATCTGGATTGCTGCTGCACGATTACAAGAACAGATGGGTCAATTTGAGAAGGTCAATGTCATGAAACGAGCTGTGCAATCTCTCGCAAGAGAATCTGCGATGCTGAAACGTGAAGAGTGGATCGCAGAAGCCGAAAAATGTGAAGAGGAAGGAGCTGTGCTCACATGTGGTGGTATTATCCGGGAGACTCTGGGCTGGGGTCTTGATGAAGATGATGACCGTATAGCGATATGGATGGATGATGCAAAGGGAAGCGTTGGTCGTGGAAAATACGAAACAGCACGGGCGATGTATGCATACGCTTTACGTGTTTTCCCCACGAAGAAATCCATCTGGCTGGCGGCAGCAGATCTGGAACGGAATCATGGAACCAAAGAAGCACTCTGGCAACTTCTTGAGAAGGCCGTCGAGGCTTGCCCACAGAGCGAGGTATTATGGATGCAACTGGCGAAGGAGAAATGGCAGGCGGGCCAGATCAATGAAGCTCGAATTGTCCTCGGTAAAGCTTTCAATCAAAATCCGAACAACGAAGACATCTGGCTTGCTGCAGTCAAACTTGAAGCCGATGCAAAACAGACGGATCAAGCACGCTCTTTGCTTGCTGAAGCACGACAAGAAGCTGGTACTGATCGTGTATGGATCAAGAGTGTTGCTTTTGAGAGACAACTCGGCAACATCGATGAAGCGCTGGATTTGGTCAACCAAGGACTTCAACTTTACCCTAAGGCTGCCAAGCTGTGGATGACGAAAGGCCAGATCTACGAATCCCAAGGAAAATTTCCGCAAGCCCGAGAAGCGTATGGCACAGGAACGCGAGCCTGTCCCAAGTCAGTTCCATTGTGGTTGCTTGCCTCTCGACTCGAAGAAAAGTGCGGTCTCGTTGTCAAAGCACGGTCCGTCCTTGATCGTGCTAGACTTGCTGTACCAAAGAATGCCGAGCTATGGACCGAGAGTGTCCGAGTTGAACGGCGCGCCAATAACATCAGCCAAGCCAAAGTTCTCATGTCGAAAGCGTTGCAGGAAGTTCCGAATTCGGGTCTGTTGTGGAGTGAAAGCATCTGGAATCTCGAACCCCGGACACAACGCAAACCGCGAAGTCTGGAGGCAATTAAGAAGGTCGACAACGACCCGATCCTCTTCATCACCGTGGCGAGGATCTTTTGGGGTGAACGGAAACTCGACAAAGCGATGACCTGGTTCGAAAAGGCTATCGTTCTAGACAGTGACATAGGTGATACGTGGGCATGGTATTACAAGTTCCTACTTCAGCATGGCACGGAGGTAAGTTCAATGCCTTGCAATCGTCTTTGTTTTATCAAACTGACCACCTTGACTTCACAGGAGAAACGAGAAGACGTTCTACAGAAATGCGTCGTCAGCGAACCAAAGCACGGAGAAGTATGGCAAAGCGTCGCAAAGGACCCGGTGAACGCCTCTCTGAACACCGAAGAGATACTCAAATTAGTCGTCCAAAAGCTGTCGTGAATGTGGTCATCTTGAAAATGTATATCGAGAAAAGTTGTTATTGTATGATACCCAAGATTTATCTCTTTACGGCATAGTTGATCGGCGTCCAGATCGAAGGTTGAGCACGGGGTCAGAATGAAGCATATAATTAGTACCTTGTGTATCATAGAAGATACCTCCAGTTTTAGCTGTGTCCTGTTTCAAAAAGAGCGAGATAACTAATCATTACTTTGATCAATCTATATAACCCTCGCCCTCACTCCTCCCTCTCGTACCAATTCAACCAGACCAAGTCGACGACCCCCAACAATATTTTTTCCTTTGCATGGAACCGAGTTAACGAGCACCATCCAGCCCCAACCAAATGCAATTCCCCTCCCACAGAGAAAGCGAAGAAGTTCCAAAATGGCACAGACCAGATACACCTTCTTTCCCTCCGCCAGAAAGGAGAATCACTACGATACGGTCGGACTTCTACATCCATCCATCCCTATCAAATACATACCCGAACTACTATTACCAACGATATATTATAATCAACCCCGTCACTTTCTCACTTTCTGACTTTGATTTTCTGGTCACTGATTGGGTTCATGATTACCCTCCGGGCTCGAGATCTTCGGTCTAATATCCTGTTAGGAAGAAAGCTGGAACTGTATAATTAACTTAATAGATCGTCCGTTCGATATGATTGATGATGGATGGAACAGGAACGGATGGACGGATATCTGCATTTCCGAGTTTGGGCTTACCTTACAACTACCTAAGGTAATTACCTCGCCTATACTGTACCGATAAACAATCTTGGGGACTAGGGTACGAGAACTAGGGTAGGTAGGTAGGTAGGTAGGTAGGTAGGTAGGTAGGTAGGTAGGTAGGTAGGTAGGTAGGTGTGTATGTATCATAAAGAGGCAGCCAGCCAGGAAGGCATGTAAGTGGACTATTATTATAATTATTGTCCCCTTCGTTTTTGAATACTCCGTTTATGGTCAAATCGGTAACACCTCTCTAACTTATCTCGCTTTGCCGTTGATGCTGAAAGTAATGAATGCAATCCTCCTAATATTTGTAATTTTAATCCTCTATGTATTTATGGGTAATTCGCAAGAAAATAGGTGAATTATTATCATTATTATTATTTAGTACCCGGCAGAACACTTCCGGGGAAGAGAAAACAACGTGCTTCATCATATTGTTGTTTCTCCAGTGTGTCTGTCAATGGAAGAAAGACCTGAAGTTCGGAAACCCTGGAGCACTATTTCCGGATCGGTGATGAGGAAAAAAACAAAACAAAAGAACTATTAAACGGACGTTTTGTTTTGCTGGGGAGTTTTGTGTGGGGAAAATACGGATGTTCACAGCTACACTTTGACAAGTAACTTACTATCATTGGCGAGTTTGATCTGGGATTCGTTTGAATGAATGAATGATGGGCATGAAAATAAACTGGGGCTTAGTACTCTCCCCAGGGGGGATTGGATAAATCATTCCGGTTTTTGATTCGATAATGTCAAGTACCCCTGGTCAGGCCCTCAGTCTAGAACGATGTCGGTGTTTATATAACTTGAGAGAAAGGAAAAAAGGAAATCAAAGAGGAGAGAGAGAGAGAGAGAGAGGTAAAGAAGAGAGGAAGAAAAGTGAGACAAAAAATCACAGGCTGTCATGACACCGAGGACGACTGGTCACATGAGCAGAAAGCCTTTATTATTCCATATTCCGAGTAGAACAAAAGACATGGAGCTTTGCCGTACAAGTGATCCGAGCCTCGTGTTTCGAGACCTTGCGTTCGCATTGGACCGGAGTTCTCAACAGCCTGTAACGGCACAAAGGACTTGCTTATATCCTTCTCTTCTATCCACCTTGTGAGAATCCTTCCCACTAAACGTGGCTCTTCTCTGCGCTAGGAGATGCCTTCTCCGGCCAGCTGATGGACGGACGACTTCGAGATTGCCTTGATGCGGTACATCGAGAGCCTGTTTCGGGGGGGGAGGGGGAGGGAGGAGGATGATCGGAGATTCCAAGGCCTGGCTCCGTGAGTTGCAAGGAAGGCGAATGGATGTGGCGTGGGTTGTTACGGTCTCGCTACCAAGATATCATTGTCTTCTGCCTTTCGGATTTGGAATTGCTTACGGCTGGCTGCATGTTTCTGGTTTTCTGTAGATTGAAGGAGGATCCAAAAGGACAGGAGTTTCTCGAACGGGGGTCTTGCCGACATGACACTGCTCGCCTACTATCTGAATGGGGGGAACCTAGAGAATTGTGCTATTCGTGGTGATATGCATACTACCTGACTTCATTGATTTTCCAGGATAGACCGCGAGCCGTCGAAAAAGGTCGTCTGTTTACGAAGCATTGATGAGCAATGTAAGTAAACGGTTTATGCCAGTTGAAGCGGAGAATCTCCCCATTCTAGCGTGTATGGATCTGATACCATGTTGATTTCAAGACTTCAATGTTTCCTGTGTATGGTACGGGACCTGGACGGTGCTTGTTTTTTCCGTAGAGCGTATATGTGGAGGTGTTGAGCCGGTGCCAGGGCTATAGTTGCAACTACTACCTGTCTATGTCTCTTATCATCTATCAATCGTCCAAGGACCAAGGAGCAGATAGCAGGTCTGACTAGGACGATTACTTCGTCCTGGTGAATCGAGCATATCAGTGGATTTTTAACAGATAGAGCAATCCGAGAATGTCCATGATCACAAGGACCAATAGCAAGTCAGTCACATGCTTTTGTATATCTTCGGAACATAGACTGGGGAAGTAACAAGCGACGCCTGATAGACGAGGCACACAGTGTCCAAGGGGTGAAAACATGCAAAGCGCTGGAGTCATCTGTTTAGGGGGAAGTGAGTAGCATTCATTCTCCCGTAGTCATGGAAAGACATGTATATCACGATATGGGGGAAACCTGGAGGGGGGAAAAAGTATGAGTTCCCTGATCTATTACTACATACATCCCGATCGATCCGTCTGCACCTGAAGCTTTTCCTGTCAGCTTTGTGCCATCCGCGAATCCTAAGTCAGTGAAGGAAAAGAGTATCCGGCACCAGGGTGTACATTTCCGTTGCTCTGGTGGACGACAGCTTGGCCATTTTACTTGGTCTGGTAATCGTGAACACCAGATGAAGCAATTGGAGCCCCATCAGGGTCGATTATCGATTTCATGGGTCGTTTCAGGACCGGAGAATTCAGACGCTGTGGTGGTATCAAGTGGTGGATGCATGGTCACGATCCTCACCAAACAAAGATTAGGATAATTCATCCGCCCGTGTTCTGCTCTCTCTGATCTGCCTGTGTTCGACGACTAAACAATAGACTCAGAGTGGGACCGATGAATTCTATTATGGAGGAGGAAGCCTGTGATGGTGTAAATTCTATATGAAAAGCGTATGCCCCATCTTGGTTTGTCCACATATATTATTGCGACCAATTGCGGGAGAAACTGTTGAGGAACCAACGAGCCATGTGAAAGAACTCATATACTGTAGCTGAGACACCATACCACCCCGAACTGCTTCAGCCACAAAGGTATTTGACGCATGGCTGCTGTAGTCCTCCATCGGAACCCGGAATAGCTTCTTCACATAGTAGCTTGTATGAGTGGAAGCTGTAATCAAGTCAGAAAGACATCTTGATATTCGGGGCCGCACGAGATTGCACCTCCTAGAAAGACGGTCCTGCGCAGATCCAAAGTATATTGGATATTAACAGCCAGAGCGCCAATTTTACCACATCATCAGAGCTTCACCGCAAAGGATCCTATTCCATTTTTGATATGCAGATGAGACGTGATTTCCAGGCAACTACTTCTCATGGTCTCATCCAAGTGAAACTGAGCAGCCTCGCAACCCCTGAATACTGCGTTCGCCGTAGTGCACCCAAGCGCGAAGTCTCGGCGCGTCCTCTGTTCTTCGTGAAGCGTGAAGCGGGTAGCAGGGATTAGAACCAGGTTAGAGCCGCTTTTTTTAATTTATCTGGCCACGCCAAAACGCACGCCGAGATGTGGCTGCCGGGAGGTGTGAATCGCCTGAACTTCTCGAAACAACAATGTGACAACCCCTATTTACTTCGTTTGAACATCTCTTGTCTTGCCAGCAGGAACAGTTGAAGCCCAAAAGAGAGGGCATAGAATATGCTCTCAACTTCCAAGATGTATCCTCCACGGTTTATTGTACTCTTCATTTTCGTGATCATTACTTTTCTGGGGTTCATTGGACATTTCGTAAGTGGGAGAATAGGGCCCAGAACGCTCCAATGATCGCCATACTGATCTGCCTCGACAGCTTTTTGCTCGCCCGGACACAGCAAGCGGCCAATTCTGGAATGGGGATTCTCCTCTAAATAGTCACTTTGAAAGTGGTAGAAAACTCGAACCGGGCGAGGTGGTCTTGGTGACTGGCAGTTCCGGGACCGATGGATTCTCCGGAATCCCAAATCTCAAGCAGATGGTTTATGAGAATAGGATGTCTTACGCTCAACGTTGGGGTTACGATTTCATGTGGGCAAATTTCTCTAGCTATGACTTCGGCGTTCCAGCCTACTGGAACAAAATCCCAATACTTCAAGAAGCGTTTCGACGGTATCCAAAGGCCAAATGGCTGTGGTGGCTGGACTTAGACTCGATCATCATGACGCCTTCTCTGGACCTTTATACTCATCTTCTCAGCGATCAAGGTATGAGACAGAATCTCGAATACGACAAGGTTATCAATCAAGTTGGTGGTGGGCCATCTGGCTGGAGAACACCCAAAACGATGGAGCCGAAAGATGTCAACTTCCTGATAGCCTCTGGAGGCTGGGGCCTGAATGTTGGAAGTTTTCTTATTCGACGAGGTGAATGGGCCGACTGGCTTTTGTCCATGTGGATAGATCCATTGCAGATCGGACAGGAGAGTTCTTTTCCCGAAAACGATGCTTGGACCAGGTTGGTAACGAAAGGACACTTGAAAACCTCGCCGCTGACATTATGGAAAGGCTGTATCGATCCCATTATATCGTACGGAATCACACAGGCTGCACTCACCAAAGGGCCTTGAACGCGTATCCTGCTTACAACGCCCTGGGTGCTCATTGGGAAAAGGGCGACCTTCTGATGCATTTCGCAGGCTGTGGGTAAGTGATCATTCATATGACCCTCTCTTTGAGGCTATTCCTTGGAACTGCTCCAGCCCGCCATTGGCGATATTTCTTTAAAAACCCTTGCCTGATCAATCAAATGCTAACCTGAGTGCTATTCAGTGCGGACGAGTCATGTGGCGAGAAGTGGAAGGAAGGATGGGATCAACGCGAACCATACATCGTCCCTGACATAATCAAGAAGCAGCTTGAAGATGGCACCGCTCATATCGAAGACACCCAACAAGGTGTTGGCTTATAGTCGTGTAAGCAGAGCGGATTCAATGGGATATATAAGATGTTGTTCCTTTCGGCAATGTATCATGTATAAGGGCGTCTGAGGGTTTACTGGGTTTACTGGGTTTAGAATGTAGCATACGTCTGTAATACTATAGGAGATAAAGAGCATGTTGGCCTCCAGTAACTGTAAAGACAAGCAAGCTCAAAGTTATGCATCGCCGTCAGTCGCTTACGACGCTAGGTGTAATCGAATGAGTGCAAATCAAGTGATAGCACAAAAGCATCTGCACTGCATCGGACCCTTGAAGGAGATGAAGGTGAAGGGTAGATACGGGTGGGATCGAAGTATCCTTCGACAACTCATCAGCCTCTTTCTCGTACATACTCTTACATGGACAAATTGATTCATGTTCTGCACAGACACTCCGGTTGATGTCGCGAGTATGATGTCGACATCAGCACCTAGAACGCAATGCAGAGGTGACTAGACGATGCGAAGTCATGATGGTAGATGAACACTACTCCAGAGTTTAAAAGCCGGTAGTGAGTTCCGTATTTTTTCTCTCTGTTGGATGTCGAATGAGCTGGCAACCTGAAGGAGTAGTCCAGTACCTCGATTGAATAGACTTGCTCCAGCAATAATCTCAGTTCGGTAGTAAAGTTATCATCGATGATCGCAACACTGTTCCGGGTCTGCCTTGAGTTTAAACAGGCAGGCAGGCGCAGGCACACGCACACGCACAGGCACGAAATTGGTGAACCTCATTTCCGAAATGTTGAATCATATTGTAATGTTTGAGTTTGAATTGTCGAAAGCCAATCGCAATAGCCGGAAACATCACCGGATATCGATCAGAGTCACCGCATATAAGAAGGGGGATCGATGTGACACGAGTCTGCAAGTGCATTACTCGCTATGGATGTCTTTTCCTTGATAGCCAGTAGTAGTCGTGGAGGACAAAGGGAGAACGAATAGACAAGAACCGACATGATACGACGTCATGACCGACATATTCAGTAGTGTATCCGATAATCACTCAGGAGTACTGACCCATCACTTACCTCTTTATTATAACATCTAAAGGACAAATTACAATCTGCTGTTCTGTCGATATCGACTGCTTGCCGGTGCGGAAGTTATGCCGCGCGCGACAACCTGGATCGCGCTTGCAACGCGGAAAAGGAACCGCGTTCTTTACTGCAACACGACTTGTGAGTGACATGCATAATTACTATCTATGTAGAAATGCAGGTAGTGAAGACCAAGTAAAGACCGGATGGTTTCCTGAATTTGAGAACATATCTTAACCTCTGTACGCTGTTTAATGAAGAGCAAAGTGATGACTCCATCTCAGCAACCCGCTTCCCAATATCCGGACTTCTCAGATGAGGATGCTCCAGGGACTGTTGGGAGCACTGTGAGTGTTGCCGACGACCAGAAACCCGCGGAACACAATTGTCTTCAATGCCGAAGGAAAAAGAGGAAATGTGATAGGAAACTGCCCAGTTGTGGACTTTGTTTTCGCACTGGAGCGGTCTGCAATTACACTAAGGCTCCTCAGAAATCTGGTGCAGCTAGTCCTAAACTCGGGCGATTTCGAACCTCCAGCATGGTCACGCCGAGTCCAGCTAGTTCTATGCAAGATGAGGAGGAAGATGCAGTCTACCCACCGAATATTACCCACGACGGGTCACTGTCGCAGATTGATCCCAACAACCTCTATCTGACCCAGACGTTCTCGACCCTCAGAGATTTCAAGCAATATGTCTTTGACATTGCAAGGCTGCAAGGATGGACGCCATATCTTCGTCGCTCTGACAGACGAGGAGCTGAAGTGCGTTGTCACTCGATGCCAAATCCTTACAAGCCTAGAACCGTCGAGTTTAATCAGGCCGGCTGTCAATTTAGGGTTGCAGCAAGGACCTGGCCTGAGGACAGGAAGAGTAAGGCGTATCTACTTCAAGATGTCGACTATAACACCCCCGGTCGGTGGGGAGATGGGACCGAACCTGCAAGAGTCACCATGATACAGTCCATACACATTTGTGGTAAGGTCGACTTCACAGGCAGGGCAGACGACGATGAGGCTGCATCACAAGAAGCAGGGGAAACAGCTAGGAGGGAAAGCATGACAAAGAGAGGAGGGCGCCGCAGAAAATCCGAATCAGCTATGTCGATCGGCAGCGAGGACTGGACTCCCTCGAGAAATAAACGGCTTCGAAATCGACGACGTTCGGACAGAGAGCACGAGAACAATGCGGTGACACAAGGAAGAGGCAATGACAGAGCAAGCTTGCAACAGGACTATGACGCTTATTCAGAAGACGAACAATTTGAAGACGCCCCGGAATATCGAAACCCGCCTGACGATAACGTGGGCTATGGAAACGAAAATGATATGGCAGATGAGATATCCAATGACTACCAAGATGACCCGGATACTATGATGTCTGGAGCTCTCGAAACCGACGAAGCGACCCAGCCATTCGATGAAGAAGCCATGACTAGCCATGTCCAGGATCACGTAACTGAAGTCACTTCTTCCAGAGGCCACATACCTGACAGCAATGCCCTCGAGTCTACAGAACGTGCTCATACCCTCTCCCCTATCCGAGATCATCAAACGACGTCCCTCGAAATCCGATTCCTAAACGCCGCTCTCCACCCCTCGCTAACCCTCGACCAAAGCCGCGGCAAAAGCGAGATTCTTGACACACTCCACAATCATCAATCCACCACCACCACCACCACCTCCTCTTCTTCAACAAACTCATCAGCCGGTCTCTCTCTAGAGCGCGCCACACAGGAGGCCGAGACCAACGGCACGATCGATCAAGAGTGGCTGAATCGCATCGTTCGGAATGCAGTTGAGGTTGCCGAAAGAGGAGATGTCGAGAAGTGGATCGGTATTGCCAGGGGGGAAATCGGGGTCTGAAATATCTTGTTCTTTTCTCTTCTAAAGAGCCACTCTTTACACATGTAGGATCTGCTTTTCGTGCCAGGGATGGAGGTCTTTTTCGACGAGAAAAGTCTACGTCTATGTGTGATTAATAGCGTACGGGAAAGGAAAAAGGTAGGAAAGAAAAGGGGAGTTCATTCATGCGCATGGGCGGCGATAGTCATTTCTGTTTGATAAGATACCTAGGTAGCTTCTACATCAAGGGTTGCTGTTTGGGCACTGAGTCATGTACCTATCTGCCAACGTATGTGAGACAAAAGCTCTCGACTCCGGCAAGGAAAAACGGAAAGAAATGCCTTCTTTGTTTCGTTCTTAGCCGGGCTCATAGCTGATATTGACCCATTGAGACGCAGTCAAAGAATTCCTGATTTTGGTGGGAGGCTTTTCTCCATTCTTATTACACAATTGGAATAATGCTACAGCTCATTGTCTCGCCGTAATCCTCCTAGCAACGCCGTAAGCTTCTCGAAGGTTTCATCGAGACTTTTGACTACCAAGACAACCCCTGCTCCGTATCTGTTGCTCACTCCAGTTCGCTGGTGACGTTTGAGAATTCTCCTTTTTCCAGTTTCGTCTTCCAGAATATTGGGTTGGTGTCCATGAATCCATGTCTCACCCAGCCGTCTTCCTTCACGTGATACAGATTGATGTGACCACCTGAGTATGCGTCTCTGTGTGTTGCAGCCAGGATACTTCGCTTCCCAAGTTCCAGTGCCTCTTCCACCTCAAGGTCGTACTTGTACTCGGCATCTAGTACACCGTAGGCGAAAGTTTGACCTGATCCAACGCAAAACAAGTTTCCGGCGAGACGTGTACCGTCGCTGTCGATGTAGTATAAAGCAGGGCCTTCTTGAGGTGTTACGCCGGCGCACATGGTTCCCATGCTGAGCCCCATACCTTTGTAGCTGTATACAAGGTTGGCGAGGATTTTGGAGGCGGCACTAACAGTGATGCGGGACTTGTGGCGGAGTTCGTGGAGGCGGCATTGAATACCGAGGTAAGCCAGCCAGTATTGGCAATCCTGGACAAGCGTCAGTCACAGATTTTACCATGTTAGGAGCGTCTGCGGAGAGATATGGTGTTGTCGCAGACAAAGTAGGGCGTAGACATACCGCTGCACCACCGGCCATGGTTCCTAATAAGCAGTTGTTGATCTCAATAACCTTTTTGACTGTCTGACTCGCAATCCAGTTTCCTGCTGTAGCTCTTGAATCTGTCGCCACTATGATACCTCCTTTGAATCTGAATGCAAGCGTTGTGGTACCGTGTGCGAGCTTGATGGGACAATTTGGGTTCGCATAGTCATCTGTGTTTGCGCGAAGGAAGGCAGAAGGCTAGGAATTCAGGGTCAGCTGATATCTTTCTATGGTGGTTGAGACTTGCTTACTCTTTCGATGGGAGGGAGAGCGAATTTCAAGGAGAGAGGTGGTAATGACTCTGTAAGATCTTGCTGTTCTTCTAACGAGTAGCCTTCATGCTCGAAGGGGGATCGAGTGTATTGAGAGACCAAAGTATCCATGTTTGATCGCGATTTTGACGACCCAGTATATGAAAAAGAAGGACGACTAATCTAGGAAGACAAGTAGAAGAAGATGGGTATGGTAGGATGGTGGTACAAAATGGTCTGATGCTGTAAGTTAGATGCAGCTATGATAGAACCAGAGCTGTTGTTGGAGCTCTCAAACTTCCGCGTCACATCGCCTGCCTGTCCTCCGCGCTTGATCTCCGCAATAACACAACGCACTGATGTTCTAATACACGCACCAAT
The DNA here is from genome assembly GCA_003868215.1 of Pseudophaeomoniella oleicola. NCBI lineage: Eukaryota > Fungi > Ascomycota > Eurotiomycetes > Phaeomoniellales > Phaeomoniellaceae > Pseudophaeomoniella > Pseudophaeomoniella oleicola. Next base: position 109,588 of record QWDQ01000001.1, on the reverse strand, counting down.
GCTTGGGTCAACTGAGAACATAATTTTACAACACACTTTCACAATGTAGGTACATAGGTTCACATCCTTGATTCTAACGGCTAAAAGCAAAACTGTTAAATACATCATTTGTCAAGCATGACGCAAGAGCATTGGCGAGGTGAGAGGTATCTGAATATCAATAATACAAGAGTCGGCTCATCTAAGCTGCAGTAGCGGTGGCCTGAGGAGCCTCTTCGGATGATCCTGTCGCTTCCGCCAGATGTTCACCCTGTGCAACATTCTTTTCTCCCTGCACTGACTCGCCCGCCACGGATGGCTCAACGGCTGAAGCTGGCTGTGACCCTTCTGATGGCATCAAGTTATTGCCCAAACCGCTGGCTGAGGAGTGGATCGGTTCGAAGTTCGGGCTCCAAGCTTGCAGGTCGCTTTCGGCGTCGTTAAGGATGTCACGAGCCTCAGCAGCGTGTTCAAAAGCCGGACGAGCATCTCCAGGCACCACAGGGTTATCGTCGAGGAGGTTGACGATACGTCGGCCGTGCTTGGCGAGAATTAGCTGCTTTTCTGCACGCTCGATAGTTGCGGCGAAATGGATGTCGTAAGCTTCCTTCAACTTCTGGCGTGTCTATGCATCTGTCAGTATGGTGTAAGTCACTTTTTTTTTCTGCGATCCACGTACAATGTTGGTCAATTGAGCCTCGGCGACAAGGTTCTGCGCCTCCGCCCTGACAAGTTCTTGCTCTAATTGCACGAGCTTAGGGCTTGTAGGCTCCTTGTATTTCAATTTTTGGATCTCGTCTTGGGTTTTGGCCTTGTGATCACGGCTAGGTTGCACACTGCTCTCAGTGTTCCTGATCTGTTTGAGAATGGTTCTGTAGTCCTCGAGGTTCTGAGCGTAGAGGTCTTCTTGCTCGCCGAGCTCAGAGAGAATTACTCCGATCTTGTCGGAAACGTCAGAGATGGAGTCATCGTTGGTACTCTCACCCCAGTCTGACAGCTGAGACGCAACAGAGAGACGTTCGCGACTGGCGGCCTCGTAAGCAGAGATGACGTGGTTTTCAGTCTTCACGAGTTTGTATAATTTTTTAGACAATTCAGCTTGGTTCAAGCCTCTCAGGGTTGCAACGGAAAAGGTATGCTTCGAAGCGTCCTTCTTGTCATGGCGATCCTTGGATCGAATGGACAGTGCGCGATGCCTAGAAACAGGGACGGATCAGCATCGTATCACGGATGACAGATCAGAACTCATACATGGTGATTGTGTCGTATATCTCAAGTCGTGGTTTTGGATTGATGAGCTACAGGGATGTTAGCACACTCTATTCCAGATTAGAAATGCTCCGGAGTGTAAGCTCTGGTAGAGTCGTGGAGCTGTACACAACGTAACTGCAATACGTACCTCTCAACTTTGTAGCACGGGATCTGTCTTCCAAAGATTAAGACCTATTTATTGATGGTGATGAATAGGACGACGAGTATTATACAATAAAGGCGAATGAGAAGATATCTTTGTCCCTTGCATTCCTGCCGAATCCCGTCGAGAAGCTGTTTGCGAAACCCACGGGTCCGCTGACTTCCCAGGAAATCCGATGACGTATTTGTAGCACCCCGCGATCTCCCTCTAATTCCCACTCGCCTTTTACATTTTACAGTTGAGATTATGACGAGCATCCCATCTTTAACCAGCGACCCCCACATTCAACGCTCTCGACAATGCGTTCGATGGACAGCCAAAGCAAGTTTCCTAGCCGAGTGTCGATTCCCCCAGGACCGATGCACTTCCAACAGATCAAAATCCAAAGCAAATGGTTCTGTACAGATAGGTATATCACGTATGAATTCTCATGTATTCTTTACACTGCTGTACAATAGTTGGACATGCATACAGCGATCAGATCCAAATCCAATGCGATCCATCAATAAGGAAATCCACCAGCGCCATCCCGCTTTCTAGACGTACAGTTTCATAAATTCGTCCCTTCAGGTATAAAAATCTATCCACCCTTGCAGGGTAGTGGTTGCCATGATGTGTGAGGCCATGACTTGTTCAGGTGAAGCCCTCAGTAGACACTGCTACTGCTCCTCCTCGTCTCGGTGGTGATGATCTTGGTTGAGCCCCTTCTTTTCCGGGGTTGGGAGTGGATGATCGGGGTGTGATCTCGTGTTCGAACGGAGTGCATCGACCAAGACTCCCGTCCTGATGGGGACTTGGTGTATACAACCGAATTCTGTGTTGGCCGGACCCTCTGGGTCTCAACGACGCGCACTGGAACGGTCTGATAGACGGTAGTTCTGGCTGGTGCGCGGGTTTCGTAAACAGTGCTGCGGCTGCCTGCCGATGATACAGATGAAGAGCTGCTCATATTGGAATGCCTCGTGGGTGAGTGTGACTGGACGGTCTTGGAGGTTGAGATGACAAGCATTTGAAGGGAATTTGCTGTGGAGGAGACGGAGATATTGTCTGTATCTCGGATCTCGCCCTGGGTGATGACCAGGACTTTATAGTTGTTGTACAGTAGTATATAAATAGTACTACGTAATAGCCGCGGGTACTTCTGAGACAAGAGCGAGGCGGAGCAATGAGAGAACTTTTACAAGATTCACAAGAAGTGTTTCACAAACAATTTCCACGAACTTCGGGGCTCATCAGCTTATCTACTTTTCCCGAATACCCTCTTCTAGTCCATTTTGCACACCATCGAGGGATGGGCAGTGGGATGGCTGGTCAACGACGTCAACGCCGAGGCCATTTCCAAGATATTTCGTCCACTATAAATTGCTCAACAAGGGTCGTCGCGGCTAGGCGATTAAGCGAACAGGGTTCACCCTGGTTCTACGGTTGCATTTGTTCTCAATCATTAAGCTATCATGGTCTCATAATCATACAGATAGGAAATTCGTAACAAATAATTGGCCTGACAAGACGTGGTGATACGCAACTTTGCAGACCCTGCAGTTTGAGAACACACGCGCCAGCGACCTGTCACCGCTGACTATCAGCTGATAACGCCAAAGCCCAATCCTCTTCATTGCTCAGGCTAGGGTCCGGAAAATCAGAGTGGTAGTTGTCTAATGTGCCTTGAGCCATGCTGTCATTTGCTCAAATGCAACGTTCTGTGCATCGCGGATCCTTGGATCAGCATATTCACCTACCACCGCAAACCCGTGAGGCACCTCCGGGAATACCTTGATTTCGTGCTTGACGTTATTCGACTCAAAATACTCTCTGCCTGCTTCCAATATCTCTGATGGGAACAAGGGGTCATTTTCTGCAACGCTTAATTAGTTCATCTACGGCGTAAGAAGGCGTTCAATGTCTTACCAACAGCTACTATTGTGACTGGCGCTTTCACAGCTGTCAAGTCGCTTTTCTCTACCAAAGTCGCTATTGCACCAAAGTTAACGGAATTCACTAATCACACACGAGACTTACCATGTGCGATAGCTCCCGTCTTGATAGCGGGCCCTGTCTTCACCATACCCTCTTCTTCGTCCTCAGCCTTGGACTGACCCCATGCTTCATCGTCAGCACTCTCCCCAGCAAGCGAAAGAACGTATTTTGCTCCAAAGCAGTACCCTGCTGCGTAAACCCCTCCACCGTTTGCGACTGCATCGGCAAACTCATCTTTGGCCGTTTCGAGAACCGTGTGTAGTATAGGTAGCACTTTCTCCTTCGTATGCCTTGCTAGCCACATGTCTATCATGAAACTCTTTGCTGTTTCTGCGATGCCCAATTTCAGTCTTTCTATGAGAGTAGGGGTATGTGGTGTCACAGCATTAGGGTCGGTGGTTGAAGTAGGTGCTGGGTCTCCGGAGAACTGGTCTGGCATTACGACCACATAACCCTCCGTAGCATACTTATCCGCCTGCAGCTGGTTGTTAATTGAGTGCACACCAGTACCCCCAGTCAAGAGTAAAAGCAGTCGAGAAGGCGCGTGGGGGTAATCGCTTGGCTTGGAGACGTAGACATCGATGCCAGAATACTGTGTGAAAGAGCCAGATGGATTCTGGTCGGTGGGTATCGGGCGATCTGTTGTGCAATGTTCGCCCATTGATGGTCCACTCTGAGCAAGTGAATCATTCGGAAAGACACTGCCTTCAGTGCTGATACTACCAAGTTGTTGGTCCTCTTGGGCATCTGATTCCGGAGCCTTCGTTGCAACCTCTGAGTCAGCCATGCTGAAGGTATCTGCGTTGATGATTGATTTGCCCTTTCAAGGCAGTTATCATGGGTTGAGTGCGTCCACCAAGGAGGTCGTAGGAAGCAATTGAACCAATCTTTCGAAGTTGATGACTTGTCTTGGATATCAATAATGATGATAGCCGGCCCACCCTGTGTTGATGCTAGCAAATGGTCTTTGTTTTGGTCGCTGCCCCGCGAGTTGCAGCCTGGTTCCTACTGCAGGCACGTTTTCCGGCGGGCCACTTTACGCGCGACGCGTCCCGCCTTTGTGATTATCATCCAACCGTCTAAATCTTTGCTTTCAAACTTGACCAAGAGATCGCTTGACTGGTTGTGTTCATACCACTATCCGTCAAGATATCGGCCATACTCTGATCGATACTGCTAAATCGAAGATGGCTGGGGCATCAGTGATCAACCAAGGCTCGCTGGCGTATGTTACTGCATCATGCAAAATACCATCCCTCACTAACTTCTCCCGCAGCGCAGTTTTTGACACGTCACTTCCTTCTTATGTTAAGGAGCCCATTGTACAATGTGTTCAGATCAAACCTTTGGCGGCGCAACCGGGCAATCCGGAGAGATTCAGAGTGGTGTTCAGCGACATCCGGAATTTTGTCCAAACAATGCTCGCCACCCGTGAGTGTTCCGCTTCAGATAAAGTGACCAGAACTGATGACCATGTTAGAAATCAATCATCATGTACAGAATGGAGAACTTAAGAAAGGCTGTTTCGTTAAGCTGAAGAATTACCAAGCCAACGAAGTCAAGGGCAAGAAGTTCGTTAAGATCTCTCGAATAACATATGGTTACTAACCTTGCCAGAATCCTCATTATACTTGAGCTAGAAGTACTCAAAGAGCTTGGTGAGGCTGAGAAACTAGGAGAGCCACAGCCATTGGAGAGCAACCCGCAAGAGGCTACATCAAAACCAAGTGCAATCTCTAGTAATGGATTCTACGGCGAAAAGAAACCCCAAGCAGTCGCAGCACAGTCCAAGCCCTTGCCGTCAAGAAATGCGCCACCATCTTCGTCGGCACATGCCAACATATATCCCATAGAGGCATTGTCTCCATACTCGCACAAGTGGACTATCAAGGCACGCTGCACCCACAAATCAGACATTAAGACCTGGCATAACAGAAATGGCGAAGGAAAGCTATTCAGTGTCAATCTGCTCGACGAGAGTGGGGAGATCAAGGCTACTGGCTTCCAGGATCAGTGCGATGCTCTCTATGACGTTTTCCAAGAAGGTAGCGTGTATTACATCTCAAGCCCTTGTCGAGTGCAGATGGCAAAGAAACAGTTTTCCAATGTCAACAATGATTATGAGTTGACCTTTGAAAGAGACACTGTTGTTGAAAAGGCACAAGAACAGGATGGTGTTCCTCAGGTCCGGTTCAACTTTACCAGCATTGGGGATTTGCAGTCCGTCGAAAAAGATACTACCATCGATGTTGTTGGAGTCTTGAAAGATGTTGCCGAAGTTTCCCAAATCGTTTCTAAAACAACTAGCAAACCTTATGACAAACGGGAGCTCACGCTCGTTGACAACACCGGGTACTCCGTCAGACTCACGATCTGGGGCAACGCCGCGACGACATTCGATGTGATGCCTGACTCTGTCATCGCCTTCAAAGGGGTCAAGGTGTCGGACTTTGGAGGGCGTAGCTTGAGCTTACTGAGTTCGGGCTCGATGACGGTGGACCCTGATATTGACGAGGCACACAAATTAAAGGGCTGGTATGATGCTCAAGGACGCACAGATACATTTTCAACACACGCGAACATGAGTGGCAATACTATGGGTGCGGCAGGTGGGCGAGGTGACCCATTCAAGACAATTGCTCAAATCAAAGACGAACAACTAGGGATGTCTGAAAATGCAGACTACTTCTCTGTAAAGGGGACTGTCATGTATATCAGGCAAGAATCCGTCGCATATCCTGCCTGTCTGTCTGAAGGCTGTAACAAGAAGGTCATCGAAGTGGATGGTGAATGGAGATGCGAGAGATGTGACAAGGCTCATCCGAGACCAGAGTATCGATACATCATGTCAGCACGGATCTACGACCATACTGGGCAATTGCAATTGAATTGTTTTGACGAGACAGGGCGGATGATTATGGGTATGAACGCCGATGAACTGATGGATCTGAAAGAGCGAGATGAAAAGGCGGCTCAAGAAGCTTTCCAGCAAGCGATTTGCAAGACTTGGAATTTCAAATGCAAGGCGAAAATGGACACCTTCCAGGAACAACAACGGTAAGTGTTTACCTATCAACCTCAATACTATAGGCTGACACTAACATCATTTAGCGTTCGTTACCAAGTGTCTTCATGCAGCCCCCTCAATTTTGCGGTGGAATCTGCCAAGTTAGCAGAATTGATCAAGCAGTACAACATCGACTGAAAATTCTTGCGACCACGACTCTGGTTGGGGGGCGTCTGGGGTATTGTTTTGAAGGCGGCATGTGTCATGCATAGGGGATCTGTTTGATACGACGTTAGAATGAGCAATGTACAGATTCAGGAGAATTCCCCAAGGCAGTATTCCAGTGTCAGCCTCATAAATTCTTTATATTCAGCTTTGCCATAATCTTGAGATAAAACCACGGATGTAACTACCGCGATGCTCCTTATCTGTTCTGAGGTTGTGCTTATTCAGAGCTTGCGCTTATTCAGCAGTCCCTCTCACGAAAAATGCAGGTTATTAACGTCATCGGAGAGGTTCGGAGCAGAGCGGACGAACTTTTGTCCTGTGTAACGCATCACAGAAAGAGCTGCCATGCCTCAGTGCAGACAGAACTGAGAAACCTTTTATTGTCTTTAGGCCAAAGGATAGATAATCTTCCATCTATCTCTACTCGAATAGTCCGAAAACATCACAATCACCGAGACACCGTAGCTTCAATCTGATCTGACAATAAAAGCACATCAGTCATTTGCAAGGCCACATAGTATCCCTTCCATTGTGGGCTCTTTCTCAAACAAAATGTCTGCAACCATGCGAGCCGTCGGTGAGTGATCACTCCCTATGATATGAAAGAAATCTTCTCATGCCTTGGGACAGATGTCAAGAACGGTAAAGGCCCTGTGTCTTCATTATTCATCGACACCAAATACCCCAAGCCGTCCCCAACGGAGGGACAAGCCCTCGTTCACATCAAGGCCTTTGGGATAAACCGTATGGATTTATTACAGAGAGAGGGACTGTATCCAGTGCCACCACAAGCTCAAGGTCTGCCTATCGGCGTTGAATTTTCTGGGGTTATCGAAAGCTTTGGGTCGAAATCAGGGGATCACGAAACATTCAAGATCGGCGATGAGGTATTTGGGCTAGCTTATGGTGGTGCTTATGCAGAGTATGTTTCCATCAGCACACACATGCTTATTCACAAACCAAAGGAGCTGTCATGGGAAATGTGTGCCGGAATCCCGGAGACATGGATTACGGCCACTCAAGCGCTTTATCTTGTTGGAGAATACAAGCCAGGCATGAGTGTGTTATGGCACGCAGGCGCTTCAAGCGTCTCGATTGCCGGAATCCAACTTGCGAAGGGGGATGGTGCCTCGAAGGTCTACGTCACCGCCAGCACGCAGTCTAAGATCGAATTCTGCAAAGACTTGGGAGCTGATGCTGGATTCTCATACAAGGAGGGTGATTGGTCTGACGCTCTCTTGAAAGCCACCGACGGCAAAGGCGTGGACATCATCATTGACTTTGTCGGTGGCTCATATTTCGAACAAAACCTCAATGCGGTTGCCAGAGATGGCCATATTGTCAACCTTGGCATCTTGGGTGGTCCGAAAGTGAAACCGAGGAACGGCACAGATGTCGACATCTCAAAGTTCCTTTTCAAGCGCGCAAGATATGAGGGTACTACTCTCAGGAGTCGGGATGAGAACTACCAAGGCCGATTGAGGGATATGCTGGTTGAACACGCTTTGCCAAAGCTTAGAGATGGCACATTCAAGGTACCTATTGAAAGGGTGTTCAAGATGGAGGAGATACAGGAGGCGCATCAAGTCATGGAGTCGAACCAGACAATGGGCAAATTGATTTGTACGGTCGACTGGAACTAGAACTGACCCCAAGAGTACCTAGATCTTGAAAACAAGTTGTAGGGCGCTGAAGAGCTGCGTTGCAAAGACAGCCAAAGATCATTGATCAAAAACACGAATGCTGTGCACTTCTTTCATTGGTGTCATTTTTCTAATTCTCGCACAACACAGCATCATTCTCTGGTCTCCTCGTAAGGATAGCCATCATCTCGTAAGAGGCTAAGCCAGCACCGTTCCCATCTACATCGGCATCTTCTTCACCCCCGGCGACTTCCACGTCTCCCCACGCACCATCTATGCGAGTGAAACAAGGTTCGAAATCCTTCCAATCCGCCCTAGGTCCAAGCCATACTATACACCTCAGCCTACCAGCAGTTCCCGGGGTACTCGCACCTCTAGTATCCCTGTCTGGTGCGAGGAGGTCCACATACTTCCTCACCAACAATGTATTTCTGGGATACACAAACATCAACGCCGTCGCTTCGACAGCCAGATCCGTGGTACATATGTCATCCCAGGTCCCATTGACCGTGTATGTGAACTCCTCCGGGAGATACTTGTTCACAGGAGGATCTGCACGGACTTCCACACCAATAATGCTCAGGTCATCATTCTGTCCTCCCGTAGTGTGTGTTGCAACGTGCTGGGTTGTTTTCTGATGGCACTGAAGCAAAATAGCTTCGAGAAGGCCAGTCCCTGAGCCGATTGAGAGAACGAGGGACCGTTGTACAGAACCCGGTGGTGGGGCCAAAACGAAGAGTGTGTGCAGCTTAGAAATGAGAGGGACGGAAAGAGAAAGACAGCAATCAGGATGATGTTTGGGGGTGTCGGAGAGCGATAGCAGCGAGGACATGGAGAGGATTGTTGACGACTGCCTTGTCTGCCTGCGAATACATGGGGCTAGAATCAGTAAGTTGAGCCCTGTAGTGCATACTAGATTCCAAGTACCAGATGCTTTTTCGGCCGAGAAGTACAAGATGTACTTGTCCTCCTTGTAAACAGAAACAGAAAACAACCCCCCTTCTATCTAATTAATCCATCTTCAAGCTCCTAGCTCACTAGGCAGGGCTGAACTGCCCCTTGCTGAATAATGAGCTCGGACCTTACGAAGAGTACGCGACCGATCTGGTTTGGATCTAACCAGATTCGGGGGGACTTATATCCGGAGAAACGGGATTAACGGTTGATGGTTCTAAATGTCAAGATCTTCAACTTCTTCAGTCTCTTCAGTCCACCGACTCTCCGCTCAATAGGTTCTGTCAACCACATTTGCAGCCTCATGTAGCGATGGATGCAATGATCTTTGGCGCATGTAAGCATGTTAGGTGTCATATGTTCCAAAAATGGTGTGAAAGAATGATGAGTAATGACTAGATGTGAAGGCATTCCAGACAATCACAAAGTCAATGCCCATACTGGGAGGCGTCCAGAGGTAAACTTTACCGTTCTGAAAGACCTGGTGCTGTTTTCTATATAAGGGCCCTCGGTCCTCGTCATTCCCTATGGGTTTGTACATTCTCCTTTCCCATCAGATCAAGACTGCATTGTACCATCTCTCTGTTTCATTATTCTCTCTGCCAGACACAATTAAATCTCTACTGAAATCATGGGTCCCAAGTTGTTGACTGTTTTTGGAGCGACCGGAGGCCAGGGAGGATCTGTTATCGCTTCCATCCTCTCTCACCCCTCTCTCTCAAGTCAGTTTAGGCTCCGAGCCGTGACTCGCAACAAGGACAAGCCGGAAGCACAGGGGTTGGCCCAAAATGGCGTAGAAGTCGTACAAGCTGATCTGGACAACCCTGAAACAATCAAAGCAGCCGTTAAAGACTCTCAGGCAGCCTTCGGCATCACATCCACGCTCTGGGCCAACCCCGACCGCCGGGAGATTGAGGTGCGCCAAGGTAAAGCTATCGCCGATGCTTGCGTTGCTGCGGGTGTCAAGCACCTAATCTGGTCATCACTGCCGGACATCACTGCGCTGACTGAGGGCAAGTTGGCCACTCTCAGTCACTTCGACGACAAGGCCAAAGTCTCTCAATACATTGAAAGCATCAAACCCAAAAGCGGCGGCATGATCACCACGCACTTCATGCCTGGCTGTTTCATGGCCAACTTCCTTCCGCCGCCAAAGGGCATGATGATCCATAAGTCGCACCAGGAGCCTGACACATTGACCCTTGCCATTCCTTGGGATGCTCACAAAACCCAGGTTCCACTCTTCGCCCACGCCGCTGACACCGGAAAGTTCGTCGCAGGCATCCTTGTCGCTGGCGCTGAGAACCCCTCAGTCATCGATGGCAAAAGCATCCATGCCGTCTCCGAATGGATGACACCCGCCGACATTGCAAGTACTTTGTCCAAGAGGATTGACAAGAAAGTAGTATTTCAGCCGATTCCCGAGGAAATCTTCGAGTCCTTCCTGCCACCCGCCATGGCCAGGGAGATCACGGACAACATGGTATTGATCCGCGACTACAGCTACTACGGTGTTGGCAGCGCAACCGCGCAGGCGAAGGAGCATGACAAGGTACTTTTGGAGGGAGAAAAGACGTTGAAGTGGGACGAATTCATTAAGGAGAATGAACCATGGGAGTTCTAAAGGAGTAGTAGCGGTCAGGAAGAGTAGAAGGTATGCAAATTCGGAAATAAGGTTCTCTCATCTCATCGTTATCTTCATATCACTCGTTTTAGACACTCGTTAAGTACATGTTTCTTGATTGCGAATGACGGAAGTTAGACTGGTCCACGCTTAAACGTGATATGTGTAGCATCCTTCGCGTGGTGTGAGTGAGGCTGTCCAACATCCTAATCCTGTTCCTTCTTTCAATGCCAACAAGACAGTGGAACACCAATCCCAATGACCTAGAAAGTGATCAATCTCCAAGGCAAACCTCCTTACTACTGCCGAAGCTATCAAGAAGGGGTCTAGAACAGGGCTGATTTAGTATAAGGCACGGTACTATCGTATGTTTAAGATGTTAGATAGTAATCACAATACTCTCGTCTATAGGAGAGCGTCCCAAGTTGGATAAGTGGTGATAAAAGATTGGAGGGCGGATAGTAGTAGGTACCTTTAGTACTTTATGATTCCGGGACCCCAATCAACGCAATATATTTTCTAACGTACGAGTAGGCACGACAAGTTCAAATCATCAAAATCTCCCTTCATCTGGAGAAATACATATCTATCTAGACTGAGTACCCATAACGTCCTGGGTCTCGGGATTTCCTTTTCGTTACGATCTTATATTCGCTGAGGTTTGATGCTCGTCGTCTGTCTCCCAAAGGGTGTGCGTAACGTCTGGATGACTCATGCATAGATACCTACATAGGTAGATAGCAACTTCATCAACGGACAGATAGAGGATATCAAACAATTCTTTCTTATTATCTATCTATTTCCCTCGTCCCCCCCTTTTTTTTTGCTGGATCATTTCTACAGTCTGAACCCTACATACCTACCTACCTACTTCACTCTCGGGAGGACAGACATGCCACCACCACCACACCAACCTCCCTCGGACACAGTGGTAACTATCCACCCCGTCACATCCCCTCAAGACCTAACCGACATCGCCACCCTCTTCACCGCCTACGCCACATCCCTCGGCATAGACTTGTCCTTCCAATCCTTCGCCGAGGAACTCTCATCCTTACCGGGGAAATACTCGTCCTCTGCCGGTGGAGCGTTGTTCCTCGCTCGTTCTTCTTCTTCTTCTTCCTCGACAACAGGTCAAGAACAACAACAACAACAACAAGCCATTGGGTGTATTGGACTGCGAGCATTGACACTCTCGCCGCCACCACAGGATCGACAATCAGAAGAGCCCAGTACCTCCACTACCAGCACCACCACCACCAACCCCCCCATAAAATCCTGCGAAATGAAACGCCTCTACCTCACCCCCGCCAGCCGCGGCACCGGCACCGGCCGCAAACTCGTCGACACTGTCATCCGTACAGCGCGCAATCTCGGGTACGACGAGATCAGATTGGATACGTTGCCGAGCATGGCGGCGGCGAGGGGACTGTATGAGGAGTTCGGGTTTGAGGAGACGGAAAAGTATTATGAGACGCCGTTGGAGGGGACGAGGTTTTTGAGGTTGAGGTTATGAGGTGAGGTTGTGAAGGTGAGTGGAGGGATGGATGGAGGGTTATGGGAAGAAGGGGAAAGGTGGTGTTCAAAGAGGGGGGTAAGAGAAGCATTTTTGGCTCACTTCTTCTTCTTCTTCTTTCAGTGAATATAGATGAAAGTGTGCCAATGTGATAGAGATAGAAACTCCTACGCTATGATATGTATGCTATGCTCTAGAATAACTTCATCGGTGCCATAACTCCAACGCTATAGGTATAAACATATATAATTGCCCCGCCCATACGCTACCAAGACACACGAAACCAAAGGGCCCATTAACCCCCCGAGAATGGCAACACCGAGGATATAGGAAAGAAAAGGAGGTTGTGAATATTTCAGACACAATTCCATCCTCCTTTTCATCTCAGCCCTCGTGGTCCGCGAGGATGACTAGGTAACCCTCCACCGGGAGGAGCTCCCATCATCCCTGCTCTGCGTCCAGCCCCTCCTGATCCTCCTCCTCCTCCTCCGCCTCCGCTTCCACCAAACCCTCCATCGAACCCATCAGCACTACCACCGCTATCCCACGGTCTATTCGCACCAGCCAGACTCGACGACCCCATCGGAGGCGCAGGACTATCCCTCCCACCACCCTGTAACCGCGCCCTCAGTCGATCTTTCCCCGAACTCGCCGTCGAGCCGTTACTGCCTGCCCTGTCGAACGAATTCGCGGACGCCGCGGCGCCGCTCGTTTGGTACGAACCGACTCGCTGGCTCGGTAAGGGTCGTGCTGCGCGGCCCATGGATCGTGGGGGGCTGGATGGTGATGCTGGTGATGGCGCGGCGCCACCTTGTGAAGTTAAGGAGGAGTTGTTGGAGATGTGGGAGGGGCGAGGGCCGGCGACGGCGCGTTGGCGGAGGGATTGCGATGCTGGTTGGGAGTGTGTGGGGTGGTTGTTCGAAGGGGTGTTATCAAACAGATCGGACAGTCCACCACGACCGCCACCGCCAGGAGGCCTTTGGAAGCCGGCTTGTGCTTGTTGCTGCTGACCACCGTATGCATTCATGTTTCCGTAATTGGCGCCGTACATTTGCTGTGGAGGAGGAGCGAACTGCGGCGGCGGTGCACGAGGATCCGGTGGAAGCCATGGCGGAAACACTCTGCCCTTTTCTACATAATAAGCTCTGAGGACGTTGGACACGTGCGAGAGGTTCTCGTCGTTCTCGTCGTCCTTCTCGGCGGTCGAGGTTAATGCTTGGCGCACCGTTTGGAAGCGGGTGGAGAGAGTGCTGCCCAAGTTGGAGGTTTTCAACGAGGAAAAATATGAGGCCATAGTGTAACTGTTGATGTTCCTCCGGGAGCGGGAGGGGAAACTGTGTATGTCGACAACGGGATTCGTGAAGGTTGTGGCCCGTTGGGAAGGAGGGTTACTCTCATGTTTCGCATACAGTAAGGTAATCACTGGAATTAGTATCGTATTGTAGTACGGAGTACCCCGCAATCACGATCCTGATACCGTTATTGTTTAGTGCTGAAATTGGATATCGGGGAAGCTTGGTATATCATACCCTACGACAATCGTTGTTGGCCTGAAATGTTTGATCCGTCTCTAGATCTTACCTTCAAGGTTACAAGGAAAGCCGCATGGCATGACTTCTTCGTTGGTGGAATTATGCAGGTTCGAAACCGTGAGAGAGGATGTGGCTGAATGGAAGCGAATTGATTCTTTAAGACCGTTCGCCATGAACGAATGTTGGGATTTACAAATAACAGTAATGAACTTGTCACTCAACATGTGTAAAATCTATCGCGGTGATTTTGAAATTTGAAATCAATACGTGTACCCGGCACTCACTAATTAAAAGAACAAGCTGTATCCTTCAGCTGTGCCTATCGTAAGGTCTCCTGTGGCTCTTGTGGCTCACCGTCCAAAGCGTCGTACAGTCCAACTCACGGATTACGAGGCTAAGCTAATACCCCTTTCGCTTGTTTCCCCTGATCATTACACAACTGATGAAGCCATACTAGCAGACTCCCTGACTTCCCAAACTCAGACAAGACAGTCCTGTACCCAGTCAATCTCGAGTAGCTGCTCATTCGTGAGTAGTCAACGCCCAGTCGAAGTGATCTCGAAATTATCTCCTCCTGAACCTTCTCCCACATCAAACTTGGTTGCGGATGTGTCGCAACATTTTAGCGATCGGGCCATCAAACCCTTGGGAACAACCGCTTGTCTGGACATGCTGTACAAGACTGCTAACAGCTGTATACTTTTGTGTGCACCCCGGGCAGAATAATGGATGGCTATTGAAAATATCCAAAGTGTACTCACGCCTCGGGTCGACTTCGAAAGCATACTTAAGGATGTCGCCTATGTCCTTCTGGGAGCTGCAAGCTCCAGATTCGAGGTGCTGAAGCATGCTAGAAAGAGAGCTGTAAGTATTGTAACATCCATAGCATTGTCGACCCTCGAAATAGTGGCGTTCCTCATGCTGTGAAAACTGTCAGTAACCAGTCTGTCAAGCATCATCTTAGAGTAACAAACCTGTTCCCTGTCCCACGCAGTCTGGCTGATCTTCGAACAGGTTCGGCATGGATATTTATGGAAAACGCTGACGTGGAATTTGCGCTCCGCAGCTGATGCAAATGGCTCCCTGCAATGATAACATGGAATATGTCGAGACTTTTGATGCTCCCAAAGGTCATCCTTGTCTCGACAAAGAACCCTGCAAATTGAACAGCGCACGTGGTCGACATTGCAGTGGCTTTCCAGCTCCTGAGAGTTGATGTATACCAATCCGCAACATGTGCAAGGGTGGTGGACTGCTGCTTCATGCTTCGATAAGGCTTGGCTATTCACAACCCATTTAGGACACAGCTGGCACAATGAATGGCAAGCCTTTCGGTGGTTGTTCAGTAACGCTTGATTTGGGTAAATGGCAGGGCATGCTGTGCAAGGTTCATAATGGTTCTTTCTATCGTGGAGGTAGAACGCGTTTATGGATTCGAACAAGTCACCACAATGGGCACACTTGACTTCCTGTGGTTGCTGCTTGCTGATCGCAGTAGTCGGTGGTTCATCGATTTCCAAGTCCAAAAGATTATAGCTTTCAGGCTTGCTATATCCCTCTTTGAGATAAATCTTGTCGGTCTCAAAGCCTTGCCCCCAGGGACTTGCTCCATTGACCAGCTCTTGTAGCTCTCGTTTTTTCTCTCTTTGCGTCGATTGGTGGATGACAGAGTGGTTTACAGAGAGCTTCTTCTGGTCAGTGCTTTTTCCTTTGTCCTTCGGAGTAGCGCAGCTCGAAGCTCTCTCATTTTCGTCTTGGTCAGTGGCGCCGACCGTTGCAATGCTTTTATGGTCTTTGCTTTCATGCTCTTCCTTTTCCTCTTGCTCGATGAAGTCCTTTCCACAGAGCTCACAGATGTTATGCTCATCACTGGATTCAATATGTGCTTCCTTTTTGGATGACGATAGGAAGAGGAGTGCGTGCCGACCACACCAGGAACCCTGATGCTTTTGCTCGAACCGACAGTGGTGGTGGATCTCGCCTTCGGTTTTGAAAAAGTCATTGCAGGGACGGCACCAGAACAAGCCAATGTCTGCGAAGACGGCGATCGCGTTGGGCTCCATGGTGTATCTTTGCTCTTAACCTCTCAGGGTGTACATGCGGTGCAGTCTTCTCTTCAATTTCCGACTACGGCCCTGAGGTCGTGCCGAACAGAACAGAACAACTGAGTTCCAAGAGCAGAGATGAAACCACGAAGAGTGAGAGTGCTAGAATCTTACCCTGACGGATCAAAAAGCTTCCTATCGATCGTTCTATCAGGATGAAAGTCAGACTAAGAGCTCAGAAGAAACTCCGACCTATCTTTCACAGAAAGCGTGTGTGCTCTCTAATTTCATACACACAAACGAGTTGGAAGATCTGAACAACGACAAGGACAAACAAAAGATTTGTGCACAAATATCGTCTCATCTCGGCGTCGCCCTAAACCTCGTTGGTACAGACAGAAGGAGAAGGGGAAAGGAAATCGTTAAGAGAAGAGACGTTTGAGGCTTCCCCAGTGCCCTTGTCGTTGGCGCTCACCTCCTATCACCCGTCTCTACCTCCTCAAGACATCCCATGGCTAAAGGGACGGCAGATATCTCTGCACCATATTCACGGTCCTTAACCCGTATAGAATCCTATCAACTACTCAAATAACCTCTGCTCGTGTACACAAGACCCGCCTTCCGTGCGGAGGAAAACAGGATAGAGCGAGATACCTTCCCTTTCACGTTCTCAAGCAGAATGGAATGCGTATTCTTTGTGCATAACATATCACAGGTGCGGTTGCCGGTGGCCTGATGGTCGGCCAGCGGGCAACGAGATAGAGCATGTACCAATGGGGAATACTACTATATTCGCATTACGAGGTGGGCAGAGATTATCGTTACTAAGGTGTAAGCATGATCATACATTTGATCTTGTAATGTACTACACAGAAGGTCGAATATCGATCCCCGACCTGTGTGTTGCCGAAAATAAAGGTACATACATGGGTACTAGCTATCCATCAAACGACCCCTTATCTAAGACGTGTTTCGTTGTTCATACAGAATCCCCAGAGACTCCCCCAGGCTATTACCAAGCATCACGTCTGTCCACTGTACATCTACATTGTCTTCTTTTTGCATGCAACGTATGGCGAGTAGTTTAAGCCTCCGCCATCTCAACGTCCTCATTGGAGGTGTCGATGACTGCCTGAGGCCCTTCCTTGGTCCACTTCTGCCATTCAGTTTTGATACGATCAACCTCTTCGCCGCTCTTGCCCTTCATCCAGGCATTGTTTCTGACAAAAAGCTCTTCAAAACGAGCATTACGTCTCTCTTTCTTGGTCTCCTCTAGAAGCTCCCCTTCCCTTGTCTCTTGCGGCTCTTCTGGCCTGAAATACTTGTTCTCGTGGAACATGACACTCCATCCTTCAAAATGAAGTTTGTAGGTCTCTGGAATGACGCGAATCGAGACTTGCTCCTGGCTGAATAATGGACCAAGACTGCTGTTGAACAAGTCGTCTGAGCCACTTTCCGCATCATTGAGGGGGAGATTGCGTTTCAAGAACGGGTTGTGGACTTTAGACCATGGAATGCCCTCGGTAGGATCCATCATCTGATATGACAGGACGTAGTATGACCAACGAGCCTCCTCATTCAACTCATCGGCCTCGAATGTGAGCTCCTCAGGTGGGAAATAACGGATCTCTGTCTTGGTTGTATGTGGATTCTGTGGCATGGTCAGCTGTGAGCCAAGGACTACCCAAGTTGAACTTACAAAGCTGATGCGGTAGATCTCGCCATCTTTTACAAGTTTCTGGACATGCTTACGGTACTGCAGCTCTTGTTGCCTGGTAGTGACCTCCTTTTCTCGATCTTTGAAGTAAAGATTGACAATGTCGAGACTCTTATCCTTGGAATCACTTCCGAGAATTACGTGAACAGATTTAACAGTCGCCGCAACAAGTTTGTCCACAGTGTAAAGCTGCCATCCGCAACTCATATAGAACCGGCGCATAGTATCTTCGAACTGAGGCTGGTCAATGTCTCCGACCAAGAGATCTTCACATAGCTGCACGGTCTGCTTGTAATAGTTGGCAGTTGAACTGATATCTTTGAAGTAGTCCGTCGGCAACTTGTCCAACAGCTTGAGTGTAATTGCTGCCTTTGTTTCTGGTGGCGCTGGCAAGGCTCGTGCTACGGCTTCGTGAACCTTTTCTTCATGTTGCTTTATAGCCAGCAATCTAGAGTAAAGAATCTGGAAAAATCTGAAAAAGACATAGATGTTGTTGTTAGCATATAGCTGGTACGTGGCACGCTCGTAAGGCTGATCCAAGGAATACTCGGTGTGGCGGCCTAGGTTACCATCCTTCGGATGCTCCATCCAACGATGTTCTACGACGTCCGCAAACGCCTCGGCGCTTGCTTGGGTGTCTTCAGCGTCACTACCAGCAGGTGCGGGGGTGGATTCCTTGCTGCCAGACAAGACACTTCCCTCTTTGCCGTTGCGACGATCGAGCAAGCCTCGGCGAAGGAGTTCTGACTTTTTCAGATGCGCGAACCGAGGTTTTGGAGCGGGGATATCATCTCCTTCTTCGCTGTCATTCTTTAACAGCCTTTCGCTAATGTCTTCCATGTAATCGTGAACTTGGCTGCGGTCTAAGTTGAAGAAAATTGGTACGAAGTCCTTCAGGAAAGCCGCAATACGCTCTTGGTCAGAAGTAGCAATGCCAGAGTGACCACTCTGACTCCAGACCAGAAGAATGTGACAGACATCCGTGATCACTTCGGGATCGGTAAACACGTATTCGAGCTGATGTTTCGGCATTTGAAGGCCCGACTCGCGCACCTTCTTGCGCTCTTCGTATTTAGCGCTGATTTCGCTAAGGAGATGTCTCGGGGTGAAGAGCTTCTTATCATTATTCTTCACATTTTGCCCTTGGTGATCGAGACTTTTCCAAAAGATACGATGCGTCTGTTCACGCCATATCTTCTCCCATTCACGCTGTCCGGCTTTCCATTCCTCCAGCTTTTGCTTCAACCTGGCTAACACTACAGGAAGAACAGCGGTAGGTTGGGCAAACATCTGGTTGATGACAGTTTCGCCTCGCTCGCGGTCGTATACTTTCTTGATGACACGAGTGTATATAGCCTCACTTTGACCGCCCAAGCCCTTGGCCAGGACAAAATTGGCCCGCTCAGCTTCAGACATCAGACGTATTTGTTGGACTAGAGGCTCCATAAGCTGGATTGTGCGCTGGCATGCCTCAATGTTAAAGTCATAGTCGTGACGTTCTTCTTCCAGACGGTGTAGTGCTTCTTCGTAAATATTCTTGCGATGCGCGATGAAGCCAGAATCCTCAGACGCCCATGTCGGGTGAGAAGCCCACTCATCATTGAGTACTGAATAGCAAACGTCGTCTCGACCCTTGCACACCTTGTGCTGCTCCTTGTCGGGAAGCTTGCGATAACTTGGTCCAAGCATTCTGCAATGAGAGAGATTGACACGATTGGAATCAGGTTTCACTTTGCCTTCGATAACCTCGTCTTGTGGTTCTATACCAATGAATTTCGCAAACCAATTCAATAACTCTGGATTTGAGCCGATAAAACGGTCGAGACGATCAAATAAGACGTATTTGTCGATCAAATCCTGAGTGAAAAGGTTGATCAACTTGAGGAATTCAGTGTAAGCACCTTTGCTGCCGACTACTTTCCTGACTCTGTCGAAAAAGGCAAATTCATCTTGAGTGGAGGCAAGAGACGATATCGGAGGCAGAGGTTCAGGCAATGCAGGTATCAGAGTAGGCGAGGATGGAGGCGGTTGTTCTGTTGGTGTTGGCTTTGGATGTTGGAGTTTTGTGCGCTTGAAGAAATAATAGTTAGTACCTTCACTGTATAACGGGTGAAACAATTTGATGCGAAGGTCTTAATCCAGTCTACTCACCTTGCTTGCGTTCCCAACTTGTACCGGTCCTAACTTGTTGCTCGTCGCACTAAGACCTAAGGAATCAACTGCGGCCTGGTTGGTAGAAATCTGTTGACCAGGTACAGTCCTTCTCTTTTTATTCTCCTTGGAAGTGCTTGGAGGATCAAATTGACCCATAGGTGGCATCTTAGCTGTCGGTCTGGGTGTTTGAGCCTGCACGATTTGGTTTGAACCGTAGCCAGATTCTCCTCTGAGATTACTGACGGGAGGTTCGTCATTCAGCGCACTGCTCCGAGCTGCGGCCTGTGCCTTTGCAGCGGCGGCAGATTCTGGTAAGAATTGCTTAAAATCCTCCAGAAGATCTGGAGCAGTGTTGAAAAGCTCAGTCACTTGTGCATAAACATCTTGAATGGGCTTTGACTCCCGTTGATAAGTCTGCAAGATCTCCAAAAACTGTTTGTAGATCTCCGGTTGTTGCGCAAATCGATTCTAACATGCTTGTTAGCGACCATTCTCAATCGTTGTAATATACCCCTCGGATTGATAGTTAAAACAAACCTTGATCTTGTTGACATAGCTGATAGCGTGGTTGAACTCAACGGGCCCACGCTTGATATCACCTTGGGCTCCGGCTCCTGCTACTGCATTAGTCAGACAATTTTAACAGGGATTGAAACAGAGACATACCTGGTTCGGGTGATACGGCCATGCTGGTACGCACACCACCATTCGCAGCGGCAGAGGCCGCATTCTGCAACTGAGAAACACCTCGTTGTTCCTGTTGGTGTACCATAGCAGCATTCGCAGCAGCTGCTTCCTGTTCCTGTCGTGCGTTATAACTGGCAATACTCTCTGCTGGCGCGCCTTGGCTCTGTGATCCAAAGACGGCGAGGTTCGACGCTCGACTACCTGGTGAGTATGGAGCGACTGAAGCGCCTGGAGCGTGTTGTTGAGATAGGAATCCCCGGCCCTGGTCGAGAGCCTCCGGGCGTCCAACAATCTGACCTCCAGGGCCAAGGTTACTTGCTTCATATGGACGTGTTCGTGGAAGGTTTTGTGTCATTGTGCCACTAGGTGTTGTCACCCTGATCGCATCAGGATCGTCAGCAGTGCCGCACTCAATTCTATATCCAGGCGGCAAGAATGTATTGAAACCCTGGATAAGGGCTGGATGGCCGTTGAATAGATTTGACACCCGATCAATGACTCCTGGAGTATCAATCGCCTGGCTCTTGAAGTCCTTCATGATATCGAGAAAGCGATTATATACATCCGGCTGATCACTGAAGCGGACCTTGACCTGGTCAAGGTAGCTTAGAGCATCCTTTAGACGAAGCAGTCAGCTATGTGGTTCATGCACAATAGGATTTGAAGGGAAGGAGGACGGAAAGGGAGAGGGAGAAGCAGATCAATACGAAGTGCCGTCTAGGATTGAACATACATTCAGTATCGGCTGCTGCCCCTGTGCTAACGCTGGGCCTTGGCTCTGCATCGGCGAAGGACCTGGACCACCAAAGAATGGCTGCGGCTGCGGAGGCTGGACAGGTTGATGGATGAATTGCCGAGATGTTCCCTCTGGCGCTTGCGGTGGAGCGTTGAAAAGCCCTCCTGGCCCACTACCAACTTGAAGAGATGGAGGAGGATTGTTAGACAATAGACCGTTCGGTCCGTGGATCGTGTTCGGAATCTTGGAGGCTACAGGTTGGTGTATAGGAATAGAACCGGTATGGCTTTGGTGTTGTGGATGGTCTCGATGCTCCCGTTGCCTCTCCAGTTCACGCTCTCTTTCGCGCTCTCTATGAAGCATCTCTTCTCTCTGATGACGCTCACGTTCCATCATTTCTCGCTCTCTGATCTCTTGCTCTCTTATTTCACGTTCCCGTTCCCTTTCTAGAGCGCTTGGTGGAGAATGTTGAATCCCCGATCCCATCCCAGGGATGCTATGTCCAGGGCCAGGAGGACGCTGGCCATATGGTGGGGGTTGATGCTGAGAGGGCGGACCATGAGTCAACTCTGCGAGGTGCGGTAGACTATGGCCGCTTGGCTGACCGGCTGCATAATGCGATGGCGGCGGGAGAATTGGGCCAGGGCCTTGTGCAGGACCTGGTGGTGGTGCGTTGGCACTATTGATCGAATGTGTCAGCTTTGCAAGAACTTCACACTGAAAAATGATGTTCGCTTAAATGAGGTTCTAGAGATGGTTTACATACCCAAACCCACCGGGGTGTCTCAGTGGAGGCTGCCCTGGGTGCTCCATGCCAGGATGCGCACCTTGACTGCCCCCACCACCGCCACGCCATCCATCAGGTCCGGAAGGATTCATCGCTTTGAGACGACGCTATTGGGCGCGCCTCATGAATTGCAGACGAGAAAGACTGGCGCAACGAAGGTTGTCGCGAAAAGACAGAACCGGGGTTGGAATGTCTTCAAAGTTGGCGTCACACAAGCGCGCACACCGTACCCTACAACAAAAGCTGGGTTTTGCTGTTCAAATCTACAGAGCTTGAATGCGCTGTGGATGCGCATTCAAGATGGACACATATGGATCTCAACAGCAAGTGGTTCTTGTTCGAAGAGCAGATACCATTATCCAGGAGCAGCTGCGAAAGCCGTCTTCGCCTGAGTTTCCGTAACCGACATCATGAGAATGAAGCCCCGTCGATATCCTTCTCCACTGCGTCCCCACAGCTAAGCCATTCTGGTTCAGCTGCTTGCTTGATGCCAAACAAGGCCTGCATGTCCAATAAGAGATAATTACCTGGGATATTGAGATGACCGTGCTGGCTACAGGACGAGTATAACAATTAAAATAAGCTGGATCTCTCTCCAGGGTGACTTGACGTTACAGGATTCGAGCTCTCTGAAAATACATCAGGGTCTCAGATTTACCAAAAAGCCATTCTGTTTTGTGGCGGGTACTATCTTAGTAAATCCGAGTGACATTGCAGTTGTATTGGAGAGTCTATCGATATATATAGCTACCAAGAGCACAGCAGAAAAGCGTCTAAAAAGACTCGGAGTCAAGCCGGTCCTCAGTCCCCGATGGAACAAACCTGTCTTGCCACATACACAAAACGCAACATGGAAAGTCCAGGATGTTCGGTTCTTCTCCTAATTGGCTGTCGACCGGTGCACACCCTGCTGGAGCCATTTGTCATGCTGTCGGAATGGAGATCAACTGTGTTGCCAATATTCTGTGAGAAGCTACTCCCGGGATATCAAAGAGATCGTTGGTTTGTAAAGTGGCGAAAATGACTTGATTCGATACAGAGTCTTGTTTCAAACAGTGATACTCACCGTCGATTGCAGCCGATAGCCCAATGGTAGATGACCAGAACAAAGATTCTTCTGTCTGCGGCTAGGCAGTCAACGCTATGATACTTTTCTTGCACAGAGTCTCAGTGGGAAGACTTGAGCATGAGGATGCGGATCAGAATGGGTATAGGCTCGCATATCATGGAAACGGACAACGAAGAGTTAGACGCTGGAGTAGATATGTCGAGGTATCTCAAGCTGACCACTAAAATTGAATCCGAGAGACGAGCGCAAGTACCTGAAATAATTTATAAAGGAGTGCTTACATGTAAAGAGAACAGAAAGGAATCGATTGCTGCTACAGCAGAGTATCGTCTTCAGCTGAGTGATGAAGTTGCTTGCTGGAGGATGTGGCTGCAATATCGACTGCGCCACGATGATCATACGAACTGCTGAAACTGCCCCACATTGGTGACGTCGAATGTACCTGACACGCTTGGCAGCGTCAGACACGGGTGACGGCGAGACGGGTTGAAGAAGCAATACGAGTGAATATATATCTGGATCTTCCTCATCCTGTTTTCTAACTCTTACATTGTATCCAGTCTCAGATATTGTGTCTCGAATTTACTTGATTTTTGTGAAGGTGAGTCTCATAACATGAATGCTGAAGTCCAGGCACTGTTATTCTTGGTGTCGCCCTGCAGACTCTTTCCACCGCGTGTCCTATTCCTACAACTTTGAAATGTGCCCCAAGAATGAAGATGGAGTGTTACTCCTATTTTTGGATGTTGGCTAATGCATGGTGGTAGCACTTTTCAATCAGCATCAATCTCCGAATCTTTCTCTTGCAAACATGTCATACGAAGACCACAGCGGCCGCCGAGGCGATGATTCCCGCGAGTACGGCGGAGGCGGCAGAGGCGGTGATAACTACTACGACAACCGCAATGATTTCTCGGATGAGTCGCAACCACCACGCGGGGGTCATCACGGCCGTCAAGAGGAAGGAGGCTATGGAGGAGCAGGTGGCCGTGGTGATTACGGTCGATCAGATGAATCTTACGGTTCCGGCGGTCACGGAGGGGAACGCCGGCAACAAGGCGGAGAGAGTGGGTACGGTCGGCAAGAAGAATCGTATGGTGGAGGCGGTGGCGGCAACAACTATGGACGGCAAGATGATTCTTACTCTGGCGGTGGCTTTGAAGGACGTGCTGGTGGGGGTCGTTATGGCCAAGGCGTTGGTGGTGGCTCCTATGACCAAGATGAAGCTGTTTCACACGCTCAACAGCACGCCGGCTCCTCCGGCGACTCATCTGTTTTCAGCCAAGCCATGTCCTTCCTAGGATCGCACGGTAGTTCTGCAAACGAAGACGTCGATGAACAAAAGCTCGTCAATGCACACCAAACCGTGTACGGCAACCAAGGATCTGGCCAGAGCCATTCTGCTGACACCCTCGGCATGGGTGCAGCTATGCAAGCACTCAAGATGTTCAGTGGGGGCCAAGGTGGTGGTCAGTCACAGAGCCAGTTCATTGGTTTGGCCATGGCTCAAGCGAGCAAACTCTTTGATCAACAAGGAGGCAACGTCTCAGGTGGCGGCGATAAACAAAGTGCCGTCAACTCTGCAGCGAAAATGGCTCTGCAGTTGTATATGAAGAGTCAAGGCGGTGGTAGTGGACCAAGTGGCTTATTAGGTCTTGCAAGCAAGTTCTTGTAGGCAAATGGAGATTTACGGGTCCCTGTTAGGATACAGAAATCGCCATAGCGTGATGGTACACTTCACTTCCGGGGGAAAGAAACGGGCTACGAATTACGAACTATACTTTTAGCATCCGTGTAACTACTGAAGCTAGACCCCTACCACATATGAGCATCGCGAGGGAAATCCTTTGACCTGAAACGGTATTTCCCGTAAACTCTCGAACTACGAACCTTGCCCGACAATTGGCCACCAACATAAATGCATATAGTCCGTGAGCTGTCTCTCGAAGATCAGGGAGGCCTAGAGATATCGGCCTGTGTAATCTATGAGAGTAGAGAATGCCTAGAGTAAGCAGCTCAAATTGCATTGGTCATAACGTATTGAGGAGACGCCGGTGCTGGGCGTAATGTGGGGCGAGTAGGAGAGCAGGAGAGCCGAGCCTCATTTGCGTCGCTCTTCCCAACGGTACTTGATATTAGTATTCACAAGATCGGCTCGTTCATCTGGGATCCGCAGATAACAGGTGCTCTGATGAACTGAGGGTTTGTAAGTTCTGCCTACAGCTAGTAGAAGCGAAAACTCTGAGCATTCAATGCGATAAGCAGGCATTCCTCACCTCTTTTGGCTATGAAAGGACGGATCTTCTTCAGGATCTTGACATCACTGAACTTAGCAGAGCATCGACTGACTTGCAGGCCAAAAGACACGACCATCACGTCGCCTCAGATCTAACATGGCATTATTCATGCTAGATCTGTCATCCGGTATTTTGGATCAGAAGACGACTTCGGCATGCCTTCAGCCAACCAACCAGCTTCGAAGTCAACACTGAAAACCATCAACTATCAAGAGATCACAGCCGTTGCCACGTGCACAGACATTTCGCTCAGGAACAAAACTGTCTTCCATGACTTAATTTGCCTATAGCAATGCTAGACCTTAGCTTGGAGAACTGGTTCAGCTGGCAGGAGCTGCCATTTGCAAAGGTATCTGGAGTGTGAGCTCACTGCCAATCATACAGCTGACAATCATGGGGAGGCTGGATGATGGTGCGGGCATTCAAATCCACCCACATTCTAGTTCACAGACCTATTATCAATTTATCGGTAACCTAATGGCGAACACTGTACGTCCGAAGGGTGACGTGGCTACGGATCGCCAAGAGAGTTTCATGGATTTGCCCTTTGAAATACTTACACGTCAATGAAGAGAAGATAAACTTAAGGTATGGCTGCAGGCCACCCTAAGATCTCAGCAGAGCTCGGTGACAGAATCGACTTTCAACTGTACGTTTACCCGCAGGGAACCAAAGATGATGCTACATCTATGCCTGCATTCTGCGCATGGCGCTTGCGACCCCAAAACGTGGTGCATGTTCTTGAAAAAGAGCAAACCAAAAGCTTATATATCAGAGGGATTTGCGAGGTAACCGATCTTGACCCGATGTACGCACAACGAAGTTGGCGTACGTTAAAAGAGAAATCGGTCTGTCGTGACTACTCACATGTCGATCAAGAGTATCTGACCGTAGGTCTCGAAGTGGCAGTGATAACCAATGTCTCACAGACCGCCCTTACAAACAGCCAAGAAGCCAAGTTGAGTCGTTGATTCGTCTGCGACGCTGTCAACCTTGATCCCCCTACGCAATCCTTGTTAGCTAAAGTCCGTGAGGACTAGGATACCATTTCCTATCGGAATAAGTCGGCTTCCAGCGCTGTTGAGGCAGAGAAGCCGAGGCATACCCCCTCATAAATGGCGGAGGGCAAGTCTCAGTCGTGTACGACTCCTGTTTCCGCTGCCGGCGCCAATGGATCGGTCACCAGATTTCCTCATCAGTCCTGACTCAGAAGCAAGCTCTCTACCAAGGATTGTGAATCGGCAACACGAGCACATTCGTATGGCATATGTTTAATAGGTTGTGAGTGTGGGAACGAGAAGCATGGTACAGAGATGCTCCTCACCGATCAACAAGGACAAGTATCATGGTGCATAACGAAACGACACAAACAATTCCAATACCTGGCATCAGTACACTGATTGGTCCACCCTATGGATAATATGGTTCCTTGATCGCTTTCTCTTCGCCCTGGCTTGTCGATTAAGAATGCTTGCCGACTTCCGGAGACACTCGCTTCTATGGATCAAAGATGTCAAACTGTGCACGTATTCCCGCTGCCGATAAGCAAACGAACAATATGCCATCGTCTTCTTGGTTTTTCGACCAGATCTCATACTCGGAATGGCAGGGAAAGCAAACACGTGCATCTCGAAAGCTCCTGGGACCTTTGAAGGTATAGTACCAAGTCATGGAGGGGTAGGAGAATATATCCAACATCTTACCTTAAGTACAGCAACGATAGACGTAATTGGTCGATTTGGGTTGAGAACATCAAAAAACCGTTAAGATGGCGTTCGGTACATGGCGAGATGGTTGTTGATAAAAATCGGTTTTCCCAGAAGGGCCGCATTCCAACGACTCATGACTGTTTTGGTTGTCAAACTCTGACGGTGAAGCCTCTCGGCCTCACAGGTTGATGGCTAGAGATAAACCTTCTGGTTTCACATACCACTTCATGCACATTTGAGTCCACTTGCACTCAAAAACGTTGTCGCAAATCTACCCTTCTCCCCCTTCTACCCACGAGTTGCGTCAGTATATTCGATATTGAAGACCATTACTCGATTTGATGCATGACGATCATTCTCCTTGCAAAAGCTTCCTAGGAAGCTCCTCGTTTTCCCAAACAGTATCTCTCGAACCTCTGACATAGCTCATTGCTGTTGGGATCCATCCACACCTATATATATCGGAGACCTTTGGGGTCTATTGGGATCAAAGATGAAGACGGTCCCCGAATTCTGTGTTAGCTGCGGGTTGTGTTACCTGCTGGGACTTCCTCCGGTGATACTGTTAGAGCCTCCTGTCGGCATTCAGACAACCATACCTGGACACTCAATTCTCCTGCAAGCGGTCCAGCTCAGTCATGGGGTTCTCCTTGCTTGAGAAGTTTAGGCAACGCTCACTGGTACATCGCATTGCTAAGGTCGAGAAGGATTGCTCCTCATTACGCACTGCCGACACTCGTGAGAGAGAAAATGCGGAGAGCCCTCCTGAAGTCGAGGGCACGTTCGCAGCCTACAAGGTCTTATTCGGGGCTATATTGTGTGAAGCTTTTATGACTGGTGAGTGTCGTTCGACCCGTCTCAGGGGTCAAGGTTGTAATTTCCCTTAGGTTTTACCCTGGCATTTGGAGTATTCCAGAACTATTATAATCAGCATCAGATACTGGCAAGTCATGGCCAGTCAGCATGGATAGGGGTCATCTGCATTGGTATCACGTATATGGGCGCACCTGCCGTGACGTTCCTCTGCAAGACTTTCGATCTCAATCGGCAATGCTACATCTGGCTCGGATGGATTGCATGTGTTGGCGCCCTTTTCGGTGCAGCCTTCTGTAACTCTTTTGTACCATTGGTAATGACCCAGGGTGTACTGTTCGGAGTTGGCACGCTTTTTATCGAGTTACCGAGCCTGATCATCTTGAACTCGTGGTTTTCCCGCCGGCGTGGCTTCGTGTATGGTCTCGTATTTGCAGCTGCAGATATCTTCGGGGTTGTATACTCGTATCTTATTGATGCACTGCTTCAGAGGTACGGTCTTAGAACCACCTTCCTCGCTTGTGCAGCCATGTGCTTCGTGATACCAGGCCCAGCTATCTGGCTGATACGGGAACGGCCTCAACCTCTTCCTTCGGAAGAGAATGCTGATCCGGCGAACGGCCAGCAGCTGAAGGAGAGCCCAACACATTCCACAGCAGCCACGGAGAACGTCGTCCAACCATTGCACACATCTTCCCCAACACGCTACTACCGGAGCCCGATTTTCTACGTCCTGATACTCTCTAATCTCGTGCAGTCACACGCCTTCTACCTCCCTTTCATTTACCTCCCCTCCTTCACCACATCCCTCGGCCACTCCTCCCAAACTGCTACCACGGCCCTCGCGCTCGCCAACCTCGCCCAGATCCTCGGCGAAATCGCTTTCGGTAACCTCTCAGACCGCATCAACAACGTGCATGCCCTCGCCGTCGCGTCCACGCTCGTCTCGTCGCTCACGACCTTGCTGCTCTGGCGCTCCGCCACATCGGTCGCGATGCTGATGGTCTACGCGATCCTGTATGGCGTTTTCGCGAGTGGCTTCTTGGCCCTCTGGGTCCGTATGGGCATGATCTTCGGCGAGAGTCAGGTGCAAGTCGTTTATGGCCTGTTGAGTTTCGGGAGAGGCATTGGGACCATCGCGTCGGGCCCGATTAGCTCCGCGCTACTGAAGATGATGGCCGGGCGGGGAAAGGATGGAGGAGGAATAGGAGGAGGAGGCGGACATGGGCATGGGAAGGATCAGTATGAAGGTATTGTGTGGTTCGTTGGGGCCTGTATGGCTGGTAGCGCTGTGTTGGCTATCATTGGGTACGTTGTTACGGAGGTCGAGACTATCAGGGTTCGGCGCCGAGGTGTTAGGGTGTTTTCTTGATGAATGGAGCAAAGGATAGTGAGTATTCTATAGATCTGACGAACGAAAGAAGGCTTGACAGCAGGTGTATTGGATTGTACTGGGTTTTTTTACTTTTGAAGGTATTACGTGGTGTTATGAAAAATTGTTTAGAATGAATCTTCTTTCTTATTGGTTATTTTTGCATCATCGCTATTATGACTATCTGCAATAGGACTCAATCATCCAGCTTTGCATGAGTCTTCCTCCTCGTTTGATGTGAAGAGGTGTGGAAGCAGGACGACAGGTACAATTGTGTGTATGTGTGCGTTGGAAAAGCAGAAAGTGACCGGATCGAACATATTCCTTTGCAAGGAACAAGGCTGGACCATCCCCTGATGTAGAGCTTAGCGTTTGATATGGCGCCTTTTCTCTTCTGATGGTGAGATAGGAACACTTCCTGCTGAATGCTGAAAGCATCGTCAATGGATCTGATCTCCTTCCTTATGTCGGTAAACCTAGCGAAATACCCGCATTCTCTTATTTGACCTTCAGGCTTTCCTCTTCATTGTTCAGTCATTTCGATCATAGTCTGCGGTGCGATGCATCCACCTTCCCCAAAGATGGTCACAGTCTCCTTGTTTGGGTTTGAATGACCTGACGAAGACAACAGAAGTGCCTCGTGGAACGTCAGGCTTGAACACAAGCTCCTTAGATACGAGTTCCTGAGCGTATTCAACAAGGTAAGGTATCTGTGTGCTTGGGTGGTCGCCCTGCACCATCAACCAGTGCCAGAATAGCGGATAATGTCGTACGAATTCAGTGCTTCCAACAATTATGAAGTGGTCCTTAGCTCGAGTAGCAGCGATGCTGGCACGAATCTCGTTGCCAACAATCCCGATTTCATGCATTGCGTCGCCACACGTAACCGTCAAGTCGAGAATCACAATGCGAGATTCACAGCCACGCATCTGATCGACAGTATAAACTGCAGGGAGTTCATCGGCCCCAAATGGATTGGCTTTGCTAGACTCTTGTAGTTCCTTGTACATCTGTTGATAGAGACGCACTTGGTCAGCGTAAGGGGTGATGATTGTGATCTCATTTGCCGGTACTGCCTGTGACTCACGGTTGCGACTGATGAGGTTGAGAACGACTTCAACGTTACGACAATTGTGTTTTGACTTGGAATTAGAATCTTTGTTGCAGAAGGATGGCCCCCTCGAAGCTTCGAGATAAATTACTGACATATCCCGTTCATCATCCTCCTCAAGTTTCAACCATTCCCGGAGAAGATTTTCGAATTTAGGGTCCTGTGAGTACTTCAGTGCAGCCTCGGCTGTTTGAATGCCATGTTTGTACGTGCGGACATTTGCAAAATCCACAATGGCAGGCTTCATACGATATTGTGTCCTCAATGCGGACGTTGGCATGCCTTGTCGTCGCAGACGAGAGAGCAAGCTTAGACCGATTTGGTCGGCAAATTCGTTTAGGCCTCCAAAGAATTCCAAGGATTCCTTAGGTGGTGGAGGCTTGTCGCCAGGTTTGAGAACTTTTGGCTTAACCGGACGTGGCGTCTCCCGTACTTTGACAGGCTCATTATCTCTTTGTTGAAAGAAGCGGCTGAACATGTAACCGTATGATCGAGAACTGTCTTGCAGCATTTGGTCATCCTTGATACAGCGTACCATGTTTGACTGAGTGACCACATCAAGAGGCCACTCTTTGACATCGCCAGTAAGGATCAGTGCGTGGACAACCTTGTTTGAATACCCGACCAGTGTCGCGAGGATTTCGGTCTCCAATGATGAATCGCTATCATCATGGAGTACAAAGAGACCGGACTTATGTCCTGGAAATTTCGAAGATAGGCTTCCATCACAAATAGCGTTCGGTGTTGTAACAACAAATGCGACATCGGACGACCTGGAGGGGTTGTGGACTTGCCTTGTCTCTCCAGAACAGATTTCACAAACTGCAAGAGTGTTGATGTCGGCCAATTCTAGGAGTTTGACAAGCGTTGTTGTTAAGACCCGTGCTTGTGAAGCAGAAGGCGCGAAGAGAAACACTGATCCTCCGCAGAGAGCATAAAACAGTGCTATACCCGCCAATACATGAGTCTTGCCACTTCCAGGGACTCCTTCAACAATGCCAACTCTCCCACGGAGGCTGCGGGCCATCTGTAGCGCAGTTCGTTGCTCATTCGTCCATGGAAAGCAAGATATGACCTTCCTCATATTGACAATGCTTTGCATCTTCGATAAACCTATGCCCACAACAGGGTCAGAGATCGGCAACAGCTCTGTAGCTTGGTTTAAGATGACCGGAACCCACAGCTTTGTCTCTTCACAGGCACGTGTACTGAATAAAGTATCGAGAGCTCGAAGTTGGCCTTGGAGGTATTCCGCTTGTTTGATAGTACGAGGCCAAGACGACCTAAGGTTTTGTTCAGGTGCTCTTCGGAACTCAAGTGTCATACCGTACGCAAGTTGAACGTGGGCTTCCGTGGCCGTCGAAAAAGAGTTCTGTGCCGGAAATCTGATCAAACGTCCGTAGGACTTTTCGATTGACTTCCTTGGTACCATTTTTTGAAAATGACACATGGGTTGGAGATTGTTATCCAGGTACGCTCTCCAGGGTACGTTGTGACTGGGAGTACTGATAACTCGATCGAGCTCTTTACGTATGGTTGACGTTGAAGGAACAATGAGCTTAATTACACGTTCATCACATGACTCATGAAGGATGAAAGATCTGAGGAACCGTATTGCATCTTGAGTTTCAGCGTCATATTCGTCCGTGGGTATCGTCAGGCCACATGAATGACCACCGGAAGTCTTCCACTGAATCAGGAGGAGATTAGTGGCCTCGTTGGCCTCGTCGACATGCTCCTCGTAAGCGAGCTCTTTGACTTCACCGAGACCTGGGAAGAACTCGATGTGTACGTGGTGGAGTTTCTTGATGTCTGCACCAGCAATCATCACGGAGATAGCGACACGCTTTGCTACACTACCACCTGCAACAGAGAAAGCCAGATGCAGACCCAGCCGATTCTTCTCACGGTGTGAGGGTAGGACTGTACCATCTAGCATCTGGATTTGAGCGACATTGTTTTGCGAACCCATGAAATCTTTGTATTCATCTTTGTCAGGGCCTGCTAAGTAAATGTAAGGGTCTTTTTCGTTGAGCTGGTCAATGACGGTACGCCTAGGTCCATTTCGCACTGTAGGGTATTCAGTGTGATCATGATCAGAATGGGACCAGTAGTCATCATCATCGTAGTCATCCAGATCTCTCATCTTGATGCAGGGAATTTGGCGTACTTGGCTTCAGTTTGAGTGATGTGACCGAAAGACTTGACAGGAACACAGGTGATACTAAAGGAAGTGTTGCCAGAAGAGTGTGTTCAACTCAAGGCGATATGGAAATTGACATGAAAGTCAGGCACTGTGCAGAAAGAGATGGGTGCATAAATAGATAGGACTGTCGTTGGGAGAGTTGAAAGAGAGGAGATGAAGTTGAGAAAGTGAGGATGTTGTCAATAACACGAGACTGATGTGAAAATAGGCTGCGAACAAGGGAAGGCCTCGGAGGGTAGAATCTTTACTGCCTGCAAATCTAGGTACCAAGTAGGCGTGTAGGCATCAAGTGAAATAGGAAGTGAATGTTTGTTAACTGAATTGATGTTGTCTCTCTTGCAATGGTTTTGTCCCTTCAACTCACGTATTTTTAGAGACATGTACGTCAAGGCACTTGTAGACTGGGCAGTACATCTGTGTATGTCGCTTGGTGCAAAATCTGTATCTCCTTTTGCATTGCTAGCTTTTAAGCACTAATATGTGCCAGATGAGGTCTACCCCCATCTAGCTGGAGGATTGTAGATAGACCATTCGGTAACGACAAGTTGGTGGCATGCTATCAACATGCAAGTCTGGCCTGCCTGTTGATTGAGCTTCATTGCATTGCAGTGGGAGTTGTGGATGATACCAACGGCATCAGGATCATCACTCCCTTACACCAGAGATCATATGAAAGGTGTACTGCACTCCATGTACATAGCATCATGACTACTCAGATTCGGAAGGAAAGATAATGCACGAGTAAACACTGGATTCCACCGGCGATATCGGGGACAACTTGACTACATGACGTCGATTATCACCGAGGAGTGAAAGCACGCATGCAAAAGTTCATTGCCACGCACCTCATCCCCGAGAGACTTACAGTCGCACTGCCTCTGGAATTTTTAGTTGTATCTAACCAGCCTGCACCGACCCGTTCCTTTGTTTCTCTGCATATGAAACTATCCCATATTACCATGGCTGTTCAAATACAAAGTCGCTCGCTGCTGCGGCAATTTGCTGCGAACGCGAACACAGAATATGCAGCCATTCGCAGTCTCCGCCAACAGCACCGAGATATAAGCATACCTTGTCAACAAGGCGCCTCTTCCTCTCTATCACATCGGTCGCTGCAGCATAGTCCTCACTCTCGAACACCAAGAAGATACCTATCCTCCACGGCCCGCCGCACTGACCAATCCTCAACCTCTTCAACCACGTCATCCTCCCCCGCCTCCGAAGAGATCACAACACCCCTCAACCTCCAGAACCACTACACGCTCTTCCCACAGACCATCCCCTCCGGCCCACCCCCAGCCTCTCCCTTCACTATTCCCGTCCCCCAGCTCCGCCGCGAGTTTCTCCAACTCCAAAGCAAATACCACCCAGACAAGTTCCCGTCCGATCAGAAAATGCGCGCCGAAGCGCTCTCGTCACGTATCAACACCGCCTACAAGACCCTCGCGGATCCGTTGCTACGGGCCCAGTATATATTGAATGAGTTCCATGGGGTTGATGTGCTGGCAGAGGACCAAGGGACTGCACATCAGGATCCGGCAACCCTAATGGAAGTTATGGAGGCGCAAGAGGCCATCGAAGAAGCTTCCGAGGAAGATGAGATTGAAGAACTCAAAGAACAGAACAAGAAGCGGATTGAAGACTCGGTGAAAGTCTTAAGTGAAGCCTTTGATCGTGGCGAAATAGAAACAGCGCGGAAGGAATGCATCAAATTGAGGTTTTGGAGAAGTCTTCAGGATGGCTTGCACTCATGGGAGCCAGGGAAGGAGGTTAGGCTTATGCATTGATGGGTCTGGTGTTGTGGCTCTTGTATATTTCTTAGATCATGCTGCCTATAGAAGTTCTTTGCAATGATACCCCGTTTGTGAGTCTAGCAGACTTGTAATTCATGACCATTTACATTATACTTCACACCTAGCTCGTCCAGAAGCCAGTCTCAACCGCTAAGTTTAGTTTTCGTAGAAGTTGCTCAAGTTAGAGGGTGTGTGATATCGCTATACTCATTCACCCGCCTCCGGTAACACGATGATGTGTGTGCATTGCAACATCGAGCTCAGACTGTCCCCACCAGAGCCTCCCATCGAGCTCTTTGTCCTTGGGGCCAATTGAGGTTTACCGAGAAGACTTCTCTGTCTTTGTCTTCCATCATTGGGCTTCTGGAGTTGGAGGACCCAATTACAGACAGCCTGTCAAGCCCAAAGAAGTCGGCAGTATATCCCCACGGCCTCATCGTCCCATCGTCCTTTCTCCGCATGAATTGAATACCCTGCTCAGTCCACGTGTGCTCAAAGGGTCGAGTCGGGAAGTAGATATCGGAGAAGATGTTGCAAATCCAAGTTGGAACGTGAAGAACATTGTCCAGCGTAATGGTGTGTGCTTCATGAGAATTCGGTGACCTTCTGAGGTTGATCTCCACTGTTCCGATGCCCTTGACTGCAATTTGCCGGTGGTCAGAAACTGTGAGGACATACGACTTCAGGTCCGTATATGTTCTGAAACTCGAACGATCAATGGCAATATGGGCGTTGGAGGCAGTGGAGAATATCCAGTCATTACATGGACGTCTATGTGGACGCTGTTTGAAATGATAATTGGCTGGCAAGCTTCGCCGATTGTCGCGAGTAGAATCCAATGGTCGATAAGAGCGAGGAGGGGCTATATCTGGAAAGGCTAAGCTACCTCTCGGGTCGAATGACATCGACATCTTGGTTGCAAAGATGAGATCATATGGTCGTGACTATGGAACCATCAGTGGTATCTCTGCCAACAAGCGTATCTGTTATAGCTTGCATCAGGTATGTACCTAGGTATATTCTGAGCTCCAAGGTACGTACCAGCTTCTGGTGATGAGTATGAAAAAGTATCAGTTGACGTTAGATGCTTCGAGGGAACGGTAGAGACTGTAAGCAGTGCCACCGAGCTCTAAGGAAGGACAGGCGCTCTGGAAATGAACAAGAGCCTTTTTCCTTTTGGCAGCACTCAGCACGAGGATTCTAGGTAAGACAGTGAGAAGAGACAAGAAGCAGAAGTAGACGCACGCGGACTAGCAAATACCTACGCAGGCAGGTACGTCTCCTGTCGCAGAATAAGGAAAGTGCAAAGGTCAGAGTGCAAGGGAATGGAAATCTTTACATTTCTCACTCAAACTGATATCCGAGAGAATCATTGTCAGGTAGAATCATCAGTTTCATGTGAAATGCTCAAGACTGTGTAGACCAGATAGTCATTCAGTTTGTTCGCTCGATGCATCGCAGCCCGAATCTCGACCACTCGAAAAACTGTCATTATGAAACTACCCCTGACGATTTCTGCTTTTACTAGGGAGGACGGAACGAGTGACAGAGAATACGTGGATAGAAAAGAAAGAAGAAGAGATGGGCGAGATCATGAGATTATAAGTAGACGTTCTTCTTGCATGGGATATTACAGTGATCAACCTTGCTGTAAGAGCGAGTTGCCAAGCTAGACCCTTACTGTAAGCTCCACGCTGGCTCGAAACCACCTATTACTCTACTATTAGCATTCAACATTCTTACAGAGAGCTTCGCTTTGAACAGATAGGCGATATCTCTGTACTGTATCGGAAACAATGGGATGAGGCATGAAGCAAATCTTGCTACCTTTGCTGGCAGCTGCTGCCTTCGCCAGCGAGCACGTCTTCTCCGTTCACGATGACGTCTTAGCATATCCGCAGGTAAGCTCAGCCGATCAGCCATCTCATCGCTCTCGCTGATCGCCGTGTAGTTTGAAGTCGTGTATTCGGATTCATATATCAGTTACGATGAGGCTTTGCAGAAACTACGGGAAAGTTCACATGGCCAATCGTCTTCAATACATGATCAACCTGCACCTATCCAGTCCGAAATCTCGACATACGATGCCCAAGCTAGCCAGCCTCCGACAGCTCCCGGGCACTCGGGCCACTTCACCGAGACGTATGAGCTTATGCGACTGAAGAAAAGACCATATCTATGTTCGATACCGGTTATACAATCCGCCGTCAAGAACGAATCTTCAGAACCGATCCCTGAGGCCGAGCAGCGGAAAGAAGTAGCACGCGCGGTTGACAAGGGTTGGGAATTGCTCGCAGACCTTGAGAATAGGTGTCTATATTATGTATCTGGCTGGTGGTCCTATTCTTTCTGCTACAATTCGCAAGTCAAGCAATTCCACCAACTACCACCTAGTAATGGAGCGCCTCTATATCCACCACAGGAAGATCACACAACACCTGCCTATGTGCTGGGGAGGTTCCCAAAGCAGGACGAAGGCAAAAACAAAGCCCAAACTTCGAAGACGGACATCATGGAATTACAAACCAAGGGCGAGACACGTTATTTGGTACAGCAGTTGACCGGGGGCACGACCTGTGACCTGACTGGCAAGGACAGGAAAGTCGAGGTCCAGTTCCATTGTCATCCACAATCAACGGATCGCATTGGATTCATCAAAGAAGTCACAACGTGCACCTACCTCATGGTCATCTACACTCCCCGGCTTTGCAACGACGTGGCGTTCCTTCCGCCGAGAGATAACAAACCTCATACAATCGCGTGTCGGGAGATCCTCACACCGGAAGACGTGATGAGATGGGAACGCGAAAACGGGTTGGAAGCGAACCAAAAGTTTCTCGACGGCAAATATCTCCCTGGAAAAGTCGCCGGTGATATCGAGGTTGGTGCTAAGAAGCTCGTAGGCGGTGATGGGCGGCGTATAGAGAAAGGAAAAGTGGTAACACCGCCAGAAGAACGAGCAGAGATCATTGCGAAAAAAGAGGGAGGAGCTGTCCGGCAAATGTCCAAGGAGGACATGAAGAAAATGGATATAGACCCTGAACCCATTGAGACATTCCGAAAAGAGCTCCAAGAGATTGCTGGAGACAAAGACTGGAGGGTCGAGGTTGTAGACGAGCCTGGCGGCGTCAGGCACATCCGAGGGGTGATCCAGGACGACGATGAGGGAGAAGAAGATAAGAAGCAGGAAGACAGTCAATCACAGCAGCCAACGACAGAAGAACAACAAGGAGGCAGCGAGGAGGAGTATAAAGAGGAATTGTGAGATTTCCATAGTACGAATGAACAATCTCCATGTAAAAGCTAAAATGCTTTGGTAATTGTAGGTATACTCGGTAGAAAGTCATTATATATTGCGTCGAGCCTAGACCTGAAGGCTGATAGCTCCCTTTGCGTTGTAAGGAAGAACTATGTAAATATTGGGCCCCCTATGCAACCAGGGGATTCACGGGGTAATATAATAATAATAATAACAAATAAGGAGGTGGGAAGCTGTTCTGCTGCAAGATGAGATGACATGAGTTTCGGCTTAGAACCAAGATTTGGAGTAGAGGAACGGCCAAAGCGGCTGTCAAGCTCCACTCCCTCAAACCCGTCTCAACCTGAATCCATATGTATCCTTGTGACTGTGACCGCGTTGGACTTCCCACGATTCATGGTGATTAATTATTAGCAACCCTTTGTCAGACCTCAAGCACGGTTTGATAAGTTGAATGTTGACATGGTCTGGATATGAGAAAGCGATTCAACACGGTGCGCATTGAGTTCACGAGCCATTCCCGCATTTCCGCCTGAGGACTCCGCCACAAGCTGTCATTGTACCCACACGGTCGTGCATGATTTCTCTGAGCATCTCGGCCTGACTTCATCCTCCTTGTACCACTCAACATCATTGCGACCACTTTCAGTCACCGGGAGGAGTGGAGTTCCCAGAAGCCATGGGGTTCTTGGGGGTTTACTCGGCGCTCTACGACTACCAGCCACAGTCCGAAGGTGAGCTCGAAATAAAGGAGGGCGAACTTCTGTATATTCTAGACAACACCGGGGACGATGGCTGGTGGAAAGCAAAGAAAAGGGCGGCAAATGACGAAGAGGATGAACCGGTTGGACTGATACCGGATAATTATGTCCAAGAGGTAAGTCACAACTTCATTTTCTTCGCGCATTACCAGGGTGTTTGAGATCAACAACTCATTCACGTCTCACTGCAAAATTATCAATAGAGTAACTTCTGACGGTTGTATTGACAGGCGCAACCCACGACTTCTGCGAAAGCGCTCTATGACTACGACAGACAGACGGACGAAGAGGTCTCGTTCCCTGAAGACGCGCATCTTGACGTCTACGACACCTCCGACCCTGACTGGATATTGGTGGGCGTCAATGGAGACTTTGGGTTCGCTCCGGCAAATTACATTGAAGTTGGGGAAGCTACAGAGCAAGACGAGCCATCTGCAAATGTTGCGCAAGGGCAATATACACATGAGGCGCCATCGTTGCCGAGTCCAAGCTCGCCTGTTGCATCTGGACCTGCAGCTGCCCTTGCCTCGGTGATGGGCGGCCGTAGCGCAGCTGCTCCAGCTATGGCTACCTCGCCTCCAGATACCCCAGACACACCGACCCTCCCGCCACGGCCGCAGTACACTCCTGAAGCTGACGAACAAGAGGAGGACCCCCCTGCGCTGCCCCGTCGACCACCTTCAGAGCAAATTACGACCTCGCAGAACGCTTACCCATCTCCAAGGGAAGCCGCACCGGCAGGAGTCCTTTCCTCTCCACCCTACAATCGCGCGGTCCATGCAGAGACAGAGCAGCAAGGGCTCCAATCGCCGGGCGGTTATCGAATGTACAACATTAGCGAGATGGTTTCGGCTATGGGGAAAAGGAAGAAATTACCCATCACCCTCGGGGTAAACATGGCGACAGGGATGATAATGCTCTCACCAGAAAAATCGAGAGACGGCCCCACCCAAGAATGGCCAGCCGACAAATTGACGCACTACTCTATAGAAGGAAAACATGTTTTCATTGAGCTTATCAGGCCAAGCAAAAGTTTAGATCTTCATGCTGGCTCGAAGGATACGGCGACAGAGATTGTGGCAGCCTTGGGAGAATTGGCCGGCGCAGTGCGAGGTGAAGGTATCCGTGAAGTTATTGCTGCTGCTAGCGGTAGTTCGGGACAGAAGAAGGGTCAAATGCTTTATGAATTCATGGCTCAAGGCGATGATGAAGTCACGGTTGCCGTTGGGGATGAAGTTATAATCCTGGATGACAAGAACGAGGAATGGTGGCTTGTGCGGAGGTTGAAGAATGGGAAAGAAGGCGTCGTACCCAGCAGCTACGTCGAAGTGACTGGGACAACTACGCCATCTAGTGCTGCCGGTATCAATGCAGGTTTATCCACCGTCGAACGGAATAGGCTAGAAGAAGAACGGCTCG
This sequence comes from Pseudophaeomoniella oleicola, assembly GCA_003868215.1. Classification (NCBI taxonomy): domain Eukaryota; kingdom Fungi; phylum Ascomycota; class Eurotiomycetes; order Phaeomoniellales; family Phaeomoniellaceae; genus Pseudophaeomoniella; species Pseudophaeomoniella oleicola. Next base: position 69,779 of record QWDQ01000001.1, on the reverse strand, counting down.
CCAAAGAAGCGGCTCGCCTGGACCGAAAGAAACGGGAGCAGGAAGAAAGACATAACGAGGTAGGGCTGGGAATGACCCTACCAGATCGCGGCAGTAGTCTCAGTCCTAACAATCACTCCCAGAAACATAAACGTGACGGTAAATCAGACAAGTCATCGAGGCCCAGTAAGTACAACCCTTTTTCCCTTCCTCACTACAACGGCTCATTTGTCCAGAACCCGATCCCACAAAGACAAGAACCTGGACCGATCGTTCCAATACTTTCAAAGTTGAAGCCCAGTTTATTGGTCTGTCGGATGGCAAGATACATCTGCACAAGGTCAATGGAATCAAGATCGCCGTACCAATTGGCAAAATGTCCCTAGAAGATATCGAATATGTCGAAAACGTCACTGGCGTTTCTTTGGATGACGAAAAGCCGCTCTCGGACATCAAGCGCCGCAGTCGTGGTGAGAAAACCAACGGACATGCCGGAGCGACGGTCGAATTTCCAAAAGCACCGGACTATGACTGGTTTGACTTCTTCCTCAAGGCCGGTGTTGGTCCACACCAATGCGAAAGATACTCGCAAAATTTCAATCGAGACTCTATGGATGAAAGCATTCTTCCTGATATAACGCCTGAGACATTGCGAACGCTTGGCTTAAAAGAAGGCGATATTCTCCGAGTGATGAAGTACCTAGATGCGAGATACGGACGCACCGGCACCAACTCTAAGCTGCGGCAAGTCAGCTTTGCTGGAGACGGCATGGATGGCGACGACGCAAATGGATCTGCAGGGGGTCTTTTTAGTGGTCCTGCTGGCACTCTTCGTAACAACACGTCCAAAGGACGGCCGAGGCCAACTGCGCAAGCAAGCGATGTTGTCGATCCAAAAGCCTTTGAACAACAAGAAGCTGCTGCAAGCCAAGTCCCGCGGGACAGCAAAGAAACCCCTCTAGCTTCTGCTCCTGCTCCAGCTCCAGAAAGGGTCAAGAGTGGGTTCGATGACGATGCTTGGGAAGTCAAACCCCCCAAAGCTGCTGCTGCTGCTGCATCGCAGCCTCCGACGGTGCAACCCCCTGCATCTGCCCCTACCTCTTCCGCACCCGCACAGAATCCTGTTCTGACTGGGGCATTGGCGGAGCTGTCACTCCTTTCCCCTCCATTGCAGCCAACACCGGCACCTCCACCTGCGATTCAGCAACCTCCACATAATCCGAATGCACAGCCTCCAGCTCAACCTCAGCAGCCACAACCCACAGGGGCCAATCCTGCCTTTTTCTCACAGCTGAACCCGCAACAAACGGGCCTTCCTCAGCAAAATTTCGGTCAACCTCCGCAGTTGCAGGGCCAGCCAACGGGGATATTACAGCAAATGCCGCCACGACAGAGGCCCCAACCGCCGCAGAACATGCTTACCTCTTCGCTCATTGCCCCCCCACCACGACCTCTCTCTGCACCGCAAAATCCTCCGCAGCAGAGTCAATTTGGGCCGCCACCGTTGCAACCTCAACTCACCGGCATACCACAGGCATCACCTCTTCAATCACAGATGATGCAGGGCATGAACTTCCAACAACAATATGGACAACCTCAGATGCAGCCTCAATCAACTGGTTTTGCATCGCAAGGTCCAGGATTTGGTCCCTTCACGAATGGCATTGCTCCACAACAAACAGGATTCGGGCAGCAAGCCGGGTTCCAGCAACAACAATTTTCCTCTGGGAATCAGCAGGGTAGTCCGTTTGCTGATCCAAATAGATCTTTCTCTCCTCTGTCTAGTCAGCAGACCGGCTTCGCCGGCTTCCAACAGCCACAACAGCAGCCAATGCCAACCGGCATCAACTCTATGCTGCCACCCGCAATTCAGCCACAACCAACCGGCTATCAACCCCAGCTCCAAAGCCAGCCAACGGGGTTCCAACCTCAACAGCTACAAGCTCAACCAACAGGTGTCAACGGCTTTGGCAATCAAAGCTTTGGACAAAGTATTCCACCCGTCCCGCCTATGCCACCCATGCCCTCGCAACAGACCATCGCACCCCTCATGGCCCAAAAGACCGGTGCCCCACCCGTCCGATTCGGAGTTACAGAACCAAAGAAGCTTGTGCCGCAACCAACAGGTCGCAGGGCCAACCTCGCTCAAGCTAGTAAGTATACCATTCTCTTGACCACTCTATTTCTCAACCAGCTAACACACACCCTTCACAGCGCCTGATAACCCATTCGGCTTTTGACCGTCGCCTGTCTTGGCAAATATTGGCAACCTATAATTCACTCCCTGACTCTTTCAAGTCTAGTGGGTGTCAACTGTTCTAGAAATAACGTCCAAGCATCATCATCACATCCTGCCTGCGATAGCTGCGTCTTCATGAGCGATTTTAATTCCTTCCTCGGTCTTTCCGCCCTTTTGACCACCTATATTTCGTCGTCCCATTTTCCGTCGTAACTTACATAACATGGGAAAGCCTTAGAAGCGTGGCGTGGCGGGATGAGCGTGATCATATCAACGTTGATGAGAGATGGGAATGCTTTATTTCCCCTTTCTATGGTGTTCAAAGCCTAGACAGACAGACACCTGTACATACTGTCGTCGAAGGAGGATGAGGAGAGGAGAGGAGAGGGATATGTGCTCTTTTTTTCACGTGAATAACAACTCTTTTCCTCAGATACTCATCATTTCGTCTAATATGTATGGTTCACTCACAAGCTAACTCTTCTCTTGTGTGTATGTGTGCATTTGTGTCCTATTCATATGATCACATGGAATTTGCCGCTTCTTGCGAACCGGTCTCAGACGCTTGGTTTAATTTGTTTGAGTGTCTGGCATGCACCCAGCCTTCTTGTTAAACCCCCCCCCCCTCGTTTGCTTTTACTCGGGGGTTTTCAAGTTGAGTCGAGTTGTGTTGTGTTTTGTTTTATGTGACTTGTTTGGCTACCTAGGTAGGTACCTACCTTACCTAGGTAACCGTGACATGTACTATTGGTGTCGCCCCCAGAGTCCGGTTTCACGAGAGAGAGACAGAAGCAGAACTGGCTCGCATCTAGTGGGTGGCATAGGTAGGTATCTAGGTAACATGTTCATGAATAGGAAAGGAAGGGTTACTATGAGTAGAAAGTCAACGCGAGGTTTAGAAAGAAAGTAAAAATGATGATTGTTGTAGCTAATCGACTGTATCTATCCCTGATAGCACAATCTACAGTCAATGTCCGTGGACTGGCCGATTGCAAATTGTTCGGCTGCTCAGAAGAAGCAAAGGTGAAGTTTTGCCACTGCATTTGGAACATGCCATGCTCTTACAATATCTCAATATCCGTGATTTCTCTTGCCCATCTTGGATGTTGAGATAATGCTCCCACGCCTTGCAAGTCTTTTCTGGGGGGGTTTCCCATGTCATTTGAAGGCTGGTGAATACCTTATCTGTACCCATCGTCGTAATCTTCATCTTCCTCTCCCTCTTCGTCTTCCTCTTCATCTCCTATCCCATCTTCCTCCTCTTCTTCTATTTCATCTTCCTCATTTTCCCGGAGTCCCGACTTCTGCAGCAGGAATCGGAAAAAGTCCACTGCCCACTCTCCGCCTCCTTCCAAGAGGTCAAGAAAGAAAGTATTGTTCATAAGTTTTGTGGCTCTGCCGGCAACATAGTAGATGACAAGTTTGCGTAGTCTACTACCGACTCGAACGGTGGTGTCGTCGATGTTGGATGTATTGTTGTAAGTGTAGCGAAGGAGATCGATCAACTTTTCGGCTGTATCATCTTTCAGCTCGAACCTCATTAGATCTTGATGCAATTTGAAAAGACACAAAGTTTTAAGGTCCTTCACAAAATACATGCGTGCGAAACAGTAGAGCTTTGCGTGGATGATCAAATCGTCTGAGATGAAGTCTTTTCTCAACGAATTCGTCAGGGAGACTCTGAGATCTTCGTGTCCAGTGCCATCGATCGAAAACTCCATGCTCTCAAATTTCTTCCAATAAGCCTCTGATCTTGAGTCGATAAAAGAGACATCGACTGAATTCCGGAAACTCCATCGCACGATGGAAACAGTGCCCTGGATGACAGCGTCGGGAATGGGTGTAAGATAATAGTTCCCTGTGTAGAGATATTCCATAAAGTGAGCAAATGTCTCGGCATCTACCTCTTGCATGGTGGCAATTCTGTCTTTTGATTCCTTGAAGCCTTCGCTCTGGATCATATTCCTGAACACATCAGATTCTGCAGATACAACGGCCTCGTGGACCAAGAAGCTCTTCTGTTCCTCGCCCACAACGAAAGTGAAGATGCCCGAGTCGAGCATACTGCATCCCCCCAAGAGTTAGTAATCATTGCAATCAGACAACTCTGGTGGAAAGGGATGTACTTACTCCTTTGTGACGTTCATGGCGAGCGTTCTCTACAAATCGCAAAAACTGAGCGACCCGATCTGAAGTTTGGAGCTGGGCTTTGTTGGGTGTCTCGCTATGTTGATCAACAAACTGGCAAGATCTGTGGAAAAGCGATTGAAAGTCCTGATGGAGGATGAGTCTTATCGCATGTGGAATGATCGATAATAAAGCCTGACTTTTATGTAGGATTGTACTCAAATGGTGAAAAGTTGGGTGGCTTACTTCACCAAACAAAAGGCGAGAAGTGAAAAGCGGTGAATCACTCACAGAGGCCGCTGCCAGCTTCACTTTGGTACGAGCAAATGAAACGAATGAATTCTTTCTCATATACGACGTCAGTTTACTCGGGTTGAAAAGTAGTTGATAGCTGACAGTGCCCATACATAAGACATCAGGGCAAAGTCGCCTCTCAGCTTTGTGGTTCTGCTTCCATGGATTCTTCATATGTTTCGAGCTAGCCAGACAGTCAAGCAGGCGTTCAGGAGATAAGTACCTAGCATATGGACAAAAAGACTCATTTTGGCACGATTCAACTCCCTTTCGACCAGTCTTATATCCCACTCGTTCGTTCCTACAGCGTACCCAAAGCATCGTACAGGGTCTGATTCACCGGCAACACGCTGCCATGTCTAAGTCCCCCAGGAAAATTCGACGCATTGCTCCGACTCCATGACCCCGCTTCCAGCACATCCGCGGATTGGTATGGCGCGTAACCGTCGCCGTCGAAGTAGTCGAGTAGCAGATGCGCCTCGCCAGCGACAAGGTTATCCCAGTACGCGGCGGGGCCCTCGACGTCTTGTTGGATGATGGCGTGCGGGCCGCCGGGACGGGTCCAGGTGCCGAATAGGCCGGCGGTGCTGATCTCCGTGAAGACGTTCGTTGCCGTCTCGTTTTTGAGGAAGCGCGCGTACGAGTTGTTGCCGAGGGGTAGGATGTCGAGGTCGATGACGTCGGTCGGGCTGTAGTCGATGTAGGTTCCAGGTGAGGTGAAGGTGTGGAAGTCGCTGGTGTAGGCGTAGCGGATTTGGATCGCGGATGGACTTCCTGTATGATTTGTGTCCGAGGGGTCGAAGAACTTGGAGGCCCAGTGGACGAGATATTGGGCTTGATCGGCGTCCCACAGAGCTTCCGGTGCCCACACCATGCCAGCCGTGTCGTCCTCGACTTGGATCAAACGCTCGTTGGTCCAATCAACGAGATTGGTGCTCTCCCAGATGAATATGCTACGCGACCCAGTACGCTCGGATGCGTCCCAGGTGGTCTTGGAGATATCAAGATCGGTCCCAACGATGTACCACTTATGTTCTGCTTCAGAGCCGCCGCCAGTGACAATTGCTGGGTCTCGGACACCACCGGTTCCCAACGTCGGGACAAGCAGCGGGTCGCCACCATTGAGGACGGTGAAAGAGGTGGCGTCGTTTCCATTGCTAAGGTAGAAATATACATCGGGGTCGTCGCCCAAGAAGAACACACCTAGGTAGCCTACGAGGCTGGGACCGGCTCGCTTAGACGCATAATGACTGAAGTCCAAAGGCTGACCAAAGGGATGCGCTGTGGACAATGCGCAAAAGTACGAGCTTCCGATGAGTAGACGACTAGAAACTCTCATATTGGATCTCGGGGGACGTGTTGTGAACTGGTAATGCGTGGCAATCGACCAGCCGTGGATTCATAATGATCACTCACTCGACGTTTATAACAGCCCATAGAGGACTATTATGCCACTCTTGCATGGTCTAGAGTGGAGTATGAGGGACCAGGTAGCTTTCCAAGACCTGGAAGAGCACACCATGGACATGGGGCACTCGATGCAACTCTACGTGAGCAGGTGACGGATGTGTGCATGCAGGAATGCATCTGAATGACTCTATCATTCTATCACCGTGTGCACTGAGCCTGCCAATATTTAGGGTCCGATGGACAGGTACCTAGGTAGGTACCTAAGTAAATGTAACCTCGGCTCGCGAGGTGCATGGCCCCATAGGTGAGGGACAGTGTCTTCGAAGATAGTCTGGAACGTTAGCCTCAAGCACTCTTCCATAGAGTGGTATTTGCAGGCATTGCAATAGCTGTGATTCATGGACCGTCCAAATATAATTTCGCCGAGTACTGGATTGTTAAGCGAGACATGAGGCCGTCGTTGTGACTGGAAGATGGAATGGTGTAGAGCAGGGGGAACCTTGTCGTCCAGTCTAATCTCATGTAGACAAGGAGATAGAAGATAACGAGATAAGATATTCAATTAGCCGAGTATGAACGCCAAGGACGAACGCCAAGGACGAACGACTTGTACGACTTTTGTTGTAATATTTCCATCTCAACCTCACGATCTTCTTGCAACAACAATATCCTGATCAAGAATACTCTTTCGTTTCGTTTAAAGAATGTTCTTCCTTGATCAAGTACCTTATGCAGTCCAGCCGCCCTTTTGTACAACATGCACAGGTTACCTATTGGAATCAACATGGTTCATCGAGCATATTAGTACCCAAGTGCATGACAGGTTTGCAAACACGCTGGTGGGAATGGAATCAACAGAAAGTGCTCGCTCATCTATTTCCGACTGCTAGAGCTCCCAGGTCTTCTATATCACGTTGTATAACTATCACGACTTTGAGCAACTCGGGGGCTCTCCCAATTGACTTGCATTTTGGAACAGTAAGGGACTCACTCAGGCCTTCAAGCTACCAGGTTTTTCCCCAATGGAATCTCATCCGAGTTCGAGGGAAAACTACGTACAATCTACTCTGAGAAGATCCTCATCATCTATCGACCTGTCTTCTGAACGCAGTTGTTGATCTGTTCTTTTCTCATTCTCGTTCTCATTCTCTCCACATCCAACGTGCTATGACCTCATACATCTCCATGATGAACCTGATGCGGTAACTGCTAACACTGAATACGACTAGATACCGTAGTAGGAAGTCTTAACCACTACGATCCCCGCTCGACCAATATCAATCCGTCGCTCCATCATAGTAACTGTTGCCATCAATGACAATGTCCCCGACTAAGTGATCTAGTGTTGTCCCCATCGACATCGCCATGTCCGCTAACCCACAATCTATACCCGTGGTTCGTCGCATATGTTCCGAGAGATGGGGGTTGACCCCCTCTTGGCTGCGCGCGCCCTTTACTTTGTATGTCTCCGGGGTACCCCAGACGTTGACCGCAGCCAGGTGGGCCTGAAGTACGTGAAGGCAAACCCGCTTTGATACTTGACCCTACATAAAAAGATGGCTCCTCCCCACGAAACTCCTGATGAATGTTCCTCGGGCAAGTACTATCACGTCCAACGCAGCTATCTCCTTGCCATTGAGTGGTGACTATCAAGATGCGGACCTGGTTCGGAAGAGGAAAACGGCTCCAGCTGGCCGTCACGTCATGCTGTCTTTGCGCTTTCATCCTCTATGGCTACGACCAAGGAGTCTTCGGTGGTATCCTGCAAAATAAAGACTGGCTCAAGCAATTCAACCATCCCGGTGACACTCTGACAGGATTCATCACAGCGAGCTACAACCTTGGTTGTCTGATAGGATGTTTCACCAACTTCGTGGTCGGAGAAAAACTTGGTCGACGAAAGACAATATGGTTTGCTATGGTTTGGGTGATTATTGGAGCTATATTACAAACTTCTGCATACAGCATTCCCCATTTGATTGTCGGTCGTATCGTGACCGGCGTTGGCACTGGCATCAAGACATCTACTGTCCCAATGTAAGCAGCCATCTACGTCTGCACAAACTCCTTACACCCGTTCCTCATACTAACATGTAATTTTCAATAGGTATCAATCCGAGCTTTGCGAGGGAAATAAGAGGGGTCGTTTGGTGTCAGCAGAAGTCTGTTTTGTAGGTATTGGTATCGCCTTTGCATACTGGTGGGACTTTGCCTTCTCTTTCGTCGGAGGAGCCTTCGCCTGGCGATGGCCGATTGCTTTCCAGATTGTGTTCGCCCTGTGGGTCATCTTTGTTGTCTTCGGCGTGCCGGAGTCACCCCGTTGGCTCTTAAATCATGGCAGACGAGATGAGGCCGTAGAGGTCTTATGTGCGATCTATGACAAAGACGCAAGTGATACTCACATCGTCGATGAGCTGAATCAGATCGAGACTGCCTTGGCCATCGAGGCCGAAGCCGAAGGAAGCAAATCCTGGACTTCGACCTTCAGGAAGGACAGAGTCCAGACTCGTTACAGAATTTTCCTTGCATGGTTCGTGCAGTTCATGAATCAAATCGGCGGTATCAACCTTGTAGTGTACTACATCACCAGTAAGTCTCCATGAACCAAAGACACTCCAGAGTAGCTTACCCAAAGCAGCCGTACTTACGCAAAACGTCGGCATGAAGTACCGACTCGCCCAAATCATCGCGGGATGTATCGAGCTCATGTTCCCCATTGGATCCCTTCTCCCCTCTCTTGCTCTGGACCGCATGGGCCGAAGGTCGACCATGATGTGGGGCAGTGCCGGTCTCGGCGTCTCTATGCTCATGGTCGCCGCCATGCTCTCGCAATCCGGCAACACAACCAACGGGAAGGCATATGCCTCTGCGTCTGTGGCATTCTTCTTCACCTACATGCTCATCTTCGGCGCCAGCATGAACTGCGTCCCATGGGTGTATGTCCCTGAAATACTGCCTCTTCATGCTCGAACGCGAGGCACAGCTATCGGCGTCAGTTCAAATTGGCTCTGGAACTTCACAGTGGTATGTTCACAACAGAATCCCCTCTCCTACATCCGTCCTCCCGGACCCCACCCTCTGACCAAAATTCACCTAACCTATTTTCCTCTTTTCAAGGTCATGATCACACCCATCATCATTAACCGCCTCCAATGGAAAGCCTACTTGATCTTCATGGCAACGAACCTCGCCTTCGTGCCCATCATCTACTTCATCTACCCCGAGACGTCAAATCTCGCCCTCGAAGAAGTCGACTACATCTTCTCGCAGGGCGGCGGCAGTAGCAAACTCGTCAAGATTGCAGCCGAGATGCAAAAAGAACTGGATCGCTATGGACATTTGAGTCCGGAGACGAGGACACAAAAGGCAAGGTTGGATGGGGATGACGACAAGGAGGGCGAGAAAATTGAGAACGTCGAGTTCGCATGATACTGGTCTGGCTGGACTCAGGAAATATAAGCTAATTTGTCGGTATGGCATGTATTCAAACGCCTGTACTTGAAAGCTTCTAGGAATGCAGTCCATGCCGGGCATTGGTTCACCATCAGCCTCATCGTTGCTTCTCCCGAGTACTCAGGTTCATGCTAGTCTTCACGAGCGGACTCAGGTCATCAATAGCCTTTCCGGTCTGAACAAAACTTGTCGAGGACTTCATACCACCAGCCTCTCCCTCTCTCTTTGTAGCAGGTTCCTTCCGCATGATCAGCCAAATACCTCAATATCATTTCCATCTGTCGGCTTGTGTCTCTCCTATCTCTCTCCTTGAAAGCCATACATCTTGCTTCCCCAGCCGCCGTCCCGGGGCTCCAACCCGCGTCGCAAGACGGAGAAGTGTCACCTCCCTGCGTTTGCTGTCACCGCTTCTAAACCTTCTCTGCTGTCGCGACGACATCATCATCCCCGTTTGTGTCTCACCCGTTAGGGAGACGGCAACGCCGGTGAAAGCTTTTGACCCGTCTTTGTCACCACACAAAGAATATATGAAGAAGCAAGAGTCCCCTCTTCTCTTCTCTGCCACAAACACTTTGACAAGAGGTGCCATCAACCATCACAAAGGGAAATCGTTGTGTAAGTATTTCCTTTGCAAGCCAGGTAAGGATTCCCTCATGCCCGGTCCTTGATGGTACATACATCTTGAAGCTCATAAAAAGCATGCAGAAGCTTTAACGATATCTCCAAAGGAGATACTAGGCTCAAATCAAAAGCCTCGAACCCCTGATCCTGCATCGATATCAATAATGCCTTCGAAGCGAAAGCGCGAAGAAAGCCCGCCGAGGCCGTTGCCAGAAAACACTCAGACAGCCTCGCTTATTGCTAAAGACATATTCCCAGCCTTATTCCGTGAAGGAGAAATTGGATGGTCTATCAATGGAGGTGCTGTCGGCAAGGTCTTCATAAATCTTGAACAGTCTCTGATTAAGACTAGACAGTATCTGGCTGGAACCGGACGGCAACAATACGCCAATGATCACCAGGATGGTTTCACAGCTGTACCCTTGACGCCAATTATGGATCTCGATACAACAACATTTGGAGAGGTTACTAAGTTTGCCACCTCGATTGCCAGTATGGATGCAGAAGCCTTGTCAAAGGAGCCCGTCATGGAGACCGACTTTTACCTTGCATCGCGTCCTCTCTGCGAATCTTGCGAGCCGATCGACAACTACATGGCAAACCTTAGCATTAGATGCAGTCAAGATGAGGGATCGCATAGGACCTCTCTCCAAGATTACTTGTGGAATGTGTTGGAGCGCCGCCCTGAGGATCAACTCATGACGGCTGTTCAGAAATGCACAAAACGTTATGTTGATGCTCAGACTGGTGATCCACTTGGTCCCTTGACACGGTCTCTCGGATCATGGGCCCAATTGTATTATTTCGGACGCAACTACAACGTCAAGGGACTGAGGTCGATGGCACTCTTCCGCCTCCAAGCCGACTTCAAGAAAGTGAAGCACAACATGCCTCTCATCGAAGACCCCACCAAATGCGGCTCCGTACCAGATATTATTGCCCTGGTGAAAGAGACATTTGGTCCCAAGTACATTCCGCTTCCGGCCAATGAGTTGGTTGATATGGTGTCTTACTTCATCATCTGTATCCAGGAAGAGTTGTGCGCTCATTCGGAGTTCTTGAAATTGTTGACCGAAGATGGTCGCATTGGAATGAAGCTCTTCACAGCCACGCGTACCATGCTTTCTGATCTAGATTGAGGATTGTCTGGATAACTTTCGAAGGGCGCCTGGCTCTATGCTAACAGAATGGTGGGAGGAAGAATACAAATTGTCAAAGGGGACGCATTCCAAAGTTAAGGAGTAATTGGGCAAGTACACCTGATCACACCTTCCTCAATATCAAAAGTGATTGTTACTCTCTCCGAGGACCGAGAGAGAGATCGTGTCTCTAGGTAGATTGATAGATAGTCTGGTACTCTCTACTTTACCGTTGCAGTACAATTTGAAGTTACTTTCAAATCTGCCTTGAAGATTCATTAGATGACTGTGTGTTTTCGTAAAACTTGAAGAGAGATTAATCTCCCTCACAATAGAGACGTCGAGCTTCACTTGGACCTCGCTCACTCCTTCAATTCAGGCAGCAGGCTGCGTACATTATCAGCAAGTGAATGAACAACCAACAGAGGTATTGAATGAAAAAGCTCTCTGTAGACCTGCTTAGTCTCTTACATCAACATTCACTTTCTACCTTTTTCTCTATCTTGACTCGACTCTTCACTGGGCAACTCATTTCCGTTCCTGACTATTGTCTGAACTTTTGGGACCAACCTCTTGCTTGATATCCTTCCGCATAGTCCCTTGCTCTTTTCTCACCTCAGTCATAGCGAAGGACCTCGGATCTCTGGCAGGATGGTCTCACCAGCCACAGAGCCAGCAGATGCCGTCCAAGATGCGACTATCTCTTCGTCTTTATCTCCAAGTGCGCCCTTCTTGTCGAAGGAGGACGATCCGAAGCGGGAAACTAAGACAGAGTCCATTCCGAAGAAGCGAACCTTCGAAAGATTTTTCGATGACAATGATGGTGAAGATAAGGATGGGAGGTGAGCTACAAGTATCTCCCGTCATCACTCTAGACTAACAGGCCACGAATAGTGTAATGATGTCTATTTGGTCCTCTGAGCCATTCGTCTTCCTTATTGGACCTCAAAAGAACAAATTCACGGTACAGCGAGCCTTATTCAAGCATATTTCACAGCCACTCCATAGTCTCATGAATGGCCAGATGAAGGAGGCTAAGAGCGGCATTGCTCATCTGGAGAATGTGGATCCGTCCATATTCTCGAGTTTCATAGACTTTGCGTACACTTTCGTCAAGACATCGGATGGCACCCTCCTAAGTGAGGATGTGAAGGAAGAAGACCCTATCTTCAGAAGAGAGCCGCTCTCCTGTGAACTATGCACACGTTGGGAGCCAGAAGGACTCAAATATAGCAGTTCAAAGCTGGTCTATGTCACATGTGGGAATAAATTTCACCGGAAAGATGTCTGGACCTGTCTATGGCAGATCTTCCAGCGCGAAGCCGAGCCGGACAATGACACGCCAGTCTTGCGTGCTGTCGTGAAGCTTTGGAATGATTTTGAACAGAGGCAGATCGAATCATTCGAATGTCGATACAAGCGCTCACTCACCTCAACGGTCAACCTGTACAACTTTGCTGATAAGTATCTCGTAAAGGGGCTCAAAAAATTCACACTCATCCGCTTACATCATGACCTTATAGACCATGAGTTGTACCACTTCGCAACGAACGGTCCCGGATCTGTAGAAGATCTCTGCGAGGCGCTTAGGTTGGTCTTCGAACACGACGAGCCAAGAGACTTTTGGAAAAGCAAACAGAACAAGCTACAGCGTCTTCTTAGTAGTTACGCGCTGCTAAGAAATGTCGAACTGTTTACGAATTCCGACTTCAACGACCTTATCGTCGACATGCCTCACATCAGTTTGGCAATGCAGAAAGTTCAACACGAGTTGCTCGATTCCTTGAATCCAGATTGTGTAGCAGATATGTGACCGTAGCGCGAAGAGAAGACGTATCTGCGACAATAGTGCCGATGGAAAAAGGAAACATGGGGGTGCATAACTGGTTTTCAGTTTCTGAACAAAAATATCCGCAGTAGTAAAAGGGAGATAGTCGGGGATATGGAATGATCACACACAAGATGCATTGTGATTTGAAGAGGGGTATCATTGAAGGCGATAGCTGGTGGTTCGCTGATTCCATAGCCCAAAGAATTCAAAGAGAGTTCAAGACACTCTGTATTCCCACCGTTCCCGCATCTTCTCTCTTGAGCACATATGGCCTCAGATTCTCCTTCCCTACACCCGCCAACGCACCTCCCCCAGCACCACTCCTCAATCTCTCCCTCAGCGCCTCCGGCCCGATCGCAAAAAGATTCCCGATCTCCGTAAGAATCTCGAGCGAAGCCGCAAACGCCGGATCCAACGGCCACGCGCGCAGCACCTCGGTGTACTTTGTCATATCCTGCGTCACGACGAAGGCGCCCGTCGGGTTCACCTGGAATTTCTTGAAGTGGTCGAGCAGCTGCGTACGTGCGCCGAGGGCGATTTCGGTTAGGAAGACGGTTAGGTTGTGGCCGTCGAGGGCTTGGGAGGAGAGGTCGAAGGAGCGGGTGAGGAATTGGGAGACGGAGAGGCAGGTCTGTTGTAGAGAGATAGGAAGAGGTTTGGTCAGTATGGTGTGTAAGGGATGAGTGGGAGTGCCAGAAGGGGAGATTTTGGGGGTTGCGAAAGGGACTTACGGGAGTTTGGAGTTGGCCAAGAGTGGCGTCTAGTGCATCTTCGCGTGGTCTGAAGTCGTTTTTCTTTTGGTTGGAGAGAAGTTTAGTGGTGTAATTGAGGACGGCGTCAACGGTACGTTGCTCCAAGATGTTGATTCGGTCTTCCATTCGACTGACGGCGATGTTCTTGTTCTTTTCCATTTCTCGTCTTATCGTCAAGCTTGATGCGGCGAGGGGCATGAGCACTGTGTCGATGCACGAGGTCATGAGATGCAGCGCGCTTATTGCTGTTCGAATAGGAGGTAGGTAAGTTAGGTCGGGTTCAGCTTTCGCTTGCTCCGCTACGAGTGCTTGATCGCAAGCAGCATCAAGGGCGACCTCGATATAGTTCGTGCCCATGTTTTCCAATAGCATATTCAACAGTGCGGCAACATCCTTTGGCGTTTCATTTCCGCCGCTCAGATCGAGCCCTCTACCTACACCTTCTGCAAGCCATTTGAGCATGCGTTTGATGTACGGTATACTGAGCCGTCCATCTTCCTCGGTGAGCTCGATCTCTGGTTTCTGGGCGCTGTCAGACTCTCTGACACCAGCAACTCGCATCAGCATCATGCGTTGAGTTGGCGTGATGTCCGATGATTCAAGTCGATTCATGTACGCATCCCTGGCTGAGGCAAGCAGGTCACTTCCTGATTTCGCAAGCGAGGCCATGAATGTGGTCGGGACCTTCTTCCGCCTCGAATGGTAGATTTCGAATTTGAGCATCAATGATTTATACAATTCTTCCAGGTTTCTCCTTTCCCTGTCGATGTATGCTGATCCAACAAAATATGGCACAAACAAATCATCAAGTTGTTGGTCGAGGACTGCAGAAATTGCCGGAGATATTGTGTCTGGGTGATCTGTCAGACCGTGAGCCTTCAAGTCATCTACTAGGCCACTAATATAGCTCCTTGAAGCTTGCAAGGTTCTCAGGAAGGCCAATGATGAGATCGTGCTGGCTTTGTCTAGAACCATTTCCAGTCGCTGTTGTATTGACTGTTGAAAAACGCGCTGTAGAAACTTGCTGAGCACCTCCTCGTAGAATGGAAACGCCTTTTTGATGATGATGGATTCATCCTGCACAACAACTCTAACCTCGTCTACCAGAGACTGCAAACTGGGCTCGATACCCGGCGGTTCAGCATCCGGATCTGCTACTCTTTCCCAGGTCTCTACATCGCCCCCTACTTCCTCTGAAATCAACTGACTCCGGTCAATGAAGAACTGATGTTGGTTAACGAACAGGCCGATCGCACTTGAGCCTCCATTAAACTCTTGAAGGACAGCGGCGCAGTCTCTCATGCCATCGAAGTTGGCTCGTCGATAGAAGTCATCAAAAGATTTCAGTAGGTCTTTTTCCAGAGTCTCCGAGAACTTCTCAATGATCTCCCTTGTATTGCGATGGCTGGCTCCGGTAATCCCGTTCGTGACACCATTCGAGTATTTGGACGTCCCATTTGCTATACCCCAGCTCTGTGGGTCAAGCCTCTGGCTTATTCTTCTTAATTGCCTTGCGATATTTGCTGAACGCACCTTGCCCTCGCCGCCACCAGATCGTCTCAGATTCTCTAACAGTGACAACTCGCCCTTATTGCTTACTTCGTCCCAGCATTCGATCAGGAAACGGGCGTCCAGCGCGCGTCGCCGTTGTCTATCAAGCTCCTCCAGTTGCCTTCCCGTTTCCACCGCTGCATTCCCGGCCCAGCGATCGCCGTTCGGTGACGATTTCAGCGATGTGTCAAGTTTGTGGAAGTTCTCGATGGTCTGATTGAGCTTGACTCCTAGCGTCTCCGTATTCGCGGAATGCTGAGCCTCTGCTCTACGTGCAGCTGCCGACAACTCATTCTCGCGCAACTCCAAGTCGCCTGATAGATCATTCAGTCGTCGTTGCGCTTGTTCGAACGCTCGGATCAGCGGTTTTGGATCGAAAGCCTGGTTGGTGGGAAGCGATCGGCGATTCGAGGGTGCCGCACTTTCAGTCAGGGATTCAATAAACTCTTTGACAATGAAATCCTTATTCGAGAAGTTTTCGATCGTAAATGATGGGCCCTTTGGGAAGATTGACCTGCTGTTTGTCTTCTGACCGGCAGACTGGGAGTTATACGAATCGGGCATATCGGGCTAAGGTCTTCATAGTCAGTGGGCTGCTGGAGGGTATAATTGCTATGGACAGGGCGTAAATCCAATAGGTCAGCACATCAAAAAGAGTTGTGTTCTCATAAATCTTCAATACTACCGCCGTCACTAGCTCACTGTGGTTCATGCTGCGACACGGTACCTGAGATGGCCGAAAGTCGTGGCGCGGTCCACATCGGAATCCCATCCGTGATCAACGGACATGTGCACACGATATGGAGATCTGCGTCCGGACCCGTCGCTCCACGGTCTGGATTATATAAAGTAGTAATGCCCGTGCCATCCCACCAGTTCAAATTGTAGGATCTTAGTCGGAATTGCAAAGTCGTTGGGGCATAGATTTAACCTGTCCTCATACATACGCAAGAGATCTCTTCAAAATGATCCAAAGACTCCCCCGTTCGTCAGGTCTAGACGCCTTTATTCAAGCTCTTGAACAGGACGGTTGTGCAGTTGTTACCGATTTTACAGACCTGGAGTCACTAGCAGACGCCAAAAGTGAAGTCCAGCCATACTTAGATGCCTGTAGCAGTGGCAGTACAGTTGGCGCTTTGAATGGCGGAACAGCGACCTGTACGAGACTTGTCGGGAGAAGTCGTACAGTCCGGGAGAATTTTTTCTCCGACCAGCTGTATCAGGTGTGTGCTTAAGAACTGCCATTGCAGAAGTTGGCACACGGCGAAAGCAGGGAGAGTTACAAGGATGGCTAATGTTTAACAGGATCTGGCTGAGCATTTCCTCGCTATAGAAAGTACGGTCTATTATGGCGACAGACCAAGTACAAACACATGTCACCCGCTTCTGTCTATTTCGATAACCATGGACACCCGTCCAGGAACGGAGGCCCAGGACCTTCATCGTGACGACAAAAACCATCATGCCAGACATGTTGAAGCTGACAAGTACAGTAAAGGCCGGGATATGCTTCTAGGCCTATTCGTCCCTGGATGTGATACTTACAAAGCCAATGGTGCGACGAGGGTGATTCCCGGCTCCCATCTTTGGGGTGATGAGAAGCCGGATTTTGGATCTGATGGTCAGAAAGGTGTGATTGATGCCGAGCTCAAAGCTGGAGAAGCATTCATCATGCTGGGCAGTTTATATCACGGTGGAGGCAAATACTCCTTGCAAGAGGGTAGCCGTACGGTGCACATCATGTTCATGTGTGGGGGGATATATCGTCAAGAGGTAAGCTGAGGTATAGATGTCGCACTCCATCCTAACATTCATTTTACCAGGAAATCCCATATCTGAGCTATCCAATATCGGATGTGAGAACCTATTCCAATCTCGTCCAAGACAGGCTTGGCTGGAAACAATCAGAGCCGAATCTCGGCTGGGTCGACCTTAAATCACCCGAATTCTTGCTGGAACAGTTTGAATATACAAAGGAATTACTTGCCTGAGTTTTGCGGCAGCTTCCCTTCAAGGAGCATGCCACCGATCACCTCTGATGCTATTGCTCTTCATCGACCAAGCTTTTCCTTGCTTCTTCGAACGCCTTGCCTAGACCTCCCCTCCAACACTGGACCACAGTATCATGATCACTTCCTTCGATGACAGTACCTTCCCATGATATAACATCACGAACCTCCTCGCTGTTCCAACAGTCTCTGAAATACTTGTCGCCTTTCTTGCCGATCATGAAATCCGTTTCCCCAAAGAAAGCGTCGACCTTCAATCTCTCTTGATTCGGGCTCTCTCCACTTTGTGGAGACTGTTGCAGATCGGAGATGCGTCTTCGCTCTCGCTCTGCAATACTTTTGACGAAGGCATCATAATCTTCAGCAGGCCCCCAACTGATAGGGTTGTTCTCTCCAGCAGGGACCTTTTTGAGACAGAGAAACGCCTCGTCACCGATTCCTTTCGTACCTTCGGACAGGGCACGGCGAAACACCTCAGCATCTACGAGATCACGCTCTTTCTCTTCTAGACCATAAGCCTGAATCTTCTTAGCTTCTTCCTCTTCTGCCTTCTGCTTCTGAGTGGCGGACTTCTGGGGGAGAATGGCCGAGGAAAGACTAGAGAGCAGTCCGGATGAAAAGCCAATGGTCGGATTTATGTTCTTGATCATGAAGCCCTGGATTTGATCCATACGAGATATCCAGGAACCTGGAAGTAGCTTTGCCATCGAGAGAAGTGTAACTCCGGAATGCTCTGGATGCACCCATGGTCCGAAGAATGCAATGTATGGGTTTGTTGGGCTGAGGATGTCGCGTAGGTGGTACAATGCGTTCATCTGGAAGATGGTACCGGCACTTTGAGATGCTAGGACCACGTGCTTGACGTTGAGGGCCTGCATCAGATGTGGTATAGTTTCGAGCCAAACCGGTATCCGCTGGTTCAACGTGACGGGGGTAGAGCCGCCGAACCCGGGTCTGACATATGTATTAGAATAAGTCATAAGCAGTACCTTGTCAACCATGCGTAGTCAATCTGCCAGCAGCACCACATTACCCCTTCACCCCCTACCGCCCAATAACAAAGCAAGAAAGGTTCATACAGCCAAGTAAACAATACAAGGAACTTGAACTCACCTGTCCACATAAACAACCCTGACCCCTTTCTCTTTCGCAAGCCAATGGCCCCAAGTCCCCTGCCACCTCGTCGCAAACATGGCGCCTGCCCAAATAATGGTCGGAATTTTTGAGCTCGCCCCGTGATCCGTGATCTTGCCATCTTCGTCGATATCGTCCGAACCGGTCCCGACGACGGAGTACGTGACTTCCAGGTCCAGGGCGTGAGAGGCGGAGGCGGGGAGGTGCAGCTTGTGGTGGAAGCGGGGATGGGAGAGGTAGGCGTCCACTTGAGCTGGGAGGTCGGAGTCGGGGGAAGAGGTAAAGAGTGGCATGGTGTGGGTACGTAGGCAGATCGGATACAGGAACGGGGTGGTTCCTGAGGAGGGGCGGGGAAATAGAGTAAGAACTATAGATGGAGGAGGGACTGGATTGCAATATATACGTCGGAACTGTGTATATTGGAGTGTGAAGGATGGTAAAGCAATATAATACCCGGTTCAAAGAAACCAGAAAGCCGACTGACTGCCTCGCCTGACAATCAATATCAATATACAATAGATGAAATGGACCGGAGTCAGCTCAGGTTTCTCAACAATTCGTGGGGATGGATTAAGAGGTGAACTGACAACTCGTATTCATATACAGACATTATCCCAGTCTAACTTAGTCGGCGACCAGGACTAAGCTTCTACCAACATTTACTTTTCAGCTGGAGGTCAGCTCTTGCACGTACACTTCCCGTGTGCGGTTAAGACCGAAATGGTTGTAGAATAGGCGGATAAGACAAGAAATTGAATGGGGGCCCAATGAGGATGCAGGCATCACGAGTTGTCCGTTGGAGAGAGGACGTGCAACGCTTACGTATGTCGGTTAACAGGTAAGCGACTTTCTCAGAGACATGCTCTACTTTCTTATGTATGGTCTATAGCTTGTATGCGTACGTTGCTCCGGTCATACCAAGAGTCGTATTTCGGCCCTTGCGATATGGCCGTTATCAATGTCACGCTGGCCAGGGCACAGGATCAGACTAATATTAAATGCCTCCATCGGCATCATATACGACTATGTCCCTGAACAAATTGCGAGCACTGTGATCAAGATCACAGAGTCCCTGATGGCTTCAACGGAAGCACAACGAGTCGAGAAGACATTATCAAGAAACCAAAAGTTCAGAGAAAAGAAAGATTGCCCACAGGTGCTGTAGGTCTTTTATGTATGGTTGTAATTATCTTTAATCTTTAATAGTATAATACAGTTTATGCGCCATCAAGTTTGGATGCTGAAAACTCCGTGCAATGCCCTTGTTGTCCCAGTTTAATGTACATGCGCGAGCGCCCGAACAGCGTACACGAAAGCGATCGGGATGCACCGCGATATGCTGTCCAGAGACATCTCTGATGCGCCCTCATATCTTGAAACCATAGCCTGCCATACAGCTTCTGTACTTGTCGACCATGCTTTTGCAGTCTTCCTGGGGATCGGCGGCATTTGAGAACAGCATGCAGTCGTCTCGAGTTTGCTTTTCGTCCTTGCACACGCAGCACGGCTAGTCATAATGTCAGCGCATGTCCTAAAAGCGTCCAAGAGTGATGTAGTAATGCTAGAACCCCCCAACGCCCCCCAGAGTACAGGGCAACCTCACGAGGTGAATGATAGAGCGACCGATGGGAATAGACGCCTCCCACCCAACAAAGACTACTCATGCCCCCCCTCCCCCCGCCGAAGAGATTGCAGCAGGATACAATGGCCACATACCTTTACTTTCTGCGTGGCTTCTGCGCCAGCTGGCTTAAGAGATGAGGCCGCATTATCCGGAACTGTGGTGGCCAACTTGTCAGCGGGTTGGACGAGGGAGCGAAGGAAAGACCTTACCCATAGGAGTTGGTGCAACTGCAGCTGAAGACATGTTGAAGAGAACGTGGTGATATGTACAGGAACGTCTGTTGCAGTGATCGAACGCTCACAGATGAATGGGTTAAAAATATTCTAGACTGATTGGTAATGCGGTAAATACCGGGGAAGATTCAAATGATGCAGACTCCAATGATGTCTTCTCTTCTCCTAAAAAGATATTATATAAGCAACATTTTCAATAATAATACCCATGAACCAAATGTATATCGGAATCAAACATCAAAGTATCATTCTTCAGTCCAGGGCTAGGGCATCTCTTCTACCTGCGACAATTCTCAGACGTACTCTTGAGATCGTTACTTCTACCCTGAGATGCACCAATAGCATGAGACAGCAAAGGTGCTGTTACAACTTTTCAGCCAAATCGGAAAAGATACTTCTCTTACACAAGTTCACTAATCCTTCATATACCACTCGATATGTTTGCCTCTGCGCCATGATGCTTTCGGCCTGATACTTTTGGCCCGATGTGATTGAGGTGGGTGTTATAGGGCTGGCGGAGAGCCATGTTTTATACCTGATTTCGGTGAATCTCGATTCGTGCACTCTCAGGCGTTTTCCTTAAGAGTTTGCGTGTTGGTCCTGTCAAATACTTGCCTATTTGCCTCCGTGCCTTGTGCCTATCTTCATGCCTTGTGGTATAATGGCACTTGTACAATCCGCTCCATAGAGAAGGGAGTCTGCCTGCTAAAACATGAGGGTATACCCGAACGATGCCGCAAAGTCATGGCCAATCGCCTATGACTCCAGAACACCCATCTCATTGGTTATGTCCGATTAATGACAAAGAAGCATGACTCAAATGCTGAGAAGTTGGTTGGATGATAGACGGTAGCCATTTAGACTGTCTTACAGAATAACACCGGTCATATGTTGAAAATCTGCTGAGTACCCAGACTTTTGAGGAAGACCAACATACCGTAAGCCTTGCATCCAATACTACTACCATTCAGACACATGAGACGATATCGTCGCGGTAAAAGCGAGCCTGCAAACCTGTCCTGCTCATCCTTGACATTGTTGCTTACCTAGGATCCTGAAATGCAGACGTTATGGTTTATCAATAAACACTCACACTCATTTAGCGCCCTGCAAGAAGCCACAGTGGTAGGAGATGGTGAAGTTGTGAAGACTCAAGTGGGCACCTATAGCAGCCTAGAGTTATTGCTGTGGCGCTTTGATCAGTCGCTGCTTTTGTCGCGACTCAGCCTACCACCGAACAAGGAAGTGCCCATACCACCACCGTCTTAGGTCGCTAACTTATTGTCAAAGAACAACCTGGAATTATTCCAGTTGGCGGCTGAGCATTAATATCCCTGCTGCATATTTACTGTACAGAGCGTTCCAAGCGTTGTGGCCAATGGTTGCTAAATTTAGGTCTGGAACACCCATTCGCGACCAAACCCGTGGTAGCCACCTGCCATCTTTCCAGGTAGGCTGACACAACGGTGAAGCTTGGGCAACTCAAGATCGCGAGCGATCCAGTCATTCTTCAAGGGTGGATGAATGGGGCATAACGTGAGGCCAGACCGTCATCTGCTGAAATTCAGCGCGACCCGCTTCTCCTCGTCCAGAACTGTCATGGAAATCACAGCATGAGGAGATTAAATGAAAATTCGCAGATAATCTTGGATGGCAACTATCGGAGCATCTATAGGTGCGGTAGCAGTTGCAGCGGATGCTATCGGCTTCGCTCAATCGCTATATGCATCGCTACTTCGGAGATTGATTCTGAGTACGGAAGGTTTAAGCACCGTCTATGAAGGACGCAGCCCAAGCCTGGATATAGTCTGCGTCCACGGCATCGGTGGAGATGCTTCAGAGACGTGGACGACGAAGACGCGGGGTAGAAGCGTCAACTGGATAGCTGATTTCATACGTCAAGATGTGCCTGATGCGCGCGTTCTGACGTACGGTTATCGGGCAGACGATGTGTGGGCTGCAAAGAACCTCACACAGACATTGCACGCGCATGCGAACCAATTGATCGAGGTAATTGCGCGAAAAAGGCCGAAAGAGATTGAGCACAGGCCGATCATCTTCATTGCCCACAGCTTGGGTGGGCTGATCGTCAAGCATGCACTTGTGAACGCGAGTACCTCTGTTGGCGAAAAAGAACGCGCATTTAAAGCGATTCAATTGAGCACCATCGGGGTTCTTTTCTTCGGCACTCCGCAAGGCGATAAAGGACGTGGATGGAAGGAAGTATTGAATAGGATTGTGGAGGCTACAACCGATATCCCGAAGAAACTTCTATCCCAACCTCTGGAGCGACAGGGCGAATTGTTTACTCTGCAAAATGAAAGATACAAAAGTATCCAATCGCTCTTCCAGAACCATTGCTTTTTTGAGGGCGAAAGGACCGCAAAGAAAGACAAGTCGTCCTCAATCTGGGTCAGTAGCTATGTATCTTGAAGACGTTGCTCACGTTACTGACCGAAGTCAGATTGTTCCAGAAAATATCGTCCTCCCTGACTATGGAGGGACTGCTCCTGTTCGACGCTGGTATAAGCACCGTTTCACGGAAAGAAGCCATGTCAATCTAGTCAAATTCGAGACCCCCAAAGATCGGGACTATCAGGAAGTAGCTAAGTGTATCTTGCAATGCCGTCGCGAAGAACGCAATGCCGACGAGCGTTGTGGTCGCTATTTTGGCGACCTTGCTCAGCTACCGTCACCTTTACCCGCATTGGTATCACAAGAGGCCATGGAAACATCGAAGGAACCTCATTACGCTCCGAGCAAGTATAACGTTACTACAGTGCATATTGAAGAGATCAAAGATCGGTCTGTCAAAGAACTGGTATTTGAAGGATCGATGTGTGCACGCGAGCAGCAGTGGAACGAAGCAATCGAGTATTACAAGAATGGGCTCAAGCGCTGCGAACAGCTCAATGGCGTTAACGATGCGTTTACACTTGAGATTTTGAACAGACTGGCAGCAGTTTATGTCAAAGAGGGAGAGCCTGACAAAGCAGAATTGCTATACAAGCGGCTGTTCGTAGCTTTACAAGAAGCATACGGCATATGTGATACCCGCACGATTGAAGTTCTCATCCAACTGGCCGAGGTTACACTGTCCCAGAGTCACTACGCTGAAGCCACAAAGTATCTACTTCATGTGACTCTTGTTCGATATAGCAGACTTGGAAGGCATCATCCAGACACCTTGAGCGCCATGGCAGAGGCTGCTTCTCTGTACAACCTTCAAGGGAAGTATGCGGAAGCTGAGAAGCTGTATCACAACGTGATCGGGTCTAGGGAGAAGTTTCTTGGCGACAGTCATGAAGATACCCTAAGAGCGATGCAGAACTTAGCGATGACATATCGTGGACAGGGAGATTTGAAAAGTGCAGCGAAGGAATATGAAATCATCCTTCGAAGACGAAAAGCCATACTTCTAAACCAGGGACTGTTGAGAGAGTCGGTGGAAGTAGACCACGAAGAGGTTGAGGCCAATAAAGCGCCTCGGCAAAGGAACGAAAGCGGGCAAAAGTCAGGGCCAGACGGTGATTTGGATGACATTGAACGCGCCACTCGGGTGATTGCCGAGCTGGCCAGTGTTTACCGGGATGATGGAAGAAACAAGGATTTGCACAGCTTGTTGGAGGAGTGGAAGAATGAAAAGCGAGTCCTAGAATATCTTCAGGAAGCCTGAGTCTGTTTCACGGCAAAGCACATACATACTTACCCTGAGCAGTTAGGTAGAATATCCGATTAATGAGATACGATTTCATCTAAACTACGTAAGTTGCCGCTTTGTCTTGAACAATTGATATGATATGATATTGTATGTATTTTAACGACTTGGGAAGACAGTCCTTG
Organism: Pseudophaeomoniella oleicola; assembly: GCA_003868215.1. Taxonomy (NCBI): domain Eukaryota; kingdom Fungi; phylum Ascomycota; class Eurotiomycetes; order Phaeomoniellales; family Phaeomoniellaceae; genus Pseudophaeomoniella; species Pseudophaeomoniella oleicola. Next base: position 45,540 of record QWDQ01000001.1, on the reverse strand, counting down.
AAACATTTCTCGCAAATATAGATGGCTTTTCGTAAATAAGAAAGGGTATATCGCATGACCTAACCAAACTCCAACCCAAATGGCATGATAGTCCTTAGTGTGTATTACCGTTCGTTTGTTCTGACGATGCTCCCCCGTTGGCATTATGCTCTCCAGCGACGACGTACTGAGGCGGGATGTAGGCAAAATTATATGACTCCTGGCTGTTGGTCGATTCCACGGGAGAGTCCTCACCTGCATAGGGGTCGATCCCCTGTCCCCGAATCGGTGCTCCAAGCCAGACCGACTTGATGGTCCCTGGTACATGAGCTTTCTTTCCGATGCCGATCCGTTGCAGGATCCTGGAAGAGGTGCTTGGAGGAGGAGCTGCAGGATCAACTTCATACTCATACTCCAGAATACTGTACGAAACAGCAAAGATGACTTCCGCTTTGGACTTTGCGAACACGTCTCTGTGATTCGAGCGGTTATGGTCAATAACAAACTCAGCGTTCAATTTGTCCCCAGTGAGCGGCATTGGATTGCCCATGACAGTCTCGGGATTGAGTGCCGCCCCAGCACCTGCAGTCGTATCTGAGTTCCGTTTCCAAGTCACCTCAATGTCGCTGCACACGAAAACTCCTGTGACCAGATAGAGCATCGGCTTGTGCTTCGATCTGAGCTCGTTGATCAGCTTTTGCACTTGCGATCTCCAGGAGTTGGATTGGAATAGACGGTCTTGTAAATCGGCGCCAGGATTGTCAAAGGTATAACGTCTGGCCTTGCCTGCTGTTATAGTCACTTCTTGAGAAGTTGCAAGCTTGGCGTACGCTTTGAACAAGTCTGTGAGCTTTGCTGCCGAATTTGTTGCTTTGTTGCCAACTTTCCCTGTCGTCAAGTCTGTCAACTCCACGGCTTCCTTCTCTTCTGACAAGCTTGTCATCAGTTTCTCCAGGTCTGCTAAATCCGTTTTGTTTCTTTCGAGAGCAGGATCCTTCCAGTTAGGGCGATAATGTGCAAAAGGATTGGTCACGTATGCTGAGGGAATGACGCTGCCCAGTATCCGGCGCTTGCGCTCCCCGCTGACGGGAGCTTCGAGGATGATATAGGAGGCATCTTCGGACGGCACGTCCGTACTGCTTCGATGATGCGACATGCTTTCACCCTCCACAAGGCAACGTTCCGATGTTCTTTCCGGGGTCGTATGAATGTTCCGACGAACTTAATACGATTCTTGACTGGACTTGGTGGGTATTTGGCTCCTATATTTCCTGAGCAGTCGATGAGGTAAAGTATTTATAGACGATGCTGGAAATACAGCGGCTTCATTGGTTTGATCCGACGTCTTAAGAGTCGGATTAGAAGATGGTTATCCCGAATCACTCTGCTCCTTTGCGAGAAATTTATACATGGTCAATAAGCTGTCGTGATAATTCCATGGCGCTGCGCCTCCATGGGCTTTGCCATTCCGATTTATAGCAAGGCAGCAAACGATGTCATAAGGCAAACTCCAGCACTCAGGGGCCAAAGCATCGCTATTGGAGTGGCTGGTTGGGGCTGTCTTACATGTACAAGGATGTGATGACTCGAACCAATGAACTCGCTTCTTTACAGCGGCGTCAACGCTATTGCTATCCCCTGTAAGAAGCAGGGTCGTAACGAGCCGCAGACTATCAAATGGGGCTTGCATCACTATCTCCCCGAAATGATTCGTGCACAGTGAAGCGGAGTCAACGTGATATATACGATCGAACATGGAAGACTGTCAGAAAGTTGAGTCTCTGTCCAAGAAGGTCTCTGTCCAAGAAGGTCTCTGTCCAAAAAGGTCTCTTGAAGAACGGTCTATTGGGGCTCCGTCACCTTCATGAACCTCCAGAACAGCGTCGAGATCATCTTGGAACAGACAATCGCAGAGCATGCTCTAATTGATCAGCAGAGATGGAGGATTCTAATTTGCATCAATGGCACTGCTCTCAGCGACGAGAGGTTGATCACCGATCCCTTTGACAATTTGCAGTATCAACACTGTAAAGACTATCTAGATCGCTGTTTGAGGTCTCTTTATGTCGATTTGGACTTACTCACCCAGAGATCAAAAAGCATTGACAAATACCGTATTGATCTCTTTCAATCGTTAGAAATTCCAGACTTACAGATCTTTGATGGGGCCCGCATCAGTATCAGCGTTTGTGATACATGCACGTACGCAGGGAGGAAAGGCCAAAACTATGTTTCGAAGTCTATACACAGCCTTCACTGGGAGCATCTAGAAGATCTATCTCTGTGGCACTTGGATCGGTTGTACAAACCGACTGCTGTCACTGTCAAGCGCCTCATTTCATCTCCTAGCCCTTGTGGACGTCGCATACCGCAGCGATCCAAATCACGTCGTGTAGGGTTAGTCTGGAAAGAATCATTCAACGTCCTATTGGTTGTGGCCCGGCGATACGTCCATGAAAATAATCCGGATGTCCTCAGTCCTGGGACCATCCAATGTGCAATCCTCGAAATTCAGGAGACTCTCCGAAAGCGAGATTCGTATCAAGAGATACATCTCGAAGTGGTCCGCCCCGGAAGCTCTGAAGAGCTGAGAAATCATCTGGACCGTCGGACTGATGTGTCCGGCCCTGGGTTCTTCAAAGTAGTACATTTCGACATGCATGGAGGCATCTCGTGAGTAGCTGCCATATGGTCAGACTCACATGGCTGATCTTTTACAGGGATGACGGGACAGCGTTCCTTGAATTTAATCAGTACGATACAAAGGATAGACTGAAGACAGTCAAAACAGAGGCGGACGATCTCGCCATCCTCCTCAAGAACCATGGCATCGAATGTGCAGTCCTCAGCGCGTGCAAGACTGCCCGAGCAGATACTGGAATAGATGCTAACCTCAGCTGGAAATTCGTGAATCACGGCATTTCAAATGTCCTTGCAATGTCTTACAATGTTCCCGATAGCTTATCACAGAAGTTTTATACGCCATTCTACGAGGAGCTCTTCTTGCGACATGGAGAATTCGCCGAAGCTGCCAGTAAGGCACGTCTCCGGTTGTTTCAAGACCGAGAACGGTGGAACTATAACTGCCGCCAATATGTCAAGATACAGGATTGGTTTGTTCCAGTGGTGTACTCAAACGGCAGACGTTTCTATATTGATCCCCCTGCGGATTATCCAAGTTGGCTGTTCCGACTTTTCAATCTATGGCCATCATTTATCAGACCACTGTCTCTGGTCCAAGCCGTTATAATACTTGTTTTCTACGCTGTTGCACACTGGGTATTCAAACACCTGTTCAATGGTCTACTCGCCATGCCCAGTCAGACTTTCACCACCATTATTAAAAGCTCTTACTGCATAACACCATTTGTGCTTTTCCCCCTGCGCATCGCTTTCCAAGAACACCGGCTCTCGTGGTTTCGGGCGCGTCTTGAAGAACACCGGCAGGATCGTAAGAATATGCTGAGGATAGAGAGTGATCTCAAACGACGGCGCGTTGTCTTCTTCCACACTACCCCCAACACTGCTCGGATAAGCCAGCCCAATGCTTTGCTTGGCTTGCTCGAGATATTCACAGACGTCTGGATACGGACGAAGTTCATCAATCGCTGTGTGGTGATCCCGGCGGAATGGTTTCTGGAGCGAGATGCGAGAGAATCGTTGATGCATACATGCCAGCTTTGGTATTATGGACTTGGATCTCGACTTCGAAGCTCAAGCAGCGATACAGCCTCGGTGGTCATTGTGGAGGGCGTAACTCGACTATACCCTGGAGAGTCGGAGAAGTTGCCATACCACACACGAGCACAAGAGAGACTGGAAGCCTGGCTCGAAGAGCACTTCGATCCTGACCGACGAGAAGACAGACCGTACCTGGTTCTCGTCGGAGTCTGTGGCAAAAGAGGGGCTAAGGATTGGTTCAACACAAACCTGGGGAAATGCAAGGTCCTCAGAAATGCGGCTCTCACGGAGTTTGCACCAAAATCGGGCTTTACATGGACTCCAGAAAGTGAAAAGGTCTCCAGGACCGTTTCTCTCTTCTGATGATCTCTAGCATCATTGGTGAGGTCTCTGTATATCGAGCCTTGAGGAAAGACACTATACTGTGAATCATCTAAGATATCGAGCTTTCGTATCTAGATGGCTCTAGTAAGATCGCATGTCCCCCCGGACTTCAGTTATCTGTCATATCAAGTCGATAAAGTCGGCCCCTGATTCTGTACTACAACCAAGCATTAACGGATCTGGGTTAGCAAAAAGCACTGTGTTTATTCTTATCTGCATTTGATCTGGCCATCATCATGGGTGGGGTTCACATATCCAGTGTTCTCGCTATATCATATATACTGGAGGATCTTATGATGCCTGGAGGGGTTGCATTTGTAGATTGTAGCGAAGAATCAGGGGCCAGCAGGATTACAATAATTAAATAGATTTGACCCTCAATAGAATCGTCAGTCCCCCTCCTCCTCCTCACCGGTGCCCAAAAAAATGTCGGTCCCACGGCGGGGCAAGGAGAGTGAAGTAAACAAGTCGCTTTGTCTCAAAGGGCCAATTTATACGATCTAGAACCACAACCACCTCTGCTATTTGGTCTCTTTTCTGAGAACAGAATATTGGCGAAACCGAAAGTCAACCAATCTGTCATCGAGACATCCAAGTACAACAAGTGACCTATTATCTCGTCAACTATGGCGGGCACCTTTTCCCTTGCGAACAAGGGTCTCAAGCTCGATTCGGCCGCCGACCTCGAGACACACATTGGTCCTTTGAAAGAGTCTACTGAAATAAAACACATCGATCTCTCGGGCAACACATTTGGTGTGGGTGCCAGTGAAGCGCTTGCGCCCCTTCTATCTTCTCAGAAATCTCTCGAATCAATCGATCTCCATGACATTTTTACCTCCCGCCTACTCGAAGAAATCCCTCCTGCATTGTCGGCTCTACTGACCGCTCTGTTGGAATGTCCAAAACTTCACACAATCGACTTGAGCGACAATGCTTTCGGGCTCAACACAAAAGACCCGCTTGTTGACTTCCTCGGCAAGCACACCCCACTACGTCATCTCATCCTCAATAATAATGGTATGGGTCCTATTGCGGGAACATCAATAGCGGATGCTCTTAGTCTCCTTGCCGAGCGCAAGGCCGAAGTACGAAAGACAGGAAAAGACATTCCCGATCTTGAGAGTATAGTCTGCGGCAGAAATAGATTGGAAAATGGCAGCATGGCAGCATGGGCAAAGGCATACCAAGCGCACTCATCTGGCATGAAGAGCGTGAAGATGACTCAGAATGGTATCAGACAAGAAGGTATCAGTCATCTTCTCAAGGAGGGGTTGAAGAGTTGCAAAGATCTTGAAGTCCTTGACATGCAAGATAACACATTCACTCTCAAAGGCGCAACGGCGTTGGCACAAGTAATTGGCAATTGGACGGGTCTGAAAGAGCTCGGTGTTGGTGACGATCTGCTTGGCGCTCGTGGGGCCGTGAAGGTCTTTGAAGAATTGGCCAAAGGACAAAACAAGGCTCTCGAGATCCTACGACTACAATACAACGACATCGACCCAAAGGGATTGGTAGCTCTCCTCACAGCGCTCAAAGAAGGTTTACCAAATGGCAGAAGAATCGAGCTCAACGGCAACAAATTCGATGAAGAAGATCCCAACATTGAGGCAATTTCCGAGCTGCTCTCAGACCGGAAAGAAGAATTTGGGAAGGAGGAGCATCCTGAGGATCACTGGGGACTAGATGAGCTCGATGAGCTTGAAGGTGAAGACAGCGAGCCAGAAGACGAGGAGGAAGGGGAAGAAGAAGAGGAAGAACAAGAAACGATCTTGAAGCAGGCCGATCAAGAAGAAGACGAAACCGTTGCAGAGAAGAAAGACAAGGACGTCGACGAACTGGCGGATCTATTGGAGAAGAAGGCCAAGGTATGATGGTTACGAAAAGAAAAGAGACTCAAGTCATATACAATACCACATTGGCTGTAGACCCCATGGATCACTGGCGTCTGAGGATAGATATCTTGGTTGACGGAATGTCAGAGTCAGGCCACAGTCTGCAGAGCATGGCTTGGATTGAAGAGAAGACTCCTTGGAAACTTGCGCCGCCTGAAACCCCTTGGTGCCTCCAGAGTCTCTAGAGCCTAGAACTTACATATACCCCATTGTTGAGTCGATTTAACAGTTAGAAAGATAATGAATGGACAGCCATGGATTTAATAACCATTTCTTGCGAATGTTGCATCCTGTAGTTTGTTAGTTGTAGTAATTACTCTACTGTTCTCTCCTACCTCGAGTGTGTTGGCTCCACCTTTCAGTAACTGGACCCTGAACGGGTTTGGAGATACACTCTGGCCTGACGATACATTTACTGATGCTACATCCTTCGAAACTTAAGCGCATGCGCCCATACGTATACCACTCAGAAACAACGAGGAAGATCTAGATGCGCATGTTGAGGTGTCGAAATAGGCGGGCTGAATAAAATAGACCCTTTCTCTGGTCACGCGCCTTTGAGCGCTGCTTTTTTCTATTCGAATCCTACCTTTCGACTGTTCACCCTAGAAATCACCGTTCAAGATGGTTGACTGGGTCTCCTTACTCATACCCTTTGCGTATCTGGGCATACTCGTTGTATCGCTGGGGACGTTCTCTTCACTTTATAGGAAGCGAAAAGCTGGTGAGTTGCTTTTTACCCACGTTCATGGCAGTTTCGAGCTGCAGATTGGCGCTGTGACAGTATAAAATCTGGTCGCAAGATGAATCTATTTCTTCGCCGACCCAAGCGCTCTGTCACATTGTTCTGGCTTCTTGACATCAACTGACTTATGCATTCTACAGCCAAATCTCTCCATCTTTCACCTTACTTTCCACCTCACACACCCCGCGATATCTACTTAACTCTCCTACATACCGATTCTCCCAAACCTCCGGACTCGATAATACGAGCCGCCCTAATACTCCGCGCCTGCGAAGATGTTAGACGCATCATAAATATCCGGTCTCGAAAACCGGCTCTCCAAACCCTTCTCCAACGCGGGTCAGTAGGCGACGACTTATGGGAACGCTTAATCAGAGCCGAGAAAGAGCTTGAAGATGAAGTCAAGGATGTAGTCAACGAAGCGAACGCATTAGCGAACGGGTGGGGCCAAATCATTTTCCAAACGGCCAGCGAGATGGTGAACAGAGACACCCTGAACGAGAGACTGGGCAAGATCAGAGGGAGCGAGGAACATGAAAAAGCGGAATGGATAAGACGACGGGATGAGCGGAGAGCCGATGCGCTCCGCGATCTTGGCGCTGCACCTGACGCAGAGGCAAAGAAGGAAGCAGAAGCCGTGAAAGACGCGAAGACCGGAATGGATGCAGTCGCCAAGAAAGCAGCGATCCGAGCCGCTCACAATACGACTGCTGCTGCTGCTGCTGGAAGCGACGATGATGCTGTCCTGGTAGAAAAGGAAGCCTCGGCACCAAGTGGGGGTGGTGGCGGCGGCAACAAGAAAAAGAAGAAAAGCAAGAAATGAGCCCCGAGAGATTTCCTTATGACAGGGTCTGAGACCGTGTGAGACTTGAATATCATCATCATCATCATCAACGGCGGTGGCAGCAGCAGTAGCAGCAGCATCAAGCAGGTCTTTCCCGCATCAATCAGATAGATATCCATACCATTCGACCCAGACCAAGAGCACCCTCTCTTTCTCTCTGCTAAAAGCCTAGATACCTATCTAGGAGCATGTACGAAGTATAGATACCCACGTACTCAACATAGCCAGTACTTTCGATTCGGGCAACCTACGTGCGTATTGGCTAGTAATCAGCAGAAGAGCAGAAGAAGAGCCACTTAGCTGTCCGGTCGTCGTTATATCAGTAGAAATACCTGTCTACATCCATACGTACCTACATAGTTTGTATACAACATGAGACTTAAGACAGCGAAGAATAACGAGTCGACTCGATTCGATGAGAGAGAGAGAGAGAGAGAGAGATGAATGGTCTGGTTTTTGGTTTGATATCCAAAATGTAGAATGCCATACCCCGCCAAAACTTCCCAACCTCAAAAGACGATATTCTAATTTTTATTTTTATTTTCATCATTATGATATATATATATGAGAGAAGTAAGAATGTTCGTATAGGTAGATATCTACTTCAGTATCGATGTTACATTGATTGTAAATGGGTGAGAAAGAAGAAGAAAAATTGGGATGATGATGGTATACAAGGAAGGGGAGGTGATACTGTATGGTTAGACTTCCTCCTCTTTTGTTTGTCTTTGTGGAGTAACTGTACATGTTTATTTGCTTGCTTGCTTGCTTGCTTGCATGCTTGCTGTGGCTGCTGTTTTCTTATTTCTTTTTTCCGGCTTTTCCGACGCCCTGTTGCGGTTTTGTGGGGGATTGTTGTTGTTGTTGTTGTTGTTGTTGTTGTGGTGGTTTGCCATTGCTTGCTGGATGGTGTTGCTTGGAGCCTTTGGTGATGTTCTCTGGTTTCTTCTTGTTGTCGGCCTCAAAGGGAGTAGGAGAAGATGACGATGAAGAAGAGGGTTTGTTCCACCACTCGAAGAGTTTGTTGGGAAGCCCGGTTCCCGCGATTGTTTTCCACGTGGTCCACATGTAGCATAAGCCGAAGCCGAGAGCGCCGACGATGACATTGAGGACAACCCAGAGGTCTGGCTTAGCCTGAGGTGGTGGCATAAAGGCCTCGAGGATGTGCCAGGCCAGCATCGCTGCGTAAAATGAGAGATGGGTCATGGTCGTTAAGATGTTGGGGCCATCGGTGGAGAGTTGACCTGCTGCATCGCGGCGAGGTAGGTAGGCCGATAGAGATGATGGAGGAAGACCGAGAAGATATGCCCACAGGAGTGTCATCACGGCATAAGGGGTGCGAAGCTGGTCGCGAGAAAGGAGAGGGTACATCGACCATGTCCCCAGCATATTTGCAAATCCAACCCATGCGCGTATGGAAGGATGGAGACCATTACTGCCGCTCAACAGAAGTGTTGTTGGGAGTAGGGGTAGCAAAACGGACTTCTCGTGGACCTGGAAGGAAAAAAGGAAGAAACCCCAAGAGCAACTTGCGAGGGCCGGGAGGAGGATAGACTTCCGGGGTATCACGAGAACGCTGAGACTCGCTGGAAAGACCGAGGCGAGAGTGAAAAGGAGAGATAGGCGTGGTAACGGTATGGATGTTGGTAGGGCTGACAATTTGATCACGGCGTGGTTTAGGAGACACCAGAAATTGGCGACTTTGTCTTCGAACACACCGCGAGCGAATGGAAAGATGCGGTGGATCGCCTGAGTGAGTTGCAGAACAATAGTGTAAGCATATGAAAAGGGTGGAATCTCGATACCGAGCTTTTGTAGGTCTTCAAGCAAAGGTGGCGGCGATAGTTTACTGTTGTACGAGACAGGTTCTCTGTAATCTTCGTACAGTGCACCAAGGACTAAGGGTGCGAAGAGAAGAGCGAATGAGAGAAGGGTAATAGTGGCAATGAGGAGCAGTCTCCCGGGTCGGAAACGAGGTGTAAAACATGCCCCGAGAAGGTATGCAAAAATAATGGGGGCATAGTACAGAGCCATTTGTTTGAAGCCGAGAGCTGCTACAAATAGTGCACTCCCCCAGAGCACATGATTCGTCATGAAGCAAGAGATGGCTGCAACAACCAGCCCTAGCATGACCGTATTATACTGGAAATGGCCATGGTCAATCAGTATGATCCCTGGTTGCATGAGTATGGCCACCAGAGCTACTGCTGATGCTGTTGCACCGACACCGTTCATGCGGCCGAAATTCCTCTGGAAGATGACCACAGCAGGAATATAGGTGAGATACTCGGAGACAATGACAGTAGCACGCATGAAGAGTTTGATTGATGGTCCCTCTAAGCCACGTGATTCATCAAGAGCAAACCATGCTCGGTCGATCAATGAGCCGCTATTATCATGTCAGTCAGATGTGCGATATCAGCGGGTACATAATACTGACATCTTTCCACAGAGCCAGCTATGGTAGGCTGTCAAAGGCGGATAGTCTAATCCCCAGTATAATAGGTCATAGAAGTACCAGAGAGAGACCGGTAAATGGTTTGTAATTTCCATCCAGTGTCTCTGGGCCTCGAAGTCCCCATGCATTGGCGGTATGTTAAATCCTGAGCGTGATATCTATCAGAGAAAGCCTGCAAAGAACAGTTCCAGAGGCATACCTGAGAAACCCCATAATCCAAGTGACCATCTAAAGAGCCCCACGGTCATGAGAACCAATGGTAAAATGATCCATCCAGAAGTTGTTCCCCGAGCTGGCCATAGGAAAGCCACCAAAGGGAAAGCATGCTTGGCAGCATTGGACTTGTTGTGGACGACGAGATCCTGGTTAGCCGCCGTTGACATGGAAGAAAGATCCTTTCTCCTCTTCCGAGGTTTATGAGAAGCAGCGAAGGACATTATGCCGACGCTGTATATGCTCCTGTAGAGATGCCCAAGACAACTGATAAGCTCGACGTGTCCCTTAAAAGTAGACTGTGGATACAGTACTCACCGGCGTTTCTGGAGTTGAGACTTTTATTTCCAGTTATGGTTAGGCCCATGTTATCGATAAAAGAAGATGGCGTGGGCGGGTCTCGGGCAGAAAAATGAGATTTTCACCGCCTACAATTTGTTTCGCATAACTTTTCTTGGAATCGAGACCTTATCAGTTTCTTCCTTTTCTTTTTCCACTTGCTCCATACAACAGCATATCTTCCTGCTTTATTACTACACAGGAAACCTCTTTATTCTAATCCGTTTGAGGGTCACTGAGGGTTCTACTTTTGTGGTTCGAGGGAATCTTGCGCTCTGCATCTGAGGGATCTGTCACTTCTTGCCAGTGGGATTTCGCAAACAAAGTCGTGGGTATTGACTTGTCTAGCAACTGTGGGCTTTTGAGTTATCTACAGTGGGATTACTGAGGGCTTTATCAGACCGTTGCGTCTTATACCCGTACTCAATAAAACTGCAAACCATTGCAGTAGTGGGATCTGAGGGAATTGTTCTATTCCGTGGGATCTGAGGGACATTTTGCCGCACTAGTTCAAGAAGAGCTCTGTTGAAGGATCATAACTTAGAATACAGGTTATCTTTACCAAGTGAGCACAACTTACCCTCTTCGTTCTTTGAGAACCCTGGGTGTTCTGAAACGATGCCGATGGCAACGCTCCCAGGAACCATGGCTAACCAGTGCCTGTCAATAGTTTTACCATTGAAAATGTCTAAGACAAACAAGGCCAAATACGTTAAGGCTCCTAAGCCAGAGAAAGATGTTCTCACCAAGGCTAAAGGTGCCGGTGTGACCAAACCGGCTCAGGCTGTCAAGGCTAAGGGCAAGGAAGTTGCCAAGTCCGTTGCCGGAAAGGATGAAAAGAAGTCAAAGAAGAAGGCCAAGGAGCCTACACCAGAGCCAGAATCGGAGTCTGAAACAGAGGAAAGCGAGAGCTCTGACAGCAGCGACAGCGAGGCTGAGGCTAAGCCTAAGGCCAATGGTAAGGCCACTGTCGCTAAGAAGGTTGAATCTGACTCCGACTCCGACTCCGATGAATCTTCCGAAGATGAAGTCCCGGCTAAGCAAATCAAGAAGGCTGAGTCTTCCGAGGAAGAGAGTGAAGATTCCGAGGATGAGACGCCTGCCGTGAAGAAGGTTGCTGCAAAGGCCGTCGAAGAGAGTGAGAGCGATGAAAGCGAGAGTAGCGACGAAGAGGCTGCACCCGCCAAGGCTCAGAAGGTCGTTGGTGGTAAGTCATGAAAAAAAAAGCCCTGAATTCGCTGGCGCTTACTGACATCTACTCCCAGCCCAAGACGAAAGTGCTGAGAGTGACAGCGACTCCTCAGACGAGTCCAGCGAGGAGGACGAAAAGGAAAAGCCAGCACCACCTGCTAAGAAACGCAAGGCCGAAGATGAAGAATCACCATTCGCTGCAAAGAAGGCGAAGGCTGATGCCGAAGCTGCAGATGATTCCACGGGTAGTCCTAATCTCTTTGTTGGCAACCTGTCCTGGAATGTTGATGAAGAGTGGCTCCGCCAGGAGTTCCAGGACTTCGGTGAGCTCTCCGGTGTTCGCATCGTCACCGATCGCGACTCTGGCCGCTCCAAGGGGTTTGGTTATGTTGAATTCGTTAACGCCGCCGATGCTGCAAAGGCATACGCTGCCAAGAAAGACACCGAGATCGACAACCGCAAGATCAACCTCGACTATGCCACCGTTCGTACCCAGAATGCTGGTCCTGATCGCGCCCAGGCTCGTGCGAAGTCCTTCGGCGACAAAGCCAGCCCGCCATCTGACACGCTCTTCGTTGGTAACCTCAGCTTCGATGTTACCCAAGACCTCGTCTCTGACGCCTTCGGCCAACATGGTACCGTGACCGGTGTCCGTCTCCCTACTGACCGCGAGACTGGCGCTCCAAAGGGCTTTGGTTATGTCACGTTTGCGTCCATTGACGAGGCCACCGCTGCGTATGATGGTATGCAAGGCTTTGAGATTGCTGGACGTATCGTCCGTCTTGACTACAGTTCTCCTCGTCCCAGCAACGGTGACTCTCCAGCTCGTGGCGGCCGTGGCGGTGGCCGTGGAGGCTTTGGAGGTCGTGGTGGTGGTCGTGGTGGCGGCCGTGGAGGCTTTGGCGACCGTGGTGGCCGTGGTGGTGGCCGTGGAGGCTTCGGTGGCCGAGGTGGTGCTCGAGGTGGTCGTGGTGCTACTACCAACCGTGGAGGATTCGGTGACTTCTCTGGTAAGAAGATGACCTTTGAATAAATGAGTTGGGCACAGACTCAGACGCTGGGTTCCCAGTGAACTGATCGGGTGAGTATGCACGAATGTACAATGTCTCGTATGTCTGTGTTCGTCGATGATACCTCTCTTGCACCTTCTGCATCAGGCTATCCACTCCCTGTACACCGCTTGTGGATGAACTTTCTCATGCATGCTTATGTTTGTTTTGCTTTCATTGGAAGGGAAAAGTCTAGTCGTGTTGGTGGTTTCTAACATTTCATATCGTGGTATTGTCTCTGTGACTTGGGCCGGATTCCGGTGTGGACATAGATACACTTGGGTGGTACAATTCATGACTTTCATAAAAAGACTCCTCGTCAGTATAGCCTTGCAAACTTCCCCTGGCCCTAACGCCAATCAATCTACAGTAAAACTGCCGGCGATGAGCAGGGTCCTCGGTTGTGTCGGAAGTGACATGCATCTAGGCACTTATGATGTTCGGCGAATAACTCGGATGTGTCGTGACAGGGTAGGTCATATTAGACGGGACGACTGAAGTGGCACAGCTCTTCTATTACATTGAAGACATCCTCACCCCGCCCAGTCACCATCTTCTGCCAGGGACAGAGGGACAGCTAGTCGCAAACAAAATCAATACGCTGTCAGGATATAGTGGTATGTACAAGACGTACGCCATATGCCGGTGTGATATATGTCTCTCCAGTTCGCACATCAGCCAATACATCCTGTTAATAATTACTTCAGCAGACGCATACCTACATGTGTTCAAAGACACACTACTGCATCTCAACGATAATGGCAAGATGGATGTCCCTGAGTTTCAAAGTCATCCCTCAACCCAATACAATGTATGTGCAACGGACTTGTTCCTCAACGCGTAGATCTGTACTTCAATCCAACTGAGATCACCGGCGGTGACCGACTTCGGGACTCTGATATGCTGGATCAATGCCATGATATCGTCCCTCCTTCACAACTCTGGACGCTATAATTACTTTAGGGCAGCACTACGGTGATTACCTTTTAGCTTTAGTTACACGATACCCGTAACCACGTACCGCGTACCACGTACCATACCTAAGCTTATCGCTGCCCCACTGGATCACATCATTCCCTTCCCCCAATGATACCGAGACGGGCATCGACAGGGCCATCTACCGGGCCTATTATCTCTCTTGAAACAAGTTATACAACACATGTACAGCAGATCCCGGAAAGCAAGGAAGGGTACATACTTGTCATACTCTGCGTCAACAGGACATTGAAACCGTTTATCCTCCAAATCCAAATATCTCGTGAGATACCAGGAACCTGTCATGAACTGGACCCAGAGAAATTGCGGTGAACACGTACATTGGTAAGGAAGGGCAACACACGACGTAGGATTACCTTACCAAACCTTACCTCGAGTTACTGAAACCGGTACGATACCAGCAATACTCACCTCTCACCTCAGCCTCCCGACTCCGGACCGCTCATCATCGACAGTGACGGCGCCTGATTAGATTCGATCATCCCTTTCTTATATTTGAGGTCAACTTGTACCTCTTTCATTCCATCACACCAGTTGTTGTTTGTCACTTGTCGAGTCCTGGTGTTCAGCCATTGCTTTTGCGCTGGACGAAAGGTCAACAACGTGATCAACTACAGCAGAAGGAACACATCGCTGATCATTCGTTATCGACGGATCCACCCATATCACAATACCCCTCCCTCCTTCTATCTACGCCATCAACTTTGGACACCAGATCGACCTAGAACATCACGTAGATTATTATGCAGCCAAACCAGTCAGACTTGATGCGATCGAGAAGGCAAGGTCGTGAGGATGCTATCGCCCATATGACGGGGGCATCGAGGGCTATGTCAAGGTCAGCAAGCGGCCCGCACAGGTTCATGTCAGAAGGTACGTCGCCGAGTACTGCACCGCCCTTGTCTTCTTCTCAAACGTTGTCAACTTCCCTTCTGATTGCTGCATCCTTGTACTTTTGGCGAGATGAGCTCATGGTATTACTACGTAGATTCTTGGGTCGAGATCGCTTCCCAGCCGTCCTCATCCTCCCTTTCCTCGATCGGCGACGAAGTTATCACGACTGGCCTTAACGTCCAGAATCGTCGCCATCCACGACGGCGCAGGCGACTTCAGGAGATCATTGCGAACAATATGGAGCAACACACCAGACCATCAAGTGCAGCAGGTAGTAGTCAAGATGAATACGACGAGAGTTCAAGTGAGTCAGATAGAGTGATGAGCAGTTCAAACGAAGACTTGGCACATCAAGAGGAATCGCCGCCCCTGGAGGGAGATAACGAAATGGATGTCGATGAAGACGATGAGGATGATGAGGATGACACGTCAACCGCTCTGGGGACTGGTACATCAAACACCATTTTCACACCCCAACCAAATGCTTTTACACACCCACCATCATCGCAAACAAGCAGGACGACATCTGCGTCGTTACCACTGCCCGACTCTTACTTTCCCCCTCCGGTTGCAGATCGGTTGCCAACAAATCGTACCCTCACTGCGCGCAATCTACGACGACCTTCTGTATCACGCTCCCCGCGGTCAAGTCATACACCTTATAACATGATATCACCATCCCATACGTACCAGCCAGATCATGACGCGGCCCTGCGAGCGAGTTTGTCAACCTTACTTTCCTGTGCCGCAGCTGCTCGTGGCCTGCCAAAGCGCGATACACCTTCAAGAACTACAGCTCGCCGTCCTCCCGGAGACACAGTTGACACAAACACATTACGCATGGTTCCAGAGTCTCAGCTCATGGGACAGGATGAACCTGGTCCTGCGCTGCCACCGAGAAGGTACGCTGGCAAAGCTACCTCCTCGTCGTCCTCCGCACCAAGTCCACCTGCCTCTGTGAAGCCCTCTGCTGCTGCGTTGGCGAAGCGAAAAGCCACGCGCGAAACGTCGAAAGATCGTAATTCGAAGAAATCACGACCAGCGTCAACTTCACGTGGTCCGGGGGTTATGGATGAATCTGCTATCTCACCTACCCTGATGACATGGATGGTTTCTGCGGGTGTCGTTATTCTATTTTCCGCCATCAGCTTCTCCGCCGGCTTTGTCTTTGGTCGAGAAGTCGGCCGGATCGAAGCAGGTGGTGCTGGTGCTGCCGATATTGGCGGTTCCAGCAACACTTGTGGACAAGAACTTGCCGCACGAGCTGATGGTTTGAAGAGACTCAGGTGGTCCTCTGGTGGCAGTACAAGCATCCGGGCTTGATCTCTTTAGATTTTGCCTGGCTTTTGATCTTCGTTAAGGCGGTCCGCATATACATGGTTGCATTTGGGCTGACTGAGCAGTGAAGGCGTCATTGGCAGTGGGTGGGTGAGTGTTTTGTTCATGACTGCGACTGTTCATGACCAGGAAGAAGGGAAAGGGCGCTCATCTAATTCGGTATTCCCCCACCCTAGTACTATCGTTGGTGGGCATCAGAAATCGTATTGATTTTTTAGTTTCTCATTTTGAAGTTATGGTATGATGAACCTTGGACGATCCAAGACGCATGGAAGATTTGGATTCTGGGAATTGATATTGGGGACAGATGTTTTTTTTTACCTGGGTTAATGAAATTTGTTTGTCCGTGTCTACTTTTCAAAGACAGCCCATATAGTTAGCTAGCTAGGTGCTTACTATCTCAGATGTTTTCCCTTTCTTTTTAAATAGTAGATCATCGAAGCTACTCAGCTACTTGTCATATCCCTTTTTTCTTTTCTGTCGACTCCTTTTTTCTATAATCCGTTAGGAAGCATGAGCATGTATGTACATATTTGTTCTCTTCGTGAGGGCAGGCGAGAGGATTGATTCCTTTCCCTCGTTCTCATTTCCGTGGAAAAGAATAGAAAGAAAAAGGGAGTAATGTTGATTTAATAAAACGTGCTGCACTTGTTGAGTTTCTTTGTGTAAACTATTTCCTTCTGCTTTGCAATGATGGTACATACATACATACGAGACACAAAATGATTCCCCCACTGTACTCTCTGCACCCCAACTAGCTATACATGACTCAATCTCCCCACACCACTCTCTCCTCCTTGTGTCTCCTTCGACTACCACTTTTATATCCCACCCAAATAATTCCTCTCCCTGAGGCTCTTCCTCCTCGCCTGCCGCGCGCTCTTGACGACCTCGTCCCTCTTCTCGAGATGCTCGAGCGGCGTGGCGCCTTGGCCGGTCAGGTCGGTGCTCTGTTCGTGGGGGGGGATGATCTTCGGCATGGTCGCGAGGAGGGCTTGACGCTTCTTCATGAGTTTCGCGCGTTGCTTTTTGGTTAGGGCTGTGAGAAGAGAAATTGTTAGTTGGAAGGGATTGGAAAATCGATTGAAGCAGAGACGTTGGGCAGAGTGGGTGGGTGGGAAGAAGAAGAAGAAGAAGAAGATGATGATGATGATGCCGAAGGACTATGATCGGAAAGAAGCAAGGTGTGACTTACCGTTGTAATCTACTTTTTCCAACCCATATTCGTCAACCCCTGCGCCGGACGTTTTGTTTTCATCCAGTAGATCCCACAACCAATCCGGATATTCACTATCTTCCTTGGCGAGGACCTGGGTCTGGTTTTTCAGGTAGCTGAGACCTCTCAGCGGTTCACCACCGGGTGTTTTCGAGATCGGCAACTGCCTCTTCGGCGATGACGGTGGTAGTGTGTTCGGTGTCGTGCTGTCTAATTGGGGTGCAGGGAATTGTGACGGGCCAGGGAAGCTCGAGGATTGCGGTACTGTAAGGGGCTGTGTTACTGATGGAGAGGAACGAGAAGTCGGTGCTGTCGGGGCAGATGATCTGATGGCTGGAGAGGCATGATATGTCCGTGATTGAGAGAGCGTTGCAAAAGGTAAGGTTGCAAGCATGCCATTGTATTTTGAGGTCGAGAAGTGCGACAAAAGTTGCCGCCGACACGACGAGCAGATCATATTGAATGTCTAAGATCAAGGGATAGCCCCGGTGTTCCCTGATACGAGCTTCTTCTTTCACTATGAGTGATATGGATGGCGAGCCGCAAACACCGCAAAATTATCCGGAGTTGAACATTTGGAGACGTGATGCTTCCGAGTTCCCTTTTCGATTCCGCGGTGTTTTATGCCAAGACGGGTATATCACGTGACTATGTTTTTTGTTTAATGGCATGACAGGAAGACAGGTCGGAAAAGTAACGGAAAGACTAGCAAGAGCCCTAGCACGGTTCATTAGAAGACGAATGACAAATATAGGTAGTGTATTTGTACAAATTTGAATCAAGTGTCTACAATTTTCAGTCATATGCGCAGTATCCTCCGAGAAAGCCAATCCAATGCAGAGCGCCCCAGACATCGTCACCATGCATCTATGAGGAACATGTCAGCGTTGCCAGCTGGCCTCACCAACCCCCTGAGTTTGCTGCAGATCTTCATACACCACTTCGAAGGAGATCCTTAGCTCATCCATCACCGTGTTTCTATTCCACTCATTTCGCGTTCTCCATATAGTATCCATCAGCGCAGTGTTCACTTGTTCCAATTGCTCCACGGTGCATCCACTCGTTTGGCCACTGATATGCTCATGGAATTCGCCAGCTTCGTTATAATCGATAATCAATTGGCCATAGGATTGCGTCTCTGTCAATTCTGGATCGGTCATCGCGGCGGAATCGTTAAGAAGACTAGAAATGTTCGAAGAATGGGCACGCGGGCGAGGCTGCGGAGCATCAAATAGAGGGACAGGTGGATTCTGGGGTTGAGAACCTTGTTGCGGTCTATTATAGATGGGGCCCTGGCTTCCAGAGCTCGGCCCGGTTGACTGGGAACCTTGAAGATTGAGAACAATTTCTCCATTGTCCCCTTGGGAGGAGTGAGGACCGGAATTAGGCTTTGTTCCCTGGGTATCAGGAATATCTTCATCCAACCTCTCGGCGAAGTTGCCGAAGTCGGGCCGTGGCATGTCTTTCTGGTTCGAGTCACCAGAGCCCTGGGTGTTATTTTGAGGTCCAGAGGACTTCTTGCTGGTTGTCTGAGTAGTTGACGCCTCGTTAGTGTAATCGCCAGGTTGTGATCCTGGTGCAAGTGGCGTCATGGTATCGACCTGCGAGCGAGGACCAGACATTCCGGATGCCTGTCGCATGGCTTGAGATGGTGCTGTATATGAGTGAGGAGGCCGCGGCTGAGCCGATTGCCCGAAGGAAGATTTCTGCGTAGAATGGTCCGCGGAATCCGGATTGGAGTTAGGTTCATCTGTCCCTCCCATCTGTGTATCCCCGTCCTTGGAGCCATTTGTAGCATTGTTGCTGGAGCTTTCGTTCAGATCTGAGCCGCCACCCGTAGTCATATCCATTGCGGGATAACCATTTGTCACTGTTGACGTTGGATTGGAGTGGTTTGGGGGGGTATGCGGGGCCAGTGGACCGGTGAAATGAGCATCAGGCACAGATTCACCCAGTTGAATCGCTCCGGTGGATTCCTTTTCAGAAATGACTTCGCCATTGTTAAGTGGGATGTTAGGTACCCTCGGAGGCGGCACAGTACCATTAGCTTCCGCCGCTTTTCGAGCCTTCTCGATCGCCTCTTCCTCTCTTTTCCGTTCACGGATGTATACCTTCTCGCATTCTGCTGCTAAAGCAGGTTCACCCATTTCGATTGTATCTATATCGACCTCGACGTTAGTGAGGAGCTCATTTGCCTTGAGAATTCTATCGGGATCGCCGATAGCTTTGGCATCTTTCGCCAGCCGTTTGATATCCGCCAGGAAGTCCTTTGGTCGCTTGTAGTACCCATTTGAAAGACGTTTCTCGATGATGACGCTATCAATGTTGTAGAACATCTTGCCGGTGCTCTGCTCTCGAAGAACTGGCTCTCCATGCTGATCGATATCCTTTTCGTAAGGTCTGAATGATGCCACGAGACGTCGTTCAATTGGAAGATCGGAAGTGACGATAGCAGGATTTTCCTCCTCGAATAAATAACGTATCTGACTTTCATCGATGACTCCAGCGCGGAACTTCCGATATTTGGTCCGAATCTGATCCATGATGGGTTGTAGTCGAATCTTAAGGAGGTTGAGTGTATGTCTATCTTTGCGCTTTTGGAGCCTAAGCTCTTCTTTCGTGAGTGGAGGTGGCTCGGGGGTCTTCTCAGACGGAACAGGGGGAAGGATTTCGGGCTTTCTCTTCTTCCGGTTCTCAGGATCTGGGAAATCTGCCGGTGCAGTCTTGATGTAATCAATGATTGTGGTGAAGAACGCCCGGCGCGCGGCTTTATCAGGTTTTGGTAGCTCAAACTGGTTTTTCTTGGAATAACCAAAAAGAGTTCGAATCATCTCGGACTCGGTTTCAGTTTCATGAGACTCCGACTCAAGAATGCCGAGAAGAAGTATAGGGTCTGTTGGCTTCAGAGACCGCAGGAGGCCGATAAAAGTATTGATGACCGTTTGCCCGACGGTTGAGTACCACGTGAGCGCATTGGGAATGTATATCACGCTCGGTTTGTGCATCTTCACTTCCGTGAATAGTTGCACAATGGCTGCTTCCTGGGATCTTGTGGAGTCGCTCAGTAACGTTGGAAGATCGAAGGATTGCACGTGTAATCCTTCAAAATGATTGAGCAACGCTGACGCTAGATACTGTTGACCCATTCCAGGAATACCACGTATGAGTAACCTAGGTCTAAAGACGCGCGACATTTCGAAAGTCTGCTGCATTCTTTCTCTCTTGAACCCGCGTTCATTCGAAGGCTCTTCGAATTGCGCCTCTTCAAGGGCAGTCAATCGTTTCTTTTGAGGCAAAATCTCAGCCACGATTCTTCTGATCTCCTCCAATGGTGTCCGCAAAAGAGGTTCCACACTGGAAGGGAGTGGAGCAGCGCCTGAAGAAGTCGACCTCTCCGAGGATGGAATGATCTTCTTCACAGTCATCATGAAATCTTTTGGGGTCACCTCGATTTTGGTCGGGTCAATCTGTAGTTTTACATTGGAGCGATAGATTTGAGGGTATCTCCTCTGCACAGCGTTCAATGCAGCTTCAGTACACAGGGCTCGCAGATCAGCACCTCCATAACCTTTGGTCAGCTCAGCAAGCTCATCTTTGATTGCTGGGTCCAAGGGAGGGTTCCAATTCTTGGTGTGGATATCAAGGATGGCGCGTCTCGACTCGGTGTTGGGCAGTGGAAAGTAGAATTCTCGATCGAAGCGTCCTGGCCTCCTCAAAGCAGGGTCAACAGAGTCAGGTCGATTTGTAGCACCGATAACAATCACTTGGCCGCGACCATCCATGCCATCCATCAAAGCAAGCAAGGTGGCGACAATTGAAGCATGGATTTGCTCCTGTTTGCTTGATCGAACTGGTGCAAGGCCGTCAATTTCATCAAAGAAGATTATACTGGGTTGGTTCTTGCGTGCTTCCTCAAAGAGTAGGCGAAGTTGTCTCTCTGCTTCTCCCACCCATTTGCTCAACGCATCTGCACCCTTGCGCATATAGAAGGTGACCTTACGACCTTGTGTACTTACACTTGACGCAAGCGCTCGGGCTAGTAATGTTTTCCCAGTACCCGGTGGACCATGAAACAGCACTCCGCGAGGTGGAGTGATATGGAACCGTTGAAAAATCTCTGGATATAGCAACGGTAGAGCCACCATTTCTTTCAGTTGATCGATATGTCCCTCCAAGCCCCCGACACTGTCAAAACCAACATCTTGTGGTACCCCAAGAGGGTCAGCATCCGCAAGAGCTTGTTTATCTTTGACCTTTCCAAGGTTCGCTGGCGTGCCAGCAGGGCCTTGCATAGAGTCCGCATTGTGTGCTTGAGCACCAGGGTACAGGCCGAAGTTAGGATTTTGGGCTGTCATTGGAGTCATTCCAACAGCACCTGCGAGCGGTTTAGGGCGCTGCATGGTCTCGTCGTCACTACTGTCAGAGTCCACGCCACCAGTAGCGCCATACCCACCGAGATTTCCAAGCACTGGGGGCCCATTAGCACCTCCTCCGAAAGGACCGGCTGTTGGGAGAAAACTGCGCTGCCAACCACCTCCACCTCCTCCAGCAGCACCTCTACCTCGGCGAGTTGGCGTTGGCGCCTGCTCCTCTTCCAGGTCTTCCAATGGCACATTAAGTTCTGGACGGAGTAATCGATAGTCCGGACGTTTGCCCCGGTTTCTTGGCTCATATGAGATCTGTATTTCCGGGCTTCGCTTCCTCTTCGAACGACGTGTTGGTTTCAGTTCCGCGAGTTCTTCAGCCAGCTCGGCTTCCTGATCCATGTCGGTCTCGGGACTGTGTCGGGCGGATCGTCTGGTTACTCTGGTAGGTCTCCTGCCGTTGCTGCTAGTATCATCATTCCCACGCCGGCTAGTCTTTCGCGGAGATTCATCGGATGCCTCGGACACAGACTCCGACTCACCAGCGTCCTCTTCAGCACCTGGTTCAAAATCGCTGCTCTCATCCATCGCTTTTCGTTGGCTGCTGCGCGCTGAGCCCTTTCTATCTCGCACCGATCTTCTCAATGAACGACCTCCAGAACGAGCATCATCCTCCTCTGCCTCTACCAGAGGCTCGGCTTCCACCTGACTCGTTCTGGTCTTTCTTTTGCTTGTGATAGGGCCATCGTCCTCGTCATCTTCCTCGCCTTCAGCATCATCATCATCATCATCGTCGTGCATGGACTCTGCGATAACATTGCCGTCGTCCATATCAACATCTTCAATCGTGACGTCTTGAATGTCGGAAAGAATTCTAGGGACACCTTCGGTTTTATGTGCTACTTCGGTCTCTTCTGCATCTTCGGGTCCCGCATGCGCTGCATTTGAGTCACCAGATTCCTCATCAATGGTGCTTTTCGATGGATATTTGCCTCCTCTTATTGCACGACGTGGCACGCCTTCAGGGGACCTGGTCCCTTGGCGCGTCACCTGCGCATGACGGCCCGAGGTCGTAAGCGCAATCAAAGTGTCGTCTTCGTCAGCGATATGACGGGAGCTTCGTCTTGTGGCACGAGAGTTGATGTCCACATTCGTTGGAATGGACTTGCCACCATAGCTACCACTCCTCGTTCGTAGATTTCTGGCTGTTCCGACGGGAGAAGAAACGTTAAGCGTTACGATCAACGACTTCTTTTTACCTCGAGTAGTTTTCCTTCTTTCCTCTTGTTCCAGTTCGTCTTCAACCTCCGAGGCCGATGTCTTCGAGGGTAAATCTTCTCCACTTTCCGGCTCCTCGTATTTCGGTTTAGCTTTCGCCGCACGTCGAACTGGCCTTCCCTTCTCATTAGTCTCCGGTTCAGATTCATCTGAGATTCCACCAAATGAATCATCGTCGCTTATTTCATCGTCGTCGGAGGAAGGATCGTCAGAGCCACTGCCGTATGCTCGGTTCTTTCTTCTCTTCTGCCTCCTGCTAGTCTTTGCTCTCTTATGGCGACGTGGAGATCTCTTTTCGTGGTCACTGTAATCGACATCATCGGGATCTTCAGCCTCCGCAATCTCCTCTAGCGTTCGCTTATTCAAAGGTTTGTAGTGAGGCATGATTGAGGAAGATGTTGGTGGGTCGGGAATGGGAGGGATTGGCCGGGATTGTTCAACTGATACACTGGGACTACCAGCGGTATATGCCGCTCCAGAGGTCCCTGATACCTGTTGCTCTGGCCTTGAAAGAGAAGAGTGAACTAGGGGGGCGTAGAGTACCGATTCCTCGAAACCTGCCATGTTCGCTGGTAAGCAGGTTGTGCAGAGAGGATTCGAAAGTAGTCAAGCTCTGGATCAAATAGGACAAAGAATGTAGCCAAAAGAGAGATGGAAGAATGAAGATACGAGGAGGAAGCTTACTTGAGAGTCGGGGCCTTTCCAAGCCTTGACTGAGGGGAGTTTGCAATCAGGTATCAACGGCGCAGTACCTATGACTGTTCCCGTCCGTAAACACTTGTGACTTCTTCCACTGGACCTTGCCCCCCTTGCAATACAACCACGGTGTATGGTATTATCTTTCTATTGAATGTATCTTTGAGACTTGAATCCAACCCAGACGTCGCTAGCCCAGTCGCGTTCGTTAAGCAGTTTGGATGAATAGTTGAAGGCACTCCTTCATGCGCGTCGTAATTGTCATCAAGGACATAGGCGCAACACAGAGATAAACATTAGTCAAAAACACCAAACCCAGAGACTCTCGAGATGATGAAGTCGATGAATCAGGGAGAGCAAAGATGATCGATGGGTTTCCTGTCGCTTTACCGTTCGACTGGTTGAGCACGGCTTGCTTCTTGCTTTGGCTTCTCGGGGTCTTGGCATCCACCAACGATCGCGAATCACGCTAACAAACTGGACATCTCAACCAATCAGATTGCACCATTCCCCATCGAATCGCTGTGATCTAAAGAAACACATTGACAACAATATTTCACCGTCAATCGAGAATCTTCTTCACCACTTCTAAGAGAAGTCATTTTGGGCTGCATTTGGATCGCGTTGAAGAGAGGAAGCTGTCTATATACATCTTGATCCGGCCCAACTAGAACTTCTCGATAGCGCTCCAGCCACGATTTCGTCGATATGAGACTTTCTGTAGATATCATTGTCAGTCACCAAACTATGATCGACGCCAGGGACAAGGTGCGGCTCTGCGAGCTTATCGCTCTTTAGCCTCCCTGCCACGCTCCATTTCCCCAGACTCTCGATTCCCGCCCGAGCGGACGCTTAGTAATCAATCCAATGCTCCTTTACCGCAAGCACCATGTGCCCATGCCCCAAAGCTTCAGTCTACAAATTACATGAGCATCACGAATTACTGGTAGACGGATAAATTCGCTTTCTATTGCATGTATCTACACATAGCCCAAGCCCGCGCCGCCCATTGCTTCCAAATCACCCCGTATGTCCCAGATAGTAGCTCCGATCCTGTCCGCCAATGACTCCTGATGCTGGCTGCCTTGATCTAGCCAGCGCCATAGCAAATCCCCATCGAGCATGCCTCGTCCTCCAAGTCCTGTGGTCTCCACAGATCGAAAAGCTCGGGGGTTCAAACCACATGGATGTTCCAAATTAGTGACAAGCAGGTTTTGAAGAGTAGAGAGTCGGCGGTAGGCTTGCTCAGATAGTGGGGTGATTAAGGCAATTGCCCCTTCTTGAGTTGTCAGCAACAAATTCTGCTCTGCGATGTTCAGATCAACATCCATGTCCTCCGTTGACCTCGCTCTTGCCAGTTCGGAAGAGACAGGGGTACGTGGAATGAGTGATAGACACGATGGAAAGTATCCGGTATGAAACGTGCTGCGGTGCATAAGACGCGTCCCAGGAACCGGTTGCGTTCCACCTACTGACTGCGGATCTGTGAAGCACTTAGCGACGCCATACCATGTGATTGTCGCTACTTGCACATACCTTCTGGGTCATATTGAAATACGTGAAGATCGCAGTCTCCGTCTGCGGAGATTATGTAAAGTTGCTTCCCCATTGGGAGAAAGTCTGCGGCCATAACCTCCATGTTGTCATAGTCTCTTCCAAATACTTGGAGTTTATAGGGTTCTTCCTACCAATTATTAGCATCATAGGGTACAGGGTCCTCGAATATGTTCTTACCGAATACCCTGTGAACCAAAGGCCATGGCAAGCATCCCCTAGAATACAAAGTCCGGTTCCCTTCAGTTCTTTGATGACGTTCACATAGTAGTTCATGTCCAGGAAAGCAACAGGCAGAATAGTATTGTCCTCTTTCAATCCACGAACCATGCATTTCTGGCCCTGAGCTGCAATGAGATACCCTTGCGATCCGACTTGGGATAAAGCTGTAACTGCTCCCTTCACATCTTCTTTTGCAATAAGCTTTAATTTCAAATCTGTCTCTTCAATTCCCGGCTCAGGTGCTACATCAACAACGTCAAAGATATAAAGCGCGCCTCTGATGGAAAGGTCTTCCCCTTTCGTGATTGCAGTGCCTACCACAAGCAGGTCCTTCCTTTCATGGCTTTCTTCAGAAACCTCAAGGTTAATGGTTTTCAGGCACAACACACGTTCGTCATTGTCGAATTGATAAGTGCTTATGAAGTTCCAAGTTTTCCGGCTAAGCACTCTCAAAGACGATCTTTCAACCTGTGGGGCCAACGTTAGTTGTTCCCCTTGCCAATCAGGATGCCACTCGTCATCTTGTGGCAGTTGGAAATCCACGGTATCGCTAGTGGCCAGAGCATATGTTCCAGTCCGTGGGGAGAATGCAATATTCGCAATATCTGTGCCCAATTGTTTCTTTGAAGCTAGCCATGGCAGCCCTCCAAGTAAACTCTCGGTCTCAATTGATGTCGACCGCAAGTAACCGGTTTCATCAATGAAGGCGAACCCATGAGGGCAACTACTAGTATGTAAAGCAGTCATAGCTTTGACGACGCTGGTGCGTAACTGGTACATTTGTGGGAGGCTGCGAGATGTCTTCACGACGACCGTTGGAGAGGTCCCAGGCATGAAGACTGTCCGTAAGCCACCAAAGTCCGGGAGAACGATCATGGGTTTGTGCTTCTTCACTGTGTCCGCCTCTAACGCTTCTTCGGCCGCTTCAGCCGGCGATTTTGGTATCAGCCGGCTGCGGCTTTTCTTGAATGCCAGGAAATCCGTGCAGTTTCCTAGAGAATCCTGGACTAGGGCACGATATGGTTGATACATAACGATATCGTCAGTACTCGTCCTGAGAAACATATAAGGAGTACTGGAAATAGTATCTCCGATATCCGCTACAAGTATTTCTGTCAAAGTCGCTTGTTGTCGCCAGTGTTTCGGTATTGGTTCTGGTGTCAGCCTTGCTGGAAGAAACCCTATTCCCTTGTTGGTGTAAATTGGCTGCTCCAGAGATGAAGTATCAAACACAGAAAGAGAGCCATCGGCGCCCATCAGAAAGAGCATAATCCCATCTCCAAATAAACCCGTGGAATCTTTGTACAGGCAACCCGAAAGCCACTTGGATACCATCAGATAATCTGGTAGGTTACATTCCTCCAAATCGCCACTCTTGTCTGCTTGTAAAAGGACTACAGTGCTGTCGTCCCGTAATACTAGTACGTAGGGATCCGCAAAGCTGACGCTGATTACTTGAGCAAAGGAACCAGTATCCTCATCAACCACGGGATGAATCTGTGACAGCCCAAATGCTGAATCGTAACTGCGGAGCTCGCCACTGAGC
Organism: Pseudophaeomoniella oleicola; assembly: GCA_003868215.1. Classification (NCBI taxonomy): domain Eukaryota; kingdom Fungi; phylum Ascomycota; class Eurotiomycetes; order Phaeomoniellales; family Phaeomoniellaceae; genus Pseudophaeomoniella; species Pseudophaeomoniella oleicola. The sequence continues at coordinate 18,658 of QWDQ01000001.1, read as the reverse complement.
GCCTGGACGACACGTGTCCCATCACCAATGGAGCCAACAGCGATTGTTCCCCCAGCTGAGGGATCAAATTCAGTGCCATCTACCCTATCCATCCCGGTACCGCTTAGACGGTAGAGAGTGCTTTCCTCTTCTCCTGACGCTATTAATGTAGACACAATCATGTATTGGTCATACTGCTGGGTATTATCACTTTGGACGGCAGCATCACGATCTCTGATTTGCACAGACCAGACTCCATTCGCATTGTTGAGAGCGACCGCAGTATTTGTCTCAGGGTCTAGCTCTCTACTCAGCACAGTTATGCTTCCAGCTTTACCCCTCCCACTCGAAAGTGCGAGTTCAAGATTGGAAGCGGGTTCGACAGAGCGAAGTCCCAAATCAGAATTGCCTAACCGTGGCCTGGTCCCGAATGCCATGTCCCGAATTGGACCAATATTCATGAGACGATCGTGAATTGTGAAGTCAATTCTCTGTTGCATTCCGTTCTCGATGGATCGTGAATGCTGAGGTTGAGCCTCTTCGCCGGGACCATATAGGTCTTCGTCGAGGTCGTCCTCTTCGTCGTCGTCCTCCAGGGTTACCGCGTCGCCATTACCATCCATGGCATCTCCGCGACGCAGTGCTGCCTTGGAGTTGTGTCTTTTCACGTGCGAGTCAGATCTCGTCCAACCCAGAAGCACAGAGTCTGTATTCTCACTTCCAACAAAGGTCAAGCCGGGTCCAATGTTAGCACTGCAAGATGCTGCTGACAGAAGAGGGGATAGCTCTACGTCCTCTTGCAACGGCTGCAATTGTACCGTCGACACAGTCCGGCCGTCCAGTTTGAACGTGACAAGAGCGATAGTGCCATCAGATAGAACAAGGAAGAGATCAGATGAAGAAGGCCCAAGTGGGACAACTTGAGAACCTTCTAGCCGGAGATTAAGGCTTGCACCATCTGCCATGGGAAATGTTGAACATTGTCGTGCATATCCGTTCACTGCGATCGAATTGGCTTTTCCCCCTTGGTCAATATGCACCAATTCATTCGCTCCTAGGAGCAAAGTACCTCCAACGGGCGGTGGCAGTGCTATAACTTTATACAAGTCATTCGGTAATTTCGAAATGGATAACAGAGTCGTAGATGCTTTTTGGTCGAGATCAAGGGTAAATACTGCATAGTGGGTGAAATCTTTGCGCTCATGCGCAAGTGCTTGCGACCGAGCATTTGTGGTGTAAAGTATACCAAACGTTGGTTCTCGATACTCGTGGAGAAATGCGAAATCGATGGGATGCAGTAACCCGGGATCAATGGTAGTTAGTGATAACACGAAGGAGGCGGCGTACGGTGTGGAAAATGTTACAGCGTCACCATTGGAAGCTTTGCCATTGTCGGGCTTGTCGCCGTCTATGTCAGACTCATATTCTCCCATAACAAGGTCGTCCCCTAGCTGATGGAATGGTAAAATTGCCAGGTTTTGCTGACCAAAGTTGAATGCAGCACATCTGCTACTCGGATCGACCGTCAAATGAGTGGCACATTGACTGATATGCGGAGCCCATGGGTTTCTTTGCAGGTCCTCACTTTCATAGTAGTGTATAGAGACCGTAGAAATGTCATGTAGCTCTGGATCCCATTCCACCAGACTGAGCTTAGCATCACGAACAGCTACCAACACCGCCTCCCCGCCACTCTTCGAGTTCAGGGTCTTGACTCGACTGAGAGCCGTAATGGTGCCGGCAACATGATGCTCCGAAACCAAGACAAGTTTTGTCTCTGAACCAGTCTCGATATGTTTGAGCGCAAATACCTGCAGAACTGAACTCTTCGCTATAACGAGATTGTTGGCTGAAGCAGAAGTGAATGGGAGGGACAGGGCTTGAGTGACCCCTGTAGGCGGTATGAGCTCGGTATAACACTGCATGACTGATCTCGACAATGATACTCATATAGTGCTCTATGCATGATCATTTAGACAAATCCTGATCCATTTTCATATGAGCTGCGATTATCAGGCTGCTTCAAGTCGAGTCCCAATCCCCGGGTTGATTAGTTGAGCGCGTAGTTTTTCTTTCGACCAGACACGACAATTGTTAGGTCTTGCGTCTGAAGTCGAAGGCCAGTACCGACAGCAGCTCAAAGATCCAAGCACAATGGCACATACAATACTACGATATCCTTCTCGATAGTAGGTGTTAAATAATGCAGGTAGACAATTGATCCTTAGCTTTGTTCTTTCAAATCTCTCCTTGATGTTTGGTGTGGCTTGAACCGTGGCTCAAGCTTCCTCAAATGTGGGGAAGGTCAACCAGCCTCGATGACGAAGGGAGAGAAGACGAATGCGATGACATGTTTTCGCCAGTTCTTGAGTGGAAACAACTACCCTAAGGACTACTCGCATCACATCTCGTTCACAACCCTTTTTCTCGTCTATTCACCTCCATCCTCGACGTATATCTCGTCCTTTTCTCCAGATAGGATCAATTGCCCAGATGCTGTGTCGTGTTTAAGCTTCCCTCGGTTCTGTCTCGCGAGTAAGCAGTTGCTACCTGCTTGTCGCAACAAGTATCTGCTCACCATACCGACTCTCCTGGGTCTTTCATAACAATGGACACCGGACTTTCGACTATGGCTACTCAAGGCTACATCCAGACCACTTTGATCTGGGTGGTCTATGCTGTCGTCATCGCTTTGCTTCTCATCATCTCGGCGATTTTTGTCTACGTTTACCAGACACCCCGCGAACGATCGGCTCTAGTCTCCACGGTTTCCATCATCACAATTACCGCACTGTTAGCGACAGTTCTGCTCTTACCTGTCGACGTTGCGCTTGTTTCTTCCACGACATCTTCCAAGAGAGGTGTGCGCAAAGACTGGGCCACTCAGGATCGGGTAGACCACATCCTCTACACCCTTGAGATCGTCTACTATACCCTCTACTCTCTCGACGCCTTGCTTTGTCTCCTCTTCATCCCATTCACTTACTTCTGGCATGAGGAGTACGATGAGGTTGCTGCTGAGGAAGGAACACAGACTTTTGGCAGCCGTTTCTGGGGAGCATTCAAGTATACGATCGCATTCATTGCTTTGGTGGTCATCCTCTTTTTGGTTGGATTCTTCATTCCTGTCGCCAAAAAAGCCAAAGGTCACTACGACTTCGATTACCTCAGGTATCTACTTTCTGAGAATCATGGAGAACGAGCCTTGACATTTGCATTGGGCTTACTCATAACCGTTGGCATTATCATCTACACTCTGTATACAGGTGCGGGTCTCGCTCTACTACCATTGACCTTCATCAAATCTGCGCCTTCGGTCTCGGCCCCCGCCTTGACGGAAAGTACCGCTGCACAGCTCGAAGAGAACCGCGAACGTCAGAGACAACTAGAAGGTCGTAACGAAGGCAATTCCGGACTCTCTTCCAAAGATCGAAGGGAACTCGAGGCTCTCGTACGAGAGGAAAGGACGTTAGTGAGACGTGAGCGCATTGCTCAGGAAGCTTCTGGTGAGGGCAGATCGTGGTTTGTAAAAGTCTGGCTTAAGATAGAAGCTTTCTTCCGTCCCCTCAAATTGATCGGTGGCCTTTTGATTCTGCTTGTTACCCTCTTCATTTGGGTCAGCATGCTCATTACAGGCATTGACAAGGCGAAGAATTCGGTCTGCAAGCAACGATGCGGATACCTCCTTGGGGATATCAACATCTTCCAACCGATCAACTGGATCTTTGTCAAATCGGCAAGAGTATTCCCAATTGACTATGTGTTGTTCCTCCTGCTTGTCTTGCTTTTCTTCAGCGGGTCAATTGTCGGACTCGCGGCACTGGGCATCCGCTTCCTTTGGCTCCAGATTTTCCGCATTCGTAAGGGTCATACATCACCGCAAGCATTGCTCCTTACGGCAGAGCTGTTGAGTCTTATTACGCTCGCTCTCAACTATTCGATCTCAATGCTGGTTGTTCCACAGTATTCCACGTGGGGTCCCCAAACCTTTTGTGACCATCCACCACGTCACGCAGGTGAGCAACCCGACTGCTCCAATCACGCCAATCACATCAGGTCATGCAGCGAAACAGCCAGCAACGCAGCTGCCAAGAACGTCTGTACCCCTTCCGTTGTCTCGACATTCCTGAACAGGATTACCGTCAACTTCTTCTTCTTTGGTGTCGTTGATTTTTGGGCACAATTTGCTTTCCTCTTGGTTTTCCTAATTGTCTTCATCATGACCTTATTCAGGACACCTAAGTTGGACACGCAAGCGTGGGATGAAGACGCCGAAGAGGAGGAAGAGGAAGGGTTGTTAGCGAGCACCGGACGAAGATTTGGTGCTACATGGGAGGATCTTCGTGGTCGCGTCAGCGGACAGTACCGGAGAGGTGGCGAAGGCGACGCACAGGAAGATTGATGAGGCGGGATGATCTGTCGTATGTTGACGGCAGAGATTTTGGTTTTCTTAAAAATGATCGCGTTGGCCGATGTAACAGGCCGATGAATGCTTTACGTTGACGCTTGCTATTCATCTTTTATCAGCATTATTGTTCCAGGCCTTTCCTTAGTCGATTCCGGGGACTTTTGAGCATAGTTCTTCATCTGCATCTTTCGCCACAGATACCACTTAGTCAAAAAAGCCTAGTCTATAACGAGAGCATTTGACAGAGGAACCGTCTCTCGAAAACCCACGGTCCAGTAGAATAGTGCGGATTGATTTCATGATCACGCTCGGAAAGTTTTGGCTGCACCCACTGATCGGGTGCAGGACTCGCATGCATTTGCGCGAGCCACATCACCAGAGGCCATAAGTCGGGTAAAATTGACGCGTTTGTACTTTATGTACTTCATCATGTTGACTCAAACCATGCAGTGTTCTACAGTAACCCGAGCGGAGTCAAGTCTACCAACGAATGAACGGCAGTTTTCTTTCGTTTTCGTCGTCATAAGCGCCGCCGCATGTCAGATTGAAAGACGTTGTTGGGCACTTGTATCTAAGCATAGTAGGTGGTTACATACTGCTTCCATCTTTTGGGAAATGTTGAGAATCGTTTTTCTTGAATGGAAAATATTCCGATACTTAGTGTTTACTTCCCGTGTTTATTTTGTAGTAATTACCACAACTTGCGTAACCATCTTAGCCACCTAATTAATACATTAATTAGTTTCAATGTTTGATTTCTGCAACGAATAGGAAGTTCTATAGTTTTCGTTTGAAGGCAGCAAAATGGTTCTCGTTTGCGAACTGAGCGGGCCAAGGTAAGTTAGGTAAGGTAGACAGGTACTTGCTTTGCTATGACGAGTACCTACCTTAGGTACAGAATACATGTATGTATTCGGGAGGGGAAAGGAAAGAAGCTGTTTTTCTCCCTCCTGCCACGCAACGGAATGAATAAGTAATGAATGATCGATGAAAAGATGCATTAATTACATATGTCGTTGTAAGTAGTTCTTGCATTGCCAATGTGATTTACGCACGTCAGATCATGTGGCCTGCCCGTGCTCTTTCCTTTTCTCTTATTGTTTTGAAGAATGGTGATGGTAAGGTAGGTTCATTGTTGTTGATGCTACCTACCTAGGTACTATACGCTCACGCTTGATCAAACGAACCTGATAATTCCGTACCTACATCAGTACCTACAGACTTGCTTACCTTGTTGAAGCACGTTGTATTGCACCTATAAGCCATGAGTATCGTTATCGCTATTTTCTGTTTGGGTCTCTTGCTTTGGTCTCCTCGTGTCTCTGCTGCAGCGAGTTCGGGATTCGACGGTGCTTGTAGTAGCTGTTCGGTCAATGGGACAGAGACTAGATGTACAGCAGAGACGGAAACGATGTCGTCGACGACTTCAGCCATGTCATCTGCGAGCAGGGCGTTCTCGAACGCAAGTACGACAGGGATCACCGCTGCTAGTGGCTCTGCTTCTCACACCATGACCACATTTTCAACCACGATGTCAACATTACCTTCACTCTCCACCACTACCACTTTCTTTTCCAACACATCCCTCGCAACCTCAACGTCAACCTCCCTCACTCCCTGCGCAACGTCCATCTCCCCGCCTCCCCCCTCGCTGACCTGCCAAGCCACCGGCCTCCCGTCCCTCAACGCCATTGTCCTCGTAACCGACAGAGTTCCCAACTCCCACACCGCCACCGACTGCGCAACCGCCTGTTTCCTCAACGCCGATTGCTTCTCTTTTGGCGTCGTTTACAACACAACTTTTCCTTCGATCAACGAGACCGACCCGGAAGAGCAGGTGTTTCAGCATTGTGATTTGTTTCTGGATCTAGGGAATCAGTTGACCCTTGAGGCGGTGGGGAACGCAACTGGCGAGCGGTTGGAGGAAGTGTTCTGGGATTTGAGGTGTTGGGATGATTTGTGTTGATGAACGAGGTTTTCGGAGAGGGTGGATGAGTCGTGAAAACAAAGGTGCCACCATGACTGCTGTGGTTTATGCTTTAGCATCAGAATGTTTGTTCGATGTCGTTAACGATGTGTGACGGTCTGATATAATGGAGACAGGAACAGACGACGAACCGAAAGAGCGGGTAACATCATCCGTTCACTCGTGGATCCGACTGCTCAAGCTCCGACTAATCTCCGCTTGGGCTTACCCACCGATGACTTCTTCTTCGAGGCTTGCTCTTTCGCTTCGCCTTCACCTCTATCCAGAATTAGTGCCTTGTGAGCTCTCATCTCCCTGCCAACGTCGTCTCCCGTGTGCCCTTCACTCCAGCATAAGTTACAGTATAAGTCTCCGTCGCAGCCTGGACCAAGACAGCGTAAAGTAGCATCCGCATAGCATATTATGCAATATTCGTCTTCGTCTTGCTCTTCGCCTCCCTGATTTTGCGGGTTTCGGGTCGAGGTGGGTTTCGAAGTTACGGGGTTGGTGGTAGGGACTGAGGGGAGGGAAGTGGGCACTGAGGGGAGCGAGAGGGTGGAAAAGGCGTCGGTTATGGATGAGGTTGGGTCTGCATTTGTGTCTGTTGCTGAGGCGGACGGGGAGAAATGGCGGGAGGAATATGGTGGTGGTGGTGCCGTATCGGATTGAGATTGATTAGGATTTACAGTGAAGGGATGAGCATCCTGGGGAATCTCCGGTTCTGCATCCTGCATAGAGGCACTTGTATCTGGCGGTTCATGCTCAATTTCATCAAGGATTCTTTGCAAAAGTTCATCTGCTTCTTGGTCTTCATTCGGGAGGGTTTCAAGTGTGCTTGCATCTGCTGCTGGCTGGGCTGGAGGCACAGGCTCTGGAGAGAAGACGGAGACATCAATACGCTGGTGGCGCTGCTCAGAAGCTGCAGCGTTCTCTGGATCATCACCCTGAACAGCCTGCTCACTCTCTTTGGGAAGCACAGCTTTAGCTTCTTTCAAGAGTGCCTCTATCTGCTGCCCATCATCTGCATCAAGTGTCCATTGCTCCTCCGATCCCAGCTCGGCTAGCAATTCCTCAACGGTCTTGTCATTATCCTCATTTTGTAATTCTGGTACGTCTAACGGTGTTCCTGGCTTCCCAACATTGGACGAATTCGGGGACAATGCTCGTAAGCGAGCGGTTATATCATTTGAGAAGGAGGAAGAGGGGTCAGTGGTGCCAGCAGGCGGAAGATTCGATGTTCTTCCTGTATGTCTTAGCACGTAGTCTAATAGCTATAGGATCAAACCAAACAGAACATCTAATAGTATCTATATCTTACCTTGTAGCATCGAAGTCAATATGTGATTGCTTCAGCGCATTTAGTCTCGCTAGCAAGTCCCTGTCACGAGAATCCGCCATTTTCTTGGCTCTAGCTTGGTGCTAGATACGGCTATCACGCAATTCCAGGACTGCTGTTAAAAGTGCCAGGACAGAGGTTCTTCGTAAGAACTCTGGTGTCTCAATAGATAGCTCTTGTCGATATATGTGTTCTGAATGGTAGATAAGTAAGGTAGGTAAGGCGCTGAGTACGTAGTAGGAGCATGTGGAGAATGACGTCCGGTGGAGAAAGGTCATGTACTACGAGTCGCTAAGTCCCCAGCAGCGCAAGTGCATTTTGGAATGCTTGGACGACCTGAGCATCTGTAATTGGTGAGACTTTGACTATAGGCTTATGGAAGCGCGCTCACAATGCTGTTTCTTTTGCTCTAATTTCTCTTCTGAGGTCTGGACGTGGGCGATGCGAGTCTTCAGTCTGTTCATCGTTATCTCACCGCCGAGATACCTCGTCAATGTTGGGCATACCGTTTCATGGCTCGAGTATCCTCATGCTCTGGTGTCACTGACATCCACGTCGAGAATAGCTATCCGTATATGTCAATAATGTCGTGTGGTGCAGAACCTTGAGGGACTGTGTACTTGAAAAAGATTCTGCGCTTCCTGCGCGAGCTTCTCTTCGTCTTGACTACACTTTCTCATGGCCTCCGAAAATCTGTTTTCTAAGTCCTGCCAATCGAGAGGCTCAAGGTCCTGTGCAGGGTCCTCCAAATCGCCAAACTCCCCCGGGGACGCTTCTGGAGAGGCCGCGCTGGCGTTAACCAGGGGTTGTTGCACATTGTCCTTGGTCGAAGTAGCCATACTTGATCTTCGAGAGTGTCCTAGTATAGTAATGGAATGTCTCTTGGGGGTCACAGGTGTGGATGTAGTTTTGACCGCAGGTTCGTATACCTCGTCGTTCGTTCGCTTTCGTGAGGATCTGAAGGACTGGTTGGAGTCACTCGTAGTTGGTCTATCCTGGGATGGTGTCACGGGTGTGGTTGGCTGAGAGTCGGACATGTTTTGCTATAGGTAAGGTACCCTTATAGGTACCTCATAAATATAAGCTGGTCTGTGCTTGATGGTAGTTAAGGTCAACACCTGCTCTTGGGCGCCAATAGATACAGTCGAGTGTAGGTACTGTTTATATTTAATACCTGTATCTTCCTTTCCTCTATAAATTCTGCGGTCCTCAATACATGTGACATGCCTAAGGTACCTAAAACATATTCCCATTGTCAGAGTCCATGAACCTTGTCAACTGTTATCTGAACGCGTCGCGACTCTTTACCGATAATGTGGGAAATGCTTAACTATCGTCCCGAGTCACTAGGCAAACCAGGCCCTAGCCAGCGGGAACATGTGACTGTGACGTCCACGACCGCCTGATTCGCGGCTGCGAGACCCATTGCTACAAGTACCTACCTTCCACACCTTCACATATGTAGTATGCTATATACTGTATCTCTGCGACATAACAGGTGACCGGCTCGATATTCATACAATGATCAAATCGCTATCAATGGCAGTGCTCTTCACCAATATCTGATGAGGTCACAATCTCGATAATGCACCTTGCAATCTACCTCGACGGAGAAGCTTTCAGTATCTCATCCACCTTGAGCCTCACAACACGACCGAATAGTACTTCATCGCAGTCTCCCTGAAGATGATACATTCGGCGATCGCTCGTTACGATCGCCGGCTGTCTGTCTCGTCATGGAGTGTGAAGTGTGCTCGCGGGTCCCGAGCTCACGACTCCCGTTTTACTGTATAACATGCGCTCGGAACGTGCTTTACCAACCCCGTATTGACCATGCAATCATCCTTCTCGAGAAAGAAAGGCTGGAATCTGAGATAGCACACACAACTTCGAGTTCGGAAGGTTATGAGGAAGGGCGTGAGCTACAACGAACCTCACGTCGTTACGAATTGGAATCGGCGCGAACAGTAAGAGTTCAGATCGATGCCAGACTCGAGCAGATCCTCTCACACTCTGAGATGTTGAGGCGCGAGGTTCAGGCTGCCAGACAAGATATATCTGCTCGAAAAGTTAGCTTGACAGAACGTCAGCGTATCTTGAACGCAGTTCGTCAGACTGTCGCACCTCGTCGAAATATGACTCTGGAAAACTTGGATAACGAAATGTCGCGCAAGGACCAGGCGTGGATTTCCAAAGCAAAGAGGTTGGAGGGACACCGAGCGTTTCTCTGCCGCGAAGCTGCCAAGCTCTATGGCCTGAAATGCAAACGAAGAATGAAGAATGGAGTGGTTGTCGAACAGTACAGTTTAGGAGGAGTCATTATTCCAGATCTACGAGATATGAACAATATACGCCCGGAGGAATTGTCGGCTGCAATAGCCAACATATCGCATTTTCTACTTCTTACATCGCATTATCTAGCTGTGCGCTTGCCCGCAGAAATCATTGTCCCCCATAGAGCGTGGCCGCGTCCGGCAATTCTTACGCCTTCGAATTCATACACCGGAAGAGATATTCCCTTTCCCGGCACTACACCAATTCAACAATATACCACAAGTCCAACTGCATCTCGCCATGGCGACTTACGACCACTGCCCCGCGTACGACCCCTATATGTTGAGAAACGACTTCCGCAGCTCGCTCATGAAGATTCCACCGGGTATTCACTTTTCATAGAGGCAGTATCGCTGCTAGCATGGGACATTGCGTGGCTTTGTCGGTCACAAGGATGTTCCGCAGGTACTGAAAGCTGGGAAGATATATGCAGTATAGGCAAAAACCTATGGCAACTTTTCGGCCCATCGCCATCCTTACAGCGTGCCAGGTCTTCAAGAGATGTGGGATACCGTCAGAAGCTTCCAACAAATGGTTCGCCATCACAACGGAGCAGATCATTACCGAGGCTTGGACAATATTCGCATGCTTCGGCCCACTCCTTTCTCTCCAGCAACGAAGGCATGTCGCTCATTCGTGGTTGGAAATTGGCACGTTACATGACGATTGCAGACTCCCTCAAGCGGGCTCTTCTTGGCGAAATGTCGAATGCCGAATGGGAGCTCTTGGAGGAGAGGGAATGGGACGACGGTGGCGGTGACTTCAACGAGGATGAAACCGTCTTTGTCAAGGGTCGAAATGAGGAAGCTAGCACAGCCTGGGATGATGCGCGCAGTATCATGACAACGAGAACAAGAGCCAGCATTCTGCAACCTGCAGACCATGGCGGGAGCACTGAAAATCCAAAAACCAAGGGCACCAGCGGTTGGACGAAATTGAAGCCCCGGGAGAAGGGTTGATCGTCCTCTAGTCCGCGATCTACAGCCACTTTTAGTCATGCTCTAAGTCAATGAGAGACTGGGTATGTGTTTTAACGGGCTGAGTTGGAGTTTGTAGAGTCAATCATAGATCTGGTTCAGAGCCTAAATACCCTTTCTGGAAAGCTCCCGGTATCAATGCTGCAGCATACATGACTTGTGTGATTGGTCTCAAGTCCTCTGGGGTCCGTGACATAGATTTCTCCCACTGTGTAAGAAGACTGGTTGCACCATCCTCTAAGATCTTATTGCCGCTGCCCCCGCACCTGATGCCCAGACAAGCGCCAAATTCCCGGAATGCAAGTCGATAGTAGATGGAGCCCAAATTCGATTCGTCTTCGAGGATTGACGATAGCTGTTTGATACATCTCGACCGTAAATCAGTTGCCCAATCCTCGTTATCCGCAAGCCAGTGTGACGACCAAAGACTCATGCCGAGGTCAAGCATATCATCGGAAACGAAGTGCTTTCCTTTCCTCTTCATGACCCGCTGATAATCGCCAATCTCTTCCGATAAGACGTGCTTGTCATCGGCGCTGGCCTGTAGCTTCCGCATCGTGATGTAGCCATCAATGGGATCCAGATTCCCTTCACTCCTGACCAGTGGTCTCGACATATCCATAGCGATTTTCCACACCATTCTGGGACTCTGAGTCTCTCGTCCGATGAAGAAGTTTGGATGAATGGCTTTAGCAAGCTGAATCGCCTGGTCGTTGTACTTGGCATCCTTCGTGGCGATGCTCAGGCGATTGAGAGCAAACATCCAGATGGTCAGATAGTGGTGGTACTGCCCGTCTCCATCGGCTCCTGTCTCATCTTCCTTTCCGATACGCAAGCCCCCGCCCAGAGGAATCATATCGGTCGCTCCTGGTAGACGAGAATTGCCATCTCGTGTCCTACCCTGAATGTCGTGAACGGTGTGAACTAGAGTCTTGGCAAGCGTCAAGTACAAGTCATCCTGGGACTCTTTGTAGAGAGTGATCAGGTCAACGACACCAAAGGCATCGGTCCATAGATAACGCCCCTTGAATCCGCCAGCCTTAGGAGGAGGACTCCACGATGAGGCTTCTGATTCTGTAGCAGGTAATGGACCGTAGATAGCATCAATGGCGTTCCGGAAACGTTCCAGGTGTGGAGACTCGGACATGGTCACTAGATTTCTCTTCCAGACTAGCTCTCATGATAGCTTCGATAAGGGGCGACGCATATGCGTGAATCAGTTGTAGGTATCTATATCTCAGTAACTGCCGCTTATTTGGCACTCTCCTGGACGAGGTTGTGTTAGATGAATACTACTGTAATTGTCCCTCAAAAGAAGATGATGCATCCTCACGTTTCTCATGTTTGCCTCTGCCCCGAAAGGATATTTCCGGGATGTTCCGTCAAAACATCCATTCGCTGGCCTTGGGTTTATGTGAGGTCATGGTTACTTCAAAGGCAAATCCTCTGCAAATTCGCCCATTGAGGATTCTCCTACTCCGCCGTCGTCATCAAAATGGCCACTGTGATTGATTGGCAACAGCGACCTTGTCAAAGGAGAAATCAGATGAAGAGCCAATCAGATCATGTCTTGCAATCCCTCACAATTCTGTCCTGATGCACAGTTTGATCAACTTCATCAAGTATCATTATCATTCTTCTCTCTCTTCCATCTTTTTCCTGTGAACCAAAGTGCACGTTGTTGCAACCATTCATTGTCACTGCTTCCACGACCTATTTTACCAGAACGACGGTGATTGGGTTGAATTCAAAGTGGCTTCGAAACTCCTACGAAGAAAGCTATTTTCAATTGGCATCTCAAACATGCGTCCGCCAGTGTCGGAGTCCATGCGTGCATACGCAACTCAGCTACCACCAATATCAGACGAGTCGTTTGGTTCATACTTTGATTTCCTTTCCTCAAGCCGGATTGTCCTGCTAGGTGACGCAAGCCACGGCACTTCTGAGTTCTATCACGCCAGAGCCGAAATCACAAAATACCTGGTCGAGCACCATGGCTTCGACACAATCTGCCTTGAAGCAGATTGGCCGGATGCTGAAAGCTTAGATCGGTATGTCCGACAGAGGCCCGGCCCAAACACCGAATTGCAAGCAGACGAGCGTGAAGACGCTCCTTTCAAACGATTTCCCACCTGGATGTGGCGGAACAAGGAAATGCAGGATCTCGTCCACTGGCTTCGGGATCATAACGCCACATTGCCCAAGACCCAGCGCTCGGGTATCTTCGGGCTTGATTTGTACAGCATGGGTGCATCCCTTGCGGCTGTCACCAAATATCTGGAGCGTGTTGACCCTGAATTGGCAGAGAAGGCGCGGCGTCGGTATGGCTGCCTTGAACCCTGGATTGAAGAACCACATGATTATGGCCGAGAGTCACTCCGCTCAAGCTTTCGATCCTGCGAGAAGAATGTTATCGCAATGCTACGCGAGCTCCTCAGACATCGTCTTGAATACTCATCACTCCAAAACGATGGCGAAGAGTTCCATAGCGCCGAACAGAACGCTCGTCTGGTCGCAGATGCAGAGCAGTACTACAGAGCAATGTATTATGATGACGATCAGGGTTGGAATAAACGTGACACGCACATGTTCGAGACGCTGACGCGGCTCATGAAATTCCGGGGCGGTAAAGCAATTGTGTGGGCCCATGACAGTCATTTAGGGGATGCAAGATTCACAGGCATGGCTAAGCGCGGTGAACTGAACCTTGGTCAGCTCTGTCGAGAAAACTTTGAAAGCGATGTCACAATTGTTGGCTGCAGTACCCACACAGGCACCGTGGCAGCTGCTCATCATTGGGACGGGAACATGAAGATCATGAATGTGAGACCATCAAGAGAAGACAGCTGGGAACGCGTAGCCCATGATACGGACATTCCCCGATTCGTTCTCGACATGCGCAAGATTGACAAGGATCTAAAGACAGAATTGGCCCAGCGACGACTATTCCGATATATTGGTAAGGTCCAGTTCGCTAGTTGCGATCTCGCTAGTTTCGATCTTCATCATAATACTGACAATTATAGGGGTCATCTATCGACCAGATACGGAGAGATGGAGCCACTACAGTTCTGCTGATCTGTCCAACCAATTTGATGTGCTATTGTGGTTTGACGAGACCAAAGCTGTTCAGTCATTGGAGGTCAAGCAGCCAAAGACTCCACTAGCGCTGGGGGAGACGTATCCATTTGGGCTCTAGATGTTCGCTTGTCGTGAAATGGCCAGATCACAAGGGAAAACAAAGCTTGTGGAAATCAAAACTAGTTGCCAGCCTCTTGTTCGGGGATTTACGAGGGCGGGCCGGAGATGGCGTCCCGCCTGGTCTCTACTACGTAGAACTCGCTATCGAACATGGCGCATCCTTGTTTAACTCAAGGAAAACATCCGCCAAGATCTGACCTGTCCGACCACCACAGTCATCATAGGCCAGCATTCGACTCTCGTCACAACCACTGTCCGGCCCATGGTCTTAGCCAACCTAGATGTTAAATCATTTCCAGCCGCATTTGGGAGTCGGGTTTCACAGCAGTATTGTGTTGTAAGGTAAGACGGTTGAGTTAGCTTGCCACGATGCTGCAGCGCACAGGTTTACAACTTTAATGATATGCATGTTTTGCATGTTTTGCATGCCACCTATGCAAGGAGCACCCATAAAAACTCTCTGAACTGAAGACAACCCGCAGTGTGACCAATGATTTCACTGAATCCATCACTGCTGGTCAGTGCTTTCTGTACTGCAATGCCCACGCTGCTGCTCTTGTGGTGACCCCCAGCGTGGCAGTGATCAATTGGTCACACTGCGCATGAAAATCAAAATCTATTGCCATGTGTGCATCTGGGAAACCCGGGGGTCAGGATGGGTAGACCACAGCATAGATTACTCTGCAGGAGCTGTCGGTGCCCTGCTGGAACACCGTTGAGGATGTTTGACCTACACTCCATGCCACTGCCATTGGCATAAGTAGTAGCGGCCTACCTGCTCCTACCTGAACATGTGTGACTTTCATTTCTGCTTTTCCTTTCTGTGATCACATCATATTTGTGTTGTCTGACTCTGCTCCTTTGTCGCCTTGAATGTCGCCCAACATAGAGCGACTTGAGGCGTTCATCAGTCAGAGTTTCAAGCTGGTGTACACCAAAGTGCTCAGCCTCCTACATAAAGATCAGAACATGACATCTCCTACCCAAAAGCCATCGGCTGAGGCGCTGCCAGCGTCAGAGTCATCGCCTTCGTACCCTGACTACATGCTAGATCCTGATGCCATCCTGAAGGACGACGTTACCTGGCGATATGGGGCGCCACCCAACTACTCCTCGACGCGTAAAGTGTATCGAGATGGTCAGTCCGGTCTTGATGGTGATACCAATTCTTCAATTACGAGGCTGACGTTGGTAACAGAGAAACGGTGCTCTCACCAGTCGGGTTCACTTGAATCGCTGGTTGAAAATTTGGTAAAAAATTGGGAGATCGAGGCCTCGCACAAGACCAAAGTATCCGAGTGGAGGACTGTTGACCCAGACAATTACACATTTTCGATCAACGGCGGCCCTCCTCAGGATGCCGAACATATGCTAAAAGTGGGCACCTATAATGCCATCATTGCTCCATCGCAGTACTACTCCCCAAAACATTCCGATTTCGAGAAGAGCCACAAGACCTTCCGAGACATGATGCCGAATTTTGCATGGGAAGTGTTGGAGGTGTACAGTCCACCGCCAGTTGTGGCGTTCAGGTGGCGCCATTGGGGTTGGATGAAGCAAGATTATGCGGGCTGGAACAGGTATGTTCGATATGCCCATGGGCTGCAATCTGATTACGTGATACTAACGATCCGAACTAGTAAAGGAGAGAAGATCACAATCAAGGGCCATGGCGGCAAGCTGGACATTCAGGGCGTCACCGTCGCCAGACTAAACGACAAGCTCCAAGTGAACGGGCTAGAGACCTGGTTCGACCCAGTCGACATGTTCAACCAAATGAAACCCGACGCAGACACCGACGCCAGCGACGTCGAAGTCGCCGTCGACGGCAAGAAGTTAAACGACACCGAAGCGAACGAGGTATTGAACAACATGGCCGGCGGAGGTGACAGCGGCGTTGAAGACCTCACCAGACAGGTCAACGGAACCCCTGACACGCGTTCCTTCGCCCATGATATCGAGGAGGGCACTAACAACAAACCCTTGGTCAACGATGACGCTGTCCATTTGCACCATCCGGGTAGTCCAGCTGAGCAACAACAACAACAACATGAAGGTCCCCATGATCACTCGGCAGAAACAAAAGTAGGAGAATCACCAGCCGCCTCATCTGCTGCTGCTGCTCCTCCAGGAGGAAGCTGTCCGTTCTTGAACGCTCAATGAAAAATCAGGTGATCGTTGTCGTCGATGTCCTCTGAGACCAGTAGGACACGAACAAACAAGATTTTTCAAACAGTTTTTTTTTGCTCTGTTCATTGCTGCAATCCTTCCTGTATCGTCTCGTCTAGTTTAATTTATAGTTTTTTTGGGGGAGGGGTGGGCTTCTGCTTGTCTTCGGTTTTCTTTTTTTAATTCATTCGTTCATCGATCAATCATTTTTTGTTTGGAATTGTTTCTGGTACTTTGCTGTTGTTGTTGTTATTTTTAATTTAGTCGATTAGTTCTATAAGTACAAGTACAAGCAAGTTTTGAATATAACGACGAATTACAACCACCAACCATCCAGTGTTCGCCTATGTAAGTACCTACCTAGGTAGGTACCTGCCTAGATAGATAGATATATGGTACATCTGTTTCTTCTCCCTGTCCCTCTCTCTACTCTCTCTCTCTCTCTCTCTCTACTTTCGCCAGTCAAAATTTCCACTTGCTTAGACAGCAACCGTCTCATCTCATCCTACAGACTAAGAAACAAAGAGATTGAGCAAAGATAGGAGATGGATGGGGGGGGGGAGGCTGGCTTCAGGTCTTGGGAACTATTGTGTGTTAGATTGCGTAGGTGGGATACATGAAGAAGAAGAACAGAAGAGAAGAGAAGAGGGGAGGTCCGAGGAGGTTGGAGGTTGAGCACGAGGGATGTGTCATTGCTGTTCTTGGTATTGCAGGAGGATAAGGAGGAGGCCACCATTGGTTATTGCTGTTGTTCTAACTTTCTTACAAACGAACGACGACGTTAAAGTAACCGGTAGAAATATATCCATTTACACCCATCTTTTAAAATATCGAATTCTAGATGTTTCTTTTTCTTCTTCTTTTGCTTCTCTTTGGTACAACTGACAGGGGTGACGGGTGGGTAGTAAAGAAGCAAAAAAGAAGGCAGATGCAGATGGAGATGCACGCCCGGGGGGGGAGGGGGGATGAGGAAAGGGTTGAAAGTTTGAGGGGATTGAGGATCGAGGCTTGGACACGTGGTTGAAGGTGAAGAAGGCTACTTGATCATGGTGATGGTGAGAGAAGGAGGGGGTTGGCTCAGGTCCTTTTTCTTCACCGCCACCTGTGTGTGTATGTGTGTGTGTGTGTGTGAGAGAGAGAGAGAGAGAGAGAGAGTACGGCGGGGTCGATTCGATCTAGATCTCGGTGGGTAGGTTCCTTTTTGAAGCACAGTGAGGACTGATGGTATGTAGTTATTGGCGTCGCTTGTTATTGCTGCTTGCTGCTTGCTATTTCGTCATGTTGGTTCCGTCATGTCTTAAGATGAGGCGATGATAACAAGGTCTGGATGCATAGATGGATGGATGGGAGAGGGTGGTGGTCAGGGCGTTTCTGACATTCACACCGCTTTTCGTTCTTCTTCGCTTCCCTTGCGTCTTTGCGTCCTTACGTCCTTGCATTCGTTCCCCTCGGCCAATCTGTCTGTCTTTCGGTTCAGACAGGCCACAATCAGTAATCATCCAGTCAGAGAGCGGACCAACCCATCGATTGGTCAATAGTGGAAAAACTTAACTTGGATCATCCACGAAAGCAAATCCGGAGACTTATTCCCTTCCCAGTAGTTTCGTTACGATCCGTGTATCGAACATGTGTAAACATCGGGCATAGGGCTAGAGAAGGTAACGTTATTGTCGAATCTAGCCCTCGTTCTTCGGTCTCGATCTGCCTGGTGAGGGACCTACCTACCTGCCTAGAGTATCACTGAACGATTTGTACAACGGTCAGTGGCCCATGTGTTGCCGATACTTCTTTTCCTTGCGTATATATACCTCGCAGCAGTACAGTAACATCTGGGTATGATGACGTGCATAGCATAGCATAGCATAGCATAGCATAGCATGGCATGGCATGACATGGCATGACATGACACGGGCATAATCGGTAAAAACACGTTATCGTGGCGTACAACGGTTTTGATCAATGAGATTAATTTATCTGGGAATAAGGAAGGGGGCGGGGGCCAGAACGAATGTTCGGTAAACCCCAACGAGCGAACAGGTGTGGGTGGGCAGAGAGTATCTCAGCATGGAGTTGAGTTTCCAGCCCTCTGTAAAGAGTAAAAGTGTGGATGTAGATTCCGTGAGTCAAGTTAGCTCGTGATGTTTTGTCAAGATCATTCAATATCTTCCTGTCAATGTTGAATCTTCACGAACTTCTCAGCAGGATGTCATCAGTAGTAGTAGTAGTAGTAGTAGTAGTAGTAGTAGTAGTAGTAGTAGTAGTAGTAGTAGTAGTAGTAGTAGTAGTAG